>JAMXBC010000008.1:63324797-64647297 GCA_024138005.1 Lumnitzera racemosa | reverse complement strand
CTTTCTTCTTTTCTTTAGCACTATTTCCTACATTATTTCGATTCTTGTTATATTTAAAATTATTAGAACCATATGATTTTTTTACCTCTTTTCTTGAGCAATCTATTCAAACATCTTGCCAACCGTATGACATCTTCATCGTCATCATTATCATCATATGAATCATCATTATTCGAATCAACTTCTACTTCTTTGGCCCTAAATGCTATAGCCTTCTTTTTTGTATCTTCTGAAGCACTTTCTGATTTTGAGAAAATCAGTTTCATATGCCATGAGCTTGCTATACAATTGACTCAAAATTAATGTCTTTAGATCACAAAGCTTCTTCTATGGTGGTATTCTTTACATTCTAAATTTTGGGAAGAATCCTTAGCATCTTGCATACCATACCTCCATCACTAATAATATTGCTATGAGAGGACAATTCATTAATTATAGCAGTAAATCTACTAAAAAAGTCTTTGTTTTTTTCACTAGGAAGAATTTAAAATGTTTCATATTGTTAAACTAGCAAGTTGATTCTTGTATCCTTGATTGTTTCTATCCCTTTATAAGTTTACACCAAGGTATCCAAAATATCTTTACTTATAGCATAAGAAGTAATTAGATAAAATTTTGATCGTGTAATAGTACTCAATAGTAAATTCTTCGCCTTTGAATCGAGTTTGGATTTCGTGATATCATCTCTTAATGTAATGATGGTTAGAACTTTAAGATCTCTTATAGAAATAATTTGCCAAGCTTGATAATTTGATGCCTTTACATAAGTGTCCATCCTAAATTTCCAGTAGAAAAAGTTAGTTCCATAAAAAAATGGTATCTTACCAAGTTGAACTATTAAACTACTACTTGATTCACCTAAGATCATAAACTCTAAAAGATATTAGAGTAAGACTTTTATACCAATTGTGGGTCTCGTATAAGATATTGAGAGAGAGAGAGAGAGAGAGAGAGAGAGAGAGAGAGAGAGAGAGAGAGAGAGAGAGAAAGAGAGAGAGAGAGAGAGAGAGAGAGAATGGGGAGGGGGTATGAATTGATTTCTTTAATTTTTTTTAAAGCTTTTTCAATTAAGAAAAGAAATTACCCCTCTTAATAACTTATATTAGTGAACGGTGGTATTTTAATAATTCAACATGCAACAAATAATAAAACAAATTAAAATAGTATAAAGAAGGAGAAAATCAGGTTAAGATTTTGTAGAGCTTCAGCCTTCTACCTATTGCTCTCTTCTAACTTCACTGTTAGGGACGCTGATACAGACTTAGCGTAACCAAAGGGGTGGGTCTAAGCCGCAAGATAGCTTGAAAAGTAAATGATAGTCAAAGGTTGAGTAAGGGGCTCCTGTATACTGATGTACGATACGACACACTAAGGCCTCATACGAGCTCAGGTCACACTTGATATGATACATAATTATGGCTGGAGGTTACTCGCAACTAGTTTACGCTTGAATGAGTTAGATAAGAGTAGCTTGAGAGTAAAAAAGTTCAGTGTATTCTCTCTACATTTGATCTCTTTAACTTTTACAATATGAAAATATTTATATTATCCTATTAGGGCAAATCTTAAGTTATAGAAATTATAAAAGAATGGTCTTTATTTGCTAAAAACAAAAAAGAATAATTTATAAGGAAAATATGAAATCGATCAAGAGAAGGAACACAAATGTCCTTTATTAGAAAGGATAGTATAGATGTTAATAAAGGACAGTACGTGTGCATTTTTATTGTAATTTTGATAGTATTGTGGTCCGGGCAAGGGTAACCTTCAGTTTAGGCCTATTCGACATCAGAATGGGTTGGATAATGGTTGGTTTAGGGATGGCTCACATTAGGGTTAACTTAGGATGGTTGGCTTCAGATAGTTCTACTCGGCCTTGGTACAATAGAGATTACTACATTTAGATTTGGCGCTTGGACTGCGATATAGTGGAGGGTTCGGCTCGGTAAGTTGGTTAATCACCTCGGCAACATCTTAGATGGCATGGAGAGCAAAGTAGCTCGACATATCAGACTGGGGCAAGTACTACTCCTTGATGTTTAACTCACCTTGAGCAGCTCGACGAACCACCTTAGAGAGCCCTCGAGCTCAATAACGTATAATCGGTCCTTGATCTTTATCATCCCCTTCGGGTTATTTGAGATTTAGGATCAAATCTGGCTCAAGTCTAGTTTGCTCATCTTCTGGAATGTAAGGTTAGAGGTTGGCAATGTTGAAAGAGTTTAAGACTCCGTATCCTTCAGGTAATTCAATCTTATTGGCATTGGGATTGATCTTTTCAAGTACTCTGAAAGGTCTGTTGGCTTTGGGAGATAACTTATTCTTCCTTTAGTATGGCAATCGTTCCTTGTTAAGGTATATCCAAACTAAATCGCTTGGTTGAAATTCTCTTTTATTCTACCCTCAACTTCACTTCTTAAGTTTAATAACAGCTTGACCCAGTTGTTCTATAACCTTCTAGTGCATTTTTTTTATGGCTTCAACTTTTTCAACTGCCGATCAGTCATTACCATCAATCTTCAATTGGGGTGCTTGGTTCAATGAGAGCTTAAGGTTAAACCCATAGGTGACATCAAATGGAGACATGCTTGTGATGCTGTGGGTGGTTCGATTGTAAGTGAATTTGATGATTGGCAGACATAGATCCCAATCAGCTATGTTTTGTTCGATAGTGACCTGTAACAAAGTTCCCATAGTTCAGTTGACAACTTTGGTCTGCTCATCAGTTTATGAATGGCAAGACATGTTGTACAGTAGCTTGGTTCTTATTCGCCACCACAATATCCTCTAAAAGTGGCTCATGAACTTAGGGCCTCAGTCTGAAACAATGGTCCTGGGGATTCTTTGCAACTTGATTACTTCCTGTAAGAAAAGAAAAGAGATAGCCGACGCATTGTTAATTTTGGAACAGTGCATGAAATGTTCCATCTTGCTAAATCGATCCACAACCACCATGATGGAGTTCTTCCCTCAAGATCTTCGGCAATCCTAACATGAAGTCCATACTCATATAGGACTATGGTTTGGTTAAAGTTGGCAAAGGTTGGTAGTATCTTTGCTCGGCTAGACTCTTCACTTTTTGGTAGGTCACACTATTCCAGCATAGACTAGATATCTCCCTTCATCTTTAGCCAAAAAAATTTGGTGGATAATACCTCATAAGTTCGGCGATGGCCAAAGTGTCTTGTTAATCTCTCTCTATGTACCTTGCACACTAGTAGTTCTCGCGTGGAATAAGTTAGGATACATAGCCTCTTCTTCCTAAATAAGTATCTGTTCTCCCTATAATAGTCATCCAACGTCTGTCCTTCCTCACAACGAACGTAGATAGGACCAAAATATAGGTCCTCGGCATACAAATTCTTGATGGTTGAAAAACCAAGTAGCTTTGTCTATAGTTCGGTTAGGAAGGCATGTCGTTTCTATAAGGCATTAGCCACTACATTGTTCTTTTCGTTGTTGTATTTTACGACATAAGAAAAACCTTCCATGAACTCAACCTACTTAGCTTGTCTTTGGGACAACTTCGATTGGCTCTTTAGATATCTTAAGGATTCATGATCGGTATAGATTATGAATTCCTTAGGTAGCAAGTAGTATTGCCACACCGTTAGGGTTTGGATTAAGGAGTAGAACTCCTTGTAGTAGACATAATAGTTGAGTGTGGCTCCTCGAAGTTTCTCACTGAAGTAAGTAATAGGTTGGCCTTCTTGCATCAATACAACACTTATGACTAATTCGGACGCATTACACTCTACTTTAAATACTTTGTTGAAGCTCGATAAAGCTAAGACGAGAGCTGTAGTTAGCTTTTCCTTCATGTCTTCAAAACTCCTCCTCTCTTTCTCGCCCCATATGAATTTAACATTCTTCTTCGAGAGTTCAGTGAGTGGGGTCATAATCATACTAAAATTCTTTATGAATCGATGATAGAATGATGCTAGGCTATAGAAACTTCTCATGTTTGTAAAATAGGTCGGTTCGGGCCATTCTATAATTGCTCTTATCTTCTCCTCATCAACTCAGATGCCACCTTTGCTTACAACAAATCCCAAGAAGATCACCTTGGATCGATAGAAATTGTACTTTTATAGATTGGCATAGAGCTATACGGCTCAGAGTTTTCCAAGCACTTATTGGAGGTACCTTTGATGAGTCTTTAGTTCGAGATTGTGTATTTAGATGTCGTCAAAATAAACCATGACAAACCTTCCCATTAACTTTCAGAGTATGTGATTCATAAGCCGTATGAATGTGCTCGGCGCATTTGATAGTCCAAATGGCATTATAAGCCATTCATATAAACTATGTCGTGTCTTGAATGTGGTCTTCCATTCATCGCCTTCATGCATTCGAATATGATGGTACCCAACTTTAAGGTTGATCTTGGAGAACGCTCTTACTCCACTTAACTCGTCTATAATATCATTAAGCCTGGGTATGAGATACCTATACTTAATGGTGATTTAGTTGATTACTTAGTTATCTATACACATTCTCTAAGAACCATCCTTCTTCGGCACTAATAGGGCCAGCATAGCATAGGGGTTCGGGGACTCACGCACATACCCTTTCTACATGGGGTTGTCTACTTGCTTCTGCTACTCGGTAGCTTATTTAGGGTTTAGCCTATAGGCTGGCTTATTCGGTAAGGTAGCCCCTGGCTATAGGTTAATCGCATGCTCGACGCCTTGGATTAGAGATAAAACCTTCGATAGCTCCTTTGGAAATAGGTTGGCAAAGTCCTCCAGTAGGGTTTTTACCTCGGTTAGTAGCTCTTCTTCTCCGGGTCTCATCTCTAGAAGCCTCCTGATAAGAAGATAGGTTGGTCCCTTTAGCTCTACTTCTCTTTTCAATTCAATTTGAGCCAGTACCAAAGCCTCCTTCTTCAAGGTTTCATTAAGCTGGGACTGCATGATTTTTACTTACTTGGCAGTCATGGGACCTAATTTCACCCTTTTTCCTTCATACTCCACATAACACGTGTTCCTCCTACCATCATACATAATGGCTTGATCAAACATCCATGGTCGTCTAAGTAGAATGTAGAACACTCTCATGGGCAATATATTACAGAGTACTTCATCTCGATACCTGCCTATACAGATTGGTACAAATACCTGTTTGTTTACTTATAGGGCTCCCTTATCATTGGGCCAATAAAGCTTGTAAGGTTTTGGGTGAGGCGCGGTTGGCAATTTTAGTTATTGGACCATAAATGCAGAGGTGACATTAGTACAGCTTTGACTGTTAATAATTAGCACGCATTGTAATTCATTCACCTTGTACCCAATATGGAAGATATTTTCTCTTTGTTTGTCTTTAGGTACAAGATTGAGATTCATCGTCCTTCTTAACATTAGAGTAATGGGCATGAAATTGCCTTCCTTACTATAGATGACTTCCTCATTAGACAGTTCAGCTTATCTATCCTCTTTCAGCTCCTCTACTTCTTCATTTGTACTATCGACCTCTACGGTTAGCTCTTCACCTTTAATCACCATTGTTCACCTGTTCGGGCATTGAGTGGCCATGTGTCCAAATCCTTGGCATTTGAAACACTTGATCTCACTCGTCTTCTACCTTAAACTCTAGCCCTTCTCAAACTTCCTTAGGGGTTCCTTCTCTACTACTTGGGTAGTTTGAGCAGGTTAGGTCTTAATGACCTTGCTCGGTTCCATTCACATAGGCCGACTCAGTACAAGTCGGCTATTGTTAAGACGGTTGATGGGTGGTTGAAATCTTCCTATTCGGCGCCTTTCTATCCTCTAGGCGGCTTGTGTAGCATCATTGAGCATTTTAATGTCTAGGGTTTCTAAGACATCTCCAATCTCATACTTCAATCTGCCAATGAATCGAGACATTGTTCAGTCTTTTAGCTCTACAACTTTGCATTGGATCATTAGCATTTGGAACTCTTTAACATAAGCATCCACACTTGATGCTCCTTATCTCAATTCTTATAGCCCCTTAAAGGCATCCTACAGATAATAGCTCGGCACAAACCTTCTCTACTTAACTCTCTTCATATCATCCCAACTCCTAATCTCTCATTCTCCTTCCCTTCTTTTGGTAGCTTGCAAGTTCTTCCACCATAAAGCGGAATAACCAATGAACTGCAACACATCAATTCTAAACTTTGTATTATTAGGCACTTCATGGCATTCGAACTGCTTTTCAAACTTGTCTACCTAATCTAGGTAGTATTTGGCATCACCACTTCCATAAGAACTTGGGATATGCTTCTTGAGTCCTTCGACTCTAGGAGCTCATACATTTTTTTCCTTAAGCTCGTAGTACTCCTTTGCCTTGTCAACTCCTTCTACTTCCTCCTCAATTTCTTCAAGCGCTAACCTTCATCTTGCATCCTTAACAACTCCTTAACTCGGGGTAGGCGAGCTAGGGTATTATCCCAGCCAAATTAACCATTGCTTCGCTGTTGCTGCTTACATTCTCTAGTGGGGCTATTTCTAACTCATTGTTTATCTTTTTAGATAACAGTCACCAGGCTAGCTACTAAGTTGATAAGCCTATCTAAGCGATCACCCATTGATTGAGTTGATAAGCCTCCTTCTTGCCCTTGGCCATGTCGAGTACTACTTTCTTAGTTTCCCAAAGTCCCTTGTACACTTGAATCAGACATTGATGTTTACTTCATAATGACAATTTCTTAATAAACACACAGTTAACTACACTTTGTTTTGGGTATATCGAAAACAGGGGGAAAACAAAGTATAAAATACTTTTCACTACTAAACTTCAAAGCTAACAATAGAATCACTATCACAAGAGAGTAATAACAAACTATTAAAAGAACATAGTAGCAGAATTTAGCTTCAAATGTAGCCAAGCTTTGATACCAAGATGATATGGACTCATGGATGAATACACGAACCTGATATCATACGTATCTAAAGAGGTGGGTCTAAGTTGTAAGATGGCTTGAAAAGTAAGTGATAGTTGAAGGTTGAGCAAGGGCTTCCTATGCATCGACGAAGGATATGATGCACTAACATCTCACACGAGCTCAGGTCACACTTGATATGACACATAAGTATGGCTAGAAGTCACTTGCCATTAGTTCTCGCTTAAATGGACTAGATAAGAGTAGCTCAAGAATAAGAGAAACACTTAGCTTGAGAGTAAAAAAGTTTAGTATATTCTCTTTGTATTTAATCTCTTTAACTTTAACAATAAGACAATATTTATATCATGCCATTAGGGCAAATCCTACGTTACAAAAATTACAAAAGAATGGTCCTTATTTGCTAAAAACAAAAAGAATAATTTATAAGGAAAATATGAAATTGTGCAAAAGAAGGAACGTGGATGTCTTTTGTTAGAAAGGATAATATGGATGTTAGTAAAGGACAGTACGTATACGTTTTTATTGTGATTTTGACAATGTTGTGGCTCGAGTAGGGGTGGACCTTGGTTCAGGCCTGTTCGGTATTAGAAAGGATTGCATAGTGGTTAGTTCAAGGACGGCTCATATTAGGGTTGACCTAGGATGGTCGATTCCTAACAGTTCTGTTTGGTTTTAGCATAATGGAGATTGCTACATTCAAATTTGGTGCTTGGACTACGGTTTAGTGGAGGGTTTGGTTCAACAAGTTGGTTGATCACCTCATCAACATTTCGGATGCATTGGAGAGCAAAGTAGCTTGGTAGATTAGATTAGGGCAAGCATTGCTTCTTAGCACTTAACTCACCTCAAACAGCTCGGTGGACCACCTAAGAGAGCCCTAGCTTTATTGACTTCAGGAAATCATCTACAGTTTAGGGGTTTGATTCTATACTTAGAAAGGTAGAATTACAAGGCTTAAATTAGTAGCATAGATGAGAAGAGTGAAGGGAAGGAGAAGCCATATAGACAAATTGATGAGTTTAGAGATGTGATCTTAGATTGCAACTTACAAGATATCAAATGTTAAGGTCAATTGTTCACATATAGTAGGAAAAGGATGAATGGTAACTTTGTCAGAGAAAGGTTAAATAGATTACTCTTAATATAAAATGAACAAAGGAGTTTCCCTATGCACGAGTTATTTACCTTCTTACTATGGGAAGTGATCATTCTCCAATCATTGTCAAATTCAATAAAGAAGGAAGAAGAGGGAATAGGAAATTTCAATTTGAAAACTATTAGATGAAGGAAGAGGAAGATCGGAATGTTATAGAGGAAACATGTCAAAGTTGCAGTAAAATGCTAAATCTGAATGGATTAATGCAGTTTTTAGATTAGGTCAGCAAGGCTTTAACAAACTAGAGCAAAATTATGGTGAGGAATAACTGAAAGAGGATAAATGAGCTTCATAAAAGATTAACTGAATTATAAGCTTCACCATCTAACATGTATGATCCAGAAGAGGAGAATATGCTATGCTAACAACTAAATTGGGTAATTGAGCAACAGGAAACTTATTGGAGACAAAAATCTAAGATTTAATGGTTGAAAAAAGGTGATAAAAACACAATATTTTTTTTTATCAAAATGTGATACGAAGAAGAGTAGTGAACCAGGTGACTATTATAAAAAATGAAGGAGGTTAATGGTTATTTGAGGATAAACAAATTTTAGATGTGTTCTTGAATTACTTCAAGAAGCTATATAAGGAAAAAGGAAGGGACAATGCAGATATGGCGATGGATAATGTGGACTAAGTAATTATAGTAGAAATGAATGAAAAATTAATAAGGGAAATTGATGGGTTTCAGGAGATTAACCAAGAAAGCATGAACTCCCGGTTATCCACTTAACAAGTATGCTCATCGAAGATGGCGAAACTTTAAGATTACTTACTTATGTTTTATTTACTAGATTATCCTTATACTTTATTTTGTATTTACGAGACTACCACTAAGGCATCTTTTACTTTATTTTATTTACGTAATTAACACTATGTATAAATAGTTCATGTTTGTAAGGTTTTAAACACCTATAGCACTTATGACTTTTTAATGAAAAATCTTTTGAGTATTTCTCTATAAAAGCTCTCCTATTCTACTCTTATCAATTCCTCTAGTAAAGATTATAGTGAGCCACACTAATTTATACTTTGTGTGTAACATCAAAGTAGAGATTAGGTCATATAGTATTCATTTAGTATGTTATATCCTCATAGACAGCTCATGAATTCACTAAACCCTATTTCATCTTCTTTTCTTCAATATTTCGAAGGACCCATTTGATTTTCTATGATAAGACTTAGTAATAACATAGCTCTTAAGCACATTAGAAATAGAAGAGGACAAAGTAAGGTTAGCTGCATTTCAATTAGGAAGTTCGAAAGCACTAAGACTGGATGGTTTTAATGGGAAGTTCTTCCAATCTCATTAGGCATTAATCGGAGATTTCATGATAAGGTTTGTACGACACTTCTGGAACATAGATGACTTTCCTAACTCTTTTAATTCAACTAACCTTGTTCTAATTCCTAAAGTGAGATTTCATGGAGAGTTAACACATTTTCACCTTATTAGCTTTATGTAATTTTGCCTATAAGATCATTTCTAAAATTCTTTCCAATTGCTTACAATCTTTACTTGAGCCTATAATTACCTTGTTTTAGAGTGCTTTCACTCTAAGTTAGATCATCTAAATAACATAATTATAGCTCACGACATTTTTTATTTTCTCAAAATGCATAACAAAGGCTATAAGGATTGCTATGCACTTAATATGGATATGGCAAAAGCCTCTAATAAGGTGGAATGGACTTTATTGAAATCTATGATGACTAAAATGAGCTTTTGTAAAAAATGGATTGATCTTATAATGAGTTGTGTCACTTCATTGTCATGCCAATTGTTAGTGAATGGAGTTAGAGTGGGTCAAATTAAGCAATTCAGAGAGATTAAATAGGGAAATTCACTCTCTCCTTATCTTTTTCTCTTAATAGGTAGTTCTTTGTTCAAGATGATTTTGATTGCTATAGAATAGATTTCTTAGAGGGAACTAGAGTTAAAAAGGAGAGTCTAAAGATTTCTTTATTTTTTTTTTTTTCCGTTGATGACTTACTCTTAGTTTTAAGAGCTTTTGAAACCAATTTGAATATTTTGAAAAATTTCTTACAAGTGTATTGTGGTGCTTTTGGTCAAAAAGTATATTCTAATAAATCATCTTTTTTCTTTAGTACATCTATGCTTAAAGTTCGAAGGAGGGAGTACTATGATATATTGAGTATCAATCCTTGTAATAAGCTATGTAATTATGTAAATCTTCCTTCAATTTGGGGAAAATTTGAGTATAAGGCTTTAGAAGCAATTAAAGAAAAAATTGCTTTTAAGATACAAAGACAAAAGGATAAATTGTTATCAATAGGTAAGAAGGAAGTGTTACTTAAATCGATTGCCAATGTCATCTGACTTATTCTATGGGAATTTTTTCATTCTCAAAGAAGTAGTGTAAGGAAGTTTTTAGCATGTTTGCAAATTTTTGGTAGTGGGAATCAGAAAGAGGAAAGAAGATACATTATAAGGGATGAGGTAATCTAACAAGATCATAGTTTGAAGGAAGATTGGGCTTCCATGATTTAGTGTTGTTTAATAAGTCCTTGTTAGGGAAGTTAGCATGGAGGATAGTTGAAAATGCACAATCCTTTTGGGTTAGTTTTTTAAAAAGTATCTATTTTTTGAATTGTGATTTCTTAGATTCAAAGAAAGGAGGAAGAGTTTCTTTGGTGTGGCAAAGTATTCAAGTAGGAAAGGAAGCTATAGCATCTAATCTTGTTTAGAGAGTTGGTAATGGTGAGAATGTGAGAGTATGGAAGGATCCTTAGATTCCTTCTATACCAAACTATAAATTTGAAGAAAGACATATTCAAGAAGATTTATTAGATATGAAAGTCATAGAGTTGATTGAATTTTCCACCTTTTCTTAGAAGTTAGAAAAGATAGAACATATGTTGTTTGAGGATGAAATGAATGCTATCCATAGAATTCCCCAACCTGCAATCCTTTGGCTGAGAATATATTTAGTAAAATGGATCTAAGTCCACGATAGAAGATAAAATTTATAAAATGTGAGTTGTAACGGGGGGGGGGGGGGTGGTGGACTTTTGAAATGATAGAAAATAGCAATGGATATGAGAATGCAGCAATTCAACTTATGTTTAATTCTTTAAATAGAAATGATAGTGATACAACAACAAGTTGACATCTATTTGATTCATTAAGCAAGATGGGTGTATAGTGGGGACATTCATATGATTTTTCTAGTAATGGTGAATGTCGTGCAATAGCAAATCGAATCCCATCTGATATAAGTAACAAGTTGTATGTATGTAGTCCTCCTTTGATGGATGTTGTGAAAATCAATGTAGATGGTGCTTTCGACAACTCAATCAATGCAGCAAAAGTTGGTATCATATGTTAGAATTCTTCAAGACAACTTCTACAGGCAGTAAGTACGAAGATCGATGCAATTTCTGCAGAAGTAGTTGAAGCATTAAATATTCGAGAAAGCTTACTCCTTGTAAAATAAAAAGGATGGAAAAAGATTGCTGTGTAGACTGATTCAAAGTCGGTTTTTAGTCAAATTTCATCTAATGTTTGCTCTTGCTAAAGTATTTTCAACATTTTTCACGATATTTTATGTTGTTTTTCTTTGGTTCAATGTTAAGCTAATGGTCACTCGAATTAGGCAGTTATTCAAGGAAAGTAAGGGATGTGCTGAAGCTACTAAGTTAAAATACCCCTATCCCTTTTGATCTCTCTACTATGTAAGGATTAGAGTTTTGCCCATTAGGCTCTTTAACGAATTATTTCTTTTGGCCCAAAAAAAAAAAAATATATCAAAGGCAACAGTTTTTAGGTTGTTAGCAATTGTTTTTTCTTGTTGCCCAAAACATAAAATGACGTAGCAATGCTATTACATCAATATTTAGCTTAGAACATAATCTTCTTATCTATATCTAATTAAACAATTTTACATTATGCCATTTTTATATAAATAAAAGATTATCAAGCAAAGAATTGCCATCACACTCTATACCAAACATATAGATGACATGTATGTTGTTTCATTCAATTTTATGGCAATATCATTCAATTTCGATATGTGAATCACACCATACTCTAGTGACTCACTGTATGCATAATGATTTTGCATCCAATGTAAATATAGTCTTATGAGAAAAAAAAACGAAAAAAACTCCAAATGCTTCTAAAATTAAACATAAATTGCAAATACACCTTAAAACTACTAATTATGTGTGAAAATATTTCGTAAATTCTAAATACTTATATTCACCTTCTAATAATTTTTAAAAATATGTATATACCCTCAAATTATTGTCTAGACCTAAAATTGTTGCTATTTATGATTTTCTAGCAAGGGTTTTAGGATTTTACTAAAATTAGCTTATATATTAATAATCATCCCAGCACATACTTGAGTTTGCTGGTATACAAAAGGGGCCCATATTCCTTCACGGGTCATTTCAATAGTTATGTGATGGGCCTAAAAATTACAACCATACAATTTCAAAATCGCCTGCTTGGATTGCGTACGATAAGTAGCTTTCGCTTCTCTGTGCCATGATAGGTGAAGGAGTCGTGACCACGTTGTCCTGTCAATATGACACTCTGATTCGTCATGGAAGAGAAAAACAAACAACATTACATGCCCGCCTACCTTTCTCTGCTTCTATGAATTGTTAAAAATCTCACCAGTTATCACTGCTCAAGCAAGACAAATGAACTATTCTGGATGATGGTCATGGGGTCTATGCTATTTATTGAGCAAAGGATGTCTGAATCATTTTCAGATCAGGTGTGTTTAACGGTTGTCTCAGGAGGACCAATCTGTGAATGTCGTGTCACATTGAATGGGCACATTTATAATTGTTAGGAAAGGTGTTTAATGAAAACCTAATCCATTGCATGTAAGCTGTCTTTCTCATTGTCATGAAATGTCGGATGATGACTGGACTTCACTGTATTCCGCAGTTCTGTTAACCGTTAAAACTTAACACAAGTTGAAAAACGTTTGCATCGCAGGATTATTGAGTAAACAGTATTTCATATCTTAAACAAAAAAATGCTGGTACCATAATGGAGTGGGGAGAGCCGTGGCGATCAGAAAAGAATCTTTTCTGAATAATGATAGGTATGTCTGTAATCAATGATTCCCATGAATTATTTTTACTTTTTCCTATGTGTTTTGTGAAAGTATATTTGTTAATAAAGTGAAGAAGAATGTAAATAAAACTGAAAATGACATATCTTCAAGTCTACAGATGGGAAAAGGATAGACTGAACAACTGGCCAAAGATGGCGACGAATCCCCTTTATAAAGCTAAATACATTCTTTTCATGATTTCGAATTTTTCCAAAAATTCAGATCGAGAGAGAGGGGTAAAACATTCAGTAATTTATTTTTTAACTTCATGCAATCTTCCAATTATAGATCACTAATGTAATAATGCTAGTTTGGACTACAATGTTGAATCGAAATCTAAAGGTGCCTTCTGAGTTCTTAATTTAGTGGAAAGAATCGCCTAACCTTGTTAGTTACTTTTTCCAATCGCAATTTATAGGTTACAATAATAGGTGCTTAGGTTACTAAACGATCTTTTCGATTGATATAGTTTATGAACACACCTTCTTCCTACCAAAGTATTGGTATATTTTAATAGATATCAAAGGTTATCGATATATCTATATTATTAAAACCTTTAGAAATTTGACTAACCGTTATAAATAAAATTATTATTTAAGTCAACAATCAAATGTTATTTAACAGAAAAATCAATACTAAAACAATATTATAAAATTTATATAACTTATATCATGGATAAATTTATCTTTCCTTACAATCTTTTCTCTCTTCCTTCAATTTATCACTCTATCCCATATTTATTCCTAAATTCCATGAATCTCTCCCTCTTAACCCATGTTTACCAAAGAAAGTTATCTTCGTAAGTGTTATTTACTTTTTTCCTTCCTCAATGTCCAATAACACTAATTATTGAAAGTTATTAGGTTTTTCTATCAATCTTGCTATCTATTCTTTACGTTGATAAAGCTTATTTTATCCTTCAATATACATGTTAGCAATTCATTCTTAGTTTTAATATTTTTTTTTTCGAACTGATACATAGAATTAGATAGTCACTTTGTCTTATAATTTAATTAAATTTGCATAGTCTTTCTATTACTGTAAATATTGTGTTTGCATAAAATTGTTGATGTAAGAAAAAAAACACCACTTTTCTTGAAGTTGATGAATTTTATTTCACAATTCACCAATTATATTAATTGATTAGATGGATTTTGATGTCACTTTTTTTTTTTCTAGAAAAAAATCATCTATTAAATCTAACAATTAACTCCTATCATGTTTGATAAACACAAGATATGCATATACATACATAAATATTTTTACTTTTTTGTTTTGATAAAACAAGATATGCATATGTATATGTGTATATATACATACACATACATAGTAAAGGCAATTAAATTATCTCATATCATGTTTGGTATGTAGTAATAGTTTGAAAAGCAATAGATTTAGGATTAGAATGATAAATTCTTTTTTACATTTGAAATGTCCATGAAATGAAATATGTATATAATAGTATTTATTAAAAATACTTTTAATTATTAGATGTTATAAATAAATTGAAGGTTTAATAAGTAATTTTCAATTAATGATAATTAAGAAGATGGAATAGAATTACAATTTTCCTTTCTAAAACGGTGTTTATAAGCCAAAATTGCGATATTGCCTTATAAAAATACTTTCCAAACATAAAAAGAGAATGAAATCTAAAATCATTATTCCATTTCAATTGATCATAGAGTAACAAACATAACGTTACAATTCAGTAAAAGTTCCTTTCAAGTAGAAACATTTGGTCTTATCTTAATAAACATAAAAAAGATCTTGGTCGAACAAATAAAAACATCCTTCTTCCTTTGATAATCTGTGCTTCGTTCGACCAATGATTAGCAAATTCATTTCCTTTCCTCGCCATGGAGGAGAAGCTCCATTACTTAAACATTTCCCAACTGAAATAAATCACATTCATAAAGTTGTTGTAAAATTTAGCGTTTTAATATTTGAATCCATGTTGATATCCATTTTCTCGAACCTATTTTTAAATGGTAATTCAATTCCCATTATAAGCCACACAATTCAATTGATAATGTATAAATTAATTTTACCCAAATTTCAATGAGCCCCAATCTATGTCAAAATGATTGTTGCCCAAATAGAGTGGTAGATAAAGTATAGAAAATATAAAATACATGCATGAAATTTGAAAAACTTCACATGGAGAGGGAGATGGCTAAATTTGATCACGGACTTCAAGCTAGTAATTATTTGGATTTGACTCTTGAAGCTAAATTTATAAGGCCTAGAAAGTCATGTTCATGAATTCAAGAAAAACAATACAGATTTAGCATGGTAGAATTAGTGTGAAAACTCTTAGATTGACTTGGGTACTCTTAAGCTCTTTCAAAAAGGCTCATGTATTAAAGAGGCATCGATTGGGCTTAGACTTGAGAGAACCCCATGAAGGGTTCCATTAATGAAGAGACTAATCTTGGCTGTTGATTGCCAATGTAATTTGATGAATGATGTCGATGAGCAAACTTTATAAATACTTGAGTCTCAGTCATTTTAAAGGGAGAATCTTGGACAAATGACATTATGCTCCAGGATTTTTTTCCTTAAAAGATCAAACGATTGAATATTTGAAGAATACAATGCCTCTCATAACTTATAATAGAGTTTGATGCTTGAATAGTTTCTCTACACATCACATGTGCATTTGAGTCCCTTGAGGTTGCCTACTCCTCCTCCCTACCTCATTCTCTCTTCAACATACCTTATGTGTTATTTTACGGTACTCCTCTAAGGTCAAGTATAGCATAAGACATATATAACATATACGAGACCACTTCAATTGAATCTAAATACCTATACATGTTAGCTAAGTGTAACTAAACTTCAAAATTTTGTTAGATTACAAGCCCAATCAATTAACCAAAACTAGCAATTTTGATTATTATAGGTATAGAAATAAGGTTAGTTGAGTCTAATTAAAGATCAAAAGGCTAGTTAGATTGCAACCCTTGTCAGTTAATTGAAGTAGTAATTTGATTAATCAAAATTGTTGGTAGATGATCAATGTTTGGAAATGGTCAACTAAATGTCTAGTACTATATTCTAATTTAATTCTTGCTTTCTATGTTATTTCTATGTTCATCATGGCTTGTTTTTTTGTATGTATTGAAACTTATAGATATTTGTTTCAATGTTTTATGGTATATGGATCTCCTAATTCCCTTTCTATGATAATGAATTTTGTGGCTCCACATCCCTATTTTCTAACCCTATCTCATTTGGGGTTTTCTAGAAAAATTGCTCTATGCTTTGTTTTTGCATTTTCCTTAATATTATATTTACATTCTAATGTCATCATTGATGTCAGATATCTCTCATGGGTTTGATGATAACAAAAAGAAAAGAACACTAATGAATTAATAAGTTTGCAAATATTTCAAAAAGCTTAAAGTTACAAATTGAGGTGCATTTAGAAACCTATTCACAAGGTCTAATTTGATTGAAAAAGAGAATATTCTAAAAACCTTTAAAAAGTGTTTCAAAAGCTTTATAAGTAGAAGTGATATAGCACTTTAAAAACTTGAAAGAAAAGAAGATTGATACTCTTCAAAAAGTTATTTAGAAAGATGATCTGGAAATATATGACATTGAATTTTAATTCATATTAGATTCGAATTTAACAAGGCCTAACTCCACTAAATTGGATGCATTAGGAACATACTTAATCCTGTTTTACTTAAGATGGAATCATGATCTTTGAGGATTATTTTTGAGTGAATTTATTTTTGATAAATCAAGATATGCATAAATATGGATACGGATAAAGTTTATTCAAATTTTATGGAATTTCAAATCTTGAATATGAGTCTTATTCAAAAGTTGCTGATAAAGCATATCTCCTCATCAAATTCAAATCAAAAGCTTATCTGATAGTTATAAATTAAAGTATATTTGATTAAAATAAGATAAGAGAGTTGTTTTTGAATTTCAATTAAGTAAAATCTTCTCTAAATATCTAAGAAATGATCTTTAACAACTAACAATTGGATAAGTTCGAAGTGAAGATAATCTTCAATTTAACCATTGGAAGATTTTAATATAAAAAGAAAAAGGATTTAAAATTTCTAAAATATACAACAACATCTTTGAAAAAATTTTTTTGTATACCAAAAGCAATATGATCAGTTTTAACCTTTTAAAAAGCCATAGAAAGTCCTTTAGATGCTTTTTTTAGAAAGTTGCACCGAAGCAAATTATACAACAATTGTTATTTTCCATTAGAGTGAAATTATTTGAGATTTATATTTTTATTCTCACTTGAAATTTGAAATTATTATTTTTTTGTTTAAGATAAGTACATTTGTACTCTATAGTTCTGTATTATCCTACATTGTTGAGATGCTAAATATGTAGAGTAAAGTATTATAAAGTCCATGTATGATGAGTGCTTGTAATCTTTTGTGATTTGATTTAGTAGATCAAGTGAAGCAGCACTTGTTATTGGTGAATTTTAGGATAAGGAAAAATCTTGCAAAAGAAAGTGAAATACTTAGTATTGAGGTCAGTCCAATGCAGCCACTCCGATGCCTAAGTTAGTAAGGTAACTTAATAAAGTAAATATGTGAAAAAAGAAGTGTTCAGTCCCCTTACAGAGTTTCTTCCTAGTATTTATAAATGGTTATAGTATTCAAGGCAATTGTCAGGATAACTGTTAAGACACGTGAAAGCTTCTTGACTTGACATCTCTCTTCACATGTAAAAGTAGCAAGTGATTGTGTAATGTAACCATGCTTATGATAACTATTTGCGCCAAACTAAAATTCAAACCAAGGGCGCTTCTTATACTCAGCATAAATGCCATGCATCATCTAGGCAACGTGAGTGCCGAGAGAGTTGGTTATGCGGCTTCTCAGCAGATGAAAGGCCGAGTGTTAGATGAACGAAAACTGACTATCAATAGCACTGGTGAAGTAAATTGAGTTTGATAGGGATCAAGGACCAATTACACGTTCCTGAGCCTAAGTGAGATATAAAAAACTGATTAAAATCTTAATTCAAAACCTAAAGTAAATATGAAAAACCTTAAATTATCAATTGAACCTCTAATCGCATACGAGGACCTTAAAACCTTAAGTATATGTAACTGTAAAAGTTAACCTCAAGCATCATTAAAACCTTAAGGTAACAATCGAAGATTTAATCGCGTAGAAAACTTTTATATCTTAAATATATATAAACACTAGAGATTTCGCTCAAAAGTGATAAAACCCTAAAACTATAACTTTCAAGATATAAAAGTATTAATTTATCATAACTTGCTATAAAACCCTAATTGATAATATATCTTTAATATTTTGTCAAATCATTGGTAAAAGATCAAAGATAACTTTTAATTATTCATAAATGTATATGATACTAATTTAATTTACTAAAGACTAAGATATTGCATATAGATTACATTCACTTCTAATTATATAACTAGGTTAGTATTATATAGAGTTAAGTGATTGGTTGATGTTTATATTACATATAGTAGACATTAGCATCCTAAATGATATATTTCATAATAGTTACACTAAGGACCATACTAAATAATGTATTTAGGATATAAATAATTAGAGGGAGATCTCATTACTATTTTTACTAATCATTTCAATAAACATCACATTTCCTCTCATTTCCTTAATTTTTCTTCCAATTATCCTCAATTACCCTATTATGTATATTCAAATAACATATAATTTTAAGAGAGTTGACCAAGTCAATATATTGACAAAGTCAACAAATGTCATTGTCATCTAAAGTTTTCTTCCACTTTCTTGATTTTTTCATTCAATTATCACATGTAAGTTTTTTTCTTTTTCTTATCCTTGTCGTCTACTTCATGGATGAAACTAGACTCCACTTATTTCATGTATAAAACACAAATTAAGACAACATAAACCCCTTTTCCCCTTCCATTTCAAATTGTGAACTCCCCTTTGCCTTGTCATCTTTAACTTTTCCAAAATTTCACTTTTACAATTTCAATTACCACCACACACCAATCTACCATATCTACTTGCTTTCCTTTTCAAATTACAAAGGAGAGAAAGGTATGACTTCCTTTGATCATCTAATTTAATAGTTAGTTAGTATCAATCTTGTGTTGATGTAGAAAGCTTATGTAATATGTACACATGTGTTGTAGAAGATAGGAATTGTTATACCATGTTTAGAAGTGTAGAAATACTTAAGTGTATGTGTAGAAATACCTATGTACCTGCAACAAGTGAATGCATATGAGGTGTTTGTGTAAAGGTTTGGTAAAATACTTAGCATAAGTGTAGGAAATCCTTAGTTAAATGGAAGAAGAACACATATACATATACTTAAGCATGTGTATATAAGAATACACTACATGAATACATGTATAGATACTTTTATACATAAGTATTCTTTATGTACATAATCAAAAAGAAGGAATATACTAAGTATATACACATATACCATGCTAAATACACCCTTAAAGTGCAAAAATATGAAATATGTGAAGCTTTCTTAAGAGGATACTCTAGGCATACGAAAATATGTATAAAAATACATATGTCTCCATATGTGTAAATGAGTATGTGTACTAATATATGTATAAATACACAAGTATACATACTAGTATGTTAGAAGTCTAAGTATATATATATATATGTATGTATAATGTATGTGTAAAGTATATGAATACATAAGGATAAATATATATATGTAATGGATGATGATATAAGTGATGACATAAGCAATTGATGACATAAGTCTTTAAAATAATAAACCATAAGATCATCTAAGTATAAGAATTAATGGCCAATGAAATCATTAATTACTAAATAGGAATAATTAAGCTCTAATAGTTAGAATTTCAATAAATTTACTCTATATCATAAAATATGGGTCTTAACGTCCAAAACGAACATTATTGTGTAAACGTGCATTCGAAAACAATGAAAAGCGATTATAAATTCATAAATATTGAAAATAAAATGAAAAAATTGCATACAATTAGCGATTCGGTTTAGTCGAATAAAAACTGCTAGTAATCTAAGTAGATAGATATCTAGAACTGTTAGTTAATTAAATTAGTTATTATCCCTGTTATCTCGTAATGATCAGGTGATTTCAACGAGGGCAAGGATTTTCTGGTCGATTATTATGACTAGAGCGAGTTGTTATAGTTAGGTAAGTATTCCTGATGACTCTATACTTGTTTGTACTTGTAGTTAGTGTACTAAAATTGAATATTAATAACTTGATGCATGGGGTTTCGGGATATGCATGTACTTGATATTGATTGATTACTATGAGAAATATTGTTAAATACAATAATTGATGATTTGATTGTATGATTGATCGTTACATAATTTGGATGGTTTACTCATATTGATTGATCGCCTTATAATTTGACTTAATTATATTTGACTTATCTTATATTAAAAGGGTTATGCATTGCATTACTTATTCCGGTCGTTACTTCATGCGGAGGTAAAGATAAGCCTTGTGGGGGTTGTTTATATTTATTAAAGTGCTTCTGTACTATGCACTCATACAACATGACCTTACCTAAACCTACGGGCTTACTAAGCGATAGAGATGCCAATTGTATGGCTAAGGGTTGAGTCTAGAGACCTCCATTATAGAGTATGAGTGTAGACTGTGGGAGTCGTCTCACCACTAGGCTTGGGATTTTGAGTACTATTGGATTTTCATAAATGAAAATGTATTTCGTGAAATACGAAATTTAAAGTTATAGTTAAAAATCCAGGTGCTAGAGCCCGATTGCGATTAGTGCTGATGTATCTCTCACCCTTATCTTAGAGGGTGTTAAAATCCGATATTATATACAGTATCGATCAACTGCACATATTGTTTGGCATACTACATGTGCATGCATTCATATGGTTGTAACAATTTGTTTAATAACTTGATTGTCAATATAGTATGAGAGATAACTCACTAAGCTCTTGTAGCTTACCCTTCAATAGTTTTTCTTTTGCAGGTGCTAGATATTTGGGCATGGGTTAAGAGCTGAGCATTGAGTGCATGTATTGATATGTTTTGGAGATTAGAATTAGAGAAAGATTCTATTGCCCATTTGAGACTTTAAATGTTACTACTACTTATATATTTAGATTTAGTAACTTCAATAAGTTTAAATTTTAAGTTTATACAATTTGATCTTATCATTTGGCAGGGAATATTGATTCTCTGTGGTTCTGAGGAACTATGGAATAGTGGATATCCATAGTTATTTATATCTTATAATATATTAATTAATTAACAATTCAACATTCTTAATAATTAATCATTTAGAGTCTTATAATCTCTGATTTGTAAGGCGGTTTTCATATCATAAGTGCACACATATTACAGAAATTTTAAGTAAGACAACTAATTTCATTCAAATCCCCTAGAAGCATCCATGGTCTGCTCATTATAGCCACCATATTCCTTAATTTTTTTTGGTAGACTCTTTAATTTATTCCACAAAACCAATCTCTAGTCAAAAGTTGGGTTAGCATAGCACTTGGAAATCTATACCTCCCCTTCTTTCTTCAATCCTTTCACTCCTATCAAAATTAAATTTGCATAAGCCCGTTTGATTATCACATCAATATCATCCTTCCACCATAATGCCAACCTTCCAATCAAACCTACCAGATCAACATAGAAGCTCTTTCTAAATCCTATCCTATACCTTATCGAATCAACTTTATGTATTCTATTTCTAGTTTCCATTAATAAATCTAGTTGAGGCTTAAAGCAGGATATAAGGTATTGAAGCTTGTTCATTGTTGAAGGTAACAACATATCTTAACAGTCCTAACTAAGACAATTCATGGCTCTTTGGTTACTAGATGAGGCCAGCCACCACAGCTTGTAAGCTAGAGCTAATTGATTCCTACTACCTTAACTTCAACTAGATTGTTAGAGAAATCCAATTTACTAAAAATGATCAAGATTATAAAGATCAGGGAACATAGATATTGGTAAAATGAATAAAGACATTGATTAACCAAATAAAATTTATCAATCGTGGAGCATACAAGGGATCAAATAGAAACCTTAACAACCATCAGATAGGCAATCTAATAGAATGCAACAATCAAAATCATTGACAAAAGGACAATCGATTACCTTTACAATGAAGGATAAAAAAAGACACACCACAATGTTTCAGAGTTGGATGGAAATGATTAATGATCACATTAATAGGCATAACATGCAAAAGGACAAAACAAACTTCCTATGTGATTCTGAGATACAAAACAGATAGAAAAAGAAAGATACAACTTGATAAGAAGTAGAAAAAGAAATAAAAGATTAGATGAGATCATCCAAATTAGCACCAAGATGTATAGAACCACGAGGGGAATTTTCTTTCTTTAGGGTATTGGAGAGAGAGGAATGATTGCATTGTGCTTCTAAGCTTTAAGTTCCCCATTGCTTTGATTTAAGGCAATGGTTTTGTTCGTTTACATTTGACTATTGTTGCCATTGATTTTAGGCAACAAATCTTGCAATGGTAATATCAACCATCACCTCGTTAAAGCAACGATTTTAATTCTTTGAAGGGCAATAATTCTAAAACAAAAAGGCAACAGTTAGTGCACATTTATTGGAATGGTTTTGATGTAAATGTGCAATGGTTTGTCATGATTTTTCTTTGAACAAGCAACAATTATATGAGAGAATGCATGGTTATACATAAATATTTGACAATGATTACAATCATTAAAGCAATGGTTTGATAGGAACAAAATGTAATGGTTTGCAATAATAAAGGTGATGGTTCATTTGAAGTTTTGGTTACAAATAATTAGGTAAAGGCAATGGTTTACTACATTAAAAGCAATGGTTTCTCTCCATAAGGCAATGGTTTGGTGCATATTAAAAATAATGATTTCTAAAATGAAAGGGATGGTTTAATAATAACAAAGGCAATGGTCTTACCTTATATGTAACATTTTCATCTTTGACAATAGAAAACCTATAGATACAATGAATGACTAAATTATAAAAATAATATAAATGACTACTTGTAAACTTATGTGTTACATTTTGAAGTTTTACAATGGAAAACATATCGGCATCATAAATAAGAATATAACAAGTGTAACATTAATAGCCACTGACAAATCATATGTTTGCATTTAATTACCATCTAAAAGGTTCTTAAAGTGTCAATTGTCTCAAAATACATAAATTAGAAAATAAAATAACTAAGTTCTCTTAAGATGTGAATTGTTCAAACAAACATCACAAAGTAACATAATAAAATTCAATGATATAATAGATTTCATCAAGAAAAGTATTTAATAATATCTCAAGCATCCTAGTCTTACATAAACCTTAGCATATACTTAAGCACCATCACCTACAACATTACTATCCTACCAAAAAAAAAAAGGAACAATAAAAATTAATCACAAATCTATGGTAAATACAACTAATATTATTTATGAAAACCCATATATATCATATAAAAACTCATGTCATATGCAACATAAATTTCACATGATTATCTGAGTAAGAGTACTATGCATGTCATTTGTAGATTGCGTATTTTCGAAAGCAATAATAGGTCACTATGAGTGTCCCTAACAAACCTTACTAGTAGAATTATACTACCAAGAATGTTTGGATTAATATTTAAAATAGACCCTTTGTAACTATGATACAAGCATCGACATGATATCTCTTGTTACTTCGCATCTTTGTTGCTCCATTCTTTGTCTTAATTCTATCTTTACATCTTTTTGCATCCCTGCCTTCACTTTTGTCGTTATAGATTCTATAAGTTCTTGGGGAGTTTTTATAGATGGCTTACTAGATACTTCCTTTCCATTCAAATAAGATGGAGTAACATTGTTGCCATAAAGTCTAATACGTTTACTATGTTCTTTTTCCATCACTTTAGAAACTTCATCAATCATCTCATAAATTCCTTCCTTTCAATCAGATTGTTGGGACAATAGCACCTCTATGTGAGCTTACCCATTATCAAAAGCATGACATAATTTATAAATAGGTTTATAATATATATCACTCAAAAGGAACGTAAATATAAAAACACACAAATACACATGCATAAATATATAAATACTTACAATATTGTTTTGTGTTTTTTCATTTGATTGCTTATACGTATGATTTGGATTTCTTTTTCAAGTGGTGACATATATCTCTAAACGAGTAGATGGTGCATATCTTCTTTTACATTTTGCTAAAGGAAAAATATAAATATAATTGCTTAACTTATGATGTCCCATATTTCGATATTATTGTAGTATGATAAAGATAATACATGATAATGTCCTTGCTGATTCATCACACACCCTTGCTAAGTTTTTGTGCCCATAGTATGCAGTTCCTTATGTTGTTCTTTGTTAACCTTGTTTACAACAACAATTTTTTGCTTATCCAAGAGATTATATATATTTTTTAAACTATGTACAAAATCAACATCATATAAATAAAATATATTGAACAATAAGTTATATCTTTGCATCTCTAGAGTTCCAATAGTCCAAAAGATATTTAAATTGTTCATTAGGCACACTTTCTAGTCTATTTTGCAATCACTCTTTATTAGTCTTCTACTTCAGATAATGGCTTTTTTTTTTCAATCTACATTTGTAAGTCCTCCAGTCATCTTCAATTGTCTTTAGGACTTAATGGGAATAAACCTATAGGACCTTTAACCAAAGCCTACGTACTGGGACTTAAAGGACTAGTGAAGTAGATCCTACTATTCTAGCCAACTCCCGCTAGTGCTAAGTTGATCCTCACTATCGATCAATTCCTAATGCCAAGATGAGTAACTACATATCTCTTGGTAGTTGAGAGTCAACCTGAAGTATGCTCTATCGATAGTTCGATCTTTTATACGCTTGCTCGTTCATGGCTAAGCTGACCTCTAACTTAAAAGTATTGGTGCCGAGAATTGTAGCACCCATTCACATATACGTCTTCTTGGGAGGACCATAGGTCTATTCGGTACCCCTGTAAACTACCCCTACTCGGTACCCTTGCTTAGCACCTCTATTCAACAAGTACCTAGCTTAACCATACAACTTGCTGTTTTTACTAGAAGCGCCTCCATTGTCCTAATGTTACATATCCAATCCCCTAAGTGAAAGGATTCATTGCGCCAATCATTGATTTCCTTATATTCTCATTTATACTCTTTTGTTATTCCTCATACATTACTTCTATTGGATAGTACCCTTTTTGTATTTTCCACTTTAGGTAGGTTACCTTAACATTTTGACTATAAATACATTTGTAAAATGTAGCCACATCTTATCATACCTTAGATATTGAATATACCCTTCTCCTTTTGTAAACATTGCTCTTTGTTAGCTTGTTTGCTCCACTTTTATAGTAACCCTGAATTAAGGTTAGGTGGCGAGTTCTCTCATTCGACTATTTCGTAGATTATATTGAGTTGTACCATGAGTCTTCGACATTCCCCGGTGCATCATATCTTTGGAGCTATTCAAGGGTTTACTTATTTACTTTCGTTGTTTTCACGTGATTTCCTTAATTCTTCTTTAAGCTTTCTATAAGCTTGGACCCACCCCCATGATTGGCTTTGTCAATCTTTGAACTAGTTCCTATCATCTTGGCATCAAAGTGGATGTTTCATTTGTGTAAGTTGTATTTGAGCTTTCGTTTGAGTAGTAATTGTTGTGGTAGTATGTTGAAGTTGCTAAAAAGTTAGTTGTGCGTGTTTGAGTAAGTAAGAGGAGTAGTCGTTTGTTGTAGCTATGTGCTCTATTTTGCTTTGTTTCAAACATATGAAAACATAGCAAGTTTTAGTTAGGTTTATTATTCATAGGGATAATTGCTGTATTCGTAGAGTAGTTGAATATTCTTGTAGAAGAAGTAAGTGCGTGTGTTGTTTGGCTTGAAGGAACTATACCCTTTCTTTCTTAGAATGAAAGTTTGTTAATGAGTTTGTTGAAAGAATAACGGATCCTAGTGTTAACACCGGTATTGTGGATGACAATAGTAGTGTAGTCCACTATGGTTGATAGCCCTAAGGTATACCTAAGAGTATAGATAAACAACTTGATGAGGTAGCTAACCTCTGACCTGATCTAACTAGAGCTGTTCATGCAATGGCTTATTGACTTGTTGAAGCCATGTATAACACCCGATAAGTTGCTCGACCTACTGGAGGATAAATCCCAACTCGAAAAGCTCGAGGTAAAGGAGTAAGAGGACGAGTGTAAAGAAGAATTGACTTAGGTGATATTTGTTGATAGACCTTTTTTGATAGTTATTATTCAGGCTTATATAGCTAGCCCAATACTTAAGCCCGGTCTAATAATCCAGTTTAAGTACAATTTCCATTAATTCTCTATAAATACCAAAGAAGACCCCAAAGTAAAGAGATCCTCTTCTATTCTCTTACTCTTTATAACACTTTATTATTCTATTCACATAATAAGAAGGATGACTTAGGTATTAGAGTAGCTGCACTAGAGCATCCTTTGGTGCCCCTCATAGTTGTTTTCTCATTTTGCAGGTGTTCATGCACTGGAAAGAAAAACACCAGTCAACAATTGGTGCCATCTATGGAAATCTGTAATTTATTGCCATGATTCTTGATGTTATTTTGAAATTTTCTAGTTGAATGTTCTTTCCTTTTATGGATTTGCTCCATTCTCTATCTCTAGATTTCAATGAATTTTTTCATTACTCGATGGATTATTTTGGCCTTAAGGATCTTTCTTTCCTCTTTGCCTTTAATTTGCATGCTCGTGATGTATTTTGTCTGTCATGGGCATCTTCATTTGAATTTATGGCTACTTAGGAGAGTTTCTCCCTCCTTTGAAATGTGTTCATGCTTTAAAAGTTGAAAACTACTGTGAGTGCCATGCTTTTACGCATTTGAAGGATCTATACTTTTCCAAAAAGGGGGTTTAATTTAAGTGCTCCACTTGTTTGATTTTAAATGCGAACAACATGTGAGATTTGTGAGAGAGATCTCTAGATTTTTTATGCAAATTTCTGAATGCCATCTGAATTCTTCATCTCAATATAAGCTATAACCCAAATAAAATTATAGATTATTTTGCTTACACCAAGTGTCGAACAAATCAATTGAAATCCCTTTGCTGGGGCCATATCAGTTGTACTCCATCTACACTTGAATATCTTGAGGATTTCAAAAGTTTGCGACTGTTGTAAGTTCCTTGCAATAAGATCTACAATGCTGTAGCAGCAAATGTCCAACTAGCCAAATAACGAACCTAAGCTCTATGCTGAGTAACTATCCATCTTCTTGCCAAGAAACTCTTTGTTTGAAGTTGTTTTATGAACTAAAGCTGATTATGTTGAGTATCTACACACGTGAGTTATGAAATCTAAGTTTTACAATAGTATCCGAGTTTATTCCACAGTAGACAAAGGTCGAAATTGCTAAGTGATTAGTAGAATCATTGAATAATTAACTCCATGTCCAGTTAGTTGTAATCTATATAGAACAAATGCCAAGCTATCCACATTCTAAGCTTTACTCCTAACGTATAGAGATATTTTCTTGATAAAATAAAGGTACAGGCCACCTAATTTCCTCTAAGTTGAGCTTATGTTTACACTCGAGCTCAACTCCATAGGTGTCAAACTATGATAAGCTTGACCTTTTCTAGATTGGAATATTGACCGAACTACACTATATGCCTTCCAAGCTATGCTGAGTTATCTTAAATATCAACCAAGTTAAAACAGAGGACAAGAGGTTACCTATTTTCTAGATCTGAGCTTCAATTGAATTATTTGAAATTGCCGATCTATGTTTGGTTGAGCAGCTCAAAATGCTGAACATAGCATTACCCATTTTAATCATGAGTGAAGTAGAGTCATGCCGAGTCATGCTTGAATTAAGTGTTGCTCAAGAGCCAAACCTATTATATATTGCTCCGAACAATTTATCCGAGTTTTTTCTTTATAATGAAGCTAAGCAATTTCGCTTGGCTAATCGACAGGCATCTAAAATCGAAGTTCCAAATGATTTTTCTAAGCTTAATTAGAAGCTTCAATTTGTTATTAGCAATAGAAAACCAATTGAGCAGGGCAACTATCTTGTGAACCATGAATAAGAACTAACAAGGTTAGTCGTTGAATGGGTCTGAACTTGCAAAAAGCTCGAAAGAGTTAATGGGGGAAATGCATGAAAAGAATGAACGACAAATGAAAAGTAAGCAAAACCCATGAATAGCTCTAAAGGATATGATGCACCAATGGAACTTCTAAGAACTTACAACACAATTCAAAATGATGCACAAATTGGTCCGATGAGGTTACTCACCACCTAACCTTGCTTAAGGAAAAGGATAAGAGTGATGCCAGGCATAAAACAATAAAGTGTTATCATTAGGAAGAAAAAATACTTAAGTGTATTAATTGTAATCAGTTCTTTTTATGGCTTACAAATACAATGGGTATTTATACCTAAGAATTTAGGGAAACTTGCTTAAAGAGGAAAAGACAAAATGGGTATTATCCTAAAGTAGTAATATATAAGATACACAAGGGGTAAAAATGGATATATAAGAAAAACAATCATTGGTGCAATAGATTTTACATATAATACTATACATGTGGCAACGCTACATTAGTGAAGTTGTTAGAAGATATGGAGAAAAATTATGGATAGCTAGTTTGTTTGAGTAAGGATCTCTCTTTCATGGCAAGGAAGATGCTGAGTAATTGATCGGCTCGAGTATAAGTAAGTAATCTTCAATTCGGTGCACTATAGAAAGATGAGCAGTGATATGGCTAGATATGAAGAGTAACTTGGCAAGAAAGTATTCGGCTTTAACAAGGGTCGGCTGGATGAGAAGGACCCATCATGCCAATCCCTCTTGTCCTCGAAATTGGCTGCAGGTCAGAAGGCCAATAACCTGATTCCCATCTCTTTCGGGTTGATTTGGATTTGGGATCAAATCTGAATGGTCTTCACTTAGTTCTTTGTCAAGGCGATACGAACTAAGGTTGGCAATGTTGAAGGCGTCAGAAACCCTATAATCCTTTGGAAACTTCAACCTGTAGGTGTTGTCATTGATCTTCTAGAGGATTCTAAAGGGTCCTTCCACCCTTGCAGATAATTTGTTCCTCTTCTTGTTCAGGAATTGTTCTTTGTTGAGGTGCAGCTACACCAAGTCTCTTGGCTTAAATTGTTTGCTCATCCTACACTTGGTCTTTTTTTGTGCTCTTTTGATGTGCCCCGTGACCTTATCATAGATGTGTTGAAGGGATTATGCTTTGGCCGAGGCGTTAGGATCCCCTTATGCGAGTATTGGTATAAGGGTGTAGTCGAGGGGCAATTCGAGATTGAATCCATAGATAACCTCAAAAGGAGTCTGCTTAGTAATATCATGTACTGTTCAGTTGTAAGCGAACTCGACCATTGGTAAGCGGACATCCCAATCAGCTATGTTCTTGCCTATTGCAACTTAGAGCAGTGATCCTAAAATATGATTAACTACCTCCATTTAGCCATCAGTTTAAGGGTGACATGAGTTACTGAAGAGTAATTTGGTTCCCAACCAATGCTATAAGGTTCTTAAAAAATGGCTCAAAAACTATGCGTCTCTGTTGGAGACTACACTTCTCAGCATACCAAGAATCCGCATAATCTTCTGCAAGAAGAAAGAAGCAATAGTTGAAGCGTCATTAGTTTTGGTATAGGGCACGAAGTGTGCCATCTTACTGAACTTATCTACAATGACCATTACAAAATCTTTGCCTTGGGTAGTTCATGGCAATTTGAGAACAAATTCCATGCTCAATTTAGGCTACGACCTTGTTGGGACTAGTAAGGGCATTGCTCTCCCTTACTTGGCTCAATACTTTGCCTTCTTGCACACAGCATAGCTTTCGACAACTCGATGTACATCTCTCATCATTCTTGGCCAAAAGAATTGGCCATTCAACATTTTATAGGTCTTCCTTTCTCTAAAATGTTTGGAGAGTCCTCTACTATTTGCTTCTTTGATCAGTAGCTCCCTTAGTAAACAATTTGGTACGCATAATTTTTTGCTTCGAAACAAATAGCCATCCTCTACATGATACTCGTCTACTATCCTCCTATTGATACATCGCAAAATTATGGGTCCGAAGTATGTATCCTTGGAGTACTGTTCTTTGATACTTATAAACCTAAACAATCGGGCCTATAGTTTTGACAAAAGCGCATATCTCCTTGAAAGAGCATATACAACTACGTTGCTCTTCCCTTGCTTGTACTTTTTCACAAATTGAATCCTTCAAGGAATTCAAACCATCTTGCTTATCACTTTGATAACTTAGTCTAACTTCGGAGGTACCTCAACGATTCATGGTTAGTATATATGATAAATTCTCTCGATAGTAGATAGTGTTGCCATACTTATGGTGCTTGGATCAGTACCAAAAGTTCTCTATCATATATAGAATAATTTAACTGGGGTCTTCAGAGTTTCTCATTGTAGAAGGCAATTTGTCGGCCTTCCTACATTAGGATAACGCCTATTCCAATGCTTGACGCATTTCATTCCATCTAAAAAATTTTGTTGAAGTCAGGTAGCACTAACACTAAGGTGAAGGTTAATCTTCCTTTTATCTCAGCAAAACTTCTCTCCTTCCTTTCTCCCCATTAGAAGTCAGTGTTCTTCTTTGTTAACTTGGTAAGTGGTATGGTAAGGTTGTTGAAATTTCTACTGAATCTTCTCTAAAACGAAGCCAGTCTGTGGAAACTTCTCACGTCGGCATAAGTAGTAGAAGTTGGCTACTCGAAAATTGCTTGGATCTTCTCATTATTGACTCTCAAGCCTCCTCCACTGACTACATAGCCCAAGAATACTACTTCCTTCTGGCAAAGGCAACACTTCCTTAGATTGCCGAATAGTCTCTTGGTATGGAAAATATCTAGGACTACTCTGAGATGTTTACAATGATTCGGCATGGTGGCATTGTAGACCAGGATGTTGTTAAAGTACATTACAATACACTTCCTTATGAGATGCCTTAGTACATGGTTCATTAATCTCATGAAAGTGCTTGGAGCATTTGACAAGCTAAAGGGTATGGCCATCCATTCATAAAGTCTATGTCAAGTCTTGAACGTAGTCTTCTACTTGTTCCCTAACCTCTTGCAGATTTGATGGTAGCTAAATTTAAGATCAATCTTATTGAAAATTTTGGCTTCACTCAATTCATCCAACATATCTTCTAACCTCTGGATTGGATGCCTGTATTTGATTGTGATCTTGTTCATGGTTCGGCTGTTTACAAACATCTACTGGGTTCTATCCTTCTTCGGTACTAGAAACATAGGTACAGTAAAAGGGCTGAGACTTTCTCTAACGTATCCTCTCTTGAGCAACTCATTAACTTAGTATTGGAGCTCAAAAGCTTGGTTAGGATTCATATAATAAGCTGGCTTATTCAGTAGTGTGATGCTAAGTACTAAGTCAATGTAGTGCTCTATGCCTCAGGTTAGGGATAACCCCTCGAGTAACTATTCTGGGAATAGGTCGGCATATTCATCTAGTAACTCCTTGATTTCTTAGGGTAGGTCACCTCACTCATTCATTTCTAATAGTCGCCTAACTAACAAGAGGGTCAGTTCATCAGCATTGATGGCCTCTCTAAGCTTAGATTTACTCATCACTAGAGCCTTCTTCGATTTGTGAGAAAGTTTTTTTTGTAACTTATTAACTTCTCTTAAAGGCATCAAATTCAGTGTGATCTTTTGGTTATCCTTCTCAAACATATATGTGTTTCTATAGCCGTCATGTATAACTCTCCTATTAAATAACTACGGCCTATCCAGCAATACGTGGGAAGCGTACATAAGCAGTATGTCACAAAGAATCTGGTTAGAGGAATTCCCTATAGTGATCGATACTAGTATTTGTTGAGTGACATGTAATGCTCCTTTCTCACTTAACAGTGCAACTTGTATGGCCTTGGATGTACAATAATCGGCAACTTCAGTTTTGAAACGAAATCAACCGATGCCACATTAGTATAGCTTCCACTATCCACGATGAGAGTGCATACCTGATCATTTACCTTACAAGTGGTATGGAACAAATTTTCATTTTACTCCTCTTCTTGCAAAGGTTCCATGTTCATAGTACATTGGACAACCATGAGTAATTTGTTTAAGTCCTTAACAAAGACGTCCTCCTCAATTAGCTCTTTTTCAGCATTTTCTTTTTCAATTGGAACCTCCTCTTCCTCTTTGGGTTCCTCATTCATTCTTTCTACTTCTAGCTTCGGGATATCTCCTTTGATGACCATTGTTGTCATGACCCTAAAGGAAGCCTAGTAGGATTGCCTAAAATTTTCATATTATGTATGTACCTATGTTTTCCATGATTTGAAAATCATCCTACAAGTCAGAGATTGCAAGATTCTAAATAATTAGTCACTAAAGTTTTTATTTATTTATTTAATTAACTTATTATCACATATATGTGACTATGGATATCCGATAAGCCACAGTCCATCAGAACCATAGAAAATCGATATCCCCTACTAAACAATAAGATTAGGTAGTAAAGCTGTAAAGCTGTAAAGCTGTAAAGCTCAAACTTACTAAAGTCACAAAATTTAAATATAGTATTAATAACTATATACATAATAATTCAAATGAACCATATAGTCTGTCTTTAGAATCTAACTTCTATGCATCTTGACGTTAGTACTCAACTCTCAGTTCTTAACCCATGCCCAATTATCTAGCAACCTATAAGAGAAAACTATTAGGAAGTAAGCTATAAGAGCTTAGTGAGTTAACCCTCGTACTATACTAGCAAATAAGTTATCAAACAGTTTATTAGCAAACATATGAATGCATGAATAAGCGGTATGCCAAATATTATATATGCAGTTGACCGGTACAGCATATAACATCAGATTTAATGCCCTCTGAAGTAAGGGATGGAGATACATCAGGACCAATCACAACTAGGCTCTAGCACCTAGGTTTTTACCCTTATATCATTATATATATATATATATATTCCCTATTTCACTAAACAAGTTTCTACTTCCATTAATCAATAGTATACAAATATCTAGGTCTAGCGGTGAGCGGGCTCACGCAGTCTACACTCACATCCTATAGCGATAGTCTCTAGACGCGACCCCCAGCCACCTACGATTAGCATCTTCGGTGCCAATAGAACTCACGAGCTAAGGGTAAGGTCTTGTTGTACCAATACTCCTACACTGTACTAATCAAATCATGTGGGAATATATCCTTCCAAGGCCCTTCATTACCAACCACGTAAGGTGACGACTGGAACATTATATGTAATGTTTGTGCTTTATGCATGAACCGTTTAATTTTGGTTGGATTGAACATGGTTAGTCAATTTATGAGGTGGTCAAATATTATCAACAAATCATTTAAATAATGCAATAATCAATTATATCACATTTAATAGTATTTTGCACAGTAATCAATCAATATTAGTCGCCTGCATAACGTAAAACCCCATGCATCAAGTTATTAATATTTAATTCGTGTACACTAACTATAAGTACAAAACAAGTATAAAGTCATCGGGAGTACTCACTTGGTCATAAATAATGTCAAGGATTATAATAGTCCAAAAGAAAATCGGTCTTCATCTTAGGATCACCTAACATTAGGGGAATATGGAAAGTAATAAGTTTGGGAATTAAATAACTAAACTAGAATGCTAAATCATATTAGTTACTAAAATCGATTATTGATTTATGTGAAATCATCGATTTGAGCTTTTTATTGAATCTCGTATAACTTTTTCGTTTTAGCTTGGATCGTTACGAACTTACAGTCCATTTTGATCTTTTTCAAGCGTAATTTCTTGTAATGAGGTCCGTTTTGGACGTTATTACTCGTAATTTAAATTGCGATATAAAAATATCACAAAAATTGTTATTTTAGTTTAAAAATTATAAATTATTAATTTTAGCATTTTCTTAATATATTTATGATTTAATAATTATTTAAATCACATATTTGATATTTTTATTATTTTGAGCATATTTTCCTATTTTTGAGATTTTTTAACTTTATTATGATTATTATTATTATTGCTTTTATTATTTTTATTATTTCTCATTTTCTTATTATTATTTTTTTATGTACTTCACGATTTATACATATATATATTCATATACTTATAATATATTTTATAATTTATGTTATTGAAAAATCCTTAATTATGGTAATATATATATATATATACCTACATATAAGTATAAATTTATTTTAGTTTATAGATATTATTATATTACATATATATTTCAGTATACTATATATATATATATATAGACTATATATTATACGCTATATGTATGTATATACTTATTTTATGAAAATAAACATACTCTTATGTACATATATATATATTCATGTATTTGCGTTTATACTTATAAATATACTTATGTAATTCCGAATACTTAGATATATATAAATAATTTACAAATACCTATTCTTATATTATATACTCAGTATATATATATTTACATAGTATTTATTATAAAAATGTATACTATATACTATACATATCTTACCGCAATATATATACTCTATCTTATATATATATATATATGTCTTATATACATACTTATAAAAATACTCCACTACATATATACTATACGACTATACATATGTATATATATATACAAAAATAATTATACATACTCATATATATATATATAGTTTATGGTACGCACATATACATATGCATACTATAGTTATTTAATATAAATACTTAATACTAATCATATGTATACTTAAAAAAAAAATACATAGTACATACTCTTCCGTATAATATACCTATATATATACATGCATACATACATAGCCTAATACATGTATATATTATTCAATTTATGTATTTATGTACATATACATGTGTTACTAATGTTATATTAAAAAAATATACTATACAAATACTTCATTTATACATGTATATGCTATATAATCTATATCTATACTAAAATAATTTACTTACCTTTTTCTTCAAATTCTTTCTTCTTCTTTTCCTTCTTCTTTTCTTTCTCTTTTTTCTTTCTTTCTCTTCTTACGGTTTATGCTTCTAGGATTTTTCTCTCTCTCTTTTTTTTTTTCTGTTTTGTTTATATGGTTTTGTTTTCTTTTATTTTTTCTTTTATTCATGTGAGTAGTTAGCTTAAAATTTAAGCCAAGTAATTATCCAATTTTTTTATTTTTCATTTTTTTTTATTTTCCACTTAACACATGGCAAATTTTTTCTTCACTTGGGTGGCTAAATTTGGTTCTAGAATGTTGCAATCGGGAAAAAGAAGAAAAGAGAGAAAAGAGATATATTGCAAAAAGAATGAGAAAGAAAATAAAAATTAATAATAAATATATGTAATTTTTCGAAACATATAAATTATAACAAATCTCATCATAAATTAATTTTTAAATTTTTTTCAAATTTTATCAAATTTAATCGGTACTCGGTATAACTATAATTTTACAAGTTATTATAGCGATTTTGTTATAATTCCATGCGAATAGGCTATTTAGTTGAAAATTGAAATTGACCATAATTTTATCACTATTTAGTAATATTTAATTATTTTATAGGTTTATATTATAATTTAAGGATTTCGAACAAATTCGTATTCAATTTTGATTAATGGTATGTAAGTCAGTTTTAGGGTTTTAGTATACGATTTAGGGTTTTAATCAATTGCTAAGGTTTTTACTACTTATAATATGTTTAAATTTATGATTTATTACATTTTTATCTTGTTCGGCTTTAATGACTCTTCAAGTCATTTATAGTATTAGGGCTCAATTTTACTCTTAAATAGCTAAATTTGCGGAGTTTACAATTATCTTTCGGTTCAAGCACTGAGCAACCATATGTTCGAAATCTTCACACTTGAAACGCTTGATCTAACTCATCTTCTTACCAGACCCTTTGTAAACCCTACTTTTAGTGGGCCTAAGACTCAATTAAGAGTACTTTCCGAATGTTCCTAAAGATCAACTAAACTAAAAACTTAAGTTTATATTTAGAAACGAATTAAATTTTTACAATCCAAAAGCCAATTGTCGAGAAAACCTAAGCTTGAAGAACTACGAGCTCTAAAGCTACTTAAAACCGTAAACCTTAAAGCCATTAAGGAATTTTAACCCTAAATAATTAATCGATAATTTAATTTGAATAATTTCATCCAACTTTAGAAAATTTCACAATTTTATAAAAATCAAATCATAAATTACAAAACAATGTAGGATAAAAATCCTAAAACAATTTTCTATAAGGCTATGTCCTTATCTTCATGTATAAGCTTTCTACATAAATAAGTAGACCAACCAATCACCTTAGATAACTTATCAATTGAGAGTTGGAATCAATTATCAATTGATAACTTATCAAAATCTAGTGATAAGACAATTTCCTTATCACCTCTTCACTTATACAAAATATGGACAATTTTTCACAAGAATTAATAAGCTTAACTTTAATAAAGGACACAAGACCACTCCATGGCATGTAAAGACTTAAAATGGCAGATCTAAAAAGGGGAGAAAGGGGGGCCATGCATTGGTCATTCACCCATCAATCACTCACCTATCAATAACTTTTTCTTATACATCACTATTCACCCCTTAATGCTTACATCATCAAGAGTTGCGATTGTTGACTTTGTGTAAGCTACAAGGCAACACTTCCAAGACATTTAAACACTCCTTCTCTCTCCATTTCCAACCGGCCATACTCTTCCCCATTTCTCTTACTTTCACTTTCGCTTTCACTTCATCTTTCCCTCTTTTGAAACAAACGTAAAAAGGGGAAACAACCTTACCCCACAAAATCAATTTTCTTCCATTTTAAAGCTTTAACTCACAGCATTTTTTTTCCTTTGCTCTTGTGCCATTTTCTTTCGTCATTTAAGATCATTTAAGACCGTTATAATCTTCCGTAAACCCCTTTTCAAAAGACCAAAAGATTCAGGTTTCAAAAGGTAAGCAAAAAGGAGGAAGCAAAGGTAAAGGCTTAAGAGGAACCTTAGTGCACAACCACCAAACTTTGCGTTAAGGACGAGTAAGTGTTTCTTGTGATGTGTAGATTAATATTTATGTTAGGAGAATTGGATTTCTTGAAGATGTGAGAAAGGTTTAAGTTGTTAGAATGTCCAAAAACCGTTTTAAGAAACAAACCATAAAACCCTTGCATGAAGTTGAAATATAAGCATGTAAAGTTGGTGTTTTGTGAAGACATTTGTTTAATGCTTTGAATGGAAGATTTTAAGCTAAGGAAATCTTGAAATGAGAACTTTAATGGAGGATATGCATGCTGTACATGAGGGTTCCAAGGCCATTTGAGTGTTGATTTTGTTTCCATTTAGTTAAACATGCTCAAATCTAGATTTAAGTTAAGGAAAAATCCATCACATGAAGTTTTATGAAAAAACCAACTTTGAATGACATGAGCCATGATATGGGAGTTGTATTAAGTACGAGATCTTTTATTTCTTTATGTGGAACATGAGTTAAAGGATCATTTGATGGAAGTAAACTTAAGTTAAGATTTGTACACAAGTAGTTAAGTGCATAATCTACCCCCCTAAACTTAAGAAAATGATGAAACAAGTTGAAAAACTAAGTGAGGACCCCTTAGGACTAACATGAACAGATCTGGAACATGGGAAAATGAGGCCTAAAAATATGATAAAAGTAAAAGAACAAAGTGAAAAGATTAACTAAAGCAAGTATAGTAAGCATATAAAGCCTCAAACTCAAAACCGAGTTTAAAACTTCCAAAACAAGCCTAGAACTCTAAGATGGGCCTTCAATAAAAATCTGATCAGCACCTTAAATTACCAAGAAATGTTGTTTTGAAGCCCATAAGAAATCCACCTAAGGCCCCATAAGCCCACTAAAGTCATTAACCTTAGTTTGAACTAAAAACAAGCCCATTTGACAACTTAAGCTCACTAAAGGGCCCAAGAAGTGGTTGTTAGCCTTAGGAATATAAATCAAAGTTGTAAATATGATCTCAAGGAGTATTTTAAGCTTAGAATAAAATCTAAAGACCAAGCCCAAAGGATTCCTCAAGCTATCAAAAGCCCATTTACCAAACAAAGCCCATTTACCAAACAAGGCCCAAAAACACTCCAACACATGAGGAACGCTACTGTTCTGACTCATGGACATAATTGCATACCTCATTTCGAAAATCTAACCTTACCATGTTAAAGTACACTCGAAAAAGATGAAGATTGACTATAAGATCATAAAAATCGGATTTAAAACGAAAAAGTTATACGCGATTGAACTTTAGGTAAAAACCGGAAAAATTACGAAAACTAGCTAAGAATATAACTTAAGGAAAATTTACATAGTTTCTTAAGTTTTCTTCAATTCCTTATAAAAATTATTTCAATGACCAGGGGAAACTGTTTTTGGAGACGACTTACCTCCGGACTACTTTGATTGAACTACATGGCAGAGTGAGTAAATTCCCGATGACTCTTTACTTGATTGTGCTTGTAAAGTAGATGCATCTAATCTTATATTTACAAATTTGGATGCTTGTGGGATATGGGAGATGCATGTGTATGAATTTAAGGATGAATGTGATGTCTGGTTAATTATATATAATAATGGGAATTGTTTGTATGAATATATACATGTGAATTGTATGGAATGAAATTGGTTGATAACCTTAAAACAAATCAAGTTAATCACTTATATGATTAAGAACTCAAAATGAATCATGCATTCCCCATACTGCATGTGTTGTATGGCATACTATTTGTTCATGCATTCATATGATTGTGCATCTAATAAATTTCTATCGTGTGGTACTGATGAGGGCATTTATCTCACTAAGCGTAAGCTTACTCCCCTATAGATTTTTGTTGGTGCAGGAGAACCTCTTCGTTAATCCGGGCCAAGGCATGCCCATGGTAAGTCTTGGGTAGAGACAGGTTGGAGCGATCAAAGAGCGAAGAGGACATTTTGTAATAGATTATAGATATTTAGATACTTTTATATATTTATGCATAACTTAGATTTTATGCAGTTTCGTTATAAACTGCATTTATTTGCAATATTGTTTTGGTGTGGGTCTCACGAGCCCACACAATTAGTTAATTTATAACATAGAAGTAATTTTAGTTAAATTGCTCTATATTACTTGTCTATGGCCTAGTGGTAACGTAGAGTGGAAGGAGCCTTGTGTGTCGTATGAAAAGCCTATGATCAGCAAGGGGGTTGATAATAGACCTTTATACGGTACATGGCGACCTATCACGACAACGTTACTGTTGGGTCGTTGTACCCTTACCCCTTTTCATAAGTTCGAGTCAGTACTTCGCCATTAGGTTAGCCTTTTTGCTCGGCTCGATACTCGACAGAGTTCAGTGACTTCCTTGTCTAGGTCGATTAATTGGCATTCTAGTCAGCACTCACCCTTTTCTTTACCTTTCCACATGTTGGGCGATCCTAATAGCTTCATCCATTGTAGTGAATCATTGAAGCTCTACAATGTCCCGAATATCACCTCTCAGTCCAGTAATAAATCTTGATACAGTTCGAGTTGGTAGTTCCTCCACCTTGCAATGGATCATGAGCATTTGAAACTCTTGAACATACTTATCAATAGTTTGGTTCCTTGTCTCAGTCCCTGAAGCAAAGTGAAAGTATCTTGAAGATAAGTTTTTGGCACGAATCTATTTTTAAGTAATCTCTTCATCTTGAGCCAAGTATTAATCTTTCGGTAGCCCTCTCGTCTCCTCATCATCTAAAAATTCTTCCACCATATAGCGGCATAACCGGAGAACTTAACAATAATAGTTCTCACTTTCTCATAATCCTCGTACTGATAATAATCAAACATATGCTCCACGTTCTCTTCCCACTTTGTATATTCATCAACATTCCCATATCTATTGAAACTCAAAATCTGAAGCTTCACATGGTTGGATGCCCTAGGGATTCATACGCACTCTTCTTTGAAATATTCTTCATCATCCTCTTCATCAAGCTCTCTCAAGTCTATTCTTTGCCTTACTCATCCACCTACTCCTCCACTTCAAACAGGTCAGGCTGGGTTCTGGCCTCTAATAGGTTGAGCAACTTGTAGGGTGGGTTAGTAAGGCAATGCATGAATAGCTCGGGTTAAATCCACTAGGAGGTTAGTTACCTCATCAAGTCTCTCGTTAGTGCTTTTAAGAGTTCCTTGAGATTGTCATCACTGGTGGACAACTCTACTATCATCATCAGTACCAACATTCATACTTAAGTCAGGAAATTTCCTTATAGGTTCAAGCTCAAACAAACACTTCAAGAAATTAATAGTTGACAACACAACGCTAAAAAACACAGTAACTTACTCTATTTTATATACCCAAAATAAAGTGTTATAGAACTTTGAAAACATACATCAACTCGAACAAAACCTCTACTCTGATATTAAGATGTTGTAAACCATGACTAATAATTGATAAGGCCGGTTGGTGGATGGGTCCAAACTTGCAGAAGGCTTAAAAGAGTTAATGGGGGGAATGCATGAAAAGAATGAACGATGAATGAAAAGTAAGCAAAACTCATGAATAGCTCTAGAGGATAGGATGCACTAATGGAACTTCTGAGGACTCATGGAACAATTTGATATGATGTATGAATCGGTCTAATGAGGTTACTCACTACCTAAACTTGTTTAAGGGAATGGATAAGAGTGATGCTAGGTGTAAAACAGTAGAATGTTTACACCAAGAAGGAAAAATACACAAGTATATTAATTGTAATCTGTTCTTTTTAAGGCTTACAAATACAAAAGGCATTTATACCCGAGAATTTAGGGTAGCTTATCTAAAAGGGAAAAGATAAAATGGGTATTACCTTAAAGTAGTAATGTACAAGATACATAAGGGATAAAAATGGATGTATAAGAAAAACATTGGTGTAACGGATTCTACATATGATACTGTATACATGGTGATACTACATTGGCGAGGTTGTTAGATGATGCAGACAAAAGGTACGGACAACTGGTTTGTTTGAGCAAGGATGGCTTAGTTAGTTCGGAATCTCTCTTTCTTAGCAAGGAAGATGCTGAGTAATTGATTGGCTCAAGCATAAGTGAGTAATCTTCAATTCAGTGCACTACAGAAAGATGGCCAATCATAGAACTTGACATGAAGAGTGACTTGGAAAGGAAGTACTTGGTTTCGACAGGGGTTAGCTAGAACAAAAGGATTCGTTATGCCATTCCCTCTAATCCTCAGACTCGACTGTAGGTCAGAAGGCTAGTAGCTCAATTCCGATCAAACTAGCTACTGAGTAGCAGTTGAAAGAAATTGTTAAACTCTTTTGAAGTAGGATTATTCATATTACTAAGCTTATTCTCCCATGGCCAAGCAATTACATAAGCTCTTTGGTTTGGCATTCAAAATATCTCAACACTCTACAGTTGAGCAATTTTCATGCTGAACAATAATTGTTGAGTATTAAAGTGAATGCTTCTATTATTGAATGCCAAGAGCAACTTACATGCCAAGCAAAATTTCTCGAGTATTCACATTAGCAAGTCTTATTGAGTAATCGAACTATTAAGCTTGAGCTTCTTTTGTGTGCGACATACATTTGGGTACCAAATTACTTGGGGTCTAATTGCTAAATTATGAAGACTTATTGAGCTCTTCTATGGAAGACAATTATTAAGCTTCTAAGCACTTGGATATTCGTTCGACTTTCAAAGTATTTTGGTAGTCTATTGTCAAGCAATGTTAGCTAGGCTCCTAATAGTTGAGCACAACACATGTACATTAAAAATCTTGGGTAAGCACCGAGCATGCCTATGTTTGATCTTTAGCTAAGTAAGAGCTGAGCTTTACGTGGCTAAGCTGTATGTTTAAGCTCTTAAGCAAAGTCCGATTTAAGTTCTTAAGGACAATCTACCTAGTTACACATTCTACAAATATAATTGAGTTTAAAGCTCCATTTAGCTAAGCTCCGACTTGGGTTAAATAGTACTGAAAGGAATTTAAATTGCAATGCCAAGCAACTTAAATCAAATTCCTAAACTTTAGCTTTAACAATGGCTAATAGAGACAAGCTTAGTTCATTGAACTTCAAGTCGCCCGAGGCTACTATGCTTCTCCCCTTTAATAATGACGTCATGACAGTACTTCACAAATGAACCCAAGCTGGAGTTTAATTCATGAGCAATAACTCTACACTTTAAACAATCTAAATAGAACCAAGCTACTTTATTATAGCAAAGGTTCGAAGATGATAATCGTGACGAAGTTGTTAAATTTAGCCCCTAAGTGATACCATCTCTAACTTCTAAGAACTTTGAGTGAGCTGTTTTCTTTTCTTAGGGCATTACCCAATAAGATCAGCTCTTCATGTGCAAATTTAAACCCTCATAGTAGCATATTGGATTGGAAAATCTTCAAAGCTTCAAGGAATACAACCTGAGTTGTTTTATAGTAGCCTAAAACCGACCTCTTTAACCAAACTGCGATAACGACATTAGTAAAAGAATACTGAGATAAGGCCGAGCTATTGATGATCGAGTTGTAATTGTAGTCAAGAAGCCAAGTTGCTCATTGACGTAACCTAAGTGAACTCAATTGAAAGATGGAACAATCAAAATGGAAGTCTATTAATTTTGCAATTTGAATACCTTCTCTACAACATATCACTATAACAATTGATTAGAGTCTAAGTTGTATAATGCGAGTAGCAGCTGTAATTCTTAACCTTATGAGACCCACAAATCTACATTATTTTGTAAGAATGAAAATGTTTATCCATAAATACATAAGCAACTCTAAAAACGTAAAATAAGTATGATCATCATGCTTTTTATGCTTTAACGTCGCATTTCGTATTGACCCCATTTGCAAAGTGCCGAGCAAGTCATCGTAGCATATAAGATCAAATAATGTGCCAAGCTTCGTACTATGCATTTCTAAACCAATCAGCCGCACATCTAAGCCCCGTAGTCCTTATTTGATAGTAGCTAGACATATTGAAGCTAAATCAAGCTTTTGTCCACAATTAGTGTAGCTAAACTCATTTTGCATACCTACTTGAGTTCTCTTGGTCCAGTTAGAGTTCTTATCTCATGACTACTTACCAAAGTATTATGTTTGAGTAAAGATGCGTAAGTAGACACTTGTAAAAATTTCAAGGATTATAATGCTTTATCTATTCAAATATTGAGCATTGAAGAAACATGAAATTTCTTACTCTTCATGTAGAGCAACATGTGGCCAACAAGTTAGAGTTGCAAGTTATGTACAATGAGCCTCTATAGATGGTACCAACACAATAATTAAAGCACTTCAATTAATAATTATTAAGCAACCATGCTAAGTACATGATACCAAAGCTACTACACTTTGAGCTAGCATTACATGTTAATTCTTGATTGATGAAAGATAAGTTTGCTTTTATTTCCTTTGAAGACAAGAATGAGAACTCATAAACAAACTAAGGCAAAAAAAGCCTTCCACCTAGAGCCAACGCAAGAATAATCCTCTAATCGGCTACTGTTAATAGCTCTTAAGTCCGACACACTACGAATGACAAGCTTATACAAATTTAATCACCCTGTTTAACAAATAAACAATGAGTTACTCGAAAATCGTAAACCATTAAGAGGTGATGGGTAGGATACCCTAAGTCCTACATTTTGCATAGACAACAAGTAAACAAGCCCACAGTCCTATACATTAACGGATTAGAGGCTTACTAGCCTATCTTATGGTTTTAATTAGCATAAGTCATGCCTAGCTAAGATGACTTGCATGCTTCCTTAACTTTTTCAAGTACATCGGCCTCTTCAAGCCTTCGCCACTCTAAGCATTTCAGCCTCTTTAGGTGCTCGCCTTTTTAAGCACATCAGCCTCTTTATGCCTTTGCCTCCTTAAGTATACTAACCTTTTTGAGCTCTTGCTTTTTCAAGCATGCCAATATCTATAAATGCTCTAGCCACTCTTGGCTTTTGCCTCCTCAGGCCTTTACTTCTTCAAGTACTGTAGCCTCTTTAAGTTTGGATTATAAACCTTTCTAGAGATCCTACAAAATCAACCTCCCTATATACTTTCTTTTTTAACCTTGTCACCAAAGGGAGTAGAGGGTAAGTGTTGATAAGCTTTTTTTATAGCTATTATTTAGGCTTATATTAGTCGGCTCAGTACTTAAGTTTGGTTTAATAATCTAATTCGAATACAATTTCCATTGACTCACTATAAATACCAAAGAAGACCCCTAAGCAAGTAACCCTCTTCCATTCTCTTTCTCTTCATAACACTTTACAATTCTATTTATATGACAAGAAGGCTAACTTAAGCATCATAATGGCTACACTGGAGCACCTTCTAGCACCCCACATAGCAGTTTTCTCGCTTTGTAGGTGTTTGTGCACCAAAATAAAAATCATTAGTTAACAATATAGATGGAGAAGAAGAAGAAGAGTACAATGACGAAGAAGGATGAGCTAAAGCTCCTTAAGCTATTGGCCATGTAAAGCTTTAAATCTCGAGCTTCGATGGCTTTTGGAATGCAGTTAGTTATTTTGATTTGGAGGAGAAGGTTAAGCGTATTTTCGATTATTGCCAATATGAGGACCATGAGAAGGTGAGGATTGTTGTAGAGTTCTCAGGATATGGCATGATGTGGTGGAAAAACTTCTAAATCATGAGAAGATGAGAAGGATATAGATAGGTAAATATTTAGCCTGAAATGAAGAGGATACTTAGAAACAAATTCGTTTCAGATACTTATTTGTAAGATACTTTTGCTCGACTTTAAGAGTTGAGATAAAGAGGCCTAACTATTGATGAATATATTTAAGAATTCTATATACTCATGATTTGCTATGAAGTAGATGAACCATCAACTTAAACGGTATCCAAATTTCTCACTGGATTGAGAGGTAACATTTAGGATGTTGTATAGCATCAATAGTTTACTTCATTGGATGGGGCTATAAGAATAGCCTAACGAGTAGAAAGGTAGAAGAGGAATAGGCTAAGCTAACCTCTAATGAGTTGATTTGTACAATCAAGCTAACCCGCCCAAGCAAGTTTTCGAGCTTAGCATAGTATTGAGCCGACTAGAAGGACAGATCTTTAAGTTGAATAGAAGGGCTGACTAATTGATAGTGAAGTGTTGCCAAGAACTTATCAGAAGGGATAATGATCTAGGACGATGATGAGCTAGGTCAAGTACTTTAAATGACAATGATCTAGGAAGACAATCAACATGGCTGCTCAGTGTTCGAACTGATGAACTATGATTATCAAAGGAGATGTTTCGAAGCTTAAAGTGGATAGCATTGATAAAGAACCTAAGGAAGAGGTTATTCTTAAGAAGGAAACCACTTAAGAGGATGAACTGATTGAAGAAGATGTGTTTATTAAGGACTTAGATAAGCTAACTTTGGTTATTCAACGTATGACGAGTATAGAACCATCTACCCAATAAGAGCAGAGAGAGAATTTGTTCCATATTACTTGCAAGGTGAATAAGTAGGTTTGTATACTGATAGTGGATAGTGGAAGTTGTACTAATGTTGCGTCCAATGACCTGATTAAGAAGCTAAAGTTGTTGACTATCTCACATCTGAAGCCATACAAGTTGTATTGGCTGAATAAAGGGAACACTACATGTCACTTAGTAAGTATTGTTGCTGATCTCTATTGGAAATTATTTTGATGAAATTCTCTATGACATGTATGGATCTCCTATACTGTTTAGTAAACCTTGGCTTTTTGATAAGAGGATTATGCATGAAGAATTTAGGAACACCTATGTGTTTGAGAAAGATGGGAGGAAGATTATTTTGAATCCTATGACATTGAGTTAAGTTAGCAATCTGTAAGCTAAACTTACTTGAATTTATAAGAAGACTTTGATTTTAAGTAGAGCTAAGCTCCTATAGGCTATTAACACTAACATGCTAACTTTTATGTTAGTAAGGCGACTAGTAGAGTTAAAGGAATAGACTGAGCTACCACTTGAGGTGAAAGAACTAAGTATCCTTCTACTATAAATCCTTTTAGATGATTTCTATTATGAATAGACCCTTTCAAATCACATAAGTACCTCTAAATGAAGTACATCCAACGATAATGTATAGGTCCACCTAACCAATCTCATATTTGCACCATTATTAGGCATGCCTAATGGTGTTCTAAGCAAGCTATCACATATGTTTTTCTCTATATGCATCGAATCTAAGTTGTGGTGATACGTAATGTACTTCCAATATGGCAACTCAAAGAAAATAGACCTTTTCTTCCACAAGTCATCTGGTTTTTTCTTTTCTCCTAAAGGCATTCTCAAATTCTTATATTAAGCCTACACTTCATTGCACAACAAAGGAGTTGGTGCATTCTTAATCTCTACATCACTACTGAAAGACATTTTCTCAAATCTCCATGGAAAATTTGTAATTAAGAAGCTATGATGACTCAGAAACACATTTTTTTTAATTGTATTTTAGTTGCTAAGAAGGAGTTCCATAGTTACAAGAAGGACAAGCTAATTTTCCTTTAGTGCTCCATCCAAACAACATGGCATAAGTAAAAAAGTCACTAATGGTCCAAAGTAAAGCTACATGCATCTTAAAAGTTTGGTTGTTTGAAGAATCATAAGTTTAAGCTCCAAACTCCCATAATTCTTTTAACTTTTCATTAAATAGTTGCAAGTATATCTTTTCCAAGACTACTTAGGCTTGGTATAATCAAAGATAACATAAGATATTTATGCGTCATAGACAACCATTAAGCAATGCTTAATGTTCAGAACAAATTGAAACCATCATTAGCTAAACCTAATCTTATATTGCTAAATTATAGTTTATCAAAACTATTGTTCATGTGCTATGAGTAATGCTTAATGTTTGGAATGGATTGAAACCATCACATGCTAAACCCAATGTTACATTACGGAGTTCTTGTGAGAAATTAGGATGCCTTGAATCAAAATCCTTCCAAATCTGACCATCGGTAGGATGCCTTATATAGCCATCTTTAGGGCTTTCATCCATATGCTACATCATAGATTTTGCTATTTCTGAACAAATGAATAACCTTTGAAGCTTAGGTTTTAATGAAAAGTGCCTCGATAATTTTATAGGAACTTACAGCTTAGATTTGCTTCCACAATTCTTTTGATGGTCTTCAATAGTTTTCCATCTAGAAGCACTACACATATGACATTAGTTTGCTTCTTCATCATCCTTCTAGAATAAATATAATCATTTGGACAAGCATGTATTTATTTTGTAATCCAAATCTAAATCTCTCATTATGTTTCTTGCTTTATTGAAAGATTCCAAAAATTGTGCATTAGGAAATGTCCTCTTCAACAACTCCAAAAGATCAACAAATACTACATTACTTGGTCTATGAAGGCATATAAAGAGGTATGATTGAATTGTGAAAAAAAGTTTTGAAAAGCTTTCATACCCTAAATACAACTCTTGTTGATCTTCCTCCATCAGCTTATAAATTTTCTTAGCATTCGTAGTTAGTCTCTCTCTAATCTCCTACAATGGTTTTGAAATTTTTAGCTACTTCTCTAAAATTATTGTACAATGAACCTTCAACATTATCTCACATGTTTAATACATTATCATTACCATTAGTATCACCTCCATTATTTACATTAAAGCATGATGATGATCATTCGCTATGGAAAAGCCATTTGTTATATTCTAGAGTAAACCCATCACATATCAAATGCTCAAAACCAACATTTCTACTATGTTAATATCTATAACAATATTTCTTGCATGGACAAGCAATTTCCTCTCTCTGCACTGCTCAAGTAAAAGCTACATCTAAAAATGCTTCCAATTCATTAAAATACTCATCACTCGTTTCATGACCCATCATTCATTGTTTGTCTCCTAAAAATCACTAAAATCAAAATAATAATTAGTTAACTAAGTTAAGTCGTGCTTGTTATAGATACCGAATATTGACTTTAAAATCCTGAATTGATGGTAATCATATCAATAATATTTCAAGACATCTCAACAGATAAGATCAAGAGATATTTGATCAATTAAATAGCGTGCATTTCTGTTTTGAGATAATTTAACAAATATGGCCCAAATACTAAATATTTCTAAGTGATGGACATGCCAAATGTCAAGAAGCTATTGGTTTGCCACCAGCATATGCATATCTAAGGTTATAAGGTATACATGTATAACTAAGTCGTAAGTTATATTTCTATATGTAACATTTTTTACTTTAGTTCATATCAGGCTTATATTGTATCAAGTAAAATTTTAATATAATACATTAAGTAGCTAAATGACTAGATATTATTTAATATTAAACTTACGTTAATTTAATATTCCATATCACCATTTTCTAATTCAAATATGAAGACATAAGTCTATGGCTACCTTAATCAATTAATAATATATAAGTTCATGATAAAAGTTATATTAATTATACAATTCAACCACTTAATATTATTGCATATTATAATATTGCCACTGGAATTCGACAATCGTACTAGGCTAATGAGAATTCATTTGCATTCATTTTATGCAAGCTAATGGAGTAATGTTTGCAGAAACTTAGTCAATACAAGAATATCAAGGTCCTCATAAGCCACAACTAGAAAGGCCCAATAGGGGGGTAGGCTGGCTTTGTTCCCCTTGACACAGTAGAAAATTTATTTTCTCTCCATTTATGAGAATTGTCCCTATTGAAGGAAATAAATACAGTTTCTTCCAACTTATTAAGTTCTTGTGTTATCCTTCCTACATATGATATTTTTTTTAAGAATATCTAGGTTGCTTGAGCGGGTGAAAATGAAATAAAAAGGCTAAGCAGGTACGCCGGTTAGAGAAGAAGACCTGTAAAAGTTGTTCGATCCTTCGCCGGAATGTGTAAGCACTAAATGTCAAAAATCCTTCATTCATGAAAACAGTTAGCTTTATAAATGCTGCAGATAACAGACGGATACATCATATAACAATTATGGTAGTTGTTTAATGATATTAAACAAAAATATATAAATTATCAACATTACATTCGACTTATCCTTGAACAAGTTACTTCCTTTTGGCCAAATACATTAAGGCTTTACCGAAATGAAAAAATAGTGTTAATGCATACAGACTCTCAGGTAGATAACTGAAACTTAGCATCAAGACAGACTGAACAAATCTAAACCAGGAATAATTCCATCACTTCAAATTCCAGAGCAAGCTTAGCTAAGCCAACCAAGCAACTTGTGAGATGTCACTTCTTTTGTTAGGTACTTATGGGATATATTTATTCGCTTTCAAATGAGATACAAAAAGCAACAATGAAGTGAGTCAACTTCAATCGAAAACCATAGTTCTCAAGAATGTAAAGCATTCAAAAACGAAAACTTCTGGAGAAGTAGCTTATATGTTATGCCATCTAATAAACCTCTCAACATATCAATGTAAGCCCAAAAAAATTTTAGAAGCATACTGCTAAACCCATAAAAGTTCTTAACCATAGGATAAGGCAACAAGTTTTGGTCCATGTAGTTGGAAGTTCAAATCCATTCGCCCCGGTATTCAACTGTTCCATAAAGCAGAGTAAACTCTTTTTAGTTCATAAAGGAGGAAACAGAAGTAACCCTAATTGAGGATAGACTTTTGGAACAGCTTGCCCTCTCGGGGTCCTAACCCTTCGTCTGGGCCATGGTAGCACGAGTGTCGCACAACTCATAATGGACATGCTGATCCCCATTCTTCTCCAACTTACTACCAGTATTAAAAATTCACAAATCATCCTTATTTTTGGCCTAATTCTTCTTCTAATGATCATTTCAACCTCTGATCAAAAAGAGGTGAGTGGTCAAGAAGTCACATATGATGATAGAAGAATTTTGCTCATGAATACAGCTTGACACTTTTCCTGCCGAGCTGACTTGCTTTGCTGAGATCGGCGATACGACCCGTCCTAACGACTGGAGAGCCTTTGGGCTTGGCAGATTTGATGGGCTAAAGAGCCCGGCCTATTCATTTGGGTACATTGAATTTAAAATGAGACCCCAATAGTTAGAGAATCCACGTGATTGCATAATTGCCCACTACTCCATATCATTAGGTATGTGTATAAATTAGTAAACTGCCACATGGTCCATGATTAAGGATTACCAAGCACTACAGTTATTAGAGGAATGCCTATAAATATGGAGGTGTAAACATTATAAGGACTCTCTGCACTTTTTAAATATACACTTTCTTATTTATTTACTTTTGTACCTAAATATTAACTTAAATATCGGAATAATTATATCAAACTAGTCTTGATACCCCTTTAAACTAACTTTCCTTTTTTTACAGGATTCAAGCCACACATCAGTCGCCAACAACATAACTCACAATAATCACAATAGAGAGGTTCCACAAGTGTGACGAGAGCTATCAACAACACGAGACAAATAGCAGAAAGAATACCAAAGTGTTGTAAAAAACAGAAAGACAACAAATAAATCTCGTTCATATGAAAAAGCTCATGCCATTAACACGTTGAAGTATGATAGATCAACGAGTAAAGAGAATAGGATAAAGAAATCATGCCATTGACCATGCATTATTACCATTCTGGAGATTCCAATTGAGATCATCTACAAGATCCATCCATAAAAATTAAGAAGCTGTGGTAAAATAAGGATGAAGTAAGACTAAGAACATCGCTATTAGTTATAAACTAATAATCATTAATAATTACCACCACCTTATGGCATCCCTAACCATTTCCTTCGCAATGATCAGTACAGCATCATAACCTCTCATGGCTAACTTCAACTGATGTGTTGGACATTTAGGGGACCAAGACAAACCGAAATCCTTCTTCATGTTGTTTCTAGTGAGCCTATAACCAAATCAAATTCTAATAATTATTGGGAGAGGAGAACCATAGTCCAATGCATTGGTAGTCATGAGGTCAAATTTACTATCACCACTCTTATATTCTTACCAGGAACTTAATGAATAGTTAGAAAAGTAGATCCCTTTGGATCCTTCTACTTGGGGTAAACCAAATGAGGATTGTCCAAGAAAAACTTATTCTACCCTGTTTGTAAGAATTGGTTACATCCAACTTTCCAGCATTGAAAATAACAAAGCTGATAAGATCATATTTAAACAACTTAACAAAGAATTTAACGTAGCACTAACATCGTTAAAAAAAAGAAAGTAATTACACATTGAACATATAAATCATCTTAAACTATATGCAAAATCCACATGCAACCTATTTCAATACTTACAAATTCATATAAATTTGCAAAAAACTGATATAAAATAGAAAAATGGAGAAACTCATGTAATTTGAAACAAAAGCAATACACTCTTATTGTGGTTGTCACCACATATATATATAATGAAGATGAAGAAGAAGTAGGTGACCGTCAAGTGAGAAGTAGCTGACTGTACAGTGAAATGACCATTAAGTTCATCAACTTCTTAATAACAGAACAGTGAACTTATCATGGAAGTAGATAAAAGTGAAGAATCCTAATCGTAATTATGGGTTAGTGTTTATGCCATATGGAAAACAGAGATATACATCTGACAGAAAATCCTCGAAAGTTCGGAGAAAACAAAGAAGGAAACAGGGGAAAAGCACAAACATTTCGCAATCTTGGCAGTTGTTTTAGTTACTAACTGTCTTATTTTTCCGTTATGTTTACTATTCAAATGTCCTATATATGCAACAAACTCATAAATCATAATCATAGCGATTGTCAATAAAGCTGATGCGCTATTTCTGCTGTAAAAGCTAATGCCCTTTTTACTTTATTAGAGGAAAGAATAAACAGCATCGAGTTCCAAATCTTAAAAGGCAAATCACCACCTTTTATTGCTTGTTACATAGAGCACGATCTGAGTGATGGGGCAATTAGGGGGTTAAGTTCATTGATTAGAAGATAAAGATAAGATTGGTTTTATGCTTGTTTCAGTAACATTAATTCAAAAATAGCTTTTATTTTTGATAAATTATTTTTCTTTGAAATAAAGAAGAGTCAATTTCCTTTTCAACCACCTTAGGCCTATACACTTGAAATCTATGAAATTAAGGCCTTGAATCATTTTGAGTCAAAAAGAAAAGAGAGAACAGTAAGACATAGTGGGGCAAAGCAATTAAAAAAAATGAAAAGAAAGAAAAAAAAAAAAGAGGGCAAAGAATTGGGCCCGAAAGTGTAGGACAAAATGCTCTAAGAAATATTTCACATCTCAGCAAGGGTGACTAAACCAAATCAAAGGGTCGAGAATTAACGCCTAAATAGCCTTAGAAAACACAACACCCTAAATCACACTCTTAAGCCCAGAAACCCAAATCTCCATATTAAGTCTGATACTTTAAAGCCTCTCTTACCTATACTGAATCACATAAAGCCTGCCTACCCACAATTCTGCCCTTGCACATGTAAAAGCTCTTTCGATCTTGAAAGATAATTTATCTTTAATAAAACTTATTTTTGAAACTGGAGCAAGCATGCTCCTAATCTTGTCTTAAGTTTCTTAACTTGTATGCTCGAGGTAAATAAAACATTTATTTCAAAATAGGCCTCCTAATTAGTCCTTTCTAAAACCTTTGGACCAAAAACCTAAATTCCTAAGGTTAAACCAAAAAAGACCTAACAGATTGATCAAGGAGTATCACTTACAAAATGGACCATAATTTTTGGAAGTAAAGTCGAGAGTGGGATCTAAACCGAGAGCTAGATCTAAACCGAGAGCTAGTAAGGAAGACCTTTTTAACTAAATTAAATGTGAGTTACCTTCTTCTTAAGAAAGGAATGCCTTGATATCACAAAAGTCTTAAAAGAAGCTTTAGGGATATTAAGAAATTCCACATGATTACCAAGGATAGGGGTGGTTATAAGATTGTCTCTTAATAAGAATTTATACTTGTTAGCAAAACTTTCAAAAAGAAAAAAAAGAAGAGAAAAAGAAAACAAAAAAGAAGACAGAGAAAGTAAAAGCTTGTCACAAAATATTTTATCCAAATCTATGTTGGCTCGAATAGCCAAGCTTTTAATCCATGTCATCTGTTTCCTTTCTAAGGTTGTCATTTTGTTTAGTTTAAGTCATTCTTCCCCAATTGTGGTTTTTAACATCCTTTAAACTCTTTTTTCAAATCAAGGGGCTTATCCCTACTCTTTTCTTTTTTCATAAATGGTTTTTCAACAATCTCTATGTAAATACTTTTCCAAGCCAAGGAGTCTTTCAAATTGGTTGTTTGCCTTACTTTAGTTCTTTAATCCTTCATTATTTTTCTCTTAAGGTTAGCTAGCTCTTAAAGCACTATCCTCTCTTTTTTCCTTTTTTAAGGTTCCAGCTAGCCTTTAGGGTGCTATCCCATCTTTCTAGAGTGTTAGCTGACTCTTAGAGTATTGACCTCTCTCTTATTCTTTTTAGGGTTCTAGCTAGCCTTTAAGGTGTTGTCCCATCTTTCTAGGGTATTAGCTAACTCTTAGAGCATTGACCCCTCCTTTATTTTGTTTTAGGGCTCTAGCTAGCCTTTAGGGCACTATTTCGTCTTTCTAAGGTGTTAGCTAGCTCTTAAAGCATTGACTCTTCTTTTATTCTTTTCAAGGTTCCTACCAACCTTTAGGGCATTGTCCTATCTCTCTTAGGGTTTAAGTCAACTCTTAGACTGTTATCCCCTCATTTTTTTTAAAGGCTCCAACTAACCTTTGGGGTACTACCAAGTTTCTTAGATTAATCAAATTTTAAGGTTATTAGTTCCCGAGAGATACTCCTACTTAGGTTAGTGAGCCTAGTGAAGCATTACCAGGTTTTCTAGATCGATCAAATTCTAAGGTTGCTAGTTCCTAGGAGACACTCCTACTTAGTTTAGTGAGCTTAGTAAAGCATGACTAAGTTTTAGATCGATCAAATTTTTAGGGTTGCTAGTTCTTGAGAGACGCACCCACCTAGGATAGTTAGTTCATAGGAGTACTACTAGGTCATCCAGATCGATAAAATTTTAAGATTACTAGTCCTGGAGAGATGCTTCTACCTAAGTTAGTCAACTCAAAGGAGTAGTACTAAGTCTTCTAAATCGATCAAATTTTAAGGTTGCTAGTTCTTAAGAGATGCACCTGCCTAGGTTAGTCAGCTCAAAGGAGCACTACCAAGTTTTTCAAATTGATCAATTTTACGGTTGTTAGTCCTTGAGAGATGCCCCTGCCTAGGATAGTCAGCTCAAAAGAGTACTATCAGGTTTTCCAGATTGATCAAATTCTTGGTTTGCTAGTCCCTAAGAGACATACCCACCTAGTTTAGTTAGTATAGTAGAGCACTATTAGGTTTCAATTTAAGGTCATAGCCAGCTCTAGGAGTGCTTTACCTACCTTGGTTAGTTAGCTTATTGGGGCACAACAAAGTTTTCTCATCTCTTTTAGTATCTTAGCCAGATTTGGGAGTACTTGCCCGGTTTGGTTAGTCAGCTTACTGGGGTACAACCAAGTTTTCTCATCTTAGTTTAGGGTCTTAGCCAGCTCTAAGAGTGCTTTACCCACTTTGGTTAGTTGGCTCATTAAGGTATAACCAAGTTTTTTCATTTAGTTCAAGGTCTTAAGCGAACTTTAGGAGCACTTTGCCCACCTTGGTTAGTTAGCTCATTAGGGCACGACTAAGTTTCCTTATTCAGTTTAGGGTTTTAGCTTGCTCTAGAAGTGCTTCACCCACCTTGGTTAGTTAGCTCATTAGGTTACGACCAAGTTTTCTCATTCTATTAGGGTCTTAGCCAGCTCCAAGAGTGCATTGCCAATTTTACCTCAGCAAAGCACGATCAAACATTAATTCTTCTTTTATTCCTTCGGCTAGTTCTTTGAGCACTACCCCTCTCTTCACCAAATCTCTAATTGATTAGACCTAAGACAACTAACTAGCTGTAACGCTTCTTAAGATAAAATCTATCTTCGGTGCAAAAATAGTGTCTATTTTGTCTTTATGGTAAAATTTTATTCAAACTTTACTATAAAGAGGGTCAGTTGTAAATACCTAATTTTTGCCTTTTTTTTTTTCAAAATAGGTTATAGGGACGTAAATTAGAAAAAAATTAAAAAAAATAGAAAATTAAAGAAAACCCAAAAAATGAAGAAATTTAGAAAAAATTGGAATTTTAGTAAAATAAAAAATATTGGAAAAAAAGAAAAAAAAATAAATTTAGAAAAAATATAAAAAAATGGAAAAATTTAGGAAAACATATAAGAAATTTGAAAAGTCACAAAAAATAGAAAATAAAAAGAGAATTTAAAAAGTAATAAATTTTTAGGTTGTTTAAATGGAATAGAATTTTAATTTAAATAAATTTGAATAAAGGGTCGTTGAGCCTAGGCTTAGATTTGAATTTAGTCTAAATTGACCTGATTTAATTGCACATTGGACAAGACATAGGTCAACAGCCTAACAGTTAAGCAATTGGACATGATGCTAAGCATCTCTCTCTCTCTCTCTCCATTATCTCTGCCTCAATCTTGATCAAACTCTCTCTATTGTCTCTCTCTCACTCTTGGTCAAACTCTTTCTCGTAGACCCTTTCACTCTACTGTTTCTCTCTTCTCCATTCACAAACCAAACCCACACAAACAACCATTGTTAACCTCTCTCTCACTTGACCTATGAAACCAAATAAGCTCCACTACGCCGATACTAACCTAAAACCCACCTTGTATGGCATTGAACCCCCAGTTACTAGACCCTCATCTATACACCTAATGCACCATTCGTCTCTCTTAGCTTAATCTCTCCCCCACGGACCATCACACTCAACCTCTCTTTATTTCTTGCACCCAAAGATCGAACCTCCACATACATACCCCCATTCTCAACCATAAACACCATACCCGCTCTTTGCTGTCAACCGAGTAAAACCCAAACATACTCTTACACACATTTGACCTAACAAACTGGACCTACTCTCTCTTTCTCTCTCACCTCCTTACCATTGCTCTACCAAACCCTCCGGCTATTGTCCTTTATAGCTACACTTGACATGGATATACCATTGAACCTATGACAGCCCTTTTTCTCTCCTATAACTGCACAACGACACCTACCGAACTAACCTCACTGCAGATCTAAACTACCTCCTTCATCCTCAATGCTTGGAAACTACAATAGTAGTAGCGAAAACCATCTACTTGTAACCTACTACAGTGACAACTATTACCACCGGCTAAATTAGGCCATGGTGCTTTGCCAAACCCCTCATTATCCCATAATCTACCTATGAAAACCACCTCACCTGCTTAAAAAACTAGCTAGAAACATCCCGATCGACCTATCGTAACTCGAAAATAGTGGAACCCAACTTGTTCGCATCTGACCTGAAGATTGCCTTTTAACCGACCCAACTTTACAGTTTGATCCATTGTAATATTTAGTTCATTGTAGCATTTATATTCCTTTTGTTTATTATAATTTTTTTATTTGTGTAATGCATTTGTAAATCGAAAGAAAAAAAAGGAAAAAGAAGAAGAAAAGAAGACAAAAAAAAAGAGAAAGAGAAAAAAACTGAAAAGAGAAAGAAAAAATAAAAAAGGGAATAAGTATTTAGTTTAGTTTTGCTTTTATTTATTTTCATGTTTTAACCAAAAATAAAAAATATATATATATAAAAATAAAATGTAGATGAATAAATAATAAGTAAAAATAATAAATAAATAAAAATAATAAAATTGTTTTATCACTTGGAAAGTTGATTTTTTCAAAAATGAATCAACCATTTTCCAAACTAGGGCGTTTTATAATTTCCAAAAATGAAATCCTAAATTGGGACCCGTAGAATTTTTTCTTCAAATAAATTAAAATAGGTAAAAACGTTAACCCATTTGTGTTTTAAAAACTAAAATTAATCAACCTACTATGTTTTTAGTAAATGAATTACGGAAGTCTGATCCTGAATAATAAGTATATAGGTATTCGTATGCAAGTACGTGGCGACTTAAAATATGGAAGTTTTATGTTTGATTTATTTTTTTTCCATTTTTAGATATTCATATAAATTGATTAATTTAGTTACATGTATCATAATTAGCTATTTTAGAAATTAAAAAGGGTATATTTAAAAAGCTAGGTTAAATTTAGGAAGTTAAAAAGTGGTACCTATTTAGGGTTTACTAAATTAACTCTCAAATCTAGAACTTTAGTTTTTAAAAAACCATTTTATAAATTGGTTTTTTGATCGATAAATTGGTAACTAAGTTATAACCAAGTTATAACCAATCTACTAAATTGGTTATAACTTAACTATTTTTCCTGACTCCGGTTAGGTGGCAATCCAATACCTTTTCAAATTGAAAAAACAGTTTGCTTTAAATCCTAGTTAAGGTTCAGTATTAAAGGGGTAAGGTTTATTACTGATCGGTTTAAAAAAGACTTAATTTTATAAAAGAATTAGGAAGGGGAAAAACCAGGCTCGATAAGTAGGGTTTAATATTGGTTAGTTTATAGAAGACTAATTTATAAAAACTAGGGGGAAAAATACAAAGCTTGACAGCTTAGCGACTCCATTAGGAACGTCAAGAGGGTTAACCACTTAAAAGTTTTTTGAAATTAAATTTGCCTTTCAAAATATCCATATTATTCATTTATTTGTTTATTTCATGTAATATACTTATTTTTAAAATATTGTATTCATTTTGCATAAAGACATTAGGGGAATGATTGCATCAAGGATGTAGGGTAGATAAGGTCAGATTTAGGTCATCTTAGAACCCTTAGAGGGGAGCTATTATGTAAGTTCTAATTGTAGTGGGGCAACCAATGCTTGAGGTCGATTAGGCCACCTCACTTAAGCTCAATGTGACTAATGAAAGTATTTCATTAACAAGTAAGGTCACAAAATTTTAGGATCTTTTTAGAACCTACCTTAATTGCATTCATGAACCCTTTTTCCAAAATTGGCAAATTGATACGATGTGGCAAAGGCTAAAAAAAAAAAAAAAATCTATGAAGTTTCCTAATCTTTTTCCTATAAATATTTTCTTTCTTATCTTTAAAATATCAATGTAATCCTTGCGTAAATAAGATAGTTCTGACGAAATTTTCTTTTCATCTTTTTCATAGAAAATGGTTAGGTCCTCTTTTACATAGGCCCTTTCAAAAAATTCCATATCCACGAGCCTTTTGAGCCCAAGGGGATACTTGAAAGATGGTTTCAATTTTTCAATCTAGACCAGCAAAAATTTATTGAAGACAAGATTAAGCCTATCCTCTCATTGCTTAAAATCTAGACTAATATCACCATGGTATGAGCGCTAGTCCACTTCTAAGACCCTTAGAGTCAGTCTTTTCACTTTAGCCTATACCGATTGAGCCTAACCGTTGAAGAATACTCCTATCTATTAGGAGTTCCCTTTGTTGGAAATGGAAAATATGTCCTAGATATGATAGATAGCCCTATAAAGATTTTCAAAAAAATCTTGGGCCTCTATGAATTTGAAATATGTAGAATATGAACAGATCCCTATAGCAAAATCATTAAGGTGGATGATATTTTTATTGGGCTCGTGACCTCGTTTAGCCATAACCAGAAACTCTTTTGTAGTAGCTTTGAAGATTGGCATCAATATAGGATCAACTCCTATATCTTAGCAGCATTTGGAACTATTTAGTTTTCTAATGGGATATTTCACATGCATCAGCGGATTGCAAAGCTAGTGACCTAATTTTTAGAAGGGAAATCTTATGTCCCAATACTATTAACATCATAAGCCAAACCGCTTAGTTATCTACAAGAAGAGAAGATTAGAGAATTAAAGACTAATATGGCCTTAATTATGCTTTGGTTTATCAGTTATGCTTAAAGCCATAAACTTGATTTCCTTCATAAACAAAGCATCCAGAAAATGAATCCCATTTATGCATTTGATGTTATCATTGAACTCCTTAAAGATATTGCTACCTATTAGATAGATCAAGGCAATTGAGTTGAAGAAAAGAAATAAGATTGAAGAGGAGCTAAGATGTCACGAGAAAAAGAGGATCTAGACTTTAAGGATTATTTGCAATGAATTTTTCAATAATGTAGGAAAACTTCAAAGTTGCAATAAAAATCTTTTCCTTGCCACTTCATAGTTAGTTTGTTTGCTTCCCTCTCTACATTCGCATATCCTCATATTGTATTTTGCTTGTAAATATTCATTAGTTTCTATTTGAATAACATCATGAGAGTTGTATCCTTAAGTTTCTAAGCCTTTTTCTCTATACCTTCTACTCTAACTCTTTCTAATCTCTTCTCCTATACATCTTTAGGATCCTTTTTCTTGTAAGATTGTGAATATTTAAGCTCCTGATCCCTTAGGAATGTTTTTTTGCTCCTTTCTCACAACTTATAAACAAGTCTTATCCTTATATTCCCTTTTTCCTTTTCTCTTTATTAAAAAGAAGAGAATTCTTTCAAAAGAAAAGAAAATTTGCTAACTAGTAAAGAATTCTTCTAATCAGGTTCATATGGTTGATGATAGAATTGCCTCCTTTTAAAAAATGATACATCAGATGGCCTAACAATGGCAAATCTTGTTCTCGATAATCACCACTCTCCAAATATCCTAAGATTTAAACTTGGAAAGGAGACTCTTGAATCTAGAAGAAAACGTAGCTACGCCACAAAGAGCATCATAGATCTTGAAATGGCAATGGGCTTATTACTTAGAAGATTTCAACACCCAATGTTCAATACTGATCAAATGTTAGTAAGCCTAATTAATGAAGGAGACCCAAGGAGAAAAGAGCCAAGGATGAGTGAGAAAAAATAAGCCCTAGGGACTTAGAGGAGACAATTCACTCAACTAAATATCTCAATTACCCAAATCATTCATTATCTAAGAGAAGTAAGGATTATAGTTTATGAAGCCCCTAATCCAAATTACAAATCATATAGCTATGACCCAAAAGCATGATATGACTATCATATGGGTTAAAAGGGGTACTCCATTGAAAAATGCTAGAGATTGAAGAATAAGATTCAACACTTGATTGATGCAAAAGTCAATCAACTAGAGCTACAACAAGTCGGTCCTTCTTTAAGTCATAGGGGTAGTTTAACTAAGTCGCCAAAAGCTCCATTTCTTTTGAGTATTCTCAATCCTTTTGATAAGCTCATGAGTTGTTTGAAGTAGTTGGACACTTAAATGGAGGAAGTTAAGGCAGGGGCAAAGAAAAATCAAGATGTTTTTAATGAATTCTATTTTTTGAATAGCTTTGTAACAGCTAGAATAATATAATTTTATTGCCTTTTCAATTGAATGATTGTAGTGTTATTAGCATTGAGGCAAATAAATCCCTCCCTAAGGAAGTGATAACTAACTTTTAAAAAGGTTTAGAATGAAAAGAGGCGAACTCTACCCTATACACTAACCCTTAAAACATATTAAGAGTTGAGTGACGTAATGACAAGGATACTTTGGACTCATTCATTAAGGGAGGACCACTTTGAATGTATTACGTAGATTAAAATGAAGTTAGGCATTCATTTCTATATCCTAAACACACTTATCACTTTTTCACCCTATTAGACCTATTTAGAGAATTTTCAAATTTAAACCTTGTGAAGAACCATTCGACAATAGGGTAATTAAGAGGTTAGGGTCATTGATGAGGAGAGAAGGATAAAGTTGGTTTATGCTTGCTTCTGTAACGTTTAATTCAAAGGCCACTTTTATTTTTGATAAGTTATTTTTGAAATGAAGAAGAGCCAATTCCTTTTTAAACACCTCAAGCTTATACTTACCTCCCTCGAGCCCATACAATAGAAATCTATAGATTTAAGGCCATGAATCACTTAAAAGGAAAAAACTAGGCAATGGAGACAATCATTCTTAAGGCCAAAAGAAAAGAAAGAACAGTAAGAGATAATGGGGCAAAGTAATAATAATAGAAAAGAAAAGAGGTTGGAAAATTGGCCTATGTATAAGACAAAAGTCTCAAGAGATATATCACATCCTAATAGGGGCAGACAAATTGAATTAAAAGGTCGAGAGTTAAAGCCTAAATAGCCCTAAAGATGCATGGCTTTGAATAATAGTTTGAGCTTAGAAACCTAAAATCATTATATCCAATTCGAAACCTCTCTCACCTATGCTAAATACACCAGGCCTTCCTACCCATAATACTACCCTTATATAGTAAAAGCTCTTCCAATCTTCAAAGACAATCTATTTTAATAAAAGTTGTTTTTATAATTAGGGCAAGCAAGCTTCTAATTTTTCCCTAAGGTTCACGACTTCCACATCGGGGATTAATGAAAATATTTCTTTTAAAGTAGGCCTCCTTAGCAGTCTTTTTTGAAACCTTTGGACCAAAAGCCTAAATTCATAAATATTGAACCAAAAAAGACCTAATGGATTGATCAAGGCATATCACCTGTAAAATGAACTATAATTTTTGTAACTATAGTCAAGAGTATAGTCTAGATTGAGAGTTTGCAAGGAAGTCCTCTTCAACTAAACTAGTCATGAGTTAACTTTTCCTTAAAAAAATTATAAGGGTGCTTGAAATCATAAGACCCCACTAAGTGACTCAACATCAAGGCTAAGGAGAACATAAGAGGCCCCATGTGATTATCAAGGGAGGTTTCATTACCTATTGGCAAACCAAAAAAAAAAAGAGAAGAAAAAGAAAAAGAAAAATAGGTAGAGAAACTAAAGGCTTGTTACAAATCTACATTCCATGTCAGCCATGTGGCTAAGTTTTCAATCCATTTCAAAAAGTTGACCACAGTAGTCTAGGTCATTCTCACTCTTCTTAATTGAAGGAAATTATCCCCAATGTCTTTTTTGATAAAAGTGGTTTTCACTAAAGGGTTTATCTTTAAATATTTTTTCAAATTAGGTAGTGTATTAGACAAGTTTAATTTCTTCACCGTACATCTTTCACTATTGTTAGAACCCTAGCTAGCTCTTAAAAGCGCTATCCTATCTTCCATCCATTCAACTCTCTTTAAGGTCTTAAGCAAGCCCATAGGGCACTTTTGTTCACCAAGTTCTCTCAAATGAGCCTATAGGGCATTTCCCTTCATTATTTTCTCTCAAGTAAGCCTATAGGGTGCTTCTCCTCTTCAATTTTCTTTACTAAGCCCATAGGGTGCTTTTATTCACTAAGTTTTCTTAACAAGCAAGTTGGACGCTTTCTTTTACTAATATTCTCAAACGAGCCCATAAGGCTTTTGATTTATTTCAGCTTAGGGTTGCTAATCCTCGGGAGGTGCTCCTACTAGTCTAACAATAGTGAGCCTAGAAGGGCATGACCAAGTTTTCCAAATCAATCCCATCTTATGGCTACTAGTCCCCGAGAGACACTCATGCCTAGGTTAGTAAGCCTAGAAGGGCATGATTAGGTTTTCCAGATCAATTCCAACTTAAGGTTACTAGTCCCCGAGAGATGCTCTTGCCTAGGATATTAAGCTTAGAAGGGCACAACTAAGTTCTCCAGATTGATTCCAGCTTAGGGTTATTAGTCCCTAAAAGATGCTCCAGCTTAGGTTAATGAGCCTAGAAGGGCATGACCAGTTTCTCCAAATCAATTCTAACATAGGGTTGCTAGTCCCTGAAAGACACTCTCACCTAGGTTAATGAACCTAGAAGGGCATGACCAAGTTTTCCAAATCGATTTTAGCATAGGGTTACTAGTCCTCGGGAAACCCTTGTGCCTAAGATAGTGAGCCTAAAAGGGTATGACCTAGTTTTCTAAATCGATTCTAGCATAGGGTTACTAGTCCTCGAGAAACACTTTTGCCTAAGATAGTGAACCTATAAGGGTTTGACTTAGTTTTCTAAATCAATTCTAGCATAGGGCTACTAGTCTTCAAGGGACGCTCTCACTTAGGTTTGTGAGCCCAGAAGGGTACGACCAGGTTTTCCAATTCAATCTAAACTTAAGGCTACCAATCCCTAAGAGATGCTTCCGCATAGGTTAGTGAGCCTAGAAGAGCATGACTAAGCTTTATAGTTCGATTCCAACTTAAGGTTGCTAGTTCCTAAGAGATGCTCTTACCTAGGTTAGTGAGCCTAGAAAGGCATGGCTAGTTTCTCTAAATCGATCCTAGCTTAGGGTTACTAGTCCTCAAGAGATACTCCAACCTAAGTTAGTAACCCCAAAAGGATATGACCAGGTTTTCCAAATTGATTCTAGTATAAGGTTGCCAATGCTTAAGAGATGCTCTTGCCTAGGTTAGTAAGCATGGAAGAGTATGACTAGGTTTTCTAAGTTTATTCTAACATAAAGTTGCTAGTTCTTAAGAGATACTCCCACCTAAGTTAGTGAGCCTAGAAGGATATGACCAAGTTTTCCAAATCGATCCCAGCTTAATGTTACTAGTCCCCGAGAGATGCTCTTACCTAGGTTAGTAAGCTTAGAAGAGCATAACCAGGTTTTCCTGATCAATTCTAATTCAAAGGCTGTTAGTCCCCGAAAGACACTTATGCCTATGTTAGTTAGCCTAGAAGGGCATGACTAGGTTCTCTAAATCAATCCTAACTTAAGGTTGCTAATTCTTGAGAGGTGCTTTCTCCTAAGTTAGTGAGCCTAGAAGGGCATGACCGGGCTTTAATTCTTTTATTCAATTCTTAGAGCACCTACTCTCTCTTTAATCTTTTCACCAAATCCCCAGCGAATCAGGTTTAGGGTAACTAGCTATTTGTTGTGCTTCTTAGATGAAAGTCCACCCTTAGGGTAAAAATAGTGTCTTTTTTTTATCTTTGTAGTAAAGTATTGCTCAAACTTCACCATAAAGAGGGATAGCTATAGACATCCCATTTACCCCTTTTTATTTAGAATAGCTTAAATGGTCCTAAATTAGGAAAAGTACAAGAATAGCAAAAAAAAAAAAAAGACATTTAGAAAAATACAAAAAATCGAAAATTAAGAAAGCCTAGAAAAAAAATAAGAAATTTAGAAAAATACAAAAAAAAAATAAAAAAATTTAGAAGACCCAAAAAGTAAGAAATTTAGAAAAATACTAGGAAATGGGAAAATTAAGAAAAAATAATAAACTTAGAAAAATCACAAAAAATATAAAGTTTAGAAAAAACTAAAAATATATATATATTTAGGGAATTTAGAAAACAATAAATTTTTAAGTAGTTTAATAGAATAAAATTTTTAATAAATTTAAGGAAAAGACCATTGGACATGGGCTTAGATTTAATCGTACATATGGATAAGGTAGGGGGCAACGACCTAACAGCTAAACACACGGACATAGAATTAGGTTTAAGCATAAGGTCAGGGGTTCGAATCCTAATAAAGGCAAGGAAAGCCTTTTTCTTTTTATAGAGGACACTCTGCCACATCAGATGCTACTACATATCAGGGGTCCATTGTGCCACATGTCCCGATACGTGATAGCCTCGGATGGGCCAATGATGATGTGGCGCTATGTAGCATGCCACTTCAAGTGCTACATGTCATTATTGGACAAGTGGCATTTCTCCATTGGACCTTCGTGGTTGATGTGGCACTTTGTTAACATTACGTCAACAACACTTTCTTCCCTTTTTCTTTGTGATTTCATTAAACTAATGATGATATGATGGAGTACACTTGGCTTACTTCAAATCAAGATAAAAAATGTGTCTAGGTGCAGCTGTTTAATGGGTCAAATCAAGCTCTAAAAAAAAAAAATTGGAATTCTAAAAATTCTCATTCAATCCAATTTTAGCTTTCCTTGTTTTTTGAGTTGATTTTGTGTATAAAAAGAGGTTTGGGAATTCGTTTGAGAGGGAATGAGCATGAAAATCCACTTATAATCCTCCCCAAACACTAATTCAAGATCTCTCTCTCTCGATTAGCTGCATCTTTCTCTCTTTAGGATAAGCTTTGAATTAAAGTGTTTCGAACTTAACCCGGCTTACAGCCACTATCCCCAAGCCCTAAGCTATCTCTAGTAACCACCCCTACCTCTTGCAGTAGCTCGAAGCTCCTCTACCATTGAAACCCTAAATCATTGAGATCCCCTACTCGCAATAACCATAACCAGCGACTATCAAGCGAAATTGACATCACCCCAAGCCTAGCCACACTCCAAAACCCCAACCCTAACTAATTATTCAACGCCAATAGCCACCACTCAAGCACCCTATCAACCACTACCAACCGCCCACTATTGAAAACTATCTAAACACCACTCGAATGTCATAGCATCATGTTCACACCCACTATCCTCAATAAAAAACATACGAAGATCCTTTTCCCGACTTAGTGGCCGAATCAAGTCAAACTACCCTTACATTACCATTGCTTCTCTCTTTGCTGTACAACCCAAATCTAGTGCAAGATCCGAATCCAGACCCAACTTGCGCTCCTCTCCTCCTAGTCTAGCCTTCATTTGTTTATTATTTTGTTTTTTTTTTAATTAATTAATTTATTTTATGTAATTGTGAATATAAATGTAAACAAAAAAAGGAGAAAAAAAGAAAAAGAAAAAGAAGAAAAAAGAAATGAGTAGTCTTTTTTTTTTTAAATTTATTTATTTTATTTTTTTAGTTTGAAATAGAATAAGTAATAAATAAATAAGATAATATAATAAAAGAAAAATAAATAAATAAGTTAGTGAATAAAAAATTATTTTGACGCTTAGAAAAATTAGGTTTTCCAAAAATAAACAAAAATACACCCTTTCAAAATTAGGATTCTATTTAGAATTTCCAAAAAATAGACTTTCCAATTTTTGACATTTTTTAGAAATTTCCTTAAATAAATCAAATTGGGTTAAAAATGTAAATCCAGTATATCTTCAAAATTAAAACAAACCCAATACACTAAATTTTCAGAAACAAACTACAAAAGTCTAATCTCGAATAACGAGTACATAGGTACTCATACGTACATATGAGGCTACTTAAAATAAGGAAATTTTTATTTTTTCTACCTTTATAAATATTTGTGTAAATTAATTAAATTAGTTGCATGAGATATGATTAGTCATTTAAAAATTGATAAAAGGTATTATTAAAAAGCAAAATCAAATTTAGAAAGTTAAAATGTAATATCCGTTTAGGGTTTAATAGAATAGCCCTCAAATCTAGATCTCTTATTTCAAAAAACCGTTTTGTAAAATTAGTTTTATCATTAGATTGGTAGCTAAGTTATAACCAATCTACTTAATTAGTTATAACTTAACTCTTTTTCTCGACTTTGGTAAGGTGGCAACTTTGAAACTTTTTTAAAATATAAAAAACCAGTTTTCTTTAAACCGTAATCGAAGGTCAATATTAAATAGGCAATGTTTAATATTGATTGGTTTAAAAAAGACTAATTTATAAAAATTGAAGGGAAAAAAACCAGGCTCGACGTTAATAGTCTCACTGTGTAAACTAATCTAAGATAGAAGCTAACCTTACAGTTGCTATTATAGATATAGTCCGCACAATGCATATACGACTCAACTAACTTGAAGCATCCATTTTGATACTTGTGAATGATGAAACATGTGGTATAGTTTATGAAGTACTCGTTGTCTCATAATACAACAATACTTACATAAACATCTCATATCCAAAGTTATAATTTACAATCAGATTTTACCAAATACCATAGATCTTAAAGTTTATTTAAAATAAGTTAGGAAACTGGTATGCATCTTAAGGAATTCTCATTTAGTTTTGTCAAAACTCAAAAGAAAGTTAAAAGCCTAGATTCAGTAAATCATTCCTTTCCATTCTTTCCCATCTAACAGCACATTAACATGGGGGTAATAGTATCTAAACATCTTGACCTTCACTTGTCATCCGCAAAAGAATCTATGAGAATATGAACACAACCAGTTCAGTAAGTAGGACGGAGTTAGAAGAGTACCAAACAATCATAAGTAAAAGTTATTAATTATGATGAAATGCAATGTAATCAATCATTCAAAATATCATATAATGTTATCTTGTTTATTGTGAGGCTAAAGAAATTATATCTACTCCAACCCAGATTAAGGAGTTTTATCGAGATTCAAATAAGACTAAACCCAAGCTTGTGCAATAGAAAACACCCTCTTCTTATGACAACGTTTGAACTGCAACCCCCACCTTTGCCGTAACCTCTTAGCATGTCACTTAATTTGACTAAGGATAAGTAAAGGACCATTTTAGTTATCCTCATTGAAGGAAGATAGTATTTAGCCTACTACCCTGATCGTTTCCCTTAACAGGTGCTATGCATGTCCAGTTTCATTGCAATCAAATCATTATTAGTTTCAATTAGGGTAACCAGACAAGTTTTGATAGGAATTAGCCCCATGGATTGATCATACAAAGCTGAGCTAGAGGACATTAAGGACTCATTAGAGAATACTAACTTGAGGTCATATCCAAGATAAGGATTCCTATTTCGAATTGATCTCTTGCAGACCTGATTATTAGATCCTTACATCTGCGAAACCTGCTCTTACCCAATAGCAAAGCCATATCTAAGATGAAGATTCCTATTCCAAACTGATCTCCTACCAACCTGACTATTAGATCTTCCTGTATGTTAAACCTACTTTTACCTAGTAATTGTGCTATGATAGGACATTTGAGAAGATAGCTCCAAGACTATCCGAACTAATTTCTAAAGTTGAACACAAGCATCTGACCCCAAATCAAAATGACTAATATGTAATAGGACTAACTAGGCCCTAACCTATTCCAAATCAAGTCGACCCCTAACTACAAAAGCTTATTTGTTTTCGCCTACTTATACCATATTTCTAATGTTTAGCCATCAAGTGATATGTGTCTTCTTACATAACATTCCAGAATGATTATTATTTTTCCATACTAAATATTCTTTAGCTCTTTTACCCTTTTAGTATGTTTTGTGTAACCTAATTGTAAGAATACATTTTTGTCTTTTCATATATGTAAAGTAACCTTATTAGATAAGTATATAACCCTTACTTATATGCAAACAATCAATGATCAATACAAAAATTTTTCACATTTCCTTTGGGTAACCTTAGTGTTTTCACTATCTTTTAACTCTTATCTATTCCCTTTAGTAAAGAGTAGTAGCGAGTGACCTTTCAATTTGAACCGGTAAGTTACATTCGACAGATTGTAAGCTGAGTAGGATTGAATGGTGCGTCATATGCATTCGATAGTTGCCCAAATTTGCTAGCTTTTATTTTCTTTCTTTTAGTTTGCTTTGTTATGGTGTTTCTCCTTATATCTTACCCTAAAGATGCATCAAGTTCACACAGTATAGAAATGATGCGATCATGTAGAATAACATGATAAGGAGTTTAACTCCTATCACAACAAAATATCAAACACATGCATGGCATGCACATGAACATCTATTTACAATCACAAATAAAGTATTTCTAAGTTTCTAGATGCTTTAATACAATATCCCAACAAGCAATAAAGCTACAATCTCAACTTACTTGTTCAGATGCTTACTACGGAAGACTTGTGTCTTCAATGTTTAGATCACTAGGAGACCCTATATGTATATAAAACTTGAATTTAATTTTTGTATTATTATGAAAACATTAGGTTTCTATCTAAAAGTATATTATTAAATAGTTATATATATCTAAAGTACACTATGATTTTTCTTATATAATAAAATATAGTTTTATTAAATAAGTTAAGTTAAGTTAAGTTATTAAATATTAATAATATACGAAATTATAATATTACATATAATATAACGTTTTGATCATATTGAAATGTACATTTAATTGGTTAAATCACGTTTCAATTACAGTAAAGTTATCGTAATACATAAATTCTTGTAATGTTATAGAGATATAGGTTATGTTACCTAAGATTATCTGATTTTAGTAAAAATAATATTATTGGGTTTATATAGACCTAATGACACGTATTATAAGTTATATTCCTGAAAATGACTTCTAAAGGGTATTTTGAGTTTCTGATACACCTATACATGCTTATAATGAATATTATCACATTATACTTATTTTTTGTATTTAAGTTATATTTTACATAATTTGTTAATATAACTCAACAATATAGATATTATCTAACCTTAATATACATATAACATATCCCAATCATCAAATTATCATTAAATATATAAATTTTTTTTTTTACTAAATCTAACCAACAAGTATTTCTATAGTTTTATTTTTAATATTTATCACATTTTAGCTTATTATTACTAAAAACAAGCCTCAATTTATAATTTAAGCTATTTTACTATATAAATTTGTAATAAATAGCTTGAATTACCAAATAATTTCCTAAAAATTTCTCTAAACTTCTAAAAATATAGGAGATTCAGTCATCACTTGGTTTCATGCTATTGATTTATTATCTATATACTCAAAACAACAATTTTACCCCCAAATTATACTTATTTACCTAAATATTATCCTTTTTATAAAAAATTATTCTCAACCTATCCTAACATCATTATAATTCACTAGAAGTTAGGATATGTCAATTTCATTGATTAATTTCATAAAACCTATTTATTTTACATTTTCACCCTAATTCTAACTATTTTTAGGGATAAAAATACAATAAATATTAAAAATACCTAAATAAAAAATATGGCTACATAGAAATTATCTATATATCATGTATATTTTATGCAAAAATTTCAAGATAAAAAAAACATCATTTATAAAAAAAAAATCATTTGATACATTTATTTTGAAAGTTAAAATTTAGGTAAATAATGACTTTTTTAAGCAAGTGTATTAAATATTCAAAATTTTAAGAAAATAAAAATATCACATGAAATCATATCTAAAATAATTTAAAGATAAGTTTTTCTAAAATTTTTTGGTTAGATTTAATATTTTTTAAAAATTAAATGAAAAGCAAGATAGAAGTTTGACTTATCAATTTATCGGAGCTTTGGTGGTCGGTGGTAGAAGAGGTGGTGCCGAAAGGGCTTGTCACTGGGGGTTCTAGGTGGTGGTAGAAGGGCTTCACATTAGATCAAAGTTTTCCCTAGGATTTAGTATAGCTTGGTTCCATCTCTATTTTTGTATAATTTTTCCTATTTTCTAGAATTTTTCTCTCTCTTTATTCTAGTCTCAACTTTTCTAAAACTATAAGATTCTGGTGGTTTGTATTATTTATAGGGTTTAATTTACCTCATGGAATGTTACATCCTGGCATAGTACAAGATGTACTATCGTACAGGAATACATATTGAAAATTTAACTCAACTTGCTTATTTATTAAAAAACAACTTTGTTTACATAATAAAGGGGTTGCTACATCGGAGTTCGGTGGATATTCTGTTATAACTTATGTGTACAATATAAAATTTACATCTAAATATGAACCAACTTTTTTTACCTTTATTATCTTTACAGTAATAATATCTCTAACCTTATACAGGTCCTATATAACAGTCATTGACTTCGACTCATGCTCTCAATATACAAATCCCCTTTGAATATAAGGCCTTTTATGATGTAGTTAACCTGATGATAAAACATTTTATCCCCTTAACTACTAAAGATGAATACGAGTGGATAACAAACAATATAATATAGATAACATGATAGACAATACTACATATCACAACTTAATCGGCCACTTATTGCCAATAATGCAGCATGCTATGCTCACGCACGTGGCATGCATCGGTACTGATATGCTATGCCTTCCAAACTTTTTCTGGTTAATTGACATAACTGGGCATCTAGATACAATGTCCAAAAACCTAGGGCAATAAGGAGCCACTTGGGAGTATGACCCCTACGAGTATGACCCCTACCAAATTGGACTACATACTGTAATTTACTATTTTCAAAAAGGGTAACAAAGAGCTGCCTAGGAGTAAGACCCCCAACTTTGCAAAATTAGACTGCATACTATAGTTTACCAAATTAATGCAGCAACATCGTGAAATTAGACCACACACTATAGTCTATCAAATCAAAGTGGTAATATTGCCAAATTAGACCACACATTGTAGTCTACTAAATTTAACTGTCAAAATAGTCACAATGTTTAGGCAATGCAATCTATATGCTTCCATAAAACTGAGTTCATAAAGCCATGCTTTTTCCATGATCACATAGAAGCCTCATTCTAAAATTTCTGACCTGTAGGTCCATTTTTGTACCATGTTGTGCCGTATCATGCCATAATATACAATAGCAACTCAAGAATATCAATCAGTATAATCAATCCTTAAGTTTTATTCAACCCAATGATTTGATTCTGGTTTTTGAACTCTCCCTAGCAAAATTTTAGTATCTTACTTAAGGTTCACTTAGGTGAATACCTAGAAGATTGAATTAGCAATCAATTAACTTCCCTGGTTAGCACAATCATTCATAAGCACAAATCATCGCCAACATGGTAACATAACGGTTTAACCAGAATATAGTTATTATCATTCAAAATCAACACATCAGCATCCACTATAGTAGTATATCCATTCACCTAATATATACCCATATTCAATCAATACAGTATCAAATAACATGCAGTGTTATGAGTTGCAATATATCTACTCCAAGCATAAGTTAGATTCACTTACTTGGACTTAATAATTGTGCAAAATCCTAAATTTCATGATGTGGTGCTTCCTTACTTATCACACTTATAAAAATATGACACAATCTTGAAATCAAGTATAAGTCAAACCTAAACTATTACAGGCTTTCATTTTCGCTTTTTTTAAAACTTCATTTGATCATATTTTACTCATTTCTCATCTGATTTCAATAAACTTTATATCGTTACGATCATTATTTTGAGTACTATTTATACATATATATTAAGAAACAAGATTGATCAATATTTTCAAAAATCCAAAAATTCTCTTTTCTCATTACGAATTGACCATATGCTACCTTAACTCTGAAATTGACCCGAGTAAGCATTAGTATTAAACTAAAAACCCTAAAAATTATACCTTCCAAATTTATCTAGCAATACTTATTATAACCTAAAGTTTTCATTTGACATAGATTTAATAAACTAGTTACTATATTACATATTAACCTAATATATAAGTTTATACTAGGAAAATACATAATAAATAGTATACAAGCCTGATTAATTTCATAAAAAATCCTATAAACTCATAAAAATATGTAGTTTAGTTATTGATCATTAATTAGACTAAATTGGTTATTATCCATTTTTACAAAAATAGTGATTTTAGCTTGAACTTAAAGAAAATTAAGGAAAATAAATAAATTTTTGAGTGAGATAAAAATTAAATATTCCAATTATCATTATAAAAATCTAGAAGTTTAAGCATGTACGGCTCATTCATTAATTTTATAAAAAATTAATTATTTCAATAATTTGGTAAAATTGACAGTTTTATTCAAAAATTAAGCTTGAAACGATATCATCTAATATTTATAAAAATTAGATTAATTTTTGCCCAAATAGGGCATTTTCTTAAGAAACCCATATTTACCCAAGTTATTTAATTAAAATAAAATTACTACATTAATCTACATTGAAAATAATCCTAGAAAAGCAAACGTCATAATTAATGGATAATATTTGATATTTTTAGTAAAGTTAACAAATTGTGGGTAAAAAATTAGTTTACTTGAATCGGCTATCTTTGACCACCACCTGGCTAACGTACCACGTCAGAGCAGCTTCTCTGACTACCTTCTATTGGACCACTAAACCCCACCAAGTTAGGTTGTAAATAACCTATTGAATCGCTTTGGCCTAACTTCAACCCTATTTCTTATTCTATTTTTATTTTTTTTCTAACTTTTCTAAATTGTTTTCTTATATTTTTAGAGTTCCAAAATATTGAATTTGAGGGTTTGGGTCCTATTTAAATTTTTTAAACTTTACATAATCAAGTAAAATTTGGACATGTGTATGGCACATGTCAATTTTCCATTTTCCTAAAATACGTGTCATTTCCTCATCAAGCAAGAGTTGACTCACCATTTCCAATTAATACTAGCTTAACACATCATTTGATGACTCATCCATGTAATTTTTTTTATTAATTTTCCATTATTTTACCTTATTTAAATAATAATTTATTATTATAAATATGTATTTGATACATATAATGCATATCACATGTAAATACATGTATATTATATATAATTAAACTTCATTTATTATTTTTGAAAGTTAATTAACTTATCTCTAATATTTTGCTATATTTAAGAACTCGAATTTTATGATTATTGGTTTTATCGATAAATTAATATTTTTTTTAAAATTAATATTTTTATATAGCTTATTTTGAAAATTTGAATTTACTTGAATTACTTTATCTAACTTTACTATGAAACTTGAAATGAAATTGATTACTTAATTTGGCGCCTTAAATTTAGGGGTTGAGATCCTAGGGTTATTGAACTAATTGGAAAAACCTAGGGTATTACATGGAATTTTCCTTTGATTTTTTTCCCAAATTTCTAAGGAAGTGGTGTCAACTTACATGTGATTCTTACTTTTGAGTCATGTTTTCTACTTTATTTTGCTACCACTAAAGTTTTCCAACAATTTCCAATCAAAATCTTGAATTGTTAGGTAGATTTTGCAATTATTTAAGTATTTTAAGTATACTATATTAGCATTTAGTTATTTTATTAATATACGAGTATATATCCTATGTATATATCACGTATAGCATATAATTATACTATTATAATAATCTTTCTAACATATCTTTTATTTTGAGATATATTCTCTGCTTATTTTTATGAATTTAACACATATTATATATAATTATGTAATTTCGAGTTAATTCATGAGTATAATTATTATTTATATTGAATATACTCATAAAAATGCGTCCATTCTCATATAGTAAATTATACTATATTATCTCATTTTATAGCTTGATTAACTTATTTTTAAGTCATCATCGCATTCCAAACTCAATTTTAGGAGTTCCAAGCAATTTTGTACTATATTAAGTTATCTTACTTTTAGGAGGAAAAATTGGGATTTTGGATCATTATTTTCAAAATTTAACTACACTAGGTTACTTCAACTAACTTTTCTGTTTTAGTTGTAAAGTTTGAACTCAATCAGATAACTTTTCCCTAAAGACCCTAAATCTAGTCTCGGTTGCCTTAAATGCGAATTTAGAGGCTTACAAATAAAGCATAACTATTCAAAATACAATTTTAAATTCTTAACATTCCATGTCCATAGGATGACTTGTCTATCCAACCTCTCTAATCTATAGGCTCAATTTCTTATAACTTCTCGAACTCATACTAGGTCTTCCCATTTAGTAATGAGTTTTACTTAGTTATCTCATGTACCTATCGCTTCCATCTTCCTACAAACCAATCCCTTGGTTAGAAGACTTTATACTTGACTTTTTTATTATAATATCATGGCACCCTTTATTGGTAAGCAACAACCCTTGCTCTGGCAATGTCACGAATTTATTTAATGGTATTTAGATTAGCTATTAGGCTAACTTGTTTTGCCATGATTTCAAACCTTTCTGTCTGCAAATTAGGTAATTTTAATTCAATCGGCAAGATAGCATCAAACCTAAAGGATAGTTTAAATGGAGTTTATAGTATTGATGTACTTTAGGTAGTCTTGTATCCCCATAAAATTTTAGGGAGACCGTCAGCCCATTTTCCCTTTGCTTGGTCAACTCTTTGCTCTAAGCTATAAAGTATGTTTTTACTAACAACCTCCACTTGCCCATTTATTCAAGGATGAGCCACTGAAGTGTAATTTAATTGAATGTCATGCTTCTTACAAAAAGCTCAAAACTTTTCGTTATCAAACTGCAAACCATTATCAATGATAATCATATAAGGGACCAACCTTCCTAAGATAAAATTTGACCTTCTACTTGGTTATCTTTACTACTGCCTTGGCTTCTAACCACTTGGTGAAGTAATCCATTGCAACTATTATGAAATGCCATTACATAGTAGCCTTGAGAAAAGGTCCAAGCATGTCCAAACCCCATCGAGTAAAAGGTTAGGGGTTGGTTAAGCTCTACATCTCACTCGATGGTCCATGGCTCAAAACTTCTTACTTTTGACACTAAGGGCATTACTAAACTATGCTGTTAGCATCCTCCTTCATGGTCAGCTACTAATAGTCGAGCCTTAGAGCACGAATATACAATGTTTAAGCTTTGACACAGTTACTACATCCTCTTTCATGCAGATAAAAAAGAACTTATTAAGCTTCCTTAGGTGCAAGACAATGGCAATACGGCTAAGTGAAGCCGTGCTTATGGAACTTGTCATCAATCATAGTATAGTTTGTGGCATGGTAAACAAGCCTCCAAGCTTCTTGTAGTGCCCTGTCTCTCAAATATTCAACGATTTTGTCAATACGAGATCTTTCTTTTGGGAAAGATTACACCTCACAACATTGTTCCATCTCTTTCAAGCTTTTGCTCTGTAGATATTTAATAAAAAAGTTTGTTATTTGGGTTCAAAAGCAATGTATTAGCTAACTTTGACAATTTATCAGTAGTGAGATTTCATGCCCTTAAGATCCTCGCAATGGTAAAGGATTGAAATTCTTCTATGAATGCTCATACCATAGTTAAGTGCTTACTCATTACTTCTTCCTTTGCTACATAATCTCCCTTAACTTGGTTGGCGATCAACCATGGATTAGAAAGCACTTTAACTTTCTTAACTCTAACCTCTTTTGCTAGTTTTAGTCCAACAATTAAGGCATCATAGTCAACCTTGTTATTGCTTACTATAGGAATCCAAATTTCAATACATATTAGATTTTCACATTGTATGGCCCTTATAGAATAAGTCTTGTTCCACTACCTTCTAACATAAAAGAGCCATCCACATACAAATTCCAAAGAAGTTTTTCAACCATCTCAACTGTAAACCCCTGAAAGTTTTGATCTAGTTTTTGAAATAGACACAACTATAGTAGACAATTTAGGAGTCGACAAGGCTAATTAAAGTGAAAACCCTAAAAGACTTAATCAATCGCGTAAAGAATTTTTCTACCCTAAATGTTTCTAAAAGCTAAAGATTTCATTTGAAAGTGATAAAAACCTTAAAAATGATTCCATTAAGGACATAAGTACACCAATTCAACATGATATACCCTAAAACCCTAATTGAAAATATAATGCTTATATTTTGCTAAATCGTTAGTAAATGGTTAGAGATAACCCTCATTCTTACTTATATGATTCAAATTCTCAAGTAATCCATTAGAAACTAAGATAATGGGTCATAGATTATATTTATTCCTTAAATATATGATTAATATAGTCTTACTTAAGGTTAGGGTTATTGTTGAAGATTAGGTTACATATAGTGAACTTTAAGACTCAAATTAGCACTTTTTACACTTGTTACTCAAAGTAGTTTATCAAATGAGATATATGGACTCTAAAGACCTAAAGTAAGATCTCATCACCCATATTGACACATCAATGCATCATATACCTCATTTCTTCTCATTTCCTTCATTTCTCCCCTAATTTCCCTTAATTACTACATTATGTGTACAAAATTACACATACTTAAGGAATGTTGACTAAGATAATGTATGTTGACCAAAGTTCAAATGTTGACCAAGTCAACATTTTGAAAAATCAACAAAAGTTAAGAGATAAGGAAAATATCTCTTACTTAATAATTTCTTCCTTTTCTTTCTCTCTTTTTTTTTTTTCATTGTTGCCGTCCACAAATTTTCCTCTAAACCCCACCACATATTGTCTTCCATTAAGAGAAACAAACAAAAGAAACAAAACAAAATTCCCCTTTCATTGCCGTGAACTCCCCTCTCTTCTTTCCCTTTCATTTCTTCCCTTTTGTCTCCTTCATTTCAACATCATAAAAGGTATGTTTTTAAGTTGCTTTATCTTACTCTTTATTAGTCATTAGTTACTTAATTAGGTAGATTAGATAAGTAGTTATATGGTTAGTTTTGTCTTGAAGAAGAGGAAACAAAGTTTCCTTCTTTAAGTGTAGAAACTTGAAGTTTGAAAGAGAAGAAAAAAAAAACATGAGGATATGCTTCTATGTATGCATACATAAGGAAATACCAAAAGAGTATAAGTATAAGAACCTTTGTACATGAGTATTTATCATGTACATAGCCTAATTTAAGATCAAATCTTACTAAACATACCTATACTACACTAAATATGTACATAAGAACACAAAAACATGGAATTATGGAGCTTTTCTTAAGGAAAAACTTAGGCATACGAAATTTTAGTATAATATACGTATCCAACCGTATAGGTATACGGGTATGTATACATGTATAACTACGGTATATACCTTAGTATAGGTATGAGTATAAGTATGTATAAAGTATATGTACATAAGTATAAGAGAAAGAGATAATATGTACATAATACATATGCATATGACATAAGCATGATGAAAGGCTTATGTAAGCATATGATGAGGCAAGTGATGACATAAGCAATGACATAAGCAAGTGATGATGTAAGCGATGACATAAGCATAAGATTAGAAAATAAGAAAATTAAGAAAAGTATAGGTAATTAGGTAACTAAAGTAGTAAAACCTAATACACCTTCTAAATTAGATTATACCTAATTCAATATATGAATTAGTAATAGCAAAGTAAAATTCTTTCATTAGAAGAATTTAAGGAATAAAAGATATAAACATAAGTAATAAAAGTACTTAGGTGTTTATAACTAAAATTTCTATAAATTTAGCTCATAACATAAAATAGAGGTCTTAATATCCAAAACAGATACTACCATGTGAAAATATGTTCAGAAACGATGAAAAACGATTATAAATGCATAAATAGCAAAAATAAAACGAAAAAGTTACATACTATTGAAATTAAAGTCTTACCGGGTAAAAGTTGATAGTAATTTAAATAGAACTAGGTAATTAGATGTTTAGAATTAATAGTTAATTCAAATACTTATTAGCGTTGGTGTCACATAATGATCAGGTGACTCTGAGGTGAGCGAGGACCTCCCGATCGATTACTACGATTAGGGCGAACCGCTATGGCCGAGTGAGTATTTACCCTATGATTCCATGCTTGATTGTGATTGTAGATAGTGGACTTAAATATTATTGTTAATTAACTACTGTGTAGGGTTCGGGAAATGCTTGTGTATGTAATTGATTGTTGAGTTGTAAATTTACCTTAAATACAGAGAATGCATTGTTTGTTGCATGGTAATATAGAAAATGATTGTGTGTATTAGTAGATGGTCACAGCATAATCTGACCTAAATTATACTTGGCCTATAAAAAGAAACTGGAACATGCATTAACATGCCTAACATGGATACTATTCCGGCCGTCACATCACACGGAGGTAAAGAGAGGCCATTCGGGGGTTGATATTATTGAGTTATTTGGTTATGTACGGTGCACTCGTACAAAATGACCTTACCCTGGCCTGCGGGAACACTAAGCATTGGAGGCGCCAACCGCCTGGCTAAGGGTCAAGTCTAGAGGCCTTCGTTTAGGGGTGAGTGTGGACTGCGGGGGCCCACTCACAATTATACTAGAACTTGTGTTTTTTGAAAATAAAGGAATTATTTGATATAAGTATGGAACATGGAGTTTCGTAGTAAAGTAAGTTCTAGTGTAATACCCGGATCTGATTGGTGCCGTGTAAACTTTAACCTTGACTTCGGAGGGCGTTAAATCCGAGTTACGTATATGAACTAGTTAAGTATGCGCATTATTTGGCATTCTGTTTAATCATTCATTCATATGCGTGACTATAATGTACTTACAACTTGCTTGTTGTGTGGTTGAGAGTTTTGCTCACTAAGCTTCGGCTTACACCCCTTTAGACTTTTGTTACAGGATAGCCTGTTCGTAGAGACAGGATGAGGGATGCCACAGGTTAGCCTGGGGACTTGGGCAAGAGCGAGGTGTCCTGTGTGATGAGAGGAAAATAGTTTATGTAGACTCTTATACTTATGTTTACCTTATTATTATGAACTTAGACATACTTAAATATTGTGTAATGTAAGCTTTATAGCTTAACTTTTATATAAATATGTTGTGTGATGATATCATGTGAATCTAGATGTACTTTGGAACTAGTAGTTGTAGAGCCTTGTATATTGTGTGAAGAGTTTTTGATTGCAAGGGTAACCAATGAGGGGTTCTTCATACAGTATACGACGTCTGCCACGACTAGGCCGTCCTCAGTTCGTGACATCAACATTATCCTCTTCTTTAGTGAATTCTACCACAAAGTGTACTAATACTTGTGCTTTTAATGTCATTCAATTTTGCATTGCACACCATGGGCACTCAATTCAAGAGAATATTTCATCATTCTTCCGGAGGTATATTGTCATTGCAAGGCTTGCCACAATGGATGATATGTAAGAACTATGATTTAGTAGGCTTTAAAATACGACTTGAGCTTTCTTGCTAAAATCACCATGGCTAACATGAATTTTTTTATCTTAGTATATTGTGATTTAGGACCTTGTATGACATAACTTACTTAATAAATTGGTTAGTGATCTTTTTCCTATATATGGACTAGTACGGAGGAAAGAGCTCACTACCTGACAATAGATACAAAAAAAAAAAAAAACTCTCTAGGAACAGATAAGAAATCCTTCGATTCTTTGAATTTGGCCTCACATTCATCAGTCCATCTAGCTCCTTAGGGTTTTTCAAAACTTTGACAAATTTGACACATGTATTCATACTATTTGAATCAAACTAGTTTAAGGCTGCAATTCGACCTGTCAATTCCTGAACTTCATTGTTCATACTTTAAGACTTCATGTTCTTAATAGCCTCAATCTTTCTACAATTCATCTTAATGCCCCGTTGGGTTATCATGTAACCTAAAAATTTACCTAATGTAGCTCCAAAAATGCATTTCTATGGGTTTGGCTTCATATTGTATCTTCTTACTGTTAATCTTCCTCCTTACTGTTAACTATCATGTCATCAACATACACCTTAACATTGTGGTGTTTCGAAGGCTTAAACATCTTTGTCACAAGTCTTTGATAGGTCACACCAGCATTTTTTGCCTTGAAGGGCATGACCATATGGCAATATGTTCTAAATTTTATGACAAATGAGGTATGCACCTTGTCCCCTTTTTCCATTTTGATTTGAATGTATTCAGAAAACACATCCATAAAAGAAAGTAAGGCATGCTCAGCAGTTGAGTTCACTATCTAGTTGATCCTCGGCAAGGGAAAGCAATCTTTAGGGCAAGTCTTATTCAAATCAATGAAGTTTATGCATATACGCCACTTACCGTTCAACTTCTTAACTAGTACACAATTGGGTAGCCATGTTAGGTAAGGCTCTTCCCTTATAAAACTTGCCTTTAGTAACTTGTAGACTTATTCCTTAATTGTAGTGTGCCATTTATCGGCAAAATTCCTTTTCTTTTGCTAAAAAACTTTTGCATTAGGATCTATCTTCAATTTATGTGTTATGACTTCTCTCGGGATGCTTGGTATGTTCGAAGGAGCACATGCAAACACATCATCATTCTTCTAAAGGAACTTTATTAGATCTTATCTTATCTTCATAAGGAAAGTCTTCTTGATCTTAGCGATTTTGTCAAGATCGCTTTAGAGTTGAACTTCCTTTACCTCTTCTTTAGTGCTTTTGTTACTATTGGACTTGCTTTCCAGATTTCATTTTATGTGGAAAACTTCGTTGTGCTTGAGTGCTCTCAAATATAATGATTTAACTAATTGCTATTTTCCCTTATAGACTCCTACCCTTGTATAAGTAGTGAGCTTAACATTTAGATGTGCTGTTGAATGAACTCTATTAAACAAGTTTTGGTATGGTCAACCCATAATCATATTATAAGGTAACTAATACTTTTCGATAAGGAAGTTCACTGTATCTTCTACCATTATCATTGTCTCCAATCTAAATTGTGAATGTGATCACTCCCATCATTCGTATGGGTTAGTTGCTAAAGGCATATAGATCGTAGTCATAGGATCACAATTGTACTTTAATCTTTCGCTTCATCTAGTTAAAGCATGCTAGAATATGTTATCAACTAAACTTCCAGTGTCAATTAAAATTTTCTTGACCAAAAAGTTAGTGATCCTTGCGCTGATCACTAGCGCATTGTTGTGTGATATTTGTATGCCTTCGAAATCCTTCTTTGTGAAGGAAATGGGGCTGTTAGCTTTTGTTTTCTTGCCCTCCACATTGCAAACATAGTCAAGCTCAAAGAGCAAGACTAATCTAAATTAGAGGGTTTGCAAACAATGGTGTTTATAACACCATTTCGACTAAACCCTAATCCTCCCTAAACACCACGTTTCATGAAACACAAAGGTAACCTATTGCTGATGCATGTCTACCGATCAATTGAGAGACAGAACAATTGATAGACCTTCACACCAATCAATTGGTAACCTAAATCTATATATACTTTCATTTGCAGCTAGAAATGTGAGCTGCAATTAGAATTTCAACATTTTTAGGTTTAATTTTACAATCTCATTGTCTTTTTTCATGTTTTAGTGACTTGTTTATGATATTTGATGGATGTTTTTATGATTTTGATGTGCATTTAAGCTTACTTGATGAGTATTTGTTGCTTTCTATCCATTTAAATTCTTGTTCACTTGTTCACACTTGCTTACTTGTTCTTTAATGGAGTTTGTTTCTATATTCCATCTTTCCATACTAATATTATTTCTATTATGAGTAGCTAAGTAGTTTCTTATGGTTTGTGATAATGTGGAAGTTGTGGACGGTGTAACCTTGTAGTTATGATATGGGTATGTGTAGTTAATTGGGATTTTGTTGATTGGTGTTTTCATTTGACTCTTTGAGGTGCTATTAGGGAAATTTTCTATGGGTTTTCTTGTGATTATGAGACTAAGAGGAGATTAGTCCTAATAAGTTCACTTGATAGTTAATGGTTTTGCATAATTATGACATCGAGAGGATATTAATTGTGTAATTCCCTAATTGAGTCATTGATTCAATGAAATATCAATAATGGGTTCTTCCATCTATGAGACTAAGATTAGATTAGGTGATCTCCATTGAATTGATGTTGCATTATGTGGTTTTAGTAGATTAAGGTAAGTCATGAAACTAAGAGGAGATGACCCCCTAATCTCTAGGACAAGAAAACTAAATTCATGATAAGAATTGAATATTTAGTTGATTGTGTAGGGAAATGAGATTGAAAGAGGATCTTCACTACATAGTTGAGTGAGGTTCCTTATTCAGGAATGAACTCGAGTGAGTTCCATTAAAACCCAATTAAAAACCATTCCCGATGTCTCAATGGTATGCTAATGTGCCTTAGAGCTTAATTATCGTAAGGATATACCATAAGATTGAACAGGGGTCCTTTAAACTATCGAAGAAAGCAAAGATGGGTTAGCTCAACCTTTCGGGTAGCTTCGTTAGGCAACTCATCGGATACGACTCATCGATGAACACTATACTGCTATTCTTAGCTTGATAAGATGCATAAGTAAAGAACTAAGGTCACTTGATAAGACATAAGAGAATATCTATTAGTTGATAATGGATAAGATGATTTCAGCTACAAATGGCATGAAACTATTTATAGTAAGTCTCTTGGGCAACAAAAAAAAAAATGTGTTAATTTATATAAGGGGTAATACAAAGAAAAAAAACTTAGTACATTGCTAAAAGGAGTAAATGGGACAATCATGAAAAAGAGAACATAGTAAAATCTTAGAAAAAGTAGAGACATGTGGTGCACTATCATTCCTACCATATATGGGATAGTATGTAAACCCCGCGAATTTAGCTTCCTAAGTATAGAAACAAACATCCAAACTGTAGATGATTTCCTAAACTCAAAAGAGCCAATGAGATTTAAAACCAATTAAAATCTCAATCTAAAACCTAAAGTGGATATGAAAAACCTTAAATCATCAATTGAACCCCTAACCGCATACGAAGACCCTAAAACCTCAAACTCATCAAAACCCTAAGATGACAACGAAGATTTAATCACGTAAGAATATATGAAACCCTAAATGTGTAAAAACATTAGAGATTGTGCCCTAAAGTAATAAAAATCCTAAAACTATAACTTGAAGGATATAAAAGGACTAATTCACCATGATATACTCTAAAACCCTAATTGATAATATAATGCTCATATTTTACCAAATTATTAGTAAAAGGTTAGAGATGACCCTCATTCATGCTTATATGATTCGAATCCCCAAGTAATCCATTAGAAACTAAGATAATGAGTCATAGATTATATTTATCCCTTAAGTATGTGATTAATATAGTCTCACTTAGAGTTAGGGTTATAATTGAAGATTAGGTTATATATAGTAAACTTTAATACTCAAATTAGTGCTTTTTGCACTTGTTATCCAAAGTAGTTTATCAAATGAGATATATAAGCTATAAAGATCTAAAGTATGACCTCATCAACTATATTTACTAATCAATTCATCATATACTTCATTTCTTCTCATTTCCTTCATTTTTCCCCTAATTTCCCTTAATCACTACATTATGTGCACAAAATTGCACATACTTAAGGAATGTTGACTAAGATAATGTATGTTGACCATAGTCCAAAAGTTGACTAAGTCAACACTTTGAAAAGTCAACAAAATACACTAAAGAGATAAAGAAAATATCTCCTTCTTCATGATGACAATGCTTATCTTTTCTCTTGATTTTTTTTCTTCTTCTCTTTCTCTTCAATTATTGCCGTCCACTTATTCCTCATTTTGGTCCCACCATTTGTTGTCTTCCATAATGAAAAAAAAAGAAAAAGAAACAAAACAAAAACATTCCCCATTGCCATGAGCTTCTTCTTCCCATTTCACTCTCATCACTCCTCCTTTTGTCTTCTTAATTCCAATACAATTAAAGGTATGTCTTTAAGTTGTTTTATGTTTCCTTATATTATTCATTAGTTAGTTAATTAGGTAGATTAGATAAGTAGTTATGTGTTTAGTGTTGTCTTAAAAAAAAAAAGAGAGCACAAAGTTCTCCTCTTTAAGTGTAGAAATCTAGGAATCATGAAGAAGAAGAAGGATATGCATGTGCATATGTCCTTAAGTATATGTATAAAAAGATATGCTAAAAGAATACAAGTATAAATACCTTTGTACATAAGTATACAATATGTACATAACCTAAAATAAGGTATATACTAAATATACATACATATATCATGTCAAATATACTCTTAAAATACAAAAAAGAATGAAATTGTGAAGCTTTCTTAAGGAGCTATATAAGGCATACGAAAATACGTATAAAAATGCGTATGTCACCGTATGCGTATACGGGTATATGTATTAGTATATATATTAGTACATAAGTATACATATTAGTATATTATGAGTGTAGGTAGGTATATAACATATGTATATGTATAAGTACTTAATGACATATATATTTTCATGTAATAAATGGATTACATAAGCCATGACATCATCAATTGATTACATAAGTGATGATGTAAGCGTAGGTTTATAATATAAGAAATAATAAGATTACATAAGCACATAACATAGGTATATACATGTATTTAGAAGTCGAAAATCCCTTAAACCCTAATACACTTCCTAAATTGAATTAAATTTAATCAAGTATGTGGATTAGTAGCCCTAATGTAAAATTTCCTAAGTGCAAGAATTAAATAGCTAATTCAATCATTAAATCCTAAACTAGGGCATAAACATAAGCAATAAGAATAATTAAACTTCAATAAGATAAAATTTCAATAAATTTAGTTCATATCATAAAACACGGGTCTTAACGTCTAAAACGGACATTACCGTGTGAACGTGGGTCCGAAAAGGATGAAAAACGACTATAAGTTCGCAAATATTGGAATCAGAATGAAAAAGTTACAAAATACATAAATGAAGCCTCATACCTTACTAATATAAGAAAATAATTACTATTAATCTCATGGGGTATGGTAACCCTATACACACTATACTCGGGTTAACTTTATATACACTATACTCGGGTTATATTGGAGGAAACTAGATAAACCACAATAGACTTTTAGTTAACTAAGGAGTCTGAATTCTCAGAACACTACACTTATAGGTTTGACCATTTTGATTTAGGCATTCGATATCGAGTCCTGAAAACCCTAAAGGCTTGGAGAATGAGCAATAATCCAGGTGAGGGAGTTTTGATAACCTGCTACTTGCTTGTGCGTGTTACTTGTATGATGTTTTGCTGTTTGCTATTGCTTGTATGTTTGAATGACTATTTTGCTTGTATGTTATCATCTGTATGATCACCTTTTTAAATTGATAAATATAAATATCTACCTAAATAACCGGTTCTACTCGTCGCATGTCTATGACTTGGTAAAGGTATGAATGGAGAGTGCTAGCCTTGCAAAAATCTTAAGAAAAGTATTTTTGGAAAAAGCTTTTCAATCCGTGAATAAATTTTTACATTATCGCTGTAAGGGCTTGAAAAGCCATAAAGAGTATTTTTAACGTTAAGGCAAAGCTAGCATGGGTTCTCTACTTGATAGCGAGAGGACTCGCTTTATTGTGCCTATAAGGCCTTGGTTAAATTTTGGTTGTAAGAGGACTCGCAGGTTTATGCCCGAGGGGCCTTGGAGGGTGGATAGTCCTAGTTTAGACTCCCCCTATTTGGATTGAAACTCTTTTTTCGGCTAGGGTAATAGTCGAGTTTTGCCTAGTGGGGTGGTGCCCCTAGGTAGCCTCATGCGGGTAAGCTGAGGTGCCCTGTACGGGTAAGTACAGGGGATAATAAAAGTGTAGACGACGTAATTCTACACCTTCCATAGTTCTGGACATCTATGGATGTGTTGCTTGCATTCATCACGTCTGCATTCATCATGTATGTAGATAGCTTGCTTGTATGTGTGATAATAATGTGTGAAAACTTGCTTGACCGGTAGTAGTGAGGAATGAACTCACTGAGCTATTTTATGCTCATTCCCCTTTAGTTTCCTTTGCAGGTTTACATACGATGGGATTGGGATATGTCTCGAGTGCTGAGTGCGAGATGAAGATATGTACATTAGTGTTAGAAGTAGCTGAGTACTTTTTAGATAATACATAGACATCATTTGCAGAAAATATTTATTTACTAAACCTTACTCTAATGCTAGTATAGCCTGTCTTATTATTTGGTAGGGGATACCCATTCTCTGCGGTTCTAAGGAACTGTGGGATATCGGATACCCATAGTTATTTATATTTGTATTCTACAGTAAATTGATTACTTAAAAATCAGTAACCTTAGTGATTAATCATTTAGAGTCTTGCAATCTCTAACTTGCAAGGTGGTTTTCATAGCATGGGTGCACATATGTTGTGGAAATTTTAGGTAATCCTACTAGGCCCCCTTTAGAGTCCTGACATAGTAAGGTACTAAAGCCAAGCTATTTGGGCGAAGAGATAGGTCGGCCGGAAAAAGCTAAGAGGTTGGCATTTAGGTCTTTGGCATGCAGTAGGTTGACAATTAAGCTATGGGTTAAGTGATTGTAAGCAAATTCAATGATGGGCAAACATAAATCCCAATCATGTAGATTCTTCGCAACTGTAGCTTGAAGTAAACTTCCAATTGTTATGTTTAAAACTTCAATCTGATCATCTATCTAAGGATGGTAGGAAGTGTTGAACATCAACTTGGTGCTGAACTTCTTCAATAAAGTTCTCGAAAGAAACTTGTGAACTTTATGTCTCGATAAAAAACAATACTTCTTGGGATCCCATGTAACTTCATAATCTCCTACAAAAAGAGGTTAGTAACATCTAAAGCATGATTAGTTTTATGGTAGGGAATGAAGTGGCTCACTTTGCTGAACCAATCAACTACCACTATGATAAAGTCATGTTTCTGAGTTGTTTTAGGTAGGTGATAACTCTAATTTTAAACATATTTCATAGGGTGATTTTATAGTATTTTCCTAACATTTTTTATTTTCTTTAAAGAAATTGATACTTAATTGAGTAAAATTTTGATTTCTAGGTTTGAACGCGTTCTATGATAAAAAAAGAAGAAAAGGAATCAAATTTCACTCAAATCGGAGTTCAAATGAAGAAGTTATGAAGTTTTGAAGTTGTGTGGAAAATTTTGCCTTAGTACAGAAAGTTACACAACCTGGGGACACGGCCGTGTCCCAGGCCGTGTCTAGTGACAAAAACAGAATCTTTATAATACACATATAAAAGGATATCTTAGGGTTTCAGAAGACAGGAGAGACATTACAGAAACAGAGAGATACAAGAGAAGAGAAAGAGACTTAAGGAGAACATCAATCAAGAAAGAGGCGAGAACAACATCGATTTCAAGATTAGAGAGATTGTTCATCAAATCAAGAGGGGTTTGCCATGCTTTATTTTATGTTTTTGATGGAACTCGTTTTTAGATTCGTTATGATAGCTTAGAATTCGAGTATTTAGGATTATGGAACCTAGGGTTTCATGTAACCCTTGGATTGAATTATAATTTCAATAAAGTTTCTATCTTTTCTTGATTCAATTATGTTGTTTAATTGTGGATTGATAATTCTAGAGTGTCAATATATGATATTATGCATGTTGATTGAGAAATTGCATGTGTAATTAGATCTAAGCATAATTGAAGAGAATTACATGTATACTTAGAGATAAGATGCATGTTTCTTCTGGAAAGTTGATTGTTTGTGTGGGAATTTATTACACATTAATGCAATTCTAAATTATATTACTAAGTGAAGAGATTCCGGTAAATAATTTAGGATTAGGGTTAATATGCTTGAGAAAGGTATTAGCTTTAATTGTGAATCCCTCCGGTCAAGAATTATAGAAACTGAATTGAATATATTTTAAAAAGGTTATATGTTAAACACTAGGGGAAATAATTCCTAACTACATTATTGCATACTTGAAGTCGTTCGTAGTTTATTGCTTCCTAATTTGCGTAATTAAGTCTCATAAGTAGTTTATTTGTTAATTTCAGTATTTTTAATTCATTCAACTCATCACAATTTTCTGGTTAGATGATAAAGCTAAGGTTAATATTAGTACTCAAAATCTCTGAGGGATTGACTTGGACTCACATCCATTATATGAAAACTGATAGGTGCACTTGCCTCATATCAAGTTTTTGGCGCCGCTGCCGGGGATTTTCGATATTAAGAACACTAGTTGCTTTATTACTTTAACCACTTTTTTTTTTCTTTTGTTTTAATTGTTTATTTTCATTAGTTAGAGTTGCAATTGATTCTATATTTCTTATCCTTGCAGTGCATGACTTGAAGTAACCTAGAAGATTTGGTAGAACTTGATCTAGAAATTGAGAGAACTGCCCTTCAAAATTTGAAATCACGACCTAGACAAAGTGTGGCGACCATTAACGATGAGTCAATCGTTGAAATCAAGGAAGAAGGTGAAGAGACCATCACTCAATTCATCGAGCAGGAAGATCCACCACACATGGCTAACAACGGGAATGAAGCAAATCGGACCATGTTCGATTAATCAAGGCCTACACTTATTGGAGCTGACTCTAGCATCGCAAGGCCAACCGTCGCGGCTAACAACTTCCAAATTGCACCTAACATCATACAAATGGTGTAACAATATGTTCAGTTTGACGGTCTCTAAGATGAAGATCCCAATGCCCACATCTTTAGCTTTCTAGAGATTTGTGATACTTTTAAAATTAACGGAGCCATGGATGATGCCATCCGACTGTGGCTATTCCCTTTCTCCTTGAGGGGTAGAGCAAAACAATGGTTGAACTCTCTACCACGAAATTCAATCACAACTTGGAATGAATTGGTAGAGAAATTTTTGGAGAAGTATTTCCCACCTGCAAAGACCGCTAAACTTCGAAATGATATTTCTTGTTTTGCTCAATTGGAAGTGGAGACTCTATATGATACTTGGGAGCGATTCAAGGACTTGCTCAGGAGGTGCCCACATCATGGCCTTCCATTATGGATGCAGATTCAGACCTTCTATAATGGTCTTAATTTATCTATGAGACAGATGATTGATGCATCCGCAGGAGGTACTTTGAACACAAAGACACCTGAGCAAGCACAAAACCTGATTGAAGGAATAGCGATGAACAATTATCAGTGGGAAAGCACTAGAGCCATCAAGAGGCTTCCAATCGCAATCTTGAGAATCAAATTGGTCAACTTGCAAAAATGATCTCTGAGAGGCAACAAGGGATACTCCCAAGGAATACCGAGGTCAATCCCAGGGAACATGTTAATGCAGTGACCTTGAGAAGTGATAGAAAACTACAAGTGGAGAAGAAGGATGGTGGGGAAGTAGTTGAGAAAGAAGTAGAAGGCAACCGTAAAGAAGATGCAAAGCCACTAAAATCAAAACAAAGTATGGAATCACCGAAAGTGAAGGAGTATAAGCCTCCCATCCCTTACCCACAGCGCCTTAAGCAAAGCTACACTTATCAAAATAAGGAATTCGGTAAATTGCTTGATGTTTTCAAACAATTACACATTCACTTACCTCTTGTTGATGTCATCTTGCAGATGCCAAAGTATGCGAAATTTTTAAAAGATCTTCTATTAAACAAAAGGAAGTTGGAGGAGCTTACAATCATCACATTAAACGAGGAATGCTCGGCACTTCTCCAGAAAAAGCTGCTACAAAAATTAAAAGATCCAGGGAGTTTCACTATTCCTTGTATGCTTGGCAATTTGTTAGTAGATAATGTTTTGGCAGACTTAGGAGCTAGTATAAATTTGATGCCGTATAAATTGTTCAAAAAGCTAGGATTAGGAGAACCTAAATTAACCGACATGAGTCTTCAATTAGCCGATAGGTCTATCACATACCGTAGAGGCATCATAGAGGATGTTTTAGTGCAAGTAGACAAATTCATCTTTCCGGTGGATTTTGTTATACTTGATATAGATGAAGATATTGAGGTGCCAATCATTTAGGTCGACCTTTCCTAGCCACTGCTAAGGCTGTTTTTGATGTTAGTGAGTATAAGTTGATATTACGGGTCGGGGATGATGAAATAGTTTTTAAAACTCCAGAGGCAACGAACAAATTTCTTGACTCAGAGGATATAAGTCACAATGTTGATGCTATTAATGTCATTACATCTACATGTGTGCAGGAAACTCTTGCTAAGGATTCCTCAAGTTATTGCTTGCAAAGGGAGATGAAAATTTAGTGAGTAACCCCAATTGTGTAGAAGTGGCAGCTCAAACAAAAGTTCATGAATCCAGTATGGACACGAAGGGAATTGATCCACTCCACAAGCCAAAGGATTGTACGTTAAAATCTTTCAAAGAGAAGCCACCAATTTTGGAACCAAAAAAATCAAGAAATCATTTGGAGCATATCTTTACGGTGAAAAGTTCAAAACCCCCAATGACAACTGCATCTAAGCTAAAAGCAAACAAAACGAAGAAGTTTAGGCTATATGAATTTGATAAGTGGCATGATAAGGAGAGAAACTATGGAAGTTATGCATAAATGAAATGGAATTGGCAAGGTCGATGGCCGAAGGGTAAATCTACGCTTGTATGGAGAGTTCGAAAGCGAGATACAGGAGGAGTTCTATTTCCACTTGGATGAAGAATCATGAATTACAAGACGTATCCCGTCGAGCTATTGATGTTAACTATAGCGCTTCTTGGGAGGCAACCCATGTCTAACTCTACTTATGCTTTAGTTCTTTAAGTTTTCTTCATTTTATTTTCCGTTTTATCTAACTTTGCTTTGCTTCGTAGATTTTCTTTCAATTTTTCATCATAGTTCTTTCCTCTTTTAGCTTTATTTTTGCTTTTTCTCTTTAGTTTTATTATTTCTAAGTTTCCTTTATCTTTAAATTTAATTCAAAAAAAAAAAATTTATACAGGCAAGGGACACGGTCGTATCCTAGCCCGCGTCCATCCAGGCCCCTTTAATCTACCACACCCACAGAAAGTTACACGGGTGTGGGATACGGTCATGTCCCAGCTCGTGTCCGCCCAGTTATACTCTGAGCAAACCGAAAGTTACACTGGCGATGGATACGGTCGTGTCCCTAGCCCGTGTGTGCCCAGAATTTTCCACCCGTGCATAGAGAGTTACACGGGCGTAGGATACGGTCGTGTCCCCATCCCGTGTTTGTCCAGTTTACATATACGTGCACAGAAAGTTACACGGACGTAGGACACGGTCATGTCCCCAGCCCGTGTCCGACCAGACTCCACATGACTCACACAGATTGTTACACGGGCAAGAGACATGGTCGTGTCCCAGCCCGTGTCGCCCAAAATAACACGATTTTGCACACGGCCGGTTTTATTTAAATTAAACACACCCTCTCACACACTCCCAATCAAACATTTCTCCCTCTCACACAATTCTTGCATTTCGCATTTTGATCCAAGTAAGTTTCCTACTTAATTTTGCTCTCTCTTCCTCATGATTAGGCTGGTGAATGTAATGAGGATGTCGAGGCCAGTGATGACGATGACGATGCTATGATGGCTGAGGCATCGTCTGATGAGGTACATGAAGAGATGGATTCCGATCCCTCTTCTTAGTTCTTCATTTTTTGTGTTAACTTTTGTTGTTCAAGGCTTGTGAACTCTGCTATATAATGATGATGCTTCTTCATTTTGCGCTTCTGTTCGACTGGCAGGGAAGTATTAGTTTTCTTTTAAGTACATATGTTTTCTTTTTCCCTATGCTGCTTTTTCATGCTGTTATGATTTTTGGTCGTACATTGAGGACAATGTACATTATTAAGTGTGGGGAAAGGATATATATGAATTTATTACGGTTTAGGAGACCAATTATTCACATTTAACCCAATTAATTTTCAAGTTAACTTGCAATAAGTGATTAATTGGTATTAAGCCAAATCAACTATGTCATGTTGATCATTATTGACCTTATTATACTTTACTAGAATTGATTAGTCAAATTTGTGGAAGGCAAAGTTATAAGTTATTTAGCTTCGGACTTTAGGATTTGAGATTAGAGCAACATCACTAGTTGAGAGTTAGTCATGGTTATTTTTAAAATTTACTTTTATGTATACTTTTCTCTTAGAAATTTTTAAGGGTTCTATAATTTTTAGCAAACAAACAAATGAAATTCTTCTTTTGAGAAACCCCTGAAAAATCACAATGATTGGAGGTCAAAAGTAATAACAAGTGTATGAATAGAAAAATTGGTAAGGATTCGTCTTAGTCTGTCAGAAGAGCGAGATTGAGTCCCAATGCCAATTTAAATAAAAAACAAAAATTGATTTGGATCGGCCTTGGTCCGTCAGAAGAGCAAGGTTCTTTCCCACTATCAATATAAGGAATAAGTTAGTATGGATCGGTCTTGGTCCGTCAAAAGAGCGAGATTCTTTCCCGCTACCAACACAATTGTGCTTAAATAAGGTAAATTTAAAAAGACCTCTCAACAAAATTATGAACTAGGGGGATGATCAGAGGATGAGTGGATGTAAAATGTGTTTGTTTTAAATTATGGTACTTGGTAAGATGGAAGAGAGAATTGTATACACTTTAGTCAAATGGACAAAATTTTTATGACTCTTTCTTGGTTGGGGAGATGTTAAATCTAATTTTTAGTTTAAGAATCCTTAGTTAAATGACTTGAGTAAACTTTGATTTTCATAAATTAACTAATGAACTCTAGTATTAAGTATTGTTGGAGCATTTGAATATGGTCAGATGAAATTGGTTGACTTTATTATTGCAAGTTGATTGAAAATAATTTTCTTACTTTTCTAAGGGTCAAGTGTATTCGTTCACCGGTTTCCTAAATAGTGATAAATTTTGTTTAGCGTTTCATGTCTTGAAAGTTTTGTTTTGATTTGTTTGCTTGAGGACAAGCAAATGCTTAAGTGTGGGGAAATTTGATAACTCTAATTTTAAACATATTTCATAGGGTGATTTTATAGTATTTTCCTCACATTTTTGGTTTTCTTTAAAGAAATTGATACTTAATAGAGTAAAATTTAGATTTCTAGGTTTGAACGCGTTCTATGATCGAAAACGAAGAAAAGGAATCAAATTTTACTCAAATCGGAGTTCAAATGAAGAAGTTATGAAGTTATGTGGAAAATTTTGCCTTAGTACAGAAAGTTACACAACCTGGGGACACGGCCGTGTCTAGTGACAAAAACAGAATCTTTATAATACACATATAAAAGGATATCTTAGGGTTTCAGAAGACAGGAGAGACATTACAGAAACAGAGAGATACAAGAGAAGAGAAAGAGACTTAAGGAGAACATCAATCAAGAAAGAGGCGAGAACAACATCGATTTTAAGATTAGAGAGATTGTTCATCAAATCAAGAGGGGTTTGCCATCCTTTATTTTATGTTTTTGATGGAACTCGTTTTTAGATTCGTTATGATAGCTTAGAATTCGAGTATTTAGGATTATGGAACCTAGGGTTTCATGTAACCCTTGGATTGAATTATAATTTCAATAAAGTTTCTATCTTTTTTTGATTCAATTATGTTGTTTAATTGTGGATTGATAATTCTAGAGTGTCAATATATGATATTATGCATGTTGATTGAGAAATTGCATGTGTAATTAGATCTAGACATAATTGAAGAGAATTACATGTATACTTAGAGATAAGATGCATGTTTCTTCTGGAAAGTTGATTGTTTGTGTGGGAATTTATTACACATTAATGCAATTCTAAATTATATTACTAAGTGAAGAGATTCCGGTAAATAATTTAGGATTAGGGTTAATATGCTTGAGAAAGGTATTAGCTTTAATTGTGAATCCCTCCGGTCAAGAATTATAGAAACTGAATTGAATATATTTTATAAAGGTTATATGTTAAACACTAGGGGAAATAATTCCTAAATACATTATTGCATACATGAAGTTGGTCGTAGTTTTTGCTTCCTAATTTGCGTAATTAAGTCTCATAAGTAGTTTAGTTGTTAATTTCAGTATTTTTAATTCATTCAACTCATCACAATTTTCTGGTTAGATAATAAAGCTAAGGTTAATATTAGTACTCAAAATCTCTAAGGGATCGACTCGGACTCACATCCGCTATATTAAAACTGATAGGTGCACTTGCCTCATATCAGTAGGCCAAGCATGAAATCCATGCTAAGGTCAATCCGTGAAATCCATAGGTTCCTTCCTTCCTTTGGCTTGCTTGCACACTTCGCAACATTTCAAAACTTTATGTACATCCTTTACCATCCTTAGCAAACAATAATGCTCTTTCATCAATTTAAGTGTCATCTTTTCTCCAAAATGGTAGGTTAAACCTCTAGCATGGGCTTCTTGAACAGGTAATTCTCTAGTCTAGTTGCTTGATATATACACTTGTTTACCCTTCATAAAAATATCCTTGGTTCAAATAGAACCCATATACCACTCCTCCATAGCTGCATTTGATCACTATGGGTCTAAAGTACAGATCTTGCTCATATTGATCTAAGATAAAACCAAATTGAAGTATCTAAGCTCATTAAGTTGTAATAAGGACATGTCAACATGGCAGGGTGCCAACAACATTGTTTAAACATCCCTTCTTATACTTAATGACATAGCAAAAAGTTTCTAAGTACACTACCGATTTGGTATGATGCTAGGAGAGCTTTTACTAACCTCGTAAATGTGTTAGAGACTAATGATCTATGTAGATCACGAATTCTAGAGATAGCAAGTAATGTTGCCAATTCTTCCAAGCTCAAAGAAGGGCATAGAATTGCTTGTTATATGTGGAATAGTTTAAAGTAACACCATTGAGCTTCTCATTAAATTAAGTAGGTAATAGGTTGATGTTCTTGCATGAGAAAGGTACCAATTCTAACCCAAGAGGCGTCACATTCTATTTCAAAGACTTATCAAAGTTAGGAAGTATAAGTATTAGGATAGAAGTTAGGTTGGACTTGATATCCTCAAAACTTCTTTGAGCCTTCTTTAACCATCTAAACTCTGAGTTCTTTTTAGCCAGCATAATTAAGTATGATTTGAGGGCAAATCTAAACTATAACACACTTATCTATTAGTAAGAGTTGGCATGTCACATATGGCTTGGACATTCTCTTTGTTAACTTGAATACCTCTATTAAACACAATATATCCGAGGAACACAACTTTACTTTCAAAAAATATACACTTCTTCATATTATCGAACAAGTGTTCAGCTTAGAGAATATCAAATACAACTATTGAGTGCTCAATATGAGAGGAAAGGTCGATACTATATATAAGGATATCATCAAAATAAACCACAACACACTTACCTATCAATTATCTCAGGATACGATCCATAAGCTGAATAAAAGTACTTAGCACATTTGTGTGTCCAAATGGCATTACTAACCATTCAAAGAGATAGTCCTTTATCTTAAATCCTATCTTCTACTTGTCTCCTAGCCTCATTCGGGTTTAGTGATAACTGTTCTTTAGATCTACCTTTGAAAAGATCTATGCACCACACAATTCATCCAACATGTCATAAGGTATTAGATATCTATAGTTGATGGTAATCTTATTGATAACTTGATTGTTAATACACATCCAACATGAGCCATCATTCTTTGGCACCAAAATAGCTAGCATGGCATAAGGGCTCATGCTTTCTCTAACATAACTACGACTAATCAACTCATCAACTTACATCTTAAGTTCAAGTGCTTGCTTGAGATTGAGCTTATTGGCAAGTTAGTTGAACGGAGCTACTTGAGGCTATAAGTTGATATAATGTTCAATACCTCTAATAGGTGGTTGTACACTCTGCAAATTTAACCTTCTAAACATGGTGCTAGACTCGAGTATCGTAGATATTTCCCTAAGTCAACAAAACCACATAAAATGAAAACCAACTAAAATTTTAAACTCAAAACTTAAAACAAACTTGAAAGATCCTATTATAGATTTGAAAACCCTAATCACATAAGAAAACCCTAATCCTTACATATATATACTTTTAAAAATGTAAATGTAAACTTAATAGAAATTGTAAATATCAAATCATAAATATTTTTAAAACTCTATAAAATTATCTTAATGCTTGAAAAGCCTAAATCAATAAAATTATTAATAATTTTGTGAAATCATATAAAACTGATAACGAATGAATCAAGGATTATTTCAAGTAATAATAAACAACAAAACTAAGCTAGTTAAAGGAATAAATTAATAAATTTACCAAATTAATTTTATATATGTACATAAGTAGCCCTACAATATGTATATATATATATATATATTACTAAGCAATTTTCTTCTCTTTTCTTAATCTATCATATGATATATATATATATGTGTGTGTTGCGTAATAAAGTGATAATCCTAAATAATTAAGCCAATTGAATCTTAAGATCATAAGTGTAAGTCAATTACCCCTAAAATGGTGAAAAACCCTAAAACATACGTAAACTCACTTAAACCCTAAAACCTAAGATATTCAAGGACTTATGACCCTAAATAAATAATTAAAAATATAATTTGAATAAATTTTATTCAACTCTAGAGAATTTTAAAATTTCTTAATAAGCAAATCACAACTTACAAATTAATTTGAGAACCAAGCCTTAAAAGTATTTCATATAAGACGATTCCCTTATTTTCACTTATAATCTATGTTACACGTGGATAAGTTGTAAACCTTACTTTTTAGCAAACATGTGATTCAACTAAGAGTACTTCCTAAACATTCCCAAGGATAAACTAATCTAAAAGTTCAAGTTTGCATTTAAAAACGAATTTAATTTTCCTATTCAAAAGTCTATTATCGATAAAACTCGAATACGAGAACCATAAACTCTAAGTCACTCAAAACATTAAATCTTAAAACAATTGAGGACTTATAACCCTAAGTGACTAATTGATAATTTAATTTGAATACTTTTATTCAACTCTAGAAATTTTCATAATTTAATAAGAATTAAATCGTAACTTACAAATCAACTTAAGAAACCAACTTTGAAAGAATTTCATATAAGATGATCCCCTTATCTTCATCCATGAGACTTGTGTACATGAATAAGCAAATAAAAAAATCACCCTAAATAACTTATCAATTGAGAGTTGGAATCATTTATCAATTGATAACTTATAAAAAACTAGTGATAAGACACTTCCCTTATCATACCATAACTTATACTACATATAGACAAGTTATCATATTATTTTATGTGTTTAACTTTTAATTAAGTGACAAGACAACACCATGACCTAATTGCTCCCTACATGGCTAGTTGGAAAGAAAAAGAAAAAGAAAAAGAAAGGCCATGCCTTGTCATTTGTCCATCACTTAGTTATCTTACACATGTACTATTCACCCCTTAATGCTTACATCATCTAGTTTTGTTAAAAAGTTAGCATTTGTGCATACTAAAAGATAATCAATTAAAGCTTCTTGAATACACTTTTCCTCCCATTCAAAAATCTGCCACTTTCTCTCTCTTTTATTCTCATTTTCACTTCCTTTTCTCTCACTTTAAATACAAACCAAAAGAAGAAATCTAACCCCATAAAATCCCAACTTTGCCACTACTATTTTACTTCCATACTCACAACACCATGCTTTATTTTGTGCTCTCTATTTATCAACTTCAAAAACCACTTGTAGGAACTTTAGAATATCTCCAAAAAACCTACTTCAAAGATCAAGACTCTAGCTTCTAAAAGAACTTACAAGAAGAGAAAGGAAGACAATGAGCTAAGAGGATACTTAATTACACTACCACCTTGTTTTCGCTTTGAAGACGGGTAAGTTATTTCTTTGTGTTAGTAATTTAGTATTGCATGTTAGAAGACCATGATTTATTGAGGATATGAGTATGATCATAACTTGATGAAACATCTAAGATTACCCTAAGAAGCAAACTTATGAAACTCTTACATGGAAGTTAGAATATGAGCATGTAAAGTTTGTGTTTTGTAAAGATACTTGTTTAACACTTAGAATGGAAGATTTTAAGCTGAGAAAATCTTGAAATGAGAACTTGAATGAAGGGGAAACATGCTGGACGTGAGGATTTGTAAGTCATTTGGATGTTATTTTCACTTCTATTAAGTTAAACATACTCAAATTTAGACTTTGGTAAAGGAAAATCCATCGCATGAAGTTTTTATGGGGAAACCAACTTTGTAAGACATGAACAATCATATAGAACTTGTGATAAGTATGAGATCCACTATTTTCATTTAAAGTATGAGCTAAATAATCATCTTATGGAAGAGAAGTCAAGCTAAGATTTGAATATAAGTAGCTTAGGTTTATGATCTAACACCTAAATTTAAGGAAATGATAAAACAAGTGAGTACCCCTTATATTCATCATAGCCAGATCTATAACATAAGTAAAAGTCACTTAAAAATATGATAAAACCAAGTGAACAAAGTGAAAAGATTAACCAAAGCAAGTATAGCAACTATACAAAACCTAAAACTCTCAAAACGAGTCTAGAACTCTAAGTTGGGCCATCATTAAAATTCTTACCAACACTTTAAAATATTAAAAAAGGTTGTTTTGAAGTTTACAAGAAGTCCACTTAAGACTTCATGAGCCCAACAAAGTCACTAACTTTGGTTTGAACAAAAAAATAAGCCCATTTGACAACTTAAGCTTACATAAAAACCCAAGGAGTTGTTGTTAGCATCAAGAGTGTAAACCAAAATTGGAAATCTGACCTTAAGGAGTATTTTAAGCCTAGAATGAGAACCTAAACCCAAGCCTAAAGGATTTCCTAAGTTATCAGAAAACCTGTTAACCAAACAAGGCCCAAAGTACTCCAAATTATGAGGATAGCTACTGTTATGACCCATAAGTAGTTTTTTGTGCCTCATCTCAAAAATCTAACCCTACTATGTTAAAGTACACTCAAAACGATGAAGATTGACTATAAGATCATAAAAATTAGATTTAAAACGAGAAAGTTATACGTGATTAAACTTTAAATAAAAATCGGGAGAAATACGAAACCAAGTCAACAGTATAACTTAAAGAGTTTTAGTTTATTTTTCTAAGTTTTATTTCAAATCCTTATAGTATCATATTTACAATGTCTAAGGGACCCAGCTTTTGGAGACGACCTACCCCCAGATTATTTTGATTGATTCGCATAGCTAAGTGAGTAAATTCCTGATGACTCTTTACTTGATTTTGCTTGTAGAATAGATGTACCTAAACTTATATATATATATATATATATATATATATAAATTGGATGCATGTGGGATATGGGAAATGCATGTATATGAATTTTTAATTAAATGCTATGGCTTGTTAATCATATAACAATGGAAATTGTTTGTGATAATTTATACGTGCGCTTGTATGAAATGAAATTGTCTTATCACTATGAAAAATCAAATTAACCACCTATATGATTAAGAAATTAAATGGATCATACATTCCCCATAATTGCATTTGAATAACACCAGCTACTACTTTATGCAGAAGATGGGAAGGGGCTCACAGGAAGAGGGCCTCTTACAAGATTGGGCACTAGCTATGTCATCATTTTATTGAGTCTTTATCTTAAACTGATAGGCTTACTAGGCGCCGAGAGATGCCAACCGTTGGTGAAGAGCCGTGTCTTTTGGCTTTTGCTTAAGGCATGTGTTTGTGGACTATGGGAGCCACTACACCGCTAGTCTTGGGATTTTGAAAATACAGTTTGTTAGTCAGAAAGAAAGTATTTTATATATAATCTACGTATACATACATATATATATATATATATATGGTTTTGTTTTGACTTAAGTACAATAGTGCAAATGAATTAAAACCTAAGGTCTAAAACCTAGATTTTGGTTTGGGTCGATTAATTATCTCCAAACCCCGATTACAGGGGGCATAATTCTGAGTTGCATGTAGTTCCTACGCCACTGCATGTATTGTTTGGCATACTAATTGATCATGCATTCATATATTTGTATATTAAATAAAATTTTGTCATGTGGTATTAACAAGGGATTTATCTCACTAAACGTAAGCTTACACCCCAACAATTCTTTTCCTTACAGGTTGATCGATAGTTGGGATAAGAATAGGAATTGAGCGTAAAGTGCTACCATTGAATAAGTATGATGAAAAGCTTCTGTAGTTAATTTGAAATGCTTCGGAAAATGACTAATATCTCAATTAAGTTTATTATTTTTAGTAAGTTTAAAATTTTTTAAAATTGTCTATCTTATTTCACTATTTTGGTAGGGGATACCGATTCTCTACGATTTTAAGAAACTGTGGAATAATGGATATCCATAGTTATTTGTATTATATAATGAGTAAATGAACTAAAATTAAAGAACCTAGTGATTAACTATTTAAAGTCTTGAAATCTCTTGCTTGCAAGGCGATTTTCTTATCATTGGTGTATACGTGATATGGAAATTCTAGGTAATACTATTAGCCCCTCCCCCTATTATCCTTATAGTGGTAACCTCTTGGGCAACTAGGTAGGAAATAGGTTGGCATATTCTTTGAATAAGGCTTGCACATCATCTAATAGAGCTCCATCCTCCTTTAGCTTTAGTAGCCTTCTCCTTAGTAGAAAAACACACTCTTCCTTTATAAGTTCCTAAAAGAATTATGCCCTAGAGATCACTAAGGACTTTTTTGGTAAGGATTTAGACATCTCAACTTAAGAGTCCTATACTTCCTTTAGACTCATAGGAATCAACACTACCTTCTTACGGTCCTTTTGGAAGATGTAAGTATTCTTGTAACCATCGTGAAGCACTCTAAAGTCAAACAACCAAAGCTAACCAATATATTTATGTGAAGCATACATTAGTAAGATGCCATACAACACATTGTCCCTATATCTATCCTCAATAGAGATTGGTACTTTAACTTACTTGATAATTGGAAGTCCACCCTTCTTATTAAGCCAGTATATCTTATAAGGTTTGGGGTGAGAACAGGCTAGCAACTTCAAAGCCTTCACCACTCTTTGTGTTATCACATTAGTATAACTTTCTCCATCAATAATAACGGCATAAAGGTTGTCATTCGTACGGTAGTTCATATAAAAGAGGTTCTCTCTCTATTCATTCTCATCAATAGCAACAGCATTAAGGGATTCGTGGACAACCATACAATATTCCCTAAGTTCAAGTCGAGTTAAGACATTAGCATCCTCTTAAAATTCATCTAACAGATGCCCAACATCTACTTCTTCTCCTTCACTCATACTCTCCACCTTAATCTATAAGGTCTTACCCCAATGGTCATTACATGTCTGTTTGAACACTGACTAGCAACATTGCCAAAACCGAGACACTTGAAGCACTTAATTTATCTTGTCTTCCATCCTAAGCTCTGACCTTGGTTCTTCCTTACCTTAGGCTCTTTATCCTTAGCCTTCCCTTGGCCTTCATCAAGTCTACTCAAAGCATGACCTTAGTGTTTGTAATACTCTAGGATTTTGAGCTAGTTCAATAACACTGAGATCCAAGCTCCTAAATTTAGGGCATCGAAATGAGTTATCCATTTTATTTCAAACTTCATAGTAAATTTTAAAAAGTTAAACGAAGTAATTTAAGTAAGTCAATTTCTCAAAATAAGCCATATAAAAATACTAATTTAAGAAAGAAGTCAATTTATTGATAAAGCCGACAATCATAAAATTTGAGCTTTTAGATATAGCGAGATATTAAAAATAAGTTAATTAACTTTCAAAAATAATAAACGAAGTTGAATTATACATAATATATATGTATTTAAATGTGATATGCATTATATATATTAAATATATACATATCTTAATAACAAATTATTAAAATAAGGGAAAATTAATAAAAAATCGAATAGATGAGTCACCGAATGATGTCTCAAGCTAGGATTAACTGCAAATAATGAGCTAACACTTGGTTAATGAGGAAATGACATGTGTAATTTCACTTTTTACATGCAAAAAATCTGAAAGCCTACAAATAGGACTCCAAACCACATTTACAATATTTTAGTAACCTAAAAACACAAGAACATAATTTTAGAAAATTGTAAAAAATTAGAAAAAAATAAAATAAAAATAAAACAAGAAATAGGGTCGAAATTAGGTCAAGGTAGTTAAATTGGTTATCCACAATTTAACTTGGAGTGGCTTGGAGGTTCAATGGAGGGTGGTAGGAGGAGGCTTATGGACAAGGTGTGGTGGCCAGAGGCAGTCGATTCAAGTGAACCAACTTTTTGCCTGTAACTTTTTTAATTTATTAAAAATATCAATTGTTAACCATTAATTATGAAATTTGTTTTTTTTTTAGGATTATTTTAGGTGTAGATTGATGTAGTAAGTTTATTTTAATTAAATAATTAGTGCAAATATGGGTTCCTTATAAAAATGCCCTGTTTGGGTGAAAATTGAATGAATTTTTATAAATATTAGATAGTGTTGTTTCCAGTCCAATTTTTGTATTTAATATACCTACGATATATATATTTAATTTTGCTAACAATAATTTTTTTAATTAAGCATGTTTAGTATTTTTTATAATTATTTTGAATAAAATTACTAGTTATGATGAATTGTTGAAATAATTAGTTTTTATTGAAATTAATGAATGAGGCATACATGTTTAAACTTCTGGATATTTATAATAATATTTGGAATGTTTAATTTTTATCTCACACTTAAATTTTTTTATTTTCCCTAATTTTCCATTATTTCAAGCTAAAATTGCTATTTTCATAAAAATAAATAATAGCCAATTTGGTGTAATTCATGATCAATAATTAGAATACATATGTTTGCAAGTCTATTGGATATATTTTTTTAAATTAATTGGGCTTTTATTCTATTTATTATGTATTTTGCTAGTATAAACCTATATAGCAACTTAATATGTAATATCATAATTAGTACTATTAGAATATTTACCAAGTCCATTTCGAATGAGCACCTTGGGGGTATATTAAGGGTTATTGGATAAGTTTGAAAAGTATAATTTTTTAGAGTTTTTAGTCTAGTACTAAAGCTTACTCTAGTCAATTACAAAGTTAGAGTAGCGTATGATCGAATCATAATGAGAAAAGGGTATTTTTGGGTTTATGAAAATATTGATTAGTTTTTATTCTTAAGATATATCAATAGTACTTGGAATAATGATCGTGATGATATAAAGTTTACTAAAATTGGATAAGAAATGAGTATGATATGGTCAAATGAAGTTTAAAAACATGGAAATGAAAGCTTATAATAATTTAGGTTCGACCAACTCCTAGGTAGCTCTTTATTGCCCTAGGTTCCTAGACATTATATCTAGATGCCCAGCTATGTTGACTAACTGGAAGAAGTTTGAAGGGCATAGGATATTAGCACCAATGCATGCTAGTGTATGAGTATAGCATGCTATATTGCTAGTAATAAATGCTCGATTGGGCGAATGCATATGTAAAGTTGAACTTGCAGGTTATAATTGAAATGTTTTAGTTGTGATATGCAGTATTGTCTATCATATTGTATTATGTTGTTTGTTATCTACTTTCACTTAGCTTCAGTAGTTAAGGGGATAAAATTGTTTATCGTCAAGTTAACTGCATCGTGAAGGGCCTAACACTAAGGGGGGATATATATATACTGAAAGTGTGAGTCAGAGTCAATGACTTTTTTATGGAACTTATCCTAAGTTAGGAATTCGATTATTATGTAGATGACAAATGAAAAAAAAATGATAGTTTATGTTTTGATGTAAATATTATGTTGTAAATATAAGTTGTAATAGGAAATCCAACTAAACTTCGATGTAGCAACCCCTTTATCATGTAAACAATGTTGTCTTTTAATGAATGAGCAAGTTGAGTTAAGTATTCAATAAATATTCTTGTATGATGGTGCATTCCATGGTAAGCTAAGATGTGACATCCTTTAGGTGGTATCAGAGCATTAATTAAGGACCATAGCCTTTAGGTATGTACGAGATGTATGGGGTAGTTTGGTAATAGAGAGTCCTAGTTTAGTAAAACAACTATAGTAGTTATCCATAGAGTTTTATGTGATGTTTATTTAGAAAGATGATTTATAGGGAATGTTGATGTTGCCAATGAGTTGTGTATCTAAGGAGCAAAGAGAAGATCTATCACAACAGCCTCAACCTAACCTCGAGTAACCACGACATATGGAGGAATGAGCACAACAATTTATAATTGCATTAGTAGGAGTTGGTGGAGATAGAGATAAGTTAGCTTAAGTGCAGCGATTAGTGAAACCATTCGATGGAAAGAACACTGATCCATTGATGGTAGAAGAATGGATTGACTAACTAGAGAAAGCCTTTCAAATATATGAAATTGAGGAAAATAAGAAAGTTGAGATCGCTTTTACTTTGTTAAATGGAGGTATAAGTAATTGGTGGGAGGGAAGGAGACATAATTTACTAGAACCAATTAGTTAGGCTATATGTAGAGATACATTTTTGGAATGATATTTTCTTAAGTATATAAGAGAGTAAATGTATGAAGAATATTGTAAGCTAAGATAGTAAGGTAGGACAATTGAAGGATATGAGAGGGATTTCAATAAATTATTGAAGTTTGCTCCTAAAGCTGTGCAAAATAATGAGATTTCTAAAGTTGAGCAGTTTAGGGTAGGGCTTGATCTTTATTACTAGGTAAAGCTAAAGAGGAGTAGGGTGAAAAGATATATTAATTTTATTAATGAAACTTGTATGATTGAATAATTTCATAATCTTTGACAAGCTGCAGATGAGATTGAGTATAAGAAAAGGAAGTTAGATGTTGGTTTTAGTAGTAAAAGTAATATAGCTAAAAGAAAGAAGTTGATTTGATTCACATAAAGAAACATAAGGCCTCTATAAAAAATACAACCTTGTTGTAAGTATAATGGTAAGCATTGAGTTGGGGAATGCCTAGAACTAAGAGGAAAGTTTTATAGGTATGGTGAAATTAGACATATAGCCAAGTGGTGTCAAAACCCTGATCCAAGAGGTATATATTGTTACTGATGCCATCAGTGAGGGCATATTGTTCATCATTATGTAGGATAGCAATAGGAGAGTCCAATTCAGCAGCAAAACCAAACTAATGAATCAAGACTGGGTAATAAGAATAAAGGACCTAGAAGGGAAGAACGTAAGCTTAGGGAGCAAGCTAAAATGTATGCTTACGCTGTTCAGATTGTGATTGGTATGACCTCTGAACTTGATAATTTAGATTATTTGTGTACCGGTAGTTAATAGTTGATAAATAAGAAATACTTGAAAGTAGTAATACAGTTATCATAAGAATGTTTTAGGACTGGCATGTGTAGGAGATGGTTATGTCTATACATATGCTCTATTTAATACTAGAGTAATTCACTTATATATATCAAAACAACATGTTGATAGAAATAAACTATTTGTAGAAACTTTAAAGGTAATAGTAATAACCCCTGTTGAAGGAAAACAAGTGGTGTAACATAAAGTGAAGGATGGAGAGTGTGAATCTAGATACTTATGAGAAGATTGTAGAGCTAGTTATCTTAGATATAAAAGGATTGAATGTAGTACTAGAGTTAAGTATGGACCAAATGTTAATAGTAAGGGAAAGATAGTATCATTTAAGTGGCCTCATGAGAAGGGAATGTGATAAGGAGTAATGCAAATTCTAAAGATGATATGCTTCAAAGTTGTTATTGCAATGAATGGAATAGTAAGAAATATCAAAGGTGGATGATCATGAGTGAGCTTTGAGAATAAATCAAAATTTTAGTTGAAGTATAATTGGAGACTAATTCAAGGATTGATCTTATGTCGAATGAAATTGTGATTCACAAGGAAATAGCTAATGATAAGATTAAGGAGTCAAATGACGATAAAGTATACGAAGTCAATAGGATATATATTTACAGAACTTTGAGATATATACCTTTCATATACCTTAGCACATGTGATAAGAAAAAACAGTATGGCAAATTTGTGACTTTCTTGACTTTTTGTCAAGTCTCATGTTTGTTATGACTCTTATGTCTTTTGTGACAAAATTTCCTACCCTTGTGAGTCCTATCGTATTGGTTGTTAATAAAAAAAGGTTTAATGTCCTTGTGAGCCTTGTTTGTCAAGAGTTGTGTCAATTTATGTTGAATCCAATCGAGTTCACTTGGTCTGAGTCATTGTTTATATCCTTGATGTGTAAGTTGATGGAAAGTTCAGATTTACCAAACTCATTTTTGCTGATATATTTGTTAACTATAGGAAGTGCCCAAGATCTTAATTATGACCATTAAGTGATGACCACAATATAAAACCTATAGACTTGAAGGAAAGTGAATTCATTATGTTCATCCTAAGTAAAAATTAGGACTTGGACAATGCATGATGATAGGGATAAGATGAAAAGACATGTTGGGTAGTTGTAGGATAAATAAGGAAATAATGGAAGGAATGATTATGAATTCTATAAGACTAACTAATACAATAGTCTGAACTAATGAAAGGATGAAAAAAGGATTAAGTGGAGATACTAGTTTAGATGATGATAAGGGAATGGTATAGGAATATGCTAGTTTGATACAAGTAGTGATGGGGGTAAAAATTATAGATAATAACATGATGATTGTAGTACATAAGATAAGAATCTAACAAAGTAATAGTAATAGACTGGATACAATTGGAAAGACGACTTGAACGAAAAGGGAGAGTGAAATAGGACCAACTATATTAAGCTTACATAGCAAAAGTTAATAACACAAGATGAATGAAGTAATGAGATGAGTAAGTTAAATAAAAAGTTTATGAGTTGATAAACTTGAGGTTAATATACAAGAGTTGGTATTGAAAGATTTCACCATTAACAAAAGTTGATGATTGTGATGTGAAGTGAAAATCAGAGTTGTATAGCGGAAATGCAGTATTGGTTCATCAACATGAATGTCCTTAATTGTGGAAGTTTCGAAGATGAAAGTTGTTGTAAGAGAGGTAGGATGTAATACCTTAGGATTATGAGCTAATTCAATAACCCTAGGATCTAAGCTCCTAAATTTAGGGCACCGAACTAAGTTATTCATTTTATTTCAAACTTTACAGTAAAGTTAGAAAAGTTGAATAAAATAATTTAAGTAGAGTCAATTTCTTGAAATAAGCCATATAAAAATACTAATTTAAGAAAAACATCATTTATTAATAAAGCCAACAATCATAAAATTTGTACTTTTAGATATAGCGAGATATTAAAAATAAGTTAATTAACTTTTAAAAATAATAAATGAAGTTGAATTATACATAATATATATGTATTTACATGTGATATGCATTATATGTATTAAATATATACATATCTTAATAATAAATTATTAAAATAAGGAAATTAATATAAAATAAGCAAAAATTAATAAAAAATGAAATAGATGAGTTACCAAATGATGTCTCAAGCTAGGATTAATTGCAAATGATAAGTCAAAACTTGGATAATGAGGAAATGACACATGATACCTAGGAAAATGAGAAAAATGACTTGTGTAATTTCACTTCTTACATGCAAAAAATCCTAGAGCCTATAAATAAGACTACAAACCTCATCTTCAATATTTTAGCAACCTAAAAACATAAGAAAATAATTTTGGAAAATTGTAAAAAATTAGAATAGAATAAAATAAATATAGAGCAAGAAATAGGGTCGGAATTAGGTAAAGGCAATTAAATAGGTTATCCATAACCTGACTTGGAGTGGCTTGGAGGTTTAACATAGGGTGGCCAGAGGTAGCCGATTCAAGTGAACCACTTTTCTACTCGTAGGATGTATAATTTGCTAAAAACATCAAATGTTATCCATTAATTATGAAATTTTGTATTTTAGGATTATTTTAGTTGAGATAAATGTAGTAATTTTATTTTAATTAAATAATTAGTGGAAATATGTGTTCTTTAAGAAAATGCACCGTTTGGGTGAAAATTGAATAAATTTTTATAAATATTAGATGGTTCTGTTTCACGCCCAATTTTTGTATTTAATACACCTAATATATGTATTTAATTTTGGTAACAATAATTTTTAAAATTAAGCATGTTTAGTATTTTTTTTATAATTATTTTAAATAAAATTGCTAATTTTGTTGAATTATTGAAGTAAGTACTTTTTGATGAAATTAATGAATGAATGTTTAGACTTTTGGATTTTTATAATAACATTTGGAATGTTTAATTTTTATCTCACACATTAATTTTTTTATTTTCCCTAATTTTTCTATATTTCAAGCTTAAATTTCTTTTTTCATAAAAATATATAATAGCCAATTTGGTGTAATCCATAAACAATAATTGAACTACATATTATTGTGAGTATAGGATTTTTCATGAAATTAATTAGGCTTGTATACTATTTATGGTGTATTTTCCTAATATAAACCTATATATCAACTTAATACGTAATATGGTAATTATTTTATTAGAATATTTACCAAGTCCGTGTCACAATGAACAATTTAGGGTATATTTAGGGCTGTTGGACAAGTTTGGAAGGTATCATTTTTTAGGATTTTAAGTCTAGTACTAAAGCTTACTCAAGTTAATTACAATGTTAGGGTAGCATATGGTCCAATTGTAATGAGAAAAGGGTTTTTTTGGGTTTATGAAAATATTGATTAGTTTTTATTCTTAAGATATATCAATAGTAAATAGAATAACGATGGTAGCAATATAAAGTTTATTGAAATCAGATAAGAAGTGAGTAAAATACGATCAAATAAAGTTTGAAAACATAGAAATTAAAGCTTATAATAGTTTGGGTTCGACCTATAGTTGATTTAAAGACTGTGTTATATTTTCATAGGTGTGATAATTTAGGAAGGACTACTTGGTAGAGTTTAGGATTCTACACTATTATTGAGTTTAGATAAGTGGATCTAACCCATGTTTGGAATAGATATATTGCTACTGAACACTACGTACTACTTGATGTTATGTTTATTGAATATGGGATATCCTGGTTGAATTGATGTGTTACTATAGTGGATGTTGATGTGGTGATTTTGAATGACAATAACTATATTCTGGTTAAACTATTATGTTGCCATATTGGTGATGATTTGTGCTTATGAATGATTATACTAACTAGAGAAGTTGAATGATTGCTAGCTTAATCTTCTGTGTGTTCACCTAAGTGAACCTAAAGTAAGATACTAGAATTTTGCTATGGAAAGTTTGAAAACTAGAATCAAATGACTAGATTGAAGAAAACTTAAAGATTGATTGTGTTGATTGATATTCTTAAGTTGCTTTTGCATATCATGGCATGGCACGACATAGCACAAAAAAGGATATATGGGTCAAAGCTTTCAAAACAATGCTTCTAAGTGATCATGAAAAGAATATTGCTTTATGAACTTAATTTTTGGAAGCATATAGATTGCATTGCCTAAATATTGTGACTATTTTGAGTCATATTTGGTAGACAATAGTGTGTAGTCTAATTTGACAATGTTGCCACCTTGATTTGGTGAATTACAGTGTATAGTTTAGTTTTGTAAAGTTCGATGTTCTACTCCCAGGAAGCTCCTTATTGCCCTTTTGAAAATGGTAGACTACAGTATGTATTCCAATTTAGTAGGGATCTTACTCTTAGGAAGCTTCTTGTTGACTTAGGTTCTTAGACATTGTATCTAGATGCCCAGTTATGTCAACTAACCAAAAGAAGTTTGGAGGGCATAGGATATTGATACCAATGCATTGCACACACATGCGTATAACATGTTGCATTGCTAGTAGTAAATGTCCGGTTGGGCGAATGCATATGTAAACTTGAACCTGCGGGTTATAATTGAAATGTTTTAGTTGTGATATTGAGTATTATCTATCATATTGTCTATATTATGTTGTTTGTTATCTACTTTCACTCAGCTTCAGTAGTTGAGGGGATAAAATGTTTTATGCTTAGGTTAATTACATTGTGAAGGGCCTAACACGAAGGAGATATATATATACTGAGAGTATGAGTTGGAGTCAGTAACTTTTGTATGGAGCTTGTACTAAGTTTGGAATCCTATTATTATGAAGATGATAAAGGGAAAAAAAAAACTAGTTGATGTTTAGATATAAATGTTATGTTGTACACATAAGTTGTACTAAGAAATCCAGCTAAACTCCGATGTCGCAACCCCTTTATCATGTAAACAATGTTGTCTTTTCATAAATGTGCAGGTTAAGTTAAGTTTTCAATAGGTATTCTTATGTGCAAGGATGTAATATTGATCAACATGGGAATTGTACTAGGCTCAACTATATTTAGGTTAGCTCAACGTACCTGATCAACTTAGCATACCAGGTCAACTACTTGGAGCTCAACTGGGCTGACTTCACCTCTACCTTTCAACTCTTTAGGCAATTCGGATAGTCACATCTAGAGTCCCAAGTCTCTATACCTCCACAATGTTCCCAATCTCATATCATAATCGAGAGTTGAATATCGCAATGTTGGTGCTTTCGACTCGTCAATGTCACATTGATTCATCAATAGTTGAAACTCACGAACATTCTCATCTATAGTTTGTCTAGCTTGCTTAAGTTCCTAAGGATGTAGGAAAGTGTCTTATTCATAGTGCTTAGGAACAAATCTACCTCATAAAACTCGCTTCGTCTCATTCCAAGTTTGTACTTTGTGTCAAGTTTATTGATGTATGACTTGCAACTTCCTTCACCACATTGATGTATACTTAGAAAACTCTAAGGCAGCTATTTTAGTATGTACTACATGATCATAAACATAGAAATAAAATATCTTCTCAACCTTCTCTTCTTAGTCCATATATTCATCGGTACTACCGAATTTAGAGATGCTTAGGACCTGTACTTTGATGTGCTCAGTCACTTAAAGCTTACGTTTGCCATATTTAGGGAACTAATCATCCTCGCTGGTACTATCTTCCATGTCCTCAACTTCTCCTAACTCGATTCTTTGTCATGCATGTCCTTCAACTCGGATAGGTCGCACTTATGGTGCACTCACAGCACTAAGAGCTCAAAGTTCTACACCTTGCCCTTTCAACTTATCTTACAGACCTCGTTCACATTCAACTTTTCTTTATTGAGGTCAAGCTTCCACTACTCTTTGCATGCTCACAGTAAAGTTGGTCATAATTGTAATAAGGTTCTATATCTATTCGTCCGTAGTCTGAAGGGTCTACTTATTCAATATGACCATAACCGAGAGCATCACTTTCAACATTACCTATCTCTCCTTATACACTAAGATTTGACATTCTCACAACAAGACTTCAATAAGTTCACCACCTAACAAAAGATTCCATACAATATTACTGAGCACTATATCGAATAACAACTTCAACACTTGCTCTATTTTGTAGTAGAGAAAATCGACTACAATAGAATATGTAAACTACTTCAAAAACCAATTATTATAAGCACTTTACTATCGATTGTAACCTCAAGCTCTAATGATAGGAAATATAATGTACCTTAGAGCTTAGTTATCATAAGGACTTATCGGAGGATTGAAAATGGGTCCTTCAAATTATCAAAGAAAGTAGAGATGGGTTAGTTTAGCCTTTCCAGTAACTTCTTAAGGCTGCTTATCGGATATGACTCACCGATGAACACTACATGACTGTCTTAGCTAGATATGACGTACAAGCAAAGAACTAAGGTCAACTTACCACTAACCTCGATTTACTTGCAAGATTAGATAAGAGTGAGAGTCTATAACTTGGGAGGGTTTCTCACAAGACACAAGAGAGAATATTCATTAGCTGATAAAGGATAAGATCATTTTAGCTACAAATGACATGAGACTATTTATAGTAAGTTTCTAGGGGAATAAGGAAATGCAAGAAATTACATAAGGGGTTATATAAAGTAAAGAAACTTAGTACATTGCCAAAAGGGGCAAATGGGACAATCACGATAAAGAAAATACAGTACAATGTTAGAAAAAGTAGAGACAAGTGATGCATTGTCATTCCCTTCGTACATAGGACAGTGAAGTATTGGAGCCAAGTTGTTTGGACGAAGAGATAGGTCGATAGGAAGAAGCTAGGAGGTCAGCATTTAAGTCCTTAGCATCCGGTAGGTTGATAGTTAGGTTCTCAGCAATTGGTTAGTCAGTAATAGGATGTTCAACACTTGATAGGTCGGCCATACTAGGAATTTTTGTAAGCTCAGCATTGAGGCATAAGACAAAGCAGATCAAGGTACATCCAAGCTAGCCACTTGAAGAATTCACTATTAGGCCTTCCTGATACTGGAGTTCACCTTAGCCTAGTTGAGTATATAGAATTCTCCTTAAAGACTTTGTAAGCTTCTAAGATAAGCTTGGGTAAGGGGTCTGGAGGTTGACATTCCATCACATACCTTCACCTCTACTCCGAAAAACATGTGACAAGCCCATGTCTTTATTATTAGTGTTAATTGGAACTTTTTGCTTGTATTTTAATTTCACTTGCAATTCTAGAATTTTCCTTTCAATTTGCCTAGATTAGAGTAGTAAGTTAGGATCTAGTGCTTAACTGAATCCCTTTTCCATGTAGAATTCAACATGGTAATTAGGGGTGGGCATGGTTCAATTCGATACAGTTCGCCTCCCCTTACTAAATTGAATCTAATATAATGGTTTGGTATTTTTTAAAAGTCGAACCTAACTATATGGTTTGATTTATAAATTTTTTGGACCTAATTAAAACCGGTTCGGTTTGGTTTGGTTTGATCCACGATTCGAGCCGTTTGTATCAATTTTTCACTAAATATTTTTATCTCCAATAAATATGAAATTTCAAATAGAATTTACTCAACTTAATCTTAATAATTGACACAAAATTATGATAAAGAATAATAATATATGAAAAATAAAAAAGTATAAAATAATTGCATTAATTATTTTTATTTAACTAAATGATTCAGTTCGGTTTAATTCGATTCAAAACGATACCATTCGGTTTTCTTCTTCAAATCAAACCATGAACCGTTTATACGTTACCGAACCAAACTATAAACCAATCGGTTAGCAAAAAAGAAAACTAGTTTTTTGGTTTAGCTTAGTTAGGTTCATGATTCAATCCATTATTCGCAGTTTTTTTCCCTAACTCTAATAGTAATTACTCACCAGTATTATTACTGTAGACGATTTAGTACACTGATTGGTTAGGAGATTGATACTATTTTAAAAATTTCTATTTATAAAGTGTATTAAAATCTATCATTTTTATCAGTGCACCATGTCACTCTCATCAATTATGTCCTTGATGACAATGGAAATCAAAATATGTATTCAAATTCCTTTATGATGGGTTTCCCTTCATACATTTAGGCCATTACAATACTTTCTAATTTCATACTTCCATCAATATGTCTAATATTGGACAATTGAGGGGGTATGTATAGAGTAGGTTGGAATCTTTGGCCTTTTCCTTTCATTATTACCCCCCCATTTAGGTACTGATTATCCTCACCACCAAGTTTGTCCTATGCACTCCTTTTGCTCTTGTAACTCTTTCGATCAGTTTTGCTTTGGTCAGCCTCATGCTAAGCTTTTATGTTATCTCCTTGCCAAATATAGGAAGTAGCCCTAACCTTGAATTCCATAAATGTTTTTGGTTTAACTTTAGCTAGAGACTTAAAGAAGTCTCCCTATGGCTTCACTCCTTTAATTACTACATTTAAAGCGACATTCATGCCCAGTTTAAGGATTTAAACCATCTCATCTATAAATTGAGCTAGGTACTCCTTAATCAACTCATCATACCTTTGTTTAATTGTGTTAAGGATAAAAGAATCCTTAACAGGAAGTTTGCTTGCAATTAAGTGTTGTAAAAGCACCTTTGCCAAATCCTCAAAACACGTTATAGTGTTCAACTTCAAATGCTTAAATCATGCTCTCGTAATGTTCCATAGTGTTAAGGGGAATGCTTGATAAGCTATTGAATTACTTAGGTTATGAAACTTGCTAAGAGTGTGGTAGCATTCAAGATAATCATTCCCATCATAAGTTTCAAACTATAGTAGTTTAATGTGTCAAGGTATCACTTCTTGGAGAATTTATGGGACATATGGACTCTTCTTAATAGAAAATTGACAATTAGTCAAAGCAAGAGTGCCTTATGTAATGGACCAACATAATGTACTTGCTGTGGTTACTTTCCGTTGTTTTCCTTCTTATGTGTAGGGGCTAGAGTTTTGTGTGTTACTCTCACTTGCTTCCTTGGCAATTCCAAAAAATGTACCAAATTACCAAAATCCTTAGCACTATTACTCACATGCTCATGGTTCCAGTTAGGAAAGTTGTTCTTTGGGTCAGATTCAAAATCTCATCATTTTCCCTAGATTATTCTTGATTTTCCTTAGCAAAATCAACATAAAGCAACTCCAATGTGACCAATTGATCTTCATCATGGTGATGCTGACTTGGAAATAATGATATACTTGACAATAATTGACAACTAGTATCACAAACTACATCTTGAGGTCAAAAATACAAATTTCTTAGTTATGCTATCAAATTATAATTAATTAAATATACTATCCTTAAGTCACATTAGGTCTAAAGAAAATCTATCGATATTCTAGTTTGATTTTTTTCTCTATAACATAAAATTTGTGACGTTTCCACCTTGTGTATTCTTGATTATTCCTTGCATTTTACTCATTCTAGATTGTACCCTTTTAGGCTTTTCCTTATATACCAAGTAACCTTAATTTGTTGGCATATAAACCCTTGTAAGGGGCAGCAGCCAAGACATTATTTGTCATCTTCTTGAATATTATTGATTATATTCTCTTGCCAAGACTATGTTCCTCGGTTTCCCTTATTACTTCTATCTAGTTCCTATTCTAACTAAGAATAGGTGGTAAGTGTCCTCATCACCACCATTTATGAATCATATCAAGTATGTGGTGTGAGTGCATTTCATAAACCTTAGTGAGTCACATCCTTGGTCCAACTTACTGTTAAGCTAGAAAATTCCTTCCATCCTATTTCTTCTCTATGAGAAGGACCTATTTTCCACACTCGAGATAAGTCCTAGTGATTGAGAATCGCCTTGGGCACATCACCTTATGTATAAATTTTTTTCATATCCTTTCACCTCTATATTTACATTTGCAAACTGTAAGATATTTTTATATGCAACTATTGTAACATCATATATAATTATAAATATATGCTTATATAGACTTCTCATACATAGGAATATATTATGCATTCATATATTCCGTATCGTTAGGTGACACATCAAATTATATATTTATATGTACATATAAAGATATTTTCAAAAAAATAAAAATAAAAAAGAAGAGAAGAGAATATAATCAATAATATTCACTGTAAGCATAGAAATTCTACAACTAATACATAGTTTCCAATTTATACTCTTGATTATAAGCTTATTTAGTTCATTTCAAGTTTCTAAATGGTTAGATGGTGAACTAGGGAAGTTTTGAAGCTAAACGATTGACCTAAGGAGTTGAGTTAACTATTTAGGGGTTAAGTGTAGTTAATCACCCTATTAGAGGTAGGTGACTTGCTTCACTCCTAAGGGTTGTTTTTGCTTCAGATTTCTAATTCCACTTTTTTTTTTTTTTGTTTCAAAATCACTCAAATTCTTAATATGAACGTCCAAAACTTTATCTCTTTCTTCATTATGTTGTATTGATGAAAAATCTTATAATATATTGATTTGCATAACGTTATGTCTATTTATTTATCCATTCTTCAATTTATATATATATATATATTTTCCCTTATAGGGGATACATATCCTGATGTTATAAAATTTGATAAGTTATTCAACAAATGTCAGATAATCAAGAAATTATATTAGAATGAAATCTAAATATATTTAGACATATAGGATATTGAACACTTACAAGTTAAGAATGACTCGACATTAAGTGAATTGGGTGACTATACTACTGCTATTATGATTCATTGATTGAGATGTAATGATTGCTTTGTCTATTACTTGGTTTATCCAATTACTTAACTAATCACCCCCTAAGTGGACTAAGTACTAACTCAAGGATCAACTAAAACCTATTATTCATCGCACGACATCACACATAGTTGAAGGCCATCACTTCTACAAAGTGGCGTGTAAGTCTCTCGATGTAAGAAGTCCACATGCAAGGTTAATCACTATGGCTTCCAAGTATCGAAGTGGGTCCTTCTCAAAGAGAATAAAGTAAGATAGAGGTCTCAAACACTTGAAAGCTAAGTCTTAGTTATGACATACCTTAACTCACTCTGAGCTTACTTTAACCACTCGATATAACTCACAGAGGGTGAAATAAGGTTATCTACACTAGATAAGAGTAAGGATGTCTCAAAGCTAAGTAAGGTTGCAAGAATAACCCAAAATATGCATATTCAATATTCAAAGAAGATAGAGTTGTCTAGAATATTACATTATACGCCTTTTGATGTGCCTAGGAGCTCAGTAATTACTAAGACTTATTGTATGAGGTAGGAATCAAATAGGTCCTTCGAGATATTAAAGAAAATAAAAGGGATAGGTTCACAAACTGAATGCAGTAGCTTACATAAAGCTACTCAGAGGATATTACTCACCAATAAACATAACACGACTTGATACTTCACTTGATGTGACATAAAACCTAATGTCAAGTTCTACATACCACATTATCCTGAGCTATTCGACAAGATTACATAAGAGTATATGGAAAATGGACTTAGAAAGGAGTATCTCTTAAGGACCAATATATTTAATGTTTGAAAGGAACATAAGATATTTCAGCTACAAAGAGAAGGGACTATTTATAATAAGTCCTTAACGCAAATAAAGAAAATTACAAAAGGACATATAGCAAAAAGAAATTCCTAGTACATACGGAAAAAGGGTAAATAGGACAAATGACAAATATGAAAAAAAGTATAGTGTCAACTAAAAGGATAGGTGGCAACGAGACATTAGTTCCATATTAGAGGCCTATAGGTGAAGTAGTTGTTCTAGACATGTTGCAAATGTGATTGGTAGTATCAAAGATCACTAAGGTGAATAATAAGTGTTACCACATAGTAGTAGTAGTGAAAACAGGTTGAAAAAGTAGGAGCTAGTATGGAGAGGGCCTCCGTACGCAGCAATACAAAGGCTTGCTTATGTTTAGGGTAGTGATGCATGATTAAAGTCCTCGACTTTTGCACTCAACAAGTTAGGTATTGCACTTGAAGTCACATAAGGCACGATATGGCCAAGCTGAGCTCTTAAGTAGTTCTTCTACCATTCTCTTGTATATTACGCCTCATCCTTGGCAGGCTGATCAGGTATAATTCTTTTAGTGAGTGATTGAAGGCTTTAGAGGCACGCATACGTAAGAGGGCTAGAGGTCGGCAATCCATCAATTCCTCGAGGTCGTTTAAAATTTGCCCTCAAATCTTAGTTCTCTTCTTCATCAAGTACATAAGGTGTTAGGTTGGTGACATTGAAAGTAACAAATACATTGTATCCTTGGAGCAGCTTAAGCTCATATGCATTGTCGTTGATATGCTTGAGGATCTTAAAAGGCTCATCTGATCTAGGGGATAGCTTGTTTGTCCTCTTCCTAAGGAAATGCTCCTTGCTAAGGTAGACCTAAATAAGGTCTTCAGGACTGTTAATGACCTAAAAAGTGCTCAGCACATTTGTCTAACTAAACAGCATCATGAACCACTCAAGTAGACCATCCCTTGTCATGAAGGTCATCTTCCATTCATCTCTAAGTCTCATTTGTATTTGATGATAGCTAATCTTTAGATCAATTTTTGCAAATATGTAGGCTCCATGCAACTCATCAAGTATATCATCTATTAGTATTTAATAGTAATTTTGTTGATGGCATGGTTATCAATGTACATTCTCCATGACCTATCTTTCTTCAGCATTGGTATGGCTAGCATAGCATAAGGGCTCATGCTCTCTCAGACATATCCATAATCCACCAATTCATCCACTTGTTTCTTCAGCTTGATTGCTTACTTAAGGTTGAGCCTGTAAGCAAGTTGATTCGATAAAACAACTCTAAGCTGAAGGTCAATACAATGTTCTATGCCTCTTAAGAGCAGTAAACCTCACGGCATATCAGCTGGGAACAGGTTAGCATGCTTCTGTAGTAGTACTTACACCTCAGCAGGTAAGCTTTTGGTTTCTCTCATCTCTAAAAGTTTCTTGACTAACAAGAGCACACACTCTTCATCCTCGACTTCTCGGGAAAATTGAGTACAGGAAATCATTAGGGATTTCCACTATAGAGAATTGACAATCTTCTCTTAAGAATCCTGTACTTCCTTAGGGCTCATAAGAATCAATATAGCCTTCTTTCCATCTTTTTATAACATGTAGGTGTTCCTAGATCTACCATGCAAGACCTTCAAATTGAATAGCCAGGGTTAATCAAGTAAGAGTTGTGAAGTGCACATAAGAAGGACATCACATAGTACCTCATCCTTGTACCAATCACCAACAGTAATCGGTACTACGACTTACTCGGTGATGGGTAGACCTCCTTTCTAATTAGTGAATCTTGTACAGTTTAAGATATAGGAGGGTTAACAACTTCATAACCTTAACTACTCCTTATACTATGACATTGGTATAGCTTCCTCTATCAATGATCAAGGCGCATAGTTTGCCATTCACTTGGCAGGTCGTATAGAAGAGATTCTCCCTCTACTTATTCTTGTTGACCACAAAAGAACTGAGAGATCGTCGAACGATGAAACAATACTTGTCACACACTTCAAGTGGTGTTATGGCTTTAAGGTCTTCTTGAAACTCTTCCAGCATCTGTCGAATTCCCATTTCTTCTTCTCCTTCACTAACATTCTCCACTTCAAACTACGATCTGTCTCCTTTTATAGTCATAACACATTGGTTCAATCATTGACTAGTTGCATATCTATAATCGAGACACTTGAAACATTTAATTCCTCGGGTATTCCTACTTGAGCTTACCCTTACCTCAACCATCTTCAAGTTGGCTCGGCACCTATCCTTAGCAATCTACCTCGAAACTACTTAATGCTTGGTCATGTCCTGATCAACTCGATATGCCACTTCTGCTTAGCTATCCAGGTCGGCTAATCTAGCTCCGCCTTTACCTCTCAACCCTTTAGGCCACTCGGATGGCCTCCTCTAGATTCCTAAGCCTTTATAACTCTTAAATTTGACCAATTTCAATCTTGAGCCTAGAAACAAATTGAGCTATAGTTTGGATTTTGGGTTCATCAACATCACATCAAATCATCAGTAATTGGAATTCCTAGACATACTCATTTATTGAATTGCTGCCTTACCTCAAATCCTGAAGGCATCAGAAGGTATCTTCTTCATAGTATTCTAAAGCAAATCTACTTCTAAAAAATCTCTTCATTTCATTCCATGTCTGAATCTCTCATCATGCTCTCTGGCATGTATGTTGCAACTTTCTCCACCACATTACTGCATATCCAAAAAACTCTAGTATAGCTACTTTGATAAAAACGGCATCCACATAGTCATAGAAGTCAAGTATCTTTCTGATCTTTTCCTCTAAGTCTAATTAGTCATCAGTACTACCAAATCCATTAAAGCTTTGAATTTGTACATTGAGATGCTCGGCTCCTTAGGGAGCTCTCAAGTCATGCTCCTCAATACCATCATATCACTCTTCCTCATCATACTCCTTAACTTCATCCATCTCGAGTCTCCTCCTTGCCACTTTATCAACATATAGGGACAGGGCTTGGTTCATATGAATTGGCTCTAGGGCTTATTGCTCATCCATTTGCCTTCTCGACCTATCTCTCATTCCTCGACCATATTCAACAACAACTCTTTCTTGCGACTTAATCTCTATGACCCTTTGTATAAAAATAGCTAGATTGACTATAATAGTTGCTAGGTCTTGCATCTACTCATCAGTAGTGTATAGGGTTTGTTGGCTAACATGACCACAGCCATGAGCATCACTCTTAGCATCATTATTCTCTCCTTGAATACTAGGATTTGACATTTTCAATACAAAGCTTGAGAAAACACTCTTTACATAAGAACTTCTCAAATACACACAGAAAATACAGATTGGAGAGTGAATTGAGAACTTGCTCTGTTCTTTTAAAGGAAAACAAAATATAACAAAATAGCAGACTAGTAGGAACAATATTAACACAACCTTCGGTCACAATCTCAAGCTCTAATACTAGGATTATATGATGTGCCTTGGAGCTCATTAATTACTAGGACTTACTGTAGGAGGTAGGAATCAAATGGGTACTTCAAGATATTGAAGAAAATAAAAGGGATAGGTTAGCAAACTGAATGCAGTAGCTTACGTAAAGCTGCTCAGAGGATATTACTCACCATTGAACACAACACAACTTGACACTTTATTTGATGTGATGCCTAAGATAATGTCAAGGTTCACCCATCACTAATCTTGAGCTTCTTAACGAGACTAGATAAAAGTGTATGGAAAATGGACTTGGAGAGGAATATCTCATAAGGACAAATATATTCAATGTCTGAAAGGAATGTAAGACATTTTAGCTAAAAAGAGAATGAGTTATTTATAGTAAGTTCCTAGGGAACGACACAAATAAGGAAAGTTACAAAAAGGCATACAAGAAGAATAGATTCCTAATACATATGAAAAAAGGGTAAATAGGATAAATGATGAAAAGGAAAAATAATACAATGTTAGGTAAAAGAATAGGTGGTAGCAAGACATTGGTTTTGTATTGAGGGCATATGAGTGAAGTAGTTATGATGGACTTGCTAGAAATGTAGTTGGTAGTATTAGAGATCACTAAGGTAAATAATAAGTGCCACTGCATAGAAGTAGTAGTGAAAATAGGTTGAAAGAGCAAGAGCCAATATGGAGGGGGGCTTGGCACTAGGCTAGTTGGCCTTGACACTTAGCAAGTTAGTATTGGCATAAAGGGGTCATGGCATTTGGGGTAGTGATGCATGATTAAAGTTTTCAGCCTCGGCACTCGGAGTTACATAAGGTAGGGTATGATCGGGTTGAGCTCTCATGGAGTTCTTCTACCATTCTCTTGTATATCGTACCTCATCCTTAGTAGGCTAATCATAGAGAATTCTTTTGGTGAGTGATTAAAGGCTTCAAAGGCACACACACATGGAGGACTAAAGGTTGGTAGTCTATTACCTTCATATACATACTATCTAAGGTTGCTAATCAAAGGGAAAAGTCAAAAGGGTTACATCCAAAATAGAAGGAATACATATGCGATGGAAAAAAATGGAAAATTACAAGAATATTCATTAGTAGGCACACACTATCGGTATGTTAGGCCATGTGGTATCCTTATGTTGGATGGGACCTTCTAGTAAAAAAAATAAACTAATTCGGTAGATGCTCCTCAAATTGTTCAAAGTGAGTTTTACAAGCAAGTCAAAGTCTAGGCTAGATAACTTAAACATAAGATGGACTAGAGATTGATTAGGTAGTCCAAGCTATTCTGTTCCTCCAAACATATCATAATGAATCTTTGCCATAGGTTAATGGCTTCTATAAGGGTGAAACAACTTGGTAAGTGATATAGGTTCAAGTTTTAGGTATAAGCCTACTCATTTTTGGTCATCCAACTATTGAGCACTCAAGTGGTTAGAACTTTAAGCCTTCATAGGTGGCCTTGGGTGATCAACTCAAAGCTCAACAACTATTGCCCAAAGATCGATAAGGTCAACAAAGAGATTGGTGATGATGAAAATAGGTTGGGTTAACAGTGGTAGCAGTTGGATTCCCATCAACTACCTAAGGTTGAAGATTTGACCTCAAATCATTAGGCTCCATTTTGTTTGGGATATAGAGGGTTAAGTCAAACATATTAAAGGTTCCAGATACATTCTATCCCTCTAACAAATCAATCATGTAGCATTGTCATTAATCTTCCTTAGCATTTTGAATGATTTATCTACTCAGGGTGACAAGTTGTTGCTTCTACAACTTAGGAACCTATCTTTGGTAAGGTGTATTAAGCTTAGTTTTTGGATAAGGACTAGACTAAGGACAAATGAGGTCGGCCATTGGGGTAGGTATAATCCTATTAAAGGAAAGAAAGATAAAGTGGCTTTAGTGAGGGTTTTAGCGAATCTATGAGCCACTTAACCGGATATGACATACCAGCTAGATTCTATATGGACCTAAGACTCACCAGATGTGATACACTAGTCTGAGTGATAGGGTTGCCTGCTACAATACTTACTAAAAAGATTGATAAGAGCTGGTAAGGGAGAGAGAGCTCTCTGAGAGAAAATACTTAAAAGGTGTTTTTCGTTAATCTTCTATCTATCTATGCATTGTTACAAAAGTTGCTATTTGTAATACGTCCTAAACCTTAGTGGTAAAATTGTAAATAATGTATAAGGCCTTAAACCCTAAAAAATTAGTCCCATAAATAAAATAAAGACAAACATGTACAAAAATATAAAACTATGCATTTTATAAGGAGAAGTCGGCATGTGGTCATTCGGCATGCCTTGGAGATAGTTTCGTAGTGCTTGGTCAAGGTACCAAAGAGGTCGACCCATAATTGCCATGTTCTAAAGTCAATCGGCAATAGTTTCTCTAGGATGTATAGGGTGGATCCAACCTTCGGTAACGTGATTTCTCAACCACCAAGTTGACAACAGACTTTAGCTGAGTGAATCAAACTCTCAGAAATGTGATATCTCAGCCTATTGGCAAGCATGATGCTGAGTAAGTAATTGATCAAGCATAAGTGAAGATCGCTTGTTGTCTCGGCCTTTTGCTTCTCAGCACTCTATCTATAAGAAATAGGTCATTCGGCTCGGTAGGTAGAATGAGTCAGCAAGTGGATGAGCTTGGCCTTAGTAGTCAGGTTGGGTCGGTACCTCAAAGCCCATCATTTCATCTTCCTTAGAGAAATTTCAACCCGAAACTTGGTGATTGGCAGCTTTAAACCTTACTGGGGTCAAATACCATCCTGTAATAACCATAGAGAGTGATATAAAGATAGTTTGGGTCTGTGATCAGTGCTAGCTTCACCCTTGGCTCCTTCCATTCGTTATGAATCCGATTAACCACATCTTAGTAATTCCAGTAACTATCAAGTACAGAAAGTAACACGATCTCTAAGGCATATAAAAGATTATGGGCACGTGGGTTCGGTGCTGACAAGAAGTAAGATGGCTTATCAGTTATTAGTACTTCCAACTCTTCAAGCTCAACTAGCTTGGATCTCACACTCTCCTCATTCATTGAAATCAGTATTACTCCTGCTTCCTCGCAAATCAATTCTTCTTCTTCCTTCAACCTGGGGTCATGTTCATTAGTTTGGATGGTTGATAATAGGGGCATGTCAGGAATATGAGGGTTTAACTCCAACTCAACTTGGTCCTCTTCCTCTCTACTACTTGCTTATCCAACAACCTCTACCTCCTTAACTTCTCCTTCAATACTTTCTAATTTGGCCTTATTCCATTGTCTTATTTCATCTTGGAACACTTCAAGTGGTCTTTCAATCTTCTTTAGCTGATCCTACACTTTTGAGAGGTTAGCTTTAGAGGTAGGTTTTCTCTTATACAATTTGTCATGATGATCTTAGGGTACGAATTTTCTTCATATCAAACGTTTTATCTCGTCCTATGTAATGATTTCAATGTTTCCCCTATCAATTATTTAATTTATCATTCTCTTTCACCAAGTAGCTATAAAGCCAATCATCGAATTCTTTATAAGATAGGCTCTCTTATGGTCGGGGTAAGAATAATCTTTGAAAACTTGATCGACTTGAAATTCCCAACTTAAATATTCATTCGGAGTGCTATATCCATCAAACTCTGGAATTTGTGATATCACTTCTTCATAATAATATTCATATCCGTATCCAGCTTCATATGCCATTTTAAGGATATTCAATTTAATAGCATGGTACTTAAGCTTATGTGAGAGAGAGTTACTCAGCAACTAATGGACAATAGTACAACCAAAGAGGGCACTAGTGCTTAGATCGCAAGTATTAACAACTCAACAATAATTATCTCACCTTGTACTTCAATTTAGCTTGTCACTTAGACTAACATACGCAATAATTTAGCATAAGTTCAATTTGATAGCAACTTAGATTGCGTTTAGTGGAATGGTAGCTCTAACTCTTATTTAGAGTACAATAACTCAGCACTTAGGAACAACAGCTCAGAGTAGTATAGTAGTTTGGTACTTAGCTACAACTATATGGCTAGTATAGTAGTAACACGTCACAATAACTTACTACAACAGTAGGCTTCGACACTTACAACAGTACTTTTTCGGCCACTATCGCAATACTAAAGCAAGATAACACATTGAATAGCTTGAAGAAGTGATATCTCGGCAAACAACCCAGATTAGAATTCCCAACCTTTTCTTTAGAATATATATTCAATAGAAGACTTATGATGTAAAGGAATTGCAATCCAAATTTTCACTAACCTATCCAAAGGAAATTCAATTAAAACTAAACTAATATCTAGCAAAAAAATCCTCAATATCCCAAACAAACCCAATAAGCAACCACTTCCTCAAACACAAAATAGAACAAATATAATGACTAAAACTCTTATCCCTATTTGGAATCTTGAGCTCTATTACTAAGATGATACAAAATAAGCCAAGAACAAACAAGGCTGACCGTCGAGGTAGGTCCTATCCTACTAAAGGAACTAAAGATAGATTGGGTTTAGTGAGGGTTTAATAAATCCCTAAGCCACCAAACTGGATATGATGCACTAGTTAGATTCTATTCTGACCTAAGACTTGCTAGATGTAACATATCGGTTCAACTGATAGGGTTGCTCGGCATAATCCTTAATAAAGGGATGATAAGAGCTGGTAAGGGGGAGAGAGCTTTCTGAGAGAAAAGACTTTAAAGGGGTTTTTCATTTATTTTCTATCTATCTATGCATTTTCACAAAAGTTGTTATTTACAGTATGTCCTAAACCCTAGTGAAAAAATTATAAATAATGTATAAGGCCTTAAACCCTAAAGAATTAGGCCCATAAATAAAATAAAGACAAATATATACAAAAATATAAAAATGTACATTTTATAGGGAGAATCCGCCATGTGGTCATTCGACATGCATTGGGTATAGTCTTGTAGTACTTAGTTGAGACATTAGAGTGGTTAGCTTATAATTACCAAGTTTTGAAGTCAGTCAGCAATAGTTGGTCTAGGTTGTGCCAAGTCGATGATAGAATTTAGCTGAGTGAATCCAAATTTTGAAAACGTGATATTTCGTCCTATCGGCAAGCATGATGCCGAATAAGTAATTGGTTAGGCATGGGTAAGGATCGGTTGTTGTCTTGGCTTTCTACTTCTCTACACTCTATCTGTAAGAAATAGGTCATTCGACTCAACAAATAGAATGAGTCGGTAAGTAAATGAACTCCACCTTGGCAGTCAGGTTAGGTCAGTAACTTGAAGCCTATCATTTTTTCACCCTGCTGTGTTTTTTTTTTTTTTTTTTTTTATAAAATAGGCCTCCTTTAAACCAATCAGTACTAAACCCAACCTATTTAATACTGATCCTTAACTAAGGTTTAAAGAAAACTGTTTCTTTTTGTTTTGAAAACAACTTTAGAGTCACAATTCGATCGGAGTTGAGAAAAATAATTAAGTTATAACCAATTAGGTGGGTAGTTTATAACTTAGCTATTAGTCTAATTATTAAAACCAATTTTACAAAATCGATTATGAAACCATAGAATTTGGATCTGAGAGTTTGGAATTTTAAACCCTTACAAGTATAATTGACTTTCAAAAATTAAAATTAAACTTAAAAATCACCTTTTAATTTTGAAAGACAAAACTAGATTATTGCTTCCTCTAATTGAATAAATAAAATAATCTAAATAAAAGAAAAAGGGGAATTAGGTTTTCTTCATTTTTATCATTTCCCCATAGGTGCCTACGTACCTACTATTCGAGATTAGACATACGTAGTTCTTTAAAAAACTTTAGTAAGTGATTTGATTTTAATTTTTGAAATAAGGTCAGATTTATGTTTTTATCCAATTCAGTTTATTTAAGAAAAGTTCTGAAAAAGGAAGGTCCTAAATCAGAAACTTTATTTTTGAAAAAAAATCTAAAAGTAGTCCTGATTTGTAAAGGGTTTGATTATTTTTTATTTTCTGAAAACTTGATTTTTCTAAGCATTGAAAACAATTTTTATTATTATATATTCTTTTTAATTTATTTTTATTGTTTGTATTAAACTAAATAAATAAACTATTTTTTTTCTTTCCCTTCTTTTTTCATATTTTCTTATTTTTTTAAATTATTATTATTACATTTACATAATAAAACAACTAATAATAAATAAATAAATAAAATTAATTGGACTTTAAATGTAGTAGGCTCGCGGGTTAGACTTGGAGTAGACTTTGGGTCGGTCGTGGATTAAATTGGGTCAGCTAAGGCAATCTCCTGGAAGGGGTTACAGGCGTAATCTAGGGGCTTCAACTGCTCACGGGTGTGACGCAGAAGTAGATGGCTATTGTCTTCAACTAATCATGGGTGTAATGTGAAGGTGGATGGCTGCTGTTTTTAACTGATCATAAGCGTGATGCAAGGTGCGGTGGTTAGGTTTTGGATGTAGAGGAGCTTTGGGTCACAGCTGTGGATGGGGAAAACTGTGTTGAAGAGCTTATGTCGTAGGGGAGTTGCGGTAGTGGTTGGAATTGCTCGAATTGCTTCAAGCGTGGCTATGGGTTAGAGAGAGAGAGAGATAATGAGAGAGAAAGAGGGCTTGGGAGTGTTCTTGCAAGGTTGTGGATGGTTGTGTATATATTTTGATGCTCATAAGGCTCCTATTTATATACGAAAACATCAATTGAATAAGGAAAGATCAAATTCACAGTTAAAAGAAAATGCTCGAAAATCAGGTTTTTTCCCAATTTTGGAGCTCGATTTGAATGCTATTTTAACTAAATTTAGGTGTGTTATTGTGTTTGATTCAAAGTAGGTCATGCAATAAACAAAATCAAAGCAAGAGATTAGGCATGAGTATATGGAATTTGTGTGAAAATTGGAGCCAAAGTGGAGGGAGTGGGTTGTTCTTCACCGGGAAAGTGGAGGAAAATCTAGAGAAAATGGGAGAAAACTGATGAAAAGAGAAGGAAAGTGCTAATGCAGTGCTATGTCATCCAATCCAACTAGTCATGGTGTACCACGTATCATTGGTGACATATGGTAACTAGTATGGCATGCTACATAGATGTCACATGACAACACGTCAGTATGGGTCATCTGACCCGATACTGTTGCATGTCAGGACACGTAGTGCAATAAGATCCTAACACGTAGCAGTCCTCAATGTGAGAAAAATAAAAAACTTGTACATGCCTTCTCCAAGATTCAAACCCCTAATCTCATACTTATCCCAATGCCAATGTCCATATGTTTATTTATTAGGCTATTGGTCTATGCCTTATCCATGTGTGCAATTTAATTGCACATAATGACTCTAATAGCTAGGCTAGATTTAAATTTAAGCCCAAGTTCAACAGTCTAGCTTCTGAACTTATTTCAAAACTAAAACTCTACCTTAATAAAATGTTATTTTCTAAAATCTTTTACTATTTTTCAATATTTTTTTTTGTAATTTTTCAATTTTCAAAATTTTTGTGTTTCTCATATAAATTTCTTACTTTTTATGTTTTTTGAATTTTTCAAAACTTTTTAGTTTTCTTTAATTTCCTATTTTTTGTGTTTTTCCTAATTTAAGGCCTATTAAGAAAAGGAAGAAAAACAAAGTAATAAAAATAAAAATAAATGGGGCAAAAATTAGGTGTCTATAGCTAGCTCTTTTTGTAGTGAAGTTGGCCTTAAGATAACTCTAAAACAACTAAATAGATATCTTAAAATTAATTTTTTAGGGATTTGGTGAAGAAAAGAAACTTGGTCGTACATTACTATGCTTACTAACCTAAGTAGGAGCGTCTTTCGAGGACTAGCAACCATAAATGGAGATCGATCTAAAACTTGGTCATACCTCACTAGGCTCACTAACTTAGGTAGGAGCATCTCTCGAGGATGAGCAACCTTAAAGTGGGATCAATCTAAAACCTAGTCGTGTCTCACTAGGCTCACTAACCTAAGCGGAAGCGTCTCTCAGGGATGAGTAACCTTAAAGTAGGATCGATCTAAAACCTAGTCGTGTCTCACTAGGCTCACTAACCTAGGCTAAAGTGTCTCTCATGGATGAGCAACTTTAAAGTGGGATTGATCTAAAACCTAGTCATGTCTCATTAAGCTTACTAATGTAAGCAAGTACATATCTCAAGGACTAGCAACCCTAAAATTGGATCGATCTAAAACTTGGTCATGCCTCACTAGGCTCACTAACCTAGGCAAGAGAGTCTCTTAGGGACTAGATGTCAGGACCCTAAAGGGGGCCTAGTAGGATTACCTAAAATTTCTTCAACATGTGTGCACCCATGCTATGAAAACCGCCTTGCAAGTCAGAGATTGTAAGACTCTAAATGATTAATCACTAAGGTTACTGATTTTTAAGTAATCAATTTACTGTAGAATAAAAATATAAATAACTATGGATATCCGATATCCCACAATTCCTCAAAACTGCAGAGAATCGGTATCCCCTACCAAATAATAAGACAGGACATACTAGCATTAGAGTAAGGTTTAGTAAATAAATATTTTCTGCAAATGATGTCTATGTATTGTCTAAAAAGTACTCAGCTACTTCTAATACTAATGTACATATCTTCATCTCGTACTCAGCATTCGAGACATATCCCAATCTCATTGTATGTAAACCTGCAAATGAAACTAAGGGGGAATGAGCATAAAACAGCTCAGTGAGTTCATTCCTCACCACTACCAGTCAAGCAAGTTTTCATACATTATCATCACACATGCAAGCAAGCTATCCACATACATAATGAATGCAGGCGTGATGAATGCAAGCAACACATCCATAGGAGTCATAACTATGGAAGGTGTAGAATTACGTCATCTATACTTCAATTATCCCCTGTACTTACCCGCATAGGGCACCTCAGCTTATCCGCATGAGGCTACCTAGGGGCACCACCCCATTAGGCAAAACTCGACTATTACCCTAGCCAAGAAAAGAGTTTCAATCCAAATAGGGGGAGTCCAAACTAGGACTATCCACCCTCCAAGGCCCCTCGGGCACAAACATCTGAGTCCTCTCGTAACCAAAATTTAACCAAGGCCTTACAGGCACAATAAAGTGAGTCCTCTCACTATCAAGTGGAGAACCCATGCTAGCTTTGCCTTAACGTTAAAAATACTCTTTATGGCTCCTCAAGCCCTTATAGCGATCATGTAAAAATTTGTTTACGGATAGAATAGCTTTTTCCAAGATACTTTTCTTAAGATTTTTACAAGGCTAGCACTCTCCATTCATACCTTTACCAAGTCATAGACATGCGACAAGTAGAACCAGTTATTTAGGCAGATATTTATATTTATCAATTTAAAAAGGTGATCACACGGATGATAGCATACAAGCAGAACAATCATTCAAACATACAAGCAATAGCAAACAGCAAAACATCATATAAGTAACACGCACAAGCAAGTAGCAGGTCATCAGAACTCCCTCACCTGGATTATTGCTCATTCTCTAAACCTTTAGCACCTAAATTAAAATGGTAAAACTTATAAGTGTTTTGAGAATTCAGACTCCTTAGTTAACTAAAAGTCTATTATAGTTTATCTAGTTTCATCCAATATAACTCGAGTATAGTGTATATAGGGTTAACCCGAGTATAATGTATATAGGGTTACCATATCCCATGAGATTAATAGTAACTATTTTCTTATATTAGTAAGGTATGAGGCTTCCTTTATGTATTTTGCAACTTTTTCATTCTAATTCCGATATTTGCGAACTTATATTCATTTTTCATCCTTTTTAGACATACGTTCACACCGTGATGTCCGTTTTGGACATTAGGACCCGTGTTTTACGATATGGGCTAAATTTATTGAAATTTTATCTTATTGAAGTTTAATTATTCTTATTGCTTATGTTTATGCCCTAGTTTAGGATTTAATGATTGAATTAGCTATTTGATTCTTATACTTAGGAAATTTTACATTAGTGCTACTAATCCACGTACTTGATTAAATTTAATTCAATCTAGGAAGTGTATTAGGGTTTAAGGGATTTTCGACTTCTAAATACATGTATATACCCATGTTATGTGCTTATGTAATCTTATTATTTCTTTTATTATAATCTTATGCTTACATCATTACTTATGTAAGCAATTGATGATGTCATGGCTTATGTAATATTTAGATGATGTCATGGCTTATGTAATCCATTTATTACATGTAAATATATATGTCATTAAGTACTTATACATATACATATGTTATATACCGACCTATACTCATAATATACTAATATGTGTACTTATGTACTAATATATACACTAATACATATAACCACATAAGCATATAGTGACATATGTATTTTTATACGTATTTTCGTATGCCTTATATAGCCCCTTAAGAAAGCTTCACAATTTCATTCTTTTTGTATTTTAAAAGTATATTTGACATGATATATGTATGTATAGTTAGTATATACCTTATTTTAGGTTATGTACATATTGTATACTTATGTACAAAGGTACTTATACTTGTATTCTTTTAGCATATCCTTTTATACATAAACTTAAGGACATATGCATATGCATATCCTTCTTCTTCTTCATGATTCCTAGATTTCTACACTTAAAGAGGAGAACTTTGTGCTCTTTTCTTCAAGATCATACTTTTCACATGCCTAATTGTCTAATCTACCTAATTAACTAACTAATAAAGAATAGAAAGCAACATAAAGTAACTTAAGTACATACCTTTAGTTGTGTTGAAATTATGGAAACAAAAGGAGAAGTTGTGAAAGTGAAAGAGGAAGAAGAAGCTCACGGCAAGAGGAAGTTGTTTTTCTTTTGTTTCTTTTGATTTGTTTTGTTTCTTTTTTTTTATTTGTTTTACCTGTGGAAGAAGGAGAATGGTGGGGTCTAGAAGGGGAGATGAATGGATGGCAATTTAGGAGGAGAAGGAAAAAGAAATGCTAAAGGAAAAGAAAAAAAAGGAAATCATGAGAAGAAGATATTTTCTTCAAATGAAAAGGACACTTTTGTTGACTTTAGTCAACATTTTAACCTTGGTCAACTTTCAAAAAAATAAAGACCCTTTTGTGTACATAATGAACTAATTAGGAAAAATTTGGAGAAAGATTAAGGAAATGAAAGGAAATAAGAAATTTAGTGAATTGATTAATAAAAATGGATAATGAGATCTTCCATTAGGTATTTATATCCTATATACATCGTTTGGTAAGCTACTAAGTATAATTAAATTGGAAACTATCATTTAGGGTATTAAGGTTTACTACATTTAACCTAAGCCTCAACTAAACCTTTAACTCTATGTAATACTAACCTAGTTATAAACTTAGAAGATGAATGTGATCTAGAATACAATATCTTAGTTTCTAAGGGGTCACTTAAGTATTCTAAATGTTTATGCATGATTAAGAGTTATCTTTAGTCGTTTACCGATGAAATGGCAAAATATGGAGGATATATTATCACTTAGGGTTTTAAGAAAAAATATGGTGAATTAGTGCTTTTGTATCCTTAAAGTTATAATTTTAGGGTTTTTATTACTTTAGGGCACAATCTCTAATGTTTTTCCACATTTAGGGTTTCATATATTCTTACGCGATTAAATCTTCGATTGTTATCTTAGGGTTTTGATGTGGTTCGAGGTTATATGGTCTTTGTATGTGGTTAGGGGTTTAATTGATGATTTAAGGTTTTTTGTATCCACTTTAGGTTTTAGATTGAGATTTTAATCGGTTTTAAATCTCATTGGCTCTTTTGAGTTTAGGAAATCATCTACAATTTGGATGTTTGCTTCTATACTTAGAAAGCTAAATTCGCGGGGTTTACACTAGCAACACTAAATTGGGATCAATCTAAAACCTATTCGGATCTCACTAGGCTTACTAACCTAGGCGGGAGGATCTCCCGAGGACTAACAACCTTAAACTAAGATTTATTTAAAACATAGTTGTGCCTTACAAGGCTCACTCACTTAGGCGAGAACATCTCTTGGGGACTAGCAACCCTAAACTAGGATCGATCTAAAACCTAATCATACTTCACTAGGCTCACTAACTTAGGCGGGAGCGTCTCATGGAGAATAGCAACCCTAAATTGGGATCGATCTAAAACTTGGTCATGCCTTACTTGGCTCAATAACCTAGGCTAGAGTATCTCTCAAAGACTAGCAACCTTAAACTAAAATCGATCTAAAACCTAGTTGTACTTCACTAGGCTCACTAACCTAGGTGGAAGCATCTCTTAGGGACTAACAACCCTAAAGTGGGATTGATCTAAAACCTAATCGTACCTCACTAGGATCACTAACCTAGGAGAGAGCGTCCCTCGAGAACTAACAGTCCTAAACTAGTGTTAATGCTATGCTAAAAGGAACCAATGAGGAGAAGTGCCCTACGGAACTTGGTGAACAGAGGGGAAATGTCTTATGGGCTTGCTTGAGAGAAATTTGGTGAACTGAGAGATGGTACCCTATGAGCTTGCTTAAGAAAAATCTTGTGAAGGAGAATGATCCTATAGGCTACTAAGAAGAAACTAATGAAGGGAGAAAACTTGGAAAAGAGATTGAGTTAAGATCCTGTCTTTGAAGGCTGGCTAAACACTCAATACAAAAAGTAAATGCTTTACAGGTTGGTTTAAAAAGACTATTGCAAGTAAAGAAAAAAGAAACTGGTCAAAATTCAAAAGAAAGGTTCAAAAATCGATATCCTAACATCGTATGGAAATACTTACCTAGTCTTTGTCAATAACACCCAAATCGTCAAACCTTTTCTAAAAGCCCCATAAAAAATAACTAGCTCATTTTTTAGTCCCTTGTTATCAACCCAGATGTTCTTGATGCAGAATGTTTGAGACTTTACCGGCTTTTACAAAGAAATCATGAAAATTAACCTGATACAGAAAGGTACCTACTATTAGTGTCTCTTTGGAACTTTTATGAACCAAAAGCCTTAATCTCAACTAATAAACATTTGTCATGAGGTGATTGCTTGCCGGATTTCACATGCCCTTGAAAAAGAAACAATAAAACTCCCCATCGAGGGGGATCAATCTGTAATAAAGTATTTTTAGGAGTTTTGTTAATTATTAATGTTCTGGATCTCATTCCTTAACTTCTCTCGTATTTTCAGTGTATGGGTTCAATTAAATGGAGTAAAGGGAATTGGACCTTTACATAGAAAGGGTGATTATTCCAACGATGACAACGACCAAGGATACCAAATTTGCTTATAGATAATGAAAATTAGACCATAATGACATTAAAAAAGACTAGCATTTTCATGTTTCAAGTAAAATTTCAACTAACTTCTTATGGATAGTACAATTTTACAGCATCAACATTTACAAGGTCTTTCAAATTTAGACCATCCATTTGGGACAAAATCAAAGCCCCTCTTGGTAATACTTGCTTCATGACATAAGGACCTCTATAATTAGAGGCAAATTTCCCTATAGAGTCTTATGTCTTGGGGAGATCTTTTCTCAACACCAAATATCCTTCTTCAAAGTTCTAGGGTCATACCCTTTTGTTAAAGGCATGAGCTAATCTTTGCTGATAACACTGATTATGACATATGGCTATCATCTTGAAATTCAGTTGTTCGATGCGTTTCTTACCCAATTGGCTTCATCTAACTGAGTTTTTAATAGTACCTTAAGAGACAGGATCTCGACCTCTACTGATAACGTTGCTTCAATGCCGTATACTAAAGAGTAAGGTGTTAACTCATTCGACATTTTGATAGAAGTTTGATAGGCCATGAGTGTGAATGGTAACATCTAATGCTAGACCTTATATGTGACAACCATTTTTTCAATGATTCTTTAGAGATTTTTGTTAGCTGCTTCAACGACTCCATTCATTTGGGGTCGATCAGCAGTAGAATTCTTGTGAATGATCTAGAATTGTTGGCATAATTCTAACATAAGCTTGTTATTAAGATTGGTGCCATTGTTAGTGATGATCGTTTCTGGAGTCCCGTATTAAGCTAAAATGTCTCTCTTGATGAACATAACTATGACCCCTTTAGTAACACTAGAGTAAGACAAAGCTCCAACCCATTTGCTGAAGTAATCAATGGTGATTAGTATGAAGCGATGCCCATTGGATGCTTTTGGAGTGATTGGGTCGATGATATCTATGCCTTACATTGAGAAAGGCTACGATGTTAAGAGGATGTATAGTTCCTAAGGTGGGGCATTTATCTTATATGCATAAACTTAGCATAGGTAAGAATGCCTAATGTATTTGATGCAATCATTTTCCATTGTTGACCAATAATATCCTAGCCTCATAATTTTCTTCGTTAGCATGTAACCATTCATATGAAGGCCACATACTCTTTCATGTACTTCTCAGCCTCTTTGTCGTCCATATGCCTTAAGAGCATACCGTCAAAAGTACACTAGTATAAAGTGGACTAACTTATTAAGAATTGAGTATCTAATCTCCTAATCATCTTTCTGTCCTTTTTCTCAGCCTCTTCAGAGTATGTACCTTGTTGTAGGAATGTCTTAACATCATGGTATCATGGCTTTTGATCATTAGTACTTTTAATTGCTAGGCAGAAGATAAGCTTGTCTTCAATTTCAATAGTAAGGGGTTAAATCTTGAATCTACTAGATATCTGGATCAGGGATGCTAAAGTAGCCAAGGCATCGGAAAATTGATTCTAAGTTCTTGGTATATGATTGAATGTGATTTTTTTAAATTTCTCCATCATTTTAGTCAAATGCTGGTGATAACATAACAATTTAGGATCTTTAGTCTTTTATAGTCCTTGAGCTTGGCTAATAATGAGTGAAGAGTCCCCATACACTTCTAACTCTTGAATGCCTTTATCTAGAGCCATCTTGAGTCCCAAGATGTACACTTCATACTCAGTGGTATTATTAGTGTATGGAAAAACGAGCCTCATGGCCATAAGGTATTGAGTACTTTTAGGGGATATTAGTATTGCCCTAATTCCATATCTAGACACATTAGATGCACCATCGAAGAACATTCTCCATTTTAGTGGCTTGTCATTTTCTCCTTTATCAAAGTTTGCCTCAACTACTAAGATATCCTCATCGGGGAAATTGACTTATACCTCTAGGGGAATACTATCAAAGGGATTCTCTACTAATTGATATGCTAGGGCTTACCCCTTAATCGAGTTCTAGTTTACATACATAATGTCAAACTCTAATAATAGCATTTGCCACTTTGAGATTCCGCCAACTAAGGCTGGTTTGTCTACTAAGTACTTTAGGGGATCGTGCTAAGTCAACAATTTAACTTGGTAGTAAAGTATGTATTGTTCAAGCCGATGCATTACCCAAACCAAAGCACAATAGGTTCTTTCAATTTTTGAATATTTCTACTCCCCTTCAGTGAATTTCTTGCTCAAGTAGTATATAACTCGTTCCTTTCCTTCCTCATCTTTTTGGCTAAGTATGCACCCTCTTGGTAATATTGTCAAGTATAGGAATAAAGTCTTCCCAGGTTTTAGAGCTACCAGAATTGGAGGGTTCATGAGGTATTCTTTGATCATTGTAAAGGTATGCTCGCACTTTTCATCCCAATTGATCTTAGCATTCTTTTTCAATAACTTAAACAAAGGATGACACTTGTCTATGAGTTGGGATATGAACCAAGCTATGTAGTTTAAACGGCCAATAAGCCCTTGATTTCTTTGAGCATACATAGCAGGGGCAAGTTAACTATTGCTTTGACTTTATCAAGGTCTACTTCAATGCTCCTTTAGCTGATTTTAAAACCCAATAATTTCTTGAAGTCACTCCAAAAGTACATTTCACTAGGTTGAGCTTCAATTAGAATTTTCTCACTTGTCAAACACTCTACTTAGACTATCCACTTGATTTTCTCCTTCCTTAGACTTGGCAATCATGTCATTGACATATACTTCAACTTCTTTGTGCATCATATCATGAAAGATTGCTACCATGGCCCTTTGGTAAGTTTCCCCAACATTTTTGAGTCTGAAAGGCATTACTTTGTAAGAAAATGTACCCCAAGTTGTGATGAATGTTGTCTTGGCTTTATTGTTTAGCCATTCAAATTTGGTTATACTTGGAAAATCCATCCATGAAAGAGAAAAGGTGGTTTCCGGCTGTATTATTGTCCAAGACATCGATATGGGGCAAGGGATAGTTATCTTTAGGGGTTGCTTGATTAAGGTCTCGAAAGTCTACGTACACTTTGACTTTCCCATTGTGCTTCATTATAAGCACAATGTTAGCTACTTGCTCGAGATAATCAGATACCTCGATTAAACTAACCTCCAGTAATTTTCTAACTTCTTCCTTGATTTTCAACCAAACATCTAGTTAAGACCTTCTTAGCTTTTGTTTCTTGGGTTTGATATCCTCTCGTATGGGTAAACGATGGACCACGATTGATTGAACTAATCTGGGCATGTCTTTATGAGACCATGCAAATACATCTTAGTATTCAGATAGTAATGTGGTCATTTCTCTCTTTTAGTCTTCCTTCAAATTTCCCCTGATCTTTAATACTTTAGGATTATCATCGATCTTAACATTAATTATCTCAGTTGGCCCATCATTAGAAATCCTACTCATTTCATGTTTTTGCTAGCTTTCTTACACATCATTATGGTCGTCGACATCACTCCTAATGGCTAACCTAGTAGGGCTGAAAGTGATGTCAATATTTTCATCACCTATCTATGCAAGGTATCCATGGCCTTTATTTAGATCATTGAATCTAGAGAAAAGTATGTAAAAGAAAGAGTGTAAGTAAGGCAAGAGTAAAGGGAAAAGAGATTAATTTTTATTTCAAGGAATCTTTCTTTCGAGTACAATCATTTGAAAAACAAAGGTAATTTATTACAAAACTCTATAAAATACTAGACTGTAATTCATCCTTTACCCTAGGTAAGACTTATTGCTATTCATAAGGATGGAGAACCAATTATTCAAGTGCTGGGATTTATTAGATGGCCTACCCCTTTATTTTTACTGGAGGTGTCCTCTTCGGTAGTCTTTGAGTTCTAAACTTTGGCCCGAATGAAAGTTTCTAACAATGGAGTGAAGGTCATTGGAGTATGATATAACCTGTTACCTTTTCTACCCTTAGCTTGCATTCTTTGCAACTCCTCCATCAGGATTAGAATATATCTTCCCTTATAAGTTCTAAATTGGCCTTTTTTGAACATTAGCCTCTCGTCTTTCTCCTGATTAGTGATCATGTACACCTTGTCAAACATTTGGAGTCTAAAATCTTCTTGCTCCTCTATACCAATATCTAGCCATCTCTTTATAGTTTCCATAATCTTGGTCACCCAGAATTGTGATTGTCACATCCTAGCATAGCACGAGATGCACCATCACATAGGAATACTGGTTGAAAACTTAACTTAACCTACTCATTCATCAAAAGACAATATTGTTTACATAATAAAGGGGTTGCTACATCAGAGTTCAGCTAGATTCCTTATTACAACTTATGTGTACAACATAATATTTACATCAAAACATGAACTAGCATTTTCCTTTATCATCTTCATAGTAATAGGATCTCTAACCTAGTATATGCTCCATACAAAAGTCACTGGCTCCGACTCATGCTCTTAGTATATATATCCCCCCTTAATATTGGGCCCTTCACGATGCTATTGACTTGAGGATAAAACATTTTATCCCCTTAGCTACTAAAGTTAAGTGAGAGTAGGTAACAAACAACATAACATAGGCAATATGATAGATAATATTGCATATCACAACTAAAACATTTCAATCACAATCCGTAGGTTCAACCTCACATATGCATCTACCTAACCATCCATTTACTACTACTAACGCAGCATGCTATGCTCATGCATATGGCATGCATTAGTACTAATATCATATTCCCTCCAAACTTCTTCCGATTAGTCAACATAACCGGGCATTTGGGTAAAATGTCCAGGAACCTAGAGCAACAAGGAGTTGCTTAGGAGTAGGACCCCTACCAAATTAGACCCACTATAGTCTACCGTTATCAAAAAGGGAAACAAGGACCTACTTAGGAGTAAGACCCTCAACTTTACAAAATTAGACTACATAATATAGTTCACTAAATCAAAGTGGTAACACTGCCAAATTAGACTACATTCTATAGTCTACCAAATTTGACTATCAAAATAGTTACAATGTTCAAGCAATGTAATCTATATGCTTCTAAAAACTAAGTTCATAAAGCCATGCTTTTTCCATGGTCACTTAGAAGCCTTATTTTGAAAGTTCTGACTTGTAGGTCCTTTTTTGCACCATACCATGCCATGATATGCATTAGCAACTCAAGAATATCAATTAGTACAATCAATCTTCCATTTTTATTCAACCAAGTAATTTGTATCTAGTTTTCAAACTCTCTTAGTAGAATTCTAGTATCTTGTGTAGGGTCCACTTAAGTGAACACCTAGAAAATTGAGTTAGATTACTCAACTTCCCTAGTTAGCACAATCAATCATAACCACAATATATCACCTAACGTAGCAACATAACAATTCAACTAAGGTACAGTTACTGTCATTTATAATCACTACATCAGCATTCACCATAGTAGCATATCAGTTCACCCAAAATATACTCATATTCAATCAACACAACATCAAACAGTATGCAGTGTTATGAGTAGCAATATATCTACTCTAAGCATAGGTTAGATCTACTTACCTAGTCTCAATAATAGGGCAAAATCTTAAACTTCATGAAATAGTCCTTCCTTACATCTTACACCTATTAAAATATAACAGTCTTCAAATCAAGTATAGGTCGAACTCGAACTGTTATAAGCTTTCATTTCTGTTTTTTTAAACTTTGTTTTATTGTATCTTACTCATTTCTTATCCGATTTCAGTAATCTTTATGTTGTCATGATTGTTATTTCGAGTACTATTAATATAACTAAGAAACAAAATTGATCAATATTTTCAAAAACCCAAAAATACCCTTTTCTCATTACGCTCGACCATACGTTATTTTAACTCCATAATTGACTCGAGAAAGCTTTATTACTAGACTAAAAACCCTAAAAATTATACTTTCCAAACTTGTCCAATAACACTTATTATACCTTAAAGTATTCATTTGACACAAATTTAATAAATATTCTAATAGTACTACTTATTGTATTACATATTAAGCCAATATATAAGCTTATACTAGGACAATATGTTATAAATAGTATACAAGCCCGATTAATTTCACAAAAAATCTTATAGACTCACAAAAATATGTAGTTTAATTATTGATCATGAATTATACTAAACTAGCTATTATGTATTTTTATGAAAATAGCGATTTTAACTCAAAATTAGCTAAAATTAAGCAAATAAGTGAATTTAATTACAAGATAAAATTCAAATGTCCTAAACATCACTATGAACTTCCAAAAAATTTGATGATACCTACTCTTCAAGTTTATCTCTGAGAATATTTGGCTACCATAGAGCTTGTACAACAGGTGATCCAATCACAAGATAGTATACCTATTCTTTACTTTGATCCAGTTGACAGCTCAATTGTATACACACTTTGCCTAAAAGCCATCCTTCCTAGATATGAGCAAGGTAAGGAAAACATAAGGGCTAGTACTCTCTTTAACAAAGCCCTTCTCAATTTCTTCATCCATTTGGCACTTAAGTTCCTTAGCCTCATCTAGATTCATGATATAAGCAAGTTAGTTAGGCAAGTTAGACCTTAGTTGAAGGTCTATAACATGCTCAGTGCTCAATGACGTATTATTTCAACAACTCCTTGACTTCTTTAGGAATGGACTTTAAGTTAGCACTCTCTGGTAACTACCTAATGACAAGCAAAAATATTTGGATGACATTCTCCAGGACTCACTCAACTTTCTTCTTCCTATGATAAGGTCTTCTCTATGCATGGTTAAGATCAGTATGAGCTTCATGTACTTCTTATAAGATCATCTAGTATAGGATAATGCTCTTCTTATCCTTCTGAAACAAGTTTGTTATTCTATACCTGTAGTGAAATACTCACTAATCAAACATCCATGGTTGGTCAAGTAATACATAAGGTTCATACATTGATAAGACATCACATAGAATCTTGTCTTTATATCACTCTCCAATAGAGATCTATAGGGCTCCTTTCTCATTTATCCAGTGCAATTTGTAACGTTAAGGATGTGATATGGTCAACAATTGACCATGGTTAATGTTATTATGTTGATGCAACACCCTTTATCTATGATAAATATGCATAAGTTACCATTCACTTAGCAACTAATGTGAAACAAATTCTCTCTCTATGCTTCTTCCTTAATTAAGGTCACATTAAGAACTCAGCATACCAACATGTTCAAGAACTATCCCTTCTTGGAATGTACAGTAGCTTCCTTATCCTCATAGAATTCATCGAATATCCCTTCTACCACCTCTTCCTTCTCCTTAGCTATTACCCCCTTCCCTAGCATTCTATAGCTCATCCCCTCTCATTATCACCACTCTCTTATCTAAGCAATGAAATGCTATATGGCCAGAGCCTAAGCACTTAAAGCATTTGACTTCACTTGTCTTCCTCCAAAAGCTCTATCCAGTCTCCATCTTAGGTTTAGGCTTATCAACAGTAACATTGCCTATTGAATTAAACTGGTGCTCATCTCTATTAGAGCTTGAACTGTAGGGGTCGGTATTCTAAGCTACTTCTAGCCTTCTAGGAACAGCTCGGTTAAGGTGCATAAGTTGGTAGCTCAATACTCTCCTCATCCTATTACATCTTTATCTCTTGATCCTTTAGGCAATCTTTATAGCCTCTTTGAGTTTACCAATCCTTTACACTTCAATCCTATTGGCAATCTCATCCTTCAAGCCTATCACAAACCCAGAGATTGTTCAAGCCTAAGGTTCCTTACCTTCATAGTAGATCATCTATCACACCCTGAGATGAACTTCAATCATGGTAACCTACCATATATCTCCCTAAGTATCTTAGATTAACTCTTCAACTAACCCAAAACCCTCGACATGATATACTAGGCATCTTCTAATATCAAGTAGCTTACTAAGTATGCTTCCTTAGGTAATATCAAAACATTTAATTAAACTTAAGCATTCACATATTTAGCAGTCATATGCATAAATAAGGACACATTCCTACAAAACAACAACAAGTACAATAGGTCATCAATAGGAGTCCTACATTAGTCCCTAAGCTATTAGAAACAAAATATTGAATACATCTAATAAGTGTCCCACAAAATATGAATATATTCTCTCAATCTCTATTTCTTCCCACATAGCCTTGCTCCCATCACTAACCTCAAGCATAGCATACCGTAGTGTTAGCCAAAGATTGTCCTACAACAAAAGACTAGAGGGGTATAAGCTACATTTAATTTAATAAATATTCTTCATACTACACCATGCAATATCAAACAAGTTTATTATTTAACCATATGAATGTAAGAAGCATATGCTTAAACAATTTATATATAACCTAACAAATAACTATGTATAGCTTGGGATTATGCTCTTGAAGTCAAGGTTAGAGTTACTTGAAGCATCAGGCTCGGTTTCTAAGCACTCTCGACTACTAAATCATATATTATCTCACATTCTCTTTGTTATTTCATCTCATATAATTCCTTTAAATAGTATTACTTTCAATTCTTCATTCGTAAGCCAAGGGTATGGTATGAGTAGGGTAGGCAGTTTACTTACTCCCAAGCGGTGGACTACGTGATAACGCTCTCAACCAGACGATTGGCATCTCTAGTACTTAATCATCCCATAAGTTAAGGCAAGACCATGTTGCATGAGTATGCTATGTAGAAATTTTCATATTAATAATCTCTTCCCTTACAAGGCCCTTCAATCCCATTTGTGTGATGTGATGGCCAAAAATAATATTATATGGAAAACATGACATGCATGTTCCAATTTTATCATAAAGTTAGATATGGTTAATTTTAGTTTATTACAGTAACCAAATAGTATCAATAGATAATTGCAATCGGTATATAGTAGATGTCAAAATAATAGACAATTTAGAATTATATATTATCATACTTTAACTAGATAAGCATACATTTCCAATCACCTGCAATCCCTTTACCTAAATATATAATTAATTATCTATGAATTATTACAGCTAAACTATAAGCAAATAACAAGTATAGTAATCATTAGAATAATCACTCAACTATGAGGTCCTATGAATCGTAGTAATCGGCAAATAAGTCCTTATTAAAGTTGTGATCACCGATGATAGCTAAGGGATAACACTAGTAAGAAATCAGATAAGTATCTACTTAATTTCATATTCTTGTTTTAATTACCAATTACAACTAAAATTTGTTTTTATTGTAACTTTTTCATCTTAACTTCAATTCCGTGTTCTTATGGTTGTTTTCTATCATTTTCAAATGTGTAGGTCCCTATTAAAGTCGAGATCACCTATGATGGATAAGGGACAACAACAATAAGAATTCGAATAAGTATCTACTTAACTTCATAGTCTCGCTATAATTACTAGTTATAGCTAAAATTTGCTTTTATCATATATTTTTTTCATCTTAACTTCAATTTCGTGTTCTTACAGTTGTTTTCTATCATTTTCAAATGTAATTTCTCATGGTGTAGTCTGTTTTGGAATGCAAGACCTGCATCTTTTAGTACTAAGCTACAAAGTTTCAACCTTTAATAATATGGGCCTCTTTCATTTTATTTTGTATTGTTTTGGGTTTCTCTACAAAATTTTAATTTTTCTTAGGTTTTGAACTCTTGTTAGACCGAGGTTTAAGATATTAAAGTTTACATTTATTCTTGGTCGACTTTTGGTCTTTTAGTTTGAATGCCTAAATAGTGGGGGTTTGGCCTTACTTTTATGTTGATCCTTGAAATGGGCTAGGCTTAAGGAATTTTAATAGGCCTTCAAATATACTTTTCATTTTGGTGTAGCTACTATAAGCCTTGTACTTGGTAAACAGGCATTGAATGGGTGAATTTAGGGTATTAGTGAAACTAACCCGATTAACCTACAAACTTACAAATAAACTTAAGACATTAGTCAAGGAAACCTTGTGGACCCAAACATGAAAAATGTAATAAAATAATAATAGTATAGCTAAAATAGTATAATTTAACTATATTACTTATTATTTACATAATTGCGTAAAATAGGTCTTGTTAGTTCGAAACTTTTACAAATAAATAATATATGTAATAAAATTAATATCGTTTACGTAAAATAACATATGGCATATATATGTGTGTGTTGTGTGTAATTTTTAAGTATATATGTATATCCATAATTAGTTAAAATACCTTACTATTCGTATTTTAGGCTAATATAAGGTAGAAAAACCAAAAAAAAATCAACCAAAAATAAATAATAATAATAATAAGTTAGCAACTGAGAAGATGAGAATTCAAGTGTAGCAAAGCAAGGATAGGTGTTTAGAAATAAACTAAGTTGTCATGCAAGGATTTAGATTTGGAATTTAAAGGATTATGCATTAAGGAGGGAGAAAGAAATCCATTTGCACATCTAAATTGTTTGGAAAATTCAAAAAAGCCTCTCCAACAATTAGTTCTTGCAAATTAGGATATGGCAAAATTAAGTGATGAATTTTAGGATTTTAAAAAGTAAAATTAGGAAAGAATACAAACAATTGGTACAATCTATGCAATAAAGGGTTCAAAAACTTAAAGGGTTGCTAGAGTTCAACCACTACTACCACCATAATTTATACCCACCACTTAGTAGTTCCAATAAGATGGGAGCAACCATTGGCGGTCAAAGCTTCAAAGTTTAGTGAGTGTACATTTTTATCCGATTTTATAAAATTTTGTAAAAATATCAAATATGCCTAGAAAATTACTTTAAAAAATTATTCTTACATATTTTCATATATAGAATCTAAGAAACATATCATTTTATATAAATTCAATAGCTAACATATACGTCCTTAAGAAATTGAACAATTTTCGAAGTTAAAATAAATTAGGTAAATGACATAGTTTCCACTACAAAATTTTTTTATAAACTATCCTAACCTAATATTAAATTTCTATGTGAAATTTTTTGTAATATTATTTTCTATATTTTTATTTCTTTTTTTAGCTTTAAATTATAGCTAAAATAGTGTTTTTAATAAAGAATGATGTATTTCTTTGGGGAATGTCACTAAGATACTGAATTTGATTCAATATTGGAGCATGTATATTGTTTTGGACTAAGGGGATTGATTAGTAAAGTGAGTAGTTATGTAAAATTGTGTATTGGCCTTAAAAGGTGAAGTCAATAACTTGAATATCTAGGTTGGATTGGGATATATTAATGAAATATGATGTATTGTATGATGAGTTAAGAAGCAAAGAAGTTAAGAAAGGTTTGTTGGAGTGTTACTTGTTGTTTTAAACTGATTTCATAATTGTAAATTGGAAGGAAGTTAGTAAATTAGCCAACTATAAGACATTTATTAAAGGGAGAGCATTCTATGCATGAATTTTTCACTAGAATGACACTCAAAGAATAGGTCAGAAGCAAAACTTGGGAATAAAATGTAAAAATAAGGGAAGCTGAAAATTAGTCAGGTGATGATTTTATTAAAAGCCTTAAAGATAACAAAGTCAGAGGGTAGCTTAGAAGATAACGTAATAAGTTGCTTAACTTGGAGAACTCTCTTAGAGGATAAATCTAATGTAACAAATAATCCTTATATAGCTCAAAGAGTAACTCAGAGTATTTTTGACTAGAGAAAACCACTATAAATCAACTCAAAACCTAACTCATAGGATTTGGCCGACTAAGGTAGCTTATAAAAATTAATGAATGGTAAAAAAAAATCACCATTTTTAAGTAGAAATAACTTATAAAATTTATGAATAAACATCCAAAAACATATAAAATAAATTAATGGCTAATGAATTAAGGCTTGAAAACTAATCTATTGTGTATTTCTAAGGATAAATGAAGATCAAAGTGGCAACTGTTAGGAGTAAGTTGCTCATAAGCGCAAGGAAGTTAGGATCAGTGCTTCATGGCATATTCAAGCATCCTATTAGGTTACTTAGAGAAGTAAGACCACTTGTTTGTGGTTGTAGCTAGATTATTTATACATATGCTACGTATATGCTTATGATACTGATTGTTGTTTCGGAGTTGAACTTTAAGTGTTGTTTCCTGCTAAAATATATCATGTCTAAAGTGTATAAACTTAGTTGCTCACCTTATAATCTATACTAATCTCAAGATGACTGAAGATCTAAGTTAGCATTCATAAACCCAATATGAGTAACAATTAGGTTATCAGATTAAATACTAACACTTCTATAAGGATAGCAAAAATTGTTCTTTTTCCTACCCTTAGTCCAACTAAGTGACAAAAGCAAAGGTTGTAGCAAGGTTAGGAACCTTGGTTTGAACATTGTTTAAGAAGAAGAGTGTTCTCTATTTCATAAGCCCACATTTAGTCTGACAATGTCATGTTGAAACTCCTCGAAATCCAAGTTAGAGTGGACAAGATTACTTTAACTTTGCAATGGACCGATTAAACATTATGAGATGCTTTATCATTTGTCTTTTGCATTTGCATTTAAATAATGATTGAACAACCATGTTTGTAAATGTACTCTTATGCTCCATCCCTTTTTATTGACCTACTTAAGCTTACATTTCAATAGATTGTTTTGTTGGTATGGAATAGTAACTAAAGATGCCTTGTTATAATTGCCCGTAGGTTAGTTCCAATAGGTTAGGGAATAAAGTCTTGAAGTCTAGTGAATGGATTTAAGCTCATGTTACTTTTGTGGGAGGATTATAAAGTCTTCTTAGAAGGCCTTATAGTCTTCGTTGGCTTACTGTTTATATACTATATGTAATGCAATCCTCTTATAGAGATGTACAGTAAATTTTGGAACTTTTAATGTACATAAAGCTATGTAAAAGAACTAAACTATCTATAGATATGAGAAAATGTATTCTTATAAAGTGTTACTCTGCCATTTGACAACTTCAAAAGCTAATTGAGTCATCGTTTGCTTTGTATAAACTATACCTATGTTAGCAACTAAGGAGAGTAACATGTAGCCTAGGTTAGTTTACACGACGGGGTTATTACGACTTCTTGAGTTTAGAGCATGACAGTTTTGGGTGGTATTAGAGCGTTGTTCATAAAGAACCAGTGTTAGGACCTTATAGGGGGCCTAGTAAAATTACCTAAAATTTCCATAACATGTATGCACCTATGATATGAAAATTACCTTGCAATTCAGAGATTGCAAGACTCTAAATAATAAATCACTAAGATTACTGATTTTCAAGTAATTAATTTAATGTAACATGACATAACATATAAATATAAATAACTATGAATGTCTGATATCCCATAATTCCTCAAAACCGCAGAGAATTGATATCCCCTACTAAATAATAAGATATGATATACTAACATTATAAAATTGCGGGAAAAATTAAATTATATTAAATTCTAACATATAAATATTTTCTATAAAGAATGTTTATGTATCACCTATAAAGATCTTAACTAATTCTAACATTAATATACATATCTTCATCTCGTACTTAGCACTTAAGACTTATCCCAATCCTATCATAAGTAAACCTACAAAAGAAAGACTATTTGGGAATAAGCTACAAGAGCTTAGTGAGCTATCCCTCATACCACACTGCTAAATAAGTTATCAAACAAATTGTTACAACCATATGAATGCAGGCACACGTAGTATGCCAAACAATATATCAGTTGACTGGTGCTGCATATAATATCAAATTTTAACACCTTCCAAGATAAGGGTTAGAGATACATCTGTACCAATCACGACTAAGCATTAGCACTTGGGTTTTTACCCATAACTTGAATTTCGTATTTCGCAAAATACATTTCCATTTCTAAGAAATCTAATAGTCCATAAAATCCCAGGTTTAGCAATGAGGTGGCCTCTATAGTCCATACTCACACCCTATAGCAGAGATCTCTAAACTCAACCTTCAACCTACGGTTGACGTCTCCATTGCTTAGTAAGCCTGTAAGTTCAGGTAAGGTCATGTTGTCCGAGTGTACAATACAGAAACACTTTAATATATATAAATAACCCCTGCAAGGCCTCTCTTTATCTCTACATGCAGTGATGATTGGAATAAATAATGCAATGCATGGATAATAAATAACCCTTTTAATTTAAGATAAGCCAAATATAATTAGGTCAAATTATGAGGCGATCAATCAATATTAGCAAACCATCCAAATCATATAAAAATCAATCATACAATCAAATCATCAATTATCGTATTTAACAATATTTCTCACAATAATCAATCAATATCAAGTACATGTATATCCCGAAACCCCTGCATCAAGTTATTGATATTCAATTTAAGTGCGCTAACTACAAGCACAAACAAGTATAGAGTCATCAAGAGTATTCTTTTTACTATGACAACTCGCTCTAGTCATAATAATTGATCGGAAGAGACTTGCCCTCATGGGGATCACCTGATCATTACGAAATAATAGGGATAATAAGTAATTGAATTAACTAACAGTTCTAGATATCTATCTACCTAATTCTACTTAGATTACTATAAGTTTTACTTCATTAAACCTAATCACTAATCATATGTAACTTTTTTATTCTATTTTCGATATTTACGAATTTGTAGTCATTTTTCATTATTTTCGAACACACTTTCATACAATGATGTCTGTTTTGGACGTTAAGACCTGTGTTTTACGATGTAGAATAAATTTATTGAAATTCTAACCAATGAAGCTTAATTATTCCTATTAGCTAGTTTTATGTTCCATTTTAGTACTTAATGATTTAATTAGCCATTAATTCTTACACTTAGGGAATTTTACATTGGTATTACTAATTCATGTACTTAATTAAGTTTAATTCAATTTAGGAAGTGTATTAGGGTTTAAAAGATTTTCGAATCCTAAGTACATGTACATACATTTGTTATATTCTTATATAATCTTATAAGTTATTATTTTATAAGCTTATGCTTATGTCATCACTTATGTAGTCAATCGCTTGTATCATCACTTATGTAGTCAATTGCTTGTATCATCACTTATGTCATCATTTGCTTATGTCATCTTTTAATTGCATCATTGATTACATCGTTATTTGATTATATAAGCCATTACCTCATGCTTAAGTGTCTTATGTACACACACATATGTTATGTATATACTTATACCTTTACTATACTTGTCCGTATACTAGTATACTCATACCTATACTTATACATATACCATATCTATACTTATACATATACTCATATATACATAAGGTGACATACGTATTTTTATATGTATTTTCGTATGCCTAAAATTTTCCTTGAGAAAGCTTCTCAAATTTCATTTTTTTTGTATTTTAAGGGTGTATTTTGCATGGTATATGTATGTATAGTTAGTATATGCCTTATTTTAGGTTATGTATATAATGGATTCTTATGTATAAAGGTCTTTATACATGTATTTATCTAGTATACTCTTATATACACATACTTAGATATATGTACACATACTCTTCTTCAATTTACTAAGGCTATCCTACACTTCTAAACATAAAAATTGAATCTTTAAGCCATCAACAACATATATATACATAGCACATAAACTTCTTAAACTAATCTACCTATTCATCTAACTATTAGATAATATGGAGCAATACATAATAACATACCTTTGTTTTCTCCTTGAAATATGGTTGCAAAGTTCGAAAATTAAGAAAAGTGGAAGGGAAAGGGGAATCACGGTTTGGGAAGAAGAAGAAAAGGACTTGATTTTTGTGTTGTTTAGTGTTTTTGAAAGTGAAAGAAAGTAGGTCCTAAAGGATGAAGAAGTGGACAGCAAAGAAGTAGGAAAAGGAAGAAAAATCTAAAAGAAAAGAAATCATCAAAGATGAAGAGAAATTTCTAGAGTTAAAAGGACATTTTGTTGACTTTCCATATGTTGAATTCAGTCAATATTTGTTGACTTAGTCAACCCTTTGACCTTGGTCAACTTTCTAAAATTACATGCCATGTAGTGTACATAATGAAATAATTAGGGAAAATTAGGTAAAAGGTTAAGGACATGAAAGAAAATAAGAAGTTTAGTGAATTGATTAGTAAAAATAGCCAATGAGATCTTCCATTAGGTATTTATATCCTATATACACCATTTGGTAAGCTATTTAGTATAATTATTATAAAAAGTGTCATTTAGGGTATCAATGTTTACTACATGCAACCTAAGCATCAACTAAACTCTTAACTCTATGTAATACTAACCTAATTATATACTTAGAAGATGAATGTGATCTATGATGCGATATCTTAGTTTTTAAAGGATTACTTTAGTATTATATATATTTGTGAATGATTGAAGATTATCTTTAATCTTTTACTAATGATTTAGTATAATACTAAGGTTATATTATCAAATAGGGTTTTAGGGTAAATTATGGTGAATTAGTGCTTTTATATCCTTAAAGTTATAGTCTTAGGGTTGTTATTACTTTTGGGTACAATCTCTAGTGTTTTTACATATTTAGGGTTTAATATATTTATACGTGATTAAGTCTTTAATTGTTATCTTAGAGCTTTCATCTTAACTAACCTTGTCAACTCTTAAAGTCTTCAAGCACACTAAGGTCTACTTTAGGTATTAGGTTGAAAATTTTAGGAGTTTACAACCAGACTTTGAAGTGTCTAATTAAATTGAATTAGATGTTAGGAACAATAAGAGTAGGAAAAGTAAGTAGGCATAAAAGATTTAGATTTATAGGTTTATATCTAAGTTATATAAATATAAGAACCTAAATAATATAAAACGAAAACAAACAAAGGATAATACTAATCTAACTTATGTTGTATTGTGCTTACCTTCATATTCGAAAACATAGGCTTATATATGCTTAGTTACATTTTGGTTGGGAAGGTGAAGAGTCCCCTATTAAATATCGAGTTTGGCTGCAAAAGTTGTTATTGTAGTTAACTGGATGATATTTTATATGATAGATGAGATTATAATCATTTATAAGAGGGGATTATCTTGGAGTATGGCGGATGATTGGAAGATTATAGCGGATGAGTTAAGTTCTTTATATAATGAAGATACTATAGTTATAGCTTTTGAGAAGAAGCATATGCATAACAAGTGGATTGCATCTAATATGGTCCTACTGTTGTGCTTTACTACTATAGTGGAACCCAATAGGAATTACCCACTTGGTTTTGATTTGACACCTATAAGAACTCCTTCTGTGCCTTGGGATTATCTACCTAGAATTATAGATTTCTTTTTAAGATTTCCATCAACTAGGAATGTAGTTATTAAAGTACCTTTACAATTACATGAGCCTAAATCATATGTAGAACGTCTTGAAAGTCTACTTTCAATTCAACAAGAAAATGTATGTGAGAATATAGAAGAAGAGGATCTTAAGGAAGATCATAAATAATATCCTGAGTATAATTTAAAAGTAGCAATAACTTAGGCAGAAGCGGAAAATGAGAATGTAAATATGGTAATAGGAGAAAATGAGATTGAGGAGGCAGTTAAAGCTGAGGTAATAGGTAATTCTAGGAATCAAGTAGGAATTCAGGTAGAAGCTAATAAAAGTCAAGAAGTGAATCAAATTGAAGAACTTAAGTTAGTGAATAAGGATAATGAGGATGTGTAAGAAGTCATATAGATTCTTGAAACACTTGAGCATATAGTGGTAAGTTTTGACTCAAAGGAAGAAAATGAAAATTTGGACTTAATTGCTTATGAAAATTGGTTTCCTTCGAAAGGTGTTGCAGTATCAGATGATGAAGTGAATAAGAGTTTGACCACCTTTAGAACTTTCAAATAACGTGGTTTATGTTATGTATTTTATTATCTAAATGATCTAGCTTCTTTTTCATATAAATAGTATTTTGAAATTGTAAATATACTTTTATTCTTGAGGCAAAAATAATGTACTTAGAATCTATGTAATAAGAAGTCTTGATGTAAATTTTGCTTGTACAGTTATGTTTATATATAATCAACAATGTAAAAAGGTTCAGTTTGATATAACTATCTTGGCATAAAGTTCAAGTTATGATGTATAATTTTGAGTTGTAAAGTTATATCATGAAAGTTAGTGATGAAGTATGTGTAAAAGTGATTCATTAGTATTACATGTGCTTGAGAGATTACAGGTGATTATAGGCGAGGCAATAATGTATAAATGTATATAGGTGATACAATATTTACTGGTGTTAATTCAATGTCACTTTTTATTAAACTAAGACTTAGATGTTATAGGGAATTGTATTTATATTGTTATGTATATACAGGATATACTTTATTTGGGAAATTTGATGAATATGAATGGTCAGTAGAAGATGTGTAGCTAGAAGCTTATGGTGTTAAAATGAGTAGAAAATATGTAGTCAAAGGAGTGTAGGTTTCGAAAAATCATACTAACCAATATGATAGGAATTAGCCCCTTAGACCAATCATATATAGTTGAGCTAGAAGATTCTAAGGACTCATGCAAAGAATACTAACTTGAAACCATATTCGAGATAGGGATCCTTATTCGGAACTGATCTTCTATCGACCTGTCTGTCAGATCCTCACATGTGTCGGACCTGCTTCTACCTAATAGTGATGTTTTATTCCAAAAGATAGCCTACGATTAGCCGGCCCAAGTTCCCGGACCAACTACAAGCGTCTGACTCCAATTCAACTGGCTTCTTTACCAAACTAATTGGCTCCTAACCTAATCTAGATCTAGTTAGCTCCTAATTGTAATGCTTTTTTGCTTTTGCCTATTTTGTGTCATATTTCTAATGTCCAGCTACCAAATGACACATGTCTTCTAAACACAACCTACCAAAATGATTCTTTCTTTTCTGTACAGAATATTATTTGTCTCATTTACCCCTTCTAGTATGTTTTATTCAACCTAATTGTAGAATACCCTTTTGTCTTTTCATATATGTAAAGTAAACTTAGTGGATAGGTAAGTAAAACCCTACTTTCTTATATGCAAACAATCAATTGAACAATACCGAAATTATCATGTTTCCTTTAAGTAACCTTAGTGTTCTCATTATCATTCAACTCTTATCCATTATCTTTAGCAAGGAGTAGTGGCCAATGACCCTTCAGTTCAAACCAATGTGTCATATATGGTAGATTGTAGGCCGATTAGAATCAAGTGGTGCATTATATCCATTTAGTAGCTACCCGACCTTTACTAGCTTTTCCTTATTTTTTTTTTTGTTTCACTTAATTATGGTGTTTCTTAGTATGTCCGACCCCAAAGACACATCTGCTTCGCTGGTATCAAAGCATAGTTCAGCGAGAAAGTATGTGAAATTGTGATGAAGTTTTGGATCACTTTCCTATTAGTGGTTATTGTGTTCCCTTTGTAGCTATTACAATATGTTTATGTGCAAAGTATTAAAGCTATTAATGAGTTGTTAATCCATACGAAAAGTATTGTACCATGTCAGACTTGAGTGTTCAAAGAGTTATTGGTGACCAAAGTAGTAGACCTCAACATGGTTGTAGTCATAATAGCAATAATACCCTAAGATCAATTGATGACAAACTTAAAGGAATGACCAACCTAGTTGAGAGTCTAGTTACAACAATGCAAGTTAACAAACAATAACCCCATGGTGTACAATACCATAACCCATCAGAAAATACCCTTGAGAGTCACCATGGCGAAGGTATTCAAACCAATCACTTAGTTCGACTACATTGAGTTAGAAGAGTAGTAAATAGAGCTACTAGATGAAGACTAGAGTTAGAGGAGATTGAGGAAGATGATGAGGAGCTGGATGTTAAAGAGTTTAGGGAGGAAGAAGAAGAAGTTGGCTATTACCAAGCATAGGGACGGGGACATTGAGCTTCTTGAGGACAAAACAATGTCAAGGTTCAAATCCTACGTTTCAATAGAAGTAGAGATGCAGATGAATACTTGGTATGGGAAGAGAAGGTCGAGAAGGTATTTCAATGTTATAATTATACAGAAGTTGTCAAAGTTTTACTTGCTGAACTAGAGTTTATTGGGTATGCCACTATGTGGTGCAAAAATATGAATGTATCCAAAATAAGAGATGGAAGGCAAGGTATTAGAACTTTGGATGAGATGAAAAGGTTGTTAAGAGTTAGATTTGTCCTAGAGACTTACCTACAAGATACATTTACAAAGTTGTAGGAGCTTTACTAAGGAAGTCAATCTGTTGATGACTATGTCAAAGAGTTCCAGATGTTTATGATCCAAGCTGATGTAGAAGAACCTAAGGCTCATACAGTGTTGAGGTTCATCTCTAGACTTCGATATGAAATTTGCCACATTATAGAGGTATAAAGTTTTATACCTTAGAAGAAGCAATAAAGATAAAGAAAAGGGTCAAAAAGCAAAGGAGATGTGCTCAAAGCTGACTTGGGCAAACATTCTCACAACCCTTAGTATTGTACCAACCTATTCAAGCTAAGCCGAAGAAGCAAAACAGGGCCAAGGATAGGAATAATTGATCTGATGACTACTAAGCAAACCAGTAGGGCTGAGTAGATTAGCTAGGTTGAGCCAAGGTTAGGCTGACCCCAAGGGTATATGAGAAAGGGCAAACCTCCGAGTGAAAGACTAACGGGGTGAAATGCTTTAAATGCTTGAGCTTCGAACATATGACTATTGAGTGTTCGAATCGACCCATCATAGTGCACTAAAGAGATGTAGTAGATAGCATTGACAAGAGTAAACCCAAGAAGGAAGATGATGTTGGAAAACTCGAAGATGAAGAGGAAGAGGAGACCTATGTTTATGCTAACTAGGGAGAAGTGATGACCCTAATCTTAAGACGAGTACTAAGTTCCTTATCGAACTCTAAAGAGGACTAGAGGGAGAATTTATTCTATACCAAGTGTACCATCAAAGGCCAATTATGTATGATCATTATAGATGGGGGAAGTTGTATTAATGTCATTGCATAGTCCTTTATGGAAAGGTTAGGTCTGAAAACCTCAAAGCATCCCTAACCTTATAAGGTACATTGGCTTCATGATATGGTGCTTTGCACATAACTGAATAAGTGACTGTACCATTTAGTATTGGTAGTTTATATAGGGACGAAGTAGTATACGATGTTGTCCCATGGGAGCTTCACATCTACTGCATGGATGACCTTGGTTGTTCAACCGACATATTACTCATGATGGGTATAACAACACCTATGGCTTTGTTAAGCATGGAAGGAAGATTGTATTGCAACCCATGACCCCATCCTCAGTAAATGAAACCCACAATTAACTCACTCGAGCTAGTAAGAAGAATTCCTTAATGATTAGTAGAAAAGTACTTCAAACTACTGAAAAGGCTAAAGAACCTATGCTCTTGTTGATCAAAAGATTATTGGAAATGAGAGATTTGAAGGATATCCCTAATGAAATTTGAAGCTTGCTAAATGAGTTTTCTGATCTATTCCCTAAAGAACAACTTAGAAGATTACCTCCAATCGATTAAACTGACTTACACGTAGAATGAACCCTGAGTAGGCTACCAAGCTAAAAGGATAGGTGGACAAACTCATGAGCACTTGTGCTGTACCATCTCTGCTTGTCCCTAAGAAGGATAGAACATGGCGTATGTGCATCGACAGTTGAGCAATCAACCAAAGTAGGCATGGACTCTACGAATGTTATTTATGCTGTTCAGACTTACTAATGTGCCGAGTACATTCATGAGGTTAATGAACCATGTAATATGCCCTCTAATTGGAAGACGTGTAGTTGTGTACTTTAATGACATATTGGCTATAGTACTGACCTGAATAACCATGTTCAGCATCTCCACGATGTATTTGACATTTTGTGAACTATGGGAATGTAAAGAAGTGTACGTTTTGCTAGAATGAGGTGATTTTCCTAGGGTTTATGGTGTCAGGAGAAGGACTTTGGGTAGATGAGGAGAAGATCCGAGTTATTCTTGAGTGGCCAACACTAAAGAATGTCACTGAGGTTTGAAGCATTCATAGCCTAGCTTATTTTTATAGGTGATTTATCAAAAACTTCAGTACCAAAGCCACCTTCTTGACTGAGCTGCGAAGAAAGAATGAAGAATTTAAGTAGAACGGTGAGTTGAGCAAAGCTTTAGGGAGTTGAAGGAGAAGCTTACCTTGATGCCCATCCTTTCACTACCAAATTTTAACAAACCCTTCAAATTGGAATGCATTGTATTGGGGGTAAGAAATGGCACTGTCCTAATGTAGGAGCAACAACCCGTCCCCTACCATAACGAGAAATTTAGTGGTCTTGAAAAGGTAAGCCAAGTGGTTGGAGTTTATGGAAAGGTTCTCGTATGTCATTCAGTACAAGAAAGGAACTACAAATATGGTTGTTGATGTTCTATCATGTCGACAAACCTTATTAACCACTTTCTAGACAAAATTATTGGGATTCTCACTCATTACAAAACAGTATACTCATGATCATCATTTCGGCCCTATCATAGAACAATTAGGGATGGAATTGCTATTAAGGGATATTATCTTAAGGAAGGCTATCTATTCAAGGATTAAAGGCTATGCATACCAAACTATTCTAAGTGTGAGATATTGATCAAAGAAGCTCATAGCGATGGATTATCAAGTCATTTTAGGGAGACCAAGACAGTTAATCTATTGAAGGAGAACTTTTATTAGCTAGGTTTGGCCAGTGATGTCCATAAGGGAGTTAGTAGTTGTGAAGTATGCAAATGAGCTAAGGAGAAGAGAATAGAGAATACATGCCACTACCAATGCTAACCTTAACTTGGGCTGACTTCAGAATGGACTTTGTCTTAGGATTACCCTAGACATATAAAGGGATAGATTCTATCTTTGTTGTAGTGGACTGCTTCAACAAGATGACACACTTCATTCTGTGCCATTGGACTAATGATGCTTTATATATTCTTAATTTGTTTTCACAAGAGGTTATCCAACTACATAAGCTACCAAAGACTATTGTCTTAGATTAGGACAAAGAAAATTTTAGCTATTTTTGAAATACTTTTTGGGGAAGACTTAGAACTAAACTTGTATTTAACTATAGTAACTACCTTCAAATTGATGGCCATACTAAAGTAGTAAATAAGATGCTAAGCAATCTACATAGAGTTGTCTTGAGAAAGAACTTAAGGGATTGGGATCTATGCCTACCAGTTATGGAGTTCGCATATAACCAAACTATCCATAGCACTACTAAGAAGACCCCATTTAAGCTCGTCTATGGCCTTAACCTTACTATTCCCTTGGATATGATTGGTACCCTAGCAACTATTAATGAGAGTCAATCAAATACAGTAAGAAATTAGTAGCTAAGGCTACCAAACTGTTTCTTTCCACCTAAGAGACTTAGTATGGATACACCTCAACCAAGAACGATTCCCATACTTGAGATAAAACAAGTTATCTCCTCAAACTGATGGTCCATTCAAAGTCCTGAAGAAGATTAACCACAACGCTTACTAGATCAAGTTACTTAATGACAATGGTGTTTCCTCTACCTTCAATGTGTTTGATTCGATCCTTCACCAACTAGCAAAAAAAGACCCTGTGAAAGCCCTAGAAGAAGAAGTAGAAACCACTCTAAATTTGAGGGCAAATCTTTCGGACCCTAAAGTACATGATACGAATCAGCTCCTTAGACCCACCACATATAGCTGAGCTAAAGGATTCCAATGACTCATATGGAGAATACTAGCTCGAAACCATATTTGAAATGGGGATCCTGATTCTGAACTGATCTTCTGTTGACTTGTTTGTTAAATCCTCACATGTGTCAGATGTGCTCTTGCCCAGCAGTGATGTTTTATTCCAAAAGACAACCTATAACTAGCTAAGTTGAGCTCTCGAACTATCCACAAGCGTCTTGCTTCAATTTCGCTAACTTCTTTACCGAACTAATTGGCTCTCGACCTGATCTACATTAAGTCAACCCTTGATTGCAACATTTTTCTACTTTCGCCTACTTTATATCGTATTTCTAATGTCCAGCCTGTAGCGACCCTAGGAGGGGCCTAGTAGTATTGCCTAAAATTTCAATGTCACGTGTGCACCCATGATAAAAAAATTGCCTTACAAGTCAAATATTGCAAAACTCTAAATAGTTATTTGCTAGAGTCTTCAATTTTAGTTCATTGACTCATTATATAATATAAATAATTATGGATATCCATTTTTCCACAGTTCCTCAAAACTGTAGAGAATCGGTATCCCCTACCAAAATAGTGAAATAAGATAGAAAATTGTAGAAATTTCTAAACTTACTAAAGATACTAAACTTAATTGAGACATTAGTCATTTTTTGGATCATTCCAAATTAACTACACAAGCTTTTCATCACATTGATTCAATGGTAGCACTCTGCACTCGATTCCTATCCCATTCCCAACTATCGATCAACCTGCAAAGAAAAGAACTGTTGGGGTATAAGCTTACGCTTAGTGAGATAATTACCCTCATCAATACCGCATAATAGAAATTTATTAAATGCATAATCATATGAATACATGAACAATCAGTATGCTAAACAACGCATGCAGTGGCCTAGGAACTGCATATGACTCAGAATTATGCCCCCTGAAGTCGGGTTTAGAGATAATTAACCGACCCAAACCGAAATCCAGGTTCTAGACCATGGGTTTTATTTCATTTGCACTATCGTGCTGATGTCAAAACAAAACTCTATATATATATATATATATATATATATATGTATACTTCCTTTACCAAAACCAAATCATATCTTTTAAAATCCCAAGTCGCGGTGTGGTGGCCTCTACAATCCACAAACACACGCCCTAAGCAAAAGCCACAAGAGTCGGCCCCTCGCCGATGGTTGGCGTCTCTAAGCACTTAGTAAGCCCATCAGCTTAAGATAGAGACTAAATATACGTGATGGCATAGTTAGTGCCAAATCCTACAGGAAAGTTGTATTCCTGTAAGTCCCTTCCCATCTTCTGCGTAAAGCGGCAGTCGATGTTATCCGTATGCAATGTGGGGAATGCATGATTCATTTTGAGTTCTTAATCGTATAAGTGATTAACTAGATTTTTAGGGTGATCAAACAATTTCATTCCATACAATTCATAAGCATATATTAACACAAAAAATTCCCATTATTATATATATAATTAACAAGTCATCACATTCATCCATAAATCCATACACATGCATCTCCCATATCCTACAAGCATCCAAATTTATATATAAGTTTAGGTGCATCTATTCTACAAGAACAATCAAGTAAAGAGTCATTGGGAATTTACTTACTCAGCCATGCGGATCAATCAAAATAATCCGGGACAGGTCATCTCCCCAAAGCTAAGTCCCCCGGACATCGCAAATACGATACTATAAGGATTTGAAATAAAACCTAGAAAACTAAGCTAAAACCCTTTAAGTTATACTTTGGACTTGGTTTCATAATTTTTCTCGATTTTACTTAAAAGTTTAATCGCGTATAACATTTTCGTTTTAAATCCAATTTTTATGATCTTATAGTCAATCTTCATCGTTTTTAAGTGTACTTTAATGTGGTGAGGTTATATTTTCAAAATGAGACATACAATTCTGTCCATGGGTTAGAATAGTGGTATTCCTCATGTGTTGGAGTGCTTTTAAGCCTTGTATGGTAAATGGGCTTTTTGATAACTTGAGAAATCCTTTGGGCTTGGTCTTAAGATTTTATCCTAAGCTTAAAATACTCCTTGCGATCAGATTTACCACTTTTATTTATATTCTAAAGGCTAACAACCACTTCTTGGGCCCTTTAGTGGGCTTAAGTTGTCAATTGGACTTGTTTTTTGTCCAAACTAAAGTTAGTGACTTTGGTGGGCTTGTGAGGCCTTAGGTGGATTTATTATGGGCTTCAAAACAATCTCTCTTGATACTTTAAGGTGCTGGTCAAAATTTCATTGAAGGCCCAACTTAGAGTTTTAGGCTTGTTTTGAGAGTTTTAAGTTCGGTTTTGAGTTTGAGGCTTTGTATGCTTACCATACTTGCTTTGGTTAATCTTTTCACTTTGTTCATTCACTTTTATCATATTTTTAAGCTTCTTTTTCTCACATTCCAGATCTGTTCATGATGATTCCAAGGGGTTCTTGCTTGGTTTTTCAACTTGTTTCATCATTTCCTTAAGTTTAGGTGTTAGATTATGCACTTAAACTACTTGTTTTCAAATCATAACTTAAGTTTTCTTCCGTACGATGATCCTTTAACTCATGCTCCACATAAAGAAATAAAAGATCTTATACTTAATATAACCTCCATATCATAGCTCATGTCTTACAAAGTTGGTTTCTTCATAAAACTTCATGTGATGGATTTTTCCTTAACTTAAGTCTAGATTTGAGCATGTTTAACTTAACGGAAAGAAAATCAACATTCAAATGACCTTTGAACCCTCACGTCCAGCATGTTCATCTTCCATTCAAGTTCTTGTTTCAAGATTTTCTCAACTTAAAATCTTCCATTCAAGGTGTTGAACAAGTGTTTTTACAAAATACCAACTTTATATGCTCATGCTTTAACTTCATGTAAAGGTTTCGTGGTTTGTTTCTTAAAACGATTTTTGGTGTTATAACAACTTAAACCTTACTTATATCTTCAAGATATCAAAGTCTCCTAATCATAAACACTGACCCACAATCACAAGAAATACTTACTCGTCCTTAAAGCAAATTATGGTGTTTGTACGCAAAGGTTCCACTTTAGTTCTTAACTTTGCTTCCTCTTTTGCAACCTTTTGGAACCCGAATCTTTTGGTCTTTTGGAATGGGATTTATGGAAGGTTCTAATGGCTCTAAAAGATCATAGATGGTTAAAGAAAATAACACAAGAATAACAAGAGAAATTGCTGTGAGTATGGAAGCAAAAATGGTGGCGGCAATGTTGGGAATTTGTGGAGTTTGATTTCTTCTTTTGATTTGTGTTTAAAGTGAGAGAAAAGGAAGTGAAAATGGGAGTGAAAGAGGGAGAGAGTGGCAGATTTTGAATGAGGAAAAAAGTGTGCATGAAGCTTTAATTGATTATGTTGTTGCTTACACAAAAGTCAACAATTGCAACTATTGATGATATAAGCATTAAGGGGTGAATAGTGATGTATAAGAGAAAGTGATGTGTAAGAGAAAGTGATTGATGTTTGAAAGACAAGAGCATGGCCCCCCTTTCTCCCTTGTCCAAATCTTCCATTTAAAGCCTTTTTGGGCCATGGAGTGGTCTTGTCTCATTTATTCAAGTTAAGCTTATTAAATCTTGTGAAAAATTGTCCATATGTTGTATAAGTAAAGGGGTGATAAGGAAATTGTCTTATCACTAGATTTTGATAAGTTATCAATTGATAAATAATTCCAACTCTCAATTGATAAGTTATCTAAGGTGATTGGTTGGTCTATTTATTTATGTGTAAAGCTTATACATGAAGATAAGAGCATGGCCTTATAGGAAATTGTTTCAGTGTTTTCATCTTGCATTGTTTTGTAATTTATGATTTGATTTTTATAAAATTATGAAATTTTCTAAAGTTGAATGAAATTATTCAAATTAAATTATCGATTAATTACTTGGGGTTAAAATTCCTAAATTATTTTAGGGTTTAAGGTTTTAAGTGACTTTAGAGGTTACAGTTTTTCAAGCTCGGGTTTTATCGATAATTGTTTTTTTTATTGGAAAAATTTAATTTGTTTCTAAATATAAACTTAAGTTTTTGGTCTAGTTGATCTTTAGGAAAGTTCCGAAAGTACTCTTAATCAAGTCTTACGCCCACTAAAAGTAGGGTTTACATCCTTCCCCCCTTAAAAGAAGTTTTGTCCTCAAAACTTAAGGACATACTTGGGACTTCAAACAATTGGGGGTGCTTTCGCTTTACCTCTTCCTCTTCATGGTTTCTCCAAAGTAGTTCAACATATCTTATTTCCTTGTTCCTCAACTTTTGAACTTTACTATCAGTGATCTGAACTAGGTGTTCTTCATAAGTCAAATTTCCTTTAAGTTGTATCGGCTCCAGTTTAATTACATTGTCAGGGTCAGGTACATGTCTCCTTAGCACTGATACGTGAAACACATTATGTATTCTAGCCAAGTTTGGTGGTAATGCCAAGCGATACGCAAGGTTTCCTACTCGCTTAAGGATCTCAAGGGGTCCAACGTACCTGGGGCTCAATTTCCCTTAAGTTCTCACTCGATGAATGCTCTTAATCGGACTTACCTTCAAGAACACATGATCTCCTATACCAAACTCTAATTCCCTTCTCTTTAAGTCCGCCTAACTCTTTTGTCTATCTTGGGCTTCTTTCATTTGTTTTTTAATGATAGCTACTTTTTCAGTTGCTTCTTACACCAAATCTGGCCCTAAGGCTTCCTTTTCTACATCATCCTAGAAAAATGGGGATCGGCATCTCCTTCCATACAATGCTTCATATGGTGGCATCTAGATAGATGAATGGTAACTATTATTATATGCAAACTCTACTAGCGGTAAGTGAGAATCCCAATTTCCTTTAAACTCCATAACACAGGCTCGAAGCATGTCTTCTAAAGTCTGAATTGTTCTCTCAAACTGTCTTTCTGGTTGAGGGTGATAAGCCGTACTAAACTTTAAATTCGTCCCCAACACTTTTTGTAAACTTCTCCAAAAATTAGACATAAACCTTGGATCTCTATCGAAAACTATTCCAGCAAGCACTCCATGCAAACGTACTATCTCCCTTAGATATATTCGAGCCAACTTTTTTAGGGGATAAGTCATGTTGACGGGTAGAAAGTATGCTAACTTTGTGAGTCGATCCACTATCACCCATACAGCATCATGGCTTGCTGCAGTTTTGGGCAATCCACATACAAAATCCATAATGATTTGGTCCCATTTCCACTCGGGAATGGACAACGGTTGCAGCAATCCTCCTGGTCATTGATGCTCAACCTTAACTCTTTGACAAGTGTCACATTTGAGCACGAAATTTGCTATATCCTATTTCATCCCACTTTACCAAAAATTCTTCTTGAGATACTGGTACATCTTGGTTCCTCCAAGGTGTACAGTATATCCGGAATAGTGAGCTTCCCTTAAAATCTCTTTTCTTAGCTCAAGATTATCAGGTACACAGAGACATCCCTTCATTCGAATCAGTTCATCTTCATCTTGATTAAAGTCTGTATACCTTCCCAGTATCATTTACTCCCTTACATGCTGTAGAGCAGGATCCTCTTCCTGTGCTTCTCGGACTCTTTTTTATAGTGTTGGCTCAAGGGATAAACTTGACAACTCGGCATCTGCCTCATGCCATGCAAATTCTAAGTTCATTCTCTCAAACTCTCTAATCAATTCTCTTTGTTCAATGAGCAGAGATGCAACTTCAGCATGATTCTCTCGGCTTAAAGCATTTGCTACTATATTCACTCTCCCAGAGTAGTAGTTGATGTTGAGATCTTAGTCCTTTATCAATTCTAACCACCGTCGTTGTCTCATGTTTAACTCCTTTTGAGTGAACAAATATTTTAAGCTCTTATGGTCAGTATAAATTTCACACTTAACACCATACAAGTAATGCCTCCATAGCTTTAGTGCAAACACTATAGCTGCTAATTCCAGGTCGTGTATAGGGTAATTCTGCTCATGCGGTCACAATTGCCGTGAAGCATAAGCAATCACTTTTCCATTTTGCATCAACACATACCCTTAACCATTTTTTAGAAGCATCACTATACACCGAAAAAGGTTCCTCATTCTTAGGTAAGACCAAAACCGGTGTGGAAATTAAACGGTTCTTCAACTCTTGGAAACTTTCTTCTCTTTTCTCACTCCATATAAATTTCTCATTCTTTTGAGTTAGTTCAGTAAGTAGTTTAGCAATCTTTGAAAAATCCTTCAAAAATTTCCAATAATATCCAGCCAAACCAAGAAAACTTTGCACTTCTGTAACATTTTCAGGTCTTTTCCAATCAGTGATAGCTCTTATCTTTTCTGAGTCCACTTTTATTCCTTCTCTCGAAATAACACGTCGCAAAAAAGATATCTCTATCAACTAAAAATGACACTTGGATAATTTGACATATAGCTTGTGTTCTCTTAAGGTTTGTAGCATTTATCTCAAGTGTTCTCGATGTTGTTTTGGGAGTGACGAATATACCAAGATGGCGTTAATGAACACAATTACGCATTTATCCAAATATGCTTTAAACACTTTGTTCATCAAATCCATGAATACTGCTGGCGCATTAGTCAATCCAAATGGCATCACTTAAAACACATAGTGTTCATAACTCGTTCTAAATGTTGTCTTAGGCACATCCTCTGGTTTGATCCTCAATTGGTGATAACCCGATCTTAGATCAATACGGGAAAACATACTTGCTCCTTGTAATTGATCGAACAGATTATCGATACCGGGTAAGGGATACTTGTTCTTCACAGTGACTCGATTCAACTCCCTGTAGTCGATACAAAGTCTAAGAGAACCATCCTTCTTCTTAACAAACAAGATAGGTGTTCCCCAATGCGAGACACTTAGTCTAACGAACCCTTGATCCAATAACTCCTAAAGTTGCTTCTTTAGTTCTTTTAACTTTATTGGAGCCATCCTGTAAGGAGCCTTAGAAATTGGTTTTGTCTCAGCAATTAAATCAATGGCGAAATCAATCTCCCTCTTAGGTGGTAATCCCGATAGTTCTTTTGGAAACACATCAGGGAACTCATTCACTACTTGTATATCTTCTATCCTTAGCCTTTCTGATTCAACTTCAATTGAGTTCATCCAACTCATTTCCATCATTAACTTGAAAGAGCATAGCTCATGTTTTCCCACTGCCATTGATTCTCCTTGAAATTCCACCTTATTTTTGCTCCATCTTGTAGAATAAAGGTGCCATAGGTCAACTTTAAGTTTTCTGGAACTTCGTAGGCCTCAAATGATAATTCGACTTGGGTCAACCAATCTTCTGCCTCTAAGGGGTTATTCTTCTTACCAATAAAGAAATTGTTTGCTCAAACCAAGTCAGGAAACATCCTCATCGACATTTTTGGCTCCTTTAGGGTATCCTTTGAATGGTCCAAATCTCCTTAGGCTTCTAAGGTCATGTGAAGATCATTATTACCTTCATTTTCCATATTCTTGTTAAGATGGTATTTCTTAAGGTTAGTATCGTTTAACAATTCATATAGTCAGGTCATCCAATCATCACCTCTTTATATTTTATCATTCTTTGTTCAAAATTTGATTGCATGGGTTTATAAATTTTTACACTCATTCTTTCATAGGTAACTCCATATATCATAACTTACATTATTATTATTATTTTATATACATATATATATATATATATATTTTGCAACTATCGCTATTTATGCTGGTTTTCTTTCTTAGGCTTTCATCAACCTCGCATCCTCCATATCGATCTCGAGCTCCATTGCTAAAAGTAAAATTATTATCTAATGTCTTACGTGATCATCCATCTTGGTTTCTTATGATTCTACAGTTTTTCTTGTGTATAGAGCTTATATTTATATTGGGTATCGATCCCTAAGATATTCATCATCATTATTATACAACTATTGGTTATTCTCCTTTGTCATATAGCATTTGGGTATGATGCCTTCTTGTTGCCATTATCCTTCTTGGAGTTATTTCTCCCCACCTTGTTTAATGTTGTTCTCGATAGTTTATGATCAAATCCTTAAGATCACTAAACCTCCTCATGGAGTATTTAGATGGGCTTTTTTTAAAAAAATACTATTATATACACGTAGAACTTCTTGAACAACAAGATTTCCATCTTAAGTCATTGAGAATTTCAAGTCGATACTTACATAGCATGTTGCTAAGGGTTGCTTAAAACTTCTTAGGTGATTCTATTTTCTCATTCATTACTTCAATTCTTGAACTTCCTCTTTTCTTGATCAATCAAAATTTTGAATCCCAACTGTAAAATGCCTTCTTCTATTATAGTCCCCTTATTATCCTACATGATTTAGATAACTCAACCCATAGCAGTCCTAAAATCGTTACATCTTATATTGATTCAGGTCTAATTGTAAATAACATCCAACTACTTTATCCTTTTTGTTGTGACCCACCATTCATCATATCCACTTCTTCTTTTCACTATCCATATTTGTCCATAGGTATTTACCTTAACTTGGTTATTTTACTGAAGAGTCATGCATCCTTCATCATCTCCATAACTTAGTCATTACATTCAACCCTAGTCTCCTTCATGTCACATTATGGTTATAAACTGTATTTTGTCAATCAATAATTTATAAAATCCTTTGATCTTGCTGAGTATAATCCTTGTAAGGTTATAATTTCTTGAAATAAAATATTCATACAATAAGTCTATTGAAACAAGTCCATTAGTAACATATTCATTAATCAACAATATTTCCATAACACAACCTTCAAAATTTGAAGGGAATTTGCATTCATACACACTACGCATGATCCACACTTACTAATCTATTCATTTAACAATGAGATTTTCAACTAATCATCATAACAACTTTCCATATCTCCATTCTCATTATTATGATTCCATCTCAAAATCTATACTGCAATCATTAAGGTTAACTCCGGTAATTTAGAATGTCTAACCTTTAGTTCCTAACTAAGATATTCCAATACCCTTAACCTCCAATACATGATCCTTAATTATACATTTAGGGATGCTTAATCCCACTAGATTTAATACTTTACTTCTCATGTCTTAGGGTTCAATGTTTTAGAAACAACATGAGAGTCTTTAAGGTAATTTCATTCAAGGGTATCTTGCTTAGGAAAAATAATAGTTACTAAAGATACAATGTATAGTAGTAAACATAAATACGCATAGGTGCTACTACATATATTACATATTCTAAGGAATCTATATATTTTATTAATAAATCCTAACATTACCCAAGCTCTACCCTATCTCACCATTTCGTAGGTTGCTCCTACCTCTGACAATCAAATGCTCTAATACCAATCCTGTAGCGACCCTAGGAGGGGCCTAGTAGTATTGCCTAAAATTTCCATATCACATGTGCACCCATGATAAGAAAATCGCCTTGTAAGTCAAAGATTGCAAGACTCTAAATAGTTATTTGCTAAAGTCTTCAATTTTAGTTCATTGGCTCATTTTATAATATAAATAATTATAGATATCTATTTTTCCACAGTTCCTCAGAACCGTAGAGAATCGGTATCCCCTACCAAAATAGTGAAATAAGATAAACAATTCTAGAAAATTCTAAACTTACTAAAGATACTAAACTTAATTGAGACATTAGCCATTTTTTGGATCATTCCAAATTAACTACACCAGCTTTTCATCACATTGATTCAATGGTAGCACTCTGCATTCGATTCCTATCCCATTCCCAACTATCGATCAACCTGCAAAGAAAAGAACTGTTGGGGTGTAAGCATACGCTTAGTGAGATAATTACCCTTATCAATACCGCATGATAGAAATTTATTAAATGCACAATCATATGAATTCATGAACAATCAGTATGCCAAACAACACATGCAGTGGCCTAGGAACTGCATACGACTCAGAATTATGCCCCTTGAAGTCGTGGTTTGGAGATAATTAACCGACCTAAACTGAAATCCGGGTTCTAAACCTTGGGTTTTATTTCACTTGAACTATCGTGCTGATGTCAAAACAAAACTCTATATATATATATGTATACTTCCTTTACTAAAATCAAATCATATCTTTTAAAATCCCAAGTTTAGCGGTATGGTGGCCTCTGCAATCTACAAAAACACGCCCTAAGCAAAAGCCACAAGACTCGGCCCCTCAACAACGGTTGGCGTCTCCCTACGCCTAGTAAGCTCATCAACTTAAGATAGAGACTCAATATATATGATGGCATAGTTAGTGCCCAATCCTGCAAGAAACTCGTATTCTTGTGAGTCCCTTCCCATCTTCTACGTGAAGCGGCAATCGGTGTTATCCGTATGCAATATAGGGAATGCATGATTCATTTTGAGTTCTTAATCGTATAAGTGATTAACTAGATTTTTAGGGTGATCAAACAATTTCATTTCATACAATTCACATGTATATATTAATACAAACAATTCCCATTATTTTATATATAATTAACAGGTTATCACATTCATCCATAAATCCATACACATGCATCTCCCATATCCTACAAGCATCAAAATTTATATATATAAGTTTAGGTGCAACTATTCTACAAGCACAATCAAGTAAAGAGTCATCGGGGAATTTACTCACTCAACCATGCGGATCAATAAAAATAATCCGCGATAGGTCGTCTCCCCAAAGCCGATTCCCCTGGACATTGCAAATACGATACTATAAGGATTTGAAATAAAACCTAGAAAACTAAGCTAAAACCCTTTAAGTTATACTTTTGACTTGGTTTCATAATTTTTCTCAATTTTACTTAAAAGTTCAATCGCGTATAACATTTTCGTTTTAAATCCCATTTTTATGATCTTATAGTCAATATTCATCTTTTTCGAGTGTACTTTAATGCGGTGAGGTTAGATTTTCAAAATGAGGCATACAATTCTGTCCATGGGTCAGAACAGTAGCGTTCCTCATGTATTGGAGTGCTTTTAGGCCTTGTATGGTAAATGGGCTTTTTGATAACTTGAGAAATCCTTTGGGCTTGGTCTTAAGATTTTATCATAAGCTTAAAATACTCCTTGAGGTCAGATTTACCACTTTGATTTATATTCCTAAGGCTAACAATCACTTCTTCGGCCCTTTAGTAGGCTTAAGTTGTCAAATGGGCTTGCTTTTTGTCCAAACTAAAATTAGTGACTTTGGTGGGCTTGTGGGGCCTTAGGTGGATTTATTATGGGCTTCAAAAAAACCTCTCTTGGTACTTTAAGGTGCTGGTCAAAATTTCATTGAAGGCCCAACTTAGAGTTCTAGGCTTGTTTTGAGAGTTTTAGGCTCGGTTTTGAGTTTTAAGCTTTGTATGCTTACCATACTTGCTTTGGTTGATCTTTTCACTTTGTTCACTCACTTTTATCATATTTTTAAGCTTCTTTTCCTCACGTTCCCGATATGTTCATGATGATTCCAAGGGCTTCTTGCTTGGTTTTTTAACTTGGTTCATCATTTCCTTAAGTTCAGGTGTTAGATTATGCGCTTAAACTACTTGTATCCAAATCTTAACTTAAGTTTTCTTCCATAAGATGATCCTTTAACTCGTGCTCCACATAAAGAAATAATAGATCTTATACTTAATATAACCTCCATATCATAGCTCATGTCATACAAAGTTGGTTTCTTCGTAAAACTTCATGTGATGGATTTTTCCTTAACTTAAGTCTAGATTTGAGCATGTTTAACTTAACACAAACAAAATCAACATTAAAATGAGCTTTAAACCCTCACGTCCAGCATGTTCATCTTCCATTCAAGTTCTTGTTTCAAGATTTTCTTAGCTTAAAATCTTCCATTTAAAGTATTAAATAAATGTCTTTACAAAACACCGACTTTACATGCTCATCTTTCAACTTCATGTAAGGGTTTAATGGTTTATTTTTATTTCTTAAAACGATTTTTGGTGTTATAACATCATAAACCTTACTCATATCTTCTAGAAATCATTGTCTCCTAACATTAATACTAATTTACATATCACAAGAAACACTTACTCGTCCTTAAAGCAAAGTTTGGTGGTTGTTCACTAAGATTCCACTTAAGCTCTTAACTTCGCCTCCTCCTTTTTGCCACCTTTTGGAGCCCGAATCTTTTGGTCTTTTAGGATGGAGTTTAGGGAAAGTTCTAAAATTTCTTAGATGGTGAAAGAAAATAACACAAGAATAACAAGAGAAATTGCCGTGAGTATGGAAGCAAAAATGGTGGCGGCAATGTTGGGAATTTGTGGAGTTTGATTTCTTCTTTTGATTTGTGTTGAAAGTGAGAGAAAGGAAGTGAAAATGGAAGTGAAAGAGGGAGAGAGTGGCAGATTTTGAATGAGGAAAAAAGTGTGTGCATGAAGCTTTAATTGATTGTCTTGGTTCTTACACAAAAGTCAACAATTGCAACTATTGATGATGTAAGCATTAAGGGGTGAATAGTGATGTGTAAGAGAAAGTGATTGATGTTTGAAAGACAAGAGCATGGCCCCCCTTTCTCCCTTGTCCAAATCTTCCATTTAAAGCCTTTTTGGGCCATGGAGTAGTCTTGTCTCATTTATTCAAGTTAAGCTTATTAAATCTTGTGAAAAATTGTCCATATGTTGTATAAGTAAAGGGGTGATAAGGAAATTGTCTTATCACTAGATTTTGATAAGTTATCAATTGATAAATAATTCCAACTCTCAATTGATAAGTTATCTAAGGTGATTGGTTGGTCTATTTATTTATGTGTAAAGCTTATACATGAAGATAAGAGCATGGCCTTATAGGAAATTATTTCAGTGTTTTCATCTTGCATTGTTTTGTAATTTATGATTTGATTTTTATAAAATTATGAAATTTTCTAAAGTTGAATGAAATTATTCAAATTAAATTATCGATTAATTACTTGGGGTTAAAATTCCTAAATTATTTTAGGGTTTAAGGTTTTAAGTGACTTTAGAGGTTACAGTTTTTCAAGCTCGGGTTTTATCGATAATTGTTTTTTTATTGGAAAAATTTAATTTGTTTCTAAATATAAACTTAAGTTTATGATCTAGTTGATCTTTGGGAATGTTCGGAAAGTACTCTTAATCAAGTCTTAGGCCCACTAAAAGTAAGGTTTATACAGCCACTAAGCGATATGTGTCTTTTGGATACAGCCTTCTAGAATGATTCTTTGTTTTTTGTACTAAATATTTGTTGTCTCTCTTACCCTTTTTTTATAAGAACCAGGCTATTGGGCCTTTGACCTATAATCGAGCTTAAGGGCTAGAAGGCCTAGCAAGGCGAATTCTTTTGCTCCAGCTGACTCCTACTAAGGTCGAGTCACTCTATATTAAACATTAATATACTGGATATTTTCCTGTCATAAACACTACTTTGTTTACTTTTATCTCACTCTTATTATAACCCTTAAGCAAGACTAGGCAGCAAGTAACATTAAGAGACCAATTTGTACATCATATCGAGTTGTGTTGTAAGTCCTTAGAAGTTCCATTGGTACATCATATTCGTTTGAGCTGTTCATGAGTTTTGCTTACTTTTTCATTCGCTTTATCCTTTCCAACATTCCCCATTATTTCCACTTTAAGCTTTCGGTAAGCTTGAACCTATTCAGCAACCAACCTTGTCTATTCTTGGTTACGATTCGTACCATCTAAGTCTCAAAGTGAAGGTTTTGTTTAGTTGTACTTTGGTATCGAAGTTCTATTTATACACTATTTTGCATGTATAAAATAAAGCAAGTTATTGTGGTCTTCTTAGCTACTATCTGTGCTGGCTGTTTAGTTTCTGGTTTAGAGAAATGAGTGACCCAAGTATAAACATTGGTGCTGGAGATGACAACAATAGAGTTGTGTAGCGACCCTAGGAGGGGCCTAGTAGTATTGCCTAAAATTTTCATATCACGTGTACACCCATGATAAGAAAATCGCCTTGCAAGTTAGAAATTGCAAGACTCTAAATAGTTATTTGCTAGAGTCTTCAATTTTAGTTCATTGGCTCATTATATAATATAAATAATTATAGATATCCATTTTTCTACAGTTCCTTAGAACCGCAGAGAATCAGTATCCCCTACCAAAATAGTGAAATAAGATAGACAATTCTAAAAAATTCTAAACTTACTAAAGATACTAAACTTAATTGAGACATTAGTCATTTTTCGGAGCATTCTAAATTAACTACACAAGCTTTTCATCATACTGATACAATGGTAGCACACTGTACTCGATTCTTATCCCATTCCCAACTATCGATCAACCTGTAAGGAAACGAACTGTTGGGGTGTAAGCTTACGCTTAGTGAGATAATTACCCTCATCAATACTTCATGATAGAAATTTATTAAATGCACAATCATATGAATACATGAACAATCAGTATGCCAAACAACGCATGCAGTGACCTAGGAACTGCATACGACTTAGAATTACGCCCCCTGAAGTCGGGGTTTGGAGATAATTAACCGACCTAAACCGAAATCCGGGTTCTAGACCTTGGGTTTTATTTCATTTGCACTATCGTGCTCATGTCAAAACAAAACTCTCTCTCTATATCTTTTAAATAACTAAGTCTAGCGGTATGGTGGCCTCTGCAATCCACAAAAACACGCCCTAAGCAAAAGCCACAAGACTCGGCCCCTCAACAACGGTTGGCGTCTCCCTACGCCTAGTAAGCTCATCAACTTAAGATAGAGACTCAATATATATGATGGCATAGTTAGTGCCCAATCCTGCAAGAAACTCGTATTCTTGTGAGTCCCTTCCCATCTTCTACGTGAAGCGGCAATCGGTGTTATCCGTATGCAATATAGGGAATGCATGATTCATTTTGAGTTCTTAATCGTATAAGTGATTAACTAGATTTTTAGGGTGATCAAACAATTTCATTTCATACAATTCACATGTATATATTAATACAAACAATTCCATTATTTTATATATAATTAACAGGTTATCACATTCATCCATAAATCCATACACATGCATCTCCCATATCCTACAAGCATCAAAATTTATATATATAAGTTTAGGTGCAACTATTCTACAAGCACAATCAAGTAAAGAGTCATCGGGGAATTTACTCACTCAACCATGCGGATCAATAAAAATAATCCGCGATAGGTCGTCTCCCCAAAGCCGATTCCCCTGGACATTGCAAATACGATACTATAAGGATTTGAAATAAAACCTAGAAAACTAAGCTAAAACCCTTTAAGTTATACTTTTGACTTGGTTTCATAATTTTTCTCAATTTTACTTAAAAGTTCAATCGCGTATAACATTTTCGTTTTAAATCCCATTTTTATGATCTTATAGTCAATATTCATCTTTTTCGAGTGTACTTTAATGCGGTGAGGTTAGATTTTCAAAATGAGGCATACAATTCTGTCCATGGGTCAGAACAGTAGCGTTCCTCATGTATTGGAGTGCTTTTAGGCCTTGTATGGTAAATGGGCTTTTTGATAACTTGAGAAATCCTTTGGGCTTGGTCTTAAGATTTTATCATAAGCTTAAAATACTCCTTGAGGTCAGATTTACCACTTTGATTTATATTCCTAAGGCTAACAATCACTTCTTCGGCCCTTTAGTAGGCTTAAGTTGTCAAATGGGCTTGCTTTTTGTCCAAACTAAAATTAGTGACTTTGGTGGGCTTGTGGGGCCTTAGGTGGATTTATTATGGGCTTCAAAAAAACCTCTCTTAGTACTTTAAGGTGCTGGTCAAAATTTCATTGAAGGCCCAACTTAGAGTTCTAGGCTTGTTTTGAGAGTTTTAGGCTCGGTTTTGAGTTTTAAGCTTTGTATGCTTACCATACTTGCTTTGGTTGATCTTTTCACTTTGTTCACTCACTTTTATCATATTTTTAAGCTTCTTTTCCTCACGTTCCCGATATGTTCATGATGATTCCAAGGGCTTCTTGCTTGGTTTTTTAACTTGGTTCATCATTTCCTTAAGTTCAGGTGTTAGATTATGCGCTTAAACTACTTGTATCCAAATCTTAACTTAAGTTTTCTTCCATAAGATGATCCTTTAACTCGTGCTCCACATAAAGAAATAATAGATCTTATACTTAATATAACCTCCATATCATAGCTCATGTCATACAAAGTTGGTTTCTTCGTAAAACTTCATGTGATGGATTTTTCCTTAACTTAAGTCTAGATTTGAGCATGTTTAACTTAACACAAACAAAATCAACATCCAAATGACTATGAAACCCTGACATCCAGCATGATCATCCTCCATTGAAGTTCTTATTTCAAGATTTTCTTAGCTTAAAATCTTCCATTCAAAGTATTAAACAAATGTCTTTACAAAACACCAACTTTACATGCTCATGTTTCAACTTCATGTAAGGGTTATATGGTTTATTTCTTAAAACGATTTTTGGTGTTATAACAACTTAAACCTTACTCATATATTCTAGAAATCAAAGTCTCCTAACATAAATACTAATCTACATATCACAAGAAATACTTACTCATCCTTAAAGCAAAGTTTAATGGTTGTGCACTAAGGTTCCACTTAAGCTCTTAACTTTACCTCCTCCTTTTTGCCACCTTTTGGAACCCGAATCTTTTGGTATTTTAGAATGGAGTTTGTGGAAATTTCTAATGGCTCTAAAAGATCTTAGATGGTGAAAGAAAATAACACAAGAATAAGAAGAGAAACTACCGTGAGTATGGAAGCAAAAATGGTGGCGGCAATGTTGGGAATTTGTAGAGTTTGATTTGTGTTTAAAGTGAGAGAAAATGAAGTGAAAATGGGAGTGAAAGAGGAAGAGTGTGGCAGATTTTGAAAGAGGAATGAAGTGTGTGCAAAAAGCTTTAATTGATTGTTTTGTAGCTTACACAAAAGTCAATAATTGCAACTATTGATGATGTAAGCATTAAGGGGTGAATAGTGATGTGTAAGAGAAAGTGATTAATGGTTGAAAGACAAGAGCATGCCCCCCTTTTCTCCCTTGTCCAAATCTGCCATTTAAAGTCTTTTTGGGCCATGGAGTGGTCTTGTCTCATTTATTCAAGTTAAGCTTATGAAATCTTGTGAAAAATTTTCCATATGTAGTATAAGTGAAAGGGTGATAAGGAAATTGTCTTATCGCTAGATTTTGATAAGTTATCAATTGATAAATATTTCGAACTCTCAATTGATAAGTTATCTAAGGTGATTGGTTGGTCTACTTATTTATGCGTAAAGCTTATACATGAAGATAAGGGCATGTCCTTATAGGCTATTGTTTTAGGGTTTTCATCTCGCATTGTTTTGTAGTTTATGATTTGATTTTTATAAAATTATGAAATTTTTTAAAGTTTAATGAAATTATTCAAATTAAATTTTTGATTAATTACTTAGTGTTAAAATTCCTTAATTATTTTAGCGTTCAGGGTTTTAAGTGACTTTAGAGCTTGCAGTTCTTCACGCTCGTGTTTTATCGATAATTGGTTTTTTTTCTTTATTGGAAAAATTTAATTCGTTTTTAAATATAAACTTAATTTTTTGGTCTAGTTAATGTTTGGGAATGTTCGGAAAGTACTCGTACTCAAATCTTAGGCCCACTAAAAGTAGGGTGTACAAGTTGTCCACCATGGATGATAGTCTTAGGGAACCCCTAACAGTTTTGTGAGAGACTTAATGAGGTGGCTAACCTCTTAGTAAATTTGACCCGAGTTGTTCATTCGTTGGCTTGCCAACCAATTGAGGCTACGCAAACCACCCCATAAGTTTCTTAACCAATTAGAGGTCAAAACCCAGCTCGATCAATTCGAGGTAGAGGAGTAAGCGAACAAGTAAGATAAAGGATAGACGTGGGGGAACTGTATGAAGAGGATAAAGAAAATTATTTTGAAGAAGGGCGAGCTTGAGTCCCCATAACATCTAACCATGTAAAGCTTTAGTGGAACTATGAATGCTGATGAATATCTAGAATAGGAAGAGAAAGTAGAGCATGTTTTTTTATTATTATCAGTATGAGGATTACGAGAAAGTGAAAACTTCTACTTTTGAGTTCTCCGGATATGCCACCATCTTGTGAATGAATTTCCAGGATATGAGGAGGTGAGAAGGCTACCAAAAGATTAGTACTTGGCCTAAAATAAAAAGAATACTCTATAACATGTTCATAACGAATACTTATCTATAAGATACCTTTACTTGGCTTCAGGAGTTGAGATAAGGAGTTCGAACAGTTAATGAGTATGTCTAAGAATTCTAAGTGCTCATGACTCGATTTGAAGTGGAGGAACTACCATTATAAACAATATCTAGGTTCCTTATTAGGTTGCGTGGTGCCATTTGAAATATTATGGAACCCTAACAGTTTACCGCAATAGATGAAGGCATTAAAAAAGCCCAATGAGTAGAGAGGCAAAGAAGAGGCTGAGTACCGACCAGAATGCCAACTAGCCAACTAAGATAGGGAAGTCACCAAATGCAGTCAATATTGAGCAAATCCGAAAGGTAGATGTTCAATTTGAGCAGAAAAGCCGACCTGAAAGTAACATGCTGACCCAAACTTATGAGAAAGGGTAGGGATCTAGCAAGTAAACGAGCCAAATCAAGTGCTTCAAGTGCCAAGGGTTCGAACATATGGCTGATCAATGCTTGAACCAAAGGACCATGGTCCTCAAGGGCAACATCCCGAAGCTAGAGGTAGAAAGTACTATTAAGGAACCTAAGGAGGAAGAGAGCATTGTTGAGAAAGAACTTATTGAAGAGGACATATTTTCTAAGGACTTAGATCAATTGGTTTTAGTTGTTTAATGCACCATGAACTTAAAACCCTCGTAAGAAGAGGACTAAAGGAAGAACTTGTTTCATACCACCCATAAGGTAAATGACTAGGTGCAAGCATTAATTATAGATAATAGGAGTTGTACCAATCGGCATTAGCCAAAATGGTCACAAAGTTAAAGTTATCAACCATTGCACATTCAAAGCCATACAAGTTTCATTGGCTAAGTGATAAGGGAGCACTACATGTCACCTGGCAAGTACTACTACCAATCACAATTAGAAATTACTCTGACAAGATTCTCTACAATGTGCTGCCCATGTATACCTCACAGGTGTTGCTTGGCTAACCATGGTTGTTAGACAGAAGAGTTATCTATGATGGATATAAGAACACGTATGTGTTTGAGAAGGATGGCCGAAAGATTACATTAAACCTGATGTCATTGAGAGAAGTCAATAAATTACAGGCAAAACTTGTTCACAAATCAAAGAAGAGCCTAATGATTAGTATAGTCGAGCTTCGAGAGACCTTCAATAGAGACAAGTTGACCCTCTTACTGGTTGAACGACTATTACAAATGAAGGAATGAAGTGAACTACCCCCAAGAAGTAAGAGCGCTAATAGACAAATATACTGATCCATTCCTTCAATAGTTACTCAAAGGATTACCTCCACTACAAGGCATAGGACACTTCATTGACTTAATACTCGGCACTGCCCTACTGAATAAGCTTGCCTATAGGATGAGTCTCAAATAGGCATCTAAACTCCAATGTCAAGTCAATGAATTACTAGAGAGAGAATATGCTAAGGAGAGTCTTAGCCCTTGTGTAGTGCTAATGCTTCTAGTACTGAAAAAGGATGAAACCTAGCGAATGTATGTAGACAACCGAGTCATGAACAAGATCACGATAAAGTATAGGTATCCTATTCTGAGATTAGAAGTTATGATGGATGAGCTAAGTGCAGCTAATGTCTTCAGCAAGATTGATCTAAAGTCTAGTTACCATGAAATCTACATGAGGCTAGGAGATGAGTGAAAAATAGTGTTCAAGTTTCCATGAAACTGATGAACCAACAACCTAATCGTATACTTTTGTCCACATCCTCCAACGACCTTAACAATGTATCACCACCACATGTATAGGACTACGTATAGAACCTACTACACTAATCATTGCTTTTCTAGAATATTCCTTTTTATCCTTTTGTATTATTGTACATTACTTTTTTAAGGTAATACCCTTTTTGTCTTTTCCTTTTTAGGCATGTTGCCCTAAATTCTTAGGCATAAATACCCCTGTATTTTTAGCTGTAAAAAAGCATCGCAATAAGTAAATGGATTTTGAGTGCAAGTTTAAGGAAATTATTGTAATAATTAATTGACATGGTAGAGGAATGAAATAGGAATGGGAATAGACAACCTAAAAATAGGGATCCACCTCCAATTCCACTTGTACCATAAGACCCACCAAGGAACAATTTACCACCACCTATACCTCTTCCAAATATGTTGGATCCAACTCAAGTTGGACAAATGATGACGAATATTCATACTATGATCTAACAACAAAAGGCTTTAATTCAATATCTTATAGCTGGAGTTAATGCCATAGGTTGAAGGTAACCTAAAATAGATCTAAGGTAACAATGACCACCAAAAGTTGATAAGCTCACTAAGTTGAACAAAGGTAATTAGTATTTCAAAGGAGAGATGGGAACACCAATTGTAGCTAATGATTAGCTGGCCTAGATCAAGCAAAGTTTCAAAGCTTATCAACTATTGGAAGCATAAAAGGTTTCATATGGAACTTTCTTGCTAATGTTTGGAGCATGAATATGGTGGGATCCAAAAGTACAAACTTTGCCAGGACCACTCACATGGCAAACATTTAGAGAAGAGCTTAAGAATAAGTATTTGCCTATAAGTGTCCAAAACCAAATGACTGAAGAGTCGGTGAGTATGAAAAAGGGTATATTAAAATGGCATAGTATGAGACGAAGTTTAATTAGTTGATTTAGTATGTACCATAATCATATCGAGAAAACTTAGAGCTTAAGAATGATCTTTTTCTCAAAGGATTTAAGCCTACAATGAGGTGCAAGCTTAAGGACTATGGTTTTAAAACCTATAATGAGGAAGCAAATAACGCATGGTAGCTTGAAAATAATCATATATCGATGTAATTAGAGTAGAGCAAGAAGTTAAGTAAGGGAAATCAATTTAAGCCTACTTTTAAGAGATCTTGCTCTAGTGCTAGAAGTAGTAACTCAAATCAAAGAGGAAAGAAGTTAGCTACAACGACTGGTGGAACAGCATAATGAGACAAAGGATTCAGTTTCTATGATAAGAATGGGAATATCTAGTGTTGGAAATATGGAGATCAACATTATCCTCGCCAGTGTATGCAATTGAAAGGAAAATGTTATTTATGTGGAAATCAAAATCATATATCTAGAGAGTGCCCAAGGATGAAGAATGTGAAATGTCATCATTGTGGATGAACTGGATACTTTTCTAAATACTATATGTAGTTTGGACCTACAGCTTAGAATGCTGGAGGAGCTGATACGATAGTCCATATATGTGTCTTTACGTTGGAATATATAGATGAGGACACCGTAGAGTTTAATGAAATGATGGAGGAATATTTCTATGAAGGTTCAGATAATGATGATAATGGTACAAATGGAGGTGAACCAAGCCTAGTAACAAGTACATACACTAACATTGACTACTAATTAATAGTTATAGCATAAATTATGCTTATTGAGATAACCATATGTATTAAGTAGTGCAATAGTTAATGATATTGAAATAAGTTCTTAAAACCTATTAGTAACTATAACAATAGTATAACAAGTCAAGTGATCATAAGCGAGCAAGTTGTATATGGATTGTTTGATATAGAAGCTTCTCATTCATTTATCAGTCAAGAGTTTTTATTGAACCATGGAATTGAAATAGTTGAAACGAAAGTTACCTATGGAATAAGAATCCCTACAGAAAGCATATATCCACTCAAAAAGTCATAAATGAAGGGCGAGTGACGATTCATAAAAGGGAATTTCCAATTAAACTAATAATATTATCTATAATTGGTTATGATGTTATTATGGGAATTGATTAGTTATCTAAACACAAAGTGAAAGTAGATTGTCAAAATAAGGCGATGATATTAGATGATGGAAAAATTGTATTTATTAGTAAGACTGAGAGTTGTAGTATGAAGTTGGCTATCATCGAAGTAATTTGGGAAGGGAAAATGGATAGCAAAGACTAATTGTATTGCTTAGTATTTGCTTTAGAAGGGAAGAAGGAAAAGCCAAGTGTGTTGAAAATGCCAATAGTTTGTGAATTTTCTAATGTATTTCCAGATGATTTGCTTGGCTTGGCACTACATAAGGAATTAGATTACACTATTGAGTTAGTCCTTTAAACTGTGTCAACATCCAAAGCTTTCTATATAATGTCATCAATGAAGTTACAAGAAATAAAGAAATAGATACAGGAACTTTTGGATAAAAGATTTATTAGGCTAAGTGTATCACCTTGGGGAGCTCCTATCTTGTTTGTAAAGAAAAGGGATGGAACAATAAGACTATGTATCAATTATAGAGAACTCAGCAAAGTAACAATTAAGAATAAGTACCTAATACCAAGAAGTGATGATTTGTTTGATCGATTACATAGAGCTACAGTATTCTCAAGGGTTAACATAAGATTAGGATACCAACAACTAAGGATTAAATTGGAGGATATACCTAAGACAACGTTCCATACATGGTATGGACATTGTGAATTTATGTTAAGATCGTTTGGGTTAACAAATGATAAGGAATAATTACTTTACACTTTCAAGACATATTTAAGCATTAATTGTTCATAATTGTGATTTTATTCTTAAGTTTTGATACTTAATTTGGTAATGTATTTATTTTAGATAATTCATGAGCCAGGGAATGAAATTTACATAAGAACAATGAATTTCAAAGCAATCATGGTCATAAGGAGAAGAAAACCTTGAAGTAGAACTAGGATTCACTCTATCATAAGTGTAATAATGAAGGAGTGTAATAGCTAGCATTGATTATGCCCTCCATCATGGGTGTGATTTAGGAAGTGATGTCGATCTTCCTGTTAATCTCAACAATGATTGTACAATAGAAGGGTGATCATGTACTCAATCATAGGCATGATGGGATGTATTGAAGCAACGAGGAGTTCATGTCTATTGTCACGGCCGTAATTGGTATAGAATATTGTTTTCTAAGACTATCACTCTTTGAGTCACAAGCGTGATGGAGTGAACACAACTATTCTTCTTCAACTTTTTCACACAAACCAATATTTGGAACATGTCTTATCATCTGGCGGTGTCATGGAGTAGTATAATATTAGTCCTTTGACAAGTCAAGTATAAATATACTACGATTTTTAAACAAATAAAGGGGAGATAACACAAGATAAAGAGATAGAACACCAGATCAAGAGCATCATATCACTAACCAACACCTATTCATCCATCTTTGTACTCATTGTATTTCCATTTTAAGGATAGTTCCTAAGTGTTATACTATTCTTTTCCCAAAATTACTTAAAAGAGCCAATGGGAATTCATCATTTGTTGTTGTAAAACTTTCTATAGTGGAATTCAGAATAGGGTTGTATCTTTCTACTTTTCTTATGCTAATTTCTTTGTTATTTCTGCATTTTGTTGATACATTTTGTTATTTCATCATATATGAGTAGTAATTAGGACTTGCTACATCAACTTAGTATGAATAAGTGCGTATATTATTGAGTTCCTAATATTTGTTACTTTTGGTGAATTGAACTTAATTAATTTAAGTATAGAGTGCACAATATTGTCTTAGGCAAGATTTTCATAGAATATGTTGAGAGACAATCTTATTGAATAGATCTGATTCATTAGTGCAATTTACTCTTGATAATAGAGATATTATTAGGAAAGCTGCTGCATTCTTAGGGAAATCGATAAATTAACATGACATTAATGCAATCCAAATTAGCTATTAATTTAGAAGAGATTCTAATAGACACAATTTAGATTATAAGTAAGTAGCTCTAAGAAGAATGCTTATATACTTGTAATTTCCCACAGATAACAAGTATTAAGATAAAAAGCATATTGAAAATATCATACTAAGAGGTGAAGCAAGTCTATATATTAATCATTGTAGTAGTTTCTGTAATATTTGTGTTGGATAAAAGGTCTTGTAGATTAGTGTAGTTTAGCTAATAAATTAGACAATTTAATATTTTCACCATTTGATAAATTGGGTTACTAGTTAATAGCAAAAATAATCGGTACTAGTGTTTGAATATGTTCCTAATGGAGACGACCCGATACTCATCCATGCTAAAAAACAATAGGTATACTTGCCTATTGAACTAAGTTAAGGATAAAATTTAGAAATTTAAATTGTAAGACTTGATAGCTCTATTAAGAGGCAATTAATTTGTTAGCACCATTACCGGGGAGCAGCACCATCATTAGAAAAATTAAGATTCCTATTCTTTTATATTTGTTATAGTTTAGTTGAAATCTTTGTGCTCATATCGGCTTATTTGCAGTTTATGACCTAAAGCAGCACGACTGATCTAACTGACTTCGATCTTAAACCGAAAAGAATACTTAAAAGTAACTTGAAGAAAGTTCGAGAGTATTTTAAGGAGTAAGCATCTGGTAGTAAGGAAGTAAGAGCATGAGAACCGCTGAGAATCATATTAGAGTCATCTGTATCATCTAGAATGAATAATCAAAATCAAAACATTAAGCCACCATTAGAAAACTAGTTCTTTAATCCAAAAGATGGTATCTAAAGAGATTCTCCATTAAATTTGGACCCACCTTTTGATGGAAATCAGAATGTAATGTAAGCAAGAAACAAGCCAAGAGTAAATCTGCCTATGGCTCTAAGGACAATGTTAGACTACTGTAGACACAACCTAAATGGGGCTAGTACTAGTATTCCTCAACCTAAAGTTTAAGCCAATCTCTTCAATATCAAGTCTAGTATCATTCAGATGATCCAATAGTGTGTCTAGTTCAATGGGTTCAGTGATGAAGACCCCAACAACCATTTGCAATAAATCTTGGAGATTTGTGATACCTTTAAGATAGGTGAAGTTTCAGAGGATGCTATCTACCTTAGGCTATTTCCATTTTCATTGAGATCCAATGCCAAGCAATAACTTAACTCTATGCTAAGGAATTCCATCAATATATGGCAAGAGATGGTTGAGTTTTCCATAAGAAAATACTTCCCACCCTCAAGAATGGCTAAGCTAAGGGTAGTTATCTCTTCTTTTGGTTAGATGGATTTAAAGACTCTATATGAAGCATAGGAGAGGTGGAAGGAATTGTTAAGGAAGTACTCCCATCATGGTCTTCCAGATTAGCATCAAGTTTAAACCTTCTATAATGGTTTAAACTATTCAACCAAGCAGCTCATTGATTTAGTTGTTGGAGGAAGCCTAGACTATAAGTCATTAGAGCAATATATCCAATTATTTGAAGATATGGCCAATAACAATTATCAATGGTCATTTGTAAGAGGAAGAGAAAGAAAGTCAGCGAGAAAACATGAGTTGGATGCCACTTCCACTCTAAGACATATGGTAGAGTTGTTGATAAGGAAGCTTGGTAGTCTCACAATAGGTCAAAATAAGGCTTTAGCAGTTTCAAATGTAAGTTAGCAAGCTCATTAGAGATTGATCAAATGGAAGAGGTTGACTACATGAGGAATCCAATCAATCTAAGAAGTGATCCTTCAAATAACATGTATAATCCAGGTTAGAGGAATCATCCCAATTTCAGATGGAGCAACAACACTGGTCAAAGCTTCAACATGCAACCTCCTGGATTTTAGAGACAATTGCCTTCCTCTTAAAGTAATCCAATTTCCATTGAGATGTTGCTCAGTAGATCAAAACATCTAAAGCACATCACCAGGCTGCTAAAACTGCCTTAAGAAATCAAGGGGCATTGATCCATAACTTGGAAAACCAAGTTGGGCAGACTGCAAAAGCACTTTTAAAAAGGGCTCCAAGATCTCTTCCGAGAAATACGAAGGCAAACCCTCGAAAACAAGTACAAGCAGTAACTTTAAGGTAAGGAGGAGTTGAGACTTCTCTAGTCAATGAATGAAGCCAAAAGCCTATAAAGACATCAAGCTTGAGACATTAAATAAGCATGTATTCTTGATTCGACTAGCAATTTCATTTTGTTTGTTTTGAGTATTGTAAACACCCAATTTTTGCCCCCTTTTATTTTTTCAATAAGGTAAAGGATCTTAAATTAGGAGAAAAAAAAAAGAAAATAGAAAATAAGAAAAAATACAAAAAATATCAAATTTAGAAAAATATAAAAAAAAATACATGATTTAAAAAAAGCTAAAAAAAATAAGAAATTTTAGAAAAAAAAATCATAAAAATATAAAATTTTGAAACAAAGAAAAAATAGAAGATTTAGAAAATAATAAATCTTTTAGATAGTTTAGTAGAATATAATAAAATAAAGAGAAGGTTAATGGACCTGCGCTTAGATTTGAATTTGGCTTACATTGACCTAGTTAATATGTGCAATTTATTACACATATGAATAAGGAAAAACCAATAGCCTATCTAGATAAGCACTCGGACTTGATGTTGCATATGACTTGAAGATCCTAAGTTTAGTCTATGAAACATGCAAAATGCATCTTTTATTTTTTTTTTCTCACTTCATCGCCATGTCATCACTACATTACGGGCTACATCATCGCTATATTATTTACCAACTCACTTCTAAGTGTAATAAACATACTCGTACGTGCATTAGACATAATCTAACACACTCCTACACGCATAACTTTGTATTTAGCATCACATATTATCTAGATTCGGCCAACCTAAACATAGAAGAAAATCATATTACATTTAACATTTTCCATCATTAACTTGACCATGATACCTGTAAATAGGGGATTTCATTTCACTACAAACCATCAAATCACCACTCACAATCACTTAAATCCAATCACAACGCCATTATCTTTCTCTATACGACCCCTTTTTCTAAGATTCATGTGAACTCTAACTTGATCTGGTTCAACTTTGGTTTCAATTTGTGTTTTGTTCTCTGTATTTTGTTTCTTTGTTTTTTATTTATTTTTTTAATATCATACTTTTCTTTTTGTTGTTGTTGCTATTGTTATTATTGTTGTTGTTATGATTGTATTCTATTTCTAATTGTAAAAAAGAAAAAAAAAACAAAGAGAAGAAAAGGAAAAGAAGGAAAAAGAAACAAAAAGGGAAAGGGCCTAGTTTGTTTAGTTTACTTATTTTTATGTTTTAGTGAGAAATATACAATAAAAATAAAAATAAAAAAAGTAAGAAAATAATAATAATGAAAAACGAAAATGTCCTCTCACTTAGAAAAATCATTTTTCCAATAAAATAAATAAACTTTTTAGGCATGTTTTCCATAACTCAAACATCTTTTCTACGATTTAAACTTCTTTTCAATGATTTAAGCTTCTTTTCTATGATTTAGGCTTCTTTTCTATGATTTAGGCTTCTTTTCTATGATTAAGCATTTTTTCCATGATTTAGACTTTTTTTCTATATTTAGGCATCTATTCCATGATTTAAGCATCCACTTTATACTTAGTTTTTTTTTTCTTTATGGTTTAGGCTCCCTTTCTATAATTACACATGTTGGCCATGGTAATTACATATTTCATAAAAAGTTGATTTAGGTATTTTAAGATTTTTTTAAAAAGTTTTATAACCTAGAAATTTTCTTTCCCAAATAAATAAAAATAAATGGATCTTTTCTTTTCAAAAATTTAGATATTTTTGAATTTTCCCAAAAATAAAATCACTAAATTAGGACCTTTTTTCTTTTAGATGTTTTTCTTAAATAAAATGAAATGACTAAGAGACAAAAGCTGGACCACTTTCCAAATTTAAAATCAACTAACCTGCTAATATTTTCAAAATGAACTATGAAAGTTTGGTCCCAAATAGCAGCTATATAGGTACCCGTATATACGAGGCGACTTTAAAAAATGAAAATTTTATTTTCCCCCTTTAGTTAATTCTTTAAATCCTTATGTTTTGCAAATAGGCATAATTTCAATTATAGCTTGTAAATAAATGTCAGTATAAGGATATTTTCCTCCAATCAAGTTCACATGGCTGATGAAAAAATCGCTTCCTTGGAAAAGATGATACATTAGATGGCCTAACAATAGTAAATCTTGTTCCGGATAATGACTATTCTCCAAATATCTCAAGATTCAAACCTGGAAAGGAGACTCTTAAACCTAGAAGAAATGGTAGCCATGATATAGAAGAACATTACAAACCCAGAAATGGCAATGGGCTTAATACTTAGAAGATTTCAACACCCGACATTCATTATTGATCAAATGTCGATAAACCCAAATAATGAAGGAGGCCTAATGTAAACCCCACGAATTTAGCTTTCTAAGAATAGAAAGAAACATCCAAACTGTAGATGATTTCCTAAACTCAAAAGAGCTAATGAGATTTAAAACCGATTAAAATCTCAATCCAAAACCTAAAGTGGATACGAAAAACCTTAAATCATCAATTGAACCCCTAACCGCATACGAAGACCCTAAAACCTCGAACCACATCAAAACCCTAAGATAACGATCGAAGATTTAATCGCATAAATATATATGAAACCCTAAATGTAGAAAAACATTAGAGATTGTGCCCTAAAGTAATAAAAACCCTAAAATTATAACTTGAAGGATACAAAAGCACTAATTCACCATAATTTACCTTAAAACCCTAATTGATAATATAATGCTCATATTTTGCCAAATCATTAGTAAAATGTTAAAGATGACCCTCATTTATGCTTATATGATTCGAATTCTTAAGTAATCCATTACAAACTAAGATAATGAGTCATAGATTATATTTATCCCTTAAGTATGTGATTAAGGTAGTCTCACTTAGAGTTAGGGTTATAATTAAAGATTAGGTTACATATAGTGAACTTTAATATTCAAATTAGTACTTTTTGCACTTGTTATCCAAAGTAGTTTATCAAATGAAATATATAAGCTATAAAGACCTAAAGTAAGACCTCATCAACCATATTTACTAATCAATGCATCATATACCTCATTTCTTCTCATTTCCTTCATTTTTCCCCTAATTTCCCTTAATTACTATATTATGTACACAAAATTACACATACTTAAGGAATGTTGATTAAGATAACACATGTTGACCAAAGTCCAAAAGTTGACCAAGTCAACACATGTTGACTAAAGTCAACATTTTGAAAAGTCAACAAAAGACTAAAGAGATAAAGAAAATATCTCTTCCTTAATGATGGCTTTTCTTTTCTTTCCTTTTGATTTTTTTTCTTCTCCTTTTCTTCTCAATTGCCGTCCACATCTTCTCCCTTTTAGACCCCACCATTCTCCTTCTTCCATAAGCAAAACAAACCAAAATCCTCCTCCATTGCCGTGAGCTTCCATCTCCATTTTACCTTCAACATCTTCCTTTTTATCTCCTTAATTCCAACATAAGCAAAGGAATGTATCTAAGTTACTTTCTCTTGTTTTATCTTCTTCATTAGTTAGTTAATTAAGTATATTAGATAAGTAGTTATGTGTTTAGTATTGTCTTGAAGAAGAGGAAACAAAGTTTCCATCTTAAGTGTATAAATTAGAACTTTTGAAGAAGAAGAAAGGAAGACATGAGTATATGCTTATAAGTATGTGAACCATTGTACATGAGTATTTATCATGTACATAACCTAACTTAAAATCATATCTAACTATACATACCTATACTACACTAAATATATACATAAAAACACAAAATGATGAAATTATGAAGCTTTTCTTAAGGAAAAGATTAGGCATACGAATTTTTGTATAAAAATACGTATCTAACCGTATAGGTATATGAGTATGTATACACGTATAAATACGGTATAAGTCTAAGTATAAGTATAAGTATATGTATGTATAAGGTATATGTACATAAGTATAAGGGAAGAAGTGAAATGTACATAAGACATGTACATATGACATAAGCATGAGGTGAGGTTTATATAAGCAAATGATGAAGTAAGTGATGAGGTAAGCAAATGATGACATAAGCAATAATATAAGCATAAGCTTATAAAAGAAGAAAATAAGTATGTACATGTACTTAGGATCCAAAACCTTAAACCCTAATACCCTTCCTAAATTGAATCGAACTTAATCAAGGACATAGATTAGTAATACCAATGTAAAAGTCTCTAAGTATAAGAATAAATGGCTAATTAAATCATTAACTACTAAAATGGAACATAAAACCAGACAATAGGAATAATTAAACTTTAATAAGATAAAATGTCAATAAATTTAGCCCATATCGTAAAACGCAGGTCTTAACGTCCAAAATGGACATCACCATGTGAACGTGCATCTGAAAAGGATGAAAAACGAATATAAGTTTGCAAATATTGGAATCAGAACAAAAAAAGTTACAAAATACATAAAGGAAGCCTCATACCTTACAAATATAAGAAAATAGTTACTATTAATCTCATGGGATATGGTAACCCTATACACATTATACTCGGGTTAACCTTATATACACTATACTCGGGTTATATTGGAGGAAACTAGATAAACTACAATAGACTTTTAGTTAACTAAGGAGTCTAAATTCTCAGAACACTTATAAGTTTTACCATTTTGATTTAGGCGTTCGATATTATGTCCTCGAAACCCTAAAGGCTTGGAGAATGAGCAATAATCTAGGTGAGGGAGTTCTGATGACCTGCTACTTGCTTGTATGTGTTACTTGTATGATGTTTTGCTGTTTGCTATTGCTTGTATGTTTGAATGACTGTTCTGCTTGTATGCTATCATCCGTGTGATCACCTTTTTAAATTGATAAATATAAATATCTGCTTAAATAACCGGTTCTACTCATCACATGTCTATGACTTGGTAAAGGTTTGAATGGAGAGTGCTAGCCTTGTAAAAATTTTAAGAAAAGTATCTTTAGAAAAAGCTTTTCTATCCGTGAACAAATTTTTACATGATCGCTGTAAGGGCTTGAGAAGCCATAAAGAGTATTTTTAACGTTAACGCAAAGCTAGCATGGCTTCTCTACTTGATAGCGAGAGGACTTGCTTTATTGTGTCTGTAAGGCCTTGGTTAAATTTTGGTTGCGAGAGGACTCGCATGTTTGTGCCCGAGGAGCCTTAGAGGGTGGATAGTCCTAGTTTGGACTCCCCCTATTTGGATTGAAACTCTTTTCTCGGCTAGGGTAATAGTCGAGTTTTGCCTAGTGGGGTGGTGCCCCTAGGTAGCCTTATGCGGGTAAGCTGAGGTGCCCTGTGCGGGTAAGTACAGGGGATAATCGAAGTGTAGACGACGTAATTCTACACCTTCCATAGTTCCGGACTCCTATAGATATGCTGCTTGCATTCATCACGCTTGCATTCATTATGTATGTAGATAGCTTGCTTGCATGTGTGATAATAATGTGTGAAAACTTGCTTGACTGGTAGTGGTGAGGAATGAACTCACTGAGCTGTTTTATGCTCATTCCCCCTTAGTTTCCTTTATAGGTTTACATACGATGGGATTGGGATATGTCTCGAGTGTTGAGTACGAGATGAAGATATGTACATTAGTATTAGAAGTAGTTGAGTACATTTTAGATGATACATAGACATCCTTTGTAGAAAATATTTATTTATTAAACCTTACTATAATATTAGTATATCTTGTCTTATTATTTGGTAGGGGATACCGATTCTCTGCGGTTCTGAGGAACTGTGGGATATCGGATACCTATAGTTATTTATATTTGTATTCTACAGTAAATTGATTACTTAAAAATCAGTAACCTTAGTGATTAATCATTTAGAGTCTTGCAATCTCTGACTTGCAAGGCGGTTTTCATAGCATGGGTGCACACATGTTGTGGAAATTTTAGGTAATCCTACTAGGCCCCCTTTAGGGTCCTGACACCTAAGAAGAAAAGAGCTAAGGTGGAGTGAGAAAAAACAAGCCTAAGGAACATAGAGGAGATGATTTACTCAACTAAACATCTTAATGACCTAAATCTTTCATCATCTTAAGGAAGCAAGGATTATAGCCTATGAAGCCCATAATCTAAATTACAAACCATACAACATTGACCAAGAAGCACAATGTGACTATTGTATTGGTTAGAAGGGGTACACCACTGAAAAATGCTAGAGATTGAAGAATAAGATTCAGGACTTGATTGATGCAAAAGTCATTTAACCAGAGCTACAACAAGTCGGTCCTTCTTCAAGTCATGGGGGTTGTTCAATTGAGATGCCTAAAGCTCCATTTCTTTTGAATATACAAATGCCTTCTAATAAGCTCACGAGCTGTCTTAAGGTTATATTATTCTAGTTGTTACAAAGTTATTCAAAAAATAGACTTTATTAAAAACAACTTGGTTCTTATTTTCCCTTACCTTAACTTCCTCCATGTTCTTCAAGTCATGGGGGTAATTCAATTGAGATGCCTAAAGCTCCATTTCTTTTGAATATACCAATGCCTTCTAATAAGCTCATGAGTTGTCTTAAGTAGCTGGATGCTTGAATGGAGGAAGTTAAGGTAAGGGAAAAGAAGAACCAAGTTGTTTTCAATAAAGTCTATTTTTTGAATAACTTTGTAACAACTAGAATAATATAACCTTATTTCCTTTTCAATTGAATGATCATATTGTTATTAACATCGAGGCGAATAAATCCCTGCCTAAGGAAGCGGTAATTCACTTTTAAAGGTTTTAGAATGAAAAGAGGTGAACTCTATCCCATACACTAACCTTTAAAAAAAAAAAAAACTCTGAGTATTGAGCAAAATTAGAGTAAGGACATTTCAAGGTATTTCCTTAACGGAAGTTAATTTTGAATTTGATACGCAGATTAAAGTAAAGTTACGCATTCATTTTCAAATTCCAAACATAGCTATCCATTGTTAAACCCATTAGACCAATTTGAAGAACTTTGAAATTTTAACCTTATCAAGAACTACCCCATAATGGGTCAATTCAGAGGAAAGAAGGATACAATTGGTTTGTGTTTGCCTCAATAACATTAACTCAAAGAAAAATTTTATTTCTGATAAGTTATCTTTCTTTGACATGAAAAAGAGACCAACTCTTTCATAAACACCTTAAGCTTACATATGCTTCTTCAACTAAACAAGTCATGAGTTACCTTTTTCTTAAAAATAGGGGTGTTGGGAATCACAAGGCCCTACTAGGGAGGTCAGCATCAAGGTCTGGGAGAACATAAGATGCCCTATGTAATCATCAAGAGAGAGTTCTTTACCCATTAACAAACTTAAGAAAACAAAGAGAGAGAGAGAGAGAGAGAGAGAAAGTAAAGGCTTATTACAAATTTGTTATCTAAGTCCATATCAATCTAAGTAGCCAAGTTGACCATAATTGACACCTAATTTCAAAAAGTTGACCATAATTGGTTGGGTCATTCTTACTCCTCCCAAATGAAGGAAAGTATCCCTAATTTTTTTTTTTAACATAAATGGTTTTCACCAAAGGATTTATCTATAAATACTTTTTGAATCTGGTAGTTTTTCAGACAAGTTTAACTTCCTTACCTCACATCTTTCACTATTGTTAGAATCCTAGCCAACTCTTAAAGTACTATCTCAGCTTCCATGCATTAAACTCTATTCAAGGTCTTAGTAAGCTCAAAGGATGCTTACCCTCAATAATTCTTCTTAGCGGGCTTGTAGGGTACTTCCCTTCATCAATTCCTCTCAGCAAGCCCATAGGATGCTTCCCTTCATCAATTCCTCCCAACGAATCCGTAGGGTGTTTCCCTTTATCAATTCCTCTTAGTGAGCTTGTAGGGGCTTCCCTTCATTAATTCCTCTCAATAAGCCCATTAGGCGCTTCCTTCATCAATTCCTCCTAGTGAGCTCATAGGGTACTTCCCCTCATCAATTCCTCCTAGCAAGCTCATTGGGTGCTTCCATTCATCAATTCAACTTGGTGAACCCGTAGGGCAATTCCTTCATCAATTCTTCTTAGTGACCTCATAGGGCACTTCCCTTCATCAATTCCTCTTAGCGAACCTATACGATGCTTTCTTTCACCAATTTCACTTAAGTGAGCCTGTAAGGAGCTTCCCTTCGTTAATTTCTCTCAAGTGAGCCCACAGGGTACTTCCCTTCATCAATTCCTCTTGGCGAGCCCGTAGGATGCTTCCCTTCATAAATTCCTCTCAGCGAACCCATAGGGTACTTCCCTTCATCAATTCCTCCTAGCAAGCCCCATAGGGTGCTTCCCTTCATCAATTCCTCCCAGCGAGCCCATAGGGTGCTTCCATTCATCAATTCCTCTTAGTGAGCCTGTAGGGCACTTCTCTTCATCAATTCCTCTCAACGAGTCCGTAGAGCGCTTCTCTTCATAAATTTCTCCTAGCAAGCCCATAGGGCACTTCCCTTCATCAAGTCCTCTTAGTAAGCTCGTTAGGTGCTTTCCTTCATCAATTAGTAGGTTCATAAGGTGCTTTCTTTTACTAATTTCACTTAAGCAAGCCTATAAGGCACTTCACTTCACCAATTTTACTTAAGCGAGTCTATAGGGCACTTCCCTTCATTAATTTTTCTCAAGTGAGACCATAGGGCACTTCCCTTCATCAATTCCTCTCAGCAAGACTGTAAGATACTTCTCTTCATCAATTCCTCTTAGCGAGCCCATAAGATGCTTCCCTTCATCAATTCTACTTAGCGACCCTGTAAGGCGCTTCCATTCATCAATTCCTCTTAGCAAGCCCATAGGGCACTTTCCTTTATCAATTTCTCTCAAGCGAGACCATAGGGCACTTCTCTTCATCAATTCCTTGTAGCAAGCCCATAGGGTGCTTCCCTTTATCGATTCCTTTTAATAAGCCCATTAGGTACTTTCTTTTAAACGAGCCCATAAGATGCTTCTCTTCATCAAATTCTTTTAGGGAGCCTAATGGGTGCTTCCTTTCATCATCGATTCCTGTGGTGGCACTTCTTCTAAAGTTAATTTAAGGTTGTTAGTCCCCAAGAGATGTTTCCGCTTAGGTTAGTGAATCTAGAAGGGTGCGACTAGGTTCTTTAGATTGATTTTAACTTAAGGTTGCTAGTCCCCAAGAGATGTACCCACCTAGGTTAATGAGCCCAGAAGGGTACGACTAGGTTTTCAAGATCAATTCTAGTTTAGAGTTGCTAATCCCCAAGAGACATACCCACCTAGGTAAGTGAGCCTAGAAGGGTATGACCAGGTTTTCCTAATCAATTCTAGCTTAGGGTTGCTAGCCCTAAGAAACGCACCTACTTTGGTTAATGAGCCTAGAAGGGCAAGACTAAGTTTTCCAAATCAATTTCAACTTAGGGTTACTAGTCCTCAAGAGGCACTCTTGCCTGGTTTAATGAGCTTAAAAGGGTACGACCAGGTTTTCCAAATTGATTCTAGCTTAGGGTTGCTAGTCCTCGAGAGATGCACCCTCTTAGGTTAGTGACCCCAAAAGTGCATGACCAGGTTTTTAAGATTGATTCCAATTTAAGGTTGCTAATCCTCAAGAGATGCACCCACCTAAGTAAGTGAGCCTAGAAAAGCATGACCAAGTTTTGATTCCTGATTCATTTTAATGGTCAAACACATGGAGAAGCACCACAACAAAGTAAACAAAAAATAAATAGTGAAAAAGTTAGCAAAGTTCAGGCAGCTACCAAATAGATATGATGTAGCACTTGAACCTACTTAGCCTACAATCCGTCGAATATGATACACCAATCTAAATTGAAGGGTCACTTGATACTACTCCTTACTAAACACAATAGATAAGAGTTGAAGGATAATAAGAACACTAAATTTGCTCAATGTGAATAATTTTGTATTGATTAGTTCGTTGTCTGCATATAAGAAAGTAGGGGTTTATATACCCATCCTAATAAGGGATCAAATGTCTAATACCAATATGATAAGGAATTAAAGGATTGATCTAAATAGAAATAGTGATGGATTTGGAACGAACAAGAATGGGTGTTCAAAAGGAAGATGGGTACGAAGAATAGGAAGGTTTTGAGTGTGAATGTGAATGGATATAATTCTCTAAGAGACAAACACAATCAAGGGTTTGAGCTCGAAATAGAGTTCGCTATGACTCACAAACACTAATGTTGCTCAGGGTTTTAAATGAAGGTTAGATGCAACTCACTAACCTATTCAAATGAAATGGTTCACCACAATTTGAGAACAAGATTGATAAGAATGTGGGGATGATTAAAGAATCTAATCAACACTCAATAATTCAGCAAATGCTAACTCAAGGATAGCCTTGCTCGAAAAAGAAAATTTTCACTCTCTATATATATCTCTGTATATCTATCTCTCTATCTTTATCTAGTTACACAAGTGTTGCTATTTATAATAAGTCCTAAACCTTAATGGCAAAACTGTAAATAATATACAAAGCCTTAAACCCTAAAGGATTACGCCTATAAATAAAATAAGGGAAAACATATACAAGGATACAAAATTGTACATTTTATAGAAGTTGCCATGCAGTCACTTAGCATGTCTTGGGAGTAGTAGCATTAAAATTAGACGGGGTTAGCAATTCGATGTATAGGTTTGGGGAGTCCTAAACTCTCACATAGCTTAGCCAAGACACTAGAGAGGTTAACCTACAATTATTGAGTCATTCTTAACTCTTGAGTCTTCAGCCTTACGATTTCTCATCTTCTCAGTAGATGATAAGCTTGTTGCTCAGTGGCTCCTTTTCTTCCCCTCGACCTTCTATCATTTGCTTGGCCTCTGTGAAAGCCATTTAGCCTCGAGTTAGAATAGGTCAACATCTTCTTTTGGAGTGTCAACATCATCTTCGAATAGGTCGACCTTAGCTTGAAGCTAGTCGAAGGCTAATTCCCATCATTACCACTGGTTTAAAAGGAATTCCTCCTCGACATTAAGCATTGAGTACGGGCTAGGATATTGAATAAGCTTCTCTTCCCTTTTCTCTTCACCATAGGTACCAAGTGACTTTAGATTTCCTTAACACTCATAGGGGTCAAGCAGTAGCTCTTCCCATCCTTCCAAATAGTGTAAGTGTTGAGGAAGCCATCATGGATCACTTTCTGATCATGCTCCTATGGTTGGCTAAGAAGTAAGCTCGTGACATTCATAGGGACCACATCAAATTCAATTTCGTCTTCATACTGTCCCACCTTGAATGCAATCCAAGCATGCTTATGTACATGGACCATACCATTGTCATTAGACCACTTCAATCCATAGGGTTGAGGGTGTGGGTAAGTCGACAACTTCAACTTTTCCACTAGCTCATAGAGACGATGTTGGTATAGCTACCTCCATCGATAAGTAGGGAATAGGTCTTCTTGTACACCAGGCACTGCATATGAAAAAACTTTTCCCTTTATTAGGGATTTGCCTTCAGGTTAGCTAATATAGCTGTAGCTAGGATTTTATCTAGGTCCTTAAGATAAATATCTTCTTTTATCAACTGGTCATCCGAGCTCCTATCACTCTAACTCTTAATTTAAGCGTCAGGCCCCTTACCGTTCAAGACCATGACCCTTTTATTTGGGCATTGGGACACAATGTGTCCATAGCCTAAGCACTTAAAGTACTTCACTTCTCGGGCCTTGTTGCTGGGTGCCTTCTCTCTCTCAGTAGTCTTTTTCTCGACATAGGTTGGTCGGCCAAGCTCTCCTTTCTCCATCTTCTTTTCCTGCCTTCTCTCGACATAGCCCTCAAGCTCAAGGCTGCCTTGTTGAGGTCAACTACTCGTCCTCTTATGCCTTCTTCTCCTCTGCCTCTCTACTCTTAATGCGAAATTAATTAGCTCATCTAAAGAGTTGAACGACTGCCCTTCAACTATGTCGACAATGTTTTCTTAGAGTCCACTCAGGAATCTAGCAATCATATGGTCTTATGGCTCAACAATTTTACATCTCATCATCAAGGTCTCAAACTCTTGCAAATACTCTTCAATAATATTTCGACCCTGTCTCAAGTGTTGGAAAGCATGGAGCATCTCCTACCTAAAATAAGTCGACATAAAATGTTAGTTCATCAATTTTTTCATGAGCCTCCAAGTTCTGACCGACTCTTCTCCTTCATAATCTCGCTTGGCAACTAACTTATCCCACCGAAGACTCATGTATTCAACAAAGGATAGTGAAGCCAACTGAACCTTTGTTCAATCATCACACTTGTAGCACTCGAACAATTTCTCAACTCAAGGAACCCATTCAAAGAACTCTTTAGGTTGGCTGCTTCTATAGAAGGTCTTAAGCTTTATATTGTTAAGTCTTCAACCAGGTGCTTTGAGTCCATCCCTTGCATTCCAAGCTGGTTGATTCTCTTCAGTTTGGCCACTTCTATCAAAGCTTTTCTCGGCCATGTTCCTTCTTGGCATCAACTCTCTTCTCCAAGCTTCTTGATTTGTTTTGAAGTCAACACTCGTCATTTCTTCCTCTTGGCATTGGATGGTTTTCTCTTCTTCTCGGCTCGATAGCTCTTCTCTCCTATCAGCCATCATAATCAAGTTCATTAGAACCACTTCTACTTGTGGGTGTTCTCTTCCTTCTTTCCTCTCAGCCATCACATCTACAGCCTCTAACTAACCCAATAAGCTCCCAAATAGAGTCTGTGAGATTTTGAATCTAGAACTCCAAGTTATCAGCATGTTGCCTTAAGCTTCTACCAAGACTGTCTCCAGTATTGTTGATACTATCCTCTAACATACTTACTCAGACAGTACTTTACCAGAAAATTGAAGAAACAACAAAACAAAATTACAGTAATTCAAAAACAACCACTACTTGACTTCTACAACTACTTACTATTGCAAACAGCAGACTACACTACAAAACAATGATTAACATAAATGTTAAAACCACAAATCTACTTTAAAGAACATTAGCCCGCGTATCTCCCCAAAGCTCTAATAACAATATGATAAGGGATCAAATCTTTGATACTAATATGATAAGGAATCAAAGAATCAATCCAAAAAGAAATGATAGCAGATCTGAAACAAATGGGAATGGGTATTCAAAAGGAAGATGGGTACGAAGAAGAAGAAGGTTTTGAGTGTGAATGTAAATGGTTTTAACTCACTAAGACACAAGCACAATCAGGGGTTTAAGCTCAAAATAGAGTTCAATGAGAGTCACGAACACTAAATATCGCTCGGGGTTTTGAATGAAAGCTAAATGCAACTCACTAATTTGTTCAAATAAAAGGGTTCACCACAATCTAAGAACAAGATTGATAAGAACACAAGGACAATTAAAGAGTCTAATCAATAGTCAATAATCTGGTAAATGTTAACTCAAGTATAGTCTTGCTCGAAAGAGAAAAGTTTTACTCTCTATATATCTATCTCTTTATCTGTCTAGTTGCACAAATGTTGCTATTTATAGCAAGTCCTAAACCCTAGTAGCAAAACTATAAATAATGTACAAGGCCTTAAATCTTAAAAGATTAGGCCTACAAATGAAATAAGGGAAAACATATACAAGGATACAAAACTGTACATTTTATAGATGTCGACATACAATCACTTGGCATGTCTTGGGAGTAAAAGTATCCAAACTGGATGGGGTTAGCAATTTGATATACAGGTTCGAGAGGAAGTCCCTAAACTCCTACGTAGCTTAGCTAAGACACTAGAGAGGTCAACCCACAATTGCCAAGTTTTAGATTCAGTTAGTACAAGTCTTTCGATGCCATGCCGAGTCGTTCTTAGCTCTTAAGTCCTTGACCTTATGGTTTCTCGTCTTTTTGATAAACAATAGGCTTATTACCAAGTGGCTCCTTTTCTTCCCCTCGACCTTCTGTCATTTGCTCGGCCTCTGTGAAAGCTGTTTGGCCTCAACCTTGAACTGTTCGGCCTTGGGTTAGAACAAGTTGGCATCTTCTTCTAGAGGTTTAGCATTGTCTTTGGATAAGTTGTCCTTGGCTTTGAGGTAATTGAAGGCTAATTCCCATCACATCCACTAGGGTTACTTTACATGTATGAAAAGAATAAAGGTAGTTCTACAATCAGGTTACATAAAACATACTAAAGGGGGTAAAAGATACATGTCACTTTGTTGTTGAATGGGGAAATTTGATACAAGGTAAGTAGAAGCAAAATAATGTTTGCAATCAAGGGCTGACCTGATTTAGATCAGGTCGAAAGCGCCTCAGTCTAGTAAAGAAGTTAGTTGAATTAGAGTCAAACCCCTATAGTTGGTAAGAGAGATCGACTCAGCCATTCCTAAGCTATCTTCTAGAATGAGACTTTGTTGCTAGGTGAGAGCATGTTTGACACATATGAGGATCTGACAAACAAGTTGGTAGGAGATCAATTTGGCATAGGGATCTTTGTCTCGACTTTGGTTTTAAGCAATTATTCTCTACGTAAGTCCTTAAAGTCCTCTAGCTCGGCTATAAGTGATTAGTCCAGGAGCTTGATTCCTATCATCTACCTAGGGGTTGAAAAGATTTGCCCTCAAATGTAGAGTGGTTTTTGCTTCTTCTTCTAGGGAGCACGTAAGGTCTTCTTCTACTGATTGGTGAGGGATCAAATCAAATACATTGAAAGTAGAAGAAACACCATAGTCATTAGGCAACTCGATTTGGTAAGTGTTATGGTTGCTATTCTTTAGGGTTTTGAACGGACCATTAGCTCAAGGAGATAGCTTATTCTGTCTCAAGTGTAGGAATCGTTCTTAGCTAAAGTATACCCATATTAAGTCTCTTAGGTGGAAGGACACAGTTCGGCAGCCTTAGCTACCAATTTCTTATTGTCTCTTTTGAATTTGGCGATCTTCTTGGTTATAAACTGGTGTAATTCATTCAATTCTTAGGCTTAGTCAACTCTAGATTAACTTTCTTTAGTAGTTACTGGAGCTCCAATCATATCTAAGGGAATAGTAAGGTTAAGACCATAGACAACCTCGAATGGGATCTTCCCAGTAGTGTTATGGATAGTTCAATTGTATGCGAACTCCACAACTGGTAAGCATAGATCCTAATCGCTAAAGTTCTTTCCTATGACAGCTTTAAGCAGATTGCCTAACATCCTATTCACCACTTCAATCTAGCCATTAGGCTAAGGGTGGCTATTGGAGCTGAATACAAGTTTAGTTCCAAGTCTTCTCTAAGGAGTGTTCCAAAAATAGCTAAAAAATTTTGTGTCACGATCTAAAACAATAATCTTCGTTACCCTATGTAGTCGAATAACCTCCTGCAAAAACAAATCAACAATAGATAAAGCATCATTAATCTGATGGCACGGAATGAAGTGCGCCATCTTGCTGAAGCGGTCCACTATAACAAAGATAGAATCTTTGCCTCTGAATGTTCGGGGTAACCTTAGGACAAAGTCCATACTAAGGTTGGCCTAAGGTAAGGTTGTTGTTAGCAGCGACATGTATTTTCCATGGGGTTTTCTCTTCCCCTTAGCTTGCTTACTTGCACACTTCACAACTACTAACTACCTTATGGATATCCTTAGCCAATAAAAGTTCTCCTTTAATAGATTGGCTATCTTAGTCTCCCCAAAGTGAGTTGACAATCCGCTATTATGAGATTCCCTGATCAATAGTACAACCTTCAGTCCTTGAATAGAGAACCTTCCTTAAGATAATATCCCTTGATAGCAATTCCATCCTTACACTGTTCTATGATAGGGTTAAAACGTAGATCATAAGCATACTACTCTATAACGAGTGATAATCCTAATAATTTGCTTAACTAAATAGTCAATAAGGTTTGCCAACATGACAAAGCATTAGCGACCATATTTGCACTTCCTTTCTTGTGTCGAATGACATACGAGAAACCTTCCATAAACTCCAACCACTTGATTCACCCCTTCAAAAGCTTGTTTTGACTCCCTAGATTCTTCAAAGACTCATGGTTTGTATAAATAACAAACTCTTGTGGCAACAAATAATGTTGCCAAATAGTAAGGGCTCGGTAAAGAGAGTACAACTCTTTTTCATACACATAATAGTTTAAGGCAAGACCACTAAGCTTCTCACTATGGTAGGTGAAGGGTTATCACTCCTACATTAGGGCAATGCCAATTCCTACTCTCGATGCATCACATTCCAATTCGCAGGATTTGTCAAAATCTGGTAGTGAGAGGACAGGAGCCAAGGAGAGCTTCTCCTTGATTTCCCTAAAGCTTTGCTCAGCTCAATCGTTTCACCTAAACCCTTTATTCTTCTTTGTCAACTCGATTAAGGGGATGGCTATGGTACTGAAGTTTTTGAAAAGTCGCTTATAAAAAGAAGCTAGGCCATGAAAGCTTCGAACCTAAGTGACATTTTTTGGCATCAACCACTCATAAATAGCTCAAATCTTCTCTTCATTTGCCCAGAGTCCTTCCCCTAACACTACAAACCCTAAGAAGATCATATCTTCTTAGCAGAACATATATTTATTCAAATTTCTATACAACTTCTATGTTCACAAAATGTCAAATACTTTGTGAAGATGTTGAGCATGGTCATTTAGGTCAATACTGCATACCAATATGTCATCAAAATACACAACCATACATCTTCCAATTAGAGGGCGCATTATATGTTTCATCAACCTCATGAATGTACTTGGCACATTAGTAAGTCCAAATGGCATAACCAACCATTCATAAATTCCATGCTTAGTTTTGAAGGTCGTCTTTTATTCATCACTTAGCCTCATGCAAATTTAATGGATGCTACTTCACAAATCAATCTTCGAAAATATATTGACACTATGAAGCTCATCTAACATGTTATTGAGCCTTGATATCAGGTATCTATACTTGATAGGAATTCAGTTGATTGCTTGGTTATCGATACATATGTACCATAAACAATCTTTCTTATGAACAAGCAGAACTGGTACAGCATATGGGCTCATGCTCTCCCTTACGTATCCTCGCTCTATGAGTTCATCCACTTATCTTTTTAGCTCAAAAACCTACTTAGGATTCATTCAAAATGTAGGTCGGTTTGGTAGAGTGGCACCTGGCTGTAAATTAGTACAGTGCTCAATACCTCAGATTGGAGGTAGTCCTTTAGGCAAAGGAACAGATCAAAAAGCTCATGTAGCAAGCTTCAGATTTCATTAAAGATATCCTCCCAATTTCTCATTTCCAACAATCTTACGATCAATAGGAACATAGATTCTTTAGCATTTTTAGTAGCTCGAAGCTTTCTTTGACTCATCACTAAGGTATTCTTCTTATTAGCTCGAGTAAGCTGATTGTGGGTTTCATTTACTTGGGATGGGCTCGAAGTTCTCTTCGACTCATCACTAAGGTATTCTTCTTACTAGCTCGAGTGAGTTGATTGTAGGTTTCATTTACTTGAGATGGGGTCAAGGGTTTCATATTCTACTTATACCCAACATTGAATGGTACAGTTACTTGTTTAGTTATGCAAAAAGTACCCTTATCATGAAGCTAATGCAACTTATAAGGTCAAGGATGCTTTGAGGTCGATAGACCCATCTTCTGCACAAAGGACTATGTAACGACATTAATACAATTTCTTCCATCTACAATGATTATGCACAATTGGCCTTTAATAGTACACTTGGTATAGAACAAACTCTCCCTCTAGTCCTCCTTAAATTTTGGCAAAGAACTCAGTACTCATCTCACGACTAAGGTCATCATTTCACCCTGGTTGGCATAGATACAGGTCTCCTCTTCCTCTTCAACTTTAGGTTTTCCAACGTCTTCTTCTTTCTCAGGCTCTCTCATCAATGTTATCCACTAGATCTCCTTAGAGGACCATGACGTGTTGGTTAGGACATTTGGTAGTCATATGTCCGAAGCCTAAGCATTTAAAGCATTTCACCTCACTCATCTTTCATTTGGAGGTCTGCCCTTTTTCATATATCCTTGGCGTCAACCTAACCTTAGCTCGACCTGTTTGACCAACTTAGCCCTACTGGCTTACTCAACTATCATCAAACCAATCATTCCTATCCTTGACCCTATATAGCCTCCTCGGCTCTACTTTAACCAATCGACATAGAACTGGGGGTTAGGAGAATGTTGGCCTAGGTCAACTTAGAGTACTTCTCCTCTGCTTTTCAACTCTCTATGCTATCTTTTTCGCTTCTTCTAAGGTATAAAACCTTTATACTTACACGATGTTGTAAATATTATACTAGAGCCCAGAAATGAACCTCAATACTATATGTGCAACTGGTTCTTATACATTAGCTCAAATCATTAGCATTTTGAACTCTCTAACATAGTCATCAATAAATAAGTTTCCTTAACGAAGCTCCTGCAACTTTGCAAACATATCTTGTAGGTAGGTCTTTGGTTCAAATCTACCTCTTAACTACCTTTTCATCTCATCCCAAGTTTTAATACTTTGTCTTCCATCTCTTATTCTGGTTGCATTCAAATTCTTCCACCACATAGTAATATACCCAGTAAACTCTAATGTAGCAAGTTGGACCTTGATAGCATCCTTATACCCATAACATTTAAACCCCTTATCAACTTTCTCTTCCTCCTCTAAGTATTCATCTACATCTTTACTTCTACTGAAGGGTAAGATTTGAATCTTGACATTATCTAACCCTCAAGGTACTCAGCATCCTTATCCTTATACTTGGTAATAGTCAACTTCTTCTTCTTCCCTAAACTCTTCAACATGCAACTCCTCATCATCTTCTTGAATCTCCTCCAACTCCAGTCTTCGTCTAGCATCTCGGTCTGCTACTCCTCTAGCTTGTTACAGTTGAACTAGATGATTGATTTGATTACCTTGATCATGGTGTCTCTTAAGAGCATTTTCTTATGGGTTATGGTGTTGTACACCATATGGTTGTTGTCTTTTAACTTACATTGTAGTCATTAGACTCTCAATAAGGTTGGTCAATCTATCAAGTTTGTCATCAACCAACCATAGAGTGTTACTACCATTATAACCTTCACCAAGTTGAGCACCACTGCTGTGGTCACCATTAACTCCCTAAACACTTGAATCTGACATGGTACAGTACTTCTCAAATAGATTTATAACTCGCTAATAACTTTAATACCTGATAATCACTTAAATAGAACAAAAATGAGCTTACCCTATTTTCATAATGAAAAATAGAGTAAGAGCAGGCTAATAATGAAACTACACTTACTTACACTCAAACACACTGAAATAGCTATGGAGGGAACATAATAGCCACCAATAACAAAGTGAACTAAAACTTCATTGCAACTTCACACACTCCCTCAAGTAACCGTGATCTGATACCAGCAAAGCTTATGCGGCTCTGGGGTTAGATACATAGAGACACACTTCAACAAAGCAAACCAAAAACAAATGAAGAAAAAGTTAGCTACTGAATAGATGTGACACACTACTCAATCCTACTCGTCCTATAATCTACCGAATATGACACACTAGTTCAAACTGAAGCGTTACTTACCACTACTCCTTACTAAAGAGAATAGATAAGAATTGAACGATAATGAGAACACTAAGGTTGCTTAAAGTGAATAATTCTGTATTGATTATTTTGTTGTCTACACACAAGAAAGTAAAGGCTTATATACCCATCCACTGAGATTACTTTACATATATAAAAAGAATAAAATGTATTCTACAATTAGGTTACATAAAGCATACTAAAAGGGTTAAAAGGGGCAAAGAATATTTAGTATAGAAAGAAAGAATCATTTTGGAATATTGTGTCAAAAGATATGTATCAATTGGTGGTTGGATGGGAGAAATATGATATAAGGTAAGCGAAAGTAGAATAATGCTTGTAATTAGGGGCCAACCTGATTTAGATTAGGTCAGGAGCAACTCAATCCTGTAAAGAAGTTAGCTAAATTGGAGTACGACACCTATGGTTGGTAAGAGAGATCGACTTGACCATTCTTAGGTTATCATCTGGAATGAGACTTCACTATTGGGCAAGAGCATGTCTGATACATATAAGGATCTGCAGACAAGTTAATAGGAGATCAATTCGACATAGGAATTCCCATCTCAGCTTTGTTTTCAAGCTAATATTCTCTATGCAAGTCCTTAGAGTTCTTTAGCTTGATTACAAGTGATTGGTATAGGGGCCTAATTCCTATCAATTCCAGCTTAGGGTTACTAGTTCCTAAGAGATACACCCGCCTAGGTTAGTAAGCATAGAAGAGCACAACTAGGTTTTCTAAGTCGATTACAACATAAGGTTGCTAGTCTCCAAAAGACGCTTTCCCCTGAGTTAGTAAGCCCGAGAAAGGCATAACGAGGGTGTTCAATTTGATTCTAGATTAAGATTACTAGTCCCTTAGAGACATTCTCGCTTAGCTTAGTGAGCCTAGAAGGGTACAGCCAGGCTTAATGTCTTCTTTTCGGCCTATAGAGCACCTCCTCACTCTATAACCTTTTCATTAAATCCCCAGTAGATCAAGTCTAGGAGAGCTAGCTATTTGTTACGCTTCTTAAGTCAAAGTCATCCCTAAGGCAAAAACAGTATCGTTTTTGTCTTTGTGACAAAGTTTAATTCAAACTTCACCACAAAGAGAGCCAGCTATAGATACCCAATTTTTGCTCCCTTTTTTTTTTTAAGATAAAGAGTCCTAAATTAGGAAAAATGAAAAAAAAATTAAAAAATAAAAAACCTAAAAATAAGAAATTTAGAGAAATACAAAAAAAAAAAAGAAGATTTAAGAAAATCCAGAAAAGAAGAAATTTTTAAAAAATCATAAAAACATAAAATTTTGAAAAATACAAAAAATAGAAGATTTAAGAAAAGCTAAAAAAAATTAGAAAAATTATAAAAATATAAAATTTTGAAAATTACAAAAGGAAAAAATAGAAGATTTAGAAAATAATAAATCTTTTAGATAGTTTAGTAAAATATAATAAAAGAAAGAGATGGTCATTGAGCCTAAGCTTACATTTGAATCTAGCTTAGGTTAACCTAGTCAATATATGCAATTTATTGCACATATGAATAAGGAAAAACCAACAACCCATTTAGATAAGCACTAGAACTTAATATTGCATATAACTTAGAGATCTAGGGTTCAATCCATGGAACATGCAAAATACATCTTTTATTTTCTTTTCTCACTTCATCGCCATGTTATGGGCCATATCATCACTACGTCATTTACCAACTCACTTCTAAGTGTAGCAAGCATGCTCCTATACACAGCTTTGTATTTAGCATCACATATTATCTAAGTTTGGCCAACGCAAACATAGAAGAAAATCATATTGCATTTAATATTTTCCATCCTTAACTTGACCATAACACCTATAAATAGGGGGTTTCATTTCACTACAAACCATTAACTCACCACTTACAATCACTTAAATCCATTCACAAAATCACTCTCTCTCTCTCTCTCTATACAACCCATTTTTCTAGGATTCGTGCAAACTCGAACTTGGTCTGGCTCTACTTTACTTTTGATTTATGTTTTGTTCTTCGTATTTTGTTTTCTTTGTTCTTATTTATTTTTTTAATATTGTACTTTTTATTTTTCTTTTTATTGTTGTTGTTGTTGTTGTGATCTCATTCAATTTGCAATTGTAAAAAGAAAAAAAAATGAAAAAGAAAGAAAAAGAAGAAAAAGAAAAAAAAAGGGAAAAACCTTAGTTTGTTTGGTTTACTTATTTTTACGTTTTTGTTAGAAATATACAATAAAAAATATAAAGAATAATAACAATGAAAAATAAATATGTCCTCTCACTTTGAAAAATCCTTTTTTCAATAAAATAAGTAAACTCTTTAAGCATTTTTTTCATGATTCAGACATCTTTTCTATGATTCGAACATCTTTTCCATGATTTAGTCTTCTTTTCTATATTTAGGCATCTTTTCCATGATTGAGACTTCCTTTTCTATAATTAGGCATGTTAGTCATGATAATTACATATTTCATAGAAAGTTGCATTTAGGTATTTTAAGATTTTTTTAAAATAGTTTTATCACCTAGAAATTTTTTTTTTCAAATAAATAAAAATAAATGGATCTTTTTTTTTCAAAAATAAGGATATTTTAGAATTTTCTCAAAACTAAAATCACCAAATTAGTACCCTTTTCTCTTAGATGTTTTTCTTAAATAAAATGAAATGGTTAAAAGACGTAACTCAATCACTTTTCAAATTTAAAGTCAACCAACCTACTAATATTGTTTAAACAAACTATGGAAGTATAATCCTGAATAGCAAATATGTAAGTATCCATACATACGGTGTGAATTTAAAAAATGAAAAAAAATTATTCCCCCCCTTTAGTAGTTAATTTTTAAATCTATTTTTTTATTTTTTATTTTTGGAAATAGTTATAATTTCAATTATGGCCTGTAAATAAATGTCATTATAAGGCTACATTGAAAGGTAAATTTAAATTCGAAAATATTAAAAGTCGTACCCATTCAAGGGTTAAAATTTAGCCCCTAGATCCAAATCTTTGGTTTTTAGAAATTGTTTTAACAAAAAATCGATTTTATCAAAAGATCAATAGCTAAGTTATAATTAATCCATCCAATTGATTATAACATAACTCTTTTTCCCGACTTCAATCGAGTAGCGACTCCAAAAACATTTTCAAATATAAAAGAACTGGTTTTCTTTAGACCTTAGTCAAGGGTCAATATTAAATGGGTAGAGTTTAACACTGGTCAGTTTGAAGAAGATTAATTTATATAAAACTAGGAGGAAAAAACCAAGCTCAACAAGCACTTTGAAGTTTATTGAGTTTTAAATTAATCAATTGTTGTTATTGTTATTTGTTTAGATTGTTTTAAGTATTTTTTTTATAGTTTGATGCACAAAGAAAGGAAACATCAAGTAGAAGTCATGGAAATTCATAGGAAAGAGAAGAATTTCACAAAGTGTAAGAATGTAGATAGAGGATGGAATGTAAACATTATAATCACAACTGTAATAAAGGTAAGTATTTAATTTTTCAAGCATAGCATCTATCATGGGATCAATCATGACAACGATAAATTAATAGGGTTAATCCACCTATCCATCAAGGCTATGATCACTTCCCTGGAAAATTTCACACCTCCATCACGATTGTGATCACTACCCTGGGAACTTTTCGATTCAATCACAACCATGATAAAAATATTTACATTTGAAATTTTTTACCACAATACTAGTCACAATTTTGGTCACATTCGTGAATATAAAAGCGTATAGGCTATGATAGTTCAAAAATTTTAGACATTACGCTAATTATGAGACTCATCATGCTCGAAAACAAGCTTGAAGGAGGCATCACACCCCATATCACGACCGTGACCATGTCCTTACCACCCTACTATATATGAAATTTCCCTCTCCTCATTTCTTATATTTTAAAACTCTACCTCGTGGTAACACTCTCCATGTTAGTTTCCTTAGAATATCTATCACCATTTTCTTCACATCAACTCTTATTCCAACTCATTCTAACACTTGCATGATCACTCTCATCCCAATTACACTATTCTAAGGTATGATCTTCCTCTTTTTCTTTAGTTATTCTACATTTACAATGATTTGATTCATATAACTTTAGGGTTTGTATGTGTGTGTTTACTATGATTTGTAAATGTATTATGGTTGTACTCGTGGTTGTGTTTATGTAGTAATTAGACTTCAATTTGCATGACTTTCTATTGAATTGTAAAATACCAATCTTAAACCCTAATTTCTATTAATAATGACTGAATTGGGGATTTTTGCAATTTGAGCCTAATTTGATTATTTAGTCTCATCATAGTGATTAAGTGTTATGTAAAATTGTATTGATAGTTAGTTTTCTATATGTTTTAGTGTTGTAAGACAATTAGGAATTGTATTGTGTTTATGTGTTAATGTTATGAAGTACAGTGTTGTATAGTTGAGGGGAGACACAAATCCTTAGTTTAAGCTCGAGTTATAAGTTGAGTCATTATGAATTCACTTATGTAATGCATGCTTAATTATAGATTAGGGTTAAGTATGATTAGTCGATAAATGCTTTATATTTGTAAGTTGGTGGGAAGAAGATGGAATGGATGTACTAAGTATAGATTGTACTTGAATTCTACATGCTTTTTGTTTCTCTTAAACTAATACAGTTATTTGTAGATGGCACCCAAGAAATCATCAACAACTTCCAAGTACAAGAGATCAAAGGCTGATCATTCTCCTTCACCTCCTCTTAAGCAATCTGATGTAGCAAGTTCAAGTAAGGCAGTCATTCCACCAACTGGTATGATTGCAAAACAGAAAGAGAGATTTAATGAATTTGTTGCTAAGAATATCATCAAGAGACACTATATTATCAATTGGGATGTGTTAGGGGAGTACAACATGAAGATAGCCATGCAAAGATTGTTAGGAATTAGGCCATGGTTGAAGCTATTCACTATTCAAGAGAAGACTTACAAGCAAATAATATTATCCTTTCTCTCATCATTCAAGATTAAGTATGAGTATATTGATTTAAAAATTGACAATGAGGTAGAGTCCTTTGCTTTAGGAAGAACTCATACCTTTGATATGTTAGCCTTTGTACGAGCAATAGGATTATATACTCAGCTTGAGCTAGAGGATGAAGAGTTTGTAGATTTGCCAGTAAGTATTCCCTGAGGAACTTTAGTGAATGAGTTTTAAAGAGAAATCTCTAAGGAGAATAGTTTCAAGTTAAGCAAGTATAAGGCTTCAACTTTAAAGAAAACTAGTGCTTGAGTCTTCCACTACATTTTTGTTAGGATAATTTATGAAAATCATGAGAGCCCTAGAGTAGTAAGGGAACATGATTTACTACCCTTATACAGTGTAGCTAAGGGATTTTAGTGAATGTAGGAATTCTAATTGCATTTAGACTTCACTAGAAAATGTTTGATAAGAGTAAGGTCATTTTTGTAGGAGGATTGATTATGAAAATCCTCAAGAATTCGAGGTTGTGGCCTACTAGTGATAGGCTAAGAGACTCTTGCACTAATTCAAAATCACTACCAAGAACCCCTTTTAATCAATGAAGGATTGCAAGAGTCTCGGATCCTAACTTAGACATTGAGGACCTTAGTGCTCCAAATTTTGTACCATCTACTTTAAGCTTCTCAATCAATAATTTGAAGAGATTGGAAACTAAAGTGGCTAAGATTAAATAGACTCAAAAGGGCATTGTTGAGCTCTTGAAGAACATTGCCACAAAAGTGGGAGCAGCCATTCCCACTTGTTTCTCTCATCCTCAAACCCAAGAGGACATGAGTCCTAGTCAACCTTTGGTTCCCCTACCAACAAGTGCTCCACAAGAAGAAGAAGAAGAAGAGATGAAGAGTTGGAAGAAGAAGGCTCTAGTGAGAGGAGGAAGGGTTAGAAGAAGAAGAAAGTGATGATGAAGAGGAAAGTCAAGAACCCAACAAGATGTAGTAGGACAAGGAGTTGGGAATGAGAGTGAAGATAAGTCATTTAAGGAGGAGGAAGATAACTCCGATGAAGAGATGAAAGCCGAGGATGACTAACTTGTTTTCTTTCTTTTGTTATATTTTTTTATTTTAAGAATCATTATCTAGTTGAGAGCTTGACCTTAACGATGTATTATTGATGTAGACTCTCATATCATGTATTTGTTGTATTTTATTTTTGTTTTGTCTTAATGGCCAAGTGTCTCTTTTGTTGTTTGGTTTGTCATGGTGTTGGAGGTTATACTATTTGATGGTTTAAGAATCAATGAATTAGTTAAACTTCATATTTAATGGAAGCCTAGTTCTCGTCATTTATCATTCTTCATCTTTCTAATTGTTCATTTTCTATGCCTATTCTAGGTTTGCTTTCCTTAGAAATTCAAGACAATGTCTCTCACTAAGTATGGGAAAGGGTTAACCCTAATTATCATAACTCTCTCACTTCAGTTGTTTGTTTTCAAGTTGTAAGTTTACTAAGTAAATTGTCAATTTGGCATAGTAGTAATCAATTTTATACCTAACTACTTCCTGTGGACTTAGTGTACATAGTCAAAATTGTAGGATAAAATCTAAGTGATGCAAACTTACTGGCTATTTAATGAAAGAATTTAGAGGTTAGAAGTGAATCATAGTCTTTAGTGCAAGGTTAAATGGTTGTGTTTCTAAAATTACTAAGTAGTATATCTACTTATCAATTACTTTCAAGAGTTCTTTTAAGCTTGAATGAAAAGGGCAAATGAAGCAATTCGCTTATTGATGCTTCTTGAGAATCTCTTCAAAATGGAGTAAATTGAAGTGTGTAATGACTAAATTAGTAAGGGTAGGCGTTGGTCCCTCAAAAGAGCGAAGTTTGACCTTACCACTAATTTTTGTCTTTATAACTTAGCACTAAAAATTAATAAGGATTGCGTTAGTAAGGGCGGGCTTTGATCCCTTAGAAATGCAAAGTCTGACTCCGCTATTAATCTTTATCCTTATAACCAAGTTAGTAAGGGCGAGCTTTGGTCCTTTAAAAGAGCAAAGTTAGACATAGCTGCTAATCTTTGGTTATTCTAAAAAAAAAATGAAAAAGTATTGTGCATGTTGTCCTTAGAGAGATTCAATAAAAGAAGCAGAAATATAGGAGAAAAATAAATGTAATGTACTTTTCTTCTAGACTAGTGTTCTTAAGAAGTAATTAGAGAGTTTCAATACACTTAAGGAAGTAGATGAAGTATAAGCAATTTTCTTTTGTTCTATGTGACTTTGTGTTGACTTTATACCTTTAGAAGCTATCATTAAATAATAAGGGTGAAGTGTGTTTTACTTTGATTAGTCTTAGAATATTGGTTTGTGTATTCTAAGAACACAATATGGTAGGCACAAAGTTAATCCATTGGGAATACTTTGTCAAATGTGCAATTGATTGTTTTAAGTGTTTGCTTAAGGATAAGCAAGTTTAAGTGTAGAGAAGTTTGATAAGGGTAAATTACTTTACACTTTCAAGACATATTTAAGCATAAATTGTTCACAATTGTGATTCAATTCTTAAGTTTTGATACTTAATTGGGTAATGTATTGATTTCAGATGAATAATGAGCAAGGGGATGAAATTTGCACAAGAACAATGAATTTCAGAGCAATCACAACGGTGAGGAGAAGAAAACCTTGAAGTAGAACTAGGATTCACTCAATCATGGGCGTAATAATGAAGGAATGGAATAGCCAGCACTAATTACACCCTCCATCACGGGCTTAATTAAGGAAGTGATGTTGATCTCCTTGTTAATTACAACCGTGATTGTATAGCAAGAGGGTGATCAAGCCCTCAATCATGGGTGTGATGAGATATAATAAAGCGACGAGGAGTTCACATCCATTATTACGACCTTAACTGGTATAAAATCTTGTTTTCTGAGACTATCACTCCCCGAGTCACGAGCGTGATGAGATTGGACTTAATTGTTCTTCTTCAACTTTTTCACACGAAGTAGTATGTGGAACATGCATTAACATTAGGCGGTATCTTAAGTTGTATAATTCAAGTCCTTTAATGAGTCAAGCATAAATATACCATGACTTTTAGATAGATAGAGGGGGGATAACACTAGATAGAGAGATAGAACACTAGATCAAGAACATCATATCACCAACCAATACCTATTCATCCATCTTTGTACCCATTGTATTTCCATTTTCAAGATAGTTTCTAAGTGTTGTTTTGTACTTTTCTCAGAAGTACTCGAGAGAGCCAATATGAATTCATCATTCATTGTTGTAAAACTTTCTACAATGGAATTCAAAATGGGGTTGTATCTTTCTACTTGTCTTATATTAATTTCTTTGCTATTTTTTGCATTTTGTTGATACATTTTGTTATTTCAACATGTATGAATAGTAATTAGGACTTGCTACATCAACTTAGTATGAATAAGTGCATGAATTATTGAGTTCTTAATATTTGTTCATTCTAATCAATTGAACTTAATTAATCTAAGTACAATTTAGTGCACGACATTATCTTAAGCTAGATTTCAATAGAATATGTGAAAAGACAATTCTATTGAATAGATCTGATTCATTAGAACAATTTACTCCTAATAATGGAGATATTATTAGGAAAGTTGCTACATTCTTAGGGAAATCGTCAAATTAACATGACATTAATGCGATTTGAATTCGCTATTGATTTAGAAAAGATTCTAACAGGCATAATTTGGATTATAAGTAAGTAGTTCTGAGAAGAATGTTTATATGCTTATAATTTCCCATAGATAACAAGTATTAGGATAAAAAGCATATTGATAATATCATACTAAGTGGTGAAGCAAGTCTGTTTGTTAATCATTATAGTGTTAGTAGTTTCTATAACATCTATGTTAGATAAAAGTTGTTGTAGATTAGTGTAGTTTAGCTAGTAAATTAGATAATTTAATCTTTTCATCATTTGATAAATTGGGTTGCTAGTTAATAGGAAGAATAATTAGTATTAGTGTTTGAATCTGTTCCTAGTAGAGATGACCCTACACTCATTCATGCTATAAAACGATAGGTAAACTTGCCTATTAAACCGAATTAAGGATAGAATATAGGAATTTAAATTATAAGACTCAGTAACTCTATTAAGAGGCAATCAACAAATGCAGCCCAGTATTCATAGACTTAATGAATCAAATTTATCAACCTCACTTGGATAAATTTTTAATGGTGTTTATTGATGATATTTTGATCTATTGAAAATTGAAATATGAACATGTTCATCATTTGAGACTGGCACTACAGAAGTTGGGGGACAATAAGTTATAAGGAAAACTGAGCAAATGTGAGTTCTAGTTAGAGAAAATAACATTCTTGGGCCATATAATATAGTGAAGGAATTTCAGTAGATCCAAAAAAGGTTAAGGTTGTAGCTAATTGGAAACAACCTACTATAGTTACTAAGGTAAGAAGTTTTATGGGAATGGTAGGATATTATAGAAGGTTTATCAAGGATTTCTCAAAGATCGCACAACCTTTAACTTGGTGAACTAAAAAAGATGTTAAGTATGAGTGGACCAAGGAATGTAATTAAAGCTTTCAAGAGTTAAAAGATCATTTAATCGTAGCTCCGATACTTACCCTACTAGTTCTAAGTAAATCCTATTGTGTTTATAGTAATGCCTCTCGAAATGAATTAGGATGTGTTTTGATACAGGATAGCAAAGTAACTTCTTATGCTTCTAGGAAATTAAGGCCTTATGTGAGAAATTACCTAACTCATGACTAAGAATTAGCAGTTGTTGTATTTTCATTGAAAATATGGAGACATCACCTGTATGGTCAACATTATAAGATTTGTATTGATCATAAGTGTTTGAATTATCTCTTCACTCAGAAAGAATTGAATCTAAGACAAAGGCAATTGTTGGAACTAATTAAAGACTATGATTTAACTATTAATTATCACCCAAGCAAAGCAAATATTGTGGCAGATGCTTTAAGTCATAGAAATCATGAGCAAGTAGCCTCCTTATTAACCACTCAGAAGGAATTGATCTAAGAATTTGAGAAATTGAGAATTAAGTTTAAGAAGCGTAATGATGGGGTAAAATTAAGGAAGCTAATTGTTCAACTAACCCTATTGGAGAAAATTAAGATGCAATAAGAACAACATCCAAGTTTAAAATTGATGAAAGAAATGTTGAAGTTGGCGGAAGTATCGAATTTTCATATTGATGAAAATGGGCTATTGAGATTTGAAAGTCGAGTTTGTGTACCCAATGATGCAGAATTGAAGCAAGAAATCATGGATGAAGCGCATGTTATTGGATATACATTACACCCCTAGTAGACTATTGCAACCATTAGAAGTACCTTAATAGAAATGGGAAAATATCACAATGGATTTTGTGGTAGGACTTCTAGGAACTAAGGTTAGACATGATTCTATTTGGGTAATTATTGATAGATTAATGAAAAGTGCATGCTTCTTAGCTTATCAAACTGGTGACTCGATAGAGAAATTAACTAAGTTATGTGTACGAGAAATTGATCGATTGAATGGTGTACAAGAAAGTGTTGTTTCTGATAGAGACAGTCAATTTGTATCAAAGTTATGGGAGAGCTTACATTTAGCTTTAGGAACAAAGTTGCACTTCAATATAGCCTATCATTTGCAAATGGATGGTCAATCGAAGGGAACAATTCAAATACTAAAAGACATGCTTAGGAGTTGTATATCATACGTTAGAGGAGATTAGGATCAATATTTGACACTAATAGAGTTTGCTTATAACAACAATTATTGAGAAACTGTATAAATGGCACCATTTGAAGCATTGTATAGAAAAAAATGCTGATCACCACTATATTGGCATAGTAAGGAACATGTGGTGATGGGACTTAAATTGATTCAACAAACTAACGATAAAGTGAAAATTATTTAGCAAAGGATGAAAGCAGCCCAAGATCATTATAAAAACTAAGTAGATATGAAAGAAGACCTTTAAAATTTCAGGTTGGAGACTATGTAAATGTGAAGACAAGTCCATTGTAAGGATTTAAATGATTTAGAATGACTAGAAAGATAAGTCCATGTTACATTGGACCCTTTGAAGTATTAGAAAGAGCTAGGAATGTAACACACTGACTTGCTTTACCCCATATTCTATCAGCATTCCATGACATGTTCCATGTGTCTTTGTTAAGGAAGTTTGTGAAGAATCTAGATAAAATAGTAGAAATAAATCCAATTGACTTACAAAAGGATTATATGATGGAAGAGAAACCTATTCAAATACTTGATACATAAGTTCAGAGATTATGAAAATAAGATGCGAACTACGTAAAGGTTCATTAGGGAAGTGGCCCGTAAGTAGAATTGACTTGGGAACCAAAGACGATAATGCATAAAAGATACCTTGGTTGTTTTAGAAATCAAGTTAGTAAATCCTTTTTATTTTGATTATTGATAATTGGGCAATTGTTGGAGTATTTAGATGGTTATATTAGGTAATGTGATAATTAAAGTTTTGAGAATAAAACTTTTCTTAATGGGGGTAGAAATGTAAGCCTTATACTTAGTAAATAGGTATCGAACAGGTGAATTTAGGATATCATTGAAACTAATTCGATCAACCTAAAAACTTAGGAATAAACTCAAGACATTAGTTAAGGAGACCTTGTAGACCCGGATATTAAAAATATAAAAAAATAATAATATAACTAAAATAATACTATTTAATTATATTACTTATTATTTATGTAATTATGCCAAATAAGTCTCGTTAGTTTGTAAAATTTTAGAGATAAATAACATATGAAATAAAATTAATATGGGACTTAAAATAACATATAGAATATGTACATATTGATCCGCTTAAAATAGATATATAAAAATATAGCATATACTCCAGCAAGTATACTAGGTCGAAATCAAGTAATAAAGAGAGAGTAAGGTTATCAATCTCTCGAGAACTATGAAAGTACTAAACCTATGATAGCTCTTATCAATATTTAGGTAATTGAAATTGGATTACGAATTAACTAATCCAATAACTAACCTTAAACTATCACAAATAAAATCACGAGAATATATCTAAAACAAAATAATCAATTGAAAATGTGGGAAAAACAAAATTCACCCTAATTGTGCAAATCAAATTACCATCTTGTTATGTATATTAATAGCTATAAGGTCATTCAAGTGAAATCATCATGCCTTTAAATTAAGGACTTAAATCTCTAATTAATTGGTCAACTCCTGCATTTCTAATTAATAGTGGACTCTAAATTATAATCATACATCTCCCAATGCTATGATCGACCAATACCCTAAATTAATTATCCCTAATGTCTTAGTGAATAATCAACTAGAAACATTGCATTAATCTCTAGATAATTTCTAACTAAGCTAATTAATGCCATTTCCACATTAGCTAATTAATTTAATCAAGAATTCTTAACAAACATTATATCAACTCCTATATCAATAGTGCTTCTAACAATTATAGCTAATAGAGAATTATAATTGAAATTGTAGAAATTGAAATAATGATTTAACCATACATTTATTAATCCTATAACATGACTACAATTATCACCTTAGCTTCCTAAGGTTTCATCAATTTCCTACAATTAAAACCTAGCCAGCCATGAAAATCAAATTAGAAGCACATATCATAATCAAATTTGCAAGGAAGTTCATGATTGGAAGTAAGAATAAATGACAAAATCGAATAAATAGTAATAGAATAGTAATAGGATAGAAATCACCAATTCTATAACTACAATAAAGTAAACTTCAATTGCAAAAACTCTCAGGATGATCTCCACAACAATATCAAAGTCTTCTCATTGATCCATGAACTACTAAAAGAACAACTCTTCAAACTATCTCCTAACTTCTTCTAAAACTCTCTAGGTAAAAAGAAGATGACAAAGTCCCCTAAACTATGAACACAGCACATATTTATAGAGCAAACTAAGGATAGCTCTCAACTAGCTATTTTTTCACTGAAGATCGGCCATAAAGGCCAGCAATGTTTGAGTATAGGCCAGTGGTGTTGAATTGTAAACTGGCAACTTTTAATGTAGGCCAGCTGCCTTCATTTATAATGTCCTTGGCTAATGTAACTTAATTCAAGCTTCCTTCAATTGTGTAAAACTCCTCCAAATTGCTCATATTTCTACTCAAAATCCTTTGAGACCTAAAATATCTAAATGAATATACTTAAGTACCATTTCTTAATGATTTCTATAAAATCAATTAATAATTCAACATAATTTACACAATGGAATATGAGTAAAATATGCCTTTATCAACTTCCCTACACTTAAACTTTTGCTTGTTCTCAAGCAAAATAAATAGAACGAAAGAAAGAAATCTATGATCGAAAATACAAATTTTCCAATTGCAAATTCAAGAATCTGATCTTTCACACTTTTAAATTCACTAATTTATGATGCCTACTACTCAAACCAAATCGAAATATGTGATTAGAGTACTACAATTGAAATTCATTAGCCTATCTAGATAAAACAAAGTTTAATTCAAGCATTTACCTTAAGATTTCTATTATAAAAGTTGTTACTCAGTCTTAGAAGGAAAAATACCCATTTAAACTTCATGGTCGTTCGTAGGCATATGATCCTCTATTTATCCCTCTAAATAAGTCAACAAGATAGTGAAAGCATATGGTATCTACTCTATCCCTAGGTTTTCTTCCTTTTTATTACAAGCCTTAATGTATGTATTGATTTGCAATCAATGTTCGATGTTTCATTCACACTCTTTTTATTTTTTCTTTTGAGTTCAAATACTAAACTTTTCCTTTTTGCCCTTCTCATTATAATGAATTCATTGAGTCGACACATCCTAAGCTCATTACCTAAGTGACCAAGTTTTTATGGGACCCCTACGGACTCTTTCTCACTTTAACATTTAAGTTAGAATACTCTTAACTCAATTACTTAAGTTATTCGAGTAAAGGCTCTGCTTACATAATTTTTCTTTTTTGAATGCTTGCTAAAATTTTTTAGACTTCTTTTATAGGAATCACTAAGTACAAATCTTCACTTATTTCTTTCATTAAGTGTTAAAGTGCTATTAGAACAATTAAAAAGAAAATATACTAACTAACCTTACATAGAAGTAAACCTATTTACTTTTCACTTAAGGACTCGATTGACTCTTAAACTTCAAATTGTACTGCTAAAATCTAGGTAAGTTGGGTTCCTAGAGAATTGACTAATTAATTTTAACTAAGTACAAAAATCACAACAATGGTGAGTAAAGCTTCTCAGTAAGTTGTTTATTTAAGAAAATCATAAACAAATGCTATCAATAATTTTCTTTATACAATCTCTAGATTTCAAACAAGAAAATCAAAAGTTTGGCCTAAAAATTTCCAGATACTTAAGGATAAATAAAGTTTAAGGTGATAGGGAGGTATAACCGTTTATAAATAAAAACAGGCATCAGATGTCATGATATTCAATTCTAACTCCATTTCCTATATTCCCTTCCCCATACTTTAGAATAAACAGTATCTAAACTGTCTCTAATTTAGCTTACAATAGGAGATGAAGAAAATCATAGAAAATGAAAAACCAATGCTTCCCTAGTTTCGAGTTTTCAGCAACGAAGGAGAATTCCAACCATGATAGGGCTGGAGGAGACAAATGAAGGAGGGAGAGAAAAAATAAACTGATGTTTTCTTTATATCATAAGACTTATGCTAACCCCTACAACTGTACGCCGCCAGCATAGAATTCTAACAAGAAAGCCTGCTAAAGGCTAGCTACCTTTAATTCAAAAGGGTCAACTTTGAATTCAAAATTACGTACCCTCTCTTTTTCTTTTCTTTTTTCTTTTTAAGATGCTAAGCTTTAGGCCGCCTAAAGGCTAGTAGCCTTTAATTAAAAATTGCCAGCCTAAATTTTTTTTTCTCAAACATTAATTTGGTTAGACATGGGTTACCTCCCATGAAGCGCTTAGTTTATAGTTGCTAGCCTAACTTTCTCGATTCTTATAACAGATTTGCACTAACCACGATAGTGGCATCACTATCCATGGTTTCCCTTTCAAAATAATGTTTGAAAAGGTGACCATTTACCTTAAAAGTGTGGTTGTCTTCTACCGTCAACTCACTTATACCACAGGAAAAAACATTAGCTATCTCAAATGGCTTAAACCATCGAGATTTTAACTTACCTAGGAACAACTTCAATTAAGAGTTGTATAATAGAACTTTTTGACAGGTAAAAGCTCTCGCCTTTGAACGTTGCTCTTATGCCATCACTTGGCTCTCTCTTTGTATATCCTTGCATTTTCATATGCTTCTTCTCTAATCTCATCCATCCGATTCAATTAGAGCAACCTCTTTTCACCTGTAGCTTGTAAATCACTGTTAAGGTATTTTATGGCCCAATATGCCTTGTGCTCAAGCTCTAGATTTACCATAGACAATTTTGTATGAAGACATTCCTATAAGGGTTTTAAAAGCTGTCCTATAAGCCTATAATGCATCTTTAAGTTTTAAAGACCTATCCTTCATAGATGCATTGACAATCTTCTCTAAGATACGCTTTATTTCCCTATTAGACACCTCAACTTGTCCATAAGTTTGTGGATGACATGGGGTGGCAATTTTATGACTAACTCCATATTTGGATAACAATTTTTCAAACAGCTGAATGTAAAAATGTGCTCCCCCATCACTTATAATAGCTTTGGATACCCCAAATCTAGCAAATATGTTCTTTTTCAAAAATTTAATTACAATTCTAGCATCAATAGTTTATAGAGCAATTGCTTCTACCCATTTTGACACATAATCTATAGCTATAAGTATATATTTATTTGAAAAAGATAATAGTAAAGGGCCCATGAAGTCTATTCCCCATACATCAAAAAGCTCAATTACGAGAATGCTATTTTGTGGTAATTTATGTCTCTTAGAAATATTGCCAGTCCTTTGGCATCGAGCACAAGACATAGCATAGTTCTTATAATCACTAAACAAATTAAGCCAATAAAATCCATAAGATAAGATCTTAGTTGCAGTTCTTTCCACACGAAAATGGCCTCTTGCTTCCTTGTAATAATAGTGCTGAATTATGCTAAGTTGTTCAATACATAACGTCTAATGGGTAGCTCTAAACAGATATGGTTCATCCTAGAAATAGTATTTCACCTCATGTAAAAACTTCTTTTTCTTTTGAAATAAGTAATCGTATGGTGTAATTTTGCTGACCAGATAATTGACTATATCAGTATACCAAGATAATCCTTAGATCTCTACCGCATGAACTATTCATTAGGGAACTTTTCATTAATGGGTAGCTCTAAACAATTAGATTCTAAATGGGATCATTGATCAACAATCACATTTTTAGTTCCCTTTTTATCTTTCATTTCAAGGTCAAATTCTTGCAATAGTAAAATCTAATGAATTAACCTAGGTTTGGTAACAACTTTAGCAAATGAATATTTCAAAGCATCATAATCTATATACACTATGATCTTAGAACCTATTAGATAAGGCCTAAACTTATTACATGCAAATATAACTGCTAAAATCTCTTTTTCTATTGTGGCATAGTTTCTCTAAGCCTCATTAAAGGTTTTACTAGCATAGTATATTACATGAAATAACTTAACTCTCCTCTACCCTAATACTACTCCTACACATAGTCGCTACCATCACATATTAACTTTAAGGGGAGCTCCCAATCAGGTGCAAGGATCACTAGTGCCAAAATTAGCTTCTCCTTCAATAGATTGAATGCCTACAAAAATCTATCATAAAAAACAAAAGAAAAATCTTTTTCAAGTATATTGTAAAGAGGTTTAGAGATTTTGGAGAAGTCCTTCATAAATCTCCTGTAGAAGCTAGCATATCCTAGGAAGCTCCTAAATCCTTTGACTAAAGTAAGTGGTAGCAACTTCTCTATTATCTCCACTTTTATCCTATCAAGTTCGATCTCTTTTATTAACACCTTATAACCTAAGAGTATTCCCTCTCTTACTATGAAATGGTATTTTTTCCAATTCAAAAGTAAATTAGTCTCCTTACATCTTTTAAGCACACAACTTAAATTCATTAGAGACGATTTCAATGACTTCTTAAAGATAGAGAAGTCATTTATAAATATGTCAATAAATTCTTCTAACATGTTAGAAAATATAGACATCATACATCTTTTGAAAGTAGCAGGTGCATTGCAAAGACCAAAGGGCATTCTCTTAAAGGCAAAAGTGCCATAAGGACATGTGAAGGTGGTTTTCTCTTGGTCCTCTAGTACTATATGAATTTGATTACAACCAAAATAACCATCTAGAAAAACAATAATAGTCATACCAAAGTTTTTCTAACATTTGATCTATGAAAGGGAGGGGGAAGTAGTCCCTACGAGTGGCATCATTCAATTTTCTATAGTCTACACATACTCTCCACCCAGTCATAGTGCGAGTAGGAATTAACTCATTAGTCTAATTTTTAACCACAGTTATACTACCATTTTTAGGCACTACTTGAACGAGACTAACCTACTTACTATTTGAGATAGAGTAAATAATACCTACATCCAGCAATGTGAGCACCTCCTTATTTGCCACCTCCTTAAGAGTTGGGTTAAGTTGTCTCTATGGTTGTACTGTAAGTTTGCACTCAGCCTCCAACAATATCCTCTGAGTGCAAATCAACAAACTAATCCCCTTAATATCAACAATGGTCCATCCAATGGCTTCTCTATGCTCTCTCAGAACTTCTAAGACTTGTTTCTCCTAATCACTTGTCAAAGAAAAGGAGACGATTATTAGCAAAGTATCATCTATTCTAAGATAAGCATATTTCAAATGACTAGGTAATGGTTTAAGTTCAAGCACTGAAGGTTGTGTCAATGATGATACTAGCTTCTTCTTGCTGGTGCCTAGGTCCTCATAGTATCGAGCTTTAATTTTTGACACCTGTTCCATGAATTCTTCCTCAGGCTCATCATCATCGCTCCAATCATCTAGATCCCTAAAAACTAATTCCATGGTATCCAATCCTACTTTCTCTTCTATGGACTCATAGGTAATCTCATCAATAACATCAATTGTGTAACAGGCTTCATAAACATTAAAAGTTACTTAATCATACAAAATTCTTTAAGTAAGGTTACCTTGTTCTACATCTATCAATGCCTTACCTGTTGCAAGAAAAGGTCTTTTAAGGATCATGGTTACCTCTCTATCCTCTTGCATTTTTAGGACTATAAAGTCAATTGGGAAAATGAATTTGTCTACCTTTACTAAGACATTCTCCACAATACGTCTTGGGAATTCGATACTCCTATCAACAAGCTACAAGGTGACATGAGTCTCCTTACAGTCTTTAAGTCCTAACTTCTTGAAAATAGACAAAGGCATTAAACTTATACTTATACCATAATCAATAAGAACTTTATCAAAATGAAAATTCCCTATAGTGCAAGGAACAGTAAAACTCCCTTGATCTCTTTGTTTTCTCGATAGGCTTAATAAATTTTTCTATAAGATCATAGAGTACTCCCCTGTAAGCATCACGGGTGCATTCCCATCGATCTTTCTCTTCATAGTGAGTAGATCCTTCATGAATTTGGCATATGAAGGCATTTGTTGAAGTGCCTCTACAAAAAGAATGTTGATCTGCAGGCTCTTAAAAAGATCTAAGAATTTAGGAAATTGGGCATCTAGCTATTGTTGCTTCAATCTTCCTAGGAAAGGGACCGAAGGAACATACTGTTTCACTTCTAATGACTTCTACTTTGGCTCCTCTACCTCCTACTTCCCTCTTCCTTTCTTTGGCTTCTCTTCCTTTTCTTCAACTTGTCTATCAAGTGTTTCTACTTCCTTGCCAATCCTCAACATTATGGCATTGACACCTCTAAGATTCTCTTTAGTATTTCCAAGTAAAGACCCTAATGATCTATTGCTCAACTATTAGGAGATTTGACTAATCTGATTCTCTAAGTTTCAAATAATGGCTTGTTGATTCCGTAACATGGTGTCATTCTTTTACATATAGCTCAACATGAGCTCTTCCATTCTAGACTAATTCTGCTGAGGTGGAGCATTCTAAGTAGGACCTTGCCTGTAAAATCCAGGTGGTGGTTTAAATGTACTACTCCCGTTCCTCCATGAGAAATTTAGATGATTATACTACCTTGGATTGTATGTGTTCGAATAAAGTCCTTGATTACCCCATTGGAAATTGTTGACATAGTTCACCTGCTTTCCACTAAATGAAGCTGAAGAATTCCCAAATAAGCACCCATGGGTTAAATGTAGTCCTGAACATATCTCACAAAAACCAATGTGATTAGCATTAAAGGACTGTACTGATGTGAGTTTACTTATCTGGGTAGTAAGAGCTGAAATCTAAGCTGTTAATTGAGACATAGTGTCATTATCATTAACTAATGCCACTCTTGACTTACTTCTCTCGTTTTAACAATTATGTATACTAAAGGCCATCTCTTATATCAATGCACTTGTTTCATCATAAGTCTTACCCATTAGAGCACCTATAACTATAGCATCTACTAATTACCTCAGGGTCTTATCCAGACTGAGATAGAAAATCTTAATTAGGAGATTATCTAGTAATCCATGATGTAGGCATTCTCTGATTGCCTCCTTAAATCTCTCTCATGCCTCATAAAGTGACTCAACACTAAACTTAGTAAAGTTAGTGATATTGTTCATTAGTTTTACGGTCCTAGCTGGTGGGAAAAATCTCCTTAGAAATTTGGATGAGAGGTCAACCCAAGTGGTAATGGACTCCTATGGCAGTAAATGGAACTAAGCTCTAACTTTATCCCTTAATAAGAAGGGAAAGAGCTATAATCTGATGATCTCATCTATAACATTGTTCATCTTCACTGTATTGCAGTATTAGAGGAATCTTACAATAAGCTTATTAGGACTCTCATTTAGATATCCTCCAAACTGATTTGTCTTGACCATCTGAATGAGTGATGGTTTCAGTTCAAAGTTATTGGCCTGAATGATAGGCCTCCTTATGGTAGAACCCTTAATAGTAGGTATTATATAGTCTTGAAGTGCTCTAAGAACACCCTATATCCGATTGTCATCCTTGTTGCTTGCCATCTCAACTCCCTACACTTCTCTCCTTCTTCTATTCTCTCTCCTCAACTGATGCAAAGTGCACTCTATTTCTAAGTCTATTAGTAGAATTTCAGCACTTCTACACATGTACATAAAACACTTGCAAAGAGAACAAGAAACAAGACACGTCATAAAGTGCACCTAAATTGCCAACAGAACTAAAAGGTTTAAAATTTATAATCCTTAGCAACAACGCTAAAAACTAGATCCGCTTAAAATAGATATATAAAAATATAGCAAATACTCCAATAAGTATAATGGGTCGGAATCAAGTAATAAAGAATGAGTAAGGCTATCAATCCCTCGAGAACTATGAAACTACTAAACCTATGATAGCTCTTATCAATATTTAGGCAATTGAAATTGGATTGCAAATTAACTAATCTAATAATTAACCTTAAACTATCATAGAGAAAATCACAAGAATATATCTAAAATAAAATAATCAATTAAGAATATGAGAAAAACAAAATCCACCCTAGTTGTGTAAATCAAATTGTCATCATGTTATGTAGATTAATAACTATAAGGTCATTCAACTGAAATCATATGCCTTAAAATTAAGGACTTAAACCTCTAATTAATTAGTTAACTCCCACATTTCTAGTTAATAGTAGACTCTAAATTACAATCATACATCTCCCAATGCTATGATCAACTAATACCCTAAATTAATTATCCATAATGTCTTAGCATATAATTAACTAGAAACATTGTATTAATCCCTAGATAATTTCTAACTAATCTAATTAACGTTGTTTCCACATTAGCTAATTAGTGGTGAAATGAGCCTTTAAATGATAAAAACCACATTAATTTCATCAAATGAGGTTTATTTTAATGAAATAAACCTCTAAATGGTCAAAATGCAACCACTCTAGTGAAATGAGCCTTCTTTTAAGGTAATGCGTATTATAATGGTGAAACCAATGTTTCTATGGTGATATAAGCCATCTATTGGGAAAATGACCCTTAAATTGGTGATAACCAACCTCTTAATGGTTCAAATGTGTCTAATATGGTGAAATGAGGATCATTGCAAAACTTATTTCCTTAAATCTAGGGTCATTTCACTAAGCAAACACTGTTTTCATCATTCAAAGCTCATTTCCTCAAAGCTTGCCTCATTTCACTATATTATGATTGTTTTTTCACTATTTGAAGGCTTATTTTTCCGAAATAAGCCTATAATCACTACACTATCACTCTCTTCATTACCTAAAGGGATTTTGCTATTTCACCATATAAAGGTTTAGTTCTTTGAAATAAAACTTATTTTATTATACTAATACCATTATCATCATTTCTAAGCTCATTTTCAAGTAAAGCTTATTTTACTATAGAAATATATTTTTTTCACCATATCGACATCACTTTCACCATTTTATAGATCATTTCTTCAATACAAGCTCTATTTCACCACATTATCACTATGTTCACCATTTTAAGATTTATTTCCTTGATGCAAGACTTGTTTTACCATATTAACAACTGATTTCACTATTTGATGACTTATTTCCTCTATGTAAGGTTCATTTCACCACTTCTAACACTTTTTTCACCAAAGATAAGGCTTTTATCATTTCACTATTTCATGGAACATTCCCTTCAATTAAAGCTTATTTCACTATACCAACATTGTTTTCATCATTTCAATGTTTATTCCTTCAAAGAAAGGCTTATTTCACTACAATAACGTATTTTCACCATTTTATGGCTCATTTCCTTAAAATATGGGTCATTTTACCATATTAACATCGTTTTCCTAATATCACAAATTATTTCCAAGTAAAGTTTATTTCACCATATTATATTATCTTCATTATAGGAAGAATTATATCGTTTCACTAAATGAAGACTTAATTCCTTAGTGCAAGGTTCATTTCACTACATAAACACACTTTTCCAGATAGGGATGGTTTTAATTGCTTCGCCGTTGCAAGACTCGTTTCCTTAATGCAAGGCTTATTTCACTACTCTAACAATAATTTTCACTATACTAACACCTCTTTTTAGCATTCATCACACCGACTCTATTTTCACTATAGGAGTTTCACTATAAAAGGGCTTTGACTACTAAGTATTGACTATAATTGTATACATTACATCTAGTAGTATATTAGTTATTTTAATTTAGCAAAAAGGAATATTAAATCAATTCTATACTTTCTTAACATTTGAATCTATATTAAATTAATAGCTATATCCATAATATTGAAATAGGGAGCCACGCATTAATGTCTTTTTTATGTTTTAAACTTCTTTGAATCTTTGATCCTATTTTTAGCACATGTAATATAGGTATATGTCTACTAGTATTTAATAAACATGAAGGAAGGAGAAAAAAAAATGGATCCTACATGTAAGTGGATGTTTAATTTAATAAACCCTACAATGCATTACTTGCATTTATACTTTTTGATGAAAATTATAGACATTAGTAAAATTAATTAATTCTTTAAGGGGCTTTAGAAAATTTTATAATCTAATATGAAATTACACTTTTGTGACATATGTTAATTAGTTTATTTTTTCTACATGTCTTAAAAAATAACTATGATATTTCACCATACTTATGCTTTTTTCACCAAAGATAAAGCTTTTATTATTTTTCCATTTCGTAGGCCATTTCCTTCAATTAAGGTATATTTGACTACACCAATATTGTTTTCTTCATTTCAATGCTCATTCCTAAAAAAGAAAAAAAAAAAACTTCTTTCATCACAATAACACATTATCACAAATTTATAGCTTATTTCCTCAAATTAAGACTCATCTTAACATACTAATGCCATTTTTAGAATTTGAAGACTTGTCTTTCAATGTATAAGGTTTCTAATGTAATATCACCTTGTTTACTATAAGGAGTGATTTTATAGTTTCATCATATGAAGAATTAATTTCTTGATGGGATGTTCATTTCATTGCATGAACAATATTTTTATCATATGAGCAATATTTACTATTTCACCAATTTAATACTTATTTCCTCGATGCAAGACTTATTTCACCACACTAACAACCTTATTCACCTTTTCAACACTCATTTTACCAAAACGACACCATTTTCATCATATGAAGGGCTTTGGAAGTTCCATTATTTCAAAGTACATTTTATTAAAATAAGGCTCCTTTCACTATACTAACACCATTTTCATCATTTCAAGGTTCACATCCTCAACGTAAAACTCATTTGACCATACTAATACTTCACTATAAGAAGGGCTTTTACTATTTTAAAGCCCGTTTCTTCAAATTAAGGATCATTTCACCAAACTAACATTGTTTTCACTATTTCAGGACTCGTTTCCTCAAAGCATGACACATTTCACTATACTAATTCCATCATTCCAATTAAGGTTTATTTCCTTAAAATAAAAGTTATTTCGCCAAATTATCACCATTTTCACCATAGATAGATGGTTTGTTGTTTCATTATATAAATATTTAATTCTTCAAACTAAGACTCATTTCACCATAGTAATACTATTATTTTCATCTTTATGCTTATTTTTGTGGAAACTAAAAAAAAAATAATTCTCACCATAATGAGGGATTTTATTATTTCACCATTCTAAAGTTTATTTCATCAATACAGGGTTCATTTTGCCACATTAGTATTGTTTCAACGTTTCAAGACTCATTTCCACAAACTAAGGTTCATTTTACTATATTAATATGGTTTTCATTATTTTAAAACAAATCCTCAAAACATAGCCATGTAGAAATGAGCATTAACACATCAAATGCCTCTATAGGGAATTTTATACATACATGAAACACCCAAAAATATAGAAATTATATATGTATCATTATCTTTTCAATTCAATAACCTATAAATCTCTCAAACTTTATGAAATGCTTAGTAATATTGCTTCTCACACTTTCTAAATGATTCTTCTATAACCTTTTAAAAATTTGACAATTATTATGGCAAAATTTGGATAACTAAAAATGAAATTGATATAGTACTAATTAAGACATTTATACAATGAAATCGATCAACAAACTTCATGTAAACGACTATAACTAGGATTACTAATGATGTATAGGAGGTTATCTTCTATGAATTATTAATTAGATGGATGATTAATTACATGTGTATAATAACATTTATTTGAATGAGATGAAATACATACTTTTTTTGTGCATGTGTATTTTATTTTTATTTTTATTTTTTCCATGGTTATAATATTTTTTACATTAAAAAAAAGGTTAATTCACTTTCAAGTTATATCTATAATAATTACTTTATGATTATTCAATTATATTAAACATACCAATATAATTACATATAGATTTAAAATTACTTTTAATATAATAAAAATACCATATATTATTTTTTATCAATTTCAACATAACATAGAAGAATAATAGAAAACCCAATGTGTAGTATGCTAACAAAACATGATGGAAGAGGGGAAAATTTAACAATGATGCAAAGGAATGGTATATAAATGTCACCAAATTCTTCAACCTTTATTAGTAATTTGAAAAATAACCTATTGTCGCCAATTAAAGATATACAAGACAAGTCCCATAAAAAATATGGATGGGACAGTAGAAAAATCAAATTTACATTATCCTAGTTATGTAACTATTAAAGAAATTTATAAATCAATAAAAATAAAATCTAAAATTGTCAAAGAAAGTATATGTTACAAAAAAATAATAAAGATAATAAAATACAACTAATACATCATCAAATCAAATAGAGTACAAAACAAGATTGCAAAATAAAACTCTTTTCCAAACGTAGGATTTGACGGTTGCCTTGATCTTGATTCACATTATGACTATAGAGCTATGAATGTGTATGAAATTAATGAATAAATAAAATGGACAATTGGCCACCTAAGGATGAGGTTGAAGCAACTATATAGAAACTTAGAGATTTATTCTCACCTAAGCCATTGTTAATGAGGTCTATTTACAATAAATTGTAATATTAATTAGGATTAAACAAAGTATAATTATGAAAGTATCTAGCATTATTTTAAAAGCAATATCTTAGGATTTATATGTATAAGTATTTCAATCTATATTCTTGTGAATACAATCATTTTACATGAGTATAATATATATGATACATACAATATACTTAATTAATGTGATACAAAATCATATCACAATCTATGCATTATGCTCTCAGTGTTATATTTAGTATTCTTAATATAATATATGTAACTTATTGAGAGTATACATTGTTGAGATGAGCTCTTATTTATTTGTTGTAGCAGACTTTGACCTGTAATTTTATTATTGGTATACGTTAGCAGTAGTAGGATTAGTAGATTTTAGTTTAGCAACAGGTTGGTTGAGTTGGTTACGTATTACATTGCAGCATATAAAGGGAATTTCTATTGCTTTTGCACTTAATCAAGAATTCCTAACAAACACTATATCAACACCCGTATCAATAGTGCTTCTAACAATTATAACCAATAGAGAATTATAATTAAAATTATAGAAATTGCAATAATGAATTAACCACATATTTATTAATCCTATAATATGACTATAATTATCACCTTAGCTTCCTAGAGTTTCATCAATTTCCCACAATTAAAACCTAGCTAGCTATGGAAATTAAATTAAAAGCACATATCATAATCAAATTTGCAAGGGAGTTCATGATTGAAAATAAAAACAAATTACAGAATCACATAAATAGTAATAGGGTAGAAATCACCATTTATATAACTATGATGAAGTAAACTTCAATTGCAAAAATTATAAGGATGATCTCCCTAGAAATAGCAAAGTCTTCTCAATGATCCATGAACTACTAAAAGAATAACTCTTCAAACTATCTCCTAACTTCTTCTAAAACTCTCTAGGTAAAAAGAAGATGACAAAGTCCCCTAAATTATCAACATAGCACGTATTTATAAAGCAAACTAAGGATGGCTTTCAATTAGCTATTTTTTCACTAAAGGCTGGCCATAAAGGCCAGTAGTGTTTAAGTGTGGGTTGGCGATGTTAAATTGTAAATCAACAGCTTTTAATGTAGGCCGACTTAAGGCAAGCTGCCTTCATTTCTAATGTTCTTAGCCGACATAACTTAATTCAAGCTTCCTTCGATTGTGTAAAACTCCTCCAAATTGCTCATATTTCCACTCTAAATCCTCTAAGACCTGAAATATCGAAATGAATATGCTTAAGTACCATTTCTTAATGATTTCTATAAAATCAATGAATAATTCACATAATGGAATACGAGTAAAATATGCCTTTATCACATATGTGTTGTATGCAATTTTTAAGTATATGTGTATACCCATAATTAGCTAAAATACCCTAATATTTATATTTTAGGCTAAAATAGTGTAGAAAAATCAATAAAAAATCATTAAAAAAAATACATGAATAACTAGGAAGATGAGAATTCAAGCGTGGCAAAGCAGGGATAGGTGTTTAAGAATAAACCATGTTATCATACAATGATTTAGATTTTGAATTTAAAGGATTATGCATGAGGAGAGAGAAAGAAATCCATTTACACATCTAAACAATTCAGAAAATTTAGAAGAACCTCTCCAACAATTATCTCATCTAAAGTAGGAATTGGGAAAATTAAGTGATAGATTTGGGAATTTAAGGAAGTAAATTAGGAAAAAAAATAGGTGCAATCTAAGTAATAGAGGGGGTTCAAAAGATTAAGGGGCTACTAAAGTTTAACCACTACTACCACAAAAAAACTATACCCACTGCCTAATGGTTTCAATAAGGTGGGAGTAACCATTGGTGGTTGAAGCTTCAAATTCTAATAGGTATCCATTTTTATCCAGTTTTGTAAAAATACCGAATATGCCCAGAAAATTATGAAAGAATTATTCTTATATATTTTTGTGTCTAGAATCTAAAAAAAAAAAAATCATCCTGTATAAGTTTAGTAGTTAACATATACATCCTTAAGAAATCACAAAAACTGGACAATTTTTGAAGTTGAAATAAATTGAGTAACCGATGTAGATTCCACTTCAAAAATTTTTTATAAACTATCCTAAGTTAATATTAAATTGCTATGTGAAAGTTTTTCACGATACTATTTTTTATTTGATATTTTAGCCTTCAATTATGGCTAAAATGGTGATTACAATAAAGAATGATGTATTTCTTTAAGGAACATCACTTAGATACAAAGTTTGATTCAATATTGGAGTATGTATACTGCTTTGGAGTGAGTGGATTGATTAATAAAGTAAGAAGTTATGGAAAATTGTATATTGGCCTTAAAAGGTGAAGCTGGTAACTTGAATATCTAGGTTGGAAAGGGATAAATTGATGAAATATGATGTATTGTATGATGAGTTGAGAAGTAAAGAAATTAAGGAAGGTTTGTTGGAGTGTTACTTACTGTTTTAAACTGATTTCATAACTATAAATTAGAAAGAAGTTAGTAAATTAGCTAACTATAGGACATTGATTAAAGGTAGAGGATGATTCAAAGGATTCTATGAATGAATTTTTCACTAGAATGACAATCAAAGAATAAGCTAGAAGCAAAACTTAAGAATAAAATGTAAAAATAAGGGAAACCGAAGATTAGTCAAATGATGATTTTATTAAAAGCTTTAAAGATAACAAAGTCAAAGGGTAGCTTAGAAGATAACGTAATAAGAGGCTTAACTTAGAGAAATTCAGAGGCTCTCTTAGAGGGTAAATCTAGTGTAACAAATAACCCTTGTATAGCTTAGAGATTAACTTAAAGTATTTCTAACTAGAGAAAACCACTATGAATCAACTCAAAACCTAACTCGTAGGATTTGGCCGACTAGGGTAGCTTATAAAAATCAATGAATGGTAAAAAAATCACCATTTTTAAGTAGAAATAACTTATGAAATTTATGAATAAACATCCAAAAACATATAAAATAAACTAATGGCTAATGAATCAAGGCTTGAAAACTAATCTACTACGTATTTCTAAGGATAAATGAAGATTAAGGTGGCAACTGTCAGGAGTAAGTTATCTATAAGTACAGGTAAGTTAGGATCAATGCTTCATAGAATATTGAAGTATCACATCAGGATACCTAGAGAAGTAAACGTGCTTATTTGTAGTTGTAGCTAGATTTTTTATGCGTATGCTATGTATATGCTTACGATACTGATTGTTGATTGGAAGTTAAACTCCAAGTGTTGTTTTGATAGGAATCAACCCCCTCGACAGATCACAAGAAGCCGAGCTAAAAATTCAAGGGCTTACACGAAAAATACTAACTCTAAGCCATAGCCGAACCGAGGACTCCTATCCCTATCCGACCTCTAGCCAACCTGTTTATCAGATCCTTACGTGTATCCAACATGCTCTTGCCTAATGCGAAGTCTTAACCTAGAAAGTAACCCAGGAAAGGTTAGCCGAGTCGAGCTCTCTAACCCTCCACTGTTGCCTAACTCCAATTCAACTAACTTCCTAACCAAACTGATTGGCTCTTGACCTAATCCAAATCAAGTCGGCTCCTGAATACCAGCACTTCTTATTTCCACCTACATTGTATCATATTCCTATATCTAACTACCAAGCGACATGTATCTCTTAACACAATGTTTTAGAATGATTCTTTCTTTTCCGTACTAAATATTCTTTGTCTCTTTTATCTCTTTTAGTATGTCTTATGTAACCTAGCATAGAACACCCTTTTGTCTTTTCATACATGTAAAGAACCTTAGTGGACTAGTATATAAACCCCCACTCTCTTGTATACGGGGATCATTCAACTTTCAATACAAAATTATTCACTTAAGCAACCTTAGTGTTCCCATTGTCATTCAACTCTTATCTATTCCCTTTAGTAAGGAGTAATGGTGAGTGACACTTCAATTCAAACCAGTATGTCACATCCGATAGGTTATTAGCTGAGTAGGATCGAGTGGTATGTCATATCCATTCGGTAGCTGCCTAGACTTTGCAAGCTTTTTCTTGTCTTCTTTCTGGTTCACTACGTTGTGGTACCTCTCCATATGTCTGACCCTAAAGACACATCAGCTTCACTGGTATCAGAGTATGGTTCCGCAAGGAAGTGTTTAAAGTTGCAGTGAAGTTTATGTTCGCTTTACTACTAGTGGCTGCTATGTTCCTTCCATGGATACAATAGTGTGTTGTTATCACAGCAAGAGTGGTTTTATTATTACTTAGTTTTACTTTGTTTTTCATTGCAAAAATAGATAAAGTTTATTTCTATCTTATTTGAGTAACTATCAGGTGTCAAAGTTGTTAGCAAGTTGTTAATCCATTTGAGAAGTACTGAACTATGCTAGATTCAAGTGTTCAAGGAGTTATTGGTGACCAAGGTAATAGTGCTCAACCTAGTCGTAGACTTGATGGTAGTAATACCCCAGGGTTGGTTGATGACATGCAAAATAGACTCACGAACCTTATTGAGAGTTTAGCCACCGTAATGCAAATTAACAGACAACAACCCTAAGGTGTACAACAGCAAAACCTATAACAAAATGCCCCTAAGAGACACTATGGCCAAGGCAACTAAACCAATCACCCAATTTGACCGCCACAAGCTAGAGGAGTAGTAAACCAAGCTACTAGACGAAGACTGGAGTTAGAGGAGATTGGGGAAGATGATGAGGAGCTGGGTGTTGAAGGATTTGGTGAAGAAGAAAAAGTTAATTATTACTAAGCATAGGGACGAGGACATCGAGTCTCTCGAGGGCTAGACAATGTCAAGGTGTAAATCCCGCCCTTCAGTGGAGTAGAGATGCAGAAGCATACTTAGAGTAGGAAGAGAAGGTCAAGAAAGTATTTGAATGTTATGGATATGAGGATGCGGTCGAGGTCCAACTTGCTACATTAGAGTTTACTGGGTATACCACCATGTGGTGGAAGAATCTGAATATAGCTAGGGAAAGAGATGGAACACGAGGTGTTAGAACTTAGAATGAGATGAAAAGGTTGTTAAGAAATAGATTTATGCCGAAGACTTATTTACAAGATACATTTGCAAAGTTACAAGAGCTTCTCCAAGGAAGTCGAACTATTGATGACTATGTAAAAGAGTTCCAGATGTTAATGATCTGAACCGAGATGGAAGAGCCAAAGGCCTATACAATATCGAGGTTCATTTCTAGGCTAAAGTATGAGATTCACAATATCGTGGAAGTATAGAGGTTTTATAATTTGGAAGAGGCCATCATAATAGTATAGAGGGTCAAAAAGCAAAAAAGAAATGTTCTAAGCCAACCTGAGCCAACATTCTCATCGAGCCTTGGTACCACGCCAACTTATTCAAGCTGAGCTAAGGAAACCATACCAAACCGAGGAAAGGGATGACTAATCTGATGATAGTTGAGCAAGTCAGCATGGTAAAGTAGGACAGTCAGGCCGAGCCAAGGCTAGGCAACCCTTGAGAATGTATGAGAAAGGATAGACCTTTTGACAAAAGTTTAGCAATTAGAAATGCTTTAAATGCTTAGATTTTAGATATATGGCTTCTGAGTGTCTGAACATACACATCATGGTGCTTTGAGGAGATATGGTGAATAACACCAATGAAAGTGAGCCTGAGGAGGAAAAGGATACTTGAAAGGCAAAAGCTGAAGAGGAAGAGGAGACCTGTATCTATGTGAACCAGGGAGAAGTGATGACCCTAGTCTTAAGACGAGTCCTAAGTTCCTTACTAAACCCTGAGGAGGATCAGAGGGAGAATTTATTCTATACCAAGCGTACCACCAAAGGCCAATTATGCACAATCATAGTAGATAAAGGAAGTTGCACTAATGTGGCTGTGAAATCCTTTGTGCAGAGGTTAGGTTTGCTGACCTGAAGGCATCCCCGACCTTACAAGCTACATTGGCTTCACGATAAGGGTGCCTTGTACATGATTGAACAAGTGACCATACCATTCAATTTTGGAAATGTATAATGAGACGAAGTAATATGCGATGTCATCCCCATGGGAGCTTCACATCTGCTGCTTGGACGACCTTAGTTGTTCAACCAATGTATTATGCACGACAGGTATAAGAACACCTATGCTTTGTTAAGGATAGAAGGAGGATAGTGTTGCAACCCCTAACCTCATCCTAGGTAAATGAAACCCATAATCAGCTCACCTAAGCTAGTAAAAAGAAAACCTTAGTGATGAGTCATAGAGAGCTCTAATCTACTAAGAAAGCTCATGAACCAATGTTCTTGTTGGTTAGAAGACTGATGGAGATGAGGGAGTTACAGAAAGTTCCAAAAGAGATCCGAAGCTAGCTAAGTGAGTTTTCCAGTAGCCACCCTCAAATCGGGAACCAATTTTTTTAGATATTTTTGGAAAAGTCTTTAGAGGAGACTCGGGACTAAACTAGTATTCAGCTCTAGTAGCCACCCTTAAACTAATGGCTAAACTAAAGTAGTGAATAGGACACTAGGAAATTTGCTTAGAGCTATTGTAGGGAAGAACTTAAGAGATTAGGATCTGTGCCTACCAATTGTAGAGTTCACATACAATCGAACTACCTACAACATTACATGTAAAGCCCCATTCGAAGTCATCTATAGCCTTAACCTAACCATTCCCCTAGACATGATTAGTACCCCAGCAGCTACTAAAGAGAGCCAATCTAAAGTTGATCGAACTCAAGAATTACATGAACTACCCCAGTCTGTAACAAAGAAGATCGCCAAATTCAATCAAACGCAGTAAGAGATTGGCAACCGAGGCCGCCAAACTGTTTCTTTCCAACTAGGAGAGTTAGTATGGATTTACCTCAGCCGAGAGTGACTCTCATACTTAAAACAAAGAAAACTATCTCCCTAAGCTGATAGCTCATTCAAGGTCTTGAAGAAGATCAACCGCAATGCCTACCAGATTGAGTTGCCCAATGACTATGGTGTTCCTCTATCTTCAATGTGTCTGATCTAATTTTCCATCAACCAATAGAAGAAGACCCTGTAAGTGCCCCAACAAAATGAGGAGAAACCACTTCAGATTTGAGGACAAATCTTTCCAACCCCCCAGTAAATGATAGGAATTAACCCCCAAGGCCGATCATAAGAAGCTGAGTTAAAGGAATTCAATGGCTCACACAGAAAATACTTACTCTAAGCCATAACTGAGACGAGGGCTATTATCTTGATTCGACGTCTAGCTGACCTATCTATCAAATGCTCACATGTGTCCAACATGCTCCTGCCCAGCTGCAAAGTCCTGACCTAAAAAGTAACCTTGGAAAGGCTAGTCAAGCCCAGCTCTCCAACCATCTACTAGTACCTAACTCCAATTTAGCTAACTTCCTAACCAAACTAATTAGCTTCCGACCTAATCCAGATCAAGTCAACTCCTGACTACGAGCACAATGTTCTAGATCATATTCCTATGTCCAACCACCAAGTGATATGTGTCTCTTAGCACAATGTTCTAGAATAATTATTTATTTTTCATACTAAATATTCTTTGCCTCTTTTACCCCTTTTAGTATATCTTATGTAACTTAGTATAGAATACCCTTTTGTTTTTTCATACATATAAAGTAACCCTAGTGGACAGGTATATAAACCCCCACTCTCTTGTATATGGGGATCATTCAACTTTCTATACCAAATTATTCACTTAAGCAACCTTAGTCTTCCCGTTGTCATTCAACTCTTATATATTCCCTTTAGTAAGGAGTAGTGGCAAGCGACCCTTCAATTCGAACCGATGTGTCATATCCAATGGATTGTTGGTCGAGTAGGATCGAGTGGTGTATCATATCTATTCGATAGTTTCCCAGACTTTACTAGTTTTTTCTTATCTTCTTTCCGGTTCTCTTCATTATGGTGCCTCTCCTTATATCCAACCATAAAGATGCATCATGTTTTCTACTTAAATGTATTATGTTTAGAGTATACGAACTTAGTTGCTTACCTTATACTCTAGAATAGTCTTAAGATGACCAAAGATCTAACCAAACATTCACAAACCCAATATAAGTAACGATTAGGTTGTCATACTAAATACTGACACTTCAATACGAAAAGCAAAAATGGTCCTTTTCTCATCCTTAGTCAAATTAAGTGACAAGAGTAGGGATCACCATAAGGTTGGAAATCATGGTTTGAATATTATCTAAGAAGAAGGGCATTCTCCATTGCACAAGCCCAGATTTATTCTAATAATGTCACATTAAAAATCCTCAAAATCTAAGTTAGAGTAGACAAAATTACTCTAACTTCACAATGGATTGGTCAAACATTATGAGATACTCTATCATTTGTTTGTTACATTTTCATTTAAATAATGGTTAAACTACCATATATGTTAATGTACACTTATGACTCTGTCCCTTCTACTGAGCTAGTTGATCTTACATCATAATAAATTGTTTTGTAGGTGTGGAGTAGCATTCGAAGATGCCTCGTTACAATTGTCTACAAGTTAGTTTAACGAGTTAAGGAGTGAAGTATTGAAGTCTAGTAAATAGATCTAAGCTCATGTTACTTTTGTTTTTCTTTGTTGGGGGGATTATAAGGTCCTCTTAGGAGGCCTTATAGTCTTTGCTAGTTCACTATTATATATACTATATGTAATGCATTCCTCTTGCGGAGATATATAGTTTCTTTTGAAAACTCTATAACTTTTAATTTACATAGAGCTATGTAAGAGAACTAAACTATCTATAGATATGAGAAAAAATATTTTTGTAAAGTGTTACTCTACAATTCTTATATACTACAAGTGCCCATCTGATGTGGACCTAGGAGCTTTAAAATCACTAGGGCTTATTATAGGGAGTAATAACCAAGCAAGTCCTTTGAAATATAGAAGAAATAAGGATGGGATAGTCATCAACACAGTAGCTTGCATAAGCTACTCGATGGATATGATGTACCAACAAACACAACACAACTTAACATTTTGCTTAATATAACTCATAAGCTAATGTTAAGATCCAATCGCCACTAATCATAAGCTACTAAGCAAGATTAGATAAAAGTGTAAATGAACTATACTCAGATAAGGATATCTCACAAAAACAAGTATATTCAATAAAAAGATGAAAAAGATGTAAGTTACCTTGCGGTTACAGTAAAATGACTATTTATATGAAGTCTTTTAAGGCAACAATACAAATATGGAAAATTACTTAAAAGACAATTGTTAACCTTATTTCGTTTTCCTTAATTTAATCTATATTAAGTCCAATCAACTTAATATAAATTACTTGAGATTAAATTTAAGAAACATTTTTTTAAAAAAAAATGTTTTGAAATATATTTTTTAAAAAATTAGAGCTGCTAACTAGTTAAACTAGTAAAAAAATCAAATTAAGGTTTTTGAGTGAAAAAACCTTAGAAAACCTTAATTTGGATACTGATTGGCTAATTCTCTAAAAGATTAATTTTAGAAAATTAAGTAAAAAAAAAAACTAAATTCTAGGGGCTAACCTCTTAAGACTAAGTTACCGTGTAAAAATAAAAAGAAAATAATGGCTTTTATTTTAAATTATTCCAAAAACACGAAGATATATACAAATATATATAATATAACTAAAATGAATTTTTAGGATTTTTCATCGAGAATTTTGAAGAAAAATTATAAAAAATATTATTTTTATACGGTTACCTTGAAGGTGCTTACGTACTCGCTATTCAAGATCAAATCTATATAATTCTTTTTTATAAAATATTTAGTGGTAGATTTTTTTACTTTTAAAAATTAAGCTAGATTTACGTCTATTTACTAATTTATTATTTAAAAAGAAAACTAAAAGATCTAATTTAACGAATCCAAGAAAACCCTAGTTAACTAAATCTTTTTTGAAAATTCAGGCTAAGATTTTTTATTTTGATCTAAAAAAAAAATCACTACATGTCAAAATCGAAATTCTCTAAATCCTACATACAAGATATATTAAAATTCATATCATCTCCAAATATACAAATCTCAAAGAAAAGATACAAGATTTTCTTAAAAAATGCAATTTAGCAAAAAAATGTAATTTAACTAAATTAATAAAAAAATGAAATTTTCTAAAAAAAATATAGCTTACAATATGACAATTAAAAAATATAATTAAAATAACCTACACTAAATAAGTCAAGTTGTGTGTAATCGGCATATTCGTGTTGACCATTTCGTGATTGCTTAGACTATGTTCACGTACTCGGTATGTGTATTGGTCATGCACGTGTGCAATAGTGGATCGTAATTGTTAAGCTTGGTTTTTCACTCTCTCGGTTCTTTTTTATAAATTAAGCCTTCTCTAAACCGATCAGTATTAAACCCTACCTGTTTAATACTGGTCCTCAACTAAGGTTTAAAAAAAATCAATTATTTTATTTAAAAAAAAAAACCTTAGAGTTGCCACCCAATCGGAGTCGAGAAAAACAATTAAGTTATAACCAATTGAGTGGATTGGTTAAAACTTAGCTACTAATCTAATAAGAAAAATCAATTATGTAAAACGGTTTTTAAAAACCAGAGATTTAGGTCTAGAGGTTAGGAATTTTAAACCTTTGCAGTTACCATTGACTTTCGAAAATTAGAATTAAACCTAAAAATCACTTTTTAATTTTAAAAGACAAAACTTGATTATTTATAATTGAAAGAAAAATAATAGAAACTAAAGAAAAAGGATTTTTTTTTTTAATTTTTATCATCACCTCGTATTCAAGATCAGACGTACGTAGTTCTTTTTTTGTAAAACTTTAGTGGGTTGTTTGATTTTAATTTTTTAAAAAGGCTAAATTTATGTTTTTAGTCAATTTAATTAATGAAAGTTCTAAAAAAGGAAGGTTCAAAATAGGATTTTTATTTATTTTTGAAAATTTCTAAAAATGCCCTAAATTGTAAAAGGTTCGTTTATTTTTATTGTTTTTGAAAACTTGATTTTCTAAGCGACAAGAAGAAATAATGATCTTTATTCTTTCCATTTACTTATTTACTTCTTTTTTATTTTATTTATTTTATATACTTTTTACTAAAAAATCTACTTTTTTCTTTTTCTATATTTTTTCTTTCTTTTTTTTTTCTTCTTTTTTCTCTTTTTCTCCTTTATTATTATTATTTTTTTTTTACATTTGATTACATATTACAAGTATATCAAAAAATAAATAAATAAATAAAGCAAAATCGAACTAACAAAATAAAGGAAAATAAATCAAATAAAAAAAATTATAAATCAGATGCTAGACAGGACATAGGTTAGGGGTATAAGTCAAATTTTGGGTCGGATCTCGAGTCATCAGGTCGGGTTACATGGATCTAGGTTGGTTCGTCAGATCGCCAATAGCAATAGCTGCAAGGCCCAATTCGACTTGATCCAACCACTAAATCGAAGGGGAAAAAGGATTTTTATGGGTTTTAGATTAGGGATATGGGGGGTAGGGAAAGTGCTATAGTTATTGGAGGTGGTTTTGAGGGTGGTGCAAAGTGGTGGTTGGTGGGGATTTACACAGCGTTCGAATGGTTTTTACTGGGTGTAAGTGATTGATTGGGGAAAGAGTTTTGGAGTATAGGGCATTTGCTCGTAGGATTAGTTTGGGCTAAGGGTGGCTAAAGGTGGTGGTTCGAAGGGGGTAAGCTTTGGTGGTTAGGGTTTGGGTGGCAGTTGTTAGAGTCACTATTAGGGGTCATGACGAAGGTCGAGAGCAATTAAGTTAGGGAGCTTAAGCCACGAGTAGTTTCCCTAGAGTAGTGGTTTAGCTCATACTAGAGTAGGAAGAGAGAATTGAAGAGAAAGAGAGAAGGTTAGAGAAAGAAAGTGATCGTAGGGAAAGAGAGGGGTTGTATCAAGTGATTCTGCTGGTTGTGTGTGTTCGTGTAAGCTCCTCCAACACCCTTTTATACCCAAATTGATCCCAAAAACATGGAAAGCTTGAATTCAGATTTAATGAAAAATGCCCAGAAAATCATTTTTTTCGATTTTTGGAGCTCAAATTAAATGCTCCTTTGACTAAATCTATACATGTTCTTGTATTTGATTCAAAGTAGGCCATGTCTAATTTGCAATTTCGCCATTGATTTGGTAAAATTGTAACAAAAACAGGTTCAAAAATCACTTTGAAACTAGGAAAAACGAGGAAAAGAGAAGGGAAAGAAAGGAAAACAAAGGAAAAACAAAAGAAAAGGAAAGTCCTTGAATTCTTGATATCTTATACGAGACCAACAATTTTGCATTTAGGGCTTTATTATTGTAGTGGTCTTACTTAAACAAGTCCTAAACCATTATCTTATTTAAATCATCATTTTTTCAAAAAGAAAACACAAGGACAACTTGTGATGCTAAGCCATGCATAAAGTTGGGGTAGGGGGTGGGGCGCGTAAGTGGGTAAGGGAGGATAGGGTTTAAGCAAATCTCTTGCACTTGACACCAAATCAATACTAGTTCTCACTTTATGTTGATATAGGAAGTCAAGAATAACATATAGTGATTTCACAGACCTTTGATTAATGCTCAAATGCTGGAGTATAGTGTACCTATTAACTTGTTATAGGGAGAAAACGTTGCAATCTTTACATGTTGGAACCTTTACAAGCAACTTACATGAAAATTTCTAAGACAACACCTAATATCTAAATTTATATGTTCAAGCTAAAAAAAAATTGTGCGGCTTTTATAGATGAGCTTCTACGTACAAAATTCAACTTAGACATCACACTATATTACACCAAGAAAACAAATTCAACAAAAATCAAATAAGAAAGGAAAGTTTTACTACTATTTAGAGTTTGGTGTCTCAATTACTACTCCTTCTTAAGTGGCTTCTCATCTCTTGCTCCTAGGTGTGAAGGCTTGAAGTGGTCCATGAAGAGGGTCAAGTGGAGGAAGAAGGTAGTAGATATAGGGGATGGAGTAGGACTATGAGGTGATCCTTACACAACTTGGGTTTGGTAGTTTTATGGTGAAAAGAGGATGGAGTTTGATTGGGGAGGTAAATGGAATTTCTTATGAGAGTTTGAGAGGATTTGAGCTTGAGAAAAATGAGGAGGTTGAGTGCTTGAGGTGCTTGAACTTAGGTTTGGATATTTGTGGAGTGAAGTGTAAAGAGAAGGGAATAGATGCCAGTTCAACTGGGATTTTGGGGGGAATTTGTATTGCTTGAGAAGTTGATAAACTTAGTTAAATGGGGTGTTGAAGTGAGGGTATTTTGTTGACTTCGGGAAGAGTGAGGGAGTATGATGTGATTTAGCATTTCTCTAAGCTTACACTCTACTTCTTTTATTTGGTAATTCTTGGTCATTTAAAAAGTGGATGTCCAATCACCTCATATAGAAAATTTGAATAAAAGTGGTGCTTTTCCCATCATGGGAACTAGAAAAAATCTTCTAGTTAAAATCTAGCTAGTTTAGTTAGTCTTTTAGGAATGAAACTAGCTAGCATTGTTTAATCACATTTTGTAATCTTAAGTTCATGTTTGCATGGGTAGGGCACTACAATTAGTGTAACATGTAGGTTTTCTTTTCTTTTCTTTCTTTATTTATTTATTTGTTTATATATCTACTTATTTTCTTATTTATTCTAATTATGGACTATTTAGTTTAGCAAAATTATTCATTATCGTTTACTATTTTACTTCAACTTCTCCAACATTGGATTATGTATATGTGTATATATATTGGAGGAACTTTAGGTTCCAAGCCAAATGAGGTTTTAGGTAAATTTTAGATTTTATATTTAAGGTTGAAGATTTAGGTTTAGGGTTAAGGTTTTTCGATTCTTCACTTTGGGTTTTAGAGTTCTTTTATTACTTTAAGTTTGAATTTTATTGATTTCAATTTAATTTTAAGTCTATTGGTGCTAAGGAATATCAATGGACATTCATGCTCAATTTTAAGTACTTCTTAAAATTTACGAGGTTTACATCGTCAACATCTACAATTCTTTGGCATACTCAATGACATACTTTCCTCCTTGCCATAGTGTTTGTAACTTCTTAAAAGAATTAAGGCATGTACAAATCTCAAGCTCTCCTACTAGTCTCCTTACTGTGAGTAAGTTCTTCCACCAAAGGGCATATATCCCAAGAACTCAAAGGCGATAAGTTAAACCTCAGCATCCTTATTAGAATCATGACACTTAAAGCTTAGTTACCTTATCTTTCTAATCCAATCATCCTCATCTTCTTCCTTATCATCCAATTCAATATTTCACCTACTTACCTATCTAATAGGAACCAGTCTACGACATTCCTTAGGCCAAGGCCGACATGTCAAAAGTTAAAGCTAACCTATACAAAACCGAGGCCAACCTCCTATTGCTGATGCCAAACTGATACTCGAAGGCTAGAGGGAGGAAGAGAAACCATTCAGCATCAAGTCTATCTTCTACTAAGAAGACAAGAGACTAAATAGCCGAGGCCTCAAGGCTAAGAACAACTTAGCACAACACAAGAGAGCAAATGATAAGCAATCTACGAGTGCAGCAACTGTAGGTCAATCTCACTAGGAGCTCAACCAAGCATAATGTTACGGCCCGAAGTCGCAGAGTCGCAATAGTCCCACCGTGTAAACCATTCTATGATAGTAACTGGCCTCATAGTGCCTACCATAGACATGACTTACACAAGGCGTCGATGACTCCTCGCTTTGAAGTAAACAGTTTGATTAACAATTAAACTACAATGATGATAAATAGTGCAAATTTCTAATAACATGTATGATATTATATATATAAGTCCACAGAGCTTCCCAGGAAGTTTTACATAAATATAATAGTTCACTAGATCACATAATAACTATCAACCTTTCATCCCTAATTACATGGTCACTCTAGTTACACATTATACTAAGTAACTTGATCCTCACACCCCTAGCCTCAAACGAACTAACCTTTGGGTAATTGTAGGGCGGCATAGTACTTGAATTATTCAAAAATCAAAACCTGCAAAAGGATCTATAAGGGTATGAGCAACTACAACTCAATAAGTTGAATTGAAGACTCATGAATGCATACAAGTACAAACAGGGTTATCAAACAATTATTTTCATGTAATGCAACAATCAAGTGTCATCGCACAACGTAGTCCGGTCCATTGTGAAATCAGAGAAATTTCACCAACTCCAATCCGAGTTAAGGAGTTTCCATGTTATGCAGCAGCTCACAACTAAACCCAAGCTTGTGCAATGGAGACCTCGCTCCTCCTGCGACTACCTTCGAACCATTGACTTTACCCTCCCCGTAACTTCCTCTCCTGTCACTTAGTTCGACTAAGAATGAAGAAGGGACCATTTTGCAATCCTGCGCTGTCCCTTTCGAAGGGGTCGGTATTTGGTTGGAGAATCCTATGATCCCCTAACGGTTGCAATGCATGACATTTTTAGTTATTTGGGTCGACTAAGATTAAATTCCATTTAGGGTGTTCAAACAATTTCGAACCAATTCAATCAGTCATAAAATCACTCACAATACAAATTCAGCACGAAATCAGATACATCAAACACATGCGTAAACTACTTACAATCACAATCATACACAACCCTAAGTCTCCGAGTACTACAAAACTAATACTCTATTACAATAAGCAATAACCCAACTTACTTGGAATTGCTCGATCGCTAGATCCCTTAATCGCAAGCTGATTTGTCTCTAGGTGTCCTATAATACAAATAGGTCTTTTTAGTACTTATAATTTATGGTTTCATATTCTAAGTTATATTTTAATTCATTTTTTTCCGTGTATACTCATTACGTCCTAATGATTCGTTGTACTCTATTTTGGTGTTCGAATCCTAAATAAGATTTTAAACTTTGATTTCTAAGCCTTAAATATGCTCAAATCCTAATGTGAAATTAATCACATTAAGCTCTAGTGTCCAAATATCCTATTGGATCGTAATTTGGTATTCTAAACTATTCGGTACACGCTAACCCTAATTGCGGTGTCGGATTTATTCCCAATGTGTGAAAATCTTACATTTTGAGACTTTTACTTGAGATTAAATGTTATTCTCAGATTTATTATTTTTCTAATTTCTATTATAATATTATCTAAATAACCCTATTTTTTAGATTTATTAACTTACAATTTCACATATTGCTAAATTCTTATATTAATTACCTAATTTCCTAAATTAACCATACTTAATACTTCAAAGGCTAGGATTAGGGTTCCACATCAGAGATTAACATCCCTAAAAAAAGCTAGGATTAGGGTTCCACATCAGAGATTAACATCCCTAAACATCTAATTAATATCTTAATCACCTAACTAACCCCAAATCACCCAATTTTTCCATCATTTTAAGGCTAAAAATTAACTTAAAAGTTTCAAAAATTAATTTTAAAAAAATTACTTCATAGCACTATTCTATATCATATGAGCATCCTACAGAAAAAAAAATTGAGCTCCAAACTACACTCCTAAGCCTGTTTATTTTCCGTTATAATCATGTTCGGTTTTAAGCAATTTGTTAAGAACCCTATAATTGCAGACGTAATTAAACTAAATAAATATTTTTTCCTCAATCTACATATAATAAAACCTCAAAATAACAAGTTTGATAATTTTCTGGGTAAAATAACTAATTTTACAAAATTATTTAAAATCGAGAAATTTAAAAGACTAACTAGTCCAAAGCTTTCTAGCTGTCTAAACCGGGTCTAAGGCTGTCGGCCGGCCTAGACGGTGGGGCTAGAGTGGTGTGGTGGTGGCAGCTCGGTCCTAGGTAGTGGTGAGGTATGGGTTTCTCTCCCTATACAAATTTGCACAGTTTCCTTTTCTTTTTTTTTCTGGATTTTCTCTCGATTTTTCAGTTTTCCTATTTTTCCCAAATGTTAAACTATCCAAATGACTTCTGGAAATTTTTCTCCTATTTATAGACGATTTTTGTAATTATTATGCATTAATTAGACAAGACTTTGCCCAATTTCCTTAATATTTGGTTTTTATGTTGTCTAATTTTAATTGGTTGATTTTTATTTTACAGAGTTTGACTTTCCACGACCTGATTTGGATTATTCTAGGCTCCTCTGATTTTTTTATAATTAATTTATAATTTTCCTTAATTATTTACTTAATTTTTTGCCAATTTAGGCAATTTCACGTATTTTTATCTACACGTAAATACATGTAGGGTACATGTGAACATTCCTAATTATTATTTTGGTTATTCTAAAATTTTTAGTATACATATAATCTATCTTTAGTAATTTATTAGTTATTTGATTACAGTTTTTGCATTTTCGGTAATTAATACATATTATGCTTAAAATTTGAAAATTTTATAGTCTCCTATTTTATTAATTATTTTCTTAAATTTAAGTTTATAGGGTCATTTTTACTAATATTTCTCTCATTAGTTTATAATTTAGGTTTAATCGGATCCATTAACCAATCGCCCTAAACTTTAGGTTCTAAGTTCAAGCCTACGGTTACTTGACTTAGCTTTAGGGCTTACACGTAATAAGACTTCCAAACATCCCACCTCAACTCAGATATCCGATTGCCAATTAGCATTTACTCAGGTCCAATTCCATAAATAACTCGAATGATTGCATGCCAACCTTTTCTATTAAACGCATAATTTTGTATACTTTGTAAATATTTTCCTTATTTTATTTGTGAGCCCATTCTTTACAATTTAAGGCCTTGTATTTTATTTACAATTTTACCACTAAGGTTTTAGGATTTGCTATAAATAGCAAAATTTGTAATTAGCTAGGGAGATTGGAAGAAAATATATAGTGAAATTACATTTTGAACATTCCTTTTTGAGTAAGGATATTCTTTAGCTCTCTGAGCTTGCACTTTTGATTATTGAGTGCTAACTAACTCTTTAATATTTCTTGTGTTATTATCAATCTTAACCTTTAGATTGTGGTGAACCCTTCATTTTAGTACGTCAATGAGTTACAACTAACCCCTCTTTTGAACCCTTGAGCCTTGGTTTGGTTTTCGTAAGTCATATCGAAACCTATTTTGAGCTCAACCCCTGATTATATTTGTGTCTTAGTGTGTAATATCCATTTACATTTTCATTCAAAACCCCATTAGGAGCCTGAGTTTGTTGCAAATTCATTGATTCTCATCAGCTTAGCTGGTATCAGAGCTTTTAGTGAGACATTCGTGAAAGTTTTCATCAAAGTTTAGTTCGTGTTATTATTTTCTACCAATTTTTGTTGTTCTTGTAAACCCTGCTTTTAGTGGGCCTAGACTCAATTAAGAGTACTTTCCGAATGTTCCTAAAGATCAACTAAATTAAAAACTTAAGTTTATATTTAGAAACGAATTAAATTTTTACAATTCAAAAGCCAATTGTGGAGAAAACCTGAGCTTGAAGAACTACGAGCTCTAAAGCTACTTAAAACCATAAATCTTAAAGCCATTAAGGAATTTTAACCCTAAATAATTAATCGATAATTTAATTTGAATAATTTCATCCAACTTTAGAAAATTTCACAATTTTATAAAAATCAAATCATAAATTACAAAACAATGTAGGATAGAAATCCTAAAACAATTTTCTATAAGGCTATGTCCTTACCTTCATGTATAAGTCTTACACATAAATAAGTAAACCAACCAATCACCTTAGATAACTTATCAATTGAGAGTTGGAATCAATTATCAATTGATAACTTATCAAAATCTAGTAATAAGACAATTTCCTTATCACCTCTTCACTTATACAAAATATGGACAATTTTTCACAAGAATTAATAAGCTTAACTTTAATAAAGGAGACAAGACCACTCCATGGCATGCAAGGACTTAAAATGGCAGATCTAAAAAGGGGAGAAAGGGGGGCCATGCATTGTTCATTCACCCATCAATCACTTTCTCTTACACATCACCATTCATCCCTTAATGCTTACATCATCAAGAGCTACAATTGTTGACTTTATGTAAGCTACAAGGCAACACTTCCAAGACATTTAAACACTCCTCTCTCCATTTCCAACCGGCCATACTCTTCCCCATTTCTCTCACTTTCAATTTCACTTTCACTTCATCATTCTCTCTTTTGAAACAAACATAAAAAGGGGAAACAACCTTACCCCACAAAATCAATTTTTCTTCCATTTGAAAGCTTCAACTCACAGCATTTTTTTTTCCTTTGCTCTTGTGACATTTTCTTTCATCATTTAAGATCATTTAAGACCATTAGAATCTTCCATAAACCCCTTTCCAAAAGACCTAAAGATTCGGGTTTCAAAAGGTAAGCAAAAAGGAGGAAGCAAAGTTAAAGGCTTAAGAGGAACCTTAGTGCACAACCACCAAACTTTGCGTTAAGGACGAGTAAGTATTTCTTATGATGTGTGGGTTAATATTTACGTTAGGAGACTTGGATTTCTTAAAGATGTGAGAAAGGTTTAAGTTGTTAGAATGTAAAAAAAAAAAAATCGTTTTAAGAAACAAACCATAAAACCCTTGCATGAAGTTGAAATATAAGCATATAAAGTTGGTGTTTTGTGAAGACATTTGTTTAATGTTTTGAATGGAAGATTTTAAGCTAAGGAAACCTTGAAATGAGAACTTTAATGGAGGATATGCATGCTGGACGTGAGGGTTCCATGGCCATTTGAATGTTGATTTTGTTTCCATTTAGTTAAACATGCTCAAATCTAAATTTAAGTTAAGGAAAAATCCATCACATGAAGTTTTATGAAGAAACCAACTTTGTATGACATGAGCCATGATATGGGAGTTATACTAAGTATGAGATCTTTTATTCTCTTATGTGGAACATGAGTTAAAGGATCATTTGATGGAAGGAAACTTAAGTTAAGATTTGTACACAAGTAGTTAAGTGCATAATCTACCCCCTAAACTTAAGGAAATGATGGAACAAGTTGAAAAAACCAAGTGAGGACCCCTCAGGACCAACATGAACAGATTTGGAACATGGGAAAATGAGGCCTAAAAATATGATAAAAGTAAAAGAACAAAGTGAAAAGATTAACTAAAGCAAGTATAGTGAGCATATAAGGCCTAAAACTCAAAACAGAGCTTAAAACTTCCAAAACAAGCCTAAAACTCTAGGATGGGCCTTCAATAAAAATCTGATCAGTACCTTAAAGTACCAAGAAATGTTGTTTTGAAGCCTATAAAAAAACCACCTAAGACCCCATAAGCCCACCAAAGTCATTAACCTTAGTTTGAACTAAAAACAAGCCCATTTGACAACTTAAGCTCACTAAAGGGCCCAAGAAGTGGTTGTTAGCCTTAGAAATATAAATCAAAGTTGTAAATCTGATCTCAAGGAGTATTTTAAGCTTAGGATAAAATCTAAAGACCAAGCCCAAAGGATTCCTCAAGTTATCAAAAGCCCATTTACCAAACAAGGCCCAAAAACACTCCAATACATGAGGAACGCTGTTGTTCTGACCCATGGACAGAAATGCATACCTCATTTCGAAAATCTAACCTTACCACATTAAATTACACTCGAAAACGATGAAGATTGACTATAATATCATAAAAATCGGATTTAAAACGAAGAAGTTATACGCGATTGAACTTTAGGTAAAAACCGGAAAAATTACGAAAACTAGCTAAGAATATAACTTAGGGAAAATTTACATAGTTTCTTAAGTTTGCTTCAATTCCTTATAAAAATTATTTCAATGACCAGAGGACACTGTTTTCGGAGACGACTTGCCTCCAGACTACTTTGATTGAACCACATGGCAGAGTGAGTAAATTCCCGATGACTCTTTACTTGATTGTGCTTGTAAAGTAGATGCACCTAATCTTATATTTATAAATTTGGATGCTTGTGGGATATGGGAGATGCATGTGTATGAAGTTATGGATGAGCGTGATGACTTGTTAATTATATATAATAATGGGAATTGTTTGCATGAATATATACTTGTGAATTGTATGGAATGAAATTGGTTGATCACCCTGAAAATCAAGTTAATCACTTATATGATTAAGAACTCAAAATGAATCATGCATTCCCCATATTGCATAAGGATAACACTGACTGCCGCTTCACGCAGAAGATGGGAAGGGATTCACAGGAATACGAGTTTCCTGCAGGATTGGGCACTAGCTATGCCATCATATATATTGAGTCTCTGTCTTAAGCTGATGGGCTTACTAGGCGCTGGGAGACGCCAACTGTCGGCGAGGGGCCGAGTCTTGTGGCTTCTGCTTAGGGCGTGTGTTTATGGACTGCGGAGGCCACCACACCGCTAGACTTGGGATTTTTAAAGGATGTGATTTGATTTTGGTAAAGGAAGTATATATATGTAGAGTTTTGTTTTGGTATGAGCACGATAGTGCAAATGAAATAAAACCCAAGGTCTAGAACCCGGATTTTGGTTTGGGTCGGTTAATTATCTCCAAACCCCGACTTCAGGGGGCGAAATTCTGAGTCGTATGCAGTTCCTAGGTCACTGTATGTGTTGTTTGGCATACTGTTTGTTCATGCATTCATATGATTGTGCATCTAATAAATTTCTGTCGTGTGGTACTGATGAGGGCATTTATCTCACTAAGCGTAAGCGTACTCCCCTATAGATTTCTATTGGTGCAGGAGAACCTCTTCGTCAATCCGGGCCGAGGCATGCCCGTGGTAAGTCTCGGGTGGAGACGGGTTGGAGCGATCAGAGAGCGAAGAAGACATTTTGTAATAGATTATAGATATTTAGATACTTTTATGTATTTATGCATAACTTAGATTTTATGCAGTTCCGTTATGAACTGCATTCGTTTGTAATATTGTTTTGGTGTGGGTCTCACGAGCCCACATAATTATTTAATTTATAACATAGAAGTAATTTTAGTTAAATTTCTCTATATTACTTGTCTATGGGCCTAGTGGTAACGTAGAGTGGAAGGAGCCCTGTGTATCGTATGAAAGGCCTATGATCAGCAAGGGGGTTGATAATAGACCTTTATACAGTACACGGCGGCCTATCATGACAACGATACGGTTGGGTCGTTATAGTTCTATAGTGTATTGTTCGTTATCTTAGTAGTCATGGCATTGTGCTATTTGTAATGGGTTGTTGATTCGAGTAATAGTAATTTCTACGTTACTGTTAGTTGTATTTTGTTAGTAGTAGTGTTTTAGGAACTATTTTAGTAGTGGTTCTAAGTTAAGTGATAGCCCCCGTAGAAGTTTGAGGCGACATATTAATGACTTGAATTATTAGGTTTAGAATCTCACTTATTATATCTAGGAACTTATTGGATTAGTCAGAGGTCGTAAACGTGTTGGCAGAGGTAAAAGAAGGGAATGAACACTTACTAGTAAAAGTCCATAGTTATCAAAATTGCGATTTTACTCATGCGATTCTATGAGTTTATGATTTTAGGTCACCCTTCCAAGCTAACTCGAGTGTAGAATCTTTTTTTATATCAAAACTTACATTTTTTACTGAGTTTACCGATTTTACATATCTGAGTTGAATAAACTAAAAAATTAAAGAACAACAAAATACAACTAGCCTTTTACAAGCTATCAAGTATTAAGACATTATAATATCTATCATATCCTATCCTATTCCAATTTTTTATCTCTTTCTTTCTCTCTCAATCTCTTATTTGATATTCATAACTTTTATCTAAGTTTTAACTCCAATAACAAAGTTTACAAAAAAAAAATTTTATATTTTATTTTATACCATCAATAATTTAAAATGAGTTGAAATATTTGGTTCTCTTTAATTTACAACTTAAAAAAAAGGAGTTGGGGGGAGGGGGGGTGAGGGAGTTTAGTTTCAACCCTATTTTTACTTGATTTATACATGTTAAATTATATATTAAGAATTTGTATAGAAAAATAAAAACTTAATTTCTTCATTTTTTTATTTTCATCGTGTATTTTATGTTTTAAATAACTATTATAAATATATCCATAATTTTTTAAAGTTATTTTACGTAAGTTATATAAACTTACGTTTTTACATTTCGATTTTATAGACCCTCTAACGATTCTATTGTAGAATCATGAGTTTGACAACATTGTTGAAGTGGCTCCAACAAGCTTAATGATGATGAACGACAGCCAAGAAAAGCTACTGAGTCGAGGAGAAGAGAAAACCAACTAGAACTAAAGAGAAGCAATGATAGGAGTATTGACTCCAAGGTGAACCAAAGAGCTCAAAGAAGAAAGGCGGGGCTAAGAAGGAATATGGCTAAGTAGAGCTCCAATAGAAGTGGTCAATTTGAGGTGAATTGACTAACTCAAAATGTAAGGGATGAACCCTGAAGACTTGATAACATTAAGCTTAAGCTACCAACCTTGAATGGAAGTAGTTGACCTAAAGAGTTTCTTGACTAGATTTCTCAAGTAGAAAATTTTTTTGAATGCTATGAGTACGATGACAAAACTAAGGTTAAGCTAGATTTGTTATCCCTTATTAAATATGTTAGTCTTTGGTAGGACAAGTTAATTGCTAAGTGAGATGGCGAAGGAGAAGAGCTAATCAGAACTTAGAAACTTGTGATGACCTTTGTTCCATCCTACTTCAAGCAAGAGATACTCTATGCTTTCCAGCATTTAAGGCAAGGTTGAAACATTATTAAAGAGTACTTGTAAGAGTTTGAGATCTTGATAACCAAATGTGAGATTGTTAAGTCCCAAGACCACACTATTGCTAGATTCCTAAGTAGACTCCAAGATGACATTGCCTTGATCAATTTGGCATTAAGGGTAGATAGCTAGAGGAAAAGGAGGTACCAGAAGCCGATCATTCGACCTCAACAAGGCAGCCTTGAGCCTAAGAGATATGAAGAGAAGAAAAAGCCCAAGAAGAAGATGGATAAAGGAGAGCCTAGCTAACCTGACCAAGCTGAGACTAAGAAGGTAGAGAAGGAGAAAGTGCCTAGCACCAAAGCCTGAGAAGTTAAGTGCTTCAAATGTTTAGGTTACGGACATGTTGCCTCCTAATGTCCAAACAAGAGAGTCTTGATTTTGATAGGTGAAGGACCAGATACTCAAGTAGAAAGCCAAAGTGATCAGAGCTCTAAGAGTGAGGAAGCAATAAACATCTATCTTAAGATGGGAGAACTCTTAGCCTTGATAAGTAGACAAGCCGACGTGAAAGACAACTTAAGTTAAAGGGAGAAGTTGCTCCAAATCCAAAGTTTGGTGAATGGGAAGACATATTCCATAATTGTTAATGGAGGTAGTTGAACCAACATCATTTTTGTCAAGTTGATTACAAGGATGAAACTACTAACCTACTTGCATCCCCAACCTTATGTATTGAAGTGATTTAACGATAAGGGTATGGTCCATGTGCATAAGAGAGTATGGATAGCATTCAAGGCTAAATAGTACAAGGATGAGATTGACTTTGATATGGTGCCTATGAATGTAGTGCACTTACTCTTGGCTAACCTTAGGAGTACAACTAGAGAGTGATCTACAACGGCTTCCTCAACACCAATATAGTTTAGAAAGATGGGAAAAGCTACTACCTGACCCCCATAAGCATTAAAGAGATCTATAAAAGCTTAGTGCCCATGGTAAAGAGAAAAGGGAAGGGGAGCCTATTTAGCATCCAAGCTTACACTTGTAGTCTAAAGTCGAGGATGACTTCTTTTTAGCCCTATAATGATGATAGGAACCAATCCATGATGATCCGCAGGCTGAGGCGAGCCTATCAAAAGTTGAAGCCAACTTATATGAAACCGAAGCCAACCTGCTATTACCGATGTCAAATCGATACCTGAAGGCCAAAGATAGGAAAAGAAACCATTCGGCATCAAGTTTGTCCTTTGCCGAGAAGACAAAACACTAAATGGTCAAGGCCTTAAGGCTAAAGAATAACTCGACATAGTACGGGAGAACTAATGCCAAGCAATCTATAAATGCAATAACAGTAAACCGAGCTCCTATTGGGAGCTTGGCTAAGCACAATAAGACTTCAAAACATCACACCCTAGCTCGTACATCCAACTGCCAACCAACCCTAACTCGGGTTTGATTCCATAGATAACTCAAATGAATGCTTACCAACTTTTTCTATTAAATGCATAGTTTTGTATACTTTGCAAATATTTTCCTTATTTCAATTGTAGGCCCATCCTTTAAGGTTTAAGTCTTTGTATTTTATTTATAGTTTTGCCACTAAGGTTTTAAGTTTTCTATAAATAGAAACATGTGTAATTAGCCAGGGAGATTGGAAGAAAATATATAGTGAAATTACATTTTAAACATTACTTTTTGCGTAAAGATATTCTTAAGTTCTCTGAGCTAGCACTTCTGATTATTGAGTGCCGACAGACTTTTTAATCTTTTTTGTGTTTTTATCAATCTTGACCCTTAGATTGTGATAAACCCTTCATTTGAGCGAGTTAATGAGCTACATCTAACCCCTTATTTGAACCCCCAAGCCTTGGTTTGGTTTACATAAGTCGTATCAAAACCCATTTCAAGCTCAACCTTTGATTCTGTTTGTGTCTTGGTGTGTAATATCCATTTACATCTGTTGATGGTTAATCTTCATCTCGGTATGTAAACACCTACAAAATAAGAAAACAACTTTAGGGGCACCAAAAGGTACTCCGGTATAGCCACTCCGATACCTAAGTCAACCCTCTCATCATGTAGAGAGAAAATTTTGAATAGTTATGTGAATGAGAATGGAAAAGCGGGTCCTGTCATGAACTGAAGATGATCTAGTCGTGGCAGACGCCGTATACTGTATGAAGAACCCCTAATTGGTTGCCTTTCCAATCATGAACTCTTTACACAATAAACAAGGCTCTACAACCACTAGCTTCCCAAGAACATACAAATCCATATGATATCACCATACAAACATATTAAACTACAAAGTTTACAATAAGTAGTAATTTAGTACATCTAGGTCTATATTACTAATAAAACAAGAGTACATAAGTAAAAGACTACATAATCAGTTCTCTCAGCACACTAGATGACTCGCTCTTGCTTAAGTCTCCAAGCTAACCCGTGGCATCCCCTGGCTAGTCTCAAGAAATAAACCATCCTACAGCAAAAGTCTAAAGGGGTGTAAGCCTAAGCTTAGTGAGTAAAACTCTTAGCTACACCATAAGCAAGTTATCAATACATTATATTCACGCATATTAATGAATGGACAAATAGAATGGCAAACAATACGTATAGTTAACTAGTCTATATACACAACTTAGATTTAACGCCCTCCAAAGTTAGGGTTGGAGTATACACGGCACCAATCAATCTAGTATTATACTAGAACTTACTTTATTACGGAACTCTACGTTCCATACTTAAATCAAACAAGTCCTTTATTTTCATAAAAACCAAATACTACTATAATTGTGAGTGGGCCCCTACAGTCTACACTAACTCCTAAACGGAAGCCTCTAAACTCGACCCTTAGCCAGGCAATTAGTGCCTCCAATGCCTACTATTCTCATAGGCCAAGATAAAGTCATTTTGTACGAGTGTACTATACAGAACCAATAAATTTATAATAATAACCCCCGAATAGCCTCTCTCTACCTCTATATGATATGATGGCGGGAATTATGTCCATGCAATGCAAGTTGATGCATGTACCAGTTTCTTCTTATGAGCCGAGTATTGTTAAGTTCAATTATGGTGTAACCATCCAATAGCACACACAATCATTATCTATACTACTATGCAACAACAAATTATTTTTCGTACTTAAGGTAAATTCACAATTCAACACATAATAACATACATAAGTATTTCTCAACCCCACATAACAATCAATTAACAATATCATTTAAGTCAACTATCTGTAATCACATACAAGCATGGAATCATAGGGTAAATACTCACTCGGCCATGATGACTCACTCTAGTTATAGTAATCAATCAAGAGATCTTGCCAATGTCAAGATCACCTGATCATTACGATATAATAATGATAGTAAACAATTGAATTAACTAATAAATCTAGATATCTATTTACCTAATTCTACTTAGATTACTATTAATTTTTACCTGATTAGACTTTATCACTAATTGTATGTAACTTTTTCATTCTAGTTCCGATATTTAGAATTTATAGTTGTTTTTCGTCGTTTTTGGACATACACTCATACGGTGATGTCTGTTTTAGACGTTGAAACTCGTGTTTTACGATGTAGAGTAAATTTATTGAAATTCTAACTATAGAAGCTTAATTATTCTTATTGGCTAGTTTTATGTTCTATTTTAGTAGTTAATAGTTTCATTAGTCATAAATTCTTACACTTAAATGATCTTATGGTTTATTATCTTAAAGGCTTATATCATCAATTGCTTATATCATCACTGATATCATTAATTGATTATATCATGGCTTATGTCATCATTTGATTATGTCATTACTTACATCATTATTTAAATATGTCATTGCTTACATCATCATCAATTACATATTTACTCTTATCCTTATGTATTCATACACTTTATACATATGTTATATTTATACTTATACTTCTAACATACTAGTATGTACACTTGTTTACTTATACGTATACTAAAATGCATACCCATATACACATACAGTGACATACATATTTTTATATGTATTTTCCTATGCCTAATGTTCCCTCTTAAGAAAGCTTCACAAATTTCATATTTTTGCAATTTAAAGTTGTATTTAGCAAGCTATATGTATGTATAGTTAGTATATAGCTCTTTTTAGGTTATGTACATAATGGATACTTATGTATAAGAGTCCCCATATATGTATTTATCAAGTATACTCTTATATACACATACTTAAGCATATGTACATGTGTTCTTCTTCCAATTATCTAAGGATTCCTACACTTCTAAGTATAAAAATAGGAACTTTATTCCTTCAACAACATATATGTACATAACACATTAACTTCCTACACCAACCTAACCTATACATCTAACTACTAAATAAGATGGAAAAGTACATAACAACATAGCTTTTGCTCCTTGTAATATGTAAGAGAGGTATTAATTTATCTAGTGTATGAAAAGTTGTTGAAATATGGAAGTAAATTTGAAAAGATTGTGAGAAAGGGGGACAAGAGAGTGACAGTTTGGAATGGGAAGAAGAAAAGGGATTTTATGTTGTGTATTTTATGTTTTATATTGAAGACAAGTGGGGTTTAGGAGAGGGACAAGAGTGGACGGCAATAAGAAGGGAAAGGGGGAAAAAATCTAAAAGAAATCAATAGAAAAAAAAGAGAAGATTCTAGTGTGATAATAATACATATGTTGACTTTGCAATATGTTGACTTAATCAACCTTTGACTTTGTCAACATTTCAAAATTATATGTAATTTATGTGTACATAATGAAGTAATTAAGAAAAATTAGGAATAAAATTAAGGAAATTTAAGGAAATAAGGAGTTTAGTGAATTGATTAGTAAAAATAGGTAATAAGATCTTCCTTTAGGTATTTATATTCTATATACATAATTTGATAGGCCACTTAATGTAATTATCATAAAAAGTGTTATTGAGGATATTAATATTCACTACATGTAACATCAACTAAACTCTTAACTCTATATAATACTAACCTAATTATATAATTAGAAGATGAATGTGATCTATGATGTAATACCTTAGTTTTTAAAATATTATTTTAGTATTATATTTATTTATGAATAATTGAAAGTTATCTTTAATCATGTACCAATGATTTGGTATAATTCTAAAGTTATATTATCAATTAAGGTTTGAAGATAAATTATGATGAATTAATGCTTTTGTATACTTAAAATTATAGTTTTAAGGTTTTTATCATTTTTAGATGAAATATTTTCTATTTACATATGTTTAGGGTAGAAAAATTTTGTGCACAATTGATTAGTTATTTTAGAGTTTTCACTTCCACTAGCCTTATCAACTCCTAAAAATATATAACACACTTAAGTATACTTCAAATGTTAGGTCAAAAAAATTTAGGGATTTATAGGTCCCTTACCTAGGAGTTATGCTTAGTATTTATATCGAGACAACGAAGATTATACCCTGAACTAGATAATTGGGCTAGGCTTATGTATTGGGTTGATTAATATAAGCCCATATAATAATTATCCAAAAATGCCTATTAACACTTGCCCCCCACTCTCTTTAGTGACCAACTCAAAAAATAGAGTACTTAAGGAGGTTGATTTAGCAAGATTTCTAGAAAAAGTTTGTAATCCCAACCTAAAGAGGCTAAAGTGCTTAAAGAAGCGAAGACTTGAAGAGGCGAAAAAGTAGGAGTAACCAAAGTTCTTGAAGTTGTAAGGGCTCAAAGGGGCCAAATGCCTGACGAGGCTGGAGTGCCTGTAAAGGCAAAGGCCCAACAAGGTTAATATGCCTAAAGAGATGAGGGCTTAATGAAGCCACAGTGCTTGAAGAGGCGAAAATACCTTAAGAGACAAAGCACCTGAAGAGGCGAGAGCACTTGAAGAGGCAAAAGTGCCTAAAGAGACCAGGGCCTAAGGAGGCCAAAGCGCCTAAAGAGGTGAGGACCTAAAGAGGCGAAAGCACCTAAAGAGGCGAGGGCACCTAAAGAGGCGAGGGCTTAAAGAGGTAAGCACCTAAGAAGGCCAAAGCGCCTGAAGAGGCCAAAGTGCCAGAAGAAGCGATGGCCTAAAAAGGCTAGAGTGCCTAAAGAGGCGGGAGGAGAACAAGCAAGTCATTCAAGTCAGAGATAACCCATGCTATGCAGAGCAAGCAGGTAGTCTTAGTTAAATAGCACCTGTGCTAAGTAAAGTAGTAAAGTAAGCGGGTGCTCCTTCTAGCACCTCTTGCTCCCCACTTTCATTGTTAAGTATTCAACAATGAGAGTTAGTATATGAGTAGGGCTTGTAAGGCTTGTACTGTAATTGTCCCAAGTCTCTTTTTGGTGTCATTATGCTTAGAGTATTGTGTATGAGCAGGTAGCTCATATTTATGACAACATAAAGGAGCATAATAAAGAGAATTTATTACAATGCAAATAAGAAAGAGGAGGGGAACTTAGCTCAAATACGTAGATTATACTCGAATTCCCCTTTGTTAGAAGGGTGTTAGAACGTAGCTTAGCCACTTAGGTAGTTCTTTTCATGTGAGTCGACAACTCATGCCAACTTAGTTTGATATTATTCACTTTGGGTTATACCATATTACGACCATGTAGGTGCATTCTGCTTAGTCAATGCTTAGAGTTATTGGCCTTACCTGTAGTTAATTGAGAAAGCAAGGTTCAGATAGATGCTTTTATTAGCTTGGTAAAATGGGTCGAATGCTTCGCTATTGTTTCATCATAGGTTTACTATAAATCAAGTTGTGTACGGCTCCATCTTATTCGGATTTGAGCCTCTTCTTGGCTATTCAGCATAATGCTCGAATTCGGACTTGTGCACTCCCAAGGAGTACTCAACTCGTAAATACATCAAAGCCATTTGGCATAGTTTATCCTACACGACCATTAGATTCATTCGGTAGTCGTCTTCTCAGCAATTTGCAGGCTGACAGAATGTTATTCAGCACTATCATTCATTCAACATTCATTGTTGCTCGGCAGATTGTGGTCAATTCAACTTTGGTAATCAGAGCCGCTAAGGTGTTCAACTCAGCAACTTCTCATCTATCTGGCCCTAGACTTCAGATTTTTAGTTTGGTGGTCTCAATAGCTCGGTTAGAGCTTCTCGGCATCGGTTTCTTGAGCAGTGCCTTGGCAACTCGACACGGAGCTTGGAGTTCGAATGTTGGTTGAAGTGAGTAGCTTGGGTGCAGGAAACTTTAGCTGCTTATCAACATGCCAAATACTCGGCCAAATGTTTGCCGAGTTTAAGGAGACAGCTCGCTTGGAGTGCACAATGGAGAAAGTGAATCAACAATTTGGCCATTGAAATTAGTCAGCAAGAACTAGCCATGGAGCTTAGTTGGCGACTATGAAGAGTACTCCTCGGCAACTCGGCATATATATGTGATGAATATCTTGGCAAATTAGAAATTAGACAGCATGGCAACAAAGTCTGGATTAGCTCTAAACTACAATTACCTATAGCTTGGAGTTTGGACTTTTGTTCAAAGAGCTCAGAAATATACTTCGCCATCGTCATGGATCTTCCAATATAGACGAAGTACTTGTTCGGCTTTTAAGGGAACCTCAGTGGGGTTGCTGGCAAGGACTGCTCGTCTTTTGGCTTACTCTGGCTATGGTCGGCTTCGGATTGAGTCTACTTGAACTTGTTGCTCGGCCCTGGTGCTCAGAATTGTTTGAAGAGCGTAGAGCTCAATGAGTATAGAGACTGCTATTCAGCTGTGATACTCGGCAAAAGTTGCTCGGCATTAGGCCATTGAAATCAGTCGACAAGTTGGCCAGGAAATTTAGTCTGCTACTCGACCATGAAAATCAGTTTGCAACTTGGCGGAAAGGAGTTTACGGCATGGGCATCCTTGACGACTTGATACAGAGCTTAGCTCGATGACTCAGAATAACCAAACTTCTCGGCAGTTGTTGCAAACCGCTCGGCAATAATGTGTCTCGGCAATAAAGCCATTCAGCAGAAGTGTGTGACTTGGCAACAATGTGTAGCTCGGCAATAATGCCGCCACTCTTCTTTTAAACACTCTAAAAGCTTGGACATGTGGCAGCAGCTCTATTCGGGAACTTAACTGGGTAAGAATCACTCGGCCACGGACTACCATATGTGTGATTGTTTGGAGGCTTAGCTTGTCATCTTGGCTTCTCAACTATGCTCAATTCATTAAATGGCCAAAACAAGATAACCAGTTGGCCTTTATTCAACTTGCTGTTGGACTCGACTGCAAGGTTACTCTCACTTTTGAGTGCTCTTCGCTAGAGTAGCATAGAAAAATTAGCCACGAAAGAGCTTGGCACATAAACGAGTAGTTTGACACAAATTAGAGCTCAGGTTGAAATGCTTGGCCATGGAAGTAGATTAGCATCATGTATTTTAGTCACATACGATTATTACCAATCAATTTCTTGCTTTGGTCATAGAGTTATGGACCTTTGGTGTAGTATGCCTTTTATGAATATGATGAGAGGGGATGGGTCAACAAATTTGGTTGACACAACATCACCAGGCACAAAGCTTGAACTTGGATGTCCAACAGATTGAATTGCAAGGATCACTCAGTCCATGCATATGTGAAAATTGATCGGCACAATATTGATGGCGACTATTACCAACGGTAGACAAACCAAGTCGATGTTTAGTTTAGTGGTTACACTTGAAGAGAGCGGTTAAAAACAAACTAATGGTGCAGGAGATAGTCACACTTTAAAGGAAAATCCCATGATTCCTTTCATTTGTCTTACATCACATCCAAAAATTTGTGCATCACGGAAAATTGTGTTACCAATTTGGCGGTGATGGTTATGAACCAAGAGGAGAAGAAATTGCAGTTACTAAACTTGAAAGGAAAAAAAAAAACCGACAAAGTCCTTTGTAGTTCCCAAATTGCAAATGGAAGCCAATGTTACAAGAAGATGATACAGCGTTACGAATGGACTATAGAACAATTTTTTGAGATCTAAAGAAATAATCAAGAAAAAGAAGTAGCATGAGGAGAATACATCAGAAGAGGTGAAACATCAAGAATCATGGAAAAATGTCACATGTTCCTATAGACAGCGCCAATCATGGAAAAATGTTACAAGTTCCCACAAATGGAAGCCAATGTCACAAAAATGTTTGTGTCTTGATGCATAATATCCATCTACATTCACATTCAAAACCCTATTCATAGTCCAAGTTCACTACGTGTTTGTAGATTCGGATCAATATCATTTCCTCCTATTCCTTAAACTTGTTGATTCTAAATTACGTATATAAGTTCATCAATACTTCATTCCTTTTGTAACTAACTCCTTACCTCCCTAGATTAGGTCAAGCATCTAACGGGCAATTGTAACAAGTTCAACATCATTCCTTGCAACTTTGGCAAATCATATGTTAGTCATTTATCACATAAACATATTCATCTCACCTATCATGGCAAAGAAGTCATCCATTTTCTCATTGGTCATCTTAGAGGTTTAATTACCTTACCTTCAACAACCATGGGCATCACTTCCGCATCCACTATAACACCATGCGCACTTGGGTTCAACATGATTTTGCTTGACCTTCACAACTTCTACACCATTAATCATACGCACAATAGCTCACATACCCTAAACACTTCACAATTCTACCTAACGTTGTCCAAACAACTCAGCTTCCCTCTTACTCAATTGTAACAGTAACAATAGCTACTTAGCAATTTCATAACGTAATTTAAGCTCACCAACACAAAATATAGCTTGAAACACTACAGCTAAAACAATTCAAAACATTAACAACACTTCAATCTTTACTGTTGTTACTTAAACACTAAAAAAAAAATCACTCAAAGCTCTTTTTCATTTGAGCTTGAGGCTTTGATACAAGAATATAAGAATGACATGCCTAAGAGCATGATTAATCACGAAGGCTTCCAGGTGTAAGAGTGTCTCCTTTTCTTAGAGAAGAAAGTAAGATAGAAGTAGCAAAAACCCTTAAGTTGAGTCTTGGATGTGATGTACCTTAAGTCACTTTGAACTTACTTCGACCACTGGATATGACTTAATAGAGATGAAATAAGGTTACTTACCACTAGTTTTTGCTAAGAAACTAGATAAGAGTAAGCAAGTCTGAAGCTAAGCAAGCTTACAAGAACAACCTGACATATGTATAGTCAATATTTGAAGAATACAAAGTTATCTACAATATTACAGTACACATCTCTATATACTTGATATCTAGAGCTACTATTAAAAAGGGAAAAGTCAAAAGGTTTACATTCAAAATAAAAAGAATACACACTTATGCAATGGACAAAAGTAGAAAATAAGAATATTCTTTGGTAGGTGCGCATTACCAATATGTCATACCATATAGCACCTTAGCTTTGGTTGAGATTTTCTAAGAGAAGAGACAAACTAGTTTGATGGTTGCTTCTCATACTATTTGGAGTGGGTTCTACAAATAAGTCAGAGTTTGGGCTGGATAACTTAAATACAAGATGAACTAGAGATTGCTTAGCTAATCTAAGTTGTTTTAGTCCTCCAAGTAGATCAGAATGACTCTTTAGCATGTGCTTAGTGACTTATATATGGGTAAAGGAACTCGACAAGTGATGCAAGAAAGAGTCTTAAGTATGGGCCTGCTTACCTTTGGTCATCTAGCCACTAAGCACTAGGTGGTCAAGCCTTAAAGCCCTTACAGTTGGCTTCTATTGATTAGCCTAAAGCTTAGCAACAATTTCCTAAACGTTATTAGGGTTGGTGAAGAGGTTAGTAGGGCCAATGAAAAGATCAACAGTGATGGAGAATCGATCAAGTTGATGGTGATAGCAATCGAATTCCCATTAGGGTAGGACCTAACTCTACCATACACAAACTAAGTGACTTAGGGTTGCATATGATGATAGAGATAGAGATTGTGTCATTGTTTCAAATCGACTCATTTAGTTCTTGTAGGGGTTGGATAGTAAGGAAATCTAGGGACATTTGTGGAATCCCTAACCTAATGTTAAGAGGGGTTATACCTTACACTTTATGTTAGTTACTAAAAGATCATGTACAATGTTTGTATTCATGTGGTTACTCATGCAAAGCATATGCTTGAAAATTCATTTGTGTTCTTGTTTTAAAGTGTATCCTACTTCACTGAGTGATGGTTGCTCACTCCCATATAGTATTATCTACCTTGCAAGTCTAAAGATACATAGCATAACAAGGAAATTGCCCTTTATAAGTTATCAAAAACTTCCCTTTAGATTTAGGCTTAGGGGTGTGCTATGAGATAAGAACACAAGTATTGACTTTGGTTTGTTTTATATTGGCTACTATATTATTTAACTTAATTATAGATGGAAAACTTAATTATGCTAAAGATTCATAAAACCCATTTGTAGAGACTTAAAATGATTTGGAAGTCATGATAGTCTATTTTATTTAAGCATTTTGAATTATTATAGTGCTCTTTTAGATGCTTTATAAATAGTTAACATGACTTAGAATACTTTAACTAGAAATTATCCATCCCTAATAGCATTTATGGTGGGTTGTCTTAATTAGAGTACCTCACAAGGTGTGACATACTATCTTCATGTGATGTATCTTCCTCTTCCATAAGTACCTGGTTAGTCTAATCTTGATAAACACCCTTTGGTGGAATAGCCATAAGTTTGGATTTAGATGCCAATAAGCTAAGTACATGTAAGCAACATTATGTTGCATAAAATTAGCAACAATCAATCTTGATAGGAGTTGCATTAATGTACTTAAAATTTAGTTGAGAACTTGAGTGTTCTCTTACATAATATGCACCATGAGCAAGACTTTGGAAGGATTGGCATGCATTGCTACAACCATGACATTGCACTCTCTTGCTTGAAGAACTCGCTTAATAATGTCAAGTTGAACTTATGTTTCTTGCAAGATTTCACCTCTTGAGCCTTCTTTCTTACAAATGCCATTGGTCCAAGTTCTTTTCTTTCTAACAAAGTCACCGAAATCATGTGTGAAGGTAATGTCATTAATGATTGATCACATATACGTCATGTGATACCATACTTCGAATGACCTTAGAGAAGTCTTCATCAAATGCTACATAGAGAGATGTGAATTGAGAAAGGCGTAAAAGGAAGAACCATTGATCTTAAGAGTTTTTAGTGCGTGTGATAGAAGAACAATCATTAGTATTCTTGATCATGCTTAATGAGAATACTAGTTTATATCCTTAAGAGGAAGACTATAGTCACATGATGCCATTAGCCTCAATCTTTTGAATGTCAAATGACGAGTAGAATAAATAACATATTTACAAGTTTTAAAGCTCAACCACGATCTTCAGATGACTCTAAAGATCAATAGACAATATGAGCCTTCTATGACATCCATTAGATCATTATGATGATTGAGAATGAGATGGAACCATTATTAATATATAAGTAACTCCTCTTTTAGGCTTTAATGCAATATCAACACTTTATTGGGCTTCTTATAGCCCAAGCCCATGGACAAGCCTACAAATAAGCCTACTAAGTGCATAAAATAGTTGAGAAGGGCCACGAACAGTTGAGCTGGTCTAGCAATCCTAGTTTTGAAATTACTAAGTTAGGTATCCTTAAGATATCCCTAAATAGATGGGTCTAACTCCCTAAGTCATACCACTAGCCTAGAGAATCGATCCATTGTATGAATATGGGCTAAGTCCATTACAATTATACTTTCTATCACTTAAGATGTATAATCTTTATTTGTACTTAAAGTTAAATACACCTTTCCTCTGTTGTAATTTTCTCATTTGTGATCTCATAGATTTTAGTATAATATTAGTGAAGGAGGCTTTGGTGCCCATATGTTGAATTTAGATATCTAAAGAAAGGTACGTATTGCAGCCTTTGAATGAATTTGTGGTGTAATGCATAGACTTATGCTTGATTTGAAACAATACCAAAATGTATGTACATTGATTGTGCATATATAAGAATAGCTATTTATTGTGGTAGATAATTTCATTAGAAAAAGAACATGGCCTTAAGATACCAATACAACTAGAAGCCATGCAACTTACAGGAAGAATAGGCTAAACATTTCTATTCCAATGTTTTCTTATGTAATTTTTATTGTAGAAAATACATATTCCAATGTTTACTTCACCTAATTAATTGCAATATTATGTTAAGAATATATCTAAAAGTATCAATTTGTCATAGTGGAGTTGGAATAGAAAAGCCCATGAGAAGTAAAATTCCCCCCCCCCCCCCCCCCCCCCCCCCCCCCCCAAATTTCAAATAAATAAGATAATTAAGGATTACAAAGAAACAGTTATTATATTCCCTCTCTATTATTTCAAAGTAAACAAGATAATTAAGGATTACAAAGAAATAATTATTATATTCCCCCTCTATTATTTCAAAGTAAACGGATTTGTAATGCTAAAGGTTTCATGGTTGTGGCGTACGTATGGCAATGATGATGCCAGGGTTTGGTTGCGGTGATGCACTTGCATGGATCGGAATGTTGGTCTATTTCAGCTGGTGGAGGAAGGGAAGGGGCTACCTGAAAGAGACTAAAATTTTTGGTCGCACATAGCAGGAATAGGAATAAGATCGGAATAATTTCCTAAAACGTGTATTCCCTTCAACCAAACTTGAGGCTAACGACATATATGGAACTCGGCTCCCATACATGCCATACATTTAAGTATGGAATGCCAAAACAACTATCTATCTATCTATCTATCTATCTATCTATATATATATATATATATATATATATATGTAATATCAAATTGCTTACGATTATTGTTAGCATTTCTGCATTACATGTAAATCAGCGGTGGGCAAATTAAAAAGAAAGAGAGAAATATCTTCAAATTGCTTTTCCTACCATTATAGCCAGCATTTCTGCATTATGACAACTAAATTGACGAGCAATATGTACATTGCAATCAAACTGTCAACCTAAGAACATCTGCCTAAACAAATAGTCATAAATGCTGATACCAAGTTAATCTATTCCTAAGCATGCCTTCTGTCATGTCTTTCGAAAAAGTGCATCTCAAAAAGAAGCACTGAACAAATATGTGTCAAACCGACCTCTAGATGTAAACATGATCAACTCACTAACCACAAGCACGGCCACTGCCCATGAATATGTGAAGATGGAGATGGATGGTAGCTCAGTGAATAGCCAACATGTTGCCTCAATATGGCGGTGATAGAGTAAGGCTAACCCTGCGGCTACACTGTGCATGTCTAAAATGTTAAGGCAATGGAAACTTGCCCTAAGACAAACTCAGGAAAAATTTACGAAATAATCTAATCTCCGTCCACTAGATGTACCAATTCTGCTGCTCAGTGAGGTGAGGGCAAGAAAATTCAGAAAAGACGGCCACGACAATTCGGGGCTTCACAATAACAAGGGTGTCCTTCTCCTGGAAGCAGCTCATACTGATAGTCATATGTCAGTTCTTCCCCTAAAGCTATCTGTTCATGAAGGTGCATTCAATTATCAGAGTGAAAATACAAAAAATCAATAATTTCCAAATTCCGAAAATGATTGACCACTTAGAAAAATGATTTGCAGAAAACAGGGTGCCTTACATCTCGATTTGCATAAAGACCAATATGCACTTGTTGACAATCCATGCTCTCTACGAGGACTTGGTGGTTCACAAGATTGGGTGAGCAGCTGCCACAATATAGAGCTTTGAATCCACATGATATGATGAGAAAAGAAACACAGTGAACATTTAAAAGCAGTGACAATGAACAGGATCATCATATGATTGAAAAAAGGGCTTCATTACAAAAACATAAAAGCACACTCAATTCCACCAAGAGGCATTTAGCCACAAATTTAAATGCATGCTTCCTCTCTACATTCCAAGCAAGATCTCAAGAACAACAAATTCTTACTATGAACATCTTCTCCCGGAAACTTCAACCCTTTGATAGATGTTCTTAAACCAAGTATCATATTCTGTTCTACTAACTTCACCAAGAATTCACAGGGAATAGAGTTTTCCAATCATAAATATGCTCACATAGACGAGGCTCATATGTGCTCAAACACAAAAACAGGTCAGGCACCCATTGGCTACATGACATGAACAAAAAGATGCCACTCACTCCTCACTGGTCCAAAAAAAATCTACGGAGGCATTTTATTTCACACCATTCCTCAATAAAAGGTTTAACAGCCATTTCCACATCTCACATTCCCATACCAACTCTAGATTACCTAGTTCATTCATATTGATATATTATATTGAAGCTTACAATCTGTTGTCCAGACATCTCAATACATTTGCCATCAGACTACTCAAATGGCCAACTCATTAAGAAAAGTATGACTACATTATCGACTGGCCAAACTATCCTATTGAGATAGTTGGCTTCTCCTCCCTTTTATGGTGCAAGGAATGAACCTTTATTCAGTCATTTTACTTCTTGTTGCTGTCTAATTATTTGGTGTGAATTTCAATCATTTATTAGTCTATTCAATATTATTTGACAAGTCTCTCAAGTGGCATTGATTAAAAATAAGACTGTAGTATATAAAGTGGGATGCTACATTTCCAAGATTAGATTGCACATTCGAATAACCATCACAACCACAGTTTTTGCCTTTTAGGGGAAGCATGAAGCTTTTCAGAGAAATTCAAGCAGCTGCTCCCAAGATCAAAATCATGCTTAGGTGTACACGGTAAATGCTTAATGCAACATTTAATATTGTTATCATTGATAAACTGTTAGGGAATAAGATGATATAAAGATTTCGGAGGATTGGAAGATTACTATTAAATTATATCAATGCTCTATGGTATTAACTACTAGCTTTGGCATTAGGGGAAATTTCATAACTCTTTCACTCTTCTAAAACATAGTAGAATTATTGTTTCTTTTTATCCCTTAATCATTCTTAATGATGAGTATTTCAAAATACTACATAACATTTGGGCCAAACCTGTATAATTGCAACCTGTGCTACAAAAGTATGAGACTGCGCATGATCTATGGTGGAATATCAAGGGAAACAACTAAATGATACCGACACTTGACTAAATATGAAGGTATCTATTTCAGTAGATTCCAAGGAAAACGCTTCTGTTCTTTGATATCCTCGATCAACACTACAAACACCACCTAACCCTTTTCATAGAGTTCCACAGAGTCAGATTAGCTCTGTATAGATGAAGAATACAATGCAAGAAACGTCCTCCTCCATGACTTTCATAGAACTTGACTTGTTTTTAATTGTCAGAAAAAAAAAAAAAGGAAAAAAGAAAAGTAAACATGCAATCATCCTAACTATGTGTATCCTGGCTTTCTAGAACCACCACCTACCCCTTGCCCTACAAATTTACCAAATGCAGAGTCTTAGTCACTTTAAATGCCATATGAACTATCAAAAATACATAAGTGTGCCATCCATTGTGTTTAGAAAAAAACTTGACAGTGGTGGCCATGCCTAGCTTGGCAAAGTTATACCAACCACGACATTTATTTCCTAATCATATATATTGCTTATAGCTTAAGATCAAATTCATTCAGTATGCATCTATTAAAGGCATACCACTGTGGCCACAGTGGCACATGAAGAACTTGTTTCAGCAGAATGACAGAGCTAGAAGGTCAACACATGGGTTGTATATTTCATTTAATTCATCAAATCATGAAGAGCATATTGAATTTCTGCAAAGATTTCAAGCTAGAGATCCAATGCTTATGCATTTTTTAAGAAAAGGAAAGAATAAAAGATTCTCAAGATTAGTGAAAAAACTATCATGCTTGGTTATGCAACCACAAGACTACCCCTGTTATCTAAATGTTCTCAACAATGATTTATATGTGGCAACTCAGAACAACGACACTCATATAGTCAATTAACAAAACACAGATATTGCAGAATTGATTAACCCATATATAATATGCTAACCTGTGATTAATGAACCGTGAAACATTTCCATGCTTGGTGGCATCTATGGCATATCGAACTTCTCCCTCAATTAATCTGCTCATATCATTGATATGAGAATTAATATCATAGAGATAGCTGCAGCCACTTTTCCCATAACTTAATTGAAAAAAAAAAAAAAAGAAAGAAAGAAAGCCAATTCATCCAGAGTCAGAAACTTAATTGAAGATTCAAGGGGACAAAGAAAAATTGAAAGCTCTCATGTGAGTAGAAGGTAAACCTGTTGCGCCTTTTATTTGCCTCTAATTCATCCAAAACCTCTCCTACATACTCACATATAAATGTACCACGTAAAATTGCTTCACCCGCCCTTACTGCCCAACCCTGGGAATCGAATATAAAAATTAGTGTTAAAACTAAGACTCCTGAAGCTACATATGTCTGAAGTATTACCTTTCTTTCTGTCTTGAATACTTCTAATTTCACCCTCACACCATTTTGCAAAACTCTATTTTGACAAGTCCTCCTGCAGCCGCACATGTCATTACACTCATATACAAGGTAACCCTCCTGCAAAGGTTCAAGAAATTGTATGTTAATGCAGAAGTCACCACTATTCCTAAATGCTCTTTCTTATTATAAATAAGCTATAATTTTATTTTTTATTCATTTTTCTTTACATATAAGAGTCAAGACCACAAACTTCAAGAAGCTGTGCAAAATATTTGAACCATAAAGTTTAAAAGCTGATTATGGGAGGGAGATAGAACCATATCAGTCCCCTTAATAGACCAGATTCAAGAAATGCAGTGCAAATAAAGGTGAATGGTCCTTGATGTTGCTGTACCTCCAATATGATGTGACCACCTTCATCATAGGGAAATCTACCACACATAGATTTTCCATAAATGTCCTTTGCATCTTCATAATCAGTATCAAATAGGTAAACATGAGCACATGATTCAGGACTACATGCAGACTCTGTGCAGGAACACCTTAACTGCAAGCTCTGGTTAGAACAAAAAACAGGTGATGATTTTAAATTCTAAAAGTCACACTACACAAATATTGGAAACAGGATAGTATCATAGAGAGGCAAGAAAGCATATAAATGAAACAACTTCAACAATAATCATAAATGGAACAACTAGAATAACTTACTAAGAAAGTATTAAATAAAATAAAATAAAATACAACAAAATAAAAAGCCCATAAAGGCTACCTTAATTTGAAGACAAACAGATCTGTCAATCAATGGCTTTGGATTATAGGTAATGCCCTCCCAAGGCATGGCACACATTGTATTACCAACATCACCTACAAAATGAAGTGAATCAAAGAGCCACTCATCTACCACACAAGCAACTGGAACTGCTTCCTGGCCAAAGCTTATATCATCACACAAGATAATCGCATTTTGTCTGTTTCTAGGTTTAATTTGATGCATATCAAGGACATAATGGCTCTCATCAACTTCCCATTCATTGTCTAAAGGATCAGATCCATGTTCAGTGCTATCAATAATATGACCAACTGGAAGAGACTCCAATGGCAACAAAACACCATCTTCCCTTGATGGCACACATCCATTAGGACAAACAAATCCATCGAGGTGCCAGCTAAGATGAATATTTTGCTCACTGCATAGTTTGGCTGCCTTTAAGTACAAACGCTCAGGTAATACTCCAAACACTCTCTCCAAATGAGCTTTGATGCTCTCTTTACAACAAGCAGATCGAGCAACAGACAGAATATCATGATTATTAGGCCGTGGTTTTGTTTTCTCAATATGGGTGTATAACATTTTTGCAATTGATGAGCACTCCAAGCTTCCCAACCTACTATGACTGACTCCCTCTTTTTCACAAGGCTGCAGACTTGACACTACAGCACTGAGAGATTTTGATGCCTGGATGCGTTTCTTCAAGCTTGGCCTGCCATGAGTTCGAATCCTATATGATACAGCACCTAAACCTTTCTTAAATTTTGGATGGGTAAGTCTACCGGATTTCAATTTATAAGCATAATGACGAAGACCTTTCTTTGCAGGATGTCTGCTGGCTAAACTCGGTCCCATGTGTGCAGCTTGATGATGTCGACCAAGATCTGGTAATAAATCAAATCTTAACCCACAAAACCTGCAGATAAACCTCCGGATGCCCCGCACATTTTTGGAGTTGTTATTATCCCCATGTTGTAAATTCAATGGCTCTGCTTTCCAAGGAGAATCCACAGTAGCCACAGGATCATTCCTCTTGGATACTTTTGACAATCTAAAATCTGCAGGATGGACTGAAAGAATATGTGACCATAACTCCTCGGTGTTTCCAAAATGGCTACCACAAGGAATACACTGAAGAAGCTTGCACTGCTCTACGAATTGCACATGGTGTCTCTCTTGCACATGGGTTTCCAGCACCTTTTTGTTTGTGTAAGAATCGAGGCATATAGCACAAGCATAACCTCTGAACAACCATTGTGCTTCTTTTTTATGGTTCTCCATCCAGTGCTCACCAAGGATTTGATCCTCAGGAAACTCTTCAAAGCAAATTTTGCACTGGATTTTTTCTCCATCATCTTTTTGTGGCAACAAAACTTGCTCATCCAAGAATGGTGGAATATTTTGTCCACCTTCATCAGTGCCAAAGCCCCAAATTCTTTCGAGTCTATCTTTTTCACGCCACACCAATTTCATCAATAGTTCTCCAACATCCTTATCTTTTGAAGCTTCAGATAGGGCCCATTGAAGCTGTACTTCTAAGGGAACTGGGTTCCTAACAGAAAGTATACTTTTAAATAGCTTGAAAAAGAGCTCACACGCCTGATGTAACTGCATGTTTTGTTTCTCAGAGGAACAGTCCCGCAAAATCTCAAGAAAAACCTCCCTTGAAATTATTCTACTCTTTCCATTCCTTGCCCTTTTGAGCCAGCTGGGTAGGTGTTTATCACAATACAGTGAATAACGCTTTGCATTTTCCATACAAGAGTCAAATTTATTAAGCAAGCACAATCCTATATTATTTCCTACCACTATGCCAAGACCATCCTCACCACGATCTTCATGGTCCTCATTTATGTATTTTTCTGATGGAGGTGCTACTACAGGAATATCTATGACAGAATTTTCAACTTGTCCCACCACAGTATTCTCCAACAAATTTAACTCTGCGTTTGAAACTTTGAGATTCATTGTAGGAATCTTTTCTGATGCATTTGAGTCTCTCTTGAAATCATTTTTGGGTCTGTGCTTTTTACAGTATGTAACACCTGGTAGAGACCGATGCTTGCACTTTGTACCTAGAACAGTGGTAGCTTGACAAGGGGGTGTGTCCACAGCCTGAGTCTTTTCTATTCTAGAAGAATTACTCGAGAAACGAGAGGCCAAATGTATGCAACAGTACACATCACCCTCATTTGCTAACCTAATACATTGCCTTCCCTTGGCCTCAACAAAAGCTATACACTGTCTATTTCGATTCACAGAATCCACAGATTCAGCGCCATGCTTTTCAGATACTGTTATCAACTTTGCATTGTTATTGGGTGTCATCAGTGCATTGTCAGATGGAATTACATTGGTACCTGCACCTTCAACTATAAGGGCATCCCATTTATCCGCTACACTTCGAGGTGAAGTCACTGGTTCACCACCTACATTCTTATGTACAACTTGAAAAGATTCAGACATTAATGACACAGAATTGGCAGCATCTGCACTCTTAAAAAATTCAGAATCAATTTTGACAGCTCTGGCCTTGTCTGCATCTTTGCTGTCAATGCAACAACTGTGGACTTCTGCACGGCGAATTTCTAGTTTTGGCCTCTTCCTAGCCATGTGGAGATCCTGTACTATATGGTCATTATCATTCAGATGATTTATTTCTGCACCATTAGATACAGAAATAGAAGCCGAAAACTGTTTCATAGCTTCATGTTTCCAGGTTCTCCACTCAGAACCTAGAGAGAATTGCATGGATGGATCTCGAAGGGAATTAACTTCATTCCAAAGAATAGAATCACACAACTCCTGAAAGAGAGAACAAAGAAGATGTATGATTCAGTAGAAGAAGATAGGAAAACACCAACTTAATCATTCATGGTCAATAGATACAAGTTGCTCAGTGTCTCATTGAATCAATTTTCAAGCACAGCAGAGAGTGAAGCTCTACTTGGACCCTTCACTTTCCCTTGCTTTTGAGGAGTCTAACATGGGTTAGTGAAGAGTTCGAGCAGAAGTGACTGCCAGGGGGAATGAAACCACAAAAGGTAGTTATATCACAATTTATGCCGCTTAGAAAGCTAGAGACGAGGTATAATATGGTTATTATGATGGGGATAAAACACACAGTAGTAGAGCAGAGTTTCATTTACTGATGTTCTTTGCTATCCTCTCTTTTTCCTATTCATGTAAATGCATGCGTTCTCAAAAAGAGTCCTATACAGTTCAGTCTCTGTGTATTACATAAGTTAAAACTAATTTGTTTTTACAACATATACACAAGGAATTGCAAACCCTCTGATCAGAAAACAAAGTTACAAGCAAGTGGGAGATGAAGACGGATAATCTTGGGAAGTTCTGATAGAAAAACTTCTCAGCTTTGACTCAGCATTAAGTAGTCAAGCATGCAAAGTTTCTGAAGAGTGCAGACCACAAAGTGAGGAAGCTCGGATGTTACCTCTTTCAAGATTTCTATGGTCTCAGCACTGTGTACATTCTCACATCGTTGTGCCCAGGAGCAAAAAGAATGCTGTATCCATTCAGAATTCATATAGCATGGCAATATCATCTGCAACACAAAGAAGAAATGTTACCCATTACCTACTAGAATTTAGGTATTTTGGGAGGGAGGTGGGGGAAAGGTGGTTGGGTGTTTGGTTGGGAGGGAATTTATCCAATTATATGAACAGAAATAACTGGCAGAAAACTTGGGAAGGCAGAATCTAAAGGCATCGAGGAAAGAACTTCAACATTGCTGCAGTGCTAGCAATCTATTAAGATGTACTGCATAAACGAACTGTATTATTATTTTGCCATATCAGATACAACTACATTCAGCTTCACTCAATCTCATCAAACCACCATGTTTAAAACCAGCAACTTGTTCATACAACTCTGGGATTGGTTAAAAACTCAGTATAATGAGGCTGCAAAAACAAAATGCTTCATAAAATATTAAAATTCGCAGATTTATAAACTTGTAATCTATTAAATGTCGATATGAAAAAAGAACAATACACTTTGAAGCTTCAGGAGCATCTTTCCAAGATCAGGATAACCATTGCACTGTGAAGTTTCTGTAGTGAAAATTTTCCAAACCAGCACTTCACGAGCACTCTCAATCAAAGCCTAAACAAAATGATAAAAAAATCGATAAAATAAACTTGCATAAGAGATAACAATAAAATATATTTTGACAATTCCAAAGAACATGAGATGAAGAATGTGGAATTAAATGCATTACCTCCATATGAAGTTGATCGATTATGTTTAGCATGCCCACAACTAACTTTTTCATGATGAACCGATGTGCAACAGTCAAATCTTTAACCATTTTCAACCCAATTTTATGAGTTCTATACGCAATAGGTTGGGGAAAATCATGTATTGAACGTACAAGAAGCATATCAGCCCAAGAATAATTTTTGGTTCGAGGAAAAAATATGACAAAATATTTTTTCCGGTCATGAGTTGGTTTAGCCTTCAAAGTCGATAAAGGCCAATCAGCTCTTGCACATTTTATTCCTGCCTGCCAGGTCCCTCTCCACTATACTTGGAGAAGAGATAGAAAGCAAAAAATCAAATTAGATAAGTCCATGACATGCCATAAACAACATGACAATGAAATAAATGCATATTTATCAAAAAAGAAAATGCTTCAAAAATCTGCAAATTCCAATCTAGTGTGACCAAAAAAACAAAAGAAAAAGGAAATAAACAAGAATTCCAGTACCAGTTGCAACTAAAACTTCAATTACATTTTATTACAAGATATGGCTCAAATTTCAATTTCAGAGTAGTCTTTTAGCTGCTAGGTACAGTAAACACATAATACATAAATAAACCCCCAGAACTTTTCTCATTGTATTATTAAAGCCTCAAAACCTCTTTTAACCGCTAGGTTGAGTAAGCACATAATACAAATATAAACCTCCAGAAATGTACTCATTGTATTAACAAAGCCCCCAAACTTTGGCTGTGCAATTATGGCAACAAGCTTTCACATTGCTCAAATGAGCCTTGACTCAACTGCAATCAATTGAAAAATTTTGCTATGTCCCATCTAATCAGGCTCTAATTTTGAAAAAAAAAAAAGGATATCAAAAAATTAAAGAAGACTCTAATTGAATGTACAAACAATAACATGCCTTCATGTCTGCCTCTCCAATTTCAGAAAATAGAATCCCAAAATTTTAGATAAGAGTTTAATTAAATGAGCAAAAATTATGACATGACTATATTCATATGAATAAAACAGTCAATAAAAGGAAAATCAATGGTCATTTGAAGCTCATCAGGGAAATCATTAGCAAAATTTTTCAATTGACATGAGATTTTTCGCTTTTCTTCTGGTCAAGCTGATACACCTTAACCATGGCAGGCAAAAGAATACTTCTAGCATATTAGATGACCAACAGGAGAACAGAAGAAAAAGAAAAAGAACTGCAGAATAGCAAATCTCCATTTCAGCAAAATATCATTGACACATCAATTACCTTGACCCACAGAGCCACAGATTTATCTCCTTCAAGCCATTTAGGCTCCAAAAGAGACATCTCACCATCTCTTCCATTGTTCGGCAATTCACTTTCGATTGTATCAACAATTATTTGACCACCCTCTGATGCTAGGCAGGGATCAATGCACCCATTTTGTTCATTGACATGGCTTTCATCGATGTCATGAGTGCTGCTGGCAAATTTTGGGCCATCCATAGAGATATCAGATGAAGCCTCATCATAATGGTCTTCATAGTCATGTCGTGGCTGCTCAACCACCTCTTGAGCCTCAACTAATTTCTCTATATGATTACCATCCATAACTTGCAACTTAGTATCCAGCTACCATGTAAAGCTCAATTTTCTCGATCAAGATTGACAATTCCTACATCATGAACACATTTAAAATCCAACCACTCTCAAAAACCATTCCATTACTTTACATTAACAGCAAAATCAATATGCACCATGCTATTGCCACAAGAATCTCGCACCCAATTCAAAAAGTTAAATTTGCATATAGAGGTTGACACCCTGATACACAAAGAAGGCTGCATAATAATCATGATAGTAATTCATATACAAATTCAAAATGCAGAAACCCCAGTATTAAAAAGGAAATCTCCCAGGTGACAAGACAGAGAAATACAGTGAACCAATTTTCACGAGTATTATAAAAGCAAATTCAAAATGCAGAACTACCAGTATTAAAAAGGAAATCTCCCAGGTGACAAGACAGAGATACAATGAACCAATCCTAACAGGAAAAACTAAAAAATAACATGACAGACAGACATACAAACTATTATACCTACATGAGAGGAGTGCATACATACAAATTTGGCATATAACAGAAAGATACCACAATCAACCAAAATAGACCAACACCATGGACCTTTGAGAAGATTGAGAATCATCTTTCAGAAGTAAAGCATAAATAATAATAATAATTTAAAAAAAAAAAAGGCCAATTGTAGAAGTCCCTGAGTATGGAAAGTTTTCCCAAGAAAAATGCCTTTTAGAACTGTTCAGCAATCACATGCTAATAAAAGTATAACTGGAGCAATTAAGTACGATACAATTGAAAAGTTAACTCAACTCAATCTGTAAGGATAATATCCAAAAATGAACCAAAAATATAAATGTCTACTAAAATCTTCAACATTGCTTCTGAATTCTCAATTATTTTCCCCCATCCAGGTGATACTCCATATCACATGATACAACAAGGCATACTGCATGCTCATCAAACCAGACCTGATAAGATAGAGAAATGAACCTGCTCGCACTTCCTCAACATATTAAACCGAAATCTAGAGTTTATCTATACTAAATGTATGTGCATGATTTTGTTACCAACAACTTAGTCAAATGATAAATTCTATATAACGATATCATTCAGCAAAAATATCTGAAACTAATGCACATCTAAATTGAACTCTAATGGATTTTCAACCTGAGGCTGCTCATTTATCTAATAACCGACACTCAAAACTCAAATTCATCAGTACATTCTTCTTTTGTTCTCACATCTAGTATATCCATCATTTTAAATCTAATAAATTAAAAAAAGGTATATATATTATAAAAAAATTTCAAAAATTTGAAAAAGAAAATCAATTCCATTGCCATAATAAGCAATCAGAATCCTATAGAATTGGCAAATTATTTACACTTTAACCATTTTTTAAGACACCAATGGCCTTTCTTATTCTAATTATTTCCAATATCTTGAAAAACAGTGATAGGACTAGGAGTCGTATTTTGATAATAACTGGAGGATTTCAACCAAAAGTAGAAGGTTGATTGTCTATATATTTGACATTCCAAAATCGGTAATCTGAAAACCTCAAATTAATTAGAGATAACTAGATAGAGCTTAACTTCTCAATCTGATAATAATAATAAAAATTTATAAAGTCACCAATTGGCAATCGCACCATAGAGCATTTGCATTTTTATTTTTGAATTAAATAAATTGAATCAATGCATTCCTTCTTAAACCTTTCAACACTTCTCTGTGTTAAATTTAGGAATTTTACTAGAAACGTCCGACCAAATCAATATTCACATGCATTAGTGACCACCATAAATATGTAAAAAGTCCGATTTTTCAGAGACCCAAGTGACCCCATCAGTGACCAGCCCTAATCTTACTAGTAAAAACCTCACATGCCCATGAAATCAAGAGAACAAGATAATTCCTTTACATGCAGAAACTTGTACAGCAAGATGATACACTGGGCACCCCTACTTTGTAGGCCAAAAATCAATGGGTAGGGAAAAGAAAAGGTTGCACCTTTAAGGAAAAATCAGCAGAAAATTTCAAACTCACAAGCAAAGATTCTTCAAAATCCTAATAATTACACAAAATTTTGTCAATTGCAGCATGAATATAACAATGGACATTGTATCAGGCATCTAGGTGCAGATCAGCAACATGCATGACATACCCTAACATAAAAAGACGGTCGATATCAAACATAAAGATTCAACCTTGTTACTAGCCCATCGGAAAATCAAAAACCTCAACATTAAAGCCCTAAAATTCCTAGTAAAAGTTGAATTGCATGACTTTTTGGGTAATAATAATTTTAATCTGCACTCAAATATTAGGGCATGGAAATTAACTTTAAGTTAGGGCATTAGGTCACGACCCACAACATTGAAAGTGAAGGGGGCTGCTGTTACGTGCAAGACATAAACACATATGTTATGGCATTTTAATTAACACGCATATAAGTTGGATAAAAGATAAAATTAAATTGACAGAAGGAATTGAAGAAAAATTCGTGACAATGTAATGTACCTCTATAGAGGAGTGATGAAGATGGGTTTTGCACGAAGATCACCTTTTGGCTATTGTTGTTTTCGCTTAGGCAAAGGTTGGGGCTAGGTGCTTTTTATTTTTTCGTTTTCAATTGGGCATATATGCGTGTTACTCTAGGAGGGTGTTATATTTTTTTTTTTTTCCTTAAGATTTAATATATAAAGGCCCCTCGAACGATGTACTATATGGTTACTGGGTGACTGGGCATGTACAGGACAAGACCGTGACCAAAAATAAATATGTGCCAACTTCGATATGTTACGTGGGTGTGGATGTATAATGGAACTTAGTCTAAGGTAAGAAAGGAAATAATAATTCGAAAAAGGTTAGGAAAACTTAGGAGATATTGGGGAGGATACTTTTTGGAGGGGAAGGAAAATGGAATGTAAACTATACCAGGACTTTGGAAATGTGATGGTGAAAAAGGAAGAAGAGTGGGCCCGGACACTAGAAAAGGACTTGTGGGAGATGCATAGTCTTGTTTACTATTGCTAGTATAATAAAATAAAAATATAAAATAAATGTTTTATAATTAATAACTCAAAGAGCTTGTCCTATTTTTAAAGAATGTTTCTATTTTTATAAAGAAAAAGTGTGAAACATCTCTAACGTTTATTTATATATACAAATTAATTTTTAATATTTTATTTAATCTATTTTAATTTTTAATATTTTAACAAATTTATAAAAAAAGTCCCTTCATTAATTTTTTCATTTTGTATGGACACGTTGAAAAGTAAAATAGACTGAATAAAATGTTAAAAAATTGATTTATATATATCAGTAAATGTTAGAGACTTTTTTATATTTACTTGAATCAATTATATGTTAACATATGCCCATAATAATAGAAAATTTAAAAGAGTTTAATGAAAGGACTTAATTAGTACTACTAGAAAAAGTTAAGGACTAAAATAAATTAAATAAAGGGTTAAAAACTAATTCATAAAAATGTGAAATGTTAGGAACTTTTTATACCTCTCCCTTTTACATACTAATTAGGCTCATTAGTTGAAATAAAAATAAAATTAAAAGATGATGGAAAAAATATTGAAATAAGTCCATTACTTAAAAAGGTTTATTTTATATTTATTTATCATTAAATCTACTAATTGTCATGGGTTCTTAGCTTCAATCATTAGCTTCTATTAATATGGTGCATCATTGCTTTTGATTTATGTATTATGGTTTAAATTAGGATAAAACTTGTAGAAGTACTTGGACATTCTTTTTTTTTTTTTCTTACTACCAAAATTTTGAATTTGTTTATTTTATTACCTTAACTTTCTAAATGAAATAAATTCGTATCTTTGTCACGACGGTCATTATCATAAAATGATAAAATAAATAATTAAAGACATCAACTTTTATTTCATTTTCATTCAATGATCAAACTTTATTATTTTTCACTTTAATACTTCAACTTTTGAAAGTGAAACAAACAAATAATTCCTTAATAATAATTTTTTAGAAAAAATTATTAAAAAATAACAATTAACAATAATATATTGAAAAAAAATTAAAAACAAATAAGAACATAGGTCTAGCTTTTGAAATTTAATTTGTACATATCACTTATTTTTTTAGACAATATCCAACCTTTGTGAGTTTTTATATATCTAAATAAATTATATCATTTATTATAATTATTATTATTATACTTATAAGATACAATAATAACAACAACCACAATAATAAATAAATAAATGAAAATAGATTAAAAATGGTATGTACCTAGTGCAAGACCAGTGGACTTATCAATAGTAATATAGTCTTTTAAAATGGATATAGCTCCTATTGTCGATCAATTATGGTATAGAACTTTAGTCTTACAAAAGGAAGAAAAAAAAGGCTAAAGGTAAGTACTAGTATTGATTTGGCATAACTACTTAGATGCCTAAATAAGTAGGTGTTTAGATAAAGAAATAAATGGTAAGAGAACTAGGAGTGTTTAGAAAGTCCTTCAATGTTTTTGTCTCCTCATTTATAGACATTTGTCATATGACTATTGTAACAGGCAATCATTAGTCATAAATTACGTAGCAGCTTTTTAATTAAGCACATACTTAAATAGCAAGAGTAGTAAGCGATTATGTAACAAAGTTAGATAGAATCACAACTATCCACATCACTTTTCAAATTCAAAGTAAGTCAATGGATAAGCCATACCCTTAGGCCCATTAAATAGGTCAGGCTCAATTTAGTAACTCATCTAAGCAGGTTAAATTAGAGAACTTGATTAAAGTGGAATGGCTCAACAACCAAGGTGCCTAGCAAGACCAATGAACAAAATTCTTCTATCAATATTTGCCCCCTAACTCTCATGGTCGAGAGTTCGGCTATAGGAGTAATTTATAGAAGTGTTATCTACTTTACTTAATCAACAAATAGGACACTTAAGCCCATGCTTATCATTGATTGTGAAATATTTTCTAAGCCATATCACTGAACTTATTGTTCAACATCCTCTTATTTATTTATCATCATCTCCTAAAATATGTCATATCAAATTTCAATGAAAGGGTCATGACCTTTTAGTTTTCTTACTTGTTCGCTTTTTATGCTGGCATATGCGATAATTGACATGTCTATCATCATTGTACTATAGGGTTCATTAAAATGCATGTGTTACGATATGCATTGGATCTTTAGCTCTAAACATGTGTCAATCATCCATGGCAAGCCATAAAATTGGAACCTAAATCCCAACTAACACCATTTTCAATTCTCAAGTAGGGATTACATATAAAAGACCTTCAATTATTTTAACAATCCCTTTTTTGTTTCCATTTTTCATTTCTTGTTGTTGAAATTCTCTTTTGCAAAATCTTCCTAAGAGACCACCTTTTCAGTTAGTTTTCAATATTTCACAATCATCAGGTATGGTTAGAAGCAAGATTTGCTATCTTATCTCCATTAATTCTAAAGCCCCTCCTCTAAGGCTACTTTACCCCCTAAGAAAGAATCAATTCAGCTTCATCATCCCTTATCTTGGTAAATAGTACGATGGAAAAATGGGAAAAGCTTACCCATATTAAAAGTCTCCTAATAGATATTAATCTTGATGATAGGGAAAATATATCACTTGCAAAGTATTTATATAACAACGTTGTATATAATATGGATTCTCCAGACGGAATGGTGAGCGGTGCTATTAGGACACTCATTGTGAAATACAACAAATATTGGTGAGATCTCCTTATTGAGGGGCATTTGCGTAAATGGAGACAGGATGAAAGGGCTCGTTTTCCCATTGAAGGTAAGTTCCATATTTATTTGAAGTACCTCAACTTCAGTTTGCATCTTCCATTCTCCTCATTTCAAAAATATTTTTTAACTATTTTTCTATAGCTCCAAGCATGTTTTTGCTGAATATGTATAGGCTCTTTGTGGCATTCGAGATTATATGAAAGGAACTTGAGGTTAGAACTACACTATAGTTGTTTAGATTCTTTTTTACAATAAAGAAATAGCTTAAAAGCTAGTTTTATGTGGTAGCTCGTCATGGTCACAAGTTAATGGATGACTTGGAGTCCAAAATCCACAAGTAGCATAATAAATATGTCTCAATCAGGTTAGACGAAGATTTAGATTTTTAAAGTAAATAGACTAAACTCATCCATACTAACGATATATAATCATTACCAAATGATGTTGCCACCACCAAGAAGATTCAAAATAGGCGACACAATAAAACATTTTTCTAGTATTATAAAAGGATCGTTGCTAAAAATGAGAAAAGAGGAGCCTATATTTTCTAATAATGAAGGCAGGATTTGGTCTACTTGCCATGCTAAGTAAAGATATAGGAGGAAAGCTGATCTTCATGACTCATGAGGGGAGACTTGTTACCTTTGAGCTTTACTCAACATAGATTTGTAACTTTTCAATCATTTCCTTTTGATAATATTTTTCCCTTTTATGTAGATATGGTTGCATAACACATAGATCCTAAAAAGTTGTTGCCCTAAACTAAGACTAAAAAACAAAAACTAGATAAGCATACCACTAAAGTTGTTGCTAATCAGCTAGTAGTGTTAAAGAAGGTTAGTAAAGAATGGGTCGTTAAGGAGCCGGCCATGAAAAAAAAAAAAAAGATGAGACATACCTCCTAATGAGGAATGGCCAATGCAACAAATGGAGGCTATCAGCACCACTTAGCTTGAGGTGCTTCCTATAGCTAAGGATAACATTAGGAAAGAATTGTCGGAAGAGTTTAGCCAAGTTATTACCACCAATACTAATACTAGAAGGAAGATGGGTACAAAGAACAGGAAGGGGCTTTATGGTGAATATGAATAGATATAACTTACTAAGACACAAACATGATCAAGGGTTTGAACTCGAATAGAGTTCAATACGACTCACAAATAATAAATGTTGCTTGGGGTTTCAAATGAAGGTTAGATGCAACTCACTAACCAATTCAAATGAAGGGGTTCACCACAATCTAAGGATAAGATTGATAAGAACGCAAGGATGATTAAAAAGTATGATCAACACTCGATAATCCGATAAATGCTAACTCAAGTATAGCCTTGCTCGAGAAAAGGAAAATTTCACTCTTTGCATATATCTCTATATAGTTATCTGTCTGTATCTATCTATCTATCTATAAGTATAAAATGTTGCTATTTATATCAAGTTTTAAACCCTAGTAGAAAAAATGTAAATAAAGTACAAGGCTTTAAACCCTAAAAAATTGAGCCCATAAATAAAATAAAGGGAAAATACCTAAAAAAATACAAAACTATACATTTTATAGAACTTAGCATATGGTCACTCGACATGTCTTGAGAGAAGTAGTATCCAAACCGGACGGGGTCAGCAGTTGGATGTATTACTATAGGAAGGGTTCCCTGACGTCTTATATGGCTTAGTTGAGACACCGAAGAAGTTGGCCCATAATTGCTGAGTTTTGGAATTAGTCAACACTAATCTCTCGGGGTCATGCCAAGTGGTTCTTTAATCTCGGCTACTTGGCCTTATGGTTTCTCAGCACTTCAATTGACAACAGAGTTGATGCCAAGTGTTTATTTTCCTTCCCCTCGTCCTTTTAGCTGTAACTCGGCCTTTGCAAGTATTGATAGGCTTCGACTTGGATATGGTCGGAGGCTGATTCCTATCATTATCATGGGTTTAAAAGGAAGTCATCCTCGATATTAAGTGTTGAGTATGAACTGGGATGTCGAATAAACTTCTCTTCCCTTTTCTCTTCACCATAGGTGCTGAGTGTCTCAGGATTTCATCAATACTCAAGGGGTTAAGCAATAGCTCTTCCCATCTTTCCAAACGGTATAAGTATTGAGGAAGCCGTCATGGATTACTTTCCGGTCATACTCCCAAGGTCGACCAAGAAGTAGATTTACGACATTCATAGCACGACATCAAAATCAATATCATCCTCATATTGTCTAGCCTTAAATGTTATCCGTGCTCTTTTATGTATATGGACCATACCCTTGTTATTAAACCATTTTAATCCATAGGTTTGAGGATATGGGTAGGTTAGCAACTTTATCTTTTCTATTAACTTGATAGAAATGATGTTAGTGAAGTTACCTACATCAATAACGATGGAATAGGTCTTATGATAGGCTTCGAGATACCAACCTAACCCAACTGCCAAAGCCGAGATCATCTATTTGTCGACTCATTCTTTTTGTCAAGCTGAATAATACTATTTATTATAGATAAAGTGTTGAGAAGCATAAGGTTGAGATAACGATTGATTCTCACATATACTTGACCAATCACTTACTCTGCATCATGCTTGCCGATAGGCTGAGGTATCATGATTTCGAGAGTTTGGACTCACTCAGCAAAGTCTGTTGTCGACTTAGTGGCTAAGAGATCATGTTACCAAGGGTTGGATCCACTCAATACACCTAGAAAAACTATTATCGACTGATTTCAGCACTCGGCAATTATGGGTCAACCTCTCTAGTATCTCAGCCAAGCACTATAGGGCTACCCCCAAGGCATGCTGAATGACCATATGTCGACTTCTCCCTATGAAACATATAATTTTATATTTTTATACTTGTTTATCTTTATTTTATTTATGGGCCCAATTCTTTAGGGTTTAAGTCCTTGTACACCATTTATAGTTTTGTTACTAGGATTTAGAACGTACTATAAATAACAACATTTGTAACAATGTAGGATACATATAACATAATTAAAGAAAAACCCCCTTTTGAGTCTTTTGTCTCAGAAAGTTCTCTCCCTTACCAGCTCTTATCAATCCCTTTAGCAAGGATTGTAATAGGCAACCCTATCACTTGGACCAATGCATTACATCCGGCGACGAGTTTTAGGTCCATATGTGGTTCTACAGTGCATCATATTCGTAGAGTTAGTGTAAGATTTCCTAAACCATCGACTTTTGTTTCTTTTTCATTCTTTCGGTAGGATTGGACACATACCCTAATGACTGGCCTTATCTATCCTTAGCCCCGGTTCGTATCAGTTTGGTATCAAAGCTCAAGGTTTTAAATAGGGTTAAGAGTTTTAGGCATCGTATCTGTTCTATCTTGTATTTAAGGAAGTGCTTGTCTTATTGGGTTTTGTTGTGATATCGAGGATTTGTTTGCTGGATATTAGTTTGGTTTCAATTGAACTTTCTTCGGGTAAGTTAGTGAAAATTTGGATTGCAATTTATTTACATTGTAAGTCTTATATTGAATAAATATATTAAAAAAAGTTTGGGAATTCCAATTTGGGTTGTTTGCCGAGATATTACTTCTTCAAGCTGTTCAATGTGTTATTCTGCTTTAATATTGTGATAATGGCCGAGAAAGTACTGTTGTAATGTCAAAGCTTACTGTTGTGATAAGTTATTGTGACGTGTTACTATTATGCTAGCCGTGCTGTTGTGGCTAAGTGCCAAACTATTATACTACTCTGAGCTGCTTTTCCTAAGTGCCGAATTAGTGTACTCTAAACAAGCATCCGAGTTATGTGAGCTCCTAGTGCATAAGTGGTTGAGCTATGCTATTTGAAGGTTATCGAACTATGATTGTAGAATTTATCTGAGTTGATAAATAACTTGCTGAACTCCGAAAGAAAAAAAAATTGCCGAGTTGCACAGTTGATTGTTTGTGCCATGTTTCTTTAGTGTTGCCAAACAATTCTCTCTCATATAAGCTTAAGCACCATGCTATTGAAATTGAATATCATTAACATGGCATATGAAGCTAGATACAACTATGAATATTATTATGAAGACATGATATCACAAATTCCAAAGTTTGATGGATATGGCACCCCGGATGAATATATGGATTGGGAATTTCAAGTCGATCAAGTTTTCAAAGATTATTCTTACACCGAGCATAAGAGAGCCTATGCTATAAAGAATTTGATGATTTGCTTCGCAGCTACTTGGTGGAAGAGAATGATAAATCAAAGAATTAATAAGGGAAACATTGAAATCGTTACATGGGATGAGATAAAACATTTGATGTGAAGAAAATTCATACCTCGAGATCACCACGACAAATTGTACGGAGAGCAAACCCACCCATGAAGCTAACCTCTTGGAAGTACAAGATTAGTTGAAGGAGATTGAAAGATGACTTAAAGTGTTCTAGGCTAAAATAAGACAACGAAAGAATGTTAAATTAGAGAGTATTGAAGGAGGAGTTAAGGAGGTAAAGGTTGTTGGAGAAGTAAATCATAGAGAGGAAGAGGGCCAAGTCAAGTTGGAGTTAAACCCTCATATTCCAAATGTGCCCCCACTATCGACCATCCAAATTGATGATCATGACCCTAGGTAGAAGGAGGAAGAAGAATTGATTTGCGAAGAAGCAGAAGGAATACTGATTTTAATGAATGAGGAAAGTGTAAGATTCGAGCTAGCTAGGCTTAAAGAGTTGGGAGTACTTATGATTGGCGAGCCATCTTACTTCCTATTGGCACTGAACCCACTTACCCATAATGTAAACCCTACTTTTAGTAGGCCTAAGACTTGTTTAGGAGTACCTCCCGAACGTTCCTAAAGATCAACTAAACCAAAAACTTAAGTTTATATTTAGAAACGAATTAAATTTTTTACAATTCAAAAGCCAATTGTCGAGAAAACCCGAGCTTGAAGAACTGCGAGCTCTAAAGCTACTTAAAACCCTAAACCTTAAGACCATTAAGGAATTTTAACCATAAATAATTAATCGATAATTTAGTTTGAATAATTTTATTCAACTTTATAAAATTTCACAATTCTACAAAAATCAAATCATAAATCACAAAACAATGTAAGATGAAAATCCTAAAACAATTTTCTATAAGGCTATGCCCTTATCTTCATGCATAAGCCTTACACCATAAATAAGTAGATCAACCAATCACCTTAGATAACTTATCAATTGAGAGTTGGAATCATTTATCAATTGATAACTTATCAAAATCTAGTGATAAGACAATTTCCTTATCACCTCTTCACTTATACTACATATGGACAAATTTTCACAAGAAATCATGAGCTTAACTTTAATAAAGGTGACAAGACCACTCCATGCCATTAAAAGACTTCCCATGGCAGATCTAAAAAGGGGAGAAAGGGGGGGGCATGCATTTGTCATTCACCCATCAATCACTTCCTCTTACACATCACTATTCATCCCTTAATGCTTACATCATCAAGAGTTGCAATTGTTGACTTTTTGTAAGCTTTAAGACAATACTTTCAAGGCATTTAAACACTCCTTCTCTCTTCATTCCAACCGGCTGCACTCCTCCCCATTTCTCTAACTTTTAATCTCACTTTCACTTCATCTTTCTCTCTTTTAAAACAAACATAAAAAGGGGAAACAACTTTACCCCACAAAATCCATTTTCTTCCATTTTGAAGCTTCAACTCACGGCATTTTTTTCTTTGTTCATGTGCCATTTTCTTTCATCATTTAAGATCATCTAAGACCATTAGAATCTTTCATAAACCCCTTTCCAAAAGACCAAAGAATTCAGGTTTCAAAAAGGTAAGCAAAAAGGAGGAAGCAAAGTTAAAGGCTTAAGAGGAACCTTAGTGCACAACCACCAAACTTTACGTTAAGGACGAGTAAGTGATTCTTGTGATGTGTGGATTAATATTTATGTTAGAAGACTTGGATTTCTTGAAGATATGAGTAAGGTTTGAGTTGTTATAGCACAAAAATTCGTTTTAAGAAACAAACCCTAAAACCATTACATGAAGTTGAAATATGAGCATGTAAAGTTGGTGTTTTGTATGGACATTTGTTTAATGCTTTGAATGGAAGATTTTAAGCTAAGGAAATCTTGAAATGAGAACTTTGATGAAGGGTAAGCATGCTGGACGTGAAGGTTCCATGATCATTTGAATGTTGATTTTGTTTCCATTTAGTTAAACATGCTCAAAACTAGACTTAAGTTAAGGAAAAATCCATCACATGAAGTTTTATGAAGAAATCAACCTTGTATGGCATGAGCTATGATATGGAGGTTTTATGAAGTATAAGATCTTTTATTTCTTTATGTGGAGCATGAGTTAAAGGATCATTTGATGGAAGGGAACTTAAGTTAAGATTTATACACAAGTAGTTAAGTGCATAATCTATCACCTACACTTAAGGAAATGATGAAACAAGTTGAAAAACCAAGTAAGGACCCCTTAGGACCAACATGAACAGATCTGGAACATGGGTAAATGAGGCCTAAAAATATGATAAAAGTGAAAGAACAAAGTGAAAGGATTAACCAAAGCAAGTATGATTAGCATACAAAGCCTAAAACTCAAAACCGGGCCTAAAACTCTCAAAACAAGCTTAGAACTCTAAGATGGGCCTTCAACAAAAATCTGACCAGCAACTTAAAGAACCAAGAGAAGTTGTTTTGAAGCCCATAATAAATCCACCTAAGGCCCCATAAGCCCACCAAAGTCATTAACCTTAGTTGAACAAAAAACAAGCCCATTTGATAACTTAAGCTCACTAAAGGGCCCAAGAAGTGGTTGTTAGCCTTAGGAATATAAATCAAAATTATAAATCTGATCTCAAGGAGTATTTTAAGCTTAGGATAAAATATAAAGACCAAGCCCAAAGGATTCCTCAAGCTATCAAAAGCCCATTTACCAAACAAGGCCCAAAAACACTCCAACACATGAGGAACGCTACTGTTCTGACCCATGGACAGAATTTCATACCTCATTTCGAAAATCTAACCTTACCACGTTAAAGTACACTCGAAAATGATGAAGATTGACTATAAGATCATAAAAATCGGATTTAAAACAAAAAAGTTATACGCGATTGAACTTTAGGTAAAAACCGGAAAAATTCCGAGAACTAGCTAAGAATATAACTTAAGAAAAATTTACATAGTTTCTTACGTTTGCTTCAATTCCTTATAAAAATTATTTCAATGACCAGGGGACACTGTTTTCGGAGACGACTTGCCTCCGGACTACTTTGATTGAACCACATGGCAGAGTGAGTAAATTCCCGATGACTCTTTACTTGATTGTGCTTGTAAAGTAGATGCACCTAATCTTATATTTATAAATTTGGATGCTTGTAGGATATGGGAGATGCATGTGTATGAAATTATGGATGAGTGTGATGACTTGTTAATTATATATAATAATTGGGAATTGTTTGCATGAATATAAACTTGTGAATTGTATGGAATGAAATTGGTTGATCACCCTGAAAATCAAGTTAATCACTTATATGATTAAGAACTCAAAATGAATTATGCATTCCCCATATTGCATACGGATAACACCGACTGCCGCTTCACGCAGAAGATGGGAAGGGACTCACAGGAATACGAGTTTCCTGCAGGATTGGGCACTAGCTATGCCATCATATATATTGAGTCTCTGTCTTAAGCCGATGGGCTTACTAGGCGCTAGGAGACGCCAACCGTCGGTGAGGGGCCGAGTCTTGTGGCTTCTGCTTAGGGCGTGTGTTTGTGGACTGCGGGGGCCACCACACCGCTAGACTTGGGATTTTTAAAGGATACAGTTTGATTTTGGTGAAGAAAGTATATATATATGTATATATGTAGAGTTTTGTTTTGGTATGAGCACGATAGTGCAAATGAAATAAAACCCAAGGTCTAGAACCCGGATTTTGGTTTGGGTCGGTTAATTATCTCCAAACCCCGACTTTAGGGGGCGAAATTCTGAGTCGTATGCAGTTCCTAGGTCACTGCATGCGTTGTATGGCATACTGTTTGTTCATGCATTCATATGATTGTGCATCTAATAAATTTCTGTTGTGTGGTACTGATGAGGGTATTTATCTCACTAAGCGTAAGCTTACTCCCCTATAGATTTCTGTTGGTGCAGGAGAACCTCTTCGTCAATCCGGGCCGAGGCATGCCCGTGGTAAGTCTCGGGTAGAGACGGGTTGGAGCGATCAGAGAGCGAAGAGGACATTTTGTAATAGATTATAGATATTTAGATACTTTATATATATTTATGCATAACTTAGATTTTATGCAGTTCCGTTATGAATTGCATTCGTTTGTAATATTGTTTTGGTGTGGTTCTCATGAGCCCATACAATTAGTTAATTTATAACATAGAAGTAATTTTAGTTAAATTGCTCTATATTACTTTTCTATGGACCTAGTGGTAACGTAGAGTGGAAGGAGCCTTGTGTGTCGTATGAAAGGCCTATGATCAGCAAGGGGGTTGATAATAGACCTTTATACGGTACACGGCGACCTATCACGACAACGATACTGTTGGGTCGTTATACATAATCTTTTGTATGCCCTAAAGATCGTATTACTTTCCGTACTTGATAGTTGCTAGGATTGCCAAGGTATAGTTGATCAAATCCATGATGAGTAGAAGGAAAGATTCGAAACAAAAGGTATGATTGATAGAGCCGATGACGAATGGAGGGAGCATCTACTGGTGATGCCCTTGTTGCAAGAATCTTAGTGTACTATGTTTCAACTTAAATTTTGTCAATTGGTATTTGATCTTGGTAAGATTTGAAGCGGCCACTTACTAAGTTTCAAGTCAAAACTTCTCTAAGGGAGAGGAAATGATAGGCTTCGGGATACTAACCCAACTCGACTTCCAAAGTAGAGATCATTTACATGTGGACTCATTTTGTCTGCCAAGCTGAATAACACTATTTATTGCAGATAGTGTAAACCTTACTTTTATTAAGCCGAAGATTTGATTAAGAGTATTTCTTGAATATTTCCAAGGATCAACTAAAATAAGAACTTAAGTTTACATTTGGAAACGAATTAAATTTTTCCAATTCAAAAACCAATTATCGATAAAACCTAAGCTTGAAGAACTGTTAGCTCTAAAGTCACTTAAGACCCTAAACACTAAAACAATTAAGGAATTTTAACTCTAAGTGACTAATCGATAATTTAATTTGAAGAATTTCATTCATCTCTAGAAAATTTCACAATTTTATAAAAATCAAATCATAATTTTCAAAATAATGCAAAAAGTAAATTTTAACACAATTTCCTATAAGATAATGCCCTTATCTTTATGCCAAGCCTTACATATAAATGAGTAGACCAACCAATCACCTTAAATAACTTATCAATTGAAATTTGGAATCATATATCAATTGATGACCTATCCAAATCTAGTGATAAGACATATTCCTTATCACCTTTCCACTTATACTACATATAGACAAACTTTTACAAGATTACACATACTTAACTTTAATAAAGTAGACAAGACAAGTCCATGTCCAAAAAGGACATCCCATGGCCGATTTGAACAAGAAGGAGAGGGGGCCTATGCTTTTGTCTTTTATCCATCTATCACTTTCTCTTACATACTACTATTCACTCCTTAATACTTACATCATCAATAGTTGCAATTGTTGACTTTTGTGTAAGCTACAAGACAACAATTTCAGGACTTCTTAAACATACATTCACTCCCATTCCAACTGGCCACTTTTGTATCATTTTCTCTTACTTTCCATTTCATTTTCACTTCTTTCTTCTCTCATTTGAAACCAACCCAAAAAGTGGGAATACTTAAGCCCTACAAAATCAATTTTGCCACCACTTTCCAAGCTTTACTCACGGCACTTTTTTTTTTTTCTTGTATCTTTCTTTTCCAACATTTAAGCTCCTTTTAGGACCCTTAGAACCTTCTACAAACCCCACTCTAATGGATCAAACAACTCGGGTTTCCAAAAAGGTACAAAAGAAGGAAGTAAGGTTAAGAGCTTAAGTGAAACCTTTGTACACAACCATTATACTTTACTCTAAGGACGAGTAAGTATTTCTTGTGTTAGTAGGTTAGTGTTAATGTTAGGAGACTTTGATTTCTTAAAGATATGAGTATGATTATAAGTTGTTATAACATTAAAGACCATTCTAAGAAACAAACCCATGAAATCCTTGCATGAAGTTGAAATATGAGCATGTAAAGTTGGTGTTTTGTAAAGATATTTGCTTAACATTTTGAATGAAAAATTTTAAGTTGAGAAAATCTTAAAACAAGAACTTGAATGAAAGATGAACATGCTGGACATGAGGACTGAAAGATCATTTGGATGTTGATTTTATTTTCATTAAGCTAAATATGTGCAAATCTAGACTTAGGTTAAGGAAAAATCTATCACATAAAGTTTTATGAGAAAACCGACTTTGTATGACATAAGCTATGATATGGAAGCTATAATAAGTATGAGATCTTCTATTTTTTGTGTAAAGCATGAGCTAAAGAATCATCCCACAGAAGAAAAGTCAAGTTAAGATTTGAATACAAGTAGTTTAAGTTCATGATCTAACACCTAAACTTAAGGAAATGATGAAATACGTTAGAAAACCAAGTCGGAAGCCCTCATATACAAACCGACCAGATCTGGAACATTCTTAAAAGAAACTTAAAAATATGATAAAAGTAAGTAAACAAAGTGAAAATACCAACCAAGGTAAGTATGTTAGGCTTAAAATTTAAAACCGAGCTTAAAACTTCCAAAATGGACCTCAAATGTCAAGTTGAACCACCCTTAAATTTCTGACTGGCAACTTGGTACATCCATAAGAGTTGTTTTAAGACTTTTAAGAAGCCCACAACATACTCTCTAAGCCCGAGAAAGTGACCATCTTTGAGTTAAACAAAAAACAAGCTCATTTGATAATTTAAGTCCATTAAAAAGCCCATGAAGTGGTTGATAACCTTAGGAATATAAATCAAAGTTGCAAATTTGACCTTAAGGAATATTTTGAGCTTAGAAGGAAATCTTAAGACCAAGCTCAAAGGATTTCTTAAGTTACCAAAAAGCTCATTAACCAAACAAAGCCCAAAAGCACTCCAAAACATGAGGACCGCTACTATTCTAACCTGTGGATAGATTTATGTGCCTCATATCGAAAATGTAACCTCACTATGTTAAAGGACACTTGAAAACGATGAAGATTGATTATAAGATCATAAAAATCAGATTTAAAACAAAAAAGTTATACGCGGTTGAACTTTTAAGTAAAAATTGGGAAAAGATACAAAAACTAGTCAAGAGTATAACTTAAGAGATTTTAGCTTAGTATCTTAAGTGTATATCAATTCCTTATAGTATCATGATTTCGATGACCAGGGGACCCTGCATACAAAAATGATTTGCCCCCGGATTACTTTGACTAACCGTATGGCGAAGTGAGTAAATTTTTTATGACTCTTTACTTAATTTTACTTGTAGAATAGATGCACCTAAACTTATATATATAAATTTGGATGCTTGTGGGATGTGAGAAATGCATGTGTATGAATTTGTGGATGAATTCGATGGCTTGTTAATTATATAATAATGGGAATTATTGTGATAAATTATACTTGTAAGTGTATGGAATGAAATTGTCTGATCACCTTGAAAAATTGGATTAATGAACTATATGATTAAGAAATAAGATGAATCATGCATTCCCTATAATTGTATTCGGATGACATCGACTGTCGCTTTACACAGAAGATGGGAAGGGACTCATAAGAGGATGAGTCTCCTACAATATTGGGTACTAGCTATGTCATCATTTTTATTGAGTCTTTGTCCTAAGCTGATGGGCATACTAGGCATTGGAAGACGCCAACCGTCTGTGAGGGGCTAGGTCTTATGGCATCTGCTTAGGGCATATGTTTATGGATTGTGAAGGCCACCATACCATTAGACTTGGGATTTTAAAAGTATGATTTTTTATTTTGTAAAGAAAGTATATACAAATATAAATATATATTTATAGTTTTGTTTTGGCTTAAGCACAATAGTGTAAATGAAATAAAACTCAAGGTCTAAAACCCAGATTTTAGTTTGGGTCAGTTAATTATCTCTAAACCTAGACTACAAAGGGCATAATTTTGAGTCGTATGCAATTCCTAGGTCACTGTATGCGTTGTTTGGTATACTGATTGTTCATGCATTCATATGATTGTACATTTAATAAATTTCTGACATGTGGTACTGATAAGGGTATTTATCTTACTAAGCTTAAGCTTACATTCCGATAGATTTCTTTTGATGTAGGAAAACCTCTCTTTTAATTTGGGTCAAGACATGCCCATGGTAAGTCTCATATAGAGATGGGTTGGAGTGATCAGAGAGTGAAGGCGAAATTTTGTAATAGATTTATAGATAAGTAGTAACTTTCATATTTTTGTTTATAACATAGATTAAAATTTCTAATGCAATTCCCTCATAAACTGCATTTATTTGTAATATTCTTTTGGTGTTGATCATACGAGTTTACATGTCTAGTTAAATTATACCATAGAAGTAATTTTAGTTAAATTGCTCTATATTACTTATTTATGGGCTTGGTGGTAATGTATAGTGGAAGGAGCCTTATGTATCGTATAAAAGGCCTACGATCAACAAGGGGGTTGATAGTAGACCTTTGTATGGTACATGGTGGCCTACCAAGACAACGATATTGTTAGGTCGTGACAGATAGAGTGCTAAGAAGTATAAAGCCAAGATAACGATTAATCCTCACCTATATCTAACCAATCACTTACTCGGTAACATGCTTGCTAATAGGTCAAGGTATTATGATTCCGAAAGTTAGGACTTACCTAGAAAAATTTGTTGTTGACTTAGTGGTCAAAAGATCATGTTACCGAGGGTTAGATCCACTCAGTACGCTCGGAGAAACTATTGCTGATTGACTTTAGCACTCGACAATTATAGGTCGACCACTTTGGTGTCTCAGCCAAGTACTGCAAGGCTACCCCTAAGGCATGCCAAATGACTACATGCTGACTTCTCCCTATGAAATGCATAGTTTTATATTTTTATACTTATTTGTCTTTATATTATTTATGGGCTCAATTCTTTAGGATTTAAGGCTTTGTACACTATTTATAGTTTTACCATTAGGGTTTAGGACGTATTATAAATAACAACATTTGTAACAATGTAAGATACATATAACAGAATTAAGGAAAAAATCCCTTTTGAGTCTTTTCTCTCGAAAATTTCTCTCCCTTACCAACTCTTATCAATCCCTTTAGCAAGGATTGTGGCAGGCAACCATATTACTCGGACTGGTGTGTCATATCCGGCGAGTCTTAGGTTCATATATGATTCTACAGTATGTCATATCCATATAGTTAGCGCGTAGGATTTGCTAAACCATCAACTTTCATTTATTTTTTGTTCCTTCGGTGGAATGGATCTGTACCCCTATGATCAGCCTTGTCTATTCTTGGCCCCAGTTCGTATCATCTTCCTATTCACTAGGCACTGCATGTAAAATAAATTTTCCCGTTGTCTAGGATTTGCCTTTAGGTCAATTCGTTGACTAGTCAAGGATAAGAGTTCATCTAGATTTTCAACATAGACATCTTCTTTGATCAATCCTTCCTCCGAGCTCTTATCACTCTGACTCTCGATTTGAGCCTTGAGCCCTTTGCCCTTTGAGACGATGACCCTTTTATTTGGGCATTGGGACATAATATTTCTATAGACTAAGCATTTGAAGCATTTCACTTCTCGAGTCTTATTGCCAGGTGTCTTTTCTTTCTTGGTAATCCATTTCTCGGCATGGACTGGTTAGTTAAGCTCTCATTTCTCTATCTTCTCTTCTTACCTTCTCTCGTCATACCTCTTAAGCTCAAGGCTACCTTATTGGGGTCAGCTACTCAACCTCTAATGCCTTCTTCTCCTCCGCCTCTCTACTCTTAATGCCAAATTAATTAGCTCATCCAAAGAGTTGAACGGCTGTAATTCAATTATATCGGCAATGTTGTCTCAAAGTCTCCTCAAGAATTTGGCAATGGTATGGTCTTGTAGCTCAACAATCTCACATCTCATCATCAAGGTCTCAAGCTCTTGTAAATACTCTTTAGTAGTATTTAGACCTTGTCTTAAGTGTTGGAAAGCATGGAGCATTTCCTACTTGAAATAAGTCGGTACAAAATGTTGGTTCATTAACCTTTTCATGAGCCTCCAAGTTTTGATCGGCTCTTCTCCTTTAGCTTCTTACTTAGCAACTAACTTATCCTACCAAAGACTTGCATATTCAACAAGGGATTGTGAAGTTAGCTTAAACTTTGTTCGTTCATCACACTAGTAGCTCTCGAACAATTTCTCGACTTGGGGAACCCAGTCAAGAAACTTTTAAGGTTGGTTACTTCCACAAAAGGTCAGTAACTTAAGCTTTATATTGTCAAGTCCTCGGCCAGGTGCTTGGGGTTCATCCCTTACATTCTTAGCAAGTTGATTTACCTTAGATCGACCACTTCTGTTTGAGCTTTACTCGGCCATATCTCTTCTTAACCTTGGCTCTCTTCTCTGGGCTCCGTAGTTTAACTCGGAGTCAATACTCCTATAATTGCCTCTTTTCAGCATTGGCGAGGTTTCTCTTCTCTTGGCTCAATAGCTCTTCTCAACTGTCTCACATCATTACAAAGTTCATTGGAACCACTCCTACTAATGGGCGTCTGTTCCTTCCTTTCTTTTCAGCTATCATATTTATAGCCTCTAACTAACCCCGTAAGCTCCTGAATAAAGTCGGTTAGATTTTGAATCTAGTATTCCAAGTTATCGACACATCTCCTTAAACTTCCATGAGGACTATCTCTAATGTTGTTGATACTATCCTTTTACATTCTTGTTCGTACAGTAATTAACCAAAAAATTGAAGAAACAACAAAATAGAATTACAACAACTCAAAAGCAACTACTGCTCAGCTTCTGTAGCTACTTACTACTACAAATAGTATACTACACTACAAAACAATGATCAATAGAAATGTTAGAACCACAAATCTTTTTTGAAGAATACTAGCACGCGTGTCTCTCAAAAGCTCTAATACTAATATGATATGGGATCAAGAAAAGAAAGAAACAGTAGTGGATCTGGAACAAAAGAGCAAGAATGGGTATTCGAAAGGAAGATGGATATGAAGAACAAGAAGGGTTTTGATGGTGAATGTGAATGAATATAACTTACTAAGACACAAACACGATTAGGGATTTGAGCTTAAAATAGTGTTCAATATAACTCACGAATACTAGATGTTGCTAACTGTTTCAAATGAAAGTTAAATGCAACTTACTAACTGGTTCAAATGAAAGGGGTTTACCAAAATCTAAGGACATGATTGATAAGAATACGAGGACGATTAAAGAGTATGATCAACACTCAATAATCCGACAAATGCTAACTCAAGTATAGTCTTACTCGAAAAGAGGAAAGTTTCACTCTCTACATATATCTTTGTACAACTATCTATCCATATCTATCTATTTATCTATAAGTACAAATATTGCTATTTATAGCAACTCCTAAACCCTAGGGGTAAAATTGTAAATAAAGTACAAAGCCTTGAACCCTAAAGAATCAGACCCATAAATAAAATAAAGGAAAAACATGTATAAGAATATAAAACCATACGTTTTATAGAACTTGGCATGTCTTAGGAGGAGTAAAATCCGAATCGAACGGGATTGGTAGTTGGATGTACTGTTATAGGAAGGGTTCCCCGTCGTCTTGCATGGCTTAGCTGAGATACTAAAGAAGGCGACCCATAATTGCTGTGTTCTAGAATTAGTCAGCACTAGTCTATTAGGGTCGTATCAAGTGGTTCTTTGATCTCAAGTACTCAGCCTTGTGGTTTCTTGGCACCTCAACTAACAATAGAGTTGATGCTAAGTGTTTATTTTCCTTCCCCTCGTCTTTCTAGCTATAGCTTGGCCTCTGCAAGCATTGATAAGCCTTAGCTTAGATATGGTTGGAAGCTGATTCCCATCAAATACTAACTCAAAAACTATCACATAAGGGGTTGTAGATGACTCGACAAACAACCAACATCTATGCTAATCCTTAAGAAGAGGATTAGGAAAGAGCATATTGACCAACCTCCATCCAAAGGAGCAAAGGCATGGATGAGAGCACTAAAGAGGATTTAAGGAAAAATTCTTTCGCATAATGTTTTCTATGTTCATTCCTAACTGTGTGGTGGGTGAGTATTTTGTGCCATACTAAAAGCACACCATCTTAGATACTAATTTAGTTTTGGATGATAGGATATAGTCCTTAGCTTTGATAGGGGGATAATTCTACCAAACGATAAGGAAATAGCTAAGAAGGATGTGGATAGAGTTGGTGGATGCAATAAAGGCCATATTGTTGCTAAGTTATCCAATGTAAATTTTTCTATGATTGCAATTTGCTTTGGTTCACAATATTGCGCTCGTCATTGATCTTTTATTTTTTTGTAGACTAATAATGATGTTTTGACGACCTTAGATGAGGTTGAAGAGGATATGAGAATGGTATGTTCATCTTTATGTTTGGTATGTTTAAAAGCCGATTAATTTACTTAGATTGGTATCTTATTGCAAAAGGTGGAGGAGGCTTGCAACTCCTCTAAAGCATAGACAATGGCAGTCGAAAGCGTAAGAATAAAGGTTAAGATGGAGGCCCAAAAACTAAAGGAAGTGCTTTTGGCTAAAAAATTAGCACATTCCTTAGTAATCGATGAAGTGTCAGACTTTAAAACCAAGAATGATGAGCTCTTTAAGGAGACTGAAGATTTGGAAGAGTAGTTTCGTAAGAAAAGAGAGGAGTGCTAAGGATTAAGGAAGATGCTCATATTAATGAGTGAGGAGGAAGACAAATTAAAGGTTTAGATAAAGAACTTGAAGATTAATGACTTTAAACTTGAAGTATGCATTACAAAATTGGAGAAAGCTGTAAAGATGAAGCCTTCTCCAATTTTGACTTTATTGACATTGATAATGACGATGCTAGCATTGGTGATGATGAAGGAGTCGGCTAGGAAGAAGAAGTTGATGGTCAAGAGCAAAGTGGTAATGAATAGGCTAACATTGAAGTCCCTACAGATATTGAGGAGCTGTTCATAAAGGAGACTCCCTATGTCTATAGAGAAACCTCTAACTCCTCAAATAGAGCTCCCAATGCTGATAAAGAAGTCAAATCCTACAAGATCCTCAAAAGCTCTACCGATCAAGAGCATAACTTTCTCCAGTTTATAAGGGAGCATATTCCTAACTAACATGGTGTCAATTGATTTTTATCAATTAATTATTCTAATGAATCTTTGCTAAACTTTAATTGAGGTTGAGATGCCGACCATTTGGTTGTAACTAAACTTTTTATTTCATGTCCAATGTTTTCAATTTTTGGTATGTTTTATTTCACGTATAGTGTAGTATTCTATCTTTTTCATAGACATAGCTAGAGGAAGTTCATCAATCATTTCAGACGTGAACTTAAAGTGTTAGGGTTCATTTTCTAAACCACGTAGTTACTTAAAGCAAGCATAAGACATTGTTGACAATACAAAACAACTATTAGAAATATAGTTTCATGTTCTTGGCATTCCATGCGTGAGGTATGACTTGACCATCCATCCTTTCTAGTCAATAAGTCCCATCACTTACCACTTCTCAAACCCTTACTAAGTCTTCCCAATTTATGTCTAGTTTTCCTTGATTGTCGTACACCTATTGCTTCCCATTTCTTGTAAACTAAGTCTCTAGGTTAAAATACTTTATGTTTGACCTTTTAATTATAGTACCTTGCTACCTTATGTTGATAGGCGGCAATTCTTGCTCTCGCAATGTCTCTTATTTCCTCAATTGTATCTAAATTGGCCATTAAGCCAACTTGATTCACCATAACATCAAACTTTTGCATCTGTAAGTTAGGCAACTCTAATTCAATTGGTAGAACGACATCTAATCCAAAAGCCAATTTGAAGGGTATCTCCCCTATTGAAGTCCTATTGGTAGTCTTGTACCATCATAAAATGTTAGGCAATTCATCGACTCATCTATCGTTGGCCTAATCAACTCTTCTTCTTATACTATATAAGAGAGTCTTGTTAAAATCTTCCACTTGTTCGTTTGTTTGGGGAAGAGCCACTGATGTATAGTTCAACCAGATGTCGTGCCTTTCATAGAAAGCTTAGAACTTCTTGTTATCAAATTGTGTCATTTTGTCAATTATTATCATGAAAGGAACCTTAGATAGTGATATAATAAAGTTGAAGACAAATGACTTTATCTTTTGTTCTATGATCTTTGCTACCACCTTAGTGAAATGATCTAGCATGACTATTCGAAAAAGGTTCGAGTATATCTAACCCCCATTGAAGGAAAGGCTAAGGATTAGTTAGATTATGTAATTCAATTGAAGACACATAGCTTAGAGTCTCATGTTTTTGGCATTATGGACATTGCCATAAATCAGCCCTAACGTCTTCTTTCATAGTTAGCCAATAATAACTAAGTCTTGGTGCTTGAATATACAAAGTTCAAGCTTTCACAAGATTATTGTAGATACCTCCATGCAATTCAGAAATAACTTATTGAACATCCTTCTATAGAAGATATCAAAGGTAAGGTTGTGAGAAGCTGTATTTGTATAATTGGTCATCAATCAATGTGTAATTTGTGACCTAATATATTAACCTTCGAGCTTCTTTCTTATCTGCAATAGGACACATCTTTCAAATAGTCAATAATTGAATCCATCCAAGACCTCTCTCTTAGGCAAGGAGTCACTTCATAACTCTGCCCAATTGCTTCTATACTTTTATTAGGGAGATATTCAATAGAGGGTTTATCATTTACGTTGGGAAGTATTGTACTAGCCAACTTTGAAAGCTTGTTAGTAGTAATGTTCCTGAGTCTTGGGATCTTTTCAATTTTGAAGGACTGAAATTCTTCTATAAGCATTCAAAAAATCATTAAGTACCTACTCATCACACCCTCCTTTGTTGCATAGCTTCCTTTCGCTTGATTCAATAATCAACTATGAATCAAAGAAAAATTTAACCTTTTCTGCTCTAACTTCCCTTGCTAACTTTAGCTCAGTAATTAGGTTTTCATATTCAACCTTATTATTACTGGCTAGAAATTCAAACTTTAGTGCCTATTGAATTTTCACACTATGCAGTCCTTGTAAGATAAGGCCTACATTATACTCTTCTCTAGTAGAAGAACCATCTACATATAAGTTCTATGTGGGTTTCTTAGCCATGTCTATGCTATCATCTTCTTCGATGAACTCTTCTACGAAATCTACTAGAACCTGAGCCTTTAGTGTTGTTCTGGGTTTATATTGTACATCATAGACACTTAACTCCAAAGCATACTTTATCATTCGCCCTATGGAATCTAATTGTTATAAAGGTTGATTAGCGAGAACTATAATTTGATGGGCTTTAAAGTATAGCTTCAATTTTCTAACCAAAATTACTATAAGCCAATACCAACTTCTCAATTTTGTTGTAGCTCTATTTTAGGTCTTGCAAGACATGACTCATATAATAAATTAGCCTATGCTTATTTCCTTCTATCTAAATAAGGACAGATGAAAAAGTTCGACTGTTAATTGATAAATATAAAAATAGATCTCCTTAGGGATACACATTGAAAGTATGGATGGTGATACTAAAAATTCTTTTAACTCCTTAAATGCTGTCTCGCATTCATCAATCTATTAAAACTCCTTTGAGTTCTTCAAAACTTTGAAAAATTCCATGCATTTATTTACACTCTTAGGCATAAGCCTATTCAATGTGGCAATTCACCTAATCAATTTGAACCTCCTTAACAGTGTTGGGGGATTTTATGTTTGTTATCGTACCAATCTTCCTAGGATTCACTTTAATGCTACACTGAGTGATCATATATCCCAAAACTTGCTCGAGGTTGCCCTAGAAACACATTTTTGCTAGTTAAGTTTCATGTTATACTTCTTCAATGTGTCAAATGTCTCTTGTTGGTTGGTAAGGTGTTGACCATTTGTTTTGCTTTTAACTATCATATCGTCATCATAAACCTCAACATTACGGTGAATTTAAAGCTTGAATATTTTTGGTTACAAGCTTTTGATAAGTATACTGGCATTCTTTAGCTCGAAAGGCATTATGGTATAGCAATACATCACAAAATTTATGATGAACAACATGTAAACTTTATCATCTTTCTCCATCTTAATTTGATTATAGATGAAAAATGCATCTATAAAAGAGAGTGAGGCATATCTAACAGTTGAATCTACCATTTGATCAATGCTTGACAAAAGGAAACAATCTTTAGGGTAGGCTCTATTCAGGTCCATGAAGTCTATTCATGTGCACCATTTGCTGTTTGACTTCTTGACTAAAACACAATTAGTTGGCCAATTCAGATAAGGCTCCTCCCCAACCAATCCTACCTCTAGTAACTTCTAAACTTCTTTTTTTATGGCTGTCTACTGTTTAAGGCTAAAATGCCTCTTCTTTTGTTAGATTATCTTCACATTTAGATCAATCTACAACTTATAAGTCATTACCTCTCTAAGGATCCTTAGCATATCTGAAGTAGTCTAAGAAAAAACGTTAACATTATCTTTTAGAAATTTGATTGTCTTAACGGATGTCTACCAGTATTGGTTTCCTTATCTTTTTGTCTTTTTCAAATTGTCTCCTAGTTGGACTTCTTCCACCTCTTCTTTGACATTCTCAATGTTGTTGGACTTCTTTTCTAGGTCAATCCCTCATATTCTTCTTCTTATATTTTTTCGATCACCTTTGCTTTGATGGACCTCAGGCAGAGCTTTGATATTGTCTTCCTACTAAATATAAGATACAGCCTTGGTCTTAAATTCAATAAACGTTTTCAGCCTATTCTTTACTAGAGATTTAAAGAAATCTCCATGTGGTTTAACTCCATCAATCACTGCATTAAGAGCAATGCTCATGTCTAATTCTAAGATTTGAACCATCTCAGTTATGAACCGAGCCGAATAGTCTCTAATGGACTGGTTAGCCTTCTACTTTATCGTATTAAGGACAAATGAGTCCTTAACGGGGAGTTTTACTTATAAGAAAGTGTTACAAGAACAATTTTGCTAAATCCTCAAAACATGAAATCAAATTTTGGTTTCAAATGCCTAAACCATGTACTTACGACATTCCTTAAAGTGGAAGGAAATGGTTGACAACCCATGACATCACTCAAGAAGTGTAGCTTGGCCAAAGTGTGGTAATACTCATGATGATCATTTGAATTTTTTGTCCATAGTATGTCTCAAACTATGGAAACTTAACATGTCATAGTATTATTTCCTCCAAAATCATAAGGATGAAAAGGCTCTTCTTAATTTAAAATTGTCTACTAGTTGAAGTAAAGGCATCAGCATGCGATGGCATAGTATGGTGCGCCTGCTGTAGTTACTTTCCTTTGTCAATTTTCTTAAGAGTTGGGGTCGAAGGTCCAAGTGTCACTTTGACCTACTTTTAAGGAAGTTTAGGTGAATAGATTGAATCATTAGAGTTGTCGGTACTATCATCTTCATGCCTTTGATCTTGATTCGGCATACTCTTATAGAGAAGATTCAAAATTCCATCATTTTTCGTACTAAGCTCCTAATTTTCCTTGATTAGGTCGACACATAGTTGCTCTAACTTAGCTAAACGTTGTTTATCAGGATGCCTACTCCCCCCTTCCCTACCCCTAAATACACTAAGGAGAAGTGATAGTACCTGCACTTTCAATCATGTATGTTTTTACCATATGGAAAGTAGGTTTAGAACAGATGGACCAAAATGCTATTGATCAATTATGGTGTAGAGCATTGGTCCTACATAACGAAGAAAGAAAGACTAAAGGTGGGTACTAGGGCTAGTTTGGTGCAGCCACTTTGATGCCTAAGTAATTAGGTGTTTAGGTAAAGAAATAGATGAGTAAGACAACTAAGAGTGTTCAAGAGTATAGAGAGTTCTTATAGTGTTTTTGTCTCTTTATTTATAGACGTTTGTTGGATAACTATTGTAATAAACAATCATTGGACATGAACTATATGGTGGCTCTTTAATTAGGCATATGTCTAAGGAATAAGAGTAGTGGACTGTTATGTAACGAAGTTAGATAAAATCACAACTATCTGCGTTGCTTTTCAAATTCAAAGTAAATGAGTAGGTTCCTTAGGCCTATCAGATAAGCTAAGCCCAATTTAGCAATTCGTTTAAGTAAGCCAAATCAAACAACTTGGTTAAAGTGGAACAGATCAATAATTAAGGTGTTGAACAAGACCAATAGATGAAATTCTACTATCAATAATTCCTACAATAACTATGATTATTAACACTAACTATTTTTTTATTATCTAACCAGCAAAATTAAAATTCAAGAAACAAAAGCAATTAATCTAAATTACTACTAATGACTAACCTAACAATTAAGTAAGATTCAACTAGGGAAATTAAAAAGAAAGTGACTATTTACAAAATTAACTCAAAATTCAATAATGTATCTAGATTTTGCTTCCCCTGAAATTGCATATGCGACTTTTACTAAAAATAATCTAACTTGATCCCTAAATTCTTTGACTGGGAAAATTCTCTAATATTGTTAATAATTTTCTCAAGTCTATTAACTATAATCTTTAGATTACCTAATAAAATCTCTTGTCAATAGCATAATCAAAGACTGCATTTAAAACAATGAATTCTCTTAAAGATAACAATAAAGATCTAGAAAGACTATGCAATTTATCTTTAAACTTGCAATAGTCATCATTAATTATGCCTAAATCTAATATATAAGCAATCTCTCACCGTGTATAATATTAGATTTTAGATTAATACACTAAAAAATATTAATCTAGAGCGATCAAGAACACATAATTGAACTAAAGAAAATAAAAATCTTTATTGCGTCTAATAGAACTTAGCATCCCATTGTAATTATAGGTTTTACAAAACCTAGATACAAGAAGTCTACACGCTAATTATGGCAAAAGAATAATCTAGTGAAAGCATGAAAGAAAAAGCTATGAAAACAATTAAAATCTCTTGAATCTTAAATTTTGAAATGTATTGCTTTCTTAGGTGCCTCTTCTCTTTAAGTCTTTATAAATGTTGTATGAAAAGTCTACTAAAATCCCATAAGGATGCCTTTTATGTTGTGTGTATAATTTTTCTTTCATTATAAACAACATGACCCCCTAGTCGTATCCCTAAAGATTCGATAAATCTTATGGAATCTTTTCCAAATCTTTTCTAATAGCACTAGGAACATAATTATGTCTCCCAAGTCGAGGCACAAACTATGAACTACTATTCTTTGCTCAAAATTCTTCCTTAAAATTAACACAATCATATCATTGCTTATGTTACTTTCTTACTTCATAACTTCTTCATTTTATCTTCGATTTGAGTGAGACTTGTTTCCATTTTCTCGTTTTCTTCCAAAGAATGTTCCGAAACCTAGAAATCAAGATTTTACTCAATTAAGTATTTTTTTTTAAAATAAACCAAAATTTCAAGGAAAATCACTAAAAATCACGATATTAAACATAGTCAATTAGGAGCTTATCAAACTTCCTTACACTTAAGAATTTGCTTGTTCTTAAGAAAATAGATCAAAGAAAAATCAAGAGAAGAAATTGTTACTTAAAATTATCACTACTAATGAGATTGGAGAAACATTACACTTAACCTGAAATCTATTCAAAGGATCAACTTGCAAATTTTTACTCAAAATTCTTGACAACTTCTTTATACTTAATCTCTTCACAACGCTCGAAAGACACAAATACCAGAGTTCATAAGCTAATTCATGTAAATTAATAGTTAATCAAGGATTCCTGTACTCAAAATCATATTTAATATCTTGTCAACCAAGAAAAAGTTATAAAAATTTTAACCCTCTTAGCTAAAATGTACACATCTCTCTCTTCAATCTTGCTAAGTGTTATAATTTAGAATGAACATATATATTACATGCATTCATCTTGTAATCACTACCTTAGTATATATTTTTTCATTGGAAGGCTTCAATTCAGTTCATTTAAGCACAATTAATTTATTTGTGACTAGAGTCCATTAGTGGCATAATTCAAATCTCACTCTTTTGATGGACTAAGGCAAATCCGTATCAACTTATCCTTGCATCAGTAGTGGGAAAAAACGTTACTTTTCTAACAGACTAAAGCTGATCCTTACCAACATGATCACTTTATTTCAATTCATTTCCTCTTTTTCTCTCTTTCTTTTTCTTTTTCTATTTCTTAGCCTCTAACTAATTTATGATTTTTCAAGGAATTTTCAAAAGACAAATTTCATTCGCTTATTTATTAAGGATTATAGAGTTTTAAAGACTTTAAAGAGAAAAGAATACATTAAAGCATGTTAAAAAATAATTGTTAACCCTATCTTTAGTAGGCCTATAATTTGATTAAGAGTACTTTCCGAATGTTTCCAATAATCAATTAAACTGAGAACTTAAGTTTATATTTATAAACAAATTAAATTTTTCCAATTCAAAAACCAATTATCGATAAAACCCGAGCTTGAAGAATTACGAGCTCTAAGGTTACTTAAGACCTTAAACCCTAAAACAATTAAGGAAATTTTGATCCTAAGTGACTAATTGATAATTTAATTTGAATAGTTTCATTCAACTTTAGAAAATTGCATAATTTCATAAAAATCAAATCATAAATTACAAAATAATGTAAGATAAAAACCCTAAAACAATTTATTATAAGACTATACTCTTATCTTCATGTTTAAATCTTACAAATAAATAAGTAGGCCAACCAATCACCTTAGATGACTTATCAATTGAAAGTTGGAATCATTTATCAATTAATAACTTATCAAAATCTAGTGATAAGACATTATCCTTATCACCCTTTCACTTATACTGCATATGGACAATTTTTCACAAGATTTCACATGCTTAACTTCATTAAATGTGACAAGACAATTCCATGACCCCAAAGGATACTAATGGCTGGTTTGAACAAGAAGAAAAGGGGGGGGAGGGGGGGGGGGCATACTCTTGTCTTTCAACTATCAATCACTTTAGGACCCTTAGAACCTTCCACAAATCTTACTCCAAAGGATCAAACAACTTAGGTTTCCAAAAAGTTGCAAAATGAGGAAGTAAAGTTAAGAGCTTAAGTAGAACCTTTGTACACAACCATCGTATTTTGCTTTAAGGACGAGTAAGTGTTTCTTATGATTAGTGAGTTAGTGTTCATGTTAGGAGATTTTGATTTCTTGAAGATATGAGTATGATTTTAAGTTGTTATAACACCAAAGACCATCCTCAGAAACAAACTCATAAAATCCTTACATGAAGTTGAAACATGAGCATATAAAGTTGGTGTTTTATAAAGACACTTGTTTAACACTTTGAACGGAAGATTTTAAGTTGAGACAATCTTGAAACAAGAGCTTCAATGGAAGATGAGCATACTGGACGTGAGGATTCAAAGACCATTTGGATGTTGATTTTATTTCCATTAAGCTAAACATACTTAAATCTAGACTTAAGTTTAGGAAAATTCATCACGTGGAGTTTTATGAAGAAACCAACTTTGTATGACATGAGCTATGATATGAAAGTTGTAATAAGTGTAAGATCTACTATTTCTTTGTGTAAAGCATGAGTTAAAGAATCATCCCATAGAAGAAAAGTTAAGTTAAGAGTTGGATACAAGTAGTTTAAGTGCATGATCTAACAGCTAAACTTAAGGAAATGATGAAATAAGTTAATGAACTAAGTGAGAACCCCTTGGAATCATCATGACCAGATTTGGAACATATGTAAAAGACACTTAAAATATGATAAAAGTAAGTAGACAAAGTGAAAAGATTAACTAAAGCAAGTATAGCAAGTATGCAAAGCCTAAAACTCTCAAAACAAGCTTAGGACTCTAAGTTGGGTCTTCATTAAAATTTTGACCAGCACTTTAAAATATTAAGAAAGGTTGTTTTGAAGTCTACAAGAAATCCACCTAAGACTCCATAAGCCCAACAAAGTCGCTAACTTTAGTTTAAACAAAAAACAAGCCTATTTAACAACTTAAGCTCACTAAAGAGCCTATGAAGTGGTTGTTAGCCTTAGGAGTATAAATCAAAGTTGTAAATCTGATCTTAAGGAGTATTTTGAGCTTAGGATAAAATCTTAAGACCAAGCCCAAAGGATTTCTCAAGTTATCAAAAAGCTCATTTACCAAATAAGGCCTAAAAGCACTCCAAAACATAAGGATCGCTATTGTTTTGGCTCATGGATAGATTTGCGTGCTTCATTTCAAAAATCTAACCTCACCACATTAAATTAAACTGGAAAACAATGAAGATTGACCATAAGATTATAAAAATCAGATTTAAAACGAAAAGTTATAAGCGATTGAACTTTTTAGTAAAAACTGGGAAAAAGTTACGAAAACTAGTCAAGAGTATAACTTAAGGGAATTTAATTTAGTTTCCTAAGTTTATTTCAATCCCTTACAAATATTATTTCGATGACTAGGGGATACCGCATACGAAGACGACTTGTCTCTAAACTACTTTGACTGACCGCATGGTAAGTGAGTAAATTCCCAATGACTCTTTACTTGATTTTGCCTGTAAAATAGATGCATCTAAACACATATATATAAATTTGAATGCTTGTAGGATATGGGAAATGCATGTGTATGAATGTGATGGCTTGTTAATTATATAATAATGGGATTTGTTTGTGATAATTTATATGTGCAATTGTATGGAATGCAATTGTCTAATCACTTTGAAAATTGAGTTAATCACTTATACAATTAAGAAATTAAAATGAATCATGCATTTCCCATATTGCATATGGATAACATCGACTGCCGCTTCACGTAGAAGATGGGAAGGGACTCATAGGAGGATGAGCGTCCTGCAGGATTGGACACTAGCTATGTCATCATATATATTGAGTCTTTGTTCTAAGCTGATAAGCTTACTAGGTGTTGGGAGACGTTAACCGTCGGTGAGGGGTCGAGTCTTGTAGCTTCTACTTAGGGCGTGTGTTTGTGGATTATAGAAGCTACTATACCGCTAGACTTGAGATTTTAAAAACATAATTGTTAAAGGAAGTATATACATATATATATATAGTTTTGTTTTGGCTTAAGAACAATAATGCAAATAGAATTAAAACCTAAGGTCTAGAACCCGGATTTTGGTTTGGGTCGATTAATTATCTCTAAACCATGACTGCAGGGGGTATAATTATGAGTTGTATGCAGTTCCTAGGTTACTACATGCATTGTTCGGCATACTGATTGTTTATGCATTCATATGATTGCGCATCTAATAAATTTCTGCCATGTAGTACTGGTAAGGGTATTTATCTCACTAAGCTTAAGCTTACACTCCGATAGACTTTTGTTGTTGCAGAAAAACCTCTTCACTAATCCAGGCTGAGGCATGCCTGTAGTATGTCTCGTATAGGGATGAGTTAGAGTCATCAGAGAGTGAAGAGGACATTTTGTAATAGATTTATAAATATTTAGTTACTTTTATGTTTTTGTTTATAACAAAAATTAAAATCTTTAATGCAGTTCCTTTATGAACTGCATTTGTTTATAATATTCGTTTGGTGTAGGACTCATGAGTCCATACGATTAGTTAAATTATACCATAGAAGTAATTTTAGTTAAATTGCTTTATATTACTTGTTTATGGGCTTAGTGATAATGTATAGTGGAAGGAGCCTTACGTATCATATGAAAGGCTTATGATTACCAAGGGGGTTGATAATAAACCTTTATACAGTACACGGCGACTTACCAAAACAACGATACTATTGGGTCGTGATAATAATTACTACTAACTTTTAACCAGTGACATTACCCTAATCCTAAGTTTTAAAACCCTAAGTTAAATAACCTGTAACTTTACTCTACATAGATTTCACTTATCAACTCTAGTAAAGTGTAATTCAATCATCCAAAGATCAAGCATCAAATATTAAATACAATCCATTTGGAAGTCATCAAATTCTAACATAATTGTAAGTCAACCAAACAATTAGATTGAATGCGTAAAAATCGGTCTCTTAAATAGTAATAATTTCTATATCTCCTTCCCTACACTTAAAATCGTATATTGTTCTCAATGTATGAACTAAGTATTTCAAAATGAAAAACATAAATGTACAAATCCATAGGTTAAGAATAGATGAAAGTGGAGAAGAAACTAATACTTCCCTAAAACTCAATTTACACATTTACTAGCTATGAAGTCTAGAATCCTTCTGTTTAAGCGCATATCCACACAAGCTTCATATTTTCCATGGCTAAGATCAAGCAACACACATACTAACACAAATGAAGAAAAGAAAAGAAAATTAAAAAAATAAAGAAAAAACATGAAAAAGAAAAATAGATATATAGTTCAACCCTAACAAAGTTTAAAATAAGTTAAAGACAAACGAAACAGAAAAAAATAACTGGTAGCCTTGTCAACTCTTTAATCTTCCTCATTGGAGGTAGCATCTATAATTTCATCATCATCATCCTACTCCTCATCTTCATCCTCATCCTCATCTCTACCTCCTTACTAGAGCTTTCACTATCTCCTTCCTACTTTTCTTCATCCTCTTCTTTTTTGCCTTCTTCCTCATCTTCCTCCTTGTCTTCTTCATCTTCTACCTCTTCACTTGAAATAAAGGAAGGACATGAGGAAGCTTCATCTCATTCTTATCAACAACCTTAGAAAAGAAATGGATCATCTTCTTCTGCTTGTTGATTACTCAAACCAGCTTATCATTCATCTTTTTCTCCATTGCATCATACACTTATCATCATAGTTTACAACATGTCTTCAATGCGATCAAACTAAGAGGTTGACCTTTCACTTGAGCTAGCCTCCCTTACCTGCTCATTATTGCCTAACTGCATCCTTATGTCTCTAAAAGTATCTCTCTTCAATGGCATTGTCTCCCCACCAAAGTCATTTGGGGTGTCTATTGATCCATAAGACGTATCCCCCTGGAAAGAATAATGATGTAAGGCCTATAGAAGATTTTGCCATGTTCTCTAACCTTAGTGGACTATTTCACTAAATACTTAGCCAACAACATTACTATGTTTAAAGGGCACCACCTGATCATGCTATGAAGAGATATAAACTCCAATGTACCCACTACTCCATTGCTCTTCTACATTCTGTAATAGTATATGATATTGACTAATGAACTACTCTATATTCAAGATGTTGCATGGTAAAAGCTTTACTAGATTTGGCTATGTAAGGATGTGATCGGGAAATGTCTTTCCAAAATTGTGCAATGAAAACTCCACATGGCAAATAAAATGAGAGATCCTGAAATTCTTGTATCTGAACATAGTCTTCACTGAACAATCCTACATAGACTCCAAACTTGGCAATAGTAATGTGATAAGCCTGACTATTAACTTAGAATTTCATCCTCCTTTTTGCCTCATACCACTCTCTTAAAGGCTTTTCTAAAAGCAACGTGCATAAGAACTCAAAAGTGAGTTCTTGCCAAATATGTGTTGAAAGTATTAGAAACTTCTCCCATGGCTCAACAGAAACCATTGCGCCTACTTACTTTACTAGATTCAATTACTCAATTACTCCCCAATCCATGTAGAGAATTTCACTAAATGTATACATCTGAAACCTCTTTTGTGTAGTTTCATATTGAAAGTGTAACATTAGACTCACTGAAGGTTCAAGAGTTGCTAATGGTTGAGGAGATTGTAGTAGTTGTGATGAGGAAGTAGATGCAATATATTTATCCTTCCGTTTGACTAGGAGTTTTACTCTCAGGGCCATGTTCCTATTTAAAAAGAAACAATTTTTAAATAAAAAATTTGGTACATAAAGCTTCCTTACACTTAGATAAAAGAAATAGAAAAAAAATCATAACTAAGTGTGGAAAAAAAAAAGAAAGAAAGATACTATAGCTCGTTAAGGAATTTCATTGAACATTTGGTGAGCATGCATAGTATAGTTGTTTTCTTGAGAAAATCTCTTTGCAATCTTAACAACTAATGAAACCAAAGAAGTTCCTAGCATGGTTAATACATAAATCTTTGATGAAATGGAGTATATAATGAAACATAAAACCCCTAAGTGCTAAAGTAGAAAATGTAAAGAACAATGCATGTGAGGTAAGAAAATCTAACATTCTAAATCATGAAATCAAGATACCCATGCCTAGTTTCAAGCACTATAAGTGACACAATCGTATCACTAATTTGTATCTTTCAAATATGAAATTGGTGCCTAATTTGAATGACATGATCATGTCCATCTATGAACCATGTAGCAAGCACTTAAAACAAGTATTAAATTACTCCAATTCCATAAAGAAACTAGCATAATGTAAAAGCCTTAAATTATTTTCAAGATCCATCACGCAAGAGAGTAATTTTCTCAAATAAACTCATAATAAGTACAAAGAGAGTAAAGATCTGGATGTGTACCTTATTGTTGAAGTGATATTAAAGTGAAAGTGAAGAGGAATGACACTTGTTGATGCAAGAAAATGAAAGAATTAAAGTGCATGGATTTTTTTTTTTTTAGTGTGTACTCATGAGAAGAAAGAAAAAGAGGAGAGGTAAGGTGATTTCATGGGTATTGAAATGAGAAAAGGTGAGAGAGAGAATAGGTTAGGCTTAAATAGGGTGTACGACATGACTAGGGGATACAACCATGCCTTCCAAGTTATATAACTCACTATGGTTGAGGAGGGAGGGGGGGGGGGGGGGGGGGGGGGGGGTTAATCATTGCAAATGACATGACTAGGAGACATGGCTATGTCTCTTAAGTTGTATAATGAAAATGCTAAAATAAATTATCAACTTGGGAACATTGATAGCTCGACATAATGCATTGGCTTACCTTCATTTAAGTGGAGATGGATCTCCTTCCTTGCCTTGCTTCTAAACTCTCCATATAAGAATAGATTTACCGTTTTTCTATTGATATGGCAAATTCTCTTTTCTAGGTATGCAACTTTCATTAGTTTTCTTCTTATCACACTACTCATCAAGCTTATGACTCTCAAGTTTCTTCTTTTTATCCACTTTCTTCTTAGATGGAGTGGTCATCGATAGCTATAAGCTCCTTACTACAAAAGCATGTTCTAAATGATCTCTTGATTGTTTCTTTTCCAATACCAGTGGCTTCTCTTTAGGAAGTTCTAACTTTACTTCCTTTGTCCTATAGAATAGTTCAAACTCGTTCTTTACTATAGTTGATCCATTAGCTCCCAACTAAGCTACAACTTTAGAATAATTAGGGGTTTTCACAATCTCTTCATTTACCTTTTTCAAGTAACAAATCAAGGGTTCTTTGGCAAGAGTTTCTTGCAAACATTCAGTGATGATGACATTAGTTGACTCAACATTATAGCTTGTACCTGTTGAGTTAGGGGACTTGTTCATTGTATTTGAAATTTGAAAAACAATTAATTCATCTCCGACTTTTAAGATGAGCTTATGCTTGTTGACATAAAAAACCACCCTTAAGATCTTCATTTGTGTCAAGGATAACAAAATCTATAGGAAAAATTAACTTGTTGACTCTCTCTAAAACATCCTCTATGATGCCTCTAGGGTATGTAATAGACCTATTAGCTAATTGAAGACATATGTGTATTGGTTTAGGTTCTCTTAACCTTAGCTTTTTAAATAATTTATATGGCATCAAATTAATATTAGCTCCTAGATTTGTCAAAGTATTGTCTATTGATAAATTTGTAATAATACATGAAGAGTAAAACTTCATAGATCTTTTAATTTCTCTAACATCTTTTTCTGGAGAAGTGCCCATCATTCCTTGTTCAATGTGACAATTGAAAGGTACTCTAACTTTCTCTTGTTTAATAAAAGATCCTTTAGGAACTTTGCATACTTTGGTATCTATAATAAAGCATCAACAAGAGATAATTTTATGTGTAATTTCTTAAAAGGATCAAGGAATTTATCGAATTACTTATTCTAATCAATACAATCTTGTTTAAGATGATGTGGATATGGGATAGGCAACTTGTACTCCTTCACTTTTGGTGACTCTACTTTTTCCTTTCCTATAACCTCCACTTCTTTCTTAACTACTTCTTTACTATCTCTCTTCTTAACTTGCAACTCTCTACCACTTCTCAAGGTTATTGCATTGACATGTCCCTTAGGGTTTGTTTTAGTATTCCTAAGAAAAGACCCTTATGGCCATTCATTTAACATTCTTGAAAGTTGTCTAATTTGATTTTCTAAGTTGTAGATGGAAGCTCCTTGATTCCTAAGGGATGTTACAGTTTGCTACATCCTCGCCTCATTTGTTTAGATGTATTTTTGTAGGAGACTCTCCTACTTCTTTTCTAAGGTTGGTAAGTGAGACCAAGATGGAGGTAAGTTTGATCTTTGTTAAGGTAGATTCTTTACTTACCACTATTAACCTTGACTCTAATTTTGGTCTCCCTATGAAATATTAAGGTGATCTCTCTACCTCAGATTGTACGTATTACTATAGAGATTATATTAGGGTCTTGAAGATTTCCCTAAAAAATTAGCTTGCTTTATCTATTCATTACCTATAAATCCCTCTTAGTAGAAATTGTTGGTGTTAAACTAAGGTTGTTGTGAATCAACTGAAAGTAAATCAATCTTTTTACTCAACATTTCTATCTTAATGGCCAAAGAATGAACTGCATCAAGCTCAAATAGACCTACAACTCATTGCCTTCCCTTTAGGTTTTTATATTAGTAATTGTTCATGGCCATCCCTTCAATTAAGTTTTGAACTTACTTGTTATCTTTGTATTAAGTGTACCCATAGCTACTGTGTCTATCACTTACCTTAGAAGGGTTAAGACCATTGTAAAAGGTTTTGAATTTGCATTTAAAAGGGGAGGCCATGATGTGGACACCACCTTAGCAAGTCTTTGAAGCGCTCCCAGGTATCAAATAGGGTCTTACCCTCTAATTGAGCAAATGTAGAAATATTAACTTTAAGCTTAGCAATATTTACAAATGGAAAATACTTTTCTAAGAATTTTCTTACCAACTCGTTTTAGGTTGTGATTCAATTCCTTCTTAAGGAATTTAACTACTGCTTAGCTTGTCTATATGAGGAAAATGGAAATAGTCACAACTAAGTGGCATCATTAGTGGCCCTGTTAATTTTAAAGGTATCACATATTTCCAAAAAGATGAAAATTTGTGCATTAGGGTCCTCATCTTTTTGGTCACCAAACTGTATGAATTATTGCACCATTTATGTGATGTTTAGCTTAATTTCAAAGTTATTGGTAACAACAGCCGACCTATTTATGCTAGATTAGGTGCCAGTTATAGGTGATCGAGAAAAGTCTGACATGATTCTATTATCGTCATCAATGTTGGCTATGTCATCGTCTGATATACTCATGTAGTTGGATTCTTGATTGTCTAATTGCTCTTTCACTTCACCTTCATTACATTTAATATCGTCTTTAATTCTTAAAGGAGACCCTTGATTAATCACCTCTATTGTTTTCTTCACTATTAGTTATCTTAAATTCCTTAAAGCCATCCTCTCTTAGGGTCAATTTTGATTAAGTGTCGTGAACAACTTCTAGTCATGTACTACATGAGAAGAATTACAGAATTAATTCAAGATTGCACCAAAGAAACAAAAGAAAATAAGAAAGAAAAAAAAATCAAGGAAAATAAAGAAATAATGGTTAGATTAATAAAATGGTTAGCATTCTTAGTATTAAAAGTCCTCAATAATGATGCCAAAACTTGGTATAAGGTAATTACACCTATTGATAGTAGTATGGTCTTTTAAAACAAATATCGTTTATATGAGGACTATTATTACTAATACTAACTATTTCATTATTATCTAACCAGTAAAATTCAAATTCAAGAAACTAAAGAAATTTAAGTTAAATTACTACTAATGACTAATCTAACAATTAATCAAAACTTAACTAGGGAAATTAACAAGAAAGCAATTAATTTAGAAAATTAACTTAAAATTCAACAACATATCTAGATCTTGCTTCCATTAGAATTACACATGCAACTTTTTCTAAAGATAATCTAACTAGATCCTTAAATTCTTTAACCTAGAGAATTTTCTAATAAAGTTAATAACTTTCTCAAGTTTATTAATCATAATCTTTAGATCACCTATTATAATCTCTTCTCAATAACATAGTAAAAAATTGCATTAACAAACAATGAATTCTCTTAAAGATAACAACAAAGATTTGAAAAGACTTAATTTATCTTTAAACTTGTGATAATCTCCATCAGTTATGTGTAGATCTAATTATTCTCTCGATTTTCTTACACAATATCAGACTTTAGATTGATACCTTAGGAAATATTAATCTAAAGCAAAGGAAAACACATAATTGAATCAAACAAAATAAGGATCTTTATTAAATCTAATAAAACTTAGCATCACATAGCATTTTTAGGTTCCACAAAACCTAGATATAAGAAGTTTACACGCTAATCATGGCGAAAGAGTAATCTTGAATAAAATCTTGTGAAAACATGAAATAAAAAGCCATGAAAAAAATTAAAATATCTTGAATATTGAATTTTGGAGTGTGTTTCTTTCTTGAGTGCCTCTAGTCTTTTAGTCTCTCTAAAAGTTGTATGAAAAGTTTGTCAAAAATCTCCTCCAGATGACTTTTATATTGTTTGTGGAATTTTCCTTTTATTGCAAATGTCATGATCTAGTTATATGGTTATGTCATTAGCATATCCTTAAAGATTATATAAATCTTTGCAAATCTTCTCTAAATCTTTTCAAATTTGCTATTGACACGAATTGGGACATGGTTGTGTATCATAGCTTATGTCCCAAACTGTGAACTGCTCTTATCTACTCAAAATTCTTCTTGAAACTAATATAGTCATGTCGTTACTTTCATACTTCATATCTTTTTTATTTTAACTTCGATTTAAGTGAACTTGTTTCTATTTTTTTTAATTCCTTTTAAAGAATGTTCCAAAAATAGAAATTAAGATTTTACTTAATTAAGTATCATTTTCTCTAAATAATTTTTTTTTGAGGAAAATAACTAAAAATCACTATATTAAACATAGTAAATTAAGAGCTTATCAATGCCCATGAAATTGATGTCCTATCAATTCCTTTTAGCTACATACCAATCAGTTTGACTTAATATCTCAATTCTTACTTAGCATATATTAACTAAAACAATCCATTGTGAATTGCTTTCCTACTTGAAGCCGATAGAATCATTTTTAAGACTCGAGTCCAATCTATATTATTCCTTAGATTTTAGTTAGCTATAATTGTTCATTGTTATTTATATTTTTTTTATAATGTTTTACTTTAAAATGTTAAAATACTAAAATGAAAAAAAAGTTTAAGTACTAAAATAAAAATAAAATGGTAGTTAATGCACTTATACTAATACTTCTCATTCTATGATAATAACCATTGTAATAGGTATATTAATTTATCTTATTTAAAAATTAGGATACCAAAATGAACAAATTTTAAATTTAGATACTAAAATGAAAAAAAATATAAAAGTTTAAATACATCTATTGGCTATATCCTAGTATAAATTATATGCATATAAGTACTCTAGGGTTTTGATTATTTAGGAATTAGTTCAAATGGGAGATTAATATTTCAAAATGTTTAAATAAGAGATCTCTATTTCAATAAATAGTTAAAATAATAGATCACCATTACAATACCATTAACTATAGCTAGCATAGCAGTTAAATGCCACATAGCGCTAACATGGAAGACACATAACGATGATGTGGTAGATTAAATAATAAAAAAAAAGAAACAAAGGAAAAAAAAACTATAAAATTTGTACTAAAGATAAAGAAAAATTACAAAAAAAAAAAAGAAAAATCAAAAGAATTAAATAAAATAAATAGTATAATTGAATACAATATGTATGTAATATATATAATATATGATGTATAATAGATAATATGTATATTATATGTATGTAATATGATATGTATATAATATATTATGTAAGTATATAATATAACATTGATGTAATATAATATCTATATTTAAATATAATATATTTTTTAATTTTTTGACTTTTTCTCCATTATTATATGTATTTCATATGCATACATATAATATTTATTATATATGTCATATCACATACATTTAATATACATATTATATTATATATAATACATTATATATATTACATACTTCTTATAGTTAATTATACTATTTATTTTATTTTTCTATTTTTTGCATTTTCTTTATTTTTTGTTAATTTTATATGTTTTTTCTATCTTTTCTATTTGTTTAATATTTAACATACTAAGTTAGCACCATGTGTCTTTCACATTAATACCATATGAGTATTACGTGGTATATAACTGCCACATCAGTTAAAATTAGTTATGTTATAACAATAGTTCCTTATTTTAACCATTTATTGAAGTGTTAATTTTTTATTTGAACTTTTTGAAATATTAATTCCTTATATGAATTTACTTTTCAAATATTGATCCCCTTTCATGTAATTTTCTTGATTATTTTGCAAGAACCAATTTTACATTTAGGTACTATATTACACTTCGATGATCAAACTACTTTTCTTTATTAATAGTTGCATACCTATATTTTCTAGTAAAATATGTATTAGTTTCCTAGGTTTTACTCATCATGTAGTTGTTAGATAAGAATTTCTTAATTGGAATGTTAAACTTTCATTGATATCAATTTTTGGATCATTGAAGATTAGTGTTTAAGATTTTTTATACAATTAAAAACTAGTCCTATTATATGAACCTTATTCTTCAATGATTATGTAATTTCTTATTGAAATTAGCATGCTATATTTGCCTTAAAATGTACCTTAATTGTAATAGCCACCATGTATATAACACTATAATATTAGTCAATAGGTTAGCTATTGCCACACTAATGACGTGTATAGTTTCCATTACTTAAACTACCTAAAGCGCATTAAGTACTAGAAACACATAGTAGCATCTTTGATTAGCTCTATATGAGTAGAAATAGTTATTTTAGCCTTGTAAAACTAATATTGCATTTAGATTGTAGAATTGCTATTTGGTATAATCCTTATCATTGCTAAATAAGGAATCAAAATAGTTGTTCATTAATCTTTTCTTGCATATTAGTATTTCTACATATATCTTAATATATTATTGATGTCATTTTAAGTGTAATAAAATAAAAAGAATATTTTTTTTCAATAAGAAATTAAAAAAAAAAGAAGTTGTTACTCATCTATTATATTCCTCAAGAGTTGTAATTTTATTCCATTCCATTAATCAGATCCATACTACTAGATACAAGATAGTGGTTACATGTTCTTAGGTCTCCTGGTTTGGTTCCATTAATAATATAATATGTGTGAAGTAAAATTAAGAAACTTCTTTAGTGTGTAGTATAATATAAAAGATAAAGTACAAGGTTTCATAAGTAGTTAGTATGACGTAAAATCTAAAATAAAAAGTTTTCTAAATCGATAGTAGTATTTATCAATAAATAAGACTAAAATAGAAGGTTTCGTATATATAGAAGGTTATAGAGGACAAAGTAAGGGGTATTTCTAATTACATATCAAAATTTATAAAGTTGATATGCTTGGTAGATAAAGTTAGTTTAATGACCAATTAAAGGTCAAGACTATTGTAACCAAGTGGTATAAATATTGATTTTTTGATATAGAATGGACTAAATTTGATTCTCCCCTTCACCAATAGTTGTAATATGATAGGTTGCCTAAAAAAATGATCAATCAAAGTCTTTGCTATACTAGAAAGATATATTTCGGTAATATGTTTAGTTTAGTTTTACTAAAAGTTGATTAATTTTTCTAAGGATTAAATTATGTGGAATTGGAATGAAGTTTTGAAAATTTATTATTTGAAAATCTATAACATTAAAGCATAAAAAGAGAGGTTTTAATTTCTTTATTCCATAAAATACATCTTAAAAAATGTTAGAAAAAAATTTATGAATATATATATTATTACAATACAACTTAATAATTTCAAGTGTGATATGTTAAGTTTACTAACTCTTTCTCTTTTCCTCCTACACTTATGCACAATTTATTACTTCGGCCCTATTAGTTTTAAGGAAAGTCTCTTGCAAATGGAAAATAATTTCTATTGGAAATGTTTTCTTGAAGATGATATATTTCTGTATGTTTGATTAATTTTATAAGAACATGTTGAAAAGAATTTTTTTATTGTTTGGCATGAAATTTATACAAAGTATAGTCATACTTAAATAAAAATATCATAAATATGTTATTATGAGCATATTACAAGCCTTTTATGTAGAAGTATAGTATAGTATGTAGATTAGTTTATAAAGTTCATTATTGTGAACTTATATTTTAAAATTTTATCAATAAGTGTCTTAAATTATTTTTTTTTTATTAAAGTCCCATCATATTATAATAGGTCAATTCTAATAAAAATCAAATAGAAATCTCTTCTTGAAAGTCAGAAAACTTGTATAACATAGTTCAAAAAATGACTTTATGTTTTAAAAAGCATAAGTTATTTCCTAGAAAATCTTAAAATTTCTCTTTTAATGTGAAAACATTTTCTTCCTACTTAAAACACTCTTTATAGCTTAACAAATAAAGGAAATTGTTTTTTGAAAAATATTTTCTTTGAATCAAATAGGCCCAATTATAATTCTAATTGAATAGCATCTATTATGACAAAGCAATAGTAATTGATTTTATAATGGATTCATATATTTTTTTAATTATTTTCATTTTCAATTTTGACTTCTAATTCAATAGTAATTATTACCAATCAAATTTATATTATTAATCTAAAACTAGACTTCTTATACATGGAATGGACATTAGACTTCTTCCATACCATGAAATGGTAAACATCCTAATTCATTGGCATTGCTTGTACTCTAGCTAATTGATTTTTCTTTTACCTTTATTCATTGTTTTCTTTGTATAATTCGTTTGAATTTGTTTGAAATATATATTTTCCATTTTCATTAGTTTGGGGTAACCAATTATAGTAATTTCTCTAAAAACCACATGCAAATTAAATTCTTTAATAAGCGCACTTTCTTTATTATATTTCTTTCATCAAACATTCTCTTTATGAAATTGTTTGCAATTTTTTACTAATCATTTTACTTTTTTTACTCCTAATACTTTTCTTTAAAACTAGTTAGCCATATTTTTGTTGTATTTCTTTACATCAACCTCTCTTTTGAATGCATTTTATAAGTTTATTTAATTTAACCTCCATCTATAGGTGATAATAGAACATGCAATATGAAACTAAGGGGAAAAAACCAATAAAAAGAAAAAGAAATCAAGATTTTAGTTTCTCTTTTTTTTTTTCCAAGTTTCTTTTCTTTTTTAAAGCTAATAACTAAAGCATTATAGCCTTAAAGGAGGGAAGCATTAAGCCTTTGTAAATTTTTTATTTCTATTTATATGTGCGTGATGTGGATGTGATATGGAATAACTCAATATCATGCCCCTAAATAGGGCTTAGTAGTTGCATCCTTAAAAATCATCGTTTAATGTGTATAGCTATAGTACAGTAACTATCTCATGGTCATAGTGCATGAGATTCTATCTATACTACTTATTGTTTATATATATCACTTGTACATGGATATATATGATACTTATATAGAACCTGCTAACCTATTATATATGTGTATATATACATACAAACACTTATAATTATATATCCTGGCTTTCTAGAATTCATAGAGAAATAGTATCCCCTATCAGATAATGAGATTGAGGAATTATTCAAAACTTGATGATCTCAAACAGATCAAGAATCTAACTTAAATAACTGAAATATCATTATTTATTTCCAAATTATACATATGATTAATACACTATACAATTTAGTTTTGAACTTGACAATCATGATAATATAAGTCAATCTATCTTATACAACTTTCAAAAGAAGTAATGATCATCCTTCACTTCGATTCCTAACCTACCTAACTTTTCTATAACTTGTTAAGGAAACTATAAGGGAGTAAGTAAAATAACAACTTAATGAGATCCACTCTTATATTGTACATAGCACATTAAATCAAACTAATCGTCAAATCATATGCTATGCAACATTCAACCATATGTAATGCACATGCTTAGAAGACCTTCTAGATATGTTGTAAGAGTTGGATTTACGCTCTCTAAAGCCCTATATGTTAGCTTTAGATTCCTAATTTGAAGATTCATTAGCTAGATATCATCACTAATCAATATTTGCATAATAATCCAAAGCTAGTTGAATAGGCTATTGTTGTGCTTCAATCAAAAGGTGATGTCTCATAGTATAGCAATAGTTCCCAAATGTTGAAACGGGAATATATATGGAAAATTACCTTTATATGGCCTTTCTTTTACACTGCATAGTATTGATGGCCTCCGAAATATGTAAAGGATGCTTACTTTAACTTAGCTAATCCATAATTAGTCGAATATACAAGGTGGATGTTATGCATGACTAGTTTACTTTAACTTAGCTAATCCATAATTAGTCGAATTTATAAGGTGACTAACCAAATATATATAGCAAACAATCAACATTTATCAAGCATGGCATCATAATTAAGCCTATTTAAAGTAGACTAATAATCTAATGGGAGCAAATAAGCACAACAACAACCACAAGAATATATCCCCTTAAGAGCACTCACGTAATTCATTTACAAGCCATATTACAATTACATTGATTAGCTAACTCTAACAAGCATAAACAAGTACAATAATTGTAAAGTATCACTCTCCTGAGAATCTTTTGAATCTTGAAGAGTTACTGTATTGAATAGAACTCATGAGAGTGATGGTTCTTTGAGTAAGAAAGTTCACCTAAAACACTATACATATAATTAATGACTTGGACAATTAAAGGAATTGGCTTATGCTATATGAGGCTTTCCTGTTTTATCTAAAATTCTTTCTATCCTAAACCCTAAATTTATCATCTATAAATGCTATGCAATTTTATTGTCACTCACTTAGCTTAGCTTCAAAGTTTGTGTTAGGCACAATTCGCTCAAGGAGTTAGTGATTTTTCACATAAGCTACTATTTCATATCATATATGCCCATATTGACTTCTATTCTTAGTTTAGACTTTTATCTATATTGTGTTAAAGTTATCATGCTTCTAAACTATACATTTATAGATTAATATTAGATTTGAACTCACTCGTAGAGTGTTATTCATTTTACTATATCAAGAATAATTTTTAGCTAAAGTTCAATTTTACCTTTGGATATGACATATCTTCTTTTTTACTTAGAGTAATATTAGTTAAAACATAGGGTTAAATTTTAAGCTTTATTCTCTTATATTTTCTACTAGGGTTTAAGCTTGGTTAATATTTGGTTAGATCAAATTAGGTTTGAACTTTTAGTAAGACTCAACCAATTTTACCATGTAAATAAAGCTTTGGTTCTAATTTGACTATTAAATAATAATGATGTTGATAATGAATAAGAATTTGACTTATATGGTTCTAGGGACATTACGTCATGATTGTATTAAGGTAAGCGAAGGGTCTTTGTCACATCTTAGCTTAGCACGGAATGTACCATCATGTAAGAATACTCTTTGAAAACTTAATTCAATCTGTTCATTCATCAAAAGACAACATTATTTACATGATAAGGGGTTTCTACATTGGAGTTCAGTTAGATATTCTATTACAACTTATATATATATAACATAATATTTATACCAAAATATGAACCAGCTTGTTCCTTTCTCATCTTTACAATAATAGGATTCCTGAATTGGTATGGGTTCCACACAAAAGTCGCTGACTTTGACTAATGCTCTAAGTATATATATCTCCCCTTAGTGTTGAGCCCTTTGGATGTAGTTAACATGAAGATAAAACATTTTATCCCCTTAGTTACTAAAGTTGAGTAAGAATGGATAACAAACAACATAATATAGATAATACGATAGATAATATTGCGTATCGCAACTAGAACATTTCAATCATAACCTGCAGGTTCAACTTCACATATGCATTCGCCCAACTGGGCATTTACTGCAAGTAATGTAGCATGCTATGCTTATGCATGTAATATGCATTGGTACTGATATCCTATGCCCTTTCAATCTTCTTCCTGTTAGTCGACATAACCAGGCATCTAGATACAATGTCCAAGAACCTATGGGTAACAAGAAGCTAACTAGGAGTAAGACCCTCACCAAATTGGATTATAGGCTGTAGTCTACCATTATAAAAAAGGGTAACAGAGAGTTGCTTAGGAGTAGGACCCCAAACTTTGCTTCACAAAATTAGATTACACACTGTAGTTTACCAAATCAAAGAGGCAACATTGCAAAATTAGACCACATACTATAGGTTACTAATTCTAACTATCAAAATAGTTACAATGTTCGGGCAATCTAAGCTATATGCTTCTAAATATTGAGTTCATAAAACCATGCTTTTTCCATGATCACTTAGAAGCCTTAGTTTGAAAATTCTAATTTATAGGTCCTTTTTTGTGCCATGCCATGATATGCAATAGCAACTAAAGAGTATCAATTAGCATAATCAATCTTTAAGTTTTATTCAACTTAGTTATTTAGTTATAGTTTTCAAACTCTCCCTAGTGGAATCTTAGTATCATACTTAGGGTTCACTTATGTGAATACCTTAAAGATTGAGTTAGTAATCACTCAACTTCCTTAATTAACATAATCATTCGTAAACACAAATCATTACCTAACGTAGTAACATAACAGTTTAACCAAGATACGATTACTATCATTCATAGTCACTAAATTAGCATCCATTATAATAGCATATTAGTTCACTCAAGATATACCCATATTCAATCAATACGGCATCAAATAGCACGCAGTGTTATGAGTAGCAATATCTTCTCTAAGCACGGGTTAGGTCCACATACCTAGGCTTAGTAATAATGGGAAATCCTAAACTTTACCATGTAACCCTTCCTTACTTATCACATCTATGAAAATATAAACATGGTTTCCAAGTTAGTTATTGGTTAGACCTAAATTCTTATACACTTTCCCTATTGTGTCTTTAAACTTCTTTTAATCGTATCTTACTCATTTCTTATCCGATTTCAATAAAATTTATATCGTCATGATCGTTATTTTGAGAAGTATTAAGTTATCTTAAGAATCAATTATATTAATATTATCAAAATCCAAAAATACCCTTTTCTCATTACAACTCGACCATACGATACCTTACCTCTATAATTGACTTGAGTAAGCTTTAGTATTGAATTAAAAACCCTAAAAATTATACATTCCAGACTTGTCTAGCAACCCTTAATATACCCCCAATGTGTTTACTTGACATAGATTTGATAAATATTTTAATAGTATGAATTACTATATTACATATTAAGTTAATATATAGGTTTATACTAAGAAAATACATAATAAATAGTATACGAGCTACATTTAATTCCACAAAAAATCCTATACACCAAAAAATATTTAGTTTAATTATCGATCAATAGTTATACTAAACTAACAATTATAAATTTTTACAAAAATAGAGGTTTTAGCTCGAAATTACGAAAAATTAGGAAAAATAAATAAATTTATATGTGAGATAAAAATAAAATATTCCAAACATCATTATAAACATCTAGAAGTCTAAACATGTGGGGCTTATTCATTAATTTCATCAAAAACTAATTATTTCAACAATTCGGTAAAATTAGTAGTTTTATTCAAAATAATTATATAAAATAGTAAACATGCTTAATTCTGAAAATTTTTGTACCACAATATAATATATATGTATTAGGTGTATTATATAAAAAAATTGAGCTTGAAATAATATTTTCTAATATTTATAAAAATTTATGTAATTTTTACCCAAGTAAGGCATTTTCTTAAGGAACCCATATTTTCACTAGTTATTTAATTAAAATAAAATTACCATATTAATATACACCAAGAATCATCTAAAATAACCAAATTTCATAATTAATTAATAACATTTGATATTTTTAGAAAATTAAACAAGTTAAAGGTGAAAAATTTGTTTACTTAAACTAGCCTCCCTTAACCACTACTTGGCTGTTGCATCTTATCGAAAGAGCTTCTCTAGCCACCCTCAATTAGAACTCTAAGCCCCACCAAGTGAGGTAATGAATAACCTATTTAACCTTCTTAACCTAATTCTAACCCTATTTTTATTTTATTTTATTCTAATTTTTTCCGATTTTCTAAAATTATATTCTTGTGTTTTTAGGTTGCTAAAATATTGTAAATGAGGTTTGAACTCCTATTTATAGGCTTTAGGATTTTTGCATATAAAAAAGTAAAATTACATATATCATTTTTTCCTTTTCTCCAAGTGTCATGTGTCATATTCTCATTAATCAAGTATTGACTCATCATTTCCAATTGATATTAGGTTGATACATCATTTGGTAGCTCATCCATTTAATTTTCTATTATTTTACATTATTTTAATTAATTTTGATAATTTATTATTATTATATGTATGTATTTAATACATATAATGTATATTACATGTATACATTATGTATAATTCAACTTCATTTATTATTTTTGAAAGTAAATTAACTTATCTCTAATATCTTACTATATTTAATAGTTTGAATTTTATGGTTATCGGCTTTATCGATAAAGTAACGTTTTTCTCAAATTAATATTTTTATATAGCTTATTTTGAAAAATTAACTCTACTTAAATTACTTCATTTAAATTTTTTAAATTTACCATAAAGTTTAAAATAAAATGGATAACTTAGTCTGATACCTTAAATCTAAGGGTTTAGATGTAGACTCTGTAAATTTAACCTTTTAAATATAATATCAGACTCGAGTATTATAAATATTTCCCTAAGTCGATAAGATCACATAAAATGAAAACCAACTAAAATTTTAAACTCGGAATTGAAAGCGAGCTTGAAAGATACTATTATACGATTTGGAAACCCTAATCATGCAAAAAACCCCAATCCTTACATATGCGTATTTCTTTTTTTAAAAAATATAAACCTAAAGTTAACAGGAACTGTAAATACTAAATCACCAAAAAAAAAAATTTATCTTAATACTTGAAAAGCTATAAATCAATAAAATTATCAATAGTTTTGTGAAATCGTATAAAACCGATAATGAATGAATCAGGGATTATTTCAAGCAACAATAAACAACAAAACTAAGCTAGTTAAAGGAATAAATTAATAAATTTACAAAAAATTATTTTACTTGTGTACATAAGTAGCCCTATAATATGTATATACATATAAATATATTAATAAGCAATTTCCTTTTCTTTTTCTAACCTATCGTATGATATATATATGTGATATATATATATATATGTTACATAATAAAGCGATATTCCTAAATAATTTAGCGAATTGAACCTTAAGCTCCTAAGTATAAGTCAATTATTCCTGAGCTAGTGAAAAACCCTAAAACAATTAAGGACTTGTAACCCTAAGCAACTAATTAAGAATTTAATTTGAACAATTTCATTCAACTCTAGAAATTTTCATAATTTTATAAGAATTAAACCATAATTTACAAATCAATTTAAGAGACAAACCCCAAAAGAATTTCATATAAGACAATCTCCTTATCTTCATGCATAAGAGTTGTGCACATGAATAAGTAAACCAATTAATCATCCTAAATAACTTATTAATTAACAAATATAAACCCTACTTTTAGTGGGCCCATGATTCAATTAAAAGTACCATCCAAACGTTTCTAAGAATCAACAAAACTAAGAATTTAAGTTTATATTTAGAAACAAATCAAATTTTTCCAATTCAAAAACCAATTATCGATAAAACCTGAGCTTGAAGAATTATGAGCTCTAAAGTCACTTAAAACCCTAACCCTGAAATAATTAAGGAATTATAACCTTAAGTAATTAATCAATAATTTAATTTGAATAATTTCATTCAACTTTAGAAAATTTCTAAATTTTATAAGAGTCGAATCATAAATTACAAAACAATGCAAGATGAAAACCCTAAAACAATTTCTTGTAAGACTATGGCCTTATCTTCATGTCCAAGCCTTACACTTCAATAAGTAGATCAACCAATCACTTTAGATAACTTATCAATTGAGAGTTGGAATCATTTATTAATTAATAACTTATCAAAATCTAGTGATTATACATTTTCCTTATTACCCCTTCACTTATACTACATATGGACAATTTTTCACAAGATTTCATAAGCTTAATTTTAATAAATGAGACAAGACCACTCCATGGCCCAAAAAGCACTTTAAATGGTAGATTTGGATAAGGGAGAAAGGGGGGCCATGCTCTTGTTTTTCAACCATCAATCACTTTCTTTTACACACCACTATTCACCCCTCAATGCTTACATCATCAATAGTTACAATTGTTGACTTTTGTGTAAGCTATAAGACAACACTTTCAAGACATTTAAACACTCATTCCTTCTCCATTCAAACCGGGCACTCTTTCCATTATTTCTCTCACTTTCAATTTTATTTTCACTTCATCTTTCTCTCATTTGAAACAAACATAAAAGGGAGAAACCACCTTACCTCACAAAATCAACTTTTCTTCCATTTTTCCAACTTCACTCCCGGCAACTTCTCTTTTTGTTCTTGTATTATTTTCTTTCACCATCTAAGATCTTTTAGAGCCATTAGAACCTTCCATAAACCCCATTACAAAAGACCAAACAATTCGGGTTCCAAAAGGTTGTAAAAGGGGAAGCAAATTTAAGCGCTTAAGTGGAACCTTTGTACACAACCACAATATTTTTCTTTAAGGACGAGTAAGTATTTCTTGTGATTGTGGGTTAGTGATTATGATTAGGAGACTTTGATTTCTTGAAGATATAAGTAAGGTTTAAGTTGTCATAACATCAAAAATCTTTTTAAGAAACAAACCATGAAACCTTTACATGAAGTTGAAGCATGAGTATATAAAGTTGGTGTTTTGTAAAGATACTTGTGTAGCACTTTGAATAGAAGATTTTAAGTTGAGAAAATCTTGAAACAAGAACTTAAATGGAAGATGAACATGTTGGATGTGAGGGTTTAAAGGTCATTTGAATGTTGATTTTATTTCTGTTAAGTTAAACATGCTTAAATATAAACTTAAGTTAAGGAAAAAATCCATTACATGAAGTTTTATAAAGAAACCAACTTTGTATGACATGAGCTATGATATGGAGGTTATATTAAGTATAAGATCTTTTATTTCTTTGTGTGGAGCATGAGTTAAAGGATCATCTTATGGAAGAAAACCTAAGTTAAGATTTAGATATAAGTAGTTTAAGTGCATAATCTACCATCTAAACTTAAAAAAATGATGAAACAAGTTGAAAAACCAAGCAAGAACCCCTTGGAATCATCATGAACAGATCTGGAATGTGAGAAAAAGAAGCTTAAAAATATGATAAAAGTGAATGAACAAAGTGAAAAGATCAACCAAAGCAAGTATGGTAAGCATACAAAGCCTAAAACTCAAAATCGAACCTAAAACTCTCAAAACAAACCTAGAACTCTAAGTTAGGCCTTCAAGGAAATTCTAACCAGCACTTTAAAGTATCAAGAGAGGTTGTTTTGAAGCCCATAAGAAATCTACCTAAGACCCCACAAGCCCACCAAGTCACTAATTTTAGTTTGAACAAAAAATAATCCCATTTGACAACTTAAGCCTACTAAAGACCCATGAAGTGGTTGTTAGCCTTAGGAATATAAATCAAAGTTGTAAATCTGATCTCAAAGAGTATTTTAAGCTTAGGATAAAATCTTAAGACCAAGCCCAAAGGATTTCTCAAGTTATCAAAAAGCCCATTTACCATACAAGGCTTAAAAACACTCCAACACATGAGGAACGCTATTGTTCTGACCCATGGACAGAATTGTATGCCTCATTTCAAAAATATAACCTCACCACGTTAAAGTACGCTTGAAAACGATGAAGATTGACTATAAGATCATAAAAATCGGATTTAAAATGAAAAAGTTATACACGATTGAACTTTTAAGTAAAACTGGAAAAATTTATGAAACCAAGTCCAAAGTATAACTTAAAGGGTTTTAACTTAGTTTTTTAGGTTTTATTTCAAATCCTTATAGTATTGTATTTGTGATGTCCAGGGGACCCGGTTTTGGGGAGACGACCTATTTCAGATTATTTTGATTGATCTGCATTGCAGAGTGAGTAAATTCCCAATGACTCTTTACTTGATTATGCTTATAGAATAGATGCACCTAAACTTATATATATATATATTTGGATGCTTGTGGGATATGGGAGATGCATGTGTATGGATTTATGGATGAATGTGATAACTTGCTAATTATATATATAATAATGGGAATTGTTTGTATTAATATATACATGTGAATTGTATGGAATGAAATTGTTTGATTACCCTAAAAATCAAGTTAATTACTTATATGGTTAAGAACTCAAAATGAAACATGCATTCCCCATATTGCATACGAATAACACTTATATGATTTTGGTAAAGGAAGTATACATATATATATATATATAGTTTTGTTATGACATGAGTACGATATTGCAAATGAAATAAAACCTAAGGTCTAGAACCCGGATTTCGGTTTAGGTCGGCTGATTATCTCCAAACCCTAACTTTAGGGGGCGTAATTCTGAGTCGTATGCAGTTCCTAGGTCATTGCATGCGTTGTTTGGCATACTGATCGTTCGACATACTGATTGTTCATGCATTCATATGATTGTGCATTTAATAAATTTCTGTCATGTGGTATTGATAAGGGTAATTATCTCACTAAGTGTAAGCTTACACCCCAACAGTTCTTTTCCTTGCAAGTTAATCGATAGTTGGGAATGGGATAGGAATCGAGTGCAGAGTGCTACCATCGAATCAGTATGATGAAAAGTTTGTGTAGTTAATTTGGAATGCTCTGAAAAATGACTAATGTCTAAATTAAGTTTAGTATCTTTAGTAAGTTTAGAATTTTCTAGAATTGTCTATCTTATTTCATTATTTTGGTAGGGGATATCGATTCTCTACGGTTTTGAAGAACTGTGGACAAATAGATATCCATAATTATTTATATTATATAATAAGCCAATGAACTAAAATTGAAGACTTTAGTAAATAACTATTTAGAGTCTTGCAATCTCTGACTTGCAAGGCGATTTTTTTATTATGGGTGCACACGTGATATGTAAATTTTAGGTAATACTACTAGGCCCCTCTTAGGGTTGCTACATTAGATCTTAAGGTTGTTACATTAGATCTTAAGGTTATTGAATTGGTTAGAAATCTTGGATTACTATAGTCTTAGAAATGGTTTATAAAGCTAATCAAGTTGAAGCTAAGAAATAAAGGATATTTTATCCTTTATTATCATAATAGGGGAAGTAAGTAAGACTATAGTTTCAGTCTTGATCATTTTAATTAGATTGGCTATATTTTGGTCAATTTATGTTGGAATCTCACATATGAGTCGGCAATTTGAAGTTTTATATGTATAATTTTTATTTCTATTGCTACATGCTGATATCAAGTCACTAATATGTTGAAATCTAGCTCATTAGCCCCTATATGAGCGAGCTTCCTCTCAATCATATAAGTAAGGTTTACTAAAAAGTTTGGCAAGATAAAATTAGGTATCATATCATGATCTAATATACCTTAATAGGGTCAGGATTTCGATATGCCATGACAATAACTAACTCGGAATTTGGATGGGAACTAAAGAATCAAGCAAATTCATGCACTAGCCTTAGATATGACACACCAAGACCACATGCGAACTAAGTAACTTGCTTAATATGACACATAATTGGAGTTAAATAGGTCATTCTCTAATAGTTTTTGCTCAAGGAACTAGATAAGAGTTAAGTATAAATTAAACTTACAAGAATAAGTTATAAGGAAGAAGAAAATATTCAATAATTGGTGATTGATTCCCTTGGGGGCCTTTACAAGAAGGATATTTAGACTTGACTATAGGGCAATTTATAGTAATGCTACATTACAAAAAGGGACAACTATCTAAAAAGGGTAAAATACTATGAGCAACATATTTTATGAAATGGGGCAAATTAGTAAAGAGATAAAAGAATATTAACAAATAGTACACAATAGGGAAGTATTAGGGAGAGGTGGTACCTATTACTTAGTTGGGAATTTGGCATACATAATAAACTTGTAGGGTCTAGAGGTAGTCTGATAAGTACATTCCTAGGCAAGTTGGCTCTTGTTAGTTAGTTTGAAACCAACTTTTCTAAGCTTATAGGTAGGCTATCTGACCTAAAGAGGAGCTTATATTAGGTTAGACCCTAAGTTGGCCAAGATATTAAAAAGCTAAGGCTAGATTTGAGCTTAAGATAGAGTAGCAAAAATGGTTAGTTGTAGCTCCTGAAACAGACTAGGTCGAGTCAATTAAGAAGGGATGATTCTTTAAGACTAAGTTGAAGGGAGACGATTTTACATGACATGCTCTCAAGTCCCTTTGCCCAAGCATGAGTGATGGCGGCTTGGGGTTGATTCCTATAATCCCCTCAGGCTGATTGTGATTTGGGATCAAATCCAAAGAGTTTTCCTATTGGGTGTCTCCTTTAAGCAAGTAAGCACTTAGGTTAAGAATGTTGAATGTATTAGAAACTCCATACTCTTTTAGTAGCTCCAACCAATATGTGTTTTCCTTAATCTTCTAAAGTATCTTAAATGAGCCTTCAGCTCATGTAGATAAGTGGTTCTTCCTCTTGTTTGGAAATCTCCTTGCTTAAATGTAACTGTACAAGGTTTCTTGGTCCTTCCTTGGTTCTTCTACTCTAACCTTTTGGTAGCTCAAACAAATTGTTAAGTTACTCTCTAGTAGATCCATTGTAGAGCTTAGGTTTATTCTTCGACGTTGAGGTTTTCTTGGTTGGGTTTGGGTACAAGTGCTTAATCAAGAGGCAACTTTGGATTGAAAATGTAGACAACTTTAAAGGGTGACTTGTGTAATATCCCATAAATTAGCAATCTAAACATGAACATTCAAGTGTTAGGATAAAGCCTTGTCATTGTACAATTATGATCAATAGTTAATCCAGGGCATTTGGGGAAAGTAAACTGATTAGTGTAAGAACTTATGAGAAACATGATAACCCTAATTAAGGAATTCCCGTATATTTGAAAATCCATAATATAATAAGAATATCAATAATAGAATTTAAATAGTGAGAATTCACTTTATATGAGACCCTAAAATCGAATTTAGGGCACTCATATTTAAATTTAAAGCTTTCAGTAAAAGTTATCTAATTGAGCTTAAACTTTACAACTAAGATAGAAAAATTAGTTGAAGTGACTTAGTAGAATTAGATTTTGAAAATAATTACCCAAAATCCCAATTTCACCCCTAGAAGTATAATTATTTAATATAGTACCAAATTACTCAAAACCCCTAAAATTGAGCTCAGAATGCAACGAGGACTTAGATATAAGTTAATTAAGCTATAAAATAAGATACTATAATATAATTTACTATATGAGTATACACATATTTCTATGAGTATACACATATTTCTATGAGTATACACATACCCAGTATAAATAATAATTATATATGTAAATTAACTTAAAAAGTTTAAAAACATATAATACGTAATGCTACATGACTCCGACTTGTTATCTTTCAAGTAGTTTATATCTTTTATAAAGAAATATGTTTATAAGTTAGGTTAATAGATATAAAATAATTTATACTAATGTTACTCGTAAGCATAAGAATATGAATCTCAACAATAAAATAATTAGTGTAATAATATTACAAATGATATAAGATAATACATAAAATTAATTGAATTAGCATAAACCTAGTTGGTCCTCTTTATAAAATTGATTGGAAGCATTCATAAGTGCCATAATTTTTTAATTACATCTAGGCATAGATATATAACCATACAAATTACTAAGAAATTAATTGAAAAATTTAATGCTTGAGACATATTCAAGTAATTATGATTTATAACAACGTTTGTAGAATTAAGTTGAACTCTCATAATTAGGAGAAAATTTAAATGAAGTAATCGTACAACTTTAATATTTCAAATTAAGCTTATTTATATGAAACTTTTTTAGAAATATTAAGTTTATTGGGTTTAATCGCTATGATGTAAAGTTTTGTAATTTTAGATTTAATTTAAGATGAATCCTTTAGAGTCAACTATGTGATCTTAATATTAATATTAGTGAGTAAAATGTCATATAAGGCGTATATAAATAAGTCCTAAATAATTAATATAACTTAACTATATATTATATGTTACTAATATTTTTACTAATAATTACATTAAAATTCACTTGAAATAATAACATATGGGAGAAAAAGAAATTTACGATTTCAAATAAGTTTGCGGTGAAACCATAAAAGATTCATTGATTATTCTTAAAATTTGAATGGGTATGAAATAAAAAAAAATGTAATAGATTCACCAAAATAACTAAAAAAAAAAGATAATGTATATAAATCACCACGTTTGCTAATGGTAGTGAAAGTTGGTTATAAAATGGCTTCATAGCAATTTAAGCCAAATAGAAATGAAGAATTAGAATTAAGGGGGAGAATGGGGTGAGAGAGAAAGAGAGAGAGAAATGGAGAGAAAGAAAAAAAATGAAAAAAAAAGAAAGAAGATAAAGAAGGAAAAAGGGAAAGGAAGAAGAAGAAAAGATGACTTGATACTTTCAGGTAACTTTGTTTTTATAATTATAAGTATTGTTTTTATTTAATTGATATTTAATAGTTATAGAAAAGAGATGTCTGTTATTTCGTTATTTTTGTAAATTGAGTATTTTATTTGTACCATTTCTTTTTTTTTTCGAATTATAAACTTAAAATATTGATAACTGTAAGACTTGTATATCATTAACATCGATTTATAAAATAAACGAATCTCTAGTAATAATCATTTACTATAACTATTAAAATTGAATTTTATATTCTTAAAAATTTAACATTATTACTTTTGTAGATTTTGAGTATATATGATTTATTATATTATGTGGGAAAATTGTGTAAAAATATATTTTTCATTAAAGAATACGATATCAATAGGATATTGGTTACTATATAGTTTTATTTGTATATTAGAATTAGAAATGCCCTTTAGAGATAATTTTTTAAACAAAACACGTAACAAGTATAGTTGAGTTCATATAAGCTCTATGATATTGAACTTATTAAAACTGAATAACTTTAGGTAATAAAATAGATGTTTTCTATAATATCATGGAAAATATAATCCTATGATAATCTTTCCATTATTAAAATGTAATATAAACAATAGTAAACATGTTTCAATATAATTGAAACGATATAATAATAGAGTAGTATAATTGTGTATGTTAGATATATTACGTAAATTGCTATAACCTATATCTCTATAATATTACGAATTTACGTATTATGATAGCCCTACCATAATCAAAATGTGGTTTAACCGATTAAAAGTATGTTTCGATACGATTGAAACGTTATATTCTACGTAATAGTATTATTATGTATATTATTAGTAATTAATAACTTAACTTGACTTACATAATAAAAATATATTATTATATAAGAAAAAATGATAATATACTTTATATATATACATATGTATATGTATAATCGTTTTAGATAAAACCCTAATATTTTTGTAACTATTACGAAAGCTAAATTTAGATTTTATGTATATAGGGTTACTCAGTGATCAGATCGTTGACGACATGAGTCTTTCATGGTAACTGTCTGAATAGGTAAGTAGGATCAATACTTTATAGCATTTTGAGATATTGTTTAAGAATATCTTGGGACTTTGGTATGTATTGGCTTATGATTGTAGTTAGCTATTTATACGTATGCAGCGTTTTTGGTTGGGTTTCGATTTGCTACGATGATAGTTGAGCTCTATGATATGATTGTTTTGTAAATATTATTATGCTTGAATTGTTTGGGCTTGGTTAATCACCCTGAAAAGATAAACTAACTCAAACTTCGCTTAATATCTAATCAGATATGCATTGCAACCCACTAGAGGTAACGATTAGGAGTCTTGGGCCAAATGCAGACTCCCTTTGATGAGGATAGCTGAAATGGTCCTTTCTCCACCCTCAATCGAACTAAATGATAGGAGAAGAGGTCATGGCAAGGTTGGGGGCTACAGTTCGAAGGTGGTCATGGGAGGAGGGTATTCTCCATTGTACAAGTCTCAGTTTGGTTCAATCCATAAGTGTGTAACGTCAATCTCCTTAACTCGGATTAAAGTAGACATAATTTTTCTGATCTTACGATGGACTGAATAATGTCTTGTGGTGGCATTTGCCTGTACATGCATTGCATCTAACCAACTTAGTTAAAAACTTAGCTTATGATGTGCTGATTGCATACTTTTGTCTCTACCCTACTTATTGAGCAAGTTATCGCTCATTCTATTATTGTTTGTTTTATAAGTTTCAAATGGATTACAAATGCCTACCTAACTCTAGAATGCTAGTAAATTGGGATTGGGAGTGAGATGCTACAAGAAATGGTTGGTTATTGCCCTTAGTAATAGCTTTCTTATCTTTTAAGGAAAACTACACAAGACTCCTTAAGGGGCTTAGTAGTTTTCAATATTCTAATTGTATATGAATTGATAAGTACTTATGAGATTTACTACTACTCTTTTATAAGGTCAAATTATAAGTTTATTTTTAATAAATTATATAAGAGGATGACTCCATAGGTTTATATAAAATAGGTATTGAATTGGATGCTTCAAATGGATAGAGTCAAGTACACTTGGTATGAACTAAGTCTAGGATAGTAGCTATAAGAATAGTTTTTATCTTAGGATTGTTCATATGGTGAGACTGTTATGACTCCACATTTTTGGGACATGACATCTTACCAACGATACTATGAATAGAATGATTGTAATCAAATTCCACTATAGGCAACCTACCTCCTAGTCTGTTAGGATATGTTCTATTGTAGCTCGGAGCAAAGATCCCAAAGTGCAGTTGATGACCTTTGTTTGTTCGTCTGTTTAGGGATGCCATGAGGTGGTGAACAACAATTTTGTCTTTAGTTGACACCACAAGGTCTTCCAAAAATGACTTAGAACATCAAGTCTTTGTTTAAAAGAATGCTTCATGGTACTCCATACAGCTTAATGATCTCCTATAAGAAAAGAGAAAAAATAGCTAAAGCATCATTAGTTTTGTTGCAAGACATAAAATGTACCATCTTGTTGATTTTATCTATGATAACCGTAATTGAATCTTTGCTTTGATTGGTTCTTGGTAGGTCAAGGATTAAGTCTATGCTTAACTTCATCTAAGGTTGAGTTGGGATTGGTAGGGTATGTTCCTTCTTTACTCTACATTACTCTTCGTTTTCTTGCAAGTATCATACCTTTCAACAGGTTAGTGTACATCTCGTAACATTTTTGGTCAAAAGAACTTAGTTTTCAATAGCTTATAATTCCTATTTTCTTTGAAGCGACATGATAATGCTCTTCTATGGGCTTCCTTCATTAACAACTCTCTCATTGAATAGGTTGGTATACAAAGCTTACTACTTTAGAATAGAAAACCATTCTCTATAAAGTAATCATCCATAGCTCTTCCTTTAACACATTGGAGTATAGATCAGAGTAAGGTAGAGGTCATAAGCATACTGCTACTTAATGCTTGTGAAATCCAGCAATTTAGTTTATAAGTTAGATAACAAAGTATGACTAACAATTCTCTTATCGAATAGGTTGGTATACAAAGCTTATTACCTTGGAATAGTAAACCATCCTCCATAAAGTAATCATCCACAACTCTTCCTATTAATAGTTAGTTTTCGTCCACCTGTCTTACTCATCCATTTGGCTAATGACAGGCCAAGAAATCTACATTCTCAACTCTTCGTCGAGTAACACATCTGCTTTTGATTTGAATTCAAGTTCATGGCATGAATATTTATCATAAGTACGATTACATTATATAATTGCTTGCTCTCCCTACATTTTAGGGAAGGTGTCTAATCAATAAGCTTCTATGTATCTCAATAATTATTTTAATAATTGCTTCTTCAAACATGACAATCTCTTATAAATATGAGAAAGAAACTCTGTAAGAGGCATTGGATAACTCTTAACCTCTTTACTTTACTTTTCTTATACCTGTTTTCTAACTTAGGCATCGAAGTTGCCTCATTGAATTGGCTCTGGTACAAAGCATCTTTCTTATCTTTGTAGGATATTTCCAACTCTTAAAATTCACTAACTACACTTCCTTTAACACATCGAGCATAGATTAGAGTAAGGTAGGGATCCTAAGCATACTACTACTTAATGCTTACGAAATCCAATTTAGTCTATAAGTTATATGATAAAGTATGCCTTTGAGATAAAGCTTCTATAGCAATGTTAGCCTTACTACACTTATATTTGATAATGAAGTGAAATCCCTCCAAAAATTAGACCCATTTTACATGTTGCTTCAATAGCATAAGCTAACTCCGTAAGGACCATAGTGACTTATGATCAGTATATTTGACAAACTCCCTAGGTAATAGTTAATATTACCACATAGCTCCTTATCATATACCAAGTAGTTTAGAGTAGCTCTCCTTAACTTCTCACTGTAGTATGCCATAAGTTGGCCTTCTTGCATAAGCATAATTCCTATGTTGACACCTGAAGCATCACATTCCAATTAAAAGGTTTCGTTAAATTCTAGTAGAGCTAAAATAAGGGTGGTTACCATCCTCTTCTTTACCTTAGTTTAACTATTATCTTCCTTTTCTCCCCATCTGAACTTTACATTCTTCTTTATCAACTTAGCGAATAGGGTTACTATGGTACTAAAATTCTAAATGAATCTTCTGTAAAACAATGTTAAGCCATGGAATCTTCTCACATTGACACAATAGGTAAGGTTCAACAACTCATTAATAGCTTCGATTTTTTCTTTGTCTACTCTTAAGTCTCTTCTACTCACTATATAACTAAGGAAGATGGGTTCTTCTTAGCAGAAGAAATACTTCTTTAAGTTGTCAAATAACTTCTAAACTTAGAGAACATAGAAGATAGCTTAAAGATAGTCTACATGGTTAAGTAAGTCAGAACTATACACCAATATATCATCAAAGTACACCATAACACACTTATTAATCATGTCTCATAGGAAATAGTTCATCAACCTCATAGATGTGTTTGGATCATTGGATAGGCTAAAGGGCATGACTAGCCACTCAAATAAGCTGATGGGAGTCAGCTTCTAAGTCCACTCATACGCTCTTGAGCAAAGGGGATGGTTAACATGGTCTACCAAATCCTTAACCATTACCTAACTTTAAACAAGTCAACTTGTTATGCTGAAGAGATCTGTTCATGCAGCTAAGCCAATCCACTAGTACTATTCTCCTTACCTAAAACTTGCTTAAGCCATGTTGATCGAGAGTTGGCATGCTACTTTATCTATTTATCTTGTAACCTACTCCTTAGCAACCCCTTCAGTATGGTAAAGCTAATCAATTCTTGATTCTAGAAGTCATTGACCTTTTCTTCTCCCATCAGAGTCTATTACACACTAAATCTACTAAGCACTCATTAGATGCTACGTATCTCTTTACATGCGCCTTATCTCTTAACAAACCTACATTCTCATTTTATAAGGATTATGGAATTGTCTTTCCTGCATTTGTACTAATAATTGCATATTGATTTTACCTTTTTTAGTAAATTTATTTCTTTTGTGTAACCTTAGCACTTGTGGGTAGAGGTGTGCAAATAGGTTAAACCGGCTAACCCGACCCAGCCCACTTTGGCTCGAAGGTTAAATAGACCGAGTTCATTTGGCTTGCTTTTAAATAGGATAAAAAACATTGGCCCTAACCTATTTAAAAAGGAGGTTAAATAAGCCAACTTGAGAGCTAAAAACATAAATGTATTAAATAGGCCAACCTAAATCAACCTACTTTGGCCTATGGGTTAAACGGGTCGGGTTTATTTGATCCGCTGTTAAACGGGCCAAAAAACCTTAGCCCATACTCGTTTTATTAGTATGTTAAATGAGTTGGCCTACTGGCCAAAACCCACTTGCATACCTCTACTTATGAGTATAAATACCTTATGACAGGCTTTTGTAAAGGATTCCCACTTTTACCCATTAATGATAACTCTTTAAGATTTTCCTTCTTCTCTATGGTTAAGAAGTATCCCTAAACCTTCCTTTAACTCCTATCAAACCTTAAGCAAGGTTGTATGACGAGCGACCCGAATTACTTGGATTGATGTGTCACATTTGGTAGGTGTTTGGTCCATATGTGCTTAAGTTGTATGTTACATTGCTTACTTGGTACCCTTACTTTTCTTCGATTATTATGTCCAAAAGATCTGTCTATGCTACTATAAGACATCTTTTGAGGCATACAAGCCTTTTTGGCTTCCATGCCATATCATCTTGGTATTAAAGCTTAAGGTTCTTAAAAGGGTTATGAGTTCTAAGTCCCATTTCTGTAGTTCCTTGATTGCGTATGTATGGAATTTCAATTGTCTTATGTGTTATATATAGTGTATGGTTGCTATGGATGTAGAGGTTTATGTTAAGATTGTAGCTTATAGATACTAGTATAGTTTTGTTCTTGCTCTATTTTGTCTCTCAAAATAGAGTAAGTTGTTATTGCGTGTTGCTATGGTGGTTGAAGAACTGTGATAGCAATTATTGGCTATATTGTTATAGTTGTAAGAGTTAAAGAAGTGTCTTTTGTCAAGTTGTAGTAATTGTTGTTTGGTTATGAGGAAGTATGGTGAAAATTGGAGTTTTAATCGAAAATTTATTACGGTGGTAAGAATGATGGAGAATGGTATGATTGGAGACAATGAGAGTGATGCTTTGGAATAGGCTTCCATATAGAATAAACTCTTAGATTCTTGGATGAGCAAATGGACTACCTTATCGAGTTGATAGACAATATGATGGTGATGATGTAAGGTGTAGTGGCTACTCATACTGAAGGTGAATGCCACACTAGAGGCCGAGCTGATGGGATGCCCCTAAAGGATAGTTTAGTTGAGTATAGAGTCAATAGAACAACTGAAGTTTGATAAAAATGACTGAATTACCTAGTACATCATGTATGGGTTGGAGGGGTTAAACAAAAAGTCAATCATAGAGTGATGGTAGATGATGACAAAGAGAGTGAACATGAAGAATTTTGTGAAGCTAATGAAAGATTAGGTTGAGTAACTCAATAAGGAAGATATGCAAGTGTACCTGCACTTGCATGTTTGGCAATACAAAGGAGGAGTAGACCAACCTACTTGTTGAAGGATTCTTCTTAAGGACATTGATGAAGTTGAAGAAAAGTTAGGTGATAAGTATTATGAGGAGCATGCTATTTGAACTCCCAAAAGCATTTAAAATGTGATGATTTAGCTTCCAAGCTACTCAAGGAGTAGAAGTGTTGATGAAAACATGGAGTTAGAAGAGTAGGTTGATAAGTTATGTGAGTGTTATCAATGTGAAAAAGAAGACAAGGTTCAACTTGTTGCTATAGAGTTCATTAGATATGCTCATGTTTGGTGGAGAAAGATGTAGATAACAAGTTAGAGACAAGGCCAACATAGTATACATAAGTAGGATGAAATGAAGAGGGTCATGTGAAGAAGATTCATTCCTGAATCATATTACCAAGACACCTTCACCAAGTTCTAAAAATTGAAGCAATGAACCTGACTGTTGATGAGCATGTCCAAGAATTCCAAATACTTATGATCTAATGCGAGGTCAATAAACCTAAGACCTGAACTTCTTCGAGGTTTGTTGTTGGCCTAAGACATGAGATTAGAGACATTGTTGAGATGCATTTCTTTAACACCATTGAAGAAGCCATTAAGATCACCTAGTGAGATGAATGTCAAAGAATGAGCTGACCTTTTTTAGCTCCACCATCTCGACTTATCTAAGCCCCTTAACCAACTTAAGGAAGTAGTAGAAGGTCTAATGGCTTAATATCGAGTAAGAAATAGGGGTAGATGTCTCGTATAGAGGAGGATAAGTAAGAGATAAGAAGGAAGGAAAAGGAATTTGAAAACGGGTAAACCTTACGGAGAAAGAACATTGAGCAAAAATGCCTTAAGTGTAAGGGCTTTGGACACTTAGTTGCTTAATGCTCAAACCAATAAACTATGGTCATTAAAGGAGAGGTTTTGACCTTTGAAGTGTATAGTATTGACAAAGAAGTTAGTGAAGCTATGAAAGGATGGGAGGAGGAAGTAAAAATGGAAACATCGGGAGATTAAATTTATCTAAAGGAAGAGGATGCATTGATGTTGGTTGTTTGCTGAACTCTAAGCGTAGAACATGATCAGTAAGAAGAACAACAAGAAAATCTATTTCACACCTCTTACCAAGTAAAAGACCTGCTAGGTGCTATGATTGTTGATAATGATAGTTATATGAATGTAGCATCTATGATATTAGTTGAGCAATTAAAGTTGTTGACCTCTCTACATCTTAGGCTATACATACTTTACTGGTTAAACGAGAAGGGATCTTTGCAAGTGTTACACCAACTGTTATTACCAATTTTTATCAGGAGATATAAGCATGAAATTTTATGTGACGTGTTACCAATATGTGCTTCACATATCTTAGTTGGTTGACCTGGTTGGTTTAACAAACGAATTGCTTATGATGAATACAAGAATACGTATATATTTGAGAATGATGATTGATCCATTACCTTGATTCCCATGATACTAAGTTAGGTTAGTAATATATAGACGAAGTTAACTAAAGCCATGATGATGAGCTGATCCGAGCTCTAAGGTGTTGTGAAGAGTGATGGGCTAACCTTTTTACTAATCCAAAGACCATTAGATCTAAAGAAGAAAGCTGAACTACTTAAGGTAGTAGAAGAACTATTGAAAGAATTTGTTGTTCTATTCCTTAATAAACTACTAAGAGGCTTACCATCCTTATGAGGAATAGAGATGGCATAGAGTTTCAACTAAGTGCCGCCTTGCCAAATTGGCTAACCTATCGAATGAATCCTTAACAAGCTGCTAAGTTGTAGGGGCAAGTAAATGAGTTGACTAAAAGAGGATATGTACGTGAAAGTATGAGTCCTCATGCTGTACCGGTCTTATTAGTTCTTAGGAAAGATGAAAGTTGGAGAATGTGCGTAGATAGCTAAGCTGTTGGCAAAATTACTATCAAATATTAATATTCGATACTAAGGTTAGATTATAGACACCTTATTTTTTGCCTCTTTTTCAGAATAAAGGAAAACAATCCTAACTCGAAAAATTTAGAGAATTCTAAAAAAATTTAAATAAAAAGATGGAAAAATAGGATTTTTAAGAAAAATAAAAGCCTTAGGCCCTTTTTTAAGTTTTTAAAATTATTTAGAGAAGGTTATCTAATTTTTTAGCATCAAGTCTAATCAATTTGTCCGAAACTAAATTTTGGGTCTAGTTAATTTGGGTTTAAATTTAGTGTGATAAACATATAAATAAATAAGAAAGGAAAAAAAAAATACATTGACTTGGACTAAGAGCATAGGTTTAGGCCTTTTTCTTCTACTAGGGCTAAAAGCCCTATTATTGTAGACTAAGTAGGCTTAAGCATATGCTTTAGCCTAACCACGACTGGATTTTCTTTTCTTTTCTTTTCTGTTTTATTAAAGTAGGTGCTTGCAATACATGCACTTGGCTAGGCATGTCGATCATGTGTAAGGCATATGACTGGCGCATTTTTCGTTTATTTCTCTTGAATTCTAGCGATTTTCCTAGCTAAGTACCTTGTGCAACCAACTCAATGGCTTGTGTTTTAGCTACTTTTACATATGATTTTCACACGATTCTACCTAAATTTTTGGTGGAATTGTATGCTAGGCATAACTAGTTTTAATTCCATCCAAAAATAGGTCTAAATTCAAAAAATTAATAGGTCAAATTTTGATTCAAAATGAGGAAAAAACTTAAATGCACACTTTTTTCCTTAGTTTGACCAACTTTATTCAAGCTTAGTATTAAAAAATCGAAGCTTCTAACTTGCATTTTTAGTAAGATTAGGGCTCCATTAATAGGATTTGACTTGAATTATAGCAATTTGCATTCGATTTGCAAATTAAATCGGTGAAAACCCATTAAGCTTGGCCTTTAAATTTAATCCATTTCCTTGACTTACTAAGCTTATCTTAAGCTCGAATTGTATATAAAAGGTCTTAAGCTTCACATCCCATCATCAATCTTAGTTTAGAATACTTCCTAACACACTCATATAAGCTTTCTCTCTTGACTATGTAGTCCTCTCTCTTTCTAGTTTATGTCACTCCAACACCATCACTGAAGAAAATTAACATCATGGTAGTGCTTTTGGAGTTCTAAGCTTCATATAGCCATTGCCTACTCCCCTTGCCATGCATCGTAGCCTCTCCATTAAGCATCACCACAACTCACCATCATTAACCACCACTCCAAGAGTGAAACCAACCACTCTACCTCGCTCACCACCCTTTAATCCTATAACTCTTAGCAACTTAGTCGTAACCTACTATGTACCACTTCGCAACCTACCCACCCTTCCTCTACTCAAATTGAAACTACCAAAGAAGCCACCATTCATCAAGGTGTTGTGGCCAAATTAATTTTCACCAATTAGAATTATACAAAAGTATGATTATCTGTTTAGAAAGACAATTGGAAGCAATTGGGAAGAGGTGGTTTCATTACATTCATCTCCTCTAGATGACTTGAATCCATACAATTTAACCTGAGTCTAGATCCAATGCTTGAAAACCAACCCAACTTGTGACCTAACTATCAGGTTGGTTTAGTTGTAATTTTTTTTTATTAATCTAGTAAAAAAAAAATAGAATAAAATAATAATAAAAAAGAAACTTTGTCATTACTTTTCCAAACCTTCTTTTTTTTTTCTTTTATTTATTTATTTATTTTCTTTCCTTAATCTTCTTTTTGGAGAATTTATAAAAACAAAAAGCTTCTAAAAAAAACCTTCTTTTTTTTTTAAAACTCAGCTTATGTCAAGTCCTTTAAAACATTTTTTTTATATTTTTTTCTTTTTCTTATTTATGTTCTTTTTTCTTTAAGTTTCTTTGAAAAAAAATTCTAATTACTTAGAAAAGAAGCCCAACTTAAAAAAAAAAAAACGAATTTTATCACTTACAAAAATGTATTTTCTATAATAAAAAAAAGTCCCTTTCCAAAATTAGGACCTTCTAAAGTTTTCAAAAAATTACAACCCTATAATTAATAACTTTCTTTTTATAATTTTTTTAAAATTAAAATATAAACTTGGCTAGCTTTTAGAAATTAAAACAAACTCACATACTTAAATTCTTTTAAAATGAACTACGAAAGTCTGATCTTAAATAGTAGATACGTAGTTTATAGGCACTTATAGGAAACTATGAAGTGACTCAAAATACGAAAAAACTTATTTTTCTACCCTTGTAAATAATTTTTAAATTTCTTCTTTTCATAAATAATTGTAATTCTATTCATTCCTTTGCTTGTAAGTAGAAATTATTTTTTGGAAGGGTATTTTAAAATATAAAGTCTAAAAAGGAAACTTAAAATATGGAAAAATTTATTTTTCCACCCTTATAAATAATTTTTAAATTTTTTATTTTAACAAATAATTATAATTTTATTCATTTATTTGCTTGTAAGTAGAAATTATTTTTCAGAAGGATATTTTGAAATATAAAGTCTAAACTTGAGAGGTTATAGTGGTATCTATATAGGGTTTAATAAAGTAGGTCTTGAACCCACAATATCTAGTTTCTTGAAAATCTTTTCAAAAAGTTTTCAAAATGTATACTAGTAGCTAAATTAGAGTTGATTAGCTTAATTGGTTATAATTTAATCATCATATCCAGTTTTATAGGGTAGTGACTTCAAAATATTTTCAAAAGTTAAGAAATCGGGTTTTCCTTAACTTTAGTCAAGGGTTTAAACTAAATGGACATATGGTTTAGTTTAAATAAAGTTAAGGAAAATGAAAAACTGAAAAATTTAGACTCGATAGCTAAGCAACTCCACTAAAGACGTTAAAAGGGCTAGGTACTTAACCTTTTCAATTTAGGATTATCTTTCGAAATACTCATATTAAGTGTTATTTTTCTTATATTTTTTATTTGTATATAGTGATAATGACTTTTGTTCTTGTAGTTAACCTTTTGGCAGTTTAAGTTTCAGGGTGGAGGCCTTATTAAATGCATCATGAATGCATGGTAGATAGTCATACCCAGGCTGTATTAAGACCTTAAGAAGAGAGGCTATTATGTAAGCTTCGAGTGATGTAGTGTAACCACTACTTGGGGTTGATTAGGCTACTTTACTTAAGCTTCAATGTGACCAATGAGTCATTTCCTTAGAAAATACGTGAGGTCATAAAGCTTAAGGACCTTTAAAACCTACCCTTTGTACATACATGGCATTTAGAATTGACAAATATTCAAGCAAGATGACATAAAAGAGATGGCAACTCGGAGTTTCCTTATTTTTCCTTATAATTTTATTGTAATCAATGATGTAAATATAGATTTGATGTAAATAGGTTTTTATATCTTTTCCATTCTTGTAATAATTTTTATTTGTAATTATTCTAGAAATGGCTTACTTATCTAACTCCATGCATTTTAAATAGAAATTTATTGCCAAGCCCATTCTAGACCAATGGCTTTAGCAATTCAACCCAAGAGAGCAAGGGATCATCCTATCTTGTCACTTCCTAAGGTCAAAATTGAGATAAACTTGATTAGGGCCCTCAATCATTTTAAGGAACTTAAAGAGGTAGCTTTTTAAGTCGGACATCTCTAAATTAGCCCAACACTTGAAGAATATACTCAACCACTTGAAGCTTCTCCCTTGGAAAGCATATATACTCCTAACTTGGAATTTGACTTAGTGAATGCTTTTTCAAGATTTTTAGGGATCTAAAGGTTGAAGTAAATAGGGCCCTAAAAGATTGCAATGGGAATTACATCAAGTTAGCGAAAGTGAAAACTTAGTTTAGAATCGAACCTAATTCTAGCAAGTAGACCATCCTTTGCGGTGATCCTAAAACTTAAAGGTAGAATAGAATTAAGACTTTTATCCTAGTTGCATTTGGGACCATCCTATTCTCAAATTGGAACTTCCATATCCACTTTAAGGACATAGAATTAGTAAACAAGTTTCTTAAAGGGAAGTCTTACATCCTAGCCCTACTCATGGAGCAAATTAGAAGCTTAAATATCCTGAAAGGAAAAATGATGGTGGACTGAAGACCAACATGGCATTACTAATGGTTTGGTTTATGTTTTGGGCTTAACTTAATTTGAGGAGAGTTCACTTACAAGATTAACTTAATAGATTTATTTGTTGACAAAATCCATCATATAGAAGAGAAATCTACTTATTGTTTAGTTGAAGTCCTACGAAAGTTCCCAGTTGCTAATATTTTGTAGTAAAAAAGGTAATATTAGTTTGTTAGGATTATCAACTAGTCCCCTTAATTGGGATGAAGTGGTATATAGGTTTTTATCCAAACAACATGATTAGGTAGTTTAGAGGACTTCATGACATAATCTACATAACTTCACTGGATATCACTACCCTTGATTATGAAGATCTTCATCTCCTAATAAGACAAAAGATATCTAAACTCTAGGCAATCAAGAAAATATGGAAAACAAGGACAATCAACCTAATATTGATTTAAGAGAATGATAAGAGAAGTGGACAAGCATAGGGTCATCAAAGAATATCTATATTATTAGCTCCACAAGGTAGGGGCAATCCAATATTAAGCACCGAAGGTTCTACAACCACCACTAGTAGATCTAAACTTAGAACCTATATGGATTAAGCATAAGCTCATGTAGAAGTTATTTATAAGGAGTGTGACATGTAGGAAAACCTCTTCTAAGAATCTAAACAATGTTTTTGTGCTTTCAAACACCGATTGAAGAGAGCCCAAAGAAGACTCATAGAATTTAAAGAAGTAGTTGAGGTAGCCCATAAAAGGGGAAAGTAGCGGCAGTAGAACCCAGAAATAAGCAAAAGTAGGCACTAGCTGAGCACTGGAAGAATAATATGAGGACTTAAGAATAACTTTACTTTTGATCATTGTTTTTCCTTTTGAAATAATGTAGTGGAAACTCCAAAAATTTGTGAAATAATAAATGAAGTTATTGCCTTGCTAATTAATTGTCGGTTGTCCTCTTTGCATCTGTATGCTATACATCCTTACATTTTTACTTATTTATTTATTTCACTTCATGGTCTTCAAAAAAAAAAAAGAAAAAGAAAAAGAAGGAAAAAGAAAAGAGAACAAATATATTTATGCTAATTTGTTGTGAAGTGTTCTTATACTAGGTTGCAAAGATAGCTCCTAAACAACAAGTCTTTTGGAGAAGTTTGATCAAAACCCATTCTCAAACTAAGATGACTAACTAAGGAAATGACAACATCAATACTAATGCTAACAACAACAACCATTTCAACATTGAAAGCACTGATCCCACTGAGATGAGGACTTGCTCTTTAGAGCGAACCATAGGAAAAATCACAAAGCCAATGAATTTTTTAATTAATAGCATCATCTTACTCAAGGTAATAGCACCATCTAATGAAGAGCACTCGAGGGTTTGATATGGAAAGAATGTTGAGGCTCTACCCCTTAAAATAGAAGAGAACTATTCAAAAGCCAATCTAACATTTGATTCATTTAAATAGGAAGGGGTCTATCTAGAGGTCAACTTAACTTTTGAGCCTAGTACATATTCATTCCCGGTTAACACAAGGTTAGTTAACTTAGGGCCTAGTAAAGATAGTTAAAAGGAGTTAGAGAGGAAGCTGACCCAATAGATAATTGTGAAGATGAAAACACTTAGAAGTTATGATGACTTTAAGTAAGTTAGGATCATGGATTTCTTTACATACGATGTTAAGGCTTAGCTTGAAAAGTTTAAGGTACTGGAATTCAAAAAATATAATGGGGTGGGATGCCCCAAGCTATAACTCGAGTTATAAGATGGGCAAATATGTCCAATGTGATAAGCTAATGGTATAGAATTTTCAAGATATCTTAATAGGTCCGACTCTGACTTGATATGCCTAACTTGACTTAAATCAAGTGAACATATGGGAGAAACTTGCTAGGAAATTCTATGAGCAATATGAGTTTAATGTTGAAGTAGCGCCAACCATGATGGACTTGGTTACCCTCTGAAAAAAGAATAATGAATCATTCAAGGAGTATGCATAGAGATGGAGATCCTTAGCTGCAAGAGTATCCACCCCTATGAATGAGAAGGAGCTAACTTTAGCTTTTGTTAATATTCTTTACAAGCCCTAATTCTCCCATCTAATTAGGCATACCTTATCTAGCTTTGTAAAAGCAATAGCAGCAGCAGGGTATTGGACTAAAAGTGCCATCTCCTCTAACAAACTTTAGGAGTTGTCAAATAGAAGACTACCTTCTTTGTCATCTTTGAAACTAGCTATAAGTAAGGCTAAAGAAGCTATTGACAACATGGTAAATTCAAGCACTAGGCCTAATACCCAAGTATCTTTCAGAATGAATCTTCCTCAAGTGCAGCAACTATTTAGAAGCTAACCTTAAGCTAATAAGGCCCCAAGACAATTTATAAGAAGCTAAGGAAGGATAACTAGATCCAGTTTAAGCTCCTTAATGAAAGATATAAGCTAAGGGTTTTTGATCCTGATGTAAAGTGTTAATATCATTTGGGGTAAATGGGTCACTCGATTGACATATGGTAGAGGCTAAAAAATAAAATTCAGGATTTGATTACTGAAGGTCCCATCTAACTAGACTTCATAGAAGCTCTAGTTCCAAATGTCAATAATAACCCTTTGCCTAACCATAACCTTATTATCAACATGATTTTTGATGATTTAGAATTCATCATCGACATGATTGGTTTAGATTAGAAACCTAGGGTTTTCGAATTTCACAAGACTGAAGAAAGATAGGCCCTAAGAGGCAAGCGCTATACCTTTGATGTGCTTGTGGCACTTAGTAATTATAAAGCTACCCTATTTAATTATTAGGCATTTAATTAGAAGTAATTAAGTTTACTTCTTTGTGGGATTATCCACTCTGGTAGTGTCTATGGCCAAAAACAAGTTCTTAAAAAGAAGAATGTACTAAAGGAAACGAGCAACAAACCGATTGAAGATGAAGAAGAGTTATTTGCCTTCATTAAAATGATTACGTTGAGTAAATATAAAATAATGGATTAGCTCACTAAGATCCTAACGTAGATATCACTCATAGGTTTGTTGATGGCATCAAAATCGCATCAAGAGGCTCTATTTTGAACCTTAAGGGTGGTTAAGGTCCCTTATGAAATATCAATTAAAAGAATGAGACTAATCACTAACTCTATCCTTACCATAAATTAGATTTCTTTATATACTAAAGAATTAGGTGAGGTAACTAGCACACCAAGCCACTTTATATCATGGTAAGAAGTAATGAAATAATTATAACTAGAGTCCTCATTGATAATGGGTTCTCTTAGAATGTTTGCCTTCTTGCCACCCTAGATCTATTAGGTATTGACACAATTGTGATCAAACCAAGTTTTACTACAATCAGGGCTTTTGATAGGTCTAAGGGAGAGATCATAGGGAAAATTGACTTGTCGGTTTATATTGACCCTTAAAAGATTCAACATTCAGGTCTAGGTTCTAGACATCCTAAGGTCTTTTAACTTACTTTTAGGAAGACCTTGGATTCATGTAACTAAGGCCATTTAAGCCTATAGTAGAAGGTTAAGTTTATCTCAAATGACTAAGTGATAACAATTATAGGAGATTAAGATTGTAACATTTATAAGGAAATGACTGTACCCTATATAGGCATTGAGGAGTAAGAGAACTTTGGGCTCCAAATGTTTAATGAAGTGTATATGATTACTAGTCTTAGGGAAAGAAAGAATGAGAAGCTAAAGTTTAAGGAAGGCCATATTGGTACTTATAGCCTTGGCTACATCCCAACTCCTATTGAAGAGTTCTAAAATAAGTAATTAAGGGGCAAGAGAGGTAATAGATTGTGTCATACCCTAATGACCTTTCCACTACTGATTGAGACATTTATTCAAGTTGATGTTTATACAATATATTCTACTAAAGAAGACACCCCTAACAAAGTTAAATTAGCTGGCCCATCTCGCAAGATCCATCCATATCTAAATAATTAGTTCTCCATCTTTGTGAATGGCAATAGGTCTTCTTTAGGGTAAAAGATGAATCTTAGTTTAGTCTTCTCATTAGTTTTATAGTAATTATCGTTGTTTTAAATAATGTATTTATGAGGACTCTTGATTTCAATGAATAAAAGTTCAGCTTTTTTTTTTCCTCCATTATGCTTCACTTCGTCTTTACTTACACTCTTTTTCTTTATACACTTTTGCCCAAATCTAATGCTCTAAACAAAAGCTAGGGATACCTCATTTAGGTAGATGATGAAAATAGTAGTATCACTTTCGGCCCGATTGGGTAAGTTGTCGGGATTGATATTGATGACCATAGTGAAATACAAATGAGCTAATAGAAACATGGACTAGGTAGATACTCCATTTATGAGCGAACAGAAACAATTAATAAAGGGGTCGATGATAACTCTAAGAATTTGATGGTTGGTAGGAACTTGAAAGAAGTGTAGAAGGCAGAATTAACCATGCTATTATGTAAGTATTAAGATGTATTTGCATAGTCTTATGAAGATATCCCAGGCTGGATCCTTCAATTGTAGTCCATTACCTCCTTATACAAGAAGGCATTAAACCTAAGAAGTAGAAGCTTAGAAGATTCTGACCAAATATCTCGTTGAAGATCAAAGAAGAAGTTAAGAAGTTACTTGAGGTTGGTTTCTTTGAAGCCTTTGATTATCTAGAGTAGGTGGCTAACATTGTGCCTGTAATGGAAAAAAATGGGAAAGTCAAAGTATGCATGGATTTTGGAGATCTTAATTAAGTAATACCTAAAGATAATTTCCCCTTACCTCTGATAGATGTCTTGGTAGATAATACAGCTGGATACCATCTCTTCTCATTTATGGATGGCTTTTCTAGATATAATTGGATTAGAATGTCATAAGAGGATAAGACTAAGACAACTTTTATCATAACTTAAGGTATGTTCTACTGTAAGGTAATGCCTTTTAAATTAAAAAATGCTTAGGTAACCTATCAAAGAGTGATGATTGGAATCTTCCATGGTATGATGCATAGAGAAGTAGAGGTATACGTTGATGATATGATTGCAAAATCTAAAGAAGGGAAGAATCACATGGATAATTTGAGAAAGTTGTTTGATCAAATGAGGAAATTTTAGTTGAAGCTAAATTTAGAGAAGTGTATTTTTAAGGTAACATTAGGCAAGTTGTTAGGCTTCATAATCAACTAAAAGGGTATTGAGGTAAATCTTAATGAAGTCAAAGCAATACTCAACATGTCCCCTCCATGCACACTTAAAGAAGTTAGAGGCTTATTAGGTCATTTGAACTACATAGCCTAATTTAGATCTCAGCTTATAAACAAGTGTTGCCCCTTATTTAAGCTACTAAAGAAGAATGCTGATATAAAATGGGATGAAGAGTGTGAAGAAGCTTTCAAAATAATTAAGGAATATCTTATAAACCCTCTAGTTCTGGTAACTCTTAAACTCAAAAAATTGTTGTTTTTATACCTCACTATATTGTTAGAGTCCATGAGGTATACGCTTAGTTAGAAAGATGATGAAAAAGGAAAAGAGCGAGCTATATAATACCTAAGTAAGATTATTATAGAGGGGGAATAGAAATATTCTGAGAATGAAAGAACATGTCGTATGTTAGTTTGGATTATACATTGATACAGACAATATACGCTCTATTAGCAAATTAAGTTGCTGACACAACATGATTCTTTGAAGTATTTAGTAGAGAAACTAGCCCTGGTTGGTAAAATTTTGAAGTGATAAATGTTACTATCAGAATTTGATATCACCTATGTGAATCAACATTCAATCAATGGGCAAGCCTTGGTAGACTAACTAGCAAAGTATCCCCCTAAAGATACTTATCAAGAAGTACAAGTCAAATTTCCTGATGAGGATATCTTGGTAGTTGAAGATGTTTTTGATGGGGAAACATATGAAAAAACCCCTGAATTGGAAGACGTTCTTTGATGGAGCTACTAATGTGTTTAAGTGTAGAATTGTGGTAATATTGAAATCCCCTAAAGGTATATAGTTTTGAATGGCTCTAAGGCTCATTTTCCTATATACCAACAATATTATTGAATACGAAGCATATATTATGGGAGCCAAAATAGCCTTAGATAAAGATATACAAGAATTAAAAGTATATGAGGACTCTTTACTAATCATTTTCTGGGCTTGGTAGGAATATAAAATAAAGGTCCCTAAAATTGGTGCTTTACCACTAGCACTTAACTAAGTTAGTGGAGAAGTTTGAAGAGAGTACGTTTACATTGATCCAAAGGACTCAAAACCAATTTGTTGATGCACTAGCCATACTAGCATTCAGGATTCACATATCTAATGAGGTACAAATTTAGCCATTTAAGATTGAAATCGAAGAAAAGCCTGCTTTCTGTCGAATAATTGAGGGTATACATGATGAAAGGCTTCGGTACCATGATATCAAAATGTTCTTACAATAAGGCATGTACTTTGATAAGGTTGGAAAGAAGGATAAGAAGATGACTAGGAGATTGGCAAACTAGTTCTTAATAAGTTAATCTACCTGGTACTAATGATTGTTTGATGGGACACTTTTAAAGTGTGTAGATGAAAGAGAAGCTAACGTTTTAATGAAAGAAGCATATGAGAGAGTACATGGCCCCTACATGAATGGCTATATACTCGCCAAAAAGATTATGAGGTTAGGATATTATTAGTCAACTATAGAAGGAAATTGCATCGAGCATGTTAGGCACTGCCACTTATGCCATGTCTATGTGAACAAGATAAACACTCTATCTTAGGAGTTATATACACCGTCTGCACCTTGGCCTTTTTCAATGTAGAGTATAGACATCATCAGCCCAGTCACTCTAAAGGCATCTAATGGTCATTGCTTCATACTAATAGCTATCAATTATTTCAGTAAGTGAGTTGAAGCCTCATCTTATTCAAATATTACCAAAGGAGTTGTCGCTAAGTTTGTTAAGAGAGACTTTCTAGCTTGATACTAGACTCTAGAGGCAATCATTATCGCTAATGTTACAAATCTCAACAACAAACTCATGTTAGAATTGTGTTGGCAGTTTAAGATCATCCATAGGAATTCCATTCCCTATTGACCTTAGATGATCGAGGCTATAGAAGTGGCTAATAAAAATCTCGAGAGAATCTTTGAAAAGATGGATGTTATATGTAAAGATTGGCATGAGATGTTACCATTTGTTGTTATGGCCTATTGATCTTCTATCATAATGTTGAAAGGAGCAATACCCTACTCCTTAGTATATGGCATCGAAGTGGTATTATCGATAGAAGTTAAGATCCCATCTCTTTAAGTGCTATCGAAACTCAAACAAATAAGGTTGATTGGGTAAAGAAGTGCATCGAGTAGTTAAATTTGATTAATGAAACAAGATCGATTTCCTGGTATCACAATCAATGTTATTAGCAAAGAATGGCTCGAGCTTTTAACAAGAAGGTAAGGCCTTAAAATTTTAAAGAGGGTAACATGATGTTGAGGAAGGCTTGCCTTAATGTATAAGACCCTAAAGGGAAATTTGCTTCAAAATATAGAGGTCTTCATATTGTGAAACAAGTGTTGCTTGGGAGGGCTTTAAATTTATTACAAATGGATGGTTCAAATTTAAGGGATCTTGTAAATACTGATCCAATGAAGTTATATTGCCTATGAAAATCAAAGGAAAATTTTACTTGAAACACAAAAAAGCCACCAATCTTAAATATTAATGTGGTTTAATTTTCATTTTCTACAAGCAAAGTTGGTATCTTTAGTAATCGTTAACATTGGAACAACCTCCAACACTTTTCCCACTCCATGAAAAGGTCTTATTCTCTTACTTTACTTAAACAAATCCAATAACTATAAACACAAAGGAAGATAAAAGTAAGCTTTAGAATAATGATAATTTAAAAAATCTTTAAATACTTTATTATGAATTCATCCTCTTTGATGAGGAGATTTGTTGCTTATTTTTTAGGGAAGGCAACATATAGAGGAGTAAATGCCTTATGGTAGATAGTTATTACTCAGTAAAAAATAAAAGCTTAGGTTTGATTAGAGGAAGCTAAAAGGCAATTTAATCGAAACTAAGAAGAGTTGATGAGTAGGGCTAGAAATTTGAAATAATGGTTTTCTAACCTGAAGGAGATGGCATTATATATGTTGGGTCTCTTTCCTTATTTCTTTAATAATGAGATCATTAGCAAAGGCTATTGTAGTCTATTTGGTTAATGATAGAAAGCTCATTAAATCCATAATGAAGACTAAATCATTTTTTTTATTGGACTTTAAGTTTTGATTGTTTTCGTGCTATTGACTAAGTTAGGTAAGTACTTCCATACATTTTAGCGTTAAACTAATTTTTCCTTTTTTAAACACTACATTTGCATAAAGCTTTTATCTCCTAGGGTGTTAGCTACTCCCTAGGGAACTTTCCCTTTTTTTCAATCACCTTTTAGGGTTATAGCTATCCCATAGAGTGCTAACCCATCTTTTATCACCTTTACGGTTTTCAATAAGCCTAAAAGACACTTTCCTTCCTTCAATTATCCATTAAGTTTTTAGTTAGCTCATGGAGTGCTGTCTTAACTCCTTATCACTCTTGCCTTACCTATAAGGCGCTTCTCCCCTTCTAACTAACTTTTAGGATTTAGCAAGCTTAAGGAGCACTTTTCTTATATAGTTTAGTTAGAAAAGCACTACTAGGTTTCAGCGTCAACTTCTCATTTAGGGTTATTAGTCTCTTAGAGATGCTCCTACATAGGTGAGTTAGCTTAGAAAAGCAGTACCTTCAAAACAACATAACTTCCTTTGCTGTTTGCTAGATTCTCATTGTGGACTTCACTCTTTGCTTGATTCTTGTTCGAATTTCCTTTACTTGGTTTCAAGATCAACACTTTTGCTCCAAATCACTCCAAAAATGACTAAAAACCTTAAAAATGTCATAAAGTGCTTCAAAAGTCCCTAAAAATGAAATTCAAACAAATTAAGCTTAAAATAACATAAAATTTACTTGATTAATATCTCAAATAACACAATATAACCATAGAAAATATAAGTTATTTTTGCATTATCAATGCCTTGACTAAAACTACAACAATTTGCATTCAATTGTAGATTAAATTGGTTAAAACCCATTAAGCTTAGTCTTCGAGTGTAATCCATTTATTTGATTTACCAAGCTCATCTTAAGTTCAATTCGTATAAATAGGGTCCTAAACTTTACATTCCATCATCAATCTTAGCTTAAAATACTTCCTCACACTTACATAAGCTTTCTCTCTATACAACACTCTCTCTCTCTCTCTCTCTCTCTCTCTCTCTTTAGTTTATCTTACTTTACCACCATCACTAAAGAAAGCTAACATTGTGGTGGTATTTTTGTCATTCGAAGCTTCATATAGCCACTTCCTACTTTCCTTGCTGTATACCGTAGTCTCTTTATTAATACTACTTCCTTAAACCCATAACCATTACTACTTACCACTATTAACCACTACTCTACCTCACTCACCACCCTTCAAAGCCTATAGCCATACCTTCCTCTTAGTCCAAAACAACCCAACTACGACCCACCATACACTTACCCCCTAATTTAAAACTACTAAAGAGGCCATCATTAATCAAGGCATTGTGGCCAAACTAAGTTCACCAATAGAATTAGTGAATCAAACTAAAGTGTGATTACCCATTTGGAAAGATAATTAAAGGCTACTAGGAAAGAGGTGGTTTCGTTGTTGCATTCATCTCCTTTAAATGACTCAGATCCAAACCAACTTGACTTAAGTTTAGATCTAATGCTTGAAAACCGACTCAACCTACAACATCACTACTAGTTTGGTTTTGTTGTAAATGTTTTTATTTTTATTTTTATTCATTTAATAAAAAAATATTAGAATAAAATATTAATAAAAGAAGAGACTTGGCTTGTAAACCTTACTTTTTGCGGGCTTACAATTCAACTAAGAGTACTTCTTGAACGTTCTAAAATATTAACTAAACTAAGAACACAAGTTTACATTTAAAAATGAATTTAACTTTCCAATTCGAAAGTTTATTACTGATAAAACCCGAATATGAAAAACTATGAACTATAAAGTCACTTAAGACCCTAAACCCTAAAACAATTAAAGACTTATAACCCTCAGCAAGTAATTGTTAATTTAATTAGAATAATTCATTCAACTCTAGAAAATTGCATGATTTTATAAGAATTAAATCATAATTTACAAAACAATTTAAGAAGCAAACTTTAAAAGAATTTCCTATAAGACAATTTCCTTATCCCCATGCTTATGCCTTATACATGTAAATAAGTGAACCGATTGATTTCCTTAAATAATTTATCAATTGAGAGTCGAAATCATTTCTCAATTGATAACTTATTAAAAATTGGTGATAAGACACTTTCTTTATCACATCTTAACTTATATTACATATAGACAAGATATCACAAGATTTTATGTGTTCAACTTTAATAAAGAAGACAAGACAATTCCATGCCCAAAAGAAGGCCTTTATGGCCAATTCTTACAAGGATAGATAGGGTGGCCATGCCTTGTCTTTCATCCATTAATCACTTTGTCTTATGTAGCACTATTCACCCCTTAATGCCTACATTATCTAGTCTTGTCAAATGTTGGCTTTTGTGCATATTATAAGATAACAAAATCAAGCTTTTTAAACATACTTTCCACCCCCATACAGCTGGCTACTCTCTCTCTCTCTCATATCCCTCACTTTTACTTTCATTTTTACTTCCATTTCCCTCACTTTAAAATTAACCCAAAAGAGGAAAGACAAAAACCCCACAAAAATCCATATTGCCGCTACTTGTAGCTCCAATCCTGACGATACAAATGCTCCACTTTGTATATTCCATTTGTTAATCTTTAAAGACACTTTTAAGATCCTTAGAACACCCTCTACATCCCACTTCAAAGGACCAAAACTTAAGATTCTAAAAAGGTGGCAAGAAGGAGAAAGTAAGATAAGAAGCTTAAGTGGAAGCTTAGTGCACAACTACCATGCTTTTGTTTTGTGGACGAGTAAGTGTTTCTTTATGTTAGTAGCGTATTCCATGTTAAGAGACCATGTTTTCTTGAGGATATTAGTATGATCATAATTTGATGAAAAACTAAGACCATCCTAAGAAGTAAGATCATGAAACCCTTATATGAAAGTTAACTTATAAGCATGTAAAGTTAGTGTTATGTAGAGATACTTGTTTAACACTTAGAATGGATGATTTTAAGTTGAGAAAATCATGAAATGAGAACTTAAATGAAGAGAAAGCATGCTAGACATGAGTAGTTGTAAGTCATTTGGATGTTACTTCCACTTCTATTAAGTTAAATATGCTCAAATCTAGACTTAGGTAAAGGAAAATCTATCACATGAAGCTTTTATGAAGAAACCAACTTTGTAAGACATGAACTATGATATGGAAGCTGTAATAAGTATGGGCTCTACTATTTTCAAGTAAAGTGTGAGATAAGTAATCATCTCATGAAAGAGAAGTTAAGTTAAGATTTGAATATAAGCAACTTAGGTTCATGATCTAACACCTAAACTTAAGGAAATGATGAAACAAGTTAAGAAAACCAAGTGAGAGCCCTTAGGATTCACTACAACCAGACTTGGAACCTTGTTGAAAGACACTTAAAAATATGATAAAAGTAAGTAAATAAAGTAAAAAGATCAACCAAGGCAAGTATGGTAAGTGCATAAAGCCTAAAACTCAAAACCAAGCTTAAAACTTCCAAAATGAGCCTGAAACTCCAAGTTGAATCGTCATTAAATTTCTGACCAAAAACTTACCCCAATGATAAAAGTTGTTTTAAGACTCTTAAGAAGCCCATAAAACACACCCTAAGCTCAAGAAAGTGACTATTCTTGATTTGCATAAAAAATAAGCCCATTTGACAACTTAAGCCTATTCTCCACAGCATGTGTTGGAAGGTAAATCGAGCTAGTAACAAATAGACATATGAGCCACCTAACATTTTATGGGGTTGTTAGACCATATGCAGAACTTCGATAAGTCACACTCCTTATCAATTGACCTTTGGGTCTAGAGTAATCTTACCTATCGAACTTTTGGTTGAAAGTACAAGAGTCTAAGCTTATGACCCCGGGTACAATGATGTTGATCTCAGAGTAAACCTTGATAGTATTCATGAGACTTATGCTTTGGCTAAGGACAATTTAATTGCCTACAAACAATGCATAGCTTGATATTATGATAAGCATATCAAGCATAAATGTATCTAACTTGGTAAACTAGTATAGAGAAAGTTAAAGACTTTAAGAGTTAAGGAAAGCCAAGGAAAACTGACTCCAGCTTAGGGAGACCATGTAAAGGTTCAGAAGGTTGTAGGGAATGGAAGAGCCTACATATTAGAGAGGCTTGATGATTAGCCTATCCCCTGAGTATGGAATAGAAAAAATCTCATACCATACATTGAGCAATCAACCTCTTGGAAGTAATAGCTATTCAAGTTTGTGATATGAAATTCAATGCTTGTATGTATGCTTCAATTCTGTTTGTTTGGCATAATGTTGTAAAAATATCATTGTTCATGTGCTGATTTATGTGTTTATGGGTTATGACTTAAGTTTATTTTATGATGATGTTGTTAATGAAGTATTTCAATTACGCAATGTTTTATAGGTTTCTTCCTTATTTTAATCTTATTATGAAATCCCTTTTAGTATTACAAATTCGACATGTGATTGATAGAAGGTCCACACAATTAGCCTATCCTAATATGCATGGTTAATAGGCTCTTCCCACCCTTTCTTAAGGCATGGGGGTCAAAATATCTTTGAACTCTACATGTTATAGGTGACAAGTAAATTGTATAAAGCACTATCACTAAATTCTATGTTTGAGGGATCATGGGAACAGGACATCTGAAATTCTCTAAGTCTAGTAATAAGCTAAAATGATGACTTAACTCTTTGAAAAGCGATAGACCTAATTGCTCAAATCCTAAGATAAGTATGAACAATGAGCTATTACAAAATTGCTCTAAGTCCTAAGATAACTACAGACGACGAGCTATCAAAAACCCTAAGCTGTTCTATGATGGTCTAACCCTTAAATAAATATGGACAATGCATTAATAAATGCCTTAAGTTATTAAATAATGACGGGCTAAGATAAAAAAGTAAGGCTAAATAGAAAGTGTAGCCTAAATATGCAACACAAATGAGTTTATACATTATCTTGATTAGAGAATGCAAAAAAGTAAATATTTGTACAACCTAATCAAAGGTCAACATCCTAATGTAAATTAATAGTCTTTGATAGAAAGATAATAAAATGGAACAAAAGAAAGGAATAAGTTAATTCTTGGTAGGGGGATTGTCAAGAGTGGGGGTCGAATTAGCTAAAGGGTTTGTAGTAGTAACATTAGGAGCTATGGGAGCATTATGGTCAGCACTTTGAATGTCCTCAACAACAATGGCAATAGTATTATCACCTTCAATAGGATGGCTATCCACCTTAGTTTCAATTGCCTTTTCTTCAACTATGTTGGCCTTCTTCTTTTGACCTCCCTTAGTGAAGTTAGAGCAATTAAGGTCATAGTCTAGATGTTGGATTAAGATTTCATCTTAAGCTAGATATACTCCTTCGAACATCTTTTCAAAGAGAAGATTTAAATACTCTTCACCATCTTGAATCTCTTAGAAGATTTTCTCATAGCTAACACCTTAACTAAGCTCTTTCTTATGATCAACAACTTTAGTCTTTAGTTCATTTGCTTTTTAGGCTTTCCACCTCATTCTGAACCCCTTAAAGGTTGGTAACTAGCTAAGTTATAAAAAGATGTGAGAATGTTATACACATATGATTGCGAGTTAGATTCCTTACATCATAGATCTTGGAAGCGGCCAATTCTAGAAGGTTGTCAAAACTTGAGTTTATGTGGAATTTAATATCATTGAAGATTGTAATGATGTCTTTTGGTAATTGAATCCTTCATACTTACTCTAAGGTAATCTTGCTATAGCTTAGAGCATAGCTAGCCTTATTGACTTTCCAAAGAGGAAAATATTGATGGACCTCCTTATTCTCCTTCCTAAAAGTAGTCATTAGGTTAGGAATAACTACAAGTGGTTGTTTGGTTGAGGGGTCTATAAAACACCCATTAGGTCGGCCAGCGTCTTTCTTTCGATCTTCATCAAGGGCCTTCTTATTAGCCAGATCACAAATGAAGGGAGGGTCTTCAAATTCTGCATTAGGCTACTTCCTCTACTAACCAACTTCCTTGGCCTTTCTCTTCAATATACCCTTTGGAGCTTACGTCTCTTAGAGCTTCTTAGTTGTGGTAGTGGTTTTTGTTGAGGCCTTTGTATTCCCATCCTTTCTTCCAATAGTGCTAGCCTTTAGCTAAGCAAACAGATTCTTAGAGTTTGGATTTTGTAGTTGCATATTTGTATGCAAAATTAAGAGTAATCAAGTTAGGAAAACGCAAAAACAAGGAAAGGACAACTTATAGACGCTGTGCTAAGCATGGGTAAAGAAGACCACTTAGCTTCTAAAGTAGATAGCAAAGGTCCCTTCTCTTATATACCTATTTAGCACATCAAAATCTTAAGTGACCTTTACTTACTCCATAGCTATACCTTCATAGGTACCCTCATTATCCTCGCCTTGAACTATATTGGCCCTTAAGGGCTCCAACGTCATCGCTTAAGAAGATCTGAGCTCCACATGAATATTTGTCTATTATAGTATTAGCATCCTAAAGGAACCAAAGCTTGTTGTACACCCTTATAATGGTCTCATAAGTAGCATGGTTATTTGGAAGTGGCTTCTTGATGTTGGACTATCTGATGGGATGAGACCAAAGTGTAGGATAATCTAGTTTAGTCTCTAACTTAACTACGACTCATTTCTTCTTCCATTTGTAGACTGAAGATTCTAATTTTATAAAAACTTTTCTCTTAAGTCAGGTATAAATGTAAAAGTAAATGATCCCCTTTTTTTATTGTAAAGAAATAAGGGAAAAAAAAAACCACATTGGTACAAACCTCTAAATCCTCAAAAATACACTTTAGTTATTGATAAGGCTTTTTTATAAAATAAGTTATGGGTTCATATTAGCTCAGGTCTAATAGCCCGGACCAAGTGAACTCATTTTTTATCTATTATAAATAGGAACCAAGACACCTAAGTAAAGGGCTCTCTTCTTTTAGGTTTTTTTTTTTCCTCTCTCTCTTCGCTTAACTTAATAATGGATAGTATTGATCGAGGTTAGACCAACTAAGATGAAGGGACTTTCATGTAGCCTGGTTAGAGTAGGATTAGGCTTTGTGTCCTACTCTTTAATACCTACAAAAAGTGTTCGGTTGATATGGCCATAGGGTACCTCTAATGCTTATGTTTGCAAGGAGGACCTAGGGAAAATAGGGGTGAGTACTTAGGACTTAAGGGACCACACTCAGCCAGTGTGCATAAGTAGTGTATGGTATGTCGAACTCAAGTTGTGAGAGGGAGGAGAAAAGGAGGAAAAATCTCTTGGAGAAGGAATGTTCTGTCTTATTTTATGGTGCTTGATGTCTTTTATGTGAGTCACCTAGACAAGTGGTGATCAGAGGTTTGTTTGTACTAGCGACCAACAGATAGTGTGCTTTAGATGGCATGCAATGGTCGGTTAGACCACCAAATTTGTACTTAGGGACCTAATAGTTATAGGGGTTATCGAGTGTGCTGATCATATTATGGATGTTAGACATTTATTAATGAGTTACGGTAGAGAGTTGGCATTAAAGACAAAAATAGGGCCAACATGCTGAGGAATGGATAAATTGATGACTAATCGGGAGCAAGTTGAGATTCAAGCTTACGCCAAATAGATGGTGTATGTTGGCTTGACGATTGTGGTGCGGCCTGCTCGGATGGATGTTATTTAGTTCGTCAAGCAGGTTGCAGTACGGAGGCAGGGCTCGCCAGTAGCTTGTGTTCTTCCTTAGGACGAGCAATGGCCCTAAGTGAAGGTCTCATTGTGACAGATGAGCTTGCTGCTCGTTCAAGTGCATTTAAATGTCCCTCGTGAATGGCCTCGCTCATTGGTCCTTGGCTCGGGTGAAAAATGGGTGTCAACAAATAGTTTTCTTCTTGTATAATAGAAGGGCTGATTTTGGCATCAAAGTGACTACATCAGAGTACTCTTTAAGTGCCTCCTATAATTATTTTTTGTTTTATAGATACTTGCATATTGAAACAATTGGTGCCATATGTCAAAAGAACACAATCTACCACAATTTTCGGTAATTTTTAAAAATTTGTTGGTGAAAAGTTTCTTCTTTTGATGGATTTTTCCGAATCTGATTTGTTATTCCTTTCCGTCGTTCTTTTTTCTCCAAATCTAGATGAATCAGTTTATGGTTTATCGGTATATTTTAGCCTTTCGAATCTCTCTCCTCTTCTTTCTTGAAATCTTGGCATCAAGTTTTCCATTTTACATTTTTATACCTATCGATGCTTTAATTTGAACGGGCAGTTGTTTAAACTGCTATAATTTTATTTCTTGATGCCTGCTTGTATTTTGAAAATTCGGTAACCGCCTCTGTCAACTGCCAATCTGCCACATGTTAAACGGATTTATACTTTATTGAAGGCAACCCGAACCTATGTAACAGAGTAATAATTGAATTGTGCCACGAGCGCAAAGTTGATCACGTGTTAGATAATTTCATGGAAAAGAAGAAGAGGTTGCCTTTCCTTTTGCCAAGTAATGTGCACTGGCACTGAAACCGGAACCGCAACATCATTTCCGCACGCCATCAAGTTATCTTTGGTTACGGTCAAAACGGAAAATTTCCGACCAAGGGGTCCACTCGTTCAAGCACGCATACCGAAACTGAAAAATCTCCTTTCGAAAATGAAAACAATAAAAGCTCAAGTCCTGATTTGTTGAGCCGAATTCTTGAAGATCATTGCATAGAAAATAATGAGAATGCAATAAATGGGACTCATGGATCCTTTACAAAATAACTAAACTTTGTTGAAGTGGCTTTGAACCATTGGCAGGTGAGAGCGAGTAGCATGCTGGGTTTGCTTGAAATGTTTAAGTAAGAGTGAACTGCACATCCGTGTAAATAAAAGAAGAGTTTGCAGGAAGATGAAACTGAAATCTCAAAATTTATTAAGTCAATAGTTGATGCTTTTTCCAAAGATCTTGGTCCTGTCTCAGTGGCTGCTCGAAAAAGCGAGGATGGATGCTCCTCTTTCTAACATGCCAAGAAAGGAAGATTTGGAATAGTCGAACTGAATTCACTTCATTACTCTCTGAGCACCATGTGAACAAGATCCGAGCCCTCTGGGACCCGAACGGCAGTTGAAAAAGATCATCCCCAAGCTTTTTGGGTAGTGAACTCCGCGCCGAGATAAAGACTAGAACCAAGTCCGAGCTCTACAAGGACGACATCATCCAAGCAATAGCTCTCAACAGCCGATCTACAACATACTCCAGACCAACCAACAAGACCGACCTCCAGCAAGTTCCTTCTGACCTGAATTACACACAATCCGACCTAGATGAACAACCATGTACGATCGCTCTAATCTTCCATAACTTACGAGCTGTGAATTATAGTAATTGCTTAGATGTACAGGTAATTTCTCCGACCATTCCACGAAGCTGACTCGAGCAGCAAGCTCAAACATGAAGAGTGGCAACATGGCAAAGCAGAGGTTGAAGTAAACTTAGTAGGTTGACCTTACAAGACGAAAGACCAAACAAGTCGACAAATAATTTAGCTGAGTCGAGCCGCAACTTTGCAGCAATTGTCAAGCAATTTTTGTAGAAAATTGTCCGTTCATAGCGTTACTTGAATTGAGCCCCATATGACAAGTCCGAGCTTTCCTAATGGATGATTGACACCATATGGCCATTAAACTCCAAGATACTGAGCTACCGACCTGCAATAATGTATGCCGTGTTCCTCTTAAACTTGCCGAGCTGCTGCATTTCCTCAATGAATGAAAGCCGAGCTGTCCGTTGGTCGTTACATCATATCGAGCTATTAACAACGTGACATGTCGACCAGATTTTTCAAAATGCCGATCTACTCCCAAAGGAGACAGTAGCTGAGCCGAATTCCAGCTCACTCCGAGCTGCACATTCGAACGCTTCAACCCCTTACCAGAATAGTATCTCCTCGTGTTACAAATCCGAGCTCCTCTATACACTTAAATACAAACCCGAGCTTCTGAAAATTCCACAAAGAGAGTTAGCACTTGGGTTTCGAGCCCGGATAAACAGCAGCTGCACTTCAAGCATGCTATGAAAGTAGATGGAAGAAATAAATCTGTTTGATCACGTTGTTACCAGGCTGCCTAGCCTTGACACTTCCTGTAGTCTTCACTCTTTCTTACTAATAATTCTTTTCCTTAGGAAAAGAAAAAGCAAGAGAGAGTTATTCCATAGAGCTGATCCCCTAGGCTTCCAGCTGATCAACTACCCTATAAATAGTCAAGCCAATTGCACAGAGACAAATTTCGATCATAGTGCCTACTTTTTCTTTGTTCCACATGTCATGACATATATGCCTGTGTCCTATCAAAATGATTAGTAAATAATTGAAAGTAATTATGAAGTAGGTATTAGTTGTTTGGTGAACTTAGGTGTTGTCTCAAAGTTTTTGCCGATATTCATTTGGATTATACGCATAACGGGCCTACAAAACAATACACAGTGAGAGAATGCTGAGGGGTTGTCCAATGTAGCCACTCCGATACTTAAGTTAACAATGGGTTCTTGTGAATACAAAATGCTTGAGGGTAGTATGTAGGCTTGATATGTAAAGTGTAGAGAGCTTTACCGTTAGGTAGTGACCTGGTATTTATAGACGGAATGGAGCTGGCAATTGGAGATCAGTTGATAAGAGAGATCTTCTTCCGTAAGTGTAGGAGAGTAGAGTTGTTATGCCCGACGTATCCCACTTATTCAGGATATGGTTGTTTCACCCTTATTTTATTCATTCTAACCGTTGTAGGACTTATTGGGCTTAGACCATTTAGGCTTGGGGCTTAGGCCCTTGGAGGTGAGCCTTAGGCTATAAGATGCATTAGGTTCTGTCAAGCCTAAGGAGCCTATGTCTAAAGTACCATGTCAACACTTGCCTCTCCATAATCTCATTGCTGAGGCAAAGGTAAGGAGAAGTGATATATAGGTTGCTCAGGCGTGACCGATTCAACTTAAAGGAATCAGATCTATTGCCATAGGGTCGATGTAGTGAGCGTATGGATCTAGATTGGAAGGTAGCCGAGGTAGTGGATACCCAGATTGAGCACATCTAATGCGAGATGAACGGAAGTAGTTAGGAGTTTTGACGTGGAGTGTTGAAGGCCCAAGTGAGGCTTAGATTGGGGTATCAAAGCAGGATACCCTTGCAGTACGATGGGTAGGCACTTCAAGGCTACGAATTGATATGTCTAAATAGTACTTGATGAGGATTGAATAGATGCAATTGCATCATGTCTTTATCATGTCAACTAAGTTGAAGTAAGATGGGCCCTAATAGGAATTAGCCCCCTGGACTGATCACCCGAAGCCAAACTAGGGGACTTCAAGGGCTCCTATAAAGTATATTCGCTTAAAGCCATAGCTGGCTCACCAATCTATCACATCCTCATATGTGTTAGACATGCTCCTCCCTAAATAATGAAGTCCTAATCCAGAAGACAACTTAGAACTAGCTAAGCTAAGCTCCCGACTTGATCCACTAGCATCAAACTTCAAGATAGTTGACCTTTTTGTTAGGCTGTTTGGCTCTTGACCTAATCCAGATTAGGTCAGCCCCTGAATGTAATGCATTCCTGCTTTCACTTACGTTGTATCATATCCTTGATGTCTAGCCACCAAGAGACACGTGTCTTCTAATACAATGTTCTAAAATAATTCTTTCTGTTTCATGCTGAATATTCTTTATTACTTTTACTCTTTTTAGTATGTCTTATGTAACCTAGTATAGAATACCCTTTTATCTTTTCTTACATATAAAGTAACCTTAGTGAATAGGTATATAAACCCTCACTTTCTTATATATGAGCATCATTCAACTTTTCATACAAAATTATTCACCTTAAGTAACCTTACTGTTCTCGTTATCAATCAACTCTTATCTATTCCCTTTAGCAAGGAGTAGTGGTGATTGACACTTTAATCCAGACTAGTGTATCATATCCGGTAGATTGTTGGCCGAGTAGGATAGATTGGTGTGTCATATCCATTTAGTAGCTGCTCAGACTTTGCTAGCCTTTTTCTTTGTTCCTTCCTAGTTCGCTTCATTGTGGTACCTCTTTGTGTGTCTGACCTCGGAGACATATCAGCTTTATAATTATCAGAGCACGGTTTCGCAAGGGAGTATGTGAAGTTGTAGTAAAGTTTTTGTTCGCTTTACGATTAGTGGTTGCTGTGTTCCTTTTGTAGCTATTGTAGTATATTGGTGTGGTAGTAAAAGTGGTTTTATTGTTACTCAGTTTTACTCTATTTTTCATTAAGAAAACATAGCATGTTTGTTTTTATCTTATTTGGGTGACTATTAGGTACTAAAGCTGTTAGTAAGTTGTTAATTCATTTGAGAAGTATTGTATCATGTCTAATTTAAGTGTTTAAGGTGTTATTAGTGATCAGAGATGTGGTGCCCAACCTGGTTGTGGTATTAATGGTTATAATACCTCTAGGTTAGTTGACAACAAGCTTAATAGGCTTACAAACCTTATTAAGAGTCTAGTCACTGCAATGCAAGTTAACAGACAATAACCCCAAGGTATATAGTGGTGAAACCTACAGGAAGATGCCTTAAGAGACGCTCTAGCCAAAGCAATTAAACCAATCACCTAATTTGACCATCACAAGCTAGAAGAGTAGCAGACTGAGCTACTAGATGAAGATTGGGGAAGATGACGAGGAGCTAGGTATTGAAGGGTTTGGTGAAGAAGTTGATTATTACCGAGTATATGGACTAGGATACCGAGTCCCTCGAGGGCTAGACAATATCTAGGTATAAATCCCGTCCTTTAATAGAAGTGGAGATGTAGATGAATACTTGGAGTGGGAAGAGAAGGTCGAGAAAGTATTTAAATGTTACGGGTATGAGGGTGCGATCAACGTCCAACTAGTTGCATTGGAGTTTATTAGGTATGCTACTATGTGGTGGAAGAATCTAAATGCAGTCGAGGCAAGAGATCGAAGATGAGGTATTAGAACTTAGAATGAGATGAAAAGGTTGTTAAGAGGTAGATTTGTTCCCAAGACTTATCTATAAGATACTTTTGCAAAGTTATAGGAGCTGCGCTAAGGAAGCTAATCTATTGATGACTACTTGAGGGAGTTCTATATGTTAATGATCCGAGTCGATGTAGATGAGCTAGAGGCCTGTACAATGTCAAGGTTCATTTCTAGGCTTAAGTATGAGATTCGCAATATTGTGAAAGTACAGAGGTTTTATAATTTGGAAGAGGTTATTATGGTAACGTAGAAGGTAAAAAAGCAGAGGAGAAATGTTCCGAGCCGACCTAGGCTAACATTTTCCCTAGTCTAGTACCATGTCAACATGTTCAAGTCGAGTTTAGGAGACCATACCGAGCCGAGGAAAAGAATGACTGACCTGACGATAGTCGAATAGGTCAGCATGGCCAAGCAGGATAGCTAGGCTGAGCCGAGGTAAGGTTGCCTCTAAGAATGTATGAGAAAGGATAAACCCCTGGATGGAATTCTTTTTAGGTGAAATGCTTTAAATGCTTAGGCTTTAGACATATGGCTACTGAGTATTCAAATCGATGTGTCATGGTGCTTCAAAGAGATGTAGTGGATAGCACCAACGAGATAAAGCTTGAGGAGGAGAAGGATGTTCGAAAGATAGAAACCGAAAAGGAAGAGGAGACCTGTTATAAACCTCTAAATTTTTCAACTTAACATCTGAAGTAGACTCAAGTGCGCTAAATAATCTTAAGAGTCGACAAAGCTAGTTAAAATGAAAATCCTAAAATAACAATCAAAGAGTCAATTGTGTATAAAATTTTTAGGCCTTAAATATATGTAAACACTAGAGATTGCTCCCGAAAGTGATAAAAATCCTAAAACTATAATTTTAAGGATATAAAAGTACCAATTTACTATAATCTGCTCTATTACCCTAATTGATAATATATGCTTAGTAACATGCTAAATCATATAAACTATGATAATACATTATAGATACTATTAACCTTATAATTTTACAAATAAGCTAGTATTATGTAAGTTTAAGTTTTTAGTTAATATTTATACTATATGCAGTCAATGTTAGCATTCTAAATGACACTTTTCATGATAGTTATACTAAGCATCATATTAAATGATATATATAGGATATAAATACTTAGAGGAAAATCTTAATAACTATTTTTACTAATTATTTCATTTAATTCCATATTTCCCTTCATTTCATTAATTTTTTCCTAATTACCTTCAATTCTATCATTGTAAACTAATTTCATTAAATTAAGAAAGTGACCAAGCCAAGTGTTGACTAAGTCAACAAATATCATTTTCAACTAGAATTTTCTTCTCTTTTCTAAGGTTTTCTTCTCATTTTTCACATGTTTTTTCTTCTTTTCTCTCCCCTTCTTGTCATCTACTCCCTCTCGCTTCTAGACCCCACTTGTTTCAATTATTAACAATAAGTTGCAATACAAAAAAAAAAAAAAAAAACCATTTTCTTCTTCCTTATTCCAACCATCACTTTCCCTTTTCCCTTATCCTTCTTCTACTTCTTATTTTTCCTTTTCACTTCATTCATTAACAATTTCTAAACCACTATTTAACATATATATAAACTCCTCTTTCATATTACAAGAAGAAAAAGGTATAATTTCATTCAAGTTTCTATTTCAATAAGTGATTTGTTAATTACTTTGTGTTAGTGTTAGAAACTTGTATAATATGTACATATATGTTATTACAACTAGGAATCTTTATATCCATACCTATAAGTGTAGAAATACTTAGGTATATAAGTAGAAATATATAGGTACATATAATATGTGGATACATGTGAGATACTTATATATGAATTTTTGTAAAATACATAGTATAAGTATAGGTATATATATAAGTGTAGGGGGAACACATATATATATGCTTTAAGTATTCTTATACTAGAGTATCCTTAATGTACATAACCTAAAATAAGGAAAATATTAAGTGTACATATATATAGCTTGCAAATTAAGCCCATAAAATATAAAAATATAAATTCTATGAAGATTTCTTAAAGGGTTATGGAGGATATACCAATGTACATATGGGTATATCTATAAGTATATAAGTATACATACAAGTATATTAGACGTATATATACACATAACATACGTATAGAATATATAAGTACATAAGTATAAAAATTGTACATAAGTAAATTATAACATGATCACTTAATATATTATAAGATAGTATAATAAAATATATAATATATATATATAAGTGTGCATATATGGGCCGAAACTACAATAAGCCCATAATATATATATTAACTTAAATTAATCTTATTTAAACACACATAATAGTATAAACCATGCAAAATTATAAGAACATAAGAAATAGATGACTAATTAGGTCATAAGTGATAAATAAGATACAAAAATAGCAAATAAGAATATTCAAGTTTCAATAATTAAAATTTCAAAAAATTAAATCCATATTGTAAAACATGAGTCTTAGCATATAAAACAGATCTTACCGTGTGAATGTATGTCCCAAAACGATGAAAAACGATTATAAGTTTGTAAATATTGGAAATAAAATGAAAAAGTTACATACGATTAGTGATAAAGTTCAACCAAATGAAAAACTAATGGTAACCTAAGTAGAATTAGGTAAGTAATTATCCAGAAGTATTAGTTAACTCAATTACCTATTATTGTTTTTATCTCATAATGATCAAGTGATCTCGATGAGGGTTTGGATCTTCTAATCGATTATTACGATTAGTGTAAGACGACATGGCCGAGTGAGCAATTTCCCCATGATTCCATGCTTACGTGTGCTTGTAGCTAGCAAACATAAATGAAATTACTAATTGAATGTTGTGTGGGGTTAGGAAATGCTTGTATATGCTATTGTTTACTAAATTGTGAAACTACTCTAAAATGCTGATAACGACATGCTTGGTGCATAGTTTTGGATAGTAATTGTATTGCTTGTGATATTATTTAGTTAGATAATAATTGGACCTAACTATACTTGGTTGAGATAAAATTAGAATACGTATTAACATGCATTGCATAAACTAATTTTGGTCGTCACACCATACGGAGGTAAGGAGAGGCCATACGGAGGTTGTTATAGGTATAATGGTTTAGTATGGTGCATTCGTACTATATGACCCTACCTTGGCTTGTGGGAACACTAAGCATTAGAAGCACTAATCACTTAGCTAGGGTTTGAGTGTAAAGGTCTTCATTTAGGGGTGAGGATAAACTATGGGGGCTTACTCACAATTATACTTAGAACTTGATTTTCGATTAAAATAAAAGAATTGATTTGTATAGATACGAAACATAGAGTTTTTTAGAAAAGAAAGTAATAGTATAATACCCAGGTTTGATTAGTGTCATGTATTCTCCAACCTCAACTTCAGGGGCATTAAATTTGAGTTGCATACAGTAACTAATTAGCTATATGTATTGCTTTGGCATACTGATTTCTCATTCATTCATATGCTTGTGTTTAATGTATTATAACTTACTTGTCGGTGTGGTTAAGGGTTCTACTCACTAAGCTTTTGGCTTATACCTTCTTAGGCTTTTGATGTAAGATTATCTTTTTATCGACCCAGGCAATAGGATGCTAGAGGTTAGCATGGGACTTTAGGCAAGAGTGAGCCATTCCGAGCTTTGAAATAACTTAATTAAGTAGACATTTATATATGTACTTTTCATCTTGACTATATTATAGATTTAGATATACTAAACTTTTGTTCAATATAGTCTTTATAGCTTAAATATTATATAAATATGAGTATGTGATGATATCATTTTGATTTGTATATTCTCGGGAAGCTAGTGGTTGTAGAAGCTTTGTATATTGTATGAAGGGTCCATGATTGGAAGGGTAACCAGTTTGTGGTCCTTTATGCTATATATTGCGTTTGCCACGACTAGACCCTCCCCTATGTCGTAACACCTATGTCTATGTTGACCAAGGAGAAGTCATAACCTTAGTCTTGAGATGAGTCTTAAGTTCCTTATTAAACCCTAAGGAGGACTAGAGGGAGAATTTGTTCCATACCAAGTGTACTATCAAAAGCCAATTACGCATGATCATAGTGGATGGAGGAAGTTGCACTAATGTGGTTGCGCAAGCCTTTATGCAAAGGTTAGGTCTACCGACCTCGAGCCATCCTTGACCTTACAAGCTGCATTAACTTTATGATAAGAGTGCTTTGCATGTGGCTGAATAATTAACCATGCCATTTAGTGTCGAAAATGTATGCATGAATGATGTAGTGTATGATGTTGTCCCCATAGGAGTTTTACATCTACTTTTTGGATGACCTTGGTTGTTCAACTGATGTGTTATGCACGATGGGTATAAGAATACTTATGCCTTTGTAAAGGATGGAAGGAAGATAATGTTTCAACCCTTAACCCCATCCCAAGTAAATGAATCCCATAAATAGCTCACTCGAGTAAGGAAGAAGAAAGCCTTAGTGATGAGCTGTAAAGAGCTTTTATCTACTGAGAAAGTTGATGAATCGATATTCTTGTTGGTTAGGAGACCGATGGAGATGAGGGAGTTACAGAATGTTCTAGAAGAGATCCAAAGCTTACTAAATGAGTTTTCTAACTTGTTTTGGAAGAGCTGCCTAAAGGATAACCACTAATTCAAGGCATAGAGCACTATATTGATCTATAGCTAGGTGCTACCTTGTCAAATCGACTTGTGTATAGGATGAACCTTGAGCAGGCTACCGAGCTGAAAAGACAAGTGGATGAACTCATTGAGCGAAGGTATGTGAAGGAGAGCATGAGCCTATGTGTTATACCCTCTTTACATATTCCGATGAAGGATGGTTCATGGTACATGTGCATCAACAGTTGAGTAATCAACTGAGTTACTGTCAAGTACCGATAACTGATACCAAGGCTCAATGACATGTTAGATGAGCTTCATGGTGTGAAGATATTTTCAAAGGTTGATCTGCGAAGTGGCTATTGCCAAATTCGCATGAGGCTAGGCGATGAATTGAAGACTACCTTCAAGACTCAGCATGGACTCTACCAATGGTTGGTTATGCTATTTGGACTTACTAATGTACCAAGCATATTTATGAGGTTAATGAATCATGTAATACTGCCACTAATTGGGAGATGTATAAACCCCAAATTTTCTTGACCTAATCTCTGAAGTAGACTCGAGTATGTTAGGTAATCTAGGAGTTGATAAGGCTAATGAAAATGAAAACCCTAAAAGAACTAATTAATTGCGTATGAAACTATTCTATCCTAAATGTATGTAAATACCAAATATTTCATTCAAAAGTGATAAAAAAATCCTAAAATGATAACCTTAAAGACATGCGTACACTAATTCATCATAATATATCCTAAAACCCTAATTGATAATATAGCCTTCATACTTTACTAAATCATTAGTGAAAGATTAGAGATGACTTTCAATCATGCATATATATTTAGAATCCTTAAGTAATCCATTAGAAACTAAGATAATGAATCATAAATTACATTTATTTTCTAAGTATATGATTAAGATAGTATTACATAGAGTTAGGGATATAGTTGAAGCTTAGGTTAAATGTAGTGAACCTTAATACCTTAATTGATACTTTTTCATACTAGTTATATTAAGTCGCTTACCAAATGATGTATATAGGATATAAATACCTAAAGTAAGATCTCATCGTCTATTTTTACTAATCAATTCACCAAATGCCTCATTTCCTTAATTTTTCCCTTAATTTTCCTTAATTACTACATTATGTATACAAAATGGCATATGCTTATGGAAAGTTGACTAAGATCAAAAGGTTGACTAAGTTAACATTTAGAAATATCAACAAAAGACACTAATGCATTAGAAAATATCTAATCTATCTCGTGATTTCTTTTCTTTTCTTTTAGCTTTTCTTTTCTCTTTTCCTCCTTAATAGCCCTTAGATTAGATAAGTAGATATGTGTTATGTATGATCATGTTGAAGAAGGCACAAAGTTTCTACCTTTAAGTATAAAAGGTAGAAATCATGGTGAAGAGGAAAGAGATACATGTGTATATGCCCTTAAGTATATGTACATAAGGATATACTAAAAGAATACAAGTATGGAGATATTTGTACATAAGTATTTACTATGTACATAACCTAAACTAAGACAAATCCTAACTATACATACCTATACCATACTAAATACACACTTAAAAACATAAAAGAATGAAATTAGAGAAGTTTTCTTAAGAGGAAAATTTGGCATACGAAATTTGTATAAAAATACGTATATGACCATATAGGTATATGAGTATATGTACAATATAAGTATATATATAAGTATACAAGTACACATATAAGTATAGTAAGGGTATAAGTATATAGTAGTTTATGTAAAGTGTACATAAGACATTTAGGTATGACATAAGCATAAGGTAAGGCATATGTAATTAAATGATAAGGTAAGTAATGATGTAATTAAAAGATGACATAAGCCATGACATAAGAAAATGATGATATAAGAGATGATATAAGTAATTAATAATGTAAGCAATGACATAAGTATAGGTTTATAAAATAATAAATAAGAATGCATAATAATTAGGTACATAAATTAGTAAACCCTAATACACTTTCCAAATTGGATTATACTTAATTAAGTACATGAATTATTAATAGCAAGGTAAAATTCTCTAAGTATAAGAATTTAAGGATTAACTAAATCATTAAGTATAAACAAAGGATATAAATATAAGCAATAAGAATAATTAAGTTTCCATAATTAAAATTTCCATAAATTTAATCCATATAATAAAATACGGGTTTTAACGTCCAAAATGGATATCACCGTGTGAACGTACGTCCAAAAACGATGAAAAATAACTATAAATTCATAAATATCAGAAATAGAATGAAAATGTTACATACAATTAATAATAAAGTCTAACCTGATAAAAGTTGATAATAATTTAAGTAGAATTAGGTAAATAGATATTTCTAATTACTAGTTAATTCAATTGCTTACTAGCGTTATTACATTGTGATGATCAGGTGATCCCAAGGTGGGCGAAGATCTACTGATTGATTACTACGACTAGAGCGAGTTATTATGACCGAGTGAGTATTTACCCTATGATTCCATGCTTGTATGTGATTGTAGATAGTGAACTTAAATGTTATTATTAATTGACTACTGTATAGGGTCAGGAAACGCTTGTGTATGTTATTATGTGTTGAGTTGTGAACTTACCTTAAGTACAGATAATGCGTTGTTTGTTGCATAGTAATATAAAAATTGATTGTGTATACTATTGGATGATCATATCATAATTTAGACTTAATTATACTCGGCTTATAAAAAAAAACTGGTACATGCATTGCATAGACACAATTTCGGCAGTCACATCATATAGACATAAAGAGAGGCCATTTGGGGGTTGTTATTATTAATTTATTGGTTCTGTATGTCTGCATTCGTACAAAATGACCTTACCTTGGCCCGTGGGAACACTAGGTGTTGAAGGCACCAACCGCCTGGCTAAGGGTTAAGTCTAGAGGCCTCCGTTTAGGGGTAAGTATGGACTGCGGGGGCCCAGTTACGATTATACTAGAACTTAGTTTTTATGAAAATAAAAGAATTATTTAATTTTGGTACGGAACATGGAGTTCCATAGTAAAGTAAGTTCCAGTATAATACTCGAATCTGATTGGTATCATGTATACTCCAACCCTAACTTCGAAGGGCATTAAATCTAAGTTACGTATATAAACTAGTTAACTATATGTATTGTTTGACATTCTAGTTGATCATTCATTCATATGCATGAATATAATGTATTTGTAACTTGCTTGTGGTATGGCTAAAGGTTTTGCTCAGTAAGCTTAAGCTTATACTCCCTTAGACTTTTGCTGTAGGATAACTTGTTCGTAGAGGTTGGCCGAAGGATGCCACAGGTTAGCTTGGGGACTTGGTAAGAGCGAGCTATCTTGTATATTGAGAGAGAATAGTTTATGTAAACTCATACTCATGTACTTATGTTTTACTAGTATTATAGACTTAGATATACTCAATTACAATGTCTTATAAGTTTTGTAGTTCAAATTTTATATAAATATGTTTATGTGATGATATCATGTGAATCTATATGTTCTTGGGAAACTAATGGTTGTAGAGCCTTCAATATTGTGTGAAGAGTTCATGATTAGAAAGGTAACCAATCAGGGGTTCTTCGTACAGTATACAATGTCTACCACGATTATGCCATCCTCAGTTCGTGACAAGATGTATGGTCATGTACTTTGATAATATATTTGTATACAGTGCCGACTTGGTTAACCACATTCAACATCTTCATGAAGTATTTGACATTTTGTGAGTTGAGAAGTTGTATGGGAATGTGAAGAAGTGTATGTTTTGCTAGAAAGAGGTGATTTCCCTAAGGTTTGTAAAGTTAAGGGAAGGGATTTGAGTAGATGAGGAAAAGATTCGAGCTATTTTAGAATGGCCAATGACGAGGAATGCCACTAAGGTTTGAAGTTTTCATAGCCTAACTTCTTTCTACAGGTGATTTATTAAATACATTAGTATAATAGTCGCTTCAGTAATCGAGCTGACCAAGGAGAGCGAAGGGTTCAGGTGGAATGACCAAGTTGAATGGAGTTTTAAAGAAAGGAAAGGCTCACCTCAGCCCTTATCCTATCACTACCAGATTTTGATAAACCTTTTGAATTAGAATGCGATGCATTGGGAATTGGAATTGGTGATGCTCAGATGCAGGAGCGACCGCTCATTGCCTACCACAGTGAGAAACTTAGTAGTCCTGTCTTGAACTATTCTGTTTATGAGAAATAGTTATACTCTCTTTACTGAGCCCTTATCATTTGGCAACATTATTTACTGCTCATTAGGAATTGGAATTGGTGATGTCTTGATGTAGGAGTAACTGCCCGTCACCTACCACAATGAGAAACTTAGTGGTCCTGTCTTGAACTATTCTGTATATAAGAAAGAGTTGTACTCTCTTTACTGAGCCCTTACCATTTGGCAACATTATTTGCTATTGCAAGAGTTTGTTATTTATATAGACCATGATTCATTGAAGCATTTGGGGAGTTAGAACAAGCTTTCAAAGAGGCAAGCTAAGTGGTTGGAGTTCATGGAGAGTTTCACGTATGTCATCCAGCATAAGAAGGGATGTATAAATATGGTCGTCAATGCTTTGTCATGACAACAAACCTCGTTGACCACTTTGTAGACAAAATTATTAGGATTCTCACTTATTATTGAGCAGTATGCTCATGATTCTCATTTGAACCCTATCATAGAACATCGGTAGGATGGAATTTCTATTAAGGGATATTATCTCATGGACGACTACCTATTCAAGGATCGCAAGCTATGTATTCCAAATTGATCTACACGAGAGTTATTGATTAGCAAAGCTCATAGCGGAGGGTTATTTAGTCATTTCAAGGAGACCAAGATAGCCAATCTATTGAGGGAGAACTTTTATTGGCTAAGTTTGGTTAAGAATGTCCATAAGGTGGTTAGTGGTTGTGAAGTGTGCAAATGTATAAAGGGGAAGAGAGAGCCCCATGGAGAATACATGCTATTGCCAACACCAACCTTACCTTAGGCTGACCTCAACATAGACATTATCTTAAGGTTGTACCAGACATCTAAAGGCATAGATTTTATTTTTGTTATGGTGGACAGTTTCAGTAAGATTATGTACTTCATTCTATGCCATCGAACTAACATTGCGCAATATATTGCTGATTTTTTTTTTTTTACAGGAGATTGTTTCTCTCCATGGGATACCAAAGACTATTATCTCAAATCGAGACACAAAATTTTTGAGTTATTTTTTGAAGACTCTTTAGAGAAGACTTGGAACCAAACTTATATTCAGTTCTAATAGCCACCTTCAGATTGATGGCTAGATTAAAGTAGTAAATAGGATGCTAGGCAATCTGCTCAAAGTTGTAGTGGGAAAGAACTTGTGGGATTAGGATCTATGCCTATTAGTTATGGAGTTCACATACAATCGAACTATCTATAGCATTATTGGGAAGACCTTATCCGAGCTCATTTATGGCCTTAACCTTACCATTCCCCTAGATATGATCAATACCCTAGTAGGTATTAAAGAGAGTCAATCCGAAGTGGACCGAGCCTAAGCATTTCATGAGCTACACTAGTCTGTAACCAAGAAAATTGCTAAGTTTAGTAAGAAGCAGCGTAAAATTAGTAGCCAAGGCTACCAAACTATCTCTTTCCACCCTAGAGACTTGACATGGATACATCTCAACTAAGAATGATTCTTACACTTGAGACAGAACAAACTATCTCCTCGAGCTGATAGTCTATTCAAAGTCTTAAAGAAAATCAACTGCAACGCTTACCAAATCGAGTTGCCTGATGACTATGGAGTTTCTTCCACCTTCAATGTGTTTGATCTAATCCTATACTAATCAATAGAAGATGATCCTACATATGCCTTAGGAGAAGAGGCAAAAACCACTTCATATTTGAGGGTAAATCTTTTCAACTCTTAGGAAAATGATAGGAATTAGCCCCTTAGACTAATTACCTAAAGCCAAGCTCTCGACCTGATCTACTATCATTAGACTTCAAGACAATTGACCATTTTGATAGGCTGATTGGCTCCTGACTTAATCTGGATAAAGTCGGCCGCTGATTATATTGCATTCTTGCTTCCACCTATGCTGTATCATATCATTGATGTCCAATAACTAAGCGATACGTGGCTTTTGACACAATGTTCTAAAATGATTTTTTCTTTTCTGTATGGAATATTCTTTGTCTCTTTTACCCCTTTTAGTATATTTTATGTAAGCTAGTGTAGAATATCTTTTTATTTTTTCATACATATAAAGTAACCTTAGTGAATGGGTATATAAACCCTCACTTTCTTATATACGAGCATCACACAACTTTCAATACAAAATTTTTCACCTCAAACAACCTTAGTGTTCTTGTTATCACTTAATTCTTATCTATTCTCTTTAGCAAGGAGTAGTGGCAAATGACCCTTCAATTCGGACCGGTGTATCATATCCGGTAGATTGTTGGTTGAGTAGAATCGAGTGGTATGTCATATCCATTTAGTAGCTCCCTGGACTTTGCTAGCCTTTTTCTTTGTTTCTTTCTAATTTGCTTCGTTATGGTGCTTCTCCGTGTATTCAACCCTGGAGATGCATTAGGCCTTGAATAAGCTTCTTGTCAAAGGAACTCTTTTAAAATATGATTTTTGCCTACCTATCTTCCATGCATTGAATACAACATAATAAGTGTTGTGCTGTAGCATGTAGTTACATACCTTTTTCCTTTCAAAGGTGACGATCCAATCTAAATGTTTTCTACGTATTTGCCATGTCGCATTCTAAGATATTTGTGTTTATACCAATCCCTATAACTGCCTATATGACTTCCTAAGCAGTTTACCTATAAATAGGAGGATCCTAAAGAGAGACCACTTTTCTACAATCTCTTTGTTTTGCCATTATTAGACTCCAAACTTTTTTTGATCAAACCTTCTCAAAGCTATTTTTTTTCCTTGAATGAATACTACAACTATGTCAACCAATAGAGGTGAGACTGGTTCTTCTTCGTTGCCACATCACTTTAATTTAGAGTCTATAAAGAGTGATCTCCCTTAGGCATAGGAAGGTAAGGTCTCATCACTAGCATAACTTAACCAACCTATGAGGATGGTTATGGAGGCACTGGATAGGACCTGAATTTTCAACGCCACAAGGATGCATATGTGGACATTCCCTTACTCCCCGTGATGGATTTGTTCAATGCTCTTAATATGGGAAAAGAGCTTAACGACCGTATGAGCAAAAGTAGGCAATCTACCCCTAGTTGGATCATTAGTAACTTTTTTACGGAGGTGATCCCTAAATAGAAAATTAGTTTGTCGAATAGGGATGAATGAATGGCCCTATTATTAGGGAGGCGCTTCGCAATCTTTGAGAGGTGCTTGGAGTTTGGGCAATGGCTCCCTCCCAATCACTTTGAGGAGTTCTTTAAGTATCACCACTGTAGTCTATCATTAGTCCTTCCTAATGGATGGAGGGTATTGACTACTTTTTAGGTGCTCTGTAAATACCTGGTGATAAGGGCTACTCCTGAGCTATTTTGTCACTTCAACATGTGGAAGAGAATTAATGGGTAGCTTTACCTCCAGCCACACCTAAAGAAGAACTTGTTCTGTGGCCTTGTAGCTTGGTCCCAATGACACCAACGCCACATAAGAGATCCCGACCTTCATGGTGGTGGGAGATGGCTAGGAGATTAATGTTGCGGAGGAGGTATTTTCAATACCTAATCTTTGAGCACTTCCTCAGCATGAAGAAAGCTTTGGTGGAGAAGTAGGCTGAAGGTACAAGTTCATTCTTATGCACCTACGTTTGTTGTAATAGTGTTGAGGTGCTTCATTTGATGCCTATAGAATGGGAGGACCTCCTTTGGTCATTCTAGTTAGGGCGGTGTTTTGCAAATGGTAGTGGTAGTTTCTTTTGGTTTGTTCTTGTTTTCCTTGTCTAAACTTCGATTGTGTTCTTGCAGGCAAAAATTTGGCCCTGAAGATGCCTCATCCATTTGTGTATGACATGATGAGCAAGTGTTAGGTGCGAACTAAGGTAAATCTACTAAAGGTAAAGGTAGTAAGGTCGAAGCTAGGGCCTAGCGAGACTAGTAAAGCACAATCGAGGTTTATTCCTCATAGGATTCCCCTTGGCATCTAGGATGAGCCAATGGATGTAGAGCCTTTAGGTATGGCTCGGTTTGCTCCTGTCCTTGCCCCTTATATTGAGCACATTGTCTTGGGCGATGAAGGTACTAAAGTAGAAGGGCGGTATACAAGTGCTTTCCCCTCCAAGGGCGAGGGGGGAAGAGATTGAGCAAGTGGTTGTCCTTCCTCCAACTGCTGACCAAAAGTGTAAGGCTCTTGAGATGGTTGGGGAGCTTGGTCTTAGAGTAAAGGAGCAAATGCCCTTAGCGAGGGTGCCTTTGAACAAGGAGAAGTGGAATGAGTGGTCGGTCGCCTATCCTTATCAGAACGTCAACGACATGGGGTACACATTCTTTGAAATCCTTAACAACTTTAATTCGATGAGGATAGGGCTAAACTCATTTTAGGAAGTATTATACACTTCCTAAGACGACATGCTATTGAGAAGAGCCCTAGAGTCGGAGTTGAAGAGGGTCCGAACGAAGTTCTTAAGGCTGAAGTGGGAGGTCTATGCTAACGATCTGACGCTGTGGCACAAGATGCTCAAGTACCAGACTTCGATAGGGTCTTACACCCTCGACAACTGGGCTATCCTCAAAGGGCTCTCCTAAGAACGTGAGGACAATCCCCTACAGATAGCGGGCTACTTTAGCATGTTGATGTTGATGGTATGTTTTCATTGCTCCTATATTGTTGCGCTTTCTATTTGTCAATTATATTAATAGTAGGCTCTGTTTTTGAATTGCAATACCATTGCTAGGTGTTGCTTCAATTAAACAAGTTCGATGCCGCCTTGAGAAAGGTAAAGGGCTTTCAGGAGGTGTTATGTCAGCATGAAAAGTACTTATTGGAGGCAGAGGCTTCTAGTAAGAGGTACTTGAAAAAGTTTGCCAAGGCTAATAGGCATTTGTACCACTCTATTGTGTAGGTAGCAGGGCTTAAGGATGCGGAGTAAGAGAGAGACAAAGTTAAGAAGGTAGCCCAAAAGGTCGATGAACTGAAGGTTTGACTAGAGAATGAGCAAAAGACAAAGGCTCGTCTCTCTCAAAGGCTAGATAAGGAGGGTGAAGCTAAGCACCAACTCAAAGGAGAGAATGCTAAGCTGAAGGTATCTATGGCCAGGCTGTAAACCGAGTTAGTGCTTAAGTACGGGGGCATTAGGGCTACTTTGCTCGAGTTAGCTAGTTTGAGGGTCAGTTTGGAGTAGCAGGTTGGGGAACTGTAGGATAAAATTTCAAAGATAGAAGAGATCATCTTTGAAATGGGGAGTGGGGGTACCCTCAACGACATTCTCATGAAGAAGGTGGTCACCAACTATTGGAACATCGAAGAGTGGTTAGAAGAATTGGAGGACCTATCTACTAAATCTACTCGCTATACTTGGAGGGAGGTTCTCTCCCATTATCCAAACCTAGACTTGAGCTTCCTTAATTTTCTGGATTCATTAGCCTTCAACGAGAAGAGGGAAGCCTTGGCATGAGAAAGAGAGACTACCTAGGTGCACATTGGTGATGCAGCCATTCCCTTTACTGCTGGGGTAGGGCAGGGTGCTTCTTCATTCGCTTATACCCCAATAGCACAACAGGAGGCTACCCTTAAAGTAGTTCTTAAAGGCTATCCATCTGAGGGTAATCCTCCTATTATTCCTAGTTTGCATTCCTCTGGCCTTATTCTACCCATTGCTTAAAGCATTCGATGGATCAATGCTCCAAATATATTGATGCCTTGGACTTTTTTAAATTACTGAAGTTAGTTAATCCTAAGCGATAGGAGAAATTTTTTTTTTAATTTTATGTAAGCTAGGCTAGGATACCGCCCCTACTATGTAATTAGATAAACAATGAATGAATAGATGAATGTTTTTGAAACCCCCACTCCTATTCTCTCTTCCTCATTGAATATATCTGCTTAAGAATTCTTTTTTATGATGGGAGTTCACCCTAGTAGGGATGAGGTTGATAGCGTTTCAACCTACATAATGTGGGGGAGTTACTCCATGTAAGGGTTGTATCCCCTTACCAAGATTGCCTTTGGGGAGTTAAGTCAGTAGCATTCCTACCTGCTTAGTATGGGGGAGTTTCTCTATGTAAGGGTTGTTTCCCCTTGTAGAGATTACCCTAGGGGAGTCAGGTTGGTAGCATTCTTGCCTGCTTAGTATGGGGGAGTTTCTCTATACAAGGAGTGTTTCCCCTTGTTGAGGTTACTAGGGGGGGTTAGGTCTATGGTGTTTCGACTTGCTTAGTATGGGGGAGCCTTTTATGCAAGGGGTGTTTACCCTTGCCAAGGTTACCCTAGGGGCCCAAGTCAGTGGTGTTCTAACCTGCCTAACTGACTATCCATTTGCCTCTTCAAAGGCTCAGATGGTAGAAGAAAGAAAAGGAGTGAGAGAGAAAAGTAGACAATTAGTTATGAAACATTTATTTCATCATGAAGGAAAGAAAAATTGTACATAATGGAATTCTAATCAAAATAAAGCTAGAGATTATCAGTGTTCCATATGCGTATGATGAGCTAGCCATTTAATCTTTCCAACCTGTAAGCTCCATTTCCTAATCTTACCCCAATTCTGATCGGGTCTTCCCAATTGGGGGCCAGCTTACCCTATCCTTCTCATGAACCCATTGGTTCTAGTTTTTGGCACATTAGGTCTCTGACCTTGAACTCCTTGTTTCTGACCTTCTAATCGTAATATTAGGCGACTCAATATTGGTACGTGGTTACTCGAGTAGCAGTAAGGTCTTTGATTTCCTTAATTGTGTCAATGCTTACATAAAGTAATGAGTCGTTAAGGTTAGTGTCAAAACTTCGAGTCTAGATATTAGGGAGATCAAGTTCAATGGGGAGGATTGCTTCTAACTTGAAACCAAGGTAGAAGGGGGTTTCACTCGTAGAAGTACAGTGGGTGGTCTTGTACCCCTATAAGATATTAGGCAGTTCGTCGTCCCATGAGCCTTGAAATTGGTCCACATAGTTCTTCAGGCTATCAAAGATGACTCGATTGGTTGCCTCTACTTCCCATTCTTCTTCTTAACTAGTATGATGTTTGCCAGCTACATCGAGTACTTTTCCTCCCTTACGATGCTAACTTTAAGTAGCTTCTGTACCTCTTCTTCAAAATGCCTCTTTTTTTATTTGAATGGCTATGCTGTGGTGTCGATGTTGAGGCTGTCAGTCACTAGATCGGAGGAAATTTCATGCATATCTGATGTCAACTAAGTGAACCTCTTTGGATTTGCCTATAGGAAGGCAATGATTTTATCTTGCAATTTGGTTGGAATCTCAATCCTAACTTTCATGGTTTGGTCAAATGAGGTTCTGATTTGGACGTCTTCTATTTTTTCTTTAAGCTCACCTCTCTTAGCTGACCTCTCTTGCGAGCCTGTTTCCAAGGCAAAGATGCCATCCCCTTTGGCTGCCCTAACGTATAGCTCTTGTGAGAGTTTATAATCACATCTACAAACTCTTACCTCAGTTGGGGTCGGGAATTCAGCCTTCAAATGTAGGGAGGATGTGATTAACCCAAATGTGTTTAGGTTTGGTCTTCCTAAGAGTGCATTGTGAAGGGAAGGGTAATCAATCACAATGAACTCTACAGGTCGTTGTGCTATGTGGTCTTCATCACTAAGCTCCATGTCTAGCGTGATGATACCCTTGGCTAAGACCATGCTTTCATTTAAGCTGATCAAATTGTAGTAGTATTGCTTCATCTTTATTGGCAGCTTCTTCCTCATCCTTTCATATGTTTGGAGGAAGAGTATGTCAATAGGGCTGCTAGTATCCATGATAATCTTTAACTCCTCAAATTTTGAGATCTTTGCCCTAATTACCGGGACATCTTGATAGGGTATATCAACCCTATAAGGTCTTTGTCGAAGAAGGAGATGGAAGCGTCTAACTTTTGTCTCTTCTTCCTTATGGCCAACACCTCTGATAAGGCATTAACTGAGGTACTAGTACTCGACCGGCTCCCAGGGTATGCCTCTCCCCCTATGAACATGTTAATGACACTATTGGGGACATGATCATTGTGGTGGTTGTTGTTCTACTTCGCATGGGCATCTTTGGTTCACCATCTCTAAGGTGCCCTATCTCCATCATCGTCCAAACGATCATCATCCCTCTAATGAGCAACATATTTGTTGAAGAAGCTGTGTTGGACGTTATTTTTGACAACATTCTTCAATTGGAAGCACTCTTCAGTGGTATGGCCGTAGCCATCGTAGAACTTATAGTATTTGTCAGAGTTTTAACGACTAAGGTTCCCTTGCATTTTCTATAGCCTTTAGAGCAAGTTCTAATGCTTAACTTCGAAATAAACTTGAGCAATGGGCCAATTCAAGGGCATGTACTTAGTGTAAATGGGAGTAGGAGTGGGTTATACTCGGTTCAGTGCTTCTTCTTCCTTAAGCTCCTCCCCCTTTGGTCTACTCGGCATCCTACTGCCGAAGTGATCCTTTACGGAAAAATTTCCTTGTCTTACTTTCTACTTGACCTTTCTTAATTGGCACCGCGCTAAGTATGAATGTTGTCTTCCTGGTCGATGTACTTTTGGACTTTGTTTTAGAAGTTAGCTAGGGTCTTTGGTTTACTCTTCGCAAGTGATAAAAGGAAATCTCCCAAGGGTCAGATGCCAAGCTAAGTGGTATGGACAGTAACTCCCTCATCAAGCTAAGGGATTTTGACTACGGTGTTTTTTAACTAAGCCATGTAGTCGCGCAGGGACTCACCTTTACCCTGTCGTATTTGGTATAAGGACGATGTGTCCTTGGGCGTAGGCTATCTAGCCTTGAAATAGAGGCTGAACCTCTATGCTAGCTTATTAAAGGAGTTGATGGAATTGTTAAGGAGGTGGTTAAATCATGTTTGAGCTGCCTTTCTCAGAGTGCCTGGGCAAGCCTTGATAGTATAGCATCCTTATGATTGTAAAGGGTCATGAGGGTATAGAAGTGGAGAAGATGGTCATTGGGGTTGCCCATACCATCATACTGGTTTAGGGACAAAAGTTTGTCGTTAGGAGGTAGCAATTCATCCTGGATACCTTTGGTAAAGGGGGTCTTATTGCTGGCAACCAGCTTGGCATTACTAGTAGGCTTGCTCCCCTATTGTTCGGAGAGATACCTTACCAAAGCATAGAGCTTGTTCAGGTCAGCATTGTTTTCTAAGTGAGCTCATCATGCAGCCAAATGAGCCTGTACTCCTTGTGAGTTAGCGTCTTATTTGTTGCCAGCTAGAGCTTGGTTATGGGTGGCTGCAAACCTTACTAGCTGTTGATATAATGGTGGATTAGGTTGTTGATTCCTTTCATTATGTTGCTGTTGCTGGATGTTATTCCACCTAATGCAAGCATCTAAAGATTTGGGGTGGTAGGTTTGCACACTGTGCCTCTCCGCTTTGTTTAAGTGGGCGTAGATCTCCCTGTTTTGCGTAGCATACTTCTCAGCTCTTGGGAAGGGTTGATTGGCCTTAAGTTGGTTATTTACTAATTGTTGATTTTCTTGCTCGTTGCGTTGAGACATGATGTGGAAAGGATTACTTATGGGGTATGTGTTTGATGTGTTTAACGTTTTAGGTATAGGAATTTAATATTCCTAAAGACAACACCAAATGTCGTCTCAAAGTTCTTATAGGTAGTTGTTTGGATTCTGTGCATAACGGGCTTGTAAAATAATAAATAGTGAGGGAATACTGGGGGGATTGTCTAGTATAGCTATTCTGATGCTTAAGTTAGCAGTGTGTTCTTATGAGTATAGAATACTTAAGAGTAATACACAGGCTTAGTACATAGAGTGTAGAGAGCCTTATTGTTAGGTAATAACCTAGTTTTTATAGATGGAGTGAAGCTGGTGGTTAGAGGTTAGTTGGCGGGAGAGATCTTCTCCCGCAAGTGTAGATGAGTGGGGTTGTTATGCCCGATGTATCCTACTTATTCAAGACGTGGCTATTTCACCCTTATCTTGTTTGTTCTAGCCATTGCAAGACTTATTGGGCCTAGTCAATTCAAGACTAGGGCTCAGGCCCTCAAAGGTAAGCCCTAGGCTACAAGGTGCGTTGGGTCTGATCGAGCCTGAGGGGTTAATGTCCAAAGTGCCTTGTCAACATTAGGAATGAGAGGTAAGTTCACCTAAGCTGTCATTAGGGAATTCTGAGCTTCATATAGTGGACGGCTACATTTGGAATATGTTTCCTCTTTTATCACTCCCCAGAGGACTTTTCAAGACAACATTTGAGCTATTCATAGCATAATGACCCCATTGAGCACAACAATGAATCATTGTAAGTGCTAACTAAGTTATACATGCTCATTAGGGTTCTAATACTAACAATTACTAAGCAACAAATCTGAGTACTCTCACTCTAATCCTCATTGATGAAAGATGAGTAAACTATTCTATTATTATTTATTATTCATTTGATTATTTATTTTAAGATAAATGCTTTCTATTATTCCTCATGTTGGGTGTTGTTAATATTCACACTTGATTTACGGATTATGTATTATTTATCTATATGATTCTCTATGATCTAAACTCCAACAAGCTTAATAATGGAAAGTGTCGACTATTTGACACTTGTAATAATTCACTTCATTCTTAGTATGCTGATTTCTACCTTCATTTGAGACAAATACGAGAAATTGAAGACAAATAGAGGGTAAAGAAATACCTTCCATTAAGCCATGCCAATATACATGGCTAACAGGCTCTGACCTCTCTTGAAACATAAGGGTCAAAATATCACATAGCCTTACTTATAAAGGGTGATGAGCTGATCATGGAGCACTAATCTCTAACTCTTATATTTGACAAACGATAGGAAAAGAATATCCTTAGATCTCTAAGTCCTAAGAAAGGATGACGAGATACAAAAACCTTAAACTCTCTTAAAAGTGACAAGCATAGTAGCTATAAATCCTTGCAAAAGATGACAAGCTATTTGTGAAGCCCCAAGCCATTAATTAGTAATGGACATGATGTTATAAGTCCTAATAAAAGATGATGAGCTATTTAAAAAGCTCTAAGCCATCAATTGATGATGGGAATAATGCTATAAGTCTATTGAATAGACGATGAGCTACATAAAAACCCTAAGCCATTAAATAACGATGAGTTAAATACTCTAAGTCTTATAACTTATGTGGACAACGAGTAAATAAACCTATTGTATTTTATCATTAATGGACTTGGGGCCAACTGGCCTCTTCAAGCCTTTACCTCTCTAGGTTCTCGCTTTTTAGGCATATTTACATGCTCAAGTGCTTTGACCTCTCCCAACCTTTGCCTCTTTATGCCCTGATAAGATCCTAATCATTTTAAACACTTGTCAACAAACTATTCTAGTGCTCTTACAAAATTAACCTCTTTAGGTACTCACTTTCCAAACTTGTCAACAAAGAGAGTGGGGGGAAAGTATTGATAGGGCTTTTTTATAAAATAATTTATAGGCTCATTTTAAGGAGCCTAAGATTTTAGTGTAGGTCTAATGATTAAATCGAGTGAACTTATTTTCATCCGATATAAATACGAACCATAACACATAGGTAAGGAGCTCTTCTCTTCCATTTTTTTTCTCTCTTCTTAACTTGACAATGGATAATTTTCTTTTCATACGATAAGAGGGTTAACTTAGGCATTGGAATAGCTATGTTAGGGTACTCTTTAGCACCCCTCCTAATATAGATTCATGGATGAATACACGGAGCCAATATCACGTGTAACCAAAGAGGGTAGGCCTAAGTCGCGAGATGGGTTGAAGAGTAAAGGATAGTTGAGGGATGAGAAAGGGTTCTCATACATTGACAATGGATATGATGCACTAACGTCTCATACGAGCTTGGGTCACACTTAATATGATGCACAAGTATGGTTAGAGGTCACTTGCCACTAGTCTACACTCAATTGGGTTAGATAAGAGTAGCTTAAGAGTAAGCAAGAGGATACTTAACTCAAGAAAGGGTAGAAAGTTCAGTATATTCTTTTGTATATTGATGATGTAGCTATTACATTATGCGAGTATTTATAATACCCTATTAGGGTAAGTCCTAAGCTACAAAAATTACAAAAAAATGGATCCTTATTTGCTAGACAAAAGTAGAATAATTTATAGGGAAAGCATGAAATCATATGCAACAAATGTCTTCTATTAGAAAGGATAGTAAGCATGTTAGAAAGGACAGCGTGTACGTTTTATACAGTCTGGAATTTTGACAATATTGGGAGTTGAGTAGAGGTGGGCCTCTAATCAGCTCAGTTCAGTATCGGTAGTTTGGTACCCTGATTACTAGGGCTAGATTGGGGTTGGCTTAAGATGGCTCACATTCGAGTCGGCTCTTGATAGTTGTTAGCTTGGCATCAATACTATAGAGATTGCCATATTTAGATTTGGTGCTTTGACTAGTGCATAGTAGAGGGTTTGGTTCGATATGTCTTCTAGTAACCTTGGCAACATCTTGGATAACATGGAGAGTAAAGTAGCTCGACAGATCAGATTGGGATAAGCACTGCTCCTTGATGCTTAATTCACTTTGGATAGCTTGGTGAACCACTTGAGAAAGCCATTGGGCTTAGGAGTGTGTGGTCGATCCTTGATCCCTATCATCCTTTTTAGGTTTTTTGAGATTTGGGATCAAATTTAGTTTAGCTCTAGGTTGCTTGTCCTCGGGTGTGTAAGGTTGGAGGTCAGCAATGTTAAAGGAGTCTAAGACTCCATATCCTTCGAGCAATTCAATCCTATAAGCATTAAGGTTGATCTTTTCAAGCATTTTGAAAGGTCTATTGGCCTTGGGAGACAGCTTACTCTTTCTTAAATTTAGGAATCATTCTTTATTGAGGTGTATCCAGACTAAATCGCCTGGTTGAAATTCTCTCATCCTTGGCTTTGCTTCTCAAGCTTAATAATAGCTTGACCCAATTGCTCTATAACCTTCTGGTACATGGCTTTGATAGCCTCAACTCTCTCAATGACTAGCCAGTTGTCATTAAACATTAGCTAGGTTGCTTAGGCCAATAGCAGCTTTAGGTTGAACCTATAGGCAACCTCAAATGGAGACATGCTTGTTACACTGTAGGTGGTCCTATTATAAGAAAACTCAATGATTCGTTGACACAAATCCCAATTGGTTGTGTTTTGTCTGACAGCAACTTGCATCAAAGTTCCTACATTTCTGTTTATCCATTGGTTTGTAGGTGGCAAGATATGCTATACAGCAGCTTGGTTCCCATTTGCTTCTACAGAATCCTCTAGAAGTGGCTCATGAACTTTAGTTCTCAATCTGAAACAATGGTTTTGGGAATTCTGTGCAGCTTGATTACTTTCTATAAGAAAAGAAAAGAGATATTCAAAGCATTGTTAGTTTTGGAATAGGGCACGAAATGTACCATCTTGCTGAATTGATCTACAACCACCATAATGGAGTCCTTTTCTCAGGACGTCCTTGACAATCTTAACATAAAGTCTATACTTATCCTAGACCATGGTTTGGTTAGGATGGGTAAGGGTAGATAATGTCCTTTCTAAGCTTAGATCTTTACCTTTTTGCAGGTTGTACACTTTTTCAGCATGAACTGCACGTCTCTCATCTTTCTTAGCCAAAAGAATCTTATAGATAGCACTTTATGGGTTCGGCATTAGCCAAAATAACCTGAAAATCCTCCTTCATGTGACTCATACACCAACAATTCTCTCATGGAATAGGTTGGGATATATAGCCTCCTCTTCTTGAATAGGTATCCATCTTCCCTATGATAGTCGTCTAATGTTTGTCCTTCCTCACATCGGGCATAAATAGGACTAGAGTGTAGGTCTTCAACATATAAATTCCTTATGGTTGAAAAACCAAGTTGCCATGTCTGCAACTCGGTCAGGAAGGAATGTCATCTTAATAAGGTATCAGCTACTACATTATTCCTTCCATTCTTATATTTTATGAAATAAGAAAACCCTTCATGAATTTGATCCATTTAGCTTTCCTATGAGACAATTTTGGTTACCTCTTTAGATATCTTAAGGATTCATGATTGGTGTAGATGACAAATTCCTTAGGCAATAGATAATGTTGCCTTATTGTTAGGGCTCGAATTAAGGAGTATAACTCCTTATCATAGACGGAATAGTTGAGTATGGCTCCTCAAAGTTTCTCGCTGAAGTAAGCAATAGGTTATCCTTCTTACATTGGCATAACACCTATGCTTAGTCCAAATGCATCATACTCTACCTCAATCACCTTGTCAAAGCTTGATAGAGCTAAGACAATGGATGTAATTAGCCTCTTTTTCACTTCCTCAAAATTCCTCCTCTCTTTCTCTCCTCATTTGAATTCAACACTCTTCTTTGACAGTTCGGTAAGTAAGGCTACAATCGTATTGAAATTCTTTATGAATTGACAATAGAATGATGCTAATCTGTAGAAACTTCTTACATCCATAGAATAAGTCAGTTCAAGCCATTCTATGATTGCTCTTACCTTCTCATCAATGACTTGGATGTTACCTTCGCTCACAACTAAACCTCAGAAGATCAATTTAGAAAGGAAAAAGTTGCACTTCTTCAGATTGGTGTAGAGTTGTTTACCTTAGAGTTTTGCAAACACTTTAGTGATGCTCTCAACGAGTCTCTAAGTCAGGATTGCATACTAGAGTGTCATCAAAATAAACTATGACAAACCTTCCCAATAATTCTTGGAGCATATGATTCATAAGGCGTATGAATGTGCTTGGTGCACTGGACAGTCTAAATGGCATTAAAAGCCATTCCTATAAACCATATCATGCCTTGAATGCGGTCTTCCACTCATCACCTTCATGCATTCAAATTTGATGGTACCCAGCTTTAAGGTCGATCTTGGAGAACACTTTTGCTTCACTTAATTCGTTTAGCATGTCATCAATCCTGGGTATAGGATACCTAGACTTGATGGTAATTTGATTGATCACTCAGCTATCCATACACATCCTCCAAGACCTATCTTTCTTCAACACTAATAAGGTCGATACAAAATAGGGGCTTAGGGTCTCATGCACGTACTCCTTCTTCAGTAGCTCATCTACCTACTCTTGCAGTTTGGCGGCTTATTTAGGATTCAACCTATAGCCAAACTTGTTTGGCAGCGTAGCTCTTGGCCGTAGGTCGATTGCATGCTCAACACTTTGGTTTGGTGGTAAACCATTTGATAGCTCCTCTGAAAACAAATCGGCAAATTCCTTTAGTAAGGTTTTTACTTCAATCGTCAGCTCTTCTTCCCCGGGTCTCATCTCTAAAAGTTTTCTAACAAGCAAGTAGGTTGATCCCTCTAGCTCTATTTCTCTTTTTAGTTCGGCTCAAGTTAATACCGAAGCCTCTTAGTTCAAGGTTCAGCTAAGTTGGGATTGCATGACCTTTACTTGCTCAACAATTGTGGGACTTAATTTCAACCTTCTTCCTTTGTGTTCTATAGAATGTATGTTTCTCTTTCTGTCGTATATAACTGTTTAATCAAACATCCATGGTTGTCCAAGTAGAATATGGGATGTACTCATAGGCAATACATCATAGAGCACTTTATCTTGATATTTGCTAATATAGATCGGCACAAACACTTACTTGATTACTTGTAGGGCCCTTTTTTCACTAAGCCAATGAAGCTTATATGGTTTTCGGTAAGGTCTGGTCGATAATATTAGTTGTTAGAAATGCAGAGGCTGCATTAGTGCAACTTCCACTATTAATGATCAGTACGTATAGTAATTCATTCACCTTGCTTTCAATATGGAAGAAATTTTATCTCTATTCGTCTCCAAGCATAGGACTGACACTTATTGTCCTTCTCAACACTAGAGTGGTCGGCATAATGTTCCCTTCCTCACTGTAGATGACTTCCTCCTCGAACAGCTTGGTCTGTCTATCCTCTTTTAGCTCCTCTACTTCCTCATCAGTATTGTCGACCTCAACAGTCAATACCTTGTCTCAGATCACCATTGTTTACATGTTTGGACACTGAGTGGCCTTGGGTCCAAAACCTTAGCATTTGAAACACTTGATTTCACTCGTCTTTCTCCCTGAGCTTTAGCCCTTCTCAAACTTCCTTGAGGGTTCCTTCACTTCGGGTCAAGTTGTAAACCTTACTTTTAGTGGGCCTAAGACTCAATTAAGAGTACCTTCCGAACGTTCCTTAAGATCAACTAAACTAAAAAATTAAGTCTATATTTAGAAACGAATTAAATTTTTACAATTCAAAAGCCAATTGTCGATAAAACCCGAGCTTGAAGAACTACGAGCTCTAAAGTTACTTAAAACCCTAGACCTTAAAACCATTGAGGAATTTTAACCCTAAATAATTAATTGATAATTTAATTTGAATAATTTCATCCTACTTTAGAAAATTTCACAATTCTATAAAAATCAAATCATAAATTACAAAACAATATAAGATAAAAATCCTAAAACAATTTTCTATAAGGCAATGCTCTTATGTTCATGTATAAGCCTTACACATAAATAAGTAGACCAACCAATCACCTTAGATAACTTATCATTTGAGAGTTGGAATCATTTATCAATTGAATTCTTATCAAAATCTAGTGATAACACAATTTCCTTATCACCTCTTCACTTATAACACATATGGACAATTTTTCACAAGAATTAACAAGCTTAACTTTAATAAAGGAGACAAGACCACTCCATGACATAAAAAGACTTCCCATGGAAGATCCAAAAAGGGGAGAGAGGGGTCCATGCATTTGTCATTCACCCATCAATCACTTCTTCTTACACATCACTATTCACCCCTTAATGCTACATCATCAAGAGTTGCAATTGTTGACTTTATGTAAGCTACAAGACAACACTTTCAAGACATTTAAACACTCCTCTCTCCATTTCAAACCGGCCACACTCTTCCCCATTTCTCTCACTTTCAATTTCACTTTCACTTCCTCTTTCTCTCTTTTGAAACAAACATAAAAAGGGGAAACAAACTTACCTCACAAAATCAATTTTTTCCTCCATTTTTGAAGCTTCACTCATGGCATTTTTTTCCTTTGTTCTTATGTCATTTTCTTTCACCATTTAAGACCTTTTAAGACCATTAGAATCTTCCATAAACCTCATACCAAAAGACCAAAAGATTCGGGTTTCAAAAGGTAGCAAAAAGGAGGAAGCAAAGTTAAAGGCTTAAGTGCAATCTCAGTGCACAACCACCAAACTTTGCGTTAAGGACGAGTAAGTGTTTCTTGTGATGTGTGGATTAGTATTTATGTTAGGAGACTTGGATTTCTTGAAGATATGAGTAAGGTTTAAATTGTTAGAACACCAAAAATCGTTTTAAGAAACAAACCATAAAACCCTTACATGAAGTTGAAATATGAACATGTAAAGTTGGTGTTTTGTGAAGACATTTGTTTAATACTTTGAATGGAAGATTTTAAGCCAAGGAAATCTTGAAATGAGAACTTTAATGGAGGATAAGCATGCTGGACGTGAGGGTTCCATGGTCATTTGAATGTTGATTTTTTTTCCATTAATTAAAACATGCTCAAATCTAGACTTAAGTTAAGGAAAAATCCATCACATGAAGTTTTATGAAGAAACCAACTTTGTATGTCATGAGCTATGATATGGGAGTTGTATTAAGTATAAGATCTTTTATTTCTTTATGTGGAACATGAGTTAAAGGATCATTTGATGGAAGGAAACTTAAGTTCAGATTTGTACACAAGTAGTTAAGTGCATAATCTATCACCTAAACTTAAGGAAATGATGAAACAAGTTGAAAAACCAAGTAAAGACCCCTTAGGACCAACATGAATAGATCTGGAACGTGGGAAAATGAGGCCTAAAAATATGATAAAAGTGAAAGAACAAAGTGAAAAGATTAACTAAAGCAAGTATAGTGAGCATATAAAGCCTAAAACTCAAAATCGAGCTTAAAACTCCCAAAACAAGCCTAGAACTCTAAGATGGGCCTTCAATAAAAATATGATCAGCATCTTAAAGTACCAAGAAAGGTTGTTTTGAAGCCCATAAGAAATCCACCTAAGACCCCACAAGCCCACCAAAGTCATTAACTTTAGTTTGAACAAAAAAACAAGCCCATTTGACAACTTAAGCTCACTAAAGGGCCCAAGAAATGGTTGTTATCCTTAGGAATATAAATCAAAGTTGTAAATCTGATCTCAAGAAATATTTTAAGCTTAGGATAAAATCTAAAGACCAAGCCCAAAGGATTCCTCAAGTTATCAAAAGCCCATTTACCAAACAAGGCCCAAAAACACTCCAACACATGAGGAACGCTACTGTTCTGGCCCATGGATAGAATTGTATACCTCATTTCGAAAATCTAACCTAACCACGTTAAAGTACACTCGAAAATGATGAAGATTGACTATCAGATCATAAAAATCGGATTTAAAACGAAAATGTTATACGCAATTGAACTTTAGGTAAAAACCGGGAAAAATTATGAAAACTAGTTAAGAATATAACTTAAGGAAAACTTACATAGTTTCTTAAGTTTGCTTCAATTCCTTATAAAAATTATTTCAATGACTAGGGGACACTGTTTACGGAGATGACTTGCCTCCAGAAGACTTTGATTGAACCCCATGGCAGAGTGAGTAAATTCCTGATGACTCTTTACTTGATTGTGCTTGTAAAGTAGATGCACCTAATCTTATATATATAAATTTAGATGCTTGTAGGATATGGGAGATGCATGTATATGAAATTATGGATGAATGTGATGACTTGCTAATTATATATAATAATGGGAATTGTTTGTATGAATATATACTTGTGAATTGTATGGAATGAAATTGGTTGATCACCCTAAAAATCAAGTTAATCATTTATATGATTAAGAACTTCAAATGAATCATGCATTCCCCATGTTGCATACGAGTAACACCGACTGCCGCTTCACGTAGAAGAGGGGAAGGGACTCACAGGAATATCAGTTTCCTGCAGGATTGGGCACTTGTAAACCCCTAAAAGTTTCGATCTAGTTTTTGAAATAGACTGAACTATATTAGACAATTTAAGAGTCGACAAGGCTAATTAAAGTGAAAACCCTAAAAGACTTAATCAATTGCGTAAAGAATTTTTCTACCCTAAATGTTTCTAAAAGCTAAAGATTTCATTTAAAAGTGATGAAAACCTTAAAAATGATTCCATTAAGGACATATGGACACCAATCCAACATGATATACACTAAAACCCTAATTGAAAATATAATGCTTATATTTTGCCAAATCGTTAGTAAAAGGTTAGAGATAATCCTCATTCTTGCTTATATGATTCGAATTCTCAAGTAATCCATTAGGAACTACGATAATGAGTCATAGATTATATTTATTCCTTAAATATATGATTAAGATAGTTTTACTTAAGGTTACATATAGTGAACTTTAATACTCAAATTAGTACTTTTTGCACTTGTTATCCAAAGTAGTTTATCAAATGAGATATATGAACTCTAAAGACCTAAAGTAAGATCTCGTCAACCATATTTACACATCAATGCATCATATACCTCATTTCTTCTCATTTCCTTCATTTCTCCCCTAATTTCCCTTAATTACTACATTATGTGCACAAAATTGCACATACTTAAGGAATGTTGACTAAGATAATACATATTAACCAAAGTTCAAATGTTGACCAAGTCAACACATGTTGACTAAAGTCAACATTTTGAAAAGTCAACAAAAGCTAAGAGATAAGGAAAATATCTCTTCCTTAATGATGTCTTTCTTTTCTTTTTCCTTTTGATTTTTCTTTCTCTCTTTTTTTTTATTGGCCATCCACATCTCCTCTTCAAAACCGCACCACATATTGTCTTCCATTAAAAGAAACCAACAAAAGAAACAAATCAAAAACTCCTTTTCATGCCGTGACTTCTTTCTTCTTCTTTCCCTTTCATTCCTTCACGTTTGTCTCCATAACTTCAACAAAGGTATGTCTTTAAGTTGCTTTATGTTACTTTCTATTATTCATTAGTTAGTTAATTAGGTAGATTAGATAAGTAGTTATGTGGTTAGTATTGTCTTGAAGAAGAGGAAACAAAGTTTCCATCTTTAAGTGTAGAAATTTGAACTTTTGAAGAAGAAAAAAGGAAGACATGAGTATATGCTTATAAGTATGTATACATAAGGAAATACCAAAAGAGTATAAGTATATGAACCTTTGTACATGAGTATTTATCATGTACATAACCTAATTTAAGATCAAATCTAACTATACATACCTATACTACACTAAATATATACATAAGAATACAAAAACATGGAATTAGAAAGCTTTTCTTAAGGAAAAGCTTAGGCATACGAATTTTAGTACAAAATACGTATCCAACCGTATAGGTATATGGGTATGTATACAAGTATAAATACGGCATAAGGCTAAGTATAGTTATTAGTATAAGTATGTATAAAGTATATATACATAAGTATAAGAGAAAGGGATAACATGTACATAATACATATGCATATGACATAAGCATGAGGAAAGGCTTATGTAAGCATATGATGAGGTAAGTGATGACATAAGCACATGATGACATAAGCCATGACATAAGCAAGTGATGACATAAGCCATGACATAAGCAAGTGATGACATAAGCCATGACATAAGTAAGTGATGACATAAGCGATGACATAAGCAAGCGATGATGTAAGCGATGACATAAGCATAAGTTTAGAAATAAGAAAACTAAGAAAAGTGTAGGTAATTAGGTAACTAAATTAGTAAATCCTAATACACCTTCTAAATTAGATTATATCTAATTCAGTACATAAATTAGTAATAGCAAAGTAAAATCATTTCATTATAAGAATTTAAGGAATAAAAGTTATAAACGTAAGTAATAAAAGTACTTAGGTGTTCATAACTGAACAAATTTCTATAAATTTAGCTCTAACGTAAAATAGAGGTCTTAATATCCAAAACGGATATTACCATGTGAATATATGTTTGGAAACGATGAAAAACGATTATAAATTCATAAATATAAAAAATAAAATGAAAAAGTTACATATGATTGAAATTAAAGTCTTACTGGGTAAAAGTTGATAGTAATTTAAGTAGAATTAGGTAATTAGATGTTTAGAATTAGTAGTTAATTCAGGTACTTACTAGTGTTATTATCGCATAATGATTAAGTGCCCTTGAGGTGAGCGAGGACCTCCCGATCGATTACTACGATTAGGGCGAACCGCTATGGCTGAGTGAGTATTTACCCTATGATTCCATGTTTGATTGTGATTGTAGATAGCAGACTTAAATATTATTGTTAATTGACTACTGTGTGGTGTTCGGGAAATGATTGTGTATCTAATTGTATGTTGAGTTGTGAATTTACCTTAAATACATAAAATGCCTTGTTTGTTGCATGGTAGTATAGAAAATCATTGTGTGTATTATTGAATGGTCACAGCATAATTTGAACTAAATTATACTCGGCCTATAAAAAGAAATTGGAACATGCATTAACGTGCATAGCATGGATACCATTCCAGCCGTCACATCACACGGAGGTAAAGAGAGGCCATTCGGGGGTTGATATTATCGATTTATTTGGTTACGTATGGTACACTCGTACAATATGACCTTACCCTGGCCCGCGGGAACACTAGGCGTTGGAGGCGCCAACCGCCTAGCTAAGGGTCGAGTCTAGAGGCCTCCGTTTAGGGGTGAGTGTAGACTGTAGGGGCCCACTCACAATTATACTTAAACTTGGGTTTTTTTGGAAATAAAATAATTATTTGATATAAGTACAGAACATGGAGTTCCGTAGTAAAGTAAGTTCTAGTGTAATACCCAGATCTGATTGGTGCCGTACAAACTCTAACCCTGACTTCGGAAGGCATTAAATCCAAGTTACGTATATGAACTAGATAAGTATGCGTATTGTTTGGCATTCTGTTTGATCATTTATTCATATGCGTGACTATAATGTACTTATAACTTGCTTGTTGTGTGGCTGAGGGTTTTGCTCACTAAGCTTAGGCTTACACCCCTTTAGACTTTTGTTGCAGGATAGCCTGTTCGTAGAGACAGGACAAGGGATGCCACAGGTTAGCCTAGGGACTTAGGCAAGAGCGAGGTGTCCTGTGTGATGAGAGAAAATAGTTTATGTAGATTCCTTCTCATGTACTTATGTTTGTCTTATTATTATAAGCTTAGACATACTTAAAAACTGTGTATTGTAAGCTTTATAACTCAACTTTTATATAAATATGTTGTGTGATGATATCATGTGAATCTGGATGTACTTTGGAAACTAGTAGTTGTAGAGCCTTGTATATTGTATGAAGAGTTTTTGATTGGAAGTGTAACCAATCAGGGGTTCTTCATACAGTATACGACATCTGCCACAACTAGGCCGTCCTCAGTTCGTGATAGATTTAGTGGTATCAGAGCATGAATATAAATAGGGCAATTAAAACACTGACCCTAGATATTTAGATAACCTACCTAGTGAGATTGAGTGGGGGTGGAACTGGGTTAAGTATTTAAGCTTTTGTGCTTAAATTATATGAAGTATTTTAACTCTATTTTAAGATCTAATATAAGCCTTGTTGATTTAGGAATCGACACTTCAGTTGATTTAGGAATCGACACTTCAGTTGATGACTAGATGGGTCGTCTTTAGGCAACAGTGGGGCGAGACACTGTTTAGTTATCGACGACGTTTGTGGATCCTTTGTGAGGATTTGGATTTGGTGGGTAGACCTCGTACTATATCGGAGGTGTTTGTTGCTTAGGGTCATGGGCTGAATAGTTATTGGTAAGAGAGAAGAAATTTTTGGAGCCTATAGATTCCTAGTGATATACCAGAGAATGAGGAGCTGATGTACTTACTTGAGTCTGAGGAAAACTCAAGTTATCCTCCTGGATTGATTTTTTTGGTTCATGGAGATCCTAGACCAGTACCCCCTTCATTTGCCCTTTGGGAAGATGTAGGTTGTGGAGTTACTTTGGCAATTGATAAAAGAATCGATCATCCGAGGATTTATTCTGCAGGGTATGTTAGTACAGTGGCAGGATTTGAAATGAATGAAGCTGGGAATTTTAATCCACCACTATTAGAGAATGAGCCGGAGCCTGAGCTAGAAATCAGATTGAATGCTTTAGCTTTGTGTCCAGAACCTCCTCAAGGAGTTCATCCTGCTTTAGATCCCACTCCTGAGTTTGAGTACTACCAGGTGGATCCAAGGCTTCCACCTAAGGTCGTTGCTGGAGGAGATCCTGATGAGACGCTGATGATTCAGCCGGATCCCTTAGAGTTCTGGTTACTAAGAGAATGGGCTCGACAAGCTCCTAGTGAGGAATCAGGAGTGAATTGTTGGTTTAGTTTTCGGAGTCCCTGAGTATGTACCCCAAGGTGACCTTGGTGCTGGACCATCATCTTACCTAGGATGGATATGGTAGATGACTAGAAGGGAATGTTTGAGTATATAGCGGTTATGTGACTTCAGAGCGATCATGCATGTCACTTTTGTTTGTAAATATTAAGGTCATGTGGGATCATTTTGTACTTTGAGTGTTACATGTAGTAGGGATGCTATGTATAAAAACTAGAATTAGTGGAAAGTTATGTTTGGCTGAAGTTATGTTATGTATAAAATATGTCCTTTAGCCATAAAGTTATATGGATGTAAACTCCTTTTGTTTAAGAAATGAAAGTTGTAGTTCATGTACCATAAGTGTTAAAATAATTATGTTTACTTTCATTTTTATAATGAATGTTGAACTTAATTATTTATGATTAAGTGTTTCTTACTGAAAGTTGGACATAAAATTTTCAGTCAAAATAGACATAGACGAGGACCTCCAGTTGGGGCTCCACCTGCACTAGAGGAAGAACCACATATGCAGCGGGATCGTATTGATGAAATACTAGCTGCAATACAGGCACAAAATGAGCTGTTAAGGGCATTTTTGGAAAGGGAACGTACTCTTCCTGTACCTGCACCACCAGTAGAGGCTGATAGAGAAGTACCCTTACCTCCTCCACCTCCAGTAGGTCAGGCAGGACTTGTGCCACCAATACAGCCTGATTTGAGGCAGTAGCGTAGTATGTTGCCAGAGTTTATTTGCTATAACAAATATTTTGAAGGTTATGCTAGTCGAATAGATGAAGCTGAAGATTAGTTGAATCAGATAGAACGGTCGTGTGAGGCTTTTGAAGTACCACTACACCTTCGACTCACTTATGGGACTTATATGCTTAAGATACGAGCACGAACATGGTGGGAATCGAGACAAAGGAGTTTAAGAGATTCGATCGCTTGGGAAGACTTCAGACGAGAGCTTTTGGCTTATTACTTTCTTAGAATTCAATAGACTGTTGCAGTTTGCCCCACCATAATATCAAATGAGTGATAGACTGAAGATGTAGATATTTTCTCGAGGATTAGATCCTGAGATGAAGAGAAGGACGATAGAATTTGAACCAAGAAGCTTTATGGATATGGTTGAAAAGGCAAGAGTGTTGGATACAGAAAAAAGATAAAGTGAGGAAGCAAGTAGAAGAAAAGTTAATGTGTTTGGAAAGCGACCTTTTGAAGGATTTGGAAGTAGTAGCAGTAGTAGCAAATTCAGAAGGATTATAAAACCCCAAGTCCTTATTCAAAGAAAAGTAGTTGGTGGAATTGTTAAATGCTGTAGATGCAAAGGAAATCATTATCCAAGGGATTGTCCACAGCTCTAAGGAAAATGTTCCTTTTGTGGTGATAGTTCACATCGAGTGACAGATTGTCCAAAGAAAAATACTATTACGTATTACATTTGTAACAAAGTGGGACATTTCTCTACTGCATGTCCACAGCGTACTACTATCAATACTCAAGTAGCTAAACCACTACCACCAGTTGTTGGACGTCCGGGTATGGGGAAAATAGTTAGAGGACCAACTTTGGGAAATATTTGTTTAGCTCCAGCTAAAACTGCACAGGTATATAATTTGGAGGGGGAGTGGATCTATGAAAACATCTCCAAGGAAGAACTGGAAGATTATGATGAACCCGAAGAAATGGTAGGAACTGAGCTTATTGCAAGTATATGTGTTTTGTTTTTAAGTATTTCCTTATGATTTATTGAGATTTGAGTATTTAAAGTACAGTTATAGTACGAAGATAATGTAGAATTAAGAAATTAGTAAAAGATAAGAATTATGATAATAAAAGTATAAGGAGAAATTTTTTATCATGATTCAGGGCATGTTAAGATAGATGGACATTTTGTTTATACCTTGTTCGATACGGGAGCTACACATTCCTTCATATCACCTGAAGTGGTGAAAAGAGTAGGCTTGACTACCACTGCTACTGAATCCAGCTTTGGTGTGAGAAGTCCTATAGGAAGCGTTACAATGGCAACAGAGATGGTGAAAGGATGTTTATTTCAGATTCAGGATGTCACTAGTAAGACTGATATGATTCTCTTGGATATGGGAAAATATGATGCAATATTGGGGATGAATTGGATGACTCAATTCAAAGATAATGTTGATTGTCAAGAAAAGAAAATAACTTTTGAAGTTTCTGAAGGAGTACAAGCAGAATTTAAAGGAGATTCAATTATAGCAAATGTACAGGAGTTAAGTGTTATGGAGATAATCAGTGATGATAGTTGGGTAAATGCAATAGAAGTTGATCAAAGGAAGTTAACATTGGAGGAAATACGAGTGGTGAATGAATTTTCTGATGTATTTCCTGAAGAGTTAGAGACATTGATTTCGTTATTGATGTAGTACCAGGAACTGAGCCTATCTCAAAGCCTCCTTATAGAATGGCACCAATTGAATTGAAGAAGCAGTTGGAGGAATTGCTAGATCAAGGTTTCATAAGACCAAGTGTTTCCCCATGGGGTGCGCCAGTGTTATTTGCTAAGAAAAAGGATGGATCATTGCGGCTTTGTATTGATTATCGGGAGCTGAATAAAGTGACCATTAAGAATAAATACCCACTTCCACAGATTGATGATTTGTTTGATCAGCTGCATGGTGCAAGTGTATTCTCTAGAATCGATTTAAGATCAAGATACCATCAATTGAGGATTAAACTTGAAGATGTACCAAAGACAGCATTTCGGATACGGTATGGCCATTATGAATTCTTTGTCATGCCCTTTGGTTTGACAAATGCACCTGCTGCTTTTATGGATTTAATGAACCGTATGTTCAAATCACTATTGGACAAGTGTGTAATTGTTTTCATTGATGATATTTTGGTTTATTCAGCAACTCCTGACCAACATGAAAAGCATCTGAGGACAGTATTGCAAACTTTGCAGGAGCATAAGTTGTATGCAAAGTTATCCAAATGTGACTTTTGGTTACAGGAGAAGGTATTTCTATAGATCCAGAAAAGATTAAAGCTATTGTGGACTGGAAAAGACCGGAAACGGTAACTGAAATCCGAAGTTTTTTGGGATTGGCTGGATATTACAGAAAGTTTGTTAAAGACTTTTCAAAAATCTCAAGGCCTCTTACTCAGTTGACTTAAAAGAATGTGAAGTTTGACTGGACAGAAAAGCAAGAAAGAGTTTTCAAGAACTGAAAAAGAGGTTAATATCTGCTCCTATTCTTGTGTTGCCTAATAGTGATGAATCTTTCACTATATACAGTGATGCTTCCAAGAATGGTTTGGGGTGTGTGCTGATGCAAAATGGGAAAGTGATTACTTATGCTTCTAGGCAATTAAGACCACATGAGCAGAATTACCCAGCGCAGGATTTAGAACTTGCAGTTGTGGTATTTGCATTGAAGATTTGGCGGCATTATTTGTATGGACAAAGATGTGAAATTTATACTGATCATAAAAGCCTTAAGTATTTGTTCACACAAAAAGAGTTGAATATGAGACAAAGGAGATGGCTTGAATTGATCAAGGATTATGATTTGGGAATTAATTATTGTCCAGGTAGAGTAAATGCAGTAGCTGATGCTTTAAGCAGGAAGAATCATGCAGAAGTTGCATCTCTTCTTACTGATCAACAAGACTTGATCAAAGAGTTTGAAAAATTGAATTTGGAATTCACTTGGCATGAAGTGGATGTGGAATTGTCGAACATAGTGGTTGAGCCAACTCTAATAGAGAGAATTTGAAGAATGCAGCAAAATGATCATGCTTTGAATCAGATCAAAGAAGAAATAGCAGTTGGAAAGTATAATGATTTTAGAGTGGATGAACATGGAGCATTAAGGATGAATGATAGATTATGTGTACCTGATAATTTGGAGCTTCAAAAGGAGATCTTAAGTGAAGCTCATTCTTCTGGTTATTCTATTCATCCGAGAGGAACAAAAATGTATCAAGATTTGAAAAAGAACTTTTGGTGGAATAGAATGAAACAAGATGTTGCAGATTATGTGATCAAATGTGAGACTTGTCAAAGGATAAAAGCAGAACACCAAAGGCTGGGTGGATTGTTGCAACCCTTACCTATTCCTGAATGGAAATGGGACCAAATATCTATGGATTTTGTGAGTAGTTTACCAAGAACAACAGTTGGGCATGATGCTATTTGGGTTGTTGTTGATCGACCTATTAAATCAGCGCATTTTCTACCGATTAACATAACCTTTCCTTTAGAAAAGCTGGCTCGGATCTACATAAGGGAGATAGTAAGATTACATGGAGTACCGGCGGTAATTGTGTCAGATAGAGATCCTCGATTTGTATCCAAGTTTTGGACCAGTTTACAAAAGGTCATGGGAACAAAGTTGCAGTTCAGTACAACATACCATCCACAGACCAATGGACAGACAGAGAGAACCATACAGACGCTGGAAGATATGTTGAGAGCCTGTGTCATGGAATTTAAAGGAAATTGGGATTCTCATTTACCTTTAATTGAATTTGCTTACAACAACAGTTATCACCCTACCATTCAGATGCCTTCTTATGAAGCTCTATATGGAAGGAGATGTAGATCACCTTTATTTTGGGACGATATGGAAAAAGCAGTGTTAGGACTGGATTTAGTACAGGAAACGGTTAAGAAAATTTCCGTCATCAAATAGAAAATGAGGGAAGCACAAGATAGACAGAAAAGTTGGGCAGACTTAAAAAGAAGAGAATTGGAGTTTCAAACAGGAGATCATGTATACCTCAAAGTAAATCCAATCAAGAGTATTCATTATATGAGGACACGATGTAAATTAAGTCTAATATATATTGGACCATTTGAAGTTCTAGAACGAGTTGGGAAGTTAGCTTATCGGTTGGCTTTACCACCTAATATGTCTGGAATTCATAATGTCTTTCATGTATCGGTTCTAAGAAAACATATTTCTGATCCTGATCGAGTCATTGAATTAGAACCAGTAAGATTGAAAGAGAATTTGACTTATGAAGAACATCCAGTTGAGATTATAGATAGAAAGGTACAAAAGTTGAGAAATAAGGACATTAGATATGTTAAAGTTATTTGGAGGAATCACGAACAAGAGTCTACTACTTGGGAAGCGGAAGATGAGGTAAAGCGTCGATATCCGCATTTATTTGATAAACCAGGTACGCATTTCAAGTTTTGAGGACAAAACTTATTTTAAGGGGGGAAGGATGTAAACCCTAAAAGTTTTGATCTAGTTTTTGAAATAGACTCAACTATATTAGACAATTTAGGAGTCGACAAGGTTAATTAAAGTAAAAACCCTAAAAGACTTAATCAATCGCGTAAAGAATTTTTCTACTCTAAATGTTTCTAAAAGCTAAAGATTTCATTCGAAAGTGATGAAAACCTTAAAAATGATTCCATTAAGGACATATGGACACCAATCCAACATGATATGCACTAAAACCCTAATTGAAAATATAATGCTTATATTTTGCCAAATCGTTAGTAAAAGGTTAGAGATAATCCTCATTCTTGCTTATATGATTCGAATTCTCAAGTAATCCATTAGGAACTACGATAATGAGTCATAGATTATATTTATTCCTTAAATATATGATTAAGATAGTTTTACTTAAGGTTACATATAGTGAACTTTAATACTCAAATTAGTACTTTTTGCACTTGTTATCCAAAGTAGTTTATCAAATGAGATATATGAACTCTAAAGACCTAAAGTAAGATCTCGTCAACCATATTTACACATCAATGCATCATATACCTCATTTCTTCTCATTTCCTTCATTTCTCCCCTAATTTCCCTTAATTACTACATTATGTGCACAAAATTGCACATACTTAAGGAATGTTGACTAAGATAATACATATTAACCAAAGTTCAAATGTTGACCAAGTCAACACATGTTGACTAAAGTCAACATTTTGAAAAGTCAACAAAAGCTAAGAGATAAGGAAAATATCTCTTCCTTAATGATGTCTTTCTTTTCTTTTTCCTTTTGATTTTTCTTTCTCTCTTTTTTTTTATTGGCCATCCACATCTCCTCTTCAAAACCGCACCACATATTGTCTTCCATTAAAAGAAACCAACAAAAGAAACAAATCAAAAACTCCTTTTCATGCCGTGACTTCTTTCTTCTTCTTTCCCTTTCATTCCTTCACGTTTGTCTCCATAACTTCAACAAAGGTATGTCTTTAAGTTGCTTTATGTTACTTTCTATTATTCATTAGTTAGTTAATTAGGTAGATTAGATAAGTAGTTATGTGGTTAGTATTGTCTTGAAGAAGAGGAAACAAAGTTTCCATCTTTAAGTGTAGAAATTTGAACTTTTGGAGAAGAAAAAAGGAAGACATGAGTATATGCTTATAAGTATGTATACATAAGGAAATACCAAAAGAGTATAAGTATATGAACCTTTGTACATGAGTATTTATCATGTACATAACCTAATTTAAGATCAAATCTAACTATACATACCTATACTACACTAAATATATACATAAGAACACAAAAACATGGAATTAGAAAGCTTTTCTTAAGGAAAAGCTTAGGCATACGAATTTTAGTACAAAATACGTATCCAACCGTATAGGTATATGGGTATGTATACACGTATAAATACGGTATAAGGCTAAGCATAGTTATTAGTATAAGTATGTATAAAGTATATATACATAAGTATAAGAGAAAGGGATAACATGTACATAATACATATGCATATGACATAAGCATGAGGAAAGGCTTATGTAAGCATATGATGAGGTAAGTGATGACATAAGCACATGATGACATAAGCCATGACATAAGCAAGTGATGACATAAGCCATAACATAAGTAAGTGATGACATAAGCAATGACATAAGCAAAAGATGATGTAAGCGATAATATAAGCATAAGTTTAGAAAACTAAGAAAAGTGTAGGTAATTAGGTAACTAAATTAGTAAATCCTAATGCACCTTCTAAATTAGATTATATCTAATTCAGTACATAAATTAGTAATAGCAAAGTAAAATCCTTTCATTATAAGAATTTAAGGAATAAAACATAAAAACTTAAGTAATAAAAGTACTTAGGTGTTCATAACTAAAAAAATTTCTATAAATTTAGCTCTAACATAAAATAGAGGTCTTAATATCCAAAACGGATATTACCATGTGAATATATGTTTGGAAACGATGAAAAACGATTATAAATTCATAAATATAAAAAATAAAATGGAAAAGTTACATACGATTGAAATTAAAGTCTTACTGGGTAAAAGTTGATAGTAATTTAAGTAGAATTAGGTAATTAGATGTTTAGAATTAGTAGTTAATTCAGGTACTTACTAGTGTTATTATCGCATAATGATCAGGTGCCCTTGAGGTGAGCGAGGACCACCCGATCGATTACTATGATTAGGGCGAACCGCTATGGCTGAGTGAGTATTTACCCTATGATTCCATGTTTGATTGTGATTGTAGATAGCGGACTTAAATATTATTGTTAATTGACTACTGTGTGGGGTTCGGGAAATGATTGTGCATCTAATTGTATGTTGAGTTGTGAATTTACCTTAAATACATAAAATGCCTTGTTTGTTGCATGGTAGTATAGAAAATCATTGTGTGTATTATTGGATTGTCACAGCATAATTTGAACTAAATTATACTCAGCCTATAAAAAGAAATTGGAACATGCATTAACATGCATAGGATGGATACTATTCCAGCCGTCACATCACACGGAGGTAAAGAGAGGCCATTCGGGGGTTGATATTATCGATTTATTTGGTTATGTACGGTACACTCGTACAATATGACTTTACCCTGGCCCGCGGGAACACTAGGCGTTGGAGGCGCCAACCGCCTAGCTAAGGGTCGAGTCTAGAGGCCTTCGTTTAGGGGTGAGTGTGGACTGTAGGGGCCTACTCACAATTATACTTGAACTTGGGTTTTTCTGGAAATAAAATAATTATTTGATATAAGTACGGAACATGGAGTTCCGTAGTAAAGTAAGTTCTAGTGTAATACCCAGATCTGATTGGTGCCGTATAAACTCTAACCCTGACTTCGGAAGGCATTAAATCCATGTTACGTATATGAACTAGATAAGTATGCGTATTGTTTGGCATTCTGTTTGATCATTCATTCATATGCGTGACTATAATGTACTTATAACTTGCTTGTTGTGTGGCTGAGGGTTTTGCTCACTAAGCTTAGGCTTACACCCCTTTAGACTTTTGTTGCAGGATAGCCTGTTCGTAGAGACAGGACAAGGGATGCCACAGGTTAGCCTGGGGACTTAGGTAAGAGCGAGGTGTCCTATGTAATGAGAGAAAATAGTTTATGTAGATTCCTTCCCATGTACTTATGTTTGTCTTATTATTATAAGCTTAGACATACTTAAAAACTGTGTATTGTAAGCTTTATAACTCAACTTTTATATAAATATGTTGTGTGATGATATCATGTGAATCTGGATGTACTTTGGAAACTAGTAGTTGTAGAGCCTTGTATATTGTGTGAAGAGTTTTTGATAGGAAGGGTAACCAATCAGGGGTTCTTCATACAGTATACGGCGTCTGCCACGACTAGGCCGTCCTTAGTTCGTGATAGCATTAGCTATGCCATCATTTATATTGAGTCTCTATCTTAAGCTGATGGGCTTACTAGGCGCTGAGAGACGCCAACCGTTAGCGAGGGCCCTAGTCTTGTGGCTTCTGCTTAGGGCGTGTGTTTGTGGACTGCGGGGGCCACCATACCGCTAGACTTGGGATTTTTAAAGGATATGATTTGATTTTAGTAAAGGAAGTATACATATATATATATATATATATATAGAGTTTTGTTTTGGTATAAACACAATAGTGCAAATGAAATAAAACCCGAGGTCTAGAACTAGGATTTTGGTTTGTGTCGGTTAATTATCTCTAAAACCCGACTTCAGGGGGTGAAATTTTGAGTCGTATGCAGTTCCTAGGTTACTGCATGCGTTGTTTGGCATACTGTTTATTCATGCATTCATATGATTGTGCATCTAATAAATTTCTGTCATGTGGTACTGATGAGGGCATTTATCTCACTAAGCGTAAGCTTACTCCCCTATAGATTTTTGTTGGTACAGGAGAACCTCTTCGTCAATCCGGGCCGAGGCATGCCCGTGGTAAGTCTCGGATAGAGACGGGTTGGAGCGATCAGAGAACGAAGAGGGCATTTTGTAATAGATTATAGATATTTAGATACTTTTATGTATTTATGCATAACTTAGATTTTATGCAGTTCCGTTATGAACTGCATTTGTTTGTAATATTGTTTTGGTGTGGGTCTCACGAGCCCATACAATTAGTTAATATATAACATAGAAGTAATTTTAGTTAAATTGCTCTATATTACTTGTCTATGGGCCTAGTGGTAATGTAGAGTAGAAGGAGCCTTGTGTGTCGTATGCAAGGTTTATGATCAGCATGGGGTTGATGATAGACCTTTATACGGTACACGGTGACCTATCATAACAGCGATACTATTGGGTCGTTATATGAGTGGTCGGAATGCGTTGGGTCTTAACAAACTTACTTAGTTCCCGTTCGCATAGGTTTGCTCAAAATAGTTCGGATGCTGCTTGGTCAGCCAATAGGGGGTCGGAATCTTCTTATTCGGTACCTTTCTATCCTCTGGGCTACTTAGATTGCATCATTATCCGTTCTAACATCTAGGGTTTTAAGGACATCCCCAATCTCATACTTCAACCCACCAATGAATTGACATATAGTTCAGTCTTCTAGCTTTACGACTTCCATCGGACCATTAACATTTCAAATTCCTTAATGTAAGCATCTACACTTGATCCTCCTCGTCTCAATTCTTACAGTCTCTTGAAGGCATCCTGCAGATAATAGCTTGGTACAAACCTTCTCCGTATAGGTCTCTTCGTTTCATGCCAACACCTAATCTCTCGTTCCTCTTCCTTACCTAATCTCTCATTCTTCTTCCTTTCTTTTGGTGGCTTATAAGTTCTTTAACCATAAGGTGACATAATTAGTGAAATACAATACAATAAGTCTAACTTTTATATTATCAAGCACTTTATGTCATTCAAACTACTTTTCAATCTTATCTACCCAATCTAAGTAGTCCTCGGAATCACTACTTCCATAAAAACTTAGAATATGCATCCTTAATCCTTTAATTGTAGGGGCTCGTACATTTCTTTCCTTAGGCTCATAGTAGTCCTCTACTTCATCATCTCCTTTTGCTTCATCCTCAATCTCTTTAAGCATTAGCATTTGTCTAGTGTCCCTACTAACTCCTTTAGCTCGGGGTGGTTGAGTTAGGGCATTAACTCGACCAAACTGACTATTACCTTACTGCTGCTGCTACTTACACTCTTTAATGGAGCTATTTCTAGCTCGTTGCCTGTCTTCTTGTATAATAGTTACCAAACTAGCTACCAAATTGATAAGCTTATCCAATCGATCATCTATTAATTGAGGTGTAAAGCTTCCTTCTTGCCTTTGGCTATGTTGAGCACTACTTTCTAGGTTTCTAAAAGTTCCGTGAACACATGAGTCTAACATTGATGTTTACTTCACTATGATAATCAAACAAATAATCAACTACATTCTATTTTGCATATCAAAAACAAAGTATAAGGCGCTTCTCAGCCACTAAATTCTAATGTGAACAATCAAACCTCTATCTTATGAGAGCAGTGACGAACTACTCAAAGAACAGAATAGCAAAATCTAGCTTTGAACATAATCAAGCTTTGATGTCAAGATGATATGGATTCATTGATGAACACATAGAACTAATATCACATGTAACCAAAGGGGGTAAGTCCAAGCTGTGAGATGGCTCAAAAAGTAGATGATAGTTGTGGGATGAGTAGGGGTTTTTGTGAACCTATGATGAGTATGACATACTAGTGCCTCACATGAGCTTGAATCATACTTGATATGATGCATAGGTATGGCTAAAGGTCACTCGCCATTAGTCCACACTCAAATGGGTTAGATAAGAGTAGCTTAAGAGTAAGTAAGAGGATACTTAACTTAAGAGAAGGTAGAAAGTTCAGTGTATTCTTCTATAATGTGGCTACTACATTATGCAAGTATTTATAGTACCCTATTAGGGTAAGTCCTAAGTTATAGAAATTATAAAAAAATAGATCCTTATTTGTTAGACAAAAGGAGAATAATTTATAGGGAAAGCATGAAATCATGCACGACGAATGTCTTCTGTTAAAAAGGATAGTATAGATGTTAGAAAGGATAGTACGCATACATTTTCCTTAGTCTATGATTCTGACAATATTAGAAGCCAAGTAGGGCTGAGCCTTTGATCAAGTTGGTTTAGCATCTATAGTTCGGTACTCATGATACCGTTAGGGGTCAAATCATACTTTAGACCTGAATATAAGGGAATGGCTAGAGAAGTACCTTCATTATCATATGGATACTCATAAAAAGGAATCTTCATGATCCTCTAAGCTATAAGGGCATGAGTTTTGGCTTAGCTAGTAAGACTAAATAGATCCTAATAGGAATCAAACCACTATACCCTTAAGTTGAGCACGAGCCTAAGGGTTGGAAAGCATGGCGAGGTGTATCCTTTCCTTATGACTCACCATTGAGGAGTTTAAGCTACTATAATTTGTCAATCTCATGCCTTGGTCGAGTCAAATCTTCTTGTACTTGTTGATTATCTCCAACTACCGACTAAAGCTATTCTTGAGCAACATCTTGGTAGATCTGACCACCCACCTAGCCGACTAGAACTTGAGTCGTACTAAATGTGTTCAAGAAGAATGCATCTTGAAAGAATTATTTGCTTGGCTTAGTACAGTCGACCTACGACCTTAGCTTAGTAGATACCAAACTGATCATACAGAATTGTCTTTTCTGCCAAAAAGTTATCCACTTATAAGGAACCATGTATCCGAGTAACCATGTGTCAAAATCCTCCATATAAGATACCCACTTTTATTGTACTTTCAATTATACTGTTTATTGTTCCTTTTACATTACTTCTTTTATACATTACCCTTTTAGTATTTTCCATTTTAGACAAGTTGCCTTAGTTTTTTATTTAGATAGAGAGGAAAAGAAAAAGCATATTTTTTTATTATTATCAGTATGAGGACTATGAGAAAGTGAGGAGTGTGGATGTAGGTTCTTAGGTTATTCTGGGATGTGGTAGAAGAACTTCCAAATCATGAGAATGCAAGAAGGATATAGAGAGGTGAATACTTAGCTTAAGATGAAGTGGATACTTAAAAAAAGGTTTGTTTTAGATACTTATTTGCAAGACACTTTTGCTTAACTACAAAAGCTAAGACAAGGAAGCTGGATTATTGATGAGTATGTTTAAAGTTCCAAATACTCATGATTTGTTGTGAAGTAGAAGAGTCATAAGCACAAATAGTATCTAGGTTTCATATTGGATTAAGGAATGACTTGCTAGATATTGTTGAACTTCAGTTGTTCACCACATTGGATGAGGCATAAGAATAGCTTAACGAGTAGAGAAACAAAGAAGAAATAAGTCGACCTAACCTTCAATGAGTTGACCTAGTTAGTTGAGCCAACCTATTTAAGGAAGTTACTGAGCTGAACCAAGTACCGAACTAACTAAAAGGGTAGATGTTAGGGTTGAATAGAAGGGTTGACCTAATGGTAACATGCTGATAAGAACATATGAATGCTAAGGGATTGAGGTAGATAGCACAAATGAGGAGCTAGAGGAGGAGAAAGAAATGGAAGATGAAGATGATGTTATTACTGACCTAATTGAGGAAGACGTGTTTATAGAGGACCTAGATAAGTTGAATCCAATTGTTTGATGTGCAATGAGTTTGGAGCCTTCTACCAAGGAGGAGTAAAGAGAGAACTTATTCTACATCACTTGCAAAATGAATAATTAGGTGTGTGTACTTATAGTGGATAGTTGGAGCCATACCAATGTAACATCTGATGACTTGATTAAGAATATCAAGTTGTCAACCACTCTACATCGAAAGCCATATAAGTTACACTGACTAAACGAGAAAGGAGCATTATGTGTCATTTAGAAAGTACTGTTATCGATCTCAATTAGGAAATATTTCAATGAAATTCTTTGTGATGTGCTACCCATGTGTACATGTCATGTTCTATTTGGACAACCATAGCTTTTAGATCGAAAGGTTATTCATGACAGTTATAGGAATATGCATGTATTTGACAAAGATGGAAGGAAGATTTCATTAAACTCTATGCTGCCAAGTCAAGTTAGCAAGTTGTAAGCTAGACTTGCTTGTAGATAAAAGAAGGCTTTAGTGTTGAGTTGAACTGAACTCTAAGAAGCTATTAAATCTAATGTACTGATTCGCTTAATATATATATATATATATATATAAATAAATCATGAAAACTCCAGTAAGTATACTAGGTTGGAATCAAGTAATATAGAGAAAGTGAGGTTGTCGATCCCTCAAGGACTAAAAAATTACTAATCCTATACTAGATCTTATCAATATTCAAGCAATAAAAATTAAATTAATTAATCTAATAATTACTCTAAAACTATTGAAAAGAAAATAATTGTGATAAATTTGAAATTAAGCAACCAATTGAGAATTGTAGAAAAACAGAATCCACCTAAGATTATGCAAATCAAGTTATTTCCATATTATATAGATTAATAGCTATATGGTCAATCAAGTGAAATTATTATACCTTAAAACTTAAAGATTCAAACCCTTTATTAATTAGTCAACTTTTGCATCTTTCAATTAATAATGGACTCTAAATTACAATCATATATCTTCTGATACTATGATTGTCTAATGTCCTAAATCAATTATCCTTAATATCTTAGTGAATAATCAATTGTCGAACATCACATCAATTACTAAATAATTTCTAATTAATTCAATTAACTTTGCTTCTACATTGATTAATCACATCAACTAAGAATTTCTAACAAATCCTATATCAACTCTCGTATCATTAGGGTTTCTAACAATTATAATTGAAATTATAGAAATTGCAATCATAAATCATCCATATATTTCTTAATCCTATAAAATGAATACAATTATCATCTTAACAATCCAAAGTTTGATCAATTCCTACAAATAAAATTAACTAGCCATGGATTTGGAAACAAAAGCACAAATACAAATTGAAATTGCAAGGAAATTCATAATTGAAAGAACAAGTATTTCACAAAATTGCATAAGAATAATTGAAATAGATGTCATTAATTCTGTATTAGAAAAGATAATCTTTAATTGCAACTTCAACTTAGTCTCTACAGCAAAAGAAAAATCCTCTCAATGATCAAAGTGGTTCTCTTGAAGAATTCATCAAGAACTAAATAAAGATTATTGTACGACTCTCCATGTTTAAGGAAAAAGTGTCTAAAAATTCTCTACAAATGATGAAAGATAAGTTATTTATATGACAAATTAGGGTTGGCTCATGTGAAGTTTCTTTTATATGAAGGCCAGCGGGGTAAGTACAAGGCTGGCATTTAGGTCGGCAGAGTAGCCATCAAAAGTTGGCGACATAGATATCAAAGGCCACTGGTGTAAGTTATAAGTTGTAAGTCGGCTGCCATTAATTGCAATTTGCATGTGTTGATCCAGACTTTGTTAATTTCTGTAAAACTTCTCTAAATTGTCCGTAATTCCATTTTTAATTCCTTTAATTCCTACAATGTTCAAATGAAAATAATTAAGTACCATTTCTTAATGATTTCTATAAAATCAATAATGATTCTATCTAAATTAGCACTTTAAAACATGAGAAATATGCCTTTATTGACTTTGCCACACTTAAACTTTTGCTTATCCTTAAGTGAAATAAGCATAACTAAAGATCATTGAAAATACAAAATTTCCAATGGCTAATCCAAGACATCTAATACTTTACATTTTCAAACTCACTAATTTATAATGCCTGCTGCTTTAACCAAATTGAAATATGTGATTAGAATACTACAATTGAAATTAATCAACTATTCTATAGAAAATAAATTTTAATCCAAGCATTTAACCTAAGATTTTTATTTCGAAAGTACATACCCAATCCTAGAAGGAAAAACACCCATTTAAACTTCACAGTTGTAAGCAAGTATATTATCCCTCTAATTATTCTGACAAACAAATTAATAAGGTAGTGAAAGCATATGGTATCTTCTTTATCCCTAGATTTTCTTCCTTTTTTTTGTTTTTTTACATGCCTTAATTCATTTCTTGAATTGCATTCAAATTTCCATTTCTATTCCTTCCGTGCCCCCCCTCCCCCCTCCCTTTTTTTTAGTTCAATTATTGAACTTTTACCTTTTTGGCCTTCTTGTTATTGTGAGTGCATTGAGTCAACTTATCTTGAGCTTATCACCCAATTGACCAGGTTTTAAAGAGACCCTTATGAACTCTTCCTCACTTTAATATTCAAGTTAGAATACTCTTAACTCAATTTCTTGAGTTATTGGAGTAAAGGTTCTCAAGTTAGGGCACCATAGTAAGTTAATTATTTAAATCACAATCAGATGCTATCAATAATTTCTTTGTAAAATCTCTAGATTCAAAACAAGAAATTTAAGAACAAGTAAAGTTCAAGCTGATAAGAAAGTATAACTATTTGTAAATAAAAATTGGCATAAAAATTGATATTTTCATTTCCTATAATTCCTTCCCCCTACTATAGGATAGACAGTATCCATACTATCTTTTATTCAATATTTGAGAGGAAATAATAAAAAAAATTCACAACAATAAGAAATGAAAAACCGGTACTTCCCTAGATTCAAATTTGTAGCAACAATGAAAATTCCAAGCATAAGATCATTGCTATCATAGAATTTAGATTTAACCTGTCTGATCAAACGCCAAGAAACATAAAATAGCAAAGATAGCATAATACTATACTAAAGAGTACATAGTAGAGCTAATGATATAGAGTTACCTAAATAGATCGGTACTAAACAAAAATAACCAAACAACTAAATAAAAAAAAAATGAAAACATAAAAAAAGTACGCAAATATCTAACTGTCTCTATCAGTACTACTATTCTTTGCATTGGAAGTCTTAGAATGGAACTGCTCTATAGTTGCTGGTTGAAAACGAGAGATAGCAAACTTCAACATATTGAACATTGTAGTCCGAAAATTCTTATTCTTCTTCTTTTCTTTCCCAATTTCATTCTAGACTTCTCTAATTTTAGCACTCAATTGTTCATAACTGCTATCTAGAGGATGAGATGAAGTAGACACTCTAGTAGCAGGAGGATGATTTTCAAGAATATCTTTCTTGTTAACATGATGGGGCCTATTATTTATCTTGACCAATCTACAATGCTTAAATGGTGTGGCAGAAATAGGTTTACATAAGATTCCATTGTCCCTTCCGACTCTTAAAAAAACCCTATACCATTTAATAATACAGTAATATACCCACCACAAAAGATAACCTGTGTCTTGGTATCATCTATCTGTCTATAGATAAAATTTGCTATCTCTATTCCCAGATCTATCTAATATCAAGAAATCTTACTATATAGATAAAACATATCAAAACTGGTTACCGTATTATGGTTAATCTTCTTTCAACTGAGAGTATGAGCAAGGATATAATGGAGTAACCTATGCTCTACTGCTGAGAAAGTCATGGCGAGTGACTTTGAATGTACAAAATCATCCCACCTAGGATGAATCAACTGAAACCAAAATCTCTCAGCAGACATATCACTAGGCCAAGAGTTGGGTAAATTGACTTCCTCTTCCTCATTTAAACCTAAAAAATAGCCAATTTGACTCAATTCAATGACATGAATTTCTCTATAAACTTGAAATGTAAAAGTGGACATACACCTACTTCTCTCCAACTATGATGTGGATAAAAAATCAATGGCTATATTTCTATAAGTAAGTTCTTTTACCTTAAATAACCAAAACCATGTTTTATCAGTAACTATCTACTAGATTCTATCGTCCATTCCATACTCTTGCAAAATAGTCCAATCTAGATATTGTTGATTCATGAATGTCATTCATTGGAGCTTCTTCCTCCTTTCCTTAGCATATTCCTGAAGTGAGAGTAGATCGTTGCCCAAACTTCTAGAAGATGAGGTGATTGTTGTATTCTGTTTCTTTCTCGATTGCATCTTTTTAGGCGGCATGGTGAATTTAAAAAAAACATAGATCTCTATACATTGGTGGTGTACATTATCGACATATATGGGTAAACCCGCTAATAACCCGGACTTGAGTATTAGCCTTGAATTCAAATTTCATGCTTTTCTCTTTTTTGTGTTTTAATAAATAAATAAAAATTAACTAATAATGAATAAAAAATTTTAAAAATAAATGATAAAGAAATTAGTTTGATTAGACATGGATTACCTCCTATAAAGCGTTTAATTTGTAGTTGCTAGCTCGACTTTTTCGATCTTACTGTATGTCTTCGCTCACTACCATAGTGGTGTCAATGTTCATGTTTTCTCCTTCAAAATAATGCTTGAGGAGATGACTATTTACTTTGAAAGTGCGATTGTCTCTTGTCTTTAACTCAACTATACCATAAGGAAAAACATTTGCTATTTCAAATGGTCCAAACCATTGAGATTTTAACTTAGGAACAATTTTAGTTATGAGTTGTATAATAACACTTTCTAACTAGGTATAAACTCCCGTTGATGAATGTTCCTGTCATGCCATTGCTTGGCTCTCTCGTTGTAGATCTTAGCGTTTTCATAAGCTTCTTCTTTGATCTCATCCAACTAGTTCAATTAAAGCAATCACTTTTCACCTATAGCTTGTAAATCAAAATTAAGGTATTTTATGGCCTAATAAGCCTTGTGCTCAAGGTTTATAGGTCGGTGACATGATTTACCACAAATAATTTTGTATGGGACATTCCTATAGGGGTTTTAAAAGTTGTCCTATAAGCTTACAATGCATCATCGAGTTTTAGAGACTAGTCTTTCCTAGATGCATTGACAGTCTTTTTTATGATATGCTTTATTTTCTTATTAGACACCTTAACTTATCCACAAGTTTGTAGATGATACAGGGTGGCAAGTTTATGAGTGACACCATATTTTGTTCACAATTTTTGAATTTTCTCATTGTAAAAATGTGAACCCCCATCAGTTATAATAGCCTTGGGTACCCCAAACCTGGAAAAAATTTTCTTTTTCAAAAATTTAATTACCACTTTATCATCGTTAGTTTTTAGAGCTACTACTGCTATACATTTCAACACATAATGTACTACCAGAAGTAGATATTTTTTAGAAAAAGATAAAGGGAGAGGATATTCCCCATACATCAAAAAGCTCAATTACCAGAATACTCTTGTGGTAATTCATGTCTCCTAGAAATATTCTTGGTCCTTTGGCATTGAGCACAAGACATAACATAATTCCTGCAATTACTAAACAAACTAGGCTAGTAAAATTCACAAGATAAAATTTTAGCTGCAATTTTTTTTTCACCAAAGTGACCCTTTACTTCTTTAGAATGATAGTGTTGAATTATGCTAAGCTGCTTTATTTCAGGCACAAAATGTCGAATGACTTGGTCAGCACAAATTTTAAAAAGATATAATTCATCTCAAAAATAAAATTTCACGTCATTTAAAAACTTCATTTTCTTTTAAAATGAGAAACCATATGGTATGATTTCACTAATTATGTAATTAACTATATCAGCATACCAAGGTAATCCTTAGATCTCTACTGCATTCAATTGTTCATCAAGGAACTTTTCATTAATAGGTAGCTCTAAACACTTCAATTGTAATCGAGATAAATGATCATCAATTACATTTTTAGTTCCCTTTTTATCTTTAATTTCAAGGTCAAATTCTTGCAGTAATAAGATTCATCGAATTAACTTAGGTTTAGCATTTTCTTTAGTAAAAAAATATTTCAAAGCAGCATGGTCTATGTATACTATGATCTTAGAAACTATGAGATAAGGCCTAAACTTGTCACAAGTGAATATAACCACTAAATGTTCTTTCTCTGTTGTGGCATAGTTTCTCTAAGCCTCATTCAAAGTTCTACTTGCATAGTATATAACATGAAATAACTTACCTCTCCTCTACCCAAGCATTGCTCCTATAGCATAGTTGCTAACATCACACATCATCTCGAAAGGAATCTCCCAATCTAGTGCAACAATCATTGCTGCCAAAGTAAGCTTCTCCTTTAATAGTATGAATGCCTGCAAATAACTATCATAAAAAAACAAAGGTAGAATCTTTTTCAAGCAAATTAAAAAGAGGTCTAGAGATTTTAGAGAAGTCCTTAATAAATCCCCTATAGAAGCCAACATGCCTTAGGAAGCTCTTGACTCCTTTGATTAAAGTAGGTGATAGCAATTTCTCTATTATCTCCACTTTGGCTCTATCAACTTCAATCCCCTTTTTCAACAACTAGTGACCTAAGACTAATCCCTCTCTTATCATAAAATGGCATTTTTGCTAATTCAAAAGTAGATTAGTCTCTTTGTACCTTTTAAGCACATAGCTTAAATTATTTAGACGTGAATCAAATGAATTTCCAAAGACAGAGAAGTCATCCATAAATATTTCAATAAAATCTTCTAACATGTTAGAAAATATAGACATCATGCTTCTTTGAAAAGTCGCGGGTGCATTACAAAGACCACAGGACATTCTCCTAAATGCAAAAGTGCCATAAGGACATGTAAAAGTGGTTTTCTCCTAGTCCTTGGGTGTGATATGAATTTCATTGTAACTAGATTATCCATCTAAAAAACAATAATAATCATGCCCTAAAAGTTTTTTTAACATCTGATCTATGAAAGGAAGGAAGAAGTGGTCTTTACGAGTGGCATCATTCAGTTTTCTATAATCTATACAAACTTTCCTCCTTGTCACAATACGATTAGGGATTAAATCATTAACTTCATTTTTAACCACAGTCATACCACCTTTTTTTGGCACTACCTAAATAGGATTAACCCACTTACTATCTAAGATAAGGTAGATAATATTTGCATCCAGTAATGTGAGTACCTCTTTCATCACTACCTTTTTGAGAGTTAGGTTGAGTTGTGTTTGTGGCTGTACTATGAGTTTTCACTTAGCCTTAAGTAATATCTTATGAGTGTAAATTAAGGGACTAATCCCCTTTATATTGGTAATAGTATACCTAATGGCTTCTTAATGCTCTCTCAGAACTCTAATAAGTTGTTTCTCCTGGTCACCTACTAAAGAGGAGGACATAATAATTGGTAAAGTATCATTTATTTCATGATAAGCATATTTTAAATGACTAGGTAAAGGTTTAAGTTCAAGCACTGGGGGTTATGTTAATGATGGAATTGGCTTATGCTCATTAGTACCTAGTTCTTCATAGTATCTAGCTTTGATTTTTGACACTTATTCCTTATATTCTTCTTTATGCCCATTGTCATCACTCTAATCATCCAGATCCCTAAGAATTGACTCCATGATATCTAATCCTACTTTCTCTTCTATAGACTCATAGGTAATCTCATAAAAAATGTTAATAATGTAATAGGAATTACAATCATCAAAATGCTTTATGACTTCATAAACAATAAACGTTACCTGATCATCTATAACTCTTAAAGTCGGCTTACCTTATTCTATGCTTATCAACAACTTACCTATTGCAAGAAACGGTCTGCCCAAGATCATGGGTACCTCTTTGTCTTCTTCCATCTCCAGGACTATAAAGTCGACTAGGAAGATAAATTTATCTACCTTCACCAGGACATTTTTAACAATACACCTTGGGTATTTGATACTCTTATCAGTAAGTTGCAAGGTGACATAAGTCTCCTTATAATCTCTAAGTTCCAGCTTCTTGAAAATAGACAAGAGCATTAAGTTTATACTTACACTTATTAGGAAGAGTTCATCTTCTTAGGATATGTAGTTAGACGAAGAGGATTGAAAGTGGATGAAGAGAAGGTACGAGCTATCGTTGAGTTACCAACCCTAACCTCTTATGTCGAGGTGAGAAGTTTACATGGATTGGCATCATTCTACTGATGATTTATCTAAGGATTTAGCATGAGCATAATGCCTCTGAATAAGCTGGTAAAGAAGAATGTATAGTTCAAGTAGGGAGAGAAAGAGGAGAAGAGTTTTTCAGAGGTAAAAGTAAGGTTGACCTTATCATTAGTCTTGACTCTACCAGACTTTGATAGAGTATTTGAGCTTGAATACGATGTGTTAAGTGTTAGCATTGAAGCTATGCTAATGCAAGAAGGTCAACTTATCGCTTATCATAGTGAGAAGCTTAAGGGAGGGCAATTGAACTATTTTGTATACGACAAAGAGCTTTTGGCCTTGATCCAAGCTCTTTGCTTATGGTGACATTATCTTCTATCAAAAGAGTTTCTCATATATATGGATCATGAGTCCTTGAGATATTTGCAGAGCTAATCTAAGCTTTCCAAATGCTAGCCTGATGGATTGAATTTTTGAAAGATTTAATTTTGTCATCAACTATAAGAAAGGTAAGAATAACCTAGTTGTTGATGCGCTATTGAGGAGACATACTCTACTCACTAAGTTGTAGACTAGGTTATTAAGGTTTGCAACCATTCAAGAGTAGTATTAGAATGATTCTCATTTTAGCCCTATGTATAATCACTGTAGAGAAGGAAGCCTAGTGGATGAATACCATATAAAGGATGGTTTTTTGTTTGGAGGTGGCAAGTTGTATGTACCAACTTGTTCTATAAGGGAGCTACCTATGAGAGAAGCCCATAATGGAAGACTTTTCGAACACTTTAGGGAATGGAGAATGTATGAGTTGGTAAATGATGAATTCTTCTAGCTTATAATGAAGAGTGATGTGAATTGTATGATTGAGGGATGTGCCATCTATAAGAAAGCAAAGAGCTAAGAAGAATAATGGAAAGTAATGGCTTTACCTATTCATACTAAACTATGGGTCGACCTAAGCATGGATTTTGTCCTCAAATTACCTAAGGTAAAGATTCCGTGTTGTTATCATGGATAGGATTAGAAAACAGGCAAATTTCATGCCTTGCACTAAAACTAACGATGTTTTTGCTATTAGTTTTTTGTTTTTGCAAGAAATAGTTCACTTATACAAAGTACCAAGGAGTGTGGTATCCAACAGGGACTTAAAATTTCTAAGCCATTTCTAGAGAACCCTATAGCATCGTATGGGAACCAAACTACTATTCAACACCTCTTACCTTGCCTAGAATAATGACCAGACGAAAGTGGTCAACTGTACCCTAGGATTACTACTTTGAGTTGTAATAGGGAAGAACTTAACCAATTAGGTTGTCTGCCTACTCGTAGTTGAATTTGCTTAGAACAAAATAGTACATGCCACCATTAGGTATGCCTCATTTGAGGTTGTCTATGGTTTCAACCCCAAACTACCTCTTGATCACACTCTTATGCCATCCATTGACCAAGAAGATCTTAAGGCAAGAACTAGAGCCTTATCCATCCAGCAGATCTACCAATAAGTTACCCAGTAGATTGATAGAGTAACTATAAACCTAAAGTAGAAAGCCAAAGGAAGGAAGACTAAGTGTGGTTTCATTAAGTAAGCAAACATTCCTTGATAAGAGGAAGAGTAAGATATTTGCTAGGGTTGAAGGACTGTTTCGGATACCCCAAAAGATTAGTGATAATACATAGAAACTTGAGCTTTTAGAAGAATTTGGAGTGTCAAACATGTTTAGTGTTGCCAACTTCAAACCTTATCAACCCTAGGAGAACTTAGTCAATGACTAGCTAGATTTGATCCCAAATCCTAATTAGCTAGGTATGGATGATAGGAATTAGACTACTATACCCTTAACATAAGTTGAACCCGAGAGCCAGAAAGCATGGCTAAGCGAATTCTTTTCTTATGACCTACCATTAAGTATAACCTACTACAATTTACCGAACTGATGCCCTGGTCTAGCCCAACCATCTTATTCTTCTTTACTATCTCTAATGGTCAATTAGAGCTATACTCAGCAACTTGACAAATCCAACCACTCACCTAACTGACCAGAACTTAAGTCATACTGAATTTGTTCGAGATGAATTCACCTTAGAAAAATTATCTATGCAACTTAGCATAACTAACTTACCACCTTTGCTTAGTACCTTCGCTTGGTTGATACCAAACTGATTGTATAGGATTGTCCTTTCTACCAGAAAGGCATCGATTCACAAACAGCTATGTATCTAAGTAACCATTTGATAGAATCCTTCGTATAAGATACTTACTTTTGTTGTATTTTCAATTGTACCCTTTATTTTTCCTTTTATATTAATTCTTTTAAGCATTACCCTTTTAGTCCTTTCCATTTTAGGTAAGTAGCCCTAATTTTTTGGGCATAAATACCCACTATACAGGTAGCTACAATCATCATCATCATCTCAGAATATTGAATATACTTTGCTTCTTTTATGTGAACATTGCTTTTGTTAGCTTGTTTTCTTACTTCACTCCCATCTCAATCCTTTAGCAAAGCTATCTAGTGAGTACCTTCACCGGACCATCTCGTATATCATATTGAGTTGTACCATGGGTCCTTGGAAGTTCCCGAGTGCATCATATCCTTTGATTTGTTCGAGGTTCAACATATTTTTTTCCCGTTTTCATGCCATTCCCATCTCTCTCTTCGAGCTTTTTATAAGCTTTAAGCTACCTTAATACACTCCCCCTTGTTTGCTCTTAGCATAGGCATTAGACACTAAGCACAATCACTCTTGATATCAGCCGTATTAGTAACATTTTCATGAGGAAATGAATCACCTACTCTAGAAGTGGTAACAAGATCTTAGGATCCTAGCTTCATTGTTGAGCATCAGTTGAGTCATCAAATTTTGAGCCAAAGAGTGTAGAAAGGAACAAGAATTGTAAGTTTAGATGTGAGAAGGAAAATTTGAGTTATAAAGTGTTAATGCAAAAAGTATAGTCTACTGCTTAAAGAATAATGAGAAGGGAATAAAGAGAAAAAGATAGAGAGTAAGGAACAACAATGAAGATAGAAAATGGGAATGAATTTTGGGGATCCGTAAAAGGATATGGTTACAAACAGTTTCCAACATATGATTATACAATCCTTGCAAAAATCGAACAAATACTTTTAAATTATGTCGTAAAAATTGTGCGTAGCATCTGATATGTCTACATGATTTCTTAAAATTGAGATATGAACTATTATCTATTAGATGCAAAACTTCTCCAACAATCCTACAAAATGCAAATCGGTATTAATAAAAAATATACGTTCTCATAAAAGTAAGATTTGGACAATAAGCTAAGGGAGAATGAAAGTTGGATACCCTAAACTCCACTAATACTAACTTTATGATACCGTATGAGATTGGCTTAATACAACATATTACTCCCCTTGTTGTCATCACTAAGGGGAGCTAGAGGATAAATATTGATAGAGAATTCCACCTTAAGGCACTAAAAACCCTAAATCGACTTGGAAGAGTTCATTTCAACCTCTTGTACTGCACATCGAACCTTTTCTATTAAATGTACTATTGTTAAGGACTTGATAGCATAAGAAGCTAATGAGCTCGGGGCATAACAGGATGCCCAAAGTATATTAGACTAGCTTTAATAGCTCAGTTAAGTGACATAGAGCTTGGGTAGATATAGACAAGAGTATAAGTTTTTCAAATGTAAACATTAGCGCAAGTAGTTAGAACTTTTTACATAAATAACTATTCACTAGCCACCAATAAGATAGCGACAGTCTAGAATTATAGGGCTTGGTCTATAATTGAATTCCCCTACATTTGAGTTCTAAAGGCAATGGTTGCATGGCTATTGCTAAACCTCAATTATAAATAGAGCTCGACCTCTTATTGTAAGTTTTTTTCTAGCCACTCATACTTCACATACTCTCTACTCTTTTTACTTCCTTATATTTTACCTATTAGAACATAACGCATTGGAGTGGCTACGACTGAAGTAGCCCTAGCATTCCCTATAGCCTAACTTTCTTTCCTTTTTGTAGAATTGAAGATTAAAAGTGTCATGAGTTTCCTTGGCTCAATTTTACCATCGATACATATGTATGAGGCATTTGAACTTTAAGGAAGTACGATTAGTAGTTAACAACAATAAATTAGTTTACTAAGTTTTACCTAAAAATGAAAGAAATCAATCGTTAACTGTCATATTCAGGCATGAAACTACCTTAAACTTGTTTTTATGCTATAATATCTCCAAAGATCATTATATTTCTTGACATGCAAAAACTATAGTAGTAGGTACTCCTTTTCTATAGCTTAGTATTTTGCAAATAGGGTGTTGCATGGAGTTACATTAAGAAGAATAAAGGATTCAATATATGTTGCTACATATGTGGTACTTGAAATGGAAGAGGAAGGAAGAAAATAGACTTGTTAAGTGCTTGTTCTAGTTAGATTAGAGGTCTTAAGCCTTTTTCATATGAGTTTCCAAGCATGTCTAAGTGAGAAAGTGAAAAGAAAATGAAGGAAAATGAGGGAATGTTAAGAAAAAATGGAAAGGTCGAAGAGGGAGATGGAATAAGAGAGAAAGAAAGATTTAGTGTTGGTGTACGATATTTAGCGAGGAAGGAAATAGGAAGGGGTTGCAAGGTAAGTTTTTGGATCTTATTTTTTATAATTTAATTAGTCTTTCAACTAATTTTTTAGTAATATTATATGCTTAAATTAATCGAATTGTAGTAGGTAATGTCTTAAATTAGTGATAAGTTCCTTAGATTTTCATTACTTTACAAAGTTGGCATGACAAGTACATTTGGCACTTTTCTTTTAGTCCTATTTTAATTTAGAATAGAATAAGAAAGAAGGCATTCAAATGTATAAGAGGTGTTATTTTATCACTTATAAGGCATAGGTTATTTTTATTATTACGTCATGTTCAATTTATTTGTTTCACTAAGTTGTTATATGTAAGATTTTACAATCACTTATTTTAAACTTTTAGAGGGTATCTTATCTTTCAATTTAGCTAAGCCTTACAAATGACTATTACTCTTAGCAAGGACTCTTATATCAAATTAGGTGCTTTGCACGAATTCATAAATTTTTGAATACTAATGATTGCCTTACTATTAAGATAGCTTTAGTAGATTACTATACTAAAACATATCAAGTTCTTGATGGTCTTACATCAATTCTCAACCTTTAGACTACATTCTTAATGTCCAATGTGTTTCATTACTATGTTTATTGCTCTCCAGTTTAAGTTTGTATTCTTCTCACTTTTATTTGGTCAAAACTTGAGCTAACTAGTTTCTAACAATATACATGTCACTTTTCTTCTTAAATATACAAGGTTAACTTTCAGGGGACTCACACTAAAAATTTGTAAGGTTAATCATTAACTTAATTGGAAGTTTTTAAAGATCATTTAAAAGGAAAATTTTAAGTTTTAGGGAAAACTTTTCAAAACTAATCATATCCTTTGCACTTGATTGTAAAAAGGGAAGTAAAAAATTAAGTTAGAATGGTTAAATGAACATTGTAGAGTTTGCTAGATATTTGTTAAATATGGAATTACCATTAAGTAACTGAACCCTTAAAATTGAAAGAATATAAAAGTAAGGTTAAAAAGTTATGTACTTGTGATCATGACATGTGTAAAGCTTCTTTTTCCTTTTCCATTTGGGTTTAAGAAAAACCCTTAGAGCCTCTTTTATACATGCCCTTTTTCGTAACACATAACATTCATTTTCTTCCATTTTGCTCTCAAAGATAACAAACTAAAGACCTTCTCTAAAACCCTAATCACTTAACTTTACAACCCTATGTTCTCTTAAAACCCTTTAGTAACCTAGCTTGATTAATGTGTTAAATGTAGGATTAACTGATCAAAAGACATCCTACAGTTGGGTAAGGAGATTCACATGATCACAAGAAGGTAAAATTAAGATAATCTCAACTACTTAAGGGTTATGCTAGTTTAAGACTTAAAAATTTTAATATTAGTAACTAGTTGAAGGATTTGCGTTGAAGTTGTGTGAAGAAGTCAGAGAAAGCTCCATGTTTTGGTTGATAAAGGTGGTAGCTAGCTAGGAAGTTCAAGGTGTTTGTTGCTTCATTCAAAGGTAAGTCTCATATTTATTGATGATATGGTTGTTTTTGAAGGTTTAACGGATTTATGAGAAAAATATTGATGAGTGATGGTATTTAGTAGAATTTACTTAGGAAAATGAATGTGTATGGAACCTTCATGAACAACACATGTATGTCGTGAATGTGATGTATTTACTTGATGATTTGGTTGAAGTAACTTGCTATTCTTGGTGATTTAAGCATGACTGATATTTGGATAGTTGATTAAGGATGATAAAATCATGGAACACTAAATCTTTATCTTAGCCATGTTGTACATGTATTTTTAGGGTCTAATTTTGTTGGTTGATAAAGTAATTAAGCCCATGATGTAATAATTTTTGTGATTAGACAATGATTAACTGTAGTAGATTTAAGTTTAGGGCTTGATCTCTAAAGTTCCCCCTTTGTTGTTCATGCTACTTCCCCATATATGAAATGTACATGTTTGTTCATTTGATTTATAAATTCGAAATGAGAATGTGTTTACATGATGAATGACAAGAAAAATATCATGGTAAATGGTGGTTTACATGTTAAGTAGTGTACATATGTTGATTAACATGTCAAATCTTGCAAGATCAAGTGATTTGCTTACTTAATGGCCTTTAGGTTAATGTAATTTCTAGAAATTATGACCATAGATCAAGCTTGCTTATGATAGTAAAATGACTTCATAATGTTTTGATAGATTACTCTTTAATTTGGTAGTTAAATTGATAAATTAAAGTGGCTAAACGATGACTTTAGAATATAAAAGAGATTGTTTCCTTTTCGTATTTTGTATTGCCACATCATGAAATGATTATAGAAAATTTTGCAAATTAAATTGTTAATGTTATGAAATTAAGGTTTTGGAAGACTTTAAAATAAGTTAGGCTTGATTACATGTCAATATGGGCTTTAAGATTGGCTTTGGCATAAAGGTGCAAAATTGAGATGTAATTGGGCCTAAATGAGCAATAAATAGTTTGGTCATAACATGGGTTTCCCCCTTCAAAATTGTAGATGGCTTATGACCTATATCAGTCTACCAAGAACTAATTTCCTAAACCATATAATCAGTTTTCTAAAATTTCATAAGGAACATAATATACGTAATCAAGTTAATGGGCTGAAATAAGCATGACCTAAAATGGGCTTTAAAAATATAATATGAACAATCTATATAGGCTTATCTGATGCCTCAAAATGGTAAGCCCATCTCTTCCCTACGCCCATAACCTAAATGGACTTCGATAATATAAAATAATGGACCTAATACACATAATTAGACTAATTAGTCTCAAATTAATTTCTTAATACGCGTAAATTGGATGACTACATAAATGAGATAAAACTTGTTGAATCTATTAGACCTATTAAGAGAATAAATTAATAAAAAACCTTAATGGGAGCAATTGCAAATACTAATTGGGCCCATTCTCCTATTTTAAGGCCTAAAAACTTATGGATCATATTAAACGAGACTGAAAAGCCTACTTGATGTCCCTTAAGGTCGAACATGTAAGGATATAAAACACATACATGTGGAATGATGGAACTAATTGAGGATAGGTGGAACCAATATGAGTTCTAATGTGGGTTTAGCTAATCTTAAGCTACTTACAAGGATATTATGAACATAAGAAGCACAATATGACCTAATTCTAACATTTAATACGATATATGAATGAAGAAATGAGGCTCACTCACCATTATTTCTTACTAAAGTGAATAAATAAGAGTAAAGCTTAAAATTAGAGGATAATACTTGCAAGAATAAAGGAAAAAAGTGTAAAAGACAATATTCATTAAAACATGTACAACTAATGCAATAATGGGACTATCCTTAAGGTTGTAATACATAAAGGAAATTACCAAAAGGGCAAAATGCTTAAGTAGTAAAAATGTGTATTTGAAGATCATGAGTAAAGGGGTAAAATGGAAAAGAGACAAATAGAATATGAACCTACTGTAATAGTGTCAATGAACTTGTCAAATAAGCACTAGATGTAGCTTTAGCAGAAGATTTGAAATAGAATTGTGTTGTTCAAAATGATGAGGTTAGGGATATACTGAAAAGCTAAGATAAGATTGTAGGCAAGTCAGATTGGATGATCATTACTTGGAGAATTAATTGGAGAACAAAATAGTGGGGTGGAGGTCGACTCAGTTATCATGGCAATTAGTTGTTAATGCTTAGTAAAGTGGCTGAGGCCAAAGAAAAGGAAGGAAATCTCATCCTTTATCGATTAGTTGTCTATAATGTGGTGAATGAGGTTCTATAGTCTTAAAGCTCAGCTTCAAGTTAATGGTTGGAAGACTTAATTCCCTCCATCTCCTAGAAGAAATTGAGGATTTGCTCTCAAGCTTAGAGGGTCTTCAATTAACTCATCTTCTTCAATGTGGTATGGGATAAAGTCAAATATGTTGAAGGTGGTAGAAACTCCATAGTTTTCTAGTAACTTAATTCGATAAGCATTGTCACTGATTTTCTATAAAACCTTAATGGGACCATCCGTTCGAGGCAATAATTTATTCTTCCTCAAATGTAGAAATCAGTCCTTACTATGGTGGATCCATACTAAGCCACCTAACTTAAATAGCACTATTTTCCTTCCTCAGCTTCTTTGTTGTTGTTATTTACCATTATTCTTAACAATCTGATCTACAACCTTTTAGTATAGGTGTTGGATTTCTTGAGCTTAATTGAATCTATTTATACTTTCTTTAAAAGACTTTGCTGCTACTACTAAATTCAAAGGAGTGGTATTGTTGTGCTTATACACAACTTTGAAAGGGATCTTTTTAGTTATGTTATGGATAGATCGGTTGTAGGAAAACTTGATGATGGGTAGGCATTAGATCCCCTTCAGTGAGATTCTTGCTAACAATAGCTCAAAGTAAAACACCTAATGTTTGTTGACCATCTTGGTCTATCCATTTGTTTATGGGTGGTTAAAGGTATTAAACATGAGCTCAATGCTGAAACTCTTCCATATCATCCTTTAGAAGAAGCTAAGAAATTTAGTGTCTTGATTTAAATGTGTAATCTTTAGAATGCCATACAATCATATAACTTCTTACAAGATAATGTTAGCAAAATAAAAGCCATCATCTATTTTATTAAAATGTGCCATTTTACTAAAGCGGTCAACAGTGACCATAATTATGTCTTTTCCTTTAGATGCTTAGGTTAAACCTAGCATGAAGATCATAATCAAGTCATCCCAAGGTCAAACTTAAGCAAGTAGAAATGTATACTTCCTAAAGGGCTCCTTTCTCCCCTTTACCTATTTACAAACTTCGCATCTTTCCTTGAGCTTATGGACATCTTTAGACAAACTAAGCTAGTAAAACTTCTCTTTCAATAACTCAGTGATTCTCTTCTCTTTGAAGAGTTTGAATAGTGCTTTACTATGAGCTTCTCTCACCAATAGTTCCCTTAGGGAATAGCTTAGAGTGTAAAGCTTTCCTCTAGAGAATAAAATTAAATACCTATCTATCATATAATAGCTATTTACAATAATTCCAACTTTGCAATTGTTTACCATAGGATCAGATTAGGGGTCTTGAGCATATATGATGGATTGTTGATCTCTGGACCCCTCACTCGCTCCTATCTCTAAGGCCTACAGTCTTTTATGAGGAGGATACTCTCATGCTAGCCTACTAACAACAAGCTCTTGTATATGAAAGAGGTATGGGTGAACTCATTAAGGCCCTAATTTGGATGTACTCTTCTCTACTTTGACTCTTGTCTAGTCTTTGACTACTTGAATGTTGAAGCCGACCTGCCGAGCGCTATGCCTAAGGTTACTACATACTGAGCCTTCCTCTTCTAACCTATAGAAATTATAAGTGCTAAGGCCAACCTATCGAGTGTCGAGATCGAAGCTACTATACGCTGTGCTTTACTCATTTAACCTATTGAACAACATTGTCCTTTATTTGTTTTAGCAACTCTAAATTCCCTTCATTAGTAGTAACTACAGCATTAATATAGCTCAGTCACTTTGCCTTAAGATTCGCTAATATGAACCTATTGACAAGCTACTAGCTGTTCGTTACTTTTATGATATTTGTACCATATTCCTTTTCATCATTTGTCATATTTACCCTTTTTCATACACATTAGGAATCTTTTTCTTCATTGCCTTTTATGTAATTTTCCTTATTTGTATTGTTACCCTAAAGGACTTACTATAAATAGTCATTTTATTATGGCCGCAATCATCAGAAACCTTACACTATGAATATTCTTGTTCTTGTGAGATATTCCTCTTTGAGTACATTTTCTTCTACACTCTTATCTAATCTTATCAACTAGCTCGAAATTAGTAGCGAGTGGAACTTAGCATTAGCTTATGGAACTTAGCATTAGCTTATGAGTCATATCAAGCGAAGTGTTAAGTTATGTCATGTTCATTAATACATCATATCCTCCGATTAGTTTCACAAAAGCTATTGTGTTTACTAACCTTCCCACTGTCCTTTTCTTCGATATCTTAAAGGACCCATTTGATTACTACTCCCTGTGGTAAGTCTTAGTAATTATTGAGCTCCAAGGTATGGCATATAATTTTAGTATCAGAGCTTAAGGTTACAACCAAAAACTTAGTGTTGAAGTAGTTCCTACTAGTATGTTTGTTTTATTATACTCTGTTTCTCAAGTAGAAAACAGAGTAAGTTCTTAAGTTACTATGATAAGTCGTATTATTGAAGTTGTACGAGAACTTCTTTTAAATAGTTAACTTTCTAGTGTTTATATTAAGAAATGTTGAATCTTAGTATTCAAGGAGAGATTAATGATGTTGAAAGTGATGCTCTTGGTTGCGGTTGTATTACTTAATAGACCCCGTGAACTACTAACGAGCAAATACAAGACTCGGCTACCATCATAGCCAATCTAGCTATTTCTATATAGAGAGTAGTAAAGATGGGGCCATAAGAAAGAGTTGTTGCTAAACAAGGCAAAGGAGTTAGAGAAAGGCCGAGAAAATAGGTGGGTGAAAATCGAGCACCTAAAACTATTATTGTAAACCTAGCTCTAACCTGACATGCTGACAAAGTTATGAGAAGGAGGCTTGAGTTGGATGAAGTCGATGAGTAATACAAGTAAGAGTAGTATGATGGGTTAGAAGAATGTGAGTTCTACACTCCGAGAGGAACCGACCATATTAAAGTGTAGATTTCGAGCTTTCATGAGTTTAGTAGTGCTGATGACTACCTAGGCTAGGAGGAGAAGATTGAAAAGATGTTCAACTTTTATGATTATGAAGGCATTGTTCGTATTCGAGTAGCTACATTACAATTTTCTAGGAATGTAGCAATGTGGCAGAAGAATTTACAGAATGTATGCTTAAGAGCTAACAAGAAATTCGAATGATGAAGAGAGTTCTTAGAAGTAGGTTTCTCCTAAAATGCTATAGGCAAGACACCTTCTGATGCCTTTAAGAACTTAAACATGGTAGTCAACTTGTTGATGATTATGTTTAAGAGTTTTAGTTATTGATGATCTACTGTGATGTCAAAGAACTCAAGGCATAAACAATAGTGAGGTTCAATTCTAGCTTGAGGACTAAGATTGGTAATATAGTAGTGGTACAAAGGATAAGAAGTCTAAATGAAACCATTTAAGTATCTCAAAGAGTAGAAAGGTTAAAGAGAAGTCAGCTTAGCCGAGCCTTGAGCAACTAACGCAGCTTGTCGAGCCAAACTGGATACGATCGAGCTCAATATAGTTCATAAGTAGACTGTCAAGGTCAGATGTTGAGTAGACTTGATGATGGTTGAGGTAAGATCAAGGTCAAGGAACCTGAGGTTAAGAAGGACTAAGATTAGAGCTTAAGAAGGAAGACTCTAGAGATTAAGTATTTCAAGTGTCTTGTTTTTGGAGATGTGGCTAATAAGTACCCAAATTGACGTGCCATAACCATCAAGGTAGATAAACCCCATTTTGAGGTGGAAAGTACTAGTGAAGGTGAGGAGGAGGTGGATGTTATTCACTTGTTGAGAAAATTTCAAGAAGACTTAGATATTGTAGTCCTACTTGAAATGGGAGCTGAGTATTCTATGGTCGTATGGTGATCTCTTAATACCTTCAACTTTGATAAGAATGAGCAAAAGGAGAACCTCTTCCATACAAACTGCTGAGTAAATGGAAAGCTGTATGCCTTGATCATTGATGGAGGGAGTTGTACTAATGTAATAGCTTAAGGAGTGGTGAAGGCCTTGAAATTACCAACATATCTTCACCTTAAGTCATACAAGATTCATTGGCCAAATGAGAAGGGATGTCTACCTATTACCGAGGAAGTTAAAGTGCCAATTACTATTGGTGATAGATACTAGGATGAGGTGCTATGCAACGTCTTTCCCATGAGTACTTCACACTTATTACGTAGTCAACCTTAACTATTTAATTTGAGAGTGTTGCATGATGGATATAGGAACACCTATATGTTGCAAAAGGACGAAAAGGTCATGCTAACCTTAATAAGGCCTAAAGAGTTCTAAAAGTCACAAGAGAAGATTATTAGATCATTATAGAGGAAGTCTTTAGTGATTTCCTAAGCCCAATTTTCCAAAGAGGTTAAGGTAAAAGAGTGTGTACCCCTATTAGTCAAGAGACTTCTTGAGTTGAAGGAGATCAAAGCCTTACCTATTGAGGTGTAGCCATTACTTTAACAGTATGCTGAATTGTTTCCAACTAAGTTGCTAAGAGGACCACCACTTATCAAAGGGATAGAGCATTACATTGAGCTCCATCCTAGAGTCACTTTACCTAATTGACTTATTTGTAGACTCAACCTTGAATAGGTAGCTAAGTTGAAGAAATAAGTCAATGAGTTGATTGAGTGAGGATATGTCTAGGAGTGCATGAGCCCCTTTGTTGTACTAACTGTCCTAGTACTAAAGAAAGATGGCTCATGGAGAATGTACATTGATAGCCCAACAATCAACATAATCACTATCAAATACCGATATTCGATCTTACGATTAGATGATATGCTTGATGAGTTGTATGGTGCATAAGTATTTTCAAAGGTTAGTCTGAAGAGTGTGTACCACTAGATATGAATGAGACCTAGAGATGAGTGAAAAACTGCTTTCAAAATGAAGGACAGTTTATTCTAGTAGATGGTAATGTCGTTTGGTCTTATAAATGTGTTGAACACCTTTATGCGGCTCATGAATCATGTCTTGAGGTCATTAATTAGTAAATGTATTGTTATATACTTCAATGACATTTTAGTATATAGTATTGACCTCATTTCCTATGTCATTAACTTGAGATCTATGTTTGATATCCTCTATGCCAGGCAGTTATTTAGCAATTTAAAGAAGTGCATATTCTACTAAAGCGAGGTTGTATTTCTTAATTATGTTGTTTTTTAGGGAGGTATCAGAGTTAGTGTCAAGAATGTCTAAGCTATTCTCGAATAGCTAATGTCGATTAGTGCTATCGAAGTAAGGAGTTTTCATGGTCTATCTTCATTTTATCGAAGATTCATTGGTAACTTTTGTTCCATAGCTACCCCATTAATTGAGATAACTAGGAAAAACTTAAAATTCAAACGGTTTGAGAAAGCTTCGATGAGATTGAGTCCATGTTGACTTTTGCCTTAGTATTCGTTTTGCTTGGCTTTAAGAAAGTTTTTGAGTTAAAATATCACGCATCTAGAGTCAGCATTAGAGTTGCTCTTATGCAAGAGCGTCAACCAGTTGGATACTTTAGCAAGAAACTCAGAGGTGCCATACTAAATTACTTAGTGTATGATAACGAGTTCCATGTCCTCATTCGTGCCCTTCAAAATTATTAATACTACTTTCTGTCGAGAGAGTTTATCATCTACATGGACTATGAATCTCTTAAACATCTCAAAGGACAACAAAAACTTTCCCAATGCCATGTTAAGCGAGTTGAATACCTAGAAACTTTCTACTATGTCATTAGATATAAGAAAGGGAGTACCAACATCATAGTCGATGCACTTTCTTGTTGACATGTCCTTATTACCACTTTATAAGCTAAGATACTTGGGTTTGGTACCTAACCCGATCAATATGAGTTATCTATCTTTTAGACCTATAGTGGCCAAATGAAACGTAAGATGAATAGTGGATGGGTTCTATTTAAGCTAAGGATTTATGATGAAAGGAAAACAAATTTGTGCATTGAGTGGGTTTGCAATGGAATTACTTGTCCGAGAAGCCCATGCTGGAGGCTTAGCTAGCTACTTTGGCGAGAAGAGAACAGCCAGTTGCTGAATGAACATTTCTGTTGGCCTAGGATGATAAAGGATGTGTGCAAAGTTCTTGAGTGTTGTGAGGTATGCAAACAAGCTAAAGGAAGAAAGGAGCCATATAGAGAGTATATGCCTCTTCTTATACCAAAACAACTATGGACTAATTTGATTATAGATTTCATGCTCGGTGTACCCAAAACACCATGAAGACATGATTCTATTATAGTAGTGGTCGATCAGTTCAACAAAATGAGCTACTTCATCCCTTGCCACAAAACTAATAATGCTTTATTTGTTACTAACCTCTTTTTGTCGGAGGTTGTGCGATTACATAGAGTACCAAGGAGTATTGTATCTAATCATAATTCAAAGTTCACAAGCTTCTTTTGGAGAACTATATGGAAGAAGCTCAGCACCAAGCTCATGTCCAATACTTCTTACCATCCTTAAACAAACTACTAGACAATAGTGTATGGACTTAACCCAAACTTATCCTTGGACATGGTTATTAGCCTAACCTCCTAATGAGAAAGTTAATTAGGCTTGTAGTGCACCAAGGAGTTTCAAAAACTATATCAAAAGGTTGCCGAGCAACTAGCAAAGACTGTACCTTAATAGAGAGAATATGGAAGTCGAGGAAGACAACTGGCCATATATAACCTAGGAGAATTTGTTTAGACCTACCTCAACAAGGAGCGATTTCTAGGGTAGAAGATAAACAAGCTATCTCTTAATTCAAATGGACCTTTTAAGATCCTTCGGTGTGTCAATGACAATGCCTATGAGCTTGAGCAACCTGAAAGATAAAGAGTATGTCCTACTTTCAACATTGCCAGCTTGATGCACTATGTACCTAAAGAAAAAGAAGACCAAGATTTGAAGGCAAATCTTCAACAACCTTAGGGAACTAATGGATTCCTAACCTTTAGACCCCTTACTTGTACTTGTCTCTAAGGCCTACAGTCTCTCACGGGGAGGATACTTTCACACTAGCCTATTAAGGATGCGCTCTTGTATACAAAAGAGTTATAAGTAACCCCTAATTTAGATGTACTCTACTTTGCACTAAATCTTGTTTAGTTGCTAACTACTTGAATGTTGAGGTTGACTTGCCAAGTGTTGAGATCAAGGCCACTACACACCATGCTTTGCTCATTTGACCTATTAAACAACATTGTCCTTTATTCGTCTTGGCAACTCTAAGTGCCATTTGTCAATAGTAGCTACAACTTCAACACAACTCAGTTACTATGCCCCAAGATTCTACAATGCGAATCCATTGATAGGTTGCCACCTATCTATTACTTTTCTTATATTTGTGCTATATTCCTTTTCATCATTTGTCATATTTACCCCTTTTTATACATACTAAGAATCTCTTTCTTTATTTTTTTTTATGTAATTTTCCTTATTTGTATCGTTGCCCAAAGGACTTACTATAAATAGTCTTTTTACTATAGCCGCAATTATCATGTATCATACATTTAATGAATATTCTTGTTCTTTTGAGATATCCCTTCCCAAGTACATTTTATTCTATACTCTTATCTTATCTTGCCGAGTAGCTTGAGATTAATGGCGAGTGAACCATAACATTAGCTTATGAGTTATATCAAGTGAACTATTAAGACGTGTCGTGTTCATTGATGCGTCATATCCTTTGAGTAACTTCATGGAAGTTACTATGTTTACTAACCTTCCCATCCTCCTTTTCTTTAATTTCTCAAAAGACTCGCTTGGTTATTACTTCCTATACTAAGCCAAGTGATTACTAAGGTCCTAAATACATCAATATAACTTGGTAATGAGGGGAAATTATATCAACTTTACTGAGAGGGTCATAACTAACATATGCTGACATGACAGGGCATCTATAATGATGTTAGTATTTCCCTTCTTGTTTCCGATGACATAGGAGAATCTTTTAGGAATTCCACCTACATAGCTTACCTCATAGAGATTTTTTGTTGGCTTCTAACGTGTTTCAAGGACTTATGATCCATTAAATAACATATTCTTTTAGTAGGAGGTATTATTGCCATACCTTAAGTGCTTAGACAAGATAATAGAGCTCTTTGTAATGTACTGAATAATTCAATGTGGCTCCACTAGGCTTTTCACTATGGAATGCTATAGGTTCTTATTAGCACTACTCTAATGCCTATACATGAAGCATGACATTTCAGCTCAAATATCTTATCAAGACTTCGTAGTACCAATACTAGAGTTGTAAACAACCTCTCCTTAATTTCCTCAAAGCTCTTCTAAGCTTAACCTCCTAAATGAAACTTAATGCTCTTCTTAGTCAACTTAGTAAGTGTGGTCACAATGGTATTAAGGTTATAGATGAGCCTCTTACATAAGGAATCTAAACAATAAAAGCTTCTCACATTGATTGCATTTTTGAAGGTTGCCCAGTCAAGTATAGCTTAGATGTTCTCATTATCAACTCAGACTCCTTCTCCAAATACAACATAACCTAGAAACACCACTTTAGTTTGACAAAATTTACACTTCTTGAGATTATCGAACAATTATTTAGGTCGAATTATATCAAATATGGATCTGAAATGCTTGACATGGTTATTTAGGTTAGTAGAATAGGATTTTGTCAAAGTATACTACAATGCAGTTTCAAATCAAATGTCTCAACACATGGTTCATTAACCTCAGAAACATACTTGATGCATTAGTTAAAGGGCATTACTATCCAATCATACAAACCATGCCTACTTTAAATGCAATCTTCCATTCATCTTTAGGTCCTATGCATATTTGATGCTATCTACTCTTAAGGTCAATCTTGGAAAAGATCTTTACACCATATACCTTATCCAACATGTTGTTAAGACTCCATATTGGTATCAATACTTGATGGTTATCTTGTTAATTATTCGGGTATCAAACCAAATGCACCATGAATCATCCTTCTTTGGGATGGTAAGGCAGGACTATGCATGGACTCACATACTCTCTTACATATCCACTTTTTAGCAACTCTTACACTTGCTTCTTAAGCTTGGTAGCTTACTCTAGATTCATTCTATAGGTCGGCTTATTTGGTAAGGCAATGCTAAGCTATAAGCATAATTGCTAAAATCACGAGTCAAAATATATGATTCATTAAGTTTATAATTTTATAATGTTTTCTTAGTTAAAATAGATGTAGAATTGTTTATGTGTAGACTTTTAGTAAAACTATGAACTTTAATATATCAATTTATAAGTTTACGATTTTACCGGTTCTATACGGTTTTTACTAATTCTATACTTTTAAATGAATAGTAGAACTGCAATTTTCACAACCATGGCCACTAGTTGATGTAATGCTCTATTCCTTTCAATGGATGTAAATCCTTAGGTAGCCCATTTAGGATCAAATCTTTGAACTTATCTATCGATTGTCTTGTTTCCTTAGAAATGACTCCATATCCTTGACTACTAGTAGCCTTCTAATTAGTATGAACATGGGTTCTTTTGATCTTAAAGTCTAAACTTATTCACCTTAGACATGGGTTCTTTTGATCTTAAAGTCTAAACTTATTCACCTTAGGATAGATGAGAGACTTCTTTTTTTGAACTTTGCCAAGTTCCAACTAATTCTCACTAACTTGCATAAGACTAATAGGTCATAGCATGACCTTCTATCCATCCTTCGTGAAGGCATACATATTCCTACATCTATCTTTGATGACTCTTAGATTGAAAAACCATAGGTTTCCTAGTAATATATGGGAGGCACACATTAGAATGACATTAGAAAAGATCTTGTCTTGATACTTGTTTTTAGTGGTAAGGGGTATCTTCAAATGCTTAATCACATGTATATCACCTCTTTTCATTCAACTACTATAACTTGTAGGGCCTTGGGTACTTATTGGTTAGTAGTTTTAATTGTTATGACAATGAGGTAGCACTAATGTTGGTGTAACTTCCTCCATCAACAGTAAGTGCACACATTCATCCCTTCCCTATATAGGCATGTGTGAAATAAGTTCTCATATTACCCCTTATTTGAGCTTGGAGTGGTACTTAATGTTCTCCTTAATACTAAATGGGTTGTTCTCCTTGATCAGCAAATAATTTGACTTTTCCTTCCTTATTCGTCACCTCTAACTTCTCTTCTTTCATGCTCTTCTCTTCGAGTTTATCTTCATCTATACTTTCTACTTCTATGATAGGCTCCTCTCTATTCAATACCATAGATTGCTTATTCATGCATTGAGTAGCCATGTAGCTAAATATCATGCATTTAAATCATTTGATCTTGATAGTTTTATGCTTAGAACTCCACCTAGTTTCTCTCTTCAACTTTAGCTCATTTATGTTCGTCTTTCCTCAAAGGTCATTCCCTTACTAAACTCTAGTGGCATTAACATCATGTCAATCCAATTCTTAGCTATTCTCTAGTCGTTTGTAAATAAGTTGGTTGACAAGTACAAGTTGGATTGCATGAGATTGGAATGTATTACTTTGTCTCTATCACTCAACCCACTAAGAAACTTAGATGGCTTGATTTAGGAAGCTAATCTATTGTACTTCTATAGTACTTCTAATCTCAAATTTTAGACCTCCAATGAATCAAGAAATAGATTGAGCTTTAAACTCTTCTATCTCACATTTGATCATGAGAATCTAAAGCTCCTTAACAAACTTATCTACACTCAACCTACCTTATTTTAAATCTTGGTGCTTCTTAAATGTGTCTTATCGATAGTAGTCAGGTACAAATCTCCTTCTCATGATTTTTTTCATCTCAATCCATGTTTGTACCTTGTGTTTCCTATCTCTTCACCTAATGGTCCACAAGTTCTTCCATTTTAAAGCTACATAGCTTGTGAACTATAGGGTAGCCAAATGCACTTTCATAGAATCCTTGTCATCATGACATCTAAATATCTTCTCGAACTTGTCTTCCCACTTCAAGTATTCATCAACATCACTATTTCTAAAATATGTTGTTTATTGCATTTATACATTGTTAAAGCCTTTAGGAACTTGGGCTCCTTACTCTTCAAATTTGTAGAAGTTATCTTTCGCTTCCTCTTATAAGTCTTCTAACACAATCCTTCTCTTAGTTATCTTATCGCATTTGATACCTCCAACTTAAACATTTTAAGCTGAGATTGCTCTTACTCTATCGATAGAGTTGACAAGGCTTTTTAGATATGAGCCCTTTAAGCCCATCTAGATCTAACATACCTTGCCACTTAGGGCTTGTTGCTATGGGCTTAAGCTCTAGGCCCAGATTGACCAATCCCAAGGAGCTCTTCAATAGTTATAATGCATGAAATAAGGATAAGATACTGGGTCGATAGCCACCTTTAGTTTAAGTGGGACATTTTAGACACTATGACTCTACTCTCCTATACTTATAGGGGAAGATCTATCCTACTAACTATCCTCCAATTGCTGGTGTTACTCCATTATAAATACCTAGCTACCACCTCATGATAAGGCTCTCTACACTTTATACACTAAGCTTGCCTACTACTTTAAAGCACCTTCTATTCTCTGAGAATTCACTACTAACTTAAGCATCAGAGTGACTACATCGAACAACAATCCAGCATCCCCTTACCATGTTTTGTTTTGCAAGCTTACTACATATAGAGCTTAATCATTACCAGCAAATACCTTAAGATGACATTTGGTGTTGTTTGTGGGAACCCTGAATTCCTACCCCTAAAACCTCAAGCATACTATACACATTTCCTATAAGTAATTCCTGGACATCATGTCTTACCATAACAAGTAGGAGAACCACTAGTTGATGAACAACCAACTTGCAGGCAACAAGACCCTCCTAAGGGTTATGCTGGAGGAGCAACTGGAGCTTATGAAATGCCTAGCTAAGGAGTATGTTATTCAAAACGAGTTACTTACACTAACTTTGAAGAAGCAAAGAGGTGCAGCACATAAACCCCTCCCCTTGAAGCTTCAGATGCCTGTACTAGGCATAACAACCACTAGCAATAGCAGTAAAATGGTAGGGATTAGCAACCTAATCCCCTACTACAGCAACAGCTAGTAAGGTTTATAGCCAATTTACGATTGAAATCTAGTTAGTAACGAGTAAGTAGCTAACTCAGAAAGAGTATTGGCTCAACTAATAGTATGTTAAGCTCACTTGGTAGACGATGCTGACCTTAACAAGCTCCGTACAATAGCAAGGAGGCTCTTCAGGTAATAGGGGAGAAAGGCAGCTAGCGATACCAGATTGGTTGCTAGTAATAAGACCCCCTTTACTAAGGCATCTAAGATGAAGTATTGCCTCCCAATAGCAAACCTTCGTCCTTGGACCAATATGATGATACAGTTGATCCTGATGATCACCTCCTCAACTTCTGTACCTTTATGAAACTTTATAGTCTTAGGGATGCTACAATGTGCAAGACTTTCCCAAGCAACCTAAGTAAAGCAAGTTAAACGTGGTTCAACCACCTCCTCAACAATTCTACCAGCTCCTTTAATGAGTTGGCATAGAGATTCAACCTCTACTTTAAGGTTAGCAAGCCCCCATGTAAGGATATGTCATCCTCGTACGTCATAAGGTTGGGTGAAGGTGAATCCCTATGCGACCACATGGCTCGGTTCAATAACGTTGTGGTCGAGATCCTTCAACTAGATGAGAGAGTTGCTATTCATACCACCCAGCTCGCCATAAGACCTTTGAGAGACTTCTTTTGGTTGCTTATGAAAAGCAAGCCTAAGACCCTAGTCAACTTCTAGAATAAAGCCCAGAAGTATATCAAATAAAAGGACAATATTCATGCTAGGCACAATACTAACCGAGAAAGGTTAACTGAAAGGTAGGACAAGGATAGATTATATATGAAGGGCTGAAGGGCACCAAGCAAACCTGAGGGAGAAAGCTGGAGAAAGAAGAAGCTTCAAGTAATATGAGATTCGCTCGCTCCTACCATTTATACAGAATATACCTCCTTGAATAAACCCATTAGTCAAGTTTATTTTGAAGTGAACCATCGGAATTTGCTCTAGAAGCCACAAAAAATGTGAAGAAATCCTAGTCATTAGAACTTCGATAAGTACTGCTAGTTCCACGATGACTATAACCACACCAATAATGAGTGCTTCTAATTGAAGAATGCCATCGAGTATATCATTCAACGAAGCTACTTCAATGAATACATGGCTTATCTAAGGAATGATGACCATTTCGATGATGATGGAGATAATGCACCTAGGAGGCAATTGACCAAGAATGCGCATATTTTGCAAAACAATAATCATCACAACAACTGTACCCCTAATGGCGTTATTAATGTAATTATGGGATGGCCACATCTTGGGAGCCAACTAAGCACTAGAAACTCTGTTAATACCCCATCAGAGGTACTAGCTATAAGGGAGAAGAGATAGAAGTTGGACACATCCATCTTCTTCTCTAATGAAGACCTTGAAGGAGTCGATACACCTTATTAAGATGCCTTAATAATAGGGGTGAGGATCTCAAATTTTGAGGTCCTAAAAATTATGGTAAACTCTAATAGTTCCACTGACATACTTTTCCTCCATACTTACGAGAAGATGAGAAAGAAGTTACTAATGAAAATAAAGTCGTACCACCATAATCTAATCTACTTCAATGGAAGTATGATCCAAGCCAAAAAGATCATCATGTTAGACATGGAACTTGGCGATGACGACTACGTAGCATACAACCCATAAAATTTGTTGTAATTGACTATCTTTCCCCTTACAATGTACTCTTAGGAAGACTAAGCTTGAAAGCGTTCAAGGTGATCACATCTTCCCTTCATTTGAAAGCTAAATTTCCAACCTTGATCAAGGTGGGAGTATGTAGTTATAATCAAAGGCTCTCGCAAGAGCTATACATCAAGGCCACCAGAGGAGATGGTGTCTTCACTATAGAGATTGATCTGTAAGAGAAGGTAGCTAAAAGGGTGAGCCAAGGGGAAAAAATAAAAGAAGTTCAAATGGAACCTTCACTTAAGTAAAACATGAGAGTCGGGATTGATAACCTACTTGAAGTGAAGGACAAAATCATTGCTCTCCTGTAGCCAAATTCAAATAGGTTCACTTATTCGATGTTAGATAGGCCTAGAATCTCGCTTGACTTAGCAACCCATAACCTCAATATCGACACTATAGCACTGCTTATTAAAGAGAATAAAGAGGCATTTTGCTCTAAAGAGGTAGGCCACAATTGAGGAAGAGGTATAGAAGTTGCTTAAGGCCATCTTTGTAAGTGAGGAAAAGTACCCAACCTGGCTAGAAAAGGTGATGCTAATCAAGAAGAAAAAGGGGAAGTGGCGAATACGAGTTAATTATACTAACATCAATAAAGTTTTCCCTAAAGACTGTTTCCCTATCTTGAGGATCAATCAAGTCGTCGGTTCTACTTCGGGACAAGCCCTATTAAGCTTTATAGATTCCTTCTCAGGGTATAACAAAGTCCATACCTCCTTCATCACTGATTATGGCACGTATTGCTACAACGTAACGTTATTTAGTTTCAAAAACACCGAGGCTATATTCGAACAAATGGTGATGAAATTATTTAAGCCCTAGATTGAGCATAATATTAGGGTATACATCAATAACATGAATGTATGCCAGATAATCATGTTAAGGACCTCTAAGAAGCCTTCAACCAGATGAGTACATACGACATTAAGCTAAACCCTAGGAAGTGAGTTTCAGGTTTAGATGCGAAAAATTCTTCGACTTCCTAGTCACTCAAAGAGGTATCAAGGCCAACCCTAAGAAGATTACTGCCATTAGGGGAATGAAACCTCTAACCTTAGTTTGAGACGTACAGAAGTTCACTGGCATGGTAGCCACATTTAACAGATTCATTTCGAAGAGTGTAGATAGATATACTGAGTTCTTTAAAATCCTAAAAAATCCAAAGGGTTGAAAATGAACTCTAAAGTATGCCATCACTTTTTAGCAACTCTAAGACTTCCTTACACACCTATCGGTCCTCTCTAAGCCTATTTATGAGGAGGGCCTATTTTTGTACCTAGCCATGAGTGACTGACTGCCCTCGTCTATGCTGATCAGAGGAAAGGGAAGAGAACATAGGCCCATATACTACGTCAACCATATACCTTATGGGCCTGAGGTCAAGTACACCTAACTAGAAAAGGTTGCCCTGGCTATTGTTATCACAGTATGATGGCTAAGGCCCTACTTCTAGGCATACCAGATAATTGTACTTATAGATCAACGGCTACGTACTATGTTTTAGAAACCTAATGCATTTGGATAGACGATAAAGTACGCGATGGAATTGAGTACATACGAAATCTAGTATCAACCACAAATGACCTATAAAGTACAAGTGCTGGCCAACTTCATGTTAAAATATACAGGAGAGGAGGAAACACTACCGAGCAATGACAAACTGATTTAGACTCTTTACATCAATGAATCAACCACCTCGAGGGGTAGAGGTGTGGGTCTCGTTCTAACTGGCTTGCATAAAGTTACAAGCTATTACTCCCTTAAGTTCGGTTTTTATTCTAGAAATAATGAATTCGAATACAAAGCTCTTATTTCCAATCTTAAGTTAGCCAAGGAGATCAGTATTAAGTACTTATGGATCTTTTTGGACTTTATGCTTGCCATCCAGTAAGTCTGAGGCAAATACGAAGCCAAAGATGACATAATGGCTAAGTAGCTTGAGAAGGTGAAGAGCCTTCTAGCTAAATTCCCTTCATGAAATATCACGAAGATCCCCGACTCAAGAATTCAAAAGTAGATTAGCTATCCAAGCATGCCTCTATTGGGATACAAAAGCACGAGGTGAAGGATAGGAAAATCCTTCTGGAGTACTTGCCCAAAAAAAGCATAACTCGGAGCTCGGCCAAAGTTTGGAATTGACCATAGTAGTTATAGAGTCAAGTTAGATGGATCTTGTCTAGAGTTATTTGGAGCAAGGCACTCTCCTAGATGACCAGAGGGAGGTAAAGAAGCTCCAATATTATACTCCTAGATGACTATGGGAGTCAGCCTTCTCCTACTTACCACAACTTACTATTTAAATCATACACAAACATAGTCAAGTTATTTACTCCTAAAGTACATTATAATCTTCTTTTAACATAGCTTGTTACTCTTTGACCATTACCACAACTTACTATTTAAGTCATACACAAACTTACCTTGCATTTTTAGAATTTTCACTCTATAATATCAGTAAATATCCACTAAGAACTTCAATTATATGTATACCAATTCCCAATATACTAAATACTCATTTCTACTTACATAATATCTTAGAGATTTAATTTCAAAATGACCAAATACCAACTTTTCACTTAGAAATCATCATTTCTTAACTCATAATAATTCACTTCAAGTGGTTATAAGGTAATAATCATAAGTCCTGTTATAATTTCACATAGAATAATAAAGCTCTTTCAGCAAATACCTGTCTAGAGTATTATTTCAATGAAAATGAATTTTTCTCTAAAATCCAATAACATGAGTTTTACAATCCAACCACCTAACATCAAAATTCAACATCTTAAAAGTATAACCACAAAATTTTATGTCAAAACTACATCAATTGGTCTTTCAATTATTTGCTTAAAAGTTGGTGTATAGGAAATTTTTCTTATGGAACCCATATCTACAATAAAAAATTTGAAGATCTGATTGAATATTTGAATTCCTCATGCCAAAATATGTAGGGAAACCAAGTTTCATAATTTTTTATGATCATATATTATTTTTCCCTAATTTTTTATGAAATTGAAAAAATTTAGCGATTTACTGGAAATACCAACTCTAGTCACTGTAAAGAGGGGAGGTATGTTGGTCCAAACCACCACAAGCCACTCCTTTAGGCCATCATTTTGTTTCACTTCCAGCTACTCATCTTTCTTGAGTACTTGCAAAATGTCAAATTTACCCACTAAATATCTAATTTTTGTTCTTCACTCTCTCTCTTTCTTTCTCTCTCTCTCTCAGTATTTTTTACTTCCAAATTATTCTTAAACTAGCAAATGACCAAACTTATTCCAAATTGTAGGAGATGATTTTTATATCTCCATTTGAGTTGCTTTGTATTTTTCATAACCTCATTACAAGTGTAAATTAACATGCTTAGGTGTCAAGAGGGCAAAAATCCTATCCCATGCATTTCTTAATCTCATTCCATACAGTAAACATGTTGTCTATCTATCTAAGAAATTTTTTTTATCATTTTTCCCAATTTTATTAATTTATTTAGTGAATTATACTTAATTTCAGGCATTTGTAATAATTTTAGGTATACATATTTATATAATAATTACACCCAATATATACATGTCTTATATATATTATTTAATATCAAATATTAATTATTACTTCTATAATATATCTCTAAGTGTATATTGCACGTAATCGATAATATAATAATGATATAAAAAATTCATACTATTTTAGCTATATTTTTAAGATTTTATTATATTTTTAAATTTCATGCTTATGGGATTTCCTCAACTAATCCTTGAGCCTATATATAAGTTTTTACATTAATTGAGTTAATTTTACTAACATCTTAAATTTACTCACTTGATTCTTATTTGTAGAGCACAGGATTCACATTTCTACCTTTCTTCAAAAAAGTTTTGTTCTCAAAACTTCAATTGTCGCTCCATTGAACACATCCAAATACTCCAACATTTGTCCAGTTATCAATAATAAAAAGAATTTACTAAATTGATCTTCTTCAACAACCATGGATATTTCTTTTGTATCACTGTTTTTGGGTCCCATGTCACATCTATTTAGGGCCTACTTCCCTAACGAACTTTTACGTACTTTACATCATGGTTTCATAATCATGATAAAGGCATATTTTTCATGCTTTAAAGTATAAATTAAGATAGAATTATTATAGATTTTATAGAAATCATAATGAATTAGTACTTAATTACGTTTATTTGGACATTTCAGGAATTAGAGAATTTAAGAGTTGAATTACGAACGATTTAGAGGAATTTTAAGAAAATAAATGAAGTTCGGATCAATACATGCAAATTAGAATTAAAGGCAGCCGACCTAATAGCTGGCTTGCAACTTACAACTTGCACTAATAGCCTTTGTTAGCTACATTGCCATCGTTGGATGACTACACCACTGGCCTTTGCTGGCCATCATGAAAGAAAAAACTTCATGCAAGTCAACCTTAATTTTTCATATAAATAGCTTATGTTTCATCGTTTGAGACAATTTTTAAACGCTTTTTACTTAGACGTCAATGGTTGTAGAATAGTTTTAGATAGTTTTTGAAAAATTTTTCAAGAGAAGTGCTTTGATCATTGAGAGGATTTTGTTTTTCCTATGGAGTTGATTAGGATTAAGAGATATATGGATGATTCATTATTTCAATTTCTATGATTTCAATTATAATTGTTCAATTGATTATAATTGTTAGAAACCCTAATGATACGGGAGTTGATTAGGGCTTACTAGAAATTCTTAGTTGATTTGATTAATCGATGTGGAAGCAGAGTTAATTAAATTAATTAAAAATTATATAGAGATTAATGCAATGTTCGGCGATTGATTATTCACTAAGACATTAGCGATAATTGATTTAGGACATTAGACATTCATAGTATCGGGAGATATATGATTATAATTTAAAGTTTATTGTTAATTGGAAGAAGCGGAAGCTAACTAACTAATTAGGGGTTTAATTTCTTAAGTTTTAAGGTTAATAATTTCACTTGAATGACCATATAGCTATTAATCTATATAATATGATAACAATTTGATTTGCATAATCTAGGGTGGATTATGTTTTCCTACAACTCTTAATTGATTGCTTAATTTTAGATTTTTCATAGTTATTTTATTTTCAATAGTTTTTGAGTAATTATTAGATTAACTAATTTCATTTTGATTGCCTAAATATTAATAAGAACTAGCGTAAGATTAGTAATTTTTTAGTCTTCGAGAGATCAATAACCTTACTTTCTCTATATTACTTGATTTCAACCTAGTATACATTTTGAAGTATTCACAATTTATTTTTATATTTATAGTTCAAGCGGATCAAGTTTTTAGTGTTGTTGCTGGGGACTAGAAAAATTAAAGCTTTTAATTCTATTGGTAATTTAGGTGCAATTGACGATGTGTGTTATTTTTGCTCTTCTTTGCAGGTGTTTTATGCGTAAGAGTAGAAGTGTTGGAATTCTACCATTAGATTAAGAAATGGAGCGCACTTTGCACTAGTTGAGGCAAGCGAATAGAAGAAGAATAGACAAGATGGCAAGTAACGAGGGTAATAATTAGATACGAGGAGTTTAACGAGCACTACGAGATTATAAAGTACTCATGGTGATGGGTTTGGCTATAAGGAAGCCCACTATTCAAGCTAATAACTTTGGGTTGAAGCCATCCCTTATTCAGATGGTTCAGATGAATCAGTTTAGAGGATATCCTAATGAAAGTCCTAACGAGCATATTGTAGGATTACTTCAATAATGCAATACAGCGAAGATGAACAATGTGATAAACGTAGTTATTAGAATACAGCTCTTTCCCTCTTCACTGAAGGATAAAGCTAGAGCTTAATTTCATTCACTGCCACAAGAGTCTATCACCACCTAGGCTGATCTTTCATCATAGTTCTTAAAGAGATTTTTCCCACTAGCTAGGACCACAAAATCAAGGAATGACAATACTAACTTTACCAAGTTTAGTGCTGATTCACTTTATGAAGCATGGGATAGATTTATGGAGGCGATCAAAAAATGCCCACATCTTGGCTTGCTAGACAATCTCCTGATTGAGATCTTTTATCTCCATCTAGATGAGACATTGAGGTCTCTAGTTAATGCTATAGTTGGAGGTGCTCTAATGGGAAATACATATAATGAAGCAAGCATACTGATAGAAGAAATGGGCTCTAGTGCACATGATTAGCAAAATGAGAGAAGCAAGTTAAGAGTGGTAGCAGCCAGTAACAATAGCACTATATCTCAATTAACGGCTCAGATTGCAACTCTCACTACTCAAGTAAATAAACTCACCTCAACACAGTCTTTTCATGCTAACCCTATTGTTTTTTTTGTAAGTTATGTTCAGGACTACATTTGACTCTTGAGTGCTCAACTAGGAATCACTCAGCTTTAATTAGTGGAGAATAGGTAAATTTTGTCAATAATTTTTAATGTGGTAATCAAGGACCATATTTAAATACATATAATCCTAGTTAGCATAATCATCTAAATTTCTCATGGAGAAATGATAACAATGCATTCCAACCACCACTTGGATTCCAGAAGCAAGGTCCTGTTCAGAACACTTTACCTCAGCAAAATCGATTTAAAATGGAAGAGCTCATGTTGAGCTATATGCAAAAACAGATACCTTGCTACAGAATCAACACGCGACTATTCGAAAGCTAAAGAATCAAATTAGTCAGATTCCTAATATCCAAACTTGAAGTTTTAACTTTTCCCTTAATGAGTCATTGTTGTAAGCTAGTGTTAATACCATCAAAGAAATTAAAGACATTGTTATAGCTTAGGTAACAACATACCAACATCAAGCCACTCGATAGTACAATTAGAAGGTTAAACATAAGGTATTTAAGATTGACAACCTAGTATGCCAAAAGCTAGAAGCCTTAGGTTCACAAAAAGGGTAAGGTAAGCTAGCACCTAATTGGGAAGGCCTAGTTAAAGTCAAGGAAAGATTAGGCAGCGGAGCATACGGACCAGAAATACTAGATGGCTAGATCATCCCATGTACATAGAATGCTAATAATCTTTGGCTTTATTTTGATTAGCATATTTTTCTGTACATCTTTTTAGAATAATAAAATGAAAAATTTCCTTCATAATTAGTTTTCTACTTCTCTCCCTCTTTCTATTACCATCCCAACCCTTGAAAGGGTGAACGAACCATTCACCAGACAGGTTAAAATGCCATTGACCTACCTCTCTTCAAGTAACCTTGGCAAGAGAAAACACTCCTTGCACAGAGTAACCCCCATTACCGGGTAAGTCGAAACACCATCAATTTGAGCCCTTTGGAGAACCTTGGCAAGGGGAAACAACCCTTGCATAGAGTAACCCCTACTACTGGGTAGGTCAGAATGCTACCGACCCGACCCATTAGTTAACCTCGGCAAGGGGAAATACCCCCTTGCATTGAGTAACCCCAATTATCAGGTAGGTTGAAATGCCATCGACCTGACTACCTTAGATAACCTTGGTTACAGGAAATACCCCTTGTAAAGTGACCCCTATTGTTGGGTAAGTCAAGACAATGCAAACTCGACCCCTAACCTTAGAAAGAGAAAACACCCTTTGCATAGAAGAATTCTTATATGAATATATTCAAAGGAAAATAAGACAAAGCAAGAATACAAGAGGAGGCAAGTATAAAATCTCATTTATTGATTGCAAAATTGTAGCTAAGGATGGCATCACGACCTGGCATACATACATATATATATATTATATATAATACAAACACACTATCGTGTTGGATTAACTAGCTCTAGTAACTCAAAAAATTTCTAAAGCTTAAATTTGCTCGGAGTGCTAATCTATTGTGCCTCTTAAGGAGGTTAACTTTGTGCTAGAGCAGAGGTAAGAGGTTATTGAATAGGTTTAGCAGAAGGATCACCTTGATCTTAATCCCTATGAGTGGTACCCTTCGAGGTAACATCTTGTCGAGCTATTGGGGGAAGAGTAGATCTACAAGCAATCTATTTGGTGCTAGCAACAGAAGAGATGCTTATAACTTCCCTGGCCACTTGAGCGCCCTCATTTTCTTGTGTTTTAGCCTCCTTCTTCTCCCTGAAGGTAGGGGAGCCTAAGAAATCCAAGAAACTTAAGTCAAGGCCTAGATGGTAGGAGAGCACCTGTTTCTTTGTACAGCAGGCACAATCAATGGATAGGTCTTCTAGCCAGTCCAACCATTCATCCATCATCTGATAATTGGCCACAACCTTCTTCACGGTGGTGGCATTAAGGACCTCTCCACTCTCTATCAAAGTGATAATCTCCTCCATATTTGAAACCCTTCCCTATAGCTCTTAGACCTATTGCTCTAACCCTACCTTCAAACCAGCCAACTCTAACAATGTAGTTTTCATACTTTTGCACTCAAATACCTTCATTGCCAACTTGGTTTGTAAGTCGGTGACTGATGCCTTCAACTCAACATTTTCCTTCTCAAGTTGGGCCTTGCCATCCTTTTGCTTATCTAGTCTCTAAGAGAGGTAAGCCTTGATCCTTTATTCATCCTTAAGTCAAGCTTTCAGGTTGTGGGACTTCTTAGCAACCGTCTCGACAGTGCCTCTCCCTCACTCTACATCCCTTAATCGCACTTCAAGCCCTACCACTCGCATATAAAAGCGACGTAGGTATTAGTCAACTTTAAAGAATTTTTCTAAATATTTAGTAATAGAGGACTCTACCTTTCACAGGTCCTTCCCAACCCTGCACAATGCCTCCCTCAAGCCCTTTACTTATGTTTAGGCAGCATCATATTTGCTTAGTTGAAGTAACACCTGGCCATAGTACTACAAAGAAACGCGAGCTAAGGTTAGTTTAATGAAAGGGGTAAAGCACATTAAGATAAATAAGGGAAGGCTTACCTATTGCATGAGTGTGCTCAAATGGCACGCCATCTCCATGGGGTCACCTTTGCCTACCATAGATAACCCCTTGAGTATAGCCCAATCGCTAGGGGTATGAAGATCCCAACGAAGCCTAGTAGATAAGAGTCCAGTGCAGTAGTATAAGGTCATTAGCTCGAACCTCCCACATAAGCCTTAAGAACTTCCCCTTGACCCTCTTCATCTCGGACTTAGGAGCTTAGCTAAGTAGCTCTTCATTTCGGGAGATGTAGGCGACTTCCTTAAATGAGTTCAACTTAATCCCTAGGTATATGAACTTATTAAGGAGATCAAAAAACTTATCCCTAAGTTTGTCTATACACTTGTAGGGATGAGCCGTCAGCTACCTTACCTAAGACGTACGTCTCAAAGGTGCCCTTGTTAGGGGCCTCCATTTCTTAACCTTAGGCCTTGCCTCCCTAACTATTTTGGGAGCTTTCCTCTTTTGCTCAGCTACCTAAGGCAAGGTGGCCACCTCAACCTTCTCTTCTTCCTTCACCCTTGGAGGGCAAAGCATTTGAACAACCAGCTCCTCGGCGTCGATGCCTCCGTCCCTTACGAGAATAGGTTCAGCGGTAGAGATTAGGATAAGGGTAGGAAGAGCTATGCCCATAGGCTATGCAGGTAGTAGCTTGTTTCAAAGACCAATGGCAATCCATAGAAGAATAGCCATTGGTTAGACTACAGTGGTTTCCTTAACCCCCGACTTCGCTTGTACTGCCTTACCCTTTAGCTTAGATGCCTTAGTCCTCACTTACTACCGGCTCATTAGTTCGTCTATGGAGGGACAAGGAGTCTTTATGGCCAAGTTTTTGGTTGTAAGAAATTGAATTCAAACAATGAGAAAAAAGAAAAGTAAAGTAAAGGAAAAAGTAATAACTACTACCATTTACCAACTTTGTTGTAACTAGTACGGATAAGGAAAGATCCCCCATTTTATAGAGACATGGGACAAAGCATCCCTATACTAGCACCATAGATGAAGGCATTTGCAAATGGAATGAACTAGTACCTTTAACCCATTTCTTCACTACAACCTTCTTCATGTTAGGGAAGAGCTTGGAGATCTAGGAGCAAGCCCCTTTTAACCTTCGATCTAGACCATCTCAATCCACTTTATCCAAAAGTTTACCTCCTTGAGCAGCTCGACCACTACGTACTTGTCCTACTAGCCCTTTACCGAATCTATGAGATTACAGAACAACTTCTTTGCCAAACATGATTGGAGGTATGGCTACCCCCCAACACTCTTCTACATGTGAAAATGATTGTAAAGCTTAAGAGTAGCCCTTACCACTAGGTATTCACAAAGTGCTTGGAAAGCCATTAGTACCCTCCACTTATTGGGAGGGACCTATACCGAATTGCACTGGTAGAGGTTAAAGAATTCCCTATCAAAGCAACTTAAAGGGAGGCACTACCTAAACTTTAAGCACTTCTCAAACACTATGATTTGCCTCCCTAATAGTAGAGCCATTCACTCGTCCTTGTTTGGTAACTATATCTACTACTTAAGGATTGTCTTGACAACAAAGTTACCTAAGATCCAACAGGGTGGGGGCACGTATGTGTATACATCCCTTAGAATGGCATTGATAAGCCTAGCCCTATCTAGTACCTCTATTGCCAACCTAATAGGCTTATCAAGTTATGCTAGTAACGAGACTTCATCCTCTCCTGCTGGGAGGAGGGGGGAATCACTCCTCATTGATTTGAAGTTAGTAAGGATGTGTCATGATGAGTTAGACCCTACCTCGCTTATGCCAGCTAACATGGTTATGGAAGGTGATGACGAAGAAAGAAGTTAAAAAAGCTTTTGAAGAAAGTTTGATGCAATGCAAGAAATTGGACTTCACAATAATAGAATAAAGAGATTATAGAAAAGTGATCTCTCATTGTGATTGTACTATTTATAGGGTAAGCAGTTAGGAAACTGATAAAGGCATATTTTCCATGTTTTAAAGTGCAAATTAAGATAGAATTATTATAGATTTTATAGAAATCATTAAGAATTGGTACTTAATTATTTTAATTTAGAAATTTTAGGAATTAGAGGATTTAAGAGTAGAATTATGGACAATTTAGAGGAATTTTAAGCAAATAAATGAAGTTTGGATCAATACATGCAAATTGGAATCAAAGGCAATCGACCTATCAGTCAGCTTACAACTTACAACTTGCATCGACAACCTTTATTAGCGACGCTGCCAGCCCTGGATGACAATATCGCCAACCTAAAAGCTAACCTTGCACTTATGCTATCGGCCTTCAGGAAAAAAGAAACTTCATGCAAGCCAACCCTAATTTTTCATATAAATGGCTTATATTTCATTGTTTAAGAGGCTTTTAGACACTTTCCTTAAACATCAAAAGTTGTAGAATAGTTTTAGACAATTATTAAAGAATTCTTTAGGAGAAGCGCTTTAATCATTGAGAGGATTTTGCTTTTGCTGTGGAGACCAAGATTGAAGATGCAGTTGAAGATTATTTCATTCCAATACAAAATTGGTGACATCTATTTCAATTATTATTATGTAATTCTATGAATTAATTATTCTTGCAATTATGAATTTCCTTGCAATTTTAATTAGTATTTGTGTTTTTGTTTCCAAATCCATGGTTAGCTAAATTTATTTGTAGGAATTGATGAAACCCTAGATAATTAAGATGATGATTGTGTTCATGTTATATGATTAAGAGACATGTGGATTAGGGTTTGTTCAAAATTCTTAGTTAATTTAATTAATCAATGTGGAAGTAGAGTTAATTGAATTAATTAGAAATTATCTAAAGATTAATGCGATGTTCGGCAATTGATTATTCACTAAGACATTAGGGATAATTGATTTAGGACATTAGACAATCATAGTATGAGGAGATATATGATTATAATTTAGAGTCTACTGTTAATTGGAAGATGCAGAAGCTAACTAATTAATTGGGGGTTTAAATCCTTAAGTTTTAAGGTATAATAATTTCACTTGAATGACCATATAGCTATTAATCTATATAATATGATAACAATTTGATTTGCATAATCTAGGATAGATTCTATTTTCTTACAACTCTCAATTGATTGCTTAATTTTAGATTTTTCATTGTTATTTTCTTTTCAATAGTTTTTGAGTAATTATTAGATTAATTAATTTAATTTTGATTACCTGAATATTGATAAGAACTAATATAGGATTAGTAAATTCTTAGTCCTTAAGGGATCGACAACCTTACTTTCTCTACATTACTTGATTCAACCTAGTATACATGCTGGAGTATTTGCAATTTATTTATATATATATAGTTCAAGCAAATCAAGTTTTTAGGTCCATTGCTGGGGATTAGAAAAATTAAACCTTTTACTTCTATTGGTAATTTAGGCGCACTAGATAATGTGTGTTATTTTTGCTCTTCTTTGCAGGTGTTTTATGTAAAAGAGTAGAAGTGTTGAAATGCTACCACTAAATTTAAAAATAGAGTGCACTTTGCATCAATTACGGTGAGAGAACAAGAGAAAAATGGATGAGATAGTAGGTAACGAGGGTAATAATCTGATATAAGGAGTTCTACGAGCATTACAACATTATACAATACCTACAGTGCTGGTTTCGGCTATAAGGAGGCCTACTATTCAAGCTAACAACTTTGAGTTGAAGCTATCCCAATGAATGTCCTAAGAAGCATATTGTAGGATTCCTTCAATTGTAATACAATGAAGATGAACAATGTGATAGACGTAGTTATCAGATTACAACTCTTTCCCTTTTCATTAAGGGATAAAGCTAAAGCTTAGTTTCATTCACTGCTACAAGAATCTATCACCACCTAGGCTGTTCTTTCATCAATGTTCTTAAGGAGATTTTTCCTACCGCCTAGAACCGCAAAATTCAAGAATGACATCACCAACTTTACTAAGTTTAGTGGCGAGTCACTTTATGAAGCGTGGGAGAGATTCAAGGAGGCGATCAGAAAATGCCTACATCTTAGCTTACTAGATAATCTCCTGATTGAGATCTTCTAATGCTAAACTTATTATTTCTTATGAGTTATGTTCAGGACCACATTTGACTCTTGAGTGTTTAATTGGGAATCACTTGGCTCCAACTAGTAGAGAAGATAAGAATTTTGTCAACAAATTTCAACGTGGCAATTAAGCACCATATTCGAATACATATAATCCTAGTTGGCGTAATAATCTAAATTTCTCATGGAGAAATGATAACAATGCCTTCCAACCACTACCTAGATTCCAAAAGCAAGGTCCTACTCAGAACACTCCACTTCAACAAAATCAATATAGAATGGAAGAGCTCATGTTGATCTATATGTAAAAAACTGACACCTTGCTACAGAATCAACAGGCAAGAATTTGAAACCTAGAGAATCAGATTAGTTAGATTTCTCAACAATTAAGTAATAGACCATCAAGGTCTTTACCCAATAATATTGAAGAGAACCCTAGAGGTGTTAATGTTATTATGATAAAGAGTGGAAAAGCATTGGAAATAGTTGATGGACTAGTTGAAGAAAACGTGGATATTCTAAAGGTAGAAAAAAGGGGAAGGAGGTGGAAGAGGAACCAACACAGAAGTCACCAAAAGTGAAATCGTATGTCCCTTTAGTCCCCTTTTTAGGAAGATTGAAGCAATAATAGCTAGACGCTTAATTTTCCAAATTCCTAGATGTCTTTAAGAAGCTTCAAATCAACATTCCTTTTGTAGAAGTACTACAGTAGATGCCTTCTTATGCTAAATTCATGAATGAGTTGCTTGCTAAGAAGAGAAAGATTAATGGAATGAACTGATAATGCTTACAGGGGAGTACTCCATGATCTATTAGAAAACAAGGGATTTTTACTATTCCTTGCACTATTGAAATTTTTCATTTAATAAGGTTCTTATTGATTGAAGTACAAGTATAAATGCCCTTATCTATTTTCAGGAAGTTAAGACCTGGAGATTGCAAAGAAACTCATGTCACCTTGCAAGTTGCTGATAAGAGTATCAAATACCCAAAGGGAATTGTTGAGAACGTATTGGTGAAGGTAGACAAATTTATCTTCCCAGTTGACTTTATAGTCTTGAAGATAGAAGAAGACAGAGAGGTACCTTTGATCTCGGGTAGATTGTTTCTTGCAACAGGTAAGGCATTGATAAACATGGAATAGGGTAAGCTGACTTTAAGAGTTATGGAAGATAAGGTAACATTTAATGTTATGAAGCCATAAAGCATTTTGATGATTGCAAATCCTGTTAAACTATTGACATGTTTGATGAGATTACTTGTGAGTCTATAAAAGAAAAAGCAGGATTGGATACTATGGAATTAGTTCCTAGGGATTTGGATGATTGGAGCAATGACGGCGAGCTTAAAGAAGAAGGTAAGCAATGGGTGTCAGAAATAAAAGCTTGATACTATGAAGAACTCGGCAACAGTAAGTAGAAGCCAGTTCCATCATTGATACAACCTCCGGTGCTTTAACTTAAAACTTTACTTAGTCATTTAAAATATCCGTATCTTAAATAAATGATACTTTGTCAATAATTATGTCCTCCTCTTTGATAGGTGACCAAAAGAAACAACTTCTAAGGGTTATAAGAGAGCATCAAGAAGCCATCAAGTGGACCATTGCCAATGTAAAGTGGATCGATCCCTTAATTTGTACTCATAAGATATTGCTTGAGGCTAAGTGCAAACCCACAGTACAGCCATAGGGACAACTCAGCCCAACTCTTAAGGAGGTAGTGAAGAAAAAAGTACTCACATTACTGGATGCAGGTATTATCTACCTATCTTAGATAATATGTGGGTAAGTCCCATTTAGGTAGTGCCAAAAAAAGGTAGTATGATTGTGGTTAATAATGAGGTTAATGAGTTAATCCCTACTCGTACTGTGACCAGTTGGAGAGTTTACATAGATTATAGAAAACTAAATGATGCCACCCGTAAAGATCACCTCCCCCTCGCTTTCATATATTAGATGCTAGAAAACTTTTAGGGCATGATTATTATTGTTTTTTAGATGGATATTTTGATTATAATCAAATTCATATCGCATTTGAGGACTAGGAGAAAACTACTTTTACATGTTCTTAATGCACTCATGACTTTTCAAAGATACATGATGTCTATATTTTTTAACATGGTAGAACATTTTATTGAAATATTTATGGATGACTTCTCTATCTTTGGGAATTCATTTGATTCTTGTCTAACTAATTTAGGCTGTGTACTTAAAAGGTGCAAAAAGACTAATCTACTTCTGAATTGGAAAAAATGCCATTTTATGGTAAGAGAGGGAATAGTCTTAGGTCACAAGCTATTGCAAAAAGGGATTGAAATTGATAGAGCCAAAGTGGAGATAATGGAGAAGTTGCCAGCACCTACTTCAATCAAAGGAGTCAGGAGCTTCCTAAGGCATGCTGGCTTCTATAGGAGATTTATCAAGGACTTCTCTAAAATCTCTAGACCTCTTTGTAATTTACTTGAAAAAGATTCTACCTTTGTTTTTTTGTGATAGTTGTTTGCAGACATTTAATCTATTAAAAGAGAAGCTTACTTCAGTACTAGTGATCATTGTAACAGACTGGGAGCTTCCTTTCAAGATGATATATGATGCTAGCAACTATGCTATAGGAGCAGTACTTAGGCAGAGGTAAGTTTTTTCATGTTATATACTATGCGAGTAGAACTTTGAATGAGGCGCAAAGAAACTATGTAAGGATAGAGAAAGAACTTTTAGCGATTATCATAGGTTCTAAGATCATAGTATATATAAACCATGCTGCTCTAAAATATTTGTTTGCTAAAGCTTATGCTAAACTTAAATTAATTCGATGGATCTTATTACTAGAAGAATTTGACCTTAAAATTAGAGATAAAAAGGGAACTAAAAATGTAATTGCTAATCATTTATCTCGATTACAATTGAAGTGTTTAGAGCCACCCATTAATGAAAAGCTCCCTGATGAACAATTATATGCAGTAGAGATCTAAGAATTGTCTTGGTATGCTGATATAGTTAATTACCTGGTTAGTAAAATCATACCATACGGTTTCTCATTTCAAAAGAAAAAGAAGTTTTTACATGACGTGAAATTTTATTTTTGTGATGAACCATATCTTTTTAAAAGCTATGCTGACCAAGTAATTGGATGTTATGTGCCCGAAATAGAACAATTTAGCATAATTCAGCACTATCATTCTAAAGAAGCAGGAGGCTACTTTGGTGTGGAAAGAACTATAGCTAAAATTTGTCTTATGGATTTTATTAGACTAGCTTGTTTAGTGATTGCAAGAATTATGTAATGTCTTGCACTCAATACCAAAAGATTGAGAATATTTCTAGGAGACATGAATTACCGCTAAAGAGTATTCTGGTAATTAACCTTTTTGATATATGGGGAATAGACTTCATGGGCCCTTTCCCCTTATCTTTTTCAAATAATTATATACTTCAGGCAGTAGATTATGTTTCAAAATGGGTAGAGGCAGTAACTCTACAAACTAATGATGCTAGAGTAGTAATTAAATTTTTGAAAACAAACATTTTTTCTAAGTTTGGGGTACCTAAGGCTATTATAAGTGATGGGGGGTCGCATCTTTATAATAGGTAATTTCAAAAAGTATTAACAAAATATGGAGTCACTCATAAACTTGCCACCCTGTATCATCCACAAACTTGTAGACAAGTTGAGGTATCCAATAGAGAGATAAAGCGTATCCTAGAAAAGTCTGTCAATGCATCTTGGAAAGACTGGTCTCTAAAACTTGATGATGCATTGTGGGCTTATAGGACAGTTTTTAAAACCCCTATAGGAATGTCCCCATACAAAATTGTTTATGGTAAATCATGTCATCTACCTGTAGAGTTCGAGCACAAAGCCATTTGGGCCATAAAATACTTTAATTTTGATTTACAAGCTGTAGGGGAAAAGCAATTGCTCCAATTGAACTAGTTAGATGAGATCAAAGAAGAAGCTTATGAAAAAGCTAGGATCTATAAAGAGAGAGCCAAACGATGGCATGACAGGAACATTTAATAGAAGGAGTTTGTACTTAGTTAGAAAGTGTTACTTTACAACTCTCGACTGAAATTGTTTCTAGGTAAGTTAAAATCTCGATGGTCTGGACCATTTGAAATAGGTAATGTTTTTCCTTATGGTACAGTTGAGTTAAAGGCAAGAGACAACCGTACTTTCAAGGTAAATGGTCATCTCCTTAAACATTATTTTGAAGGAAAAAGCATAGATAGTGACACTCCTATGGTGGTGAGCGAGGACCCACAGTAAGATCAGAAAAGTTGAGCTAAAAACTATAAAATAAGCACTTCATGGGAAGTAACCCATGTCTAACCAAACTAAATTTTTTATTATTATTCTTTTTATTCATTATTAGTTAATTTTATTTCAAAACAAAATTGAAAAATTTTAGGATAGCCATTGGCATGAAGGTTGCTGGCCTAAAGAAAAAAAAAATGAAGAAAAGAGAAAAGTGCGAAATTTGAATTCAAGGCCACTAGCTTAGGCATATATGCTGGCAATGTACACTATCGACGTATAGAGATAAGTGCTGACGTACAGTGATTTTAAAAGCACTATTGTAGGTTTTCTCTCTCTCCACACTCAATTTTTTCTCCTGAATTCTCTCTCTAGTTTTTCTCTCTCTCCTAAGCATCTACAACCTCATATACTTACTCTCTTCACTTATTCTACATACATTTACATTTTTCTTTATAGATCTATGCTTTTGACATTCACCATGCCACCTAAGAAGATGCAACCGAGAAAAAAATAGAAGACGGTAGTCACTTTGTCATCCAAAAGTTCGAGTAGCAATCTACTCTCACATCAAAAGTATGCTAGGGAGTAAAGGAGGTAGCTATAATAGATGAGATTCATGAATCAGCAATATCCAAATTGGACTGTTTTGCAAGAATATGGAATGGTCGATAGAATCCAGCAAATAGTTCCTGATAAAACATGGTTTCAATTATTTGTGGTAAAAGAATCCAGTTATAGAAATGTAGCCATTGATTTTTTGTCCTCTTTGCAGCTGGAGAGAAATGGGTATATGTCTACTTTTACATTTTAGGTTTATAGAGAAATTCATGTCATTGAATTGAGTCAAATTGGCTATTTTTTGGGCTTATATGAGGAGGAGGAATTCAATTTACCTTACTCTTGGCCTAGTGATATGTCTATTGAGAGATTTTGGTTCCAGTTGATTCATCCTAAGCGAGATTATTTTATACCTTCAAAATTACTTACTACAACTTTCTCAATGGTGGAGCATAGGCTACTCCACCATATCCTTGCTTATACTCTCAACTAGAAGAAGACCAACCATAGTAAGGTAACCAGTTTTGACATGTTTTATCTATATAGTATAATTTCTAGATATCAGATAATTTGGGAGTAGAGGTAGAAAATTTCATCTATAGGTAGATTGTTGATACTAGGACATAGGTTATCTTTTGTAGTAAGTATATTACTGCATTATTGATGGGTATGGGGCTTTTTAATGAACTAGAAGAGGACGATGGTATCTTATGTAAACCTATTTCTGCTACACCATTTAGAGGTTAAGGATTAGTGAAGATAAATAATAGGCCCCATCTTGTTGGTGAGGAGGATATTCCTGAAAATCCTCGTGCTGTTGTTAGAGCATCTACTTCTTCTCATCCTCCTGCTGCTAGAGTATCTACTTCTTCTCTTCCTCCAGATAGCAGTTATGAATAATTAAGTGCTGAAATTGGAGAAGTCCGAAATTAGATTAAGAAAGAAAGGAAGAAGAATAAAAACTTTCAGTCTACTGTGTTTAATATGTTGAAGTTTGCTATCTCATATTTTTAGCCAATAGTTACAAAGCAGTTCCATTATTAGAATTCTAGTGTAGAGAGTCACAATTCTAATAGAGACAGTTAGATATTTGCATGCTTTCCTTATGTTTATTTTATTTTCATTTTTTCTTATTTAGTTGCTTGGTTATTTTTATTTAGTACCTATCTATTTGGGTAACTTTAGATCATTAGCTCTACTATGTACTTTTTAGTACACTTTTATGTTATCTTTGCTACTTTATGTTTCTTTACATTTGATGAGGCAGGTCAAATTTAAATCTTTATGATAGTAATGATCTGATGCTTAGAATTTTCATTGTTGCTGAAAGTTTGAATCTAGGAGAGTACCGGTTTTTCATTTTTTATGACTAAATTTTTATTTCCTCTTACATATTGAATAGAAGACAGTGACACTATCTATTCTAATGTTGGGGGAAGGAATTATGGGAAATGAAAATATCAATTTTTACGTCGATTTTTGTTTACAAATAGTTATACTTTCCTATTAGCTTGAATTTTACTTGTTCTTAAATTTTTTGTTTTGAATCTAAAGACTATACAAAGAAATTGTTAATAGAATCTAATTGTGATTTGAATAATTGACTCACTATGGTGCCTTACTCACCAATGTTGAGATTTTTGTACTCAGTTAAAATTAATTAGTCAATTCTTTAGGAACCTAATTTACCTATTTTTTAGCCTTAGAATTTGAAGTTTAAAAGTCAGTCGATTCCTTAAGTGAAAAGTAAACAAGTTCACATCTATGCAAGGTTAATTAGTATATGGTCTTTTTAGTTGTTTTAATGGCACTTTAACACTTAGTGAAAGAGGTAAGTGAAGCTTTGAACTTAGTGAAAGAGGTAAGTGAAAAGAAGTTTGAAAAATTATAGTAAGCATTTGAAAAAAAAAAAAAAGAGAAAATGAGAGACTTTACTCCAATAACTTAAGAAATTGAGTTAAGAGTATCCTAACTTGAATGTTAAAATGAGGAAGAGTTCGTAGGAATCCCTTTAAAACCTGATCACTTAGGTGATGAGCTTGAGATGTGCTGACTCATGATACTCATTATAACAAAAAGGGTGGAAAGGCAAAAGTTCAGTATCTAAACTTGGAAAAAAAAGAAGAAGAAGGGGAATGGAAAATGGAAATTTGAATGCACTTCAAGAAATGAATTAAGGCTTGTAATAAAAAGCAAGAAAATCTTGGGATAGAGTAGATACCATATGCTTTCACTACTTTGTTAATTTGTTTATCGGAATAATTAGATGAATAATATGCTTGTTAATAGCTATGAAGTTTAAATGGGTGTTTTTCCTTTTAGAACTGGGTATCTACTTTTGAAATAGAAATCTTAGGTTAAACACTTTGATTAAAATTTATTTTCTTTAGAATAGCTAATTAATTTCAATTGTAGTACTCTAATCACATATTTTGAATTGGTTAGAGTAGTGGGCATTATAAATTAATGAGTTTGAAAATGTGAAATATCAGATGTTTTAGATTAGCAATTAGAAACTTTGTATTTTCAATGATAGATTTTTTTAATTCTATTTATTTTGCTTGAGGACAAGCAAAAGTTCAAGTGAAGGGGAGTTGATAAAGGCATATTTTTCATGTTTTAAAGTGTAAATTAAGATAGAATTATTATAGAAATCATAAAGAATTAGTACTTAATTATGTTCATTTGGACATTTTAGGAATTAAAGAATTCAAGAGTAGAATTATGGACGATTTAAAGGAATTTTAAGGAAATAAATGAAGTTTGGATCAATACATGCGAATTGCAATTAAAGATAGCCGACTTACAACTTACAACTTGCACCGGTAGCCTTTATTGACTACGCTACTAGCCATAGATGACTACATCGCCAGCCTTCATTAAAGAAAAAGCTTCACGTGAGCCAACCTCAATTTTTCATATAAATAGCTTATGTTTCATCATTTGAGAGAATTTTTAGACACTTTTTACGTAGATGTCGAGAGTCGTAGAATAATTTTAGATATTTTTGAAGAATCCTTCGATAGAAGTGCTTTAATCATTGAGAGAATTTTTCTTTTGCTATGGAGACTAAGATTAAAGTTGCAATTAAAGATTATTTCATTCTAATAAAGAATGGGGACGTCTATTTCAATTATTCTTATGCAATTCTATGGATTACTTATGCTTTCAATTATAAATTTCCTTGTAATTTCAATTAATATTGTGTTTTTGTTTCCAAATCTATGGCTAGTTAAATTTATTTGTGGGAATTGATGAAACCCTAGATAGTAAAGATGATGATTGTGTTCATGTTATAGCATTAAAAGATATATGGATGATTTATGATTGAAATTTCTATGATTTCGATTATAATTGTTCAATCAATTACAATTGTTAGAAACCCTAATGATACGGGAGTTAATAAGGGTTTCTTAGAAATTCTTAGTTGATTTGATTAATTGATGTGGAAGCAAAGTTAATTGAATTAATCAGAAATTATCTAGAGATTAATGCGATGTTCGGCAATTGATTATTTACTAAGACATTAGAGATAATTAATTTAGGACATTAGACATTCATAGTATCAACAGATATATGATTATAATTTAGAGTCTACTATTAATTGGAAGATACGGAAGCTGACTAACTAATTAGGGGTTTAAATCCTTAAGTTTTAAGGTATAATAATTTCACTTGAATGACCATATAGCTATTAATCTATATAATATGAGAACAATTTGATTTGCATAATCCAGGGTGGATTCTGTTTTCCTACAACTCTGAATTGATTGATTAATTTTAGATTTTTCATAGTTATTTTATTTTCAATAGTTTTTAAGTAATTATTAGATTAATTAATTTAATTTTGATTGCTAAATGTTGATAGGAACTAGTATTGGATTAGTAATTTTTTCATCCTCGAGAGATTAGCAACCTTACTTTCTCTATATTACTTGATTCTGACCTAATATACTTACCAGAGTATTTGCAATTTACTTTTATATATAGTTTAAGCGAATCAAATCTCTAAACTCATTCATTAAGTATCTAAATAAGTTGTTCTTCCATAGTATAATGTTTTTTGTAAGTCGATTAGTCTTATTTCCCCTACCAATTCTAAATTCTACATAAATTTTCTTCGCATAGACATGTGAAATACATCGTAGTATCCTAATAGAATTAGGGTAAGGCTAGTTGATATGCTATATATCTAACTCTTTCTAATGCTTCAAAAGGTTGAATGCAACCTAGACTTAACTTTCTAATCATATTAAATTGCTTCCTCGAAATGGACTTATTTTTACATATACATGGTTTCCAACTTGAAATTTTAATGGTCACCACTTTAGATTCGCCTATCTTTTATAATGATCTTGAGCTACTTTCTTCCTTTGTCAAATAAGCTTTACCTTATCATAAGTTTGTTGAATCAACTTAGGTCCTATCACTGTATGCTCCTTACTATGCCAATAGGGGGTGATAGGTACTTCCTTCCATATAACGCTTCAAATGGTGCCATTTGTATGGTCACTTAATAACTGTTATGATAAGCAAACTCTACTAGTGATAAATATTGATCCTAATCTCCTCTAAAATCTAATATACAACCTCTCAACTTATCTTCCAGTATTTGAATCATTCTTTCTATTTGACCATCCATTTGTGGACGATTGGTTGTACTAAAGTGCAACTTCGTTCCCAAAGACTGATGTAAGCTCGCCTACAACTTCGATACAAATCGACTATCTTTATTAGAAACGATATGCTCTCTAGCACATCATGTAATTGAACAATTTCCTATACATATAACTTAGTTAACTTCTCAATCTAATCACTAGTTTTGTGAACTAAGAAGTGTATACTTTTCGTTAACCTATCAACAACAACCTAAATAGTATTACGTCCAACCTTAGTTCTAGGAAGTCTTACCACAAAATCCATTGTGATATTATCCAATTTCCATCGAGTTACTTCTAATGGTTGTAACAATCTACTAGTATAACTTGCAACATATTGAGTCACATCCTTTTTCATTCCTTTCCACCAGTACATAGTTTTCAGGTCTCTATAAATCTTATTTTCTCCAAGGTGTAAGGTATATCTAATAATATGTAACTCATCCATGATCTCTTGTTTCAGTTCTACATCATCAAGTACACAGATTTGACTTTTAAATTTTAACAATCCTTTTTCATCAATATGGAAATTAAATATTTCCTCTAAATTCAACTTTTCTTTCACAACCTTTAAATTTAGATCTTGTTCTTATTGTATCTTAATTCTCTCCAATGAGGTCGGTTGAACAATTAAGTTCGTCAATAGCCCTTCATCGTCATGCTACTTAAACTTAATTCTTAGTTTCTCAAATTCTTGCATCAAATCTTTTTAAGTGGTTAATAAAGAAGTTACTTGCCCATAATTCTTACTACCTAGAGCATCAACTACTACATTTGCTTTGTTGGGGTGATAATTAATAGTTAGATCATAGTCCTTAATTAGCTCTAACCAGCCTTTGTCTCAAATTCAATTCTTTTTAAGTGAAAAAGTATTTCATACTCTTATGATCAATATAAATATCATAATGCTGACCATACAAGTAATGTCTCCATATCTTCAAAGCAAATAAAATAGCTACCAATTCCAAATCATACATTGGGTAATTTCTCACATGAGGCCTTAATTTCCTAGAAGTATAAGCAATTACTTTGCCATCTTGCATAAAAACACATCTTAATCCATTCTAAGAGGCATTACTATAAACACACTAACACTTACTTGGATCAGGTAGGGTAAGTATTGGAGCTGAGATCAAACGATCTTTTAACTCTTAGAAACTTTGTTTACATTCCTTAGTCCATTCATATGTAACAACTTTCTAAGTTAACCAAGTTAAGGGTCGTATGATCACCTTTAATTAAAGCTTTCGAGTTTTAAAACTTATAAACCTATATTCTACCTTAACTTGGTTCAACAAGCAAGTATACCTATCATTTTATAACATAGATAAGTATAGGGTCATCTTTACTAGGAAAAAATATTCAAACACTAGTACTAATTACTCTTCCATCTAACTAACAGCCCAATTTATCAAATGATGTAAATATTAAACTATCTAATTTACTAGTTACATTACATTAATCTACCATAACTACTATAGACACTATTAATGCTACAATGATTAGCATACTAATCTGCTTAAAATAGATATATAAAATTATAAAGAATACTTCAATAAGTATACTGGGTTGGAATCAAGTGATAAAGAGTGAGTAAGGTTATCAATCCCTCAAGGACTATGAAATTATTAAGCCTATGATAGCTCTTATCAATATTTAGGCAATTGAAATTTGAATTGTAAATTAACCAATATAATAATTATGTTAAAATTATCAAAAAGAAAATCACGATAATATATCTAAAATGAAGTAATCAATTGAGAATGTGGGAAAAATAGAATCTACCTTAGATATGCAAATCAAATTGTCATTATGTTATATAGATTAATAGCTATACATTCATTTAAGTGAAATTGTCATACCTTAAAACTTAAGGACTTAAACCTCTAATTAATCGGTCAACTCCCACATCTCCAATTAATAGTGGACTCTAATTACAATCATACATCTCCTAATGTTATGATCGACTAATGCTTTAAATTAACTCTCCCTAACGTCTTAGCGAATAATTAACTTGAAACATCACATTAATTGTAAACCCTACTTTTAGTGGGCCTAAGATTTGAGTACGAATACTTTCCGAACATTCCTAAAGATCAACTAGACCAAAAACTTAAGTTCATATTTAAAAACGAATTAAATTTTTCCAATCCAAAAACCAATTATCAATAAAACCCAAGCTTGAAGAACTGTAAACTCTAAAGTCACTTAAAACCCTAAACCCTAAAATAATTAAGGAATTTTAACCCTAAGTAATTAATCAATAATTTAATTTGAATAATTTCATTCAACTTTAGAAAATTTCACAATTTTATAAAAATCAAATCATAAATTACAAAACAATGTGAGATGAAAACCTTAAAACAACTTCCTATAAGGCCATGCCCTTATCTTCTTGTATAAGCTTTACACATAAAATAAGTAAACTAACCAATCACCTTAGATAACTTACCAATTGAGAGTTAGAATAAATTATCAATTGATAACTTATCAAAATCTAGTGATAAGACAATTTCCTTATCACCCCTTCACTTATACTACATATGGACAATTTTTCACAAGATTCCATAAGCTTAACTTTAATAAATGAGACAAGACCACTCTATGGCACAAAAAGACCTTAAATAGAAGATTTGGAAAAGGGGGAAAGCGTAGTCATGCTCTTGTCTTTCAACCATCAATCACTTTCTCTTATACATCACTATTTACCCCTTAATGCTTACATCATCAATAGTTGCAATTGTTGACTTTTGTGTAAGCTACAAGACAATCAATTAAAGCTTCTTGCACACACTTCTATCCTCATTCAAAATCTGCCACTCTCTCCCTCTTTCACTCCCATTCTCCCTTCCTTTTCTCTCACATTAAATACAAATCAAAAAAAGAAATCAAACTCCACAAATTCCTAACATTGCCGCCACCATTTTTTCTTCCATACTTACGGCAATTTCTCTTCTTATTCTTGTGTCATTTTCTTTCACCACCTAAGATCTTTTAGAACTATTAGAACCTTTTACAAACCCCATTCCAAAAGACCAAAAGATTCGGGTTCCAAAAGGTTGCAAAAGAAGAAGCAAAGCTAAGAGCTTAAGTGGAACCTTTGTGCACAACCATCATAATTTGCTTAAAGGATGAGTAAGTATTTCTTGTGATTGTGGGTTAGTGTTTATGATTAGGAGACTTTGATTTCTTGAAGATATAAGTAAGGTTTAAGTTGTTATAACACTAAAAATCATTTTAAGAAACAAACTATGAAACCTTTACATGAAGTTGAAGCATGAGCATGTAAAGTTGGTATTTTGTAAAGACACTTGTTCAACACTTTAAATGGAAGATTTTAAGTTGACAAAATCTTGAAACAAGAACTTAAATGGAAGATAAACATGCTGGATGTGAGGGTTCAAATGTCATTTGAATGTTGATTTTATTTTCGTTAAGTTAAACATGCTCAAATCTAGACATAAGTTAAGGAAAAATCCATCACATGAAGTTTTATAAAGAAACCAACTTTGTATGACGTGAGCTATGATATGGAGGTTATATTAAGTATAAGATATTTTATTTCTTTATATGCAGCATGAGTTACAGGATCATCTTATGGAAGAAACCTTAAGCTAAGATTTAGATACAAGTAGTTTAAGTGCATAATCTAACACCTAAACTTAAGGAAATGATTAAACAAGTTGAAAAACTAAGCAAGAACCCCTTGGAATCATCATAAACAGATCTGGAACGTGAGGAAAAGAAGCTTAAAAATATGATAAAAGTGAATGAACAAAGTGAAAAGATCAACCAAAGCAAGTATGTTAAGCATATAAAGCCAAAAACTGAAAACCTAGCCTAAAACTCTCAAAACAACCCTAGAACTCTAAGTTGGGCCTTCAAGGAAATTCTGACCAGCAACTTAAAGTATCAAGAGAGGTTTTTTTGAAGCCCATAAGAAATCTACCTAAGGCCCCACAAGCCCACTAAAGTTGCTAACTTTAGTTTGAACAAAAAACAAGCCCATTTGACAACTTAAGCCCATTAAAGGGCTCATGAAGTGGTTGTTAGCCTTAGGAATATAAATCAAAGTTGTAAATCTGATCTCAAGGAGTATTTTAAGCTTAGGATAAAATCTTAAGATCAACCCCAAAGGATTTTTCAAGTTATCAAGAAGCCCATTTACCATACAAGGCCCAAAAGCACTCCAACACATGAGGAATGCTACTGCTCTGACCCATGGACAGAATTTTATGCCTCATTTCGAAAATATAACCTCATCACATTAAAATGCACTTGAAAACGATGAAGATTGACTATAAGATCCTAAAAATCGGATTTAAAACAAAAAAGTTATACGCGATTGAACTTTTAAGTAAAACAGGAAAAATTTATGAAACCAAGTCCAAAGTATAACTTAAAGGGTAATAGCTTAATTTTCTGTGTTTTATTTCAAATCCTTATTGTATCGTATTTATGATATCTAGGGGACCCCGCTTTGGGGAGACGACCTATCCCGGATTATTTTGATTGACCCGCATGGCTGAGTGAGTAAATTCCTCATGACTCTTTACTTGATTGTGCTTATAGAATGGATGCACCTAAACTTATATATATAAATTTGGATGCTTGTGGAATATGAGAAATGCATGTGTATAGATTTATGGATGAATGTGATGACTTATTAATTATATATATAATAATGGGAATTGTTTGTATTAATATATACATGTGAATTGTATGGAACGAAATTGTTTGATCACCCTAAAAATCGAGTTAATCACTTATACGATTAAGAAATCAAAATGAATCATCCATTCCCCATATTGCATATCGATAACACCAACTGCCGCTTCACGCAGAAGATGGGAAGGGACTCACAAGAATACGAGTTTCCTGCAGGATTGGGTACTAGCTATGCCATCATATATATTGAGTCTCTATCCTAAGTTGATGAGCTTACTAAGCGTTGGGAGACACCAACCGTCAGTGAGGGGCTGAGTCTTGTGGCTTCTGCTTAGGGCGTGTGTTTGTGGACTGCAAGGGCCACCACACAGCTAGACTTGGGATTTAAAAAGATATGATTTGATTTTGGTAAAGGAAGTAGACATATATATAGAGAGAGAGTTTTGTTTTAGCATGAGCACGATAGTGCAAATGAAATAAAACCTAAGGTCTAGAACCCGGATTTTGGTTTGGGTCTGTTAATTATCTCCAAACCCCAACTTCAGGGGGCGCAATTCTAAGACGTATGCAGTTCCTAGGTCACTGTATGTGTTGTTTGGCATACTGATTGTTCATGCATTTATATGATTGTGCATTTAATAAATTTTTGTCATGCGGTATTGATGAGGGTAATTATCTCACTAAGCATAAGCTTACATCCTAATAGTTCTTTTCCTTGCAGGTTGATCGATAGTTGGGAATGGGATAGGAATCAAGTGTAGAGTGCTACCATTGAATCAGTATGATGAAAAGCTTGTGTAGTTAATTCGGAATGCTCCGAAAAACGACTAATGTCTCAATTAAGTTTAGAATTTTCTAGAATTGTCTATCTTATTTCACTATTTTAGTAGGGGATACTGATTCTTTGCGGTTCTAAGGAACTATAGAAAAATGGATATCTATAATTATTTATATTATATAATGAGCCAATGAACTAAAATTGAAAACTCTAGCAAATAATTATTTAGAGTCTTGTAATCTTTGACTTGCAAAGCGATTTTCTTATCATGGGTGCTCACGTGATATGGAAATTTTAGGCAATACTACTAGTGCCTTCCTAGGGTCGCTACATTAATCCTTGGATAATTTCTAACTAATCTAATTAAGGCTGCTCCTACATTAGCTAATGAGTTTAATCAAGAATTTCTAACAAACCCTATATTAACTCCTATATCAATAGTATTTCTAACAATTATAACCAATAGAGAATCATAATCGAAATCATAGAATTTGCAATCATGAATTATCCGTACATCTATTAACCCTATAACATGATTACAATTATCACCTTAGCTATCTGGGGTTTCATTAATTTCCTACAATTAAAACCTAGCCAGCTATAGAAATTAAAATAAAAGCACTTATAACAATCGAATTTGCAAAGAAGTTCATGATTAGAAATAAGAACAAATCACATAATTACATAAATAGAAATAGGATAGAAATCACGAATTTCGTACTTATGATGAAGAAAACTTCAATTGTAAACTCTAAGGATGATCTCCATAGCAATAGCAAAGTCTTCTCAATGATCCACAAAATATCAAAAGAAAAACTCTTCAAAACTATCTCTTAACTGCGTCTAAAACTTTCAAGGTCAAAAGAAGACGTAAAAAAGTCCTCTCAAATACCAATCATATGCCCATTTATAAGGAAAACAAGGCTGGCTCTCGACTGGATTTTTTTCTAGAAGGTTGACTGTATGGAAGTGTAAGTCGGTAGTATACAAGTATAAGTCGATGACCTTGAATGTAAGCCAACTCAAGGCTAGCTACCTTCAATTTGCAAGTGCTTTAGATTAATTCGAGCTTTATTCATTTGTGTAAAACTTCTCTAAATCTCTCATATTTCTAATCTGAATCATCTAAGACCTAAAATATCCAAATGAAAATACTTAAGTACCATTTTTTAACGATTTCTTTAAAATCAATAATAATTCAACCTAATTTATACATAAAAATATGAGTATAATATGCCTTTATCACATACAAACTTGCTTTACCCACTTTAAGTATTCTTCTTAGAACTACTTATTTCTAATCCTAATGGTGTTAATTAGAATCTCTTCTAAATTAACAACTAATTTAGATCGGATTAATGTCATGTTCATTTATCGTTTTCCCTAAGAATGTAGCAAATTTTCTAATAATATCTCTATTATCAAGAGTAAATTGTTCCAATAAATCAAATCTATTTAATAGAATTGTCTTTCGACATATTATATTGAAATTTGGCTTAAGACAATGTCATGTGCTATACTATAATTAGATTGATTAATTTCAATTCACCAAATCTAACAATTATCAAGAATCACACACTTATTCATACTAAGTTGATGTATCAAGTCCTAAGTACTACTCATATATGATGAAATAACAAAATGTATCAACAAAATGTTAGAATAAATAAGAAATTCAACCCTATTCTTAATTGCACTCTAGAAATCTTTACAACAAACGAATGTTGAATTCCAGTCAGCTCTCTCATGTAATTCTAAGAAAAGTACGATACAAAACTATAATGAAAAGGGAATTACAATGTATACAAAGATGAATGACTTAATGTGAAGTTAGGTTCGTGAATTTATGTTCTTAATTACGTTTATTCTTCCTGATATTTATTTTAAAATTCATGGTATATTTATACTCTTTCCATCAATGGACTCCAATCAACCTCCTTAAAGCACCACCAAATGTTTTCTACATACTGGTTCGTGTGAAAAGGTTGAAAAAGAACAATTGTGTCTCTCCCATCATGCTTGTGACTTGGGTCATAACCATCTCCAAAAACAAGATTCTTCACTAATCATGGTTGTGATAGTAGACGTAAACTCCTTGTTGCTTCATTACAACTTATCACGCCTATGATTGAATAATTCTTGTTTCTACTTCAATGTTTTCTTCTCCTCATGATAGTGATTGACTTAAAATTCATTATTCTTGTGTAAATTTCATCCCTTTGCTTGTGATTTACCTAAAATTAATATATTATACAATTAAGTACTAAAGCTTAAGAACTAAATCACAATTATGATCAATTCTATTCCTAAAGATATCTTAAAAGTGTAATGTAATTTACACTTATCATTTTGTTGTCTTTGAAAAACCCTTAATAAATCTTTTATAATATTTAGCCATGCCTAGAAAACTTCTTATTTTAATAACTATTGTAGGTTGTTTCCTATCAGCTATAGCCTTAACCTTTTCTAGATCTACCGAATTTCCTTTACTAGATATAATATTACCCAATGGCACTACCTTTTTTAACTAGAAATCACATTTGCTTAGTTTTCCATATAACTTATTATTCCTCAACTATTGTAATGCCAACCTCAAATAATCAGCATGTTCCTTTTTCGTCTTTGAATAAATTAAGATATTATCAATAAATACCACTACAAATTTATCCAAATAAGGCTAACAAATTCGATTCATTAAGTCCTTGAAAACTGCAGGTGTATTCATCAATCTAAATGGCATTACCACAAATTCATAATGTTTGTACCGTATATGGAATGCTATCCTTAGTAGATCTTCCAATTTAATCCTGAATTGATGGTATCCTAACCTTAATTCAATTCTTGAGAATACCATAGCTCTATGTAACTAATTGAACAAATAATGTATTCTAAGTAATGGATAATTGTTCTTAATTGTCACTTTGTTGAGTTCTCTATAATTGATACATAATCTCATTATTCCATCCTTTTTCTTTATAAACAACACAGGGGCTCCCGAAGGTAATACACTGGGTTTGATAAATCCTTTATCTAAAAGTTCCTATATTTGTTTCTTTAATTCCTATAATTCCATTGATGAATTTCTATATGGGGCTTTAGATATCAACTCAATTCTAGGAATTAACTCAATAGTAAAATCTAATTCCCTATATGGTGCTAAACTAAGCAATCTAGAATCACGTTAGGAAATTTACAAACTCTAGTATTTTTGACACACTTTGCTTTTCCTTCTTTCCTTTGAATGCGAATACCAAATAATATTACCAGTCTTCATTATCTATTTTCTCTTCCTTAATTACTTCAATGACAGCTAACTTCACACCACAACTTTCAGTCATACCATTATATACAATATTTCCATCATCTAATATTACTACCTTACTTTGACAATCTACTTTTACCTTATGCCTTGATAACCAATCAATACCTATAATAATGTCTTAAACACTTATAGGTAATACTATCAATTTAATAGGAAATTCCCTTTCTTGAATCGTTACTTGTCCTTCATTTACTACTTTTTGAGTGGATATATGCTCTCTTGTAGGGATTCTTATTCTATATAAAGTTTTCATTTCAACTATTTTGATTCCATGGTTCGACACAAACTCCTAAATGATAAATAAATGGGAAGTTCTCGTATCAAATAATGCATATGCAACTCATTCATTTATGTTCACATGACTTGTTATACTATTATTATAGTTAGTAGCAAGTTTTAAGAACTTATTACAATTCTACGAACTATTGTACTGCTTAACACGTACAACTATCTCGTTAAGTATAGTTTATGTTGTAACTCTTAAATAGTAGTTAATATTAGTATACATACCTATTATTAAACCTAGTCCACCTCCATTTATACCATCATCATCATTATTTGAACCTTTACAATAATAGTCCTCCATCATTTCATCAAATTCTTTAGTGTCCTCATCTACACTTTCCAATGCAAAAACATGTATAAGGACCATTGTAGTATATGCTCCTTTAACATTCCAAACTCTAGGTTCAAACTACATATACTATCTTTAAAAATGTCTAACTCATCCATAATAATAACACTTTACATTCTTCATCCTTAGATGTTCTTTACATACATCATTCTAATCTCTACACAAATAACACATTCCTTTCAATTGCGCACAATCATGAGGGTAGTGTTGGTTTCCACATTTCCAATATTTAATATTTCCATTCTTATCATAGAAACTGAACCCTTTGTTCAACTTTACTGTTCCACTAGTCATGATAGCTAATTTTGTTGCTTTTTGATTCAAATTGATACTTCCAGCACCAAAGAAGGATCTCTTAAACGAAGGCTTAAATCAATTCATCCTATTAAACTTCTTGCTTCACTCCAGCTACTTTAGTATCCTTGAAGAAACAAATCTTTCTTGAGCTTTAGGTTATCTCTATATGATTGTGGCGCATATTGAATCAACCAATTAAACTCCATTTCATACTGTACCATATTCTTTGAACCCTTTTTCGAACCCATTAACTTCTCAATCATTTGATTTTGAACATTTACAGGAAAATGTTCATTCTTAAGCTCTTCTTTGAATGTCTTCCATGTAAGTGGTCATGGCAAAGTTCATGCTTTCGAGTCCCACCATATTTGTGCTCTAAACTTTAGTAAGAAAGTTCCAATGAAAGCTTTTGCACTTCTAGTACTTGAAAAGCTTCGAAACTTTGTCAATTTTAGCTAGCCAATCGTTAGTTATAGTTAGTTTTTCCATCTCTCCTTTAAAATAGCAATTAGCTTTGATAAAATCCATAAGCTTACTAACTTTTGGTGGTCATTGTTCCCTTAGCTCCACTTCAAGTTGCCTTAGTCTTATAGCATTTCCACCAATTATAAGATGTTGAATTAGAGCTCCTTGTTGTTGGATCATAGTTTACATATTCATCATCATTTATCCAAAATGAGCAGTTCTAGCATATTAAGAAGAGGTAGATGTGATGGTAAATCATTCCTTGGCTGATCTTATGGTATAGGTGGAATTGGAGGTGGTTCTCTATTTCCAATTTGTCCATTTCTATTCCTATTTCCTACTTCTAACATGATAGTAATTTGTCACAACAATTTACTTAAACCTATACTCAAAATCCATTTATTCCTTAGTTAGTTTACATTTCAAAAGCTTCTAACAACTTTCTAATTGAATATTTCCAACTCATTTTAATACCATAGAATTTCCAACTACACTTTATTAGGTCAACATTCATATTCAAATTCCTAAATAAGCATATTCTATATATACATAATAATATAAACATAATTCTCTTTAACACTCAAGTCTTAGTTTAATAAAAAGCAACATTGATTCAACACTTGTAAATTTAGTAACACTTGTAATCTCTAAAACATATGATGATACTAAAGAATCACCTGTAACAAATTAACTTTATACTTATTTCATCACTAACTTTCATAGTACAACTTTACAATTCAAAAATATATATATACACATTAGAACTTTAGTTTTACATTAAGATACTTACATTAAATTGAACTTTTTACATCATGGATTACATATAAACATAACCGTACAAACAAAACTTACATCAAGTTTCTCTAATATATGAGTTCTACATACATCATTATTGCCTCAAGTATAAAAGTATATCGATAATTTCAAAATACTATTTACATCAAAATGAGGCTAATGTACTCAAATAGCTAGATACATAACATAAATCATGAAATCTAAAAGTAGTCAACTTGTAATCACTCCATCCATCTAATCTGTCTGATACTACAACATTTTCCATAGGAAACCAATTTTATGACCATCTAAGTTTACATCATTATTTCCTATTTCTGAGTCAAAACCTACTACTATATACTCAGGTACCTTAGGAATATATATATGACTTCCTATACATCCTCATTATCCTCATTTGCCAACTCAAGTTATCCATTTTGATTCACTTCTTATCTTTCATTAGCTTCTACCTAAATTTCTATACGATTCCTTAAATTAGCCACTATCTCGTGTTCAATTTCCTCCTTAATCTCATTTTTAGCTTTCACCTAAGCTATTGTTACCTTTAAGTTATTCTCAAGAAGATCCTCTTTCATAAAATTTTTGCCTACATTTTCTTATAAAACTAAAACTAGACTCTCAAGAGGTTCTACAAATGGTTCAAGCTCATATAATTGTAAGGGTACTTCAATTCTTACGTTCCCAATCGACGAAAATCTTAAAAACTAATCTATAATTTTAGGTAGATAATCTTTGGGTATATGGGTAGTTCCTATAGGTATTTAATCATAACTAATTAGATAATTCTTAACAGGTTCTACTATATTAGGAAAATACAATACAAGAACCATCGTCAATACAATTCCCTTATCATATACATACTTTTTTTTTTCCCAAAAGACACAACTGTAGTGTATTCATTATACAAAGGACCTAGTTCATCCTCCATAATCTTCCAGTCATCTTTCTTACTCCAAGACAATCCCCTCTTGTAAGTGATTATAATCACATCTATTATAAAATCTCATTTAAGTAGCCAATTCTAACAATAAGTTTTTTAACTGAACTCGACAGTCAATAAGGGATTCATCTCCTTCCCATCCAAAGTGTGATCATGCATAAATAAGCCCATATTTACAAATCTGAAAGTAAATACATCATAGCAGAAATTAGATTAGTATTATCCTTTACTTGTTTTCATTTTATGTTATTTAAGTTCTGAGATATAGATAACTTAGATAAATACCTAAAAATCTGAATATTTTATGCCCACTTACTTTCCCCACTCTTAATGTTCCTAACATCTACTTCATTTTTGCCAATGAGATTTTAAGGCCTCCTAAGAAGACCTTATAATCCTTCCATAAAAGAAAAACAAAAGAGACTTGAGCTTCTTTCCATTCATTAAACTTCTTCACTTCACTCCCCATCTCGTTGAAACTAACTGGTGGACAAGTGTAATGAGGCATCTTTTGGTACTACTGGGTACCTACAAAACAATCTATAGGGATGGAGTTATAAGAATACATTAAAAATATGGTTGTTTAATCATTAATTAAATACAAACGTAATAGAAAAATGATATAGCATCTCACAATGATTAATCGATTCCTTGTGAAATTAGAGTGATTTCATTCATTCTAACTTGGATTTCAAGGAGTTTCAACGTAATACTATCAGACTAAATCCGGGCTTATGCAATGGAAAGCACCCTCCTCCTTAGACAATATTCAAACCATGAATCTCAACCTTGCCGTGACTCCCTTTCCTATCACTTAGTTTAACTAAAGGTGGGAAAAAGGGCGATTTTTACCATCCTTAATGAATGCATTTGTATTTAATTTGACAACCTAATTATTACCTCCATTAGGTTATCGTGAATGTCAGGTTAGACATTTAGTCAACTTAAGATTATTCCAAATTATTAGGTGAGAAATCAAGTTCATACATACAAGATATGATATATGTTTAAGCAAAAAACAACACTTACAGTTCAACTCCCAATCAACAATTAGTATCCCAATCACAAACATAGTACATGCACAAATAATCTAACTACAACCATAAATAAGTACTCTTAATCCTCTAAGTATCTTGATATGATACTATAATATGCCATTAAGTATCAACCCTAATTTGCTTCGACGTAATGTCGCGTGCTCCTATACGTTGCGTTTGTGATCTTCGTTAATAATCTCTGGAAAGTAATACACAAGTTCAGTTTTAAATTCATATATGAAGTAAGTACTTATTTTCATTATTAACTGGGCTTACATTGTAACATAAGTAGGTTCTTTAGTTATTTATCTAACATTTAGTCGACTTAAGATAAGTTTGGACTAAGTTTTTTTGGTAATGTTCTGACTAAGTTTCTAACTAAGGTTCTGACCCATTACCATAAGTTAGGTTTTTACTTAAGAAGCTCATAACTTACATTTTGACTCCAGTATAGCTATAAAGTTTTAATATCAATTACTTTTTGACTCAAATCCCATTTTTAGCGTAATCAAGTTATTCATTCCTAAAATACATTCTAATAATCTTTTTCACCATTACCGCAACTATTAACCTTACTTTTAGTGGGCCTAAGACTTGATTAAGAGTACCTTTCGAACATTCTTAAAGACCAACTAAACCAAAACTTAAGTTTATATTTAGAAACGAATTAAATTTTTACAATTCAAAAGCCAGTTGTAGATAAAACCCGAGCTTAAAGAACTGCAAGCTCTAAAGTTACTTAAAACCCTAAACCTTAAAACCATCAAGGAATTTTAACACTAAAGAATTAATCGATAATTTAATTTGAATAATTTCATTCAACTTTAGAAAATTTCACAGTTTTATAAAAATCAAATCATAAATTACAAAACAATGTGAGATGAAAACCTAAAAGCAATTTCCTATAAGGCTATGCCCTTATCTTCATGTATAAGCCTTACACATAAATAATTAGACCAACCAAACACCTTAGATAAATTATCAAATGAGATTTGGAATCATTTATCAATTGATAACTTATCAAAATCTAGTGATAAGACAATCTCCTTATCACCTCTTCACTTATACTACATATGGACAATTTTTCACAAGATTTCATAAGCTTAACTTTAATAAATGAGACAAAACCACTCAATGGCCTAAAAAAACTTCAAATAGCAGATCTAAACAAGGAATAAAGGGGGGCTATGCACTTGTCATTCACCCATCAATCACTTCTTCTTACACATCTATTCACCCCTTAATGCTTACATCATCAATAGTTACAATTGTTGACTTTGTGTAAGCTACAAGACAACACTTTTAAGACATTTAAACACTCATTTTCTCCCAATTCCAACCGGCCACTCTCTCCATCATTTCTCTTGCTTTCAATTTCACTTTCACCTCTTCTTTCTCTCCTTTGAAACAAACATAAAAAGAAGAAACAACCTTACCCCACAAAATCAACTTTTCTTCCATTTTTGAAGCTTCACTCACGGCAACTTTTTCTTTTGTTCTTGTGTCATTTTCTTTCACCATCTAAGACCTTTTAAGACCATTAGAACCTTCCACAAACCCCATTCCAAAAGACCAAAAGATACGGGTTTGAAAAGGTGGCAAAAAGGAGGAGGCAAAGTTAAGAGCTTAAGTGGAATCCTAGTGCACAATCACGAAATTTTGCTTTAAGGAGAAGTAACTGTTTCTTGTGATATGTGGATTAGTATTTATGTTATGAGACTTTGATTTCTTGAAGATATGACTAAGGTTTAAGTTGTCATAACACCAAATATCGTTTTAAGAAACAAACCATGAAACCCTTACATGAAGTTGAAACAGGAGCATGTAAAGTTGGTGTTTTGTAAAGACATTTGTTTAATGCTTTGAATGGAAGATTTTAAGCTAAGAAAATCTTGAAATAAGAACTTTAATAGAGGATGAGCATGCTGGACGTGAGGGTTCCATAGTCATTTGGATGTTGATTTTGTTTCCATTAAGTTAAACATGCTCAAATGTTGACTTAAGTTAAGGAAAAATCCATCACATGAGGTTTTATGAAGAAACCAACTTTGTATGACATGAGCTATGATCTGGAAGTTGTATTAAATATAAGATCTTCTATTTCTTTGTGTGGAACATAAGTTAAAGAATCATCTTGTGGAAGAAAAGTTAAGTTAAGATTTGGACACAAGTAGTCTAAGTGCATAATCTACCACCTAAACTTAAGGAAATGATGAAACAAGTTGAAAAACCAAGTAAGGATCCCTTAGAACCATCATGAATAGATCTAGAACATAGGAGAAAGAAGCCTAAAAATATGATAAAAGTGAATGAACAAAGTGAAAAGATTAACCAAAGCAAGTATGGTAAGCATACAAAACCTAAAACTCTCAAAACAAGCGTAGAACTCTAAGTTGGGCCTTTAATGAAATTCTGACCAGCACCCTAAAGTACCAAGAGAGGTTTTTTTGAAGCCCAAAAGAAATCAACCTAAGGCCCCATAAGCCCACCAAAGTCACTAACTTTAGTTGGACAAAAAATAAGCCCATTTAACTAAGCCCACTAAAGGGCCCAAGAAGTGGTTGTTAGCCTAAGGAATATAAATCAAAGTTATAAATCTGATCTCAAGGAGTATTTTAAGCTTAGGATAAAATCTTAAGAGTAAGCACAAAGAATTTCTTAAGTTATTAAAAAGCCCATTTACCATATAAGGCCCAAAAATACTCCAACACATGAGGAACGCCACTATTCTGACCCATGGACAGAATTTTATGCCTCATTTTGGAAAATATAACCTCACCACATTAAAGTACACTAAAAAACGATGAATATTGACTACAAGATCATAAAAATCGGATTTAAAACGAAAAAGTTATACGCGATTGAACTTTAGGCAAAAACGGGGAAAATTTTCAAAAACTAGACCAAAGCATAACCTAAGGAAAAATTTACTTAGTTTCTTAAGTTTATTTCAATCCCTTATAAATATTATTTCAATGAACAGGGGACACCATGTATGGAGATGACTTGCCTCTAGATTACTTTGACTGACCCACATGGCAAAGTGAGTAAATTCCCGATGACTCTTTACTTGATTGTGCTTATAGAATAGATGCACCTAAACTTATATATATATATATATTTGGATGCTTGTGGGATATGGGAGATGCATGTGTATGGATTTATGGATGAATTTGATGACTTGTTAATTATATATATAATAATGGGGATTGTTTGTATTAATATATACATGTGAATTGTATGGAATGAAATTGTTTGATCATAAAAAAAAATTGAGTTAATCACTTATACGATTAAGAAATAAAAAAATGAATCATGCATTCCTTATGTTGCATAGGGATAATACCGACTGCCGCTTCACGTAGAAGATGGGCCGGGACTTACAGGAATACGACTTTCCTACAGGATTTGGCACTAGCTATGCTATCATATATATTGAGTCTCTGTCTTAAGCTGATGGGCTTACTAGGCACTAGAAGACACCAACCGTCGGTGAAGGGTTGAGTCTTGTGGCTTCTGCTTACGGCTTGTGTTTGTGGACTGCGGGGGCCACCACACCGCTAGACTTGAGATTTTAAAAGATATGATTTGATTTCGATAAAGGAAGTATACATACATATATATATATATAAAGTTTTGTTTTGACATGAGTATGATAGTGCAAATGAGATAAAACCCAAGGTCTAGACCCTAGATTTTAGTTTGGGTCGATTAATTATATCCAAACCCCGACTTCAGGGGGCGTAATTTTGAGTCGTATGTAGTTCTTAGGTCACTGCATGTATTGTTTGGCATACTGATTGTTCATGTATTCATATGATTGTGCATCTAATAAATTTCTGTCATGTGATACTGACGAGGGTGTTTATCTCACTAAGCTTAAGCTTACAACCCTATCGATTTTTGTTGATGCAGGAGAACCTTTTCACTAATCCAAGTCGAGGCATGCCCGTGGTAAGTCTCATGTAGGGACGGGTTAGAGTGATGAGAGAGCAAAGAGGATTTGTTGTAATAGAATTATAAATGTTTAAATACTTTTGTGTTTTTTCTCATAACACAGATTTAATGTCGTTCCATTATGAACTGCATTTATTTGTAATAATTTTTTTCGGTGTGGGTCCCATGAGCCCACACAACTAGCTAAATTATAACATAGAAGTAATTTTAGTAAAATTGCTCTTTATTACTTGTCTATAGGCCTAATGGTAACGTAGAGTGGAAGGAGCCTTGTGTGTTGTATGAAAGGCTTATGATCGACAAGGGGGTTGATAATAGACCTTTATACGGTATACGACAACCTACCACGACAACGATACTATTGGTCGTGATAGGTTTAAGTGGTATGAGAGCATTATATTTAAACTAATGATAAAGTAAGTAAAACTGGACCCTAGAAGCTAGGAATCCCCTACCAAGTGAGGAAGAGAGGTGTGGAACCGAGTTAGGATTTTTAAGATACTAAACAAGTGATAAAAATTTTCTAAAAGAATTTATAATCTTTAATAAATTTTTATGGTTGATCAGGATAATGTAAGTAGGGTTCGTCGAAACCTCGTGCTTCTGATAATGCATGAAGGAGAGACTCTTGTCGAGTATCGACAAAGACTCCGAGTCCTATGTGAAGATATGGTCCTAGTAGGAACACCATGTAGGCTAAGAGATGTATGGACATATTAGAGGGTGGGATTGAGCCTCTATTGGAGAGTGCACTATAAAGACAAACTAATCCAGATACGTAGACCTATCTTGTCCGATGTAGAGTTAACCTACATTATGGAAAGGGAAGAAGGGGCTGGTATTGAAGCTGAAATAATATTCTTGGTGCAAGATGGCCCAAGGATGGCTGCCCCTAGCTTCCAACACTGGCATCAACTAGGTCAAGGTTTTACCTTAGCGCATGACCTAAGAGCTGACCACCCTTGAGTGGTCTAGATAGATGAACAAAATGAAATACCTCCACCAGTAGCCCCTGCCAATGTCTACTTTCCTTATGTAGAACAAGACATCATTGATATCTACCCTGATGCCCCTAAGTTTAAAGAGGACATAGATATTTTACCTCTTTTTCCATGAGAGTACCGAGTGAAAGTGCTACCCAGGCCAGAACCATGTGAACTTCTGTTGCACCATGAGCTGTACCAGGTGGTTTACCGCCTAAGGTTATCACCCAGTCCAGATGAAGGAACCTCAACCCCGTTTCCTAGAAGGAGGCTTCGACAAGCAGGTTGGTTAGATGATGATGAAGCCGGACCTTCTATGAGGCATGATTGGTCAAGGAAAACTTAAACTTCCTAAGTGTTTCCAGTGTTATTATTATTGTGTTGATGTTATTGTGTAGAGAAGTTGTCTGTATTGTATTGTGTGTACTTTTCAATTTATGGTTGTATTGAATTTCAAATTCTAATAATTGTAGGAAACATGTGTAACTTCGAAAGGAACTATATCTAAACCCTATGTATGTTTGGAGAATTAATGAAAGGACTTCTTATGTGTGCTTATTTTACTTGATCTTGTTTAGATGATACAATTAAGGAGAAGTGTCTTATAATGGATGAATTAAATCAAGATGATATGGTCTCAAGTAATAAAAATTGATTCGTTGAATGAGTTATGGATTGAGTTAATTTGGACCTAACTCTAAAAACCGTATTTTCAGTGAACATAGGCACAGGAGACAACCTCCTAGAGAGAGAGCACCACCGGAGCAACACCCAAAACAAAATATGCCCTATACAAGCAAAAATTGCTTTCCCAAGGACTTTTCTGGAGAGGAACCAAGCACCTCTACCACTAGCACCACACGAGCAAGTCCCTCAGATGCCTGTGCCACCACCTATGGATATGGAAGGCCAGTTTGCAGTAGTACTACCACCGCCTCTACCACTGCCGGTAGAGTTAGCAGGAGACCCTTACCCAGTTCATCATGAGCCTCAACCACCGAAGAACCTATTGCCAGAATTTCTGAAGTGCAATAGATATTTTGATGGGAATGCAAGTCGGCCCGATGAGGCTGAGGATTGGCTGATGCAAGTTGAGAGATCTTTTGAGGCTTTTGAAGTGTCACACCACTTGAGGATGACTTATGGCACTTATTTGCTTCGTCTGAGAGCAAGGACTTGGTAGGAAACCAAGAGAGGGAATCTACCACAACCCATTAAATGGGGGGATTTCCAAGAGGAATTTTTGAGGCACTATTTTCCTGAGAGCTTACGGGTAAAGTATAGTGATGAGTTGTTTGGGATCAGAAGAGAAAACCACACTCTTAAGCAGTATGAAGTGGACTTCACTCACTTACTCCAGTTTGCTCCACCTAAATACCATGATAGTGATTGGATGAAGAAGCAGATTTTTGTAAGGGGACTAGATCCCGAGTTAAAAAGGAAGGTTTTGGAGTTTCAACCAAGGACCTTCAATGAAGTAGTTGAAAAAGCTAAAGTATTGGAAACCGCAAAAAGATAGGAGAAGAAATATTAAAGCCAAAAGTTACTGTTTTTGGCAAAAGACCGTTTGAAGGACCATAAAGCTCGAGTTCCAAGGTGAGGAAAATTTTAAGACCCCATAAGGTAATCCAGAAGAAGAACGGGAATGGAAAGGTGATATGTTGGAAGTGTAGAGGGAACTACTCTCTACGGAAATGTGCTCAACTTCAAAACAAGTGTTATTTTTGTGGAGATGGAAACCATATAGTAGCAAATTGTCCAAAGAAGACTACCAGCACTTGTTTCATCTATAAACAACAAAGACATTTTGCTAACAACTGTCCTCAGTGCCAGAATACCACTATGCAGACTGCAGGATGCCTCGGGATGGGGAGAGCTGTTGGAGGAAATGGGCAGAGACCTGGAGCTGTGAATGCCACAAGAGTCTACAACTTAGAAGGAGGATGGGAGTATGAGGAGTGCCCTGAGGAGGAGGTCATTTACTATGAAGAGGTAGAAGATGTTGTAGATACAGAGCTAATTACATGTATGTTACTGGAACTTTCTTTCTAAGTTGAGTTGGATGATAGAAGTACATTTTAGTACGAAAAGACTAAAAGTATTTAACTTAGTAACAAAAATTTTAGAACCTAATAATTATACCTTATGAAAACTTAACCTTAAATTCGATTCAAGGAATGTTGATATAAAGGGACGTTTAGTATACACCTTATTTGACATCGGAGTGACTCATTCATTCATTTCCCCCAAAGTGGTACAAAGAATTAAACTTCGTGTGACCGTCACTGAATCAAGTTTCAGTGTACGGACTCCTACAGGAAGTATGGTTACTACAAAGGAAATGGTGAAGAAATGCTCAATCAACATACAAGGCCATTAGAGTATGTCGAATCTTATCATTCTCAATCTGGGCAAGTACAAAATGATTATGGGTATGAACTAGATGACGTCATGTGGAGCTACAGTTGATTGCAAGAAGAAGAAAGTGTACTTTAGGAACTTAAAAGGATCTAAGGTGGAATTTTAAGGAGAATCGACGGTAGTGGGAAAACATGAGCTATACTCTTTCGAGTTAATGATGGAAATGAGTTGGATGAACTCAATTGAGGTTGGATAAAAAAAGTTAAGGATAGAAGATATCTAAGTAGTGAACGAGTTCCCTGATGTGTTTTCGGAAGAGCTACCAGGATTACCACCTAAGAGAGAGATTGATTTTGCCATTGATTTAATGGCCGGGATCGAACTGATTTCTAAGACTCCTTACAGAATGGTTGCAATAGAGTTAAAAGAGCTAAAGAAGCAACTTCAGGAATTATTGGACCAAGGGTTCATTAGACCAAGTGTCTCGCCTTGGGGAGCACTTATCTTGTTTGTCAAAAAGAAGGATAGTTCTCTTAGACTCTGTATCGACTACAGGGAGTTGAACCGAGTCACTATAAAGAACAAGTATCCTTTACCCCGTATCGATGATTTGTTCGATCAATTACAAGGTTCAAGTGTGTTTTCCCGTATTGACCTAAGATCGGGTTATCACCAATTGAGGATCAAACTAGAGGATATGCCTAAGACAACATTCAGAACGAGATATGGACACTATGAGTTTTTAGTGATGCCATTTGGATTGACTAATGCGCTGACCGTATTCATGGATTTGATGAACAAAGTGTTTAGAGCATATTTGGACAAATCCATAATTGTGTTCATTGACGAGATCTTCGTATGTTGGTCATCCCCAAAACAACATCAAGAACACTTGAGATTGGTTTTGCAAACCTTAAGAGAACACAAGCTATACGCCAAGTTATCCAAGTGTGATTTTTGGTTGAGGGAGATATCCTTTTTAGGGCATGTTATTTTGAGAGAAGGCATAAAAGTGGAATAAAAAAAGATAAGAGCTATCACTGATTGGAAAAGACTTGAAACTATTACAGAAGTGCAAAGTTTTCTTAGTTTTGCTAGATATTATAGGAAATTTGTGAAGGATTTTTCAAAGATTGCTAAACCACTTACTCAACTAACTCAAAAGAACGAGAAATTTATATGGAATGAGAAAAGAGAAGAAAGTTTCCAAGAGTTGAAGAACCATTTAATTTGAGCACCTGTTTTAGTCTTACCCAACAATGAGGAACCTTTTTTGGTGTATAGTGATGCTTCTAAGAATGGTTTAGGGTACGTGCTGATGCAAAATGGAAAAGTGATTGCTTATGCTTCATGACAATTGCGACCACATGAGCAGAATTACCCTACTCACGATTTGGAATTAGCAGCTATAGTGTTTGCACTAAAGCTATGGAGGCATTACTTGTATGGTGTTAAGTGTGAAATTTACATTGACTACAAGAGCCTAAAATATTTGTTCACTCAAAAGGAGTTAAACATGAGACAACGACGGTGATTAGAGTTGATAAAGGACTATGATCTCAACATCAACTATTACCCTAGGAGAGTGAATGCAGTAATAGATGCTTTAAGCCAAAAGAATCATACTGAAGTTGCATCTCTGCTTACTGAACAAAGAGAATTGATTAGAGAGTTTGAGAGAATGAATTTGGAATTTGCATGGCACGAGACAGATGTCGAGTTATCGAGTTTAGCTCTTGAGCCAACACTACAAGAAAGAGTCCGAGAAGTACAGCAAGAGGATCCTACTCTATAACATGTAAGGGAGCAAATGATAATGGGAAGGTATATAAACTTTAGTCAAGATGAGGACAGAATGCTTTGAATGAAGGGATGTCTATGTGTACCTGATAATCTTGAGCTAAGAAAAGAGATTTTAAGGGAAGCTCACTATTCCGGATATACTGTATACCCTGGAGGAACCAAGATGTACCAAGATCTCAAGAAGAATTTTTGGTGGAGTGGGATGAAACAAGATGTAGCAAATTTCACGCTCAAATGTGACACTTATCAAAGAGTTAAGGTTGAGCATCAAAGATTGGGAGGATTGTTGCAACAATTGTCCGTTACTGAATGAAAATGGGACCAAATCATTATAGACTTTATGTGTGGATTGCTTAGAATGGCGGCAAGCCATGATGCTATATGGGTGATAGTGGATCGACTTACAAACTCAGTACAGTTTCTAACCGTCAACATGACTTAACCCTTAGCAAAGTTGGCTCGAATATATCTAAGGGAGATAGTACGTTCGCATGGAGTGCCTATTGGAATAGTTTCTGATAGAGATCTAAGGTTTGTGTCTAATTTTTGGAGAAGTTTACAAAAAGTGTTGGGGACGAACTTAAGGTTTAGTATGGCTTATCACCCCCAAACAGACGGATAATCTAAGAGAACAATTCAGACTTTAGAAGACATACTTCGAGCCTGTGTTATGGTATTTAAAGGAAATTAGGATTCTCACTTACCGCTAGTGGAGTTTGCATATAACAATAGTTACCATTCATCCATCCAGATACCGCCATATGAAGCGTTGTATGGGAGGAGATGCCGATCCCCATTATTCTGGGATGATGTGGAAAAGGCAACCATAGGACCAGATTCAGTGCAAGAGGCAACTGAAAAGGTAACTATCATTAAAAAGCGAATGAAGGAAGCCCAAGACAGACAAAAGAGTTAGGCGTACTTAAAGAGAAGGGAATTGGAGTTTGGTATAGGAGATCGTATGTTCTTGAAGGTAAGTCCGATTAAGAGCATTCATCGAGTGAGAACTCAAGGGAAATTGAGCCCCAGGTACATTGGACCCTTTGAGATCCTTAAGCGAGTAGGAAACCTTGTGCACCGCTTGGCATTACCACCAAACTTGGATGGAATACATAATATGTTTCACGTATCAGTGCTAAGGAGACAAGTACCTGACCCTGATAATGCAATTGAACTAGAGCCGATACAACTTAAAGGAAATCTGGCTTATGAAGAACACCCAGTTCAAATCACTTATAGCAAAGTTCAAAAGTCGAGGAACAAGAAAATAAGATATGTGAAGCTACTTTGGAGAAACCATGAAAAGGAAGAGGCCACTTGGGAAGCGGAGGAGGAAGTAAAGCAAAAGTACCCCCAATTGTTTGAAGTCCCAGGTATGTCTTTAAGTTTTGAGGACAAAACTTATTTTAAGGGTGGAAAGATGTAAACCTTACTTTTAGTGGGCCTAAGACTTGATTAAGAGCACCTTCCGAACATTCCCAAAGATCAACTAAACCAAAAACTTAAGTTTATATTTAGAAAAGAATTAAATTTTTACAATTCAAAAGCCAATTGTCGATAAAATCCGAGCTTAAAGAACTGTAAGCTCGCAAGTTACTTAAAACCCTAAACCTTAAAACCATTAAGGAATTTTAACCCCAAATAATTAATCGATAATTTAATTTGAATAATTTCATTCAACTTTAGAAAATTTCACAATTTTATAAAAATCAAATCATAAATTACAAAACAATGTGAGGTGAAAACCTAAAAACAATTTCCTATAAGGCTATTCCCTTATCTTCATGTATAAGCCTCACACATAAATAAGTAAACCAACCAAACACCTTAGACAACTTATCAAATGAGATTTGGAATCATTTATCAATTGATAACTTATCAAAATCTAGTGATAAGACAATCTCCTCATCACCTCTTCACTTATACTACATATGGATAATTTTTCACAATATTTCATAAGCTTAACTTTAATAAATGAGACAAAACCACTCAATGGCCTAAAAAAACTTCAAATAGCAGATCTAAACAAGGAAGAAAGGGGGGCCATGCACTTATCATTCACCCATCAATCACTTCTTCTTACACATCACTATTCACCCCTTAATGCTTATATCATCAATAGTTGCAATTGTTGACTTTGTGTAAGCTACAAGACAATACTTTTAAGACATTTAAACACTCATTTTCTCCCAATTCCAACCAGCCACTCTCTCCATCATTTCTCTTGCTTTCAATTTCACTTTCACCTCTTCTTTCTCTCCTTTGAAACAAACATAAAAAGGAGAAACAACCTTACCCCATAAAATCAACTTTTCTTCCATTTTTGAAGCTTCACTCACGGCAACTTTTTCTTTTGTTCTTGTGTCATTTTCTTTCACCATCTAAGACCTTTTAAGACCATTATAACCTTTCAAAAATCCCATTCCAAAAGACCAAAAGATATGGCTTCCAAAAGGTGGCAATTTGAGGAGGCAAAGTTAAGAGCTTAAGTGGATCCTTAGTGCACAATCACCAAACTTTGCTTTAAGGAGGAGTAAGTATTTCTTATGATATGTGGATTAGTATTTATGTTATGAGACTTTGATTTCTTGAAGATATGAGTAAGGTTTATGTTGCTATAACACCAAAAATCGTTTTAAGAAACAAACCATGAAACCATTACATGAGTTGAAACATGAGCATGTAAAGTTGGTGTTTTGTAAAGACATTTGTTTAATGTTTTGAATGGAAGATTTTAAGCTAAGAAAATCTTGAAATAAGAACTTTAATAGAGGATGGGCATGCTGGACGTGAGGGTTCCATAGTCATTTGGATGTTGTTTTTGTTTCAATTAAGTTAAACATGCTCAAATCTAAACTTAAGTTAAGGAAAAATCCATCACATGAGATTTTATGAAGAAACCAACTTTGTGTGACATGAGCTATGATATGGGAGTTGTATTAAATATAAGATCTTCTATTTTTTTGTGTGGAACATAAGTTAAAGAATCATCTTATGGAAGAAAAGTTAAGTTAAGATTTGGACACAAGTAGTCTAAGTGCATAATCTATCACCTAAACTTAAGGAAATGATGAAATAAGTTGAAAAACCAAGTAAGGATCCCTTGGAACCATCATGAACAGATCTGGAACATGGGAGAAAGAAGCCTAAAAATATGATAAAATTGAATGAACAAAATGAAAAGACTAACTAAAGCAAGTATGGTAAGCATACAAAGCCTAAAACTTAAAACCGAGCCTAAAACTCTCAAAACAACCCTAGAACTCTAAGTTGGGCCTTCAATGAAATTCTGACCAGCACCTTAAAGTACCAAGATAGGTTGGTTTGAAGCCCATAAGAAATCTACCTAAGGCCCCATAAGCCCACCAAAGTTACTAACTTTAGTTTGGACCAAAAATAGGCTCATTTGACAACTTAAGCCTACTAAAGGGCCCAAGAAGTGGTTATTAGCCTTACGAATATAAATCAAAGTTACAAATCTGTTCTCAAGGAATATTTTAAGCTTAGGATAAAATCTTAAGAGTAAGCCCAAGGAATTTCTTATGTTATTAAAATGCCCATTTACCATATAAGGCCCAAAAAGACTCCAACACATGAGGAACGCCACTATTCTGACCCATGGACAAAATTGTATCTCTCATTTCGAAAATATAACCTCACCACATTAACGTACACTCAAAAACGATGAAGATTGACTATAAGATCATAAAAATCGGATATAAAACAAAAAAGTTATACGCGATGGAACTTAGGCAAAAACCAGGAAAATTTTCAAAAACTAGACCAAAGTATAACCTAAGGAAAAATTTACTTAGTTTCTTAAGTTTATTTCAATCCCTTATAAATATTATTTCAATGACTAAGGGACGCCATGTACGGAGACGACTTGCCTCGGGATTATTTTGATTGACCCACATGGCAGAGTGAGTAAATTCCCGATGACTCTTTACTTGATTGTGCTTGTAGAATAGATGCACCTAAACTTATATATATATATATATTTGGATGCTTGTGGGATGTGGGAGATGCATGTGTATGGATTTATGGATGAATGTGATGACTTTTTAATTATATATATAATAATGGGAATTGTCTGTATTAATATATACGTATAAATTGTATGGAATGAAATTGTTTGATCACCCAAAAAAATCGAGTTAATCACTTATACAATTTAGAAATAAAAAATAAATCATGCATTCCTCATGTTGCATAGGGATAAGACCGACTGCCGCCTCACGCAGAAGATGGGAAGGGACTCACATGAATACAAGTTTCCTACAGGATTAGGCATTAGCGATGCTATCATATATATTGAGTCTCTATCTTAAGCTGATGGGCTTACTAGGTATTGGGTGACTCCAACCGTCGGTGAGGGGTTGAGTCTTATGGCTTCTACTTAAGGCGTATGTTTGTGGACTGCAGGGGCCACTACACCGCTATACTTGGGATTTTAAAAGATATGATTTGATTTCGGTAAAGGAAGTATACATATATATACATATATATAGAGTTTTGTTTTGGCATGAGCACGATAGTGTAAATGAAATAAAACCCAAGGTCTAGAACCCGGATTTTGGTTTGGGTCTGTTAATTATCTCCAAACCTTGACTTTAGGGGGCGTAATCTGAGTCGTAGGCAGTTCCTAGGTCACTGCATGCGTTGTTTGGCACACTAATTATTCATGCATTCATATGATCGTGTATTTAATAAATTTCTGTCATGTGATACTGAGGAGGATGTTTATCATACTAAGCTTAAGCTTGTACCCCTATAGATTTTTGTTGATGTAAGAGAACCTCCTCACTAATCCCAGCCAAGGCATGCCCGTGGTAAGTCTCATATAGGGACTAGTTGGAGCAATCAGAGAACGAAGAGGACTTGTTGTAATATAATTATAGATGTTTAAATACTTTTGTGTTTTTACTCATAACATAGATTTCATGTAGTTTCGTTATGAACTGTATTTGTTTGTAATTTTTTTTTGTGTAGGTCCTACAAGCCCACACAACTAGCTAAATTATAACATAGAAGTAATTTTAGTTAAATTGCTCTATATTACTTGTCTATGGGCCTAGTGGTAACGTAGAGTGGAAGGAGCCTTTTGTGTCGTATAAAAGGCCTATGATCGGCTAGGGGGTTGATAATAGACCTTTATACGATACACGTCGACCTACCATGACAACGATACTGTTGGGTCATGATAACCACTTACTGTTTAACTCATACATAATCTTACCTTGCATTTCTAGAATTTCCACACTTTGTAATATCAGCAAATATCCATTAAGAACTTCAATTGTATATATATATATATATATATATATATATATATTGCCAATTCCTAATATGCTAAATACTCATTTCTATGTACATAGTAACTTAGATATTTAATTTCAATTTGAACAAATAACCTTTCACTTAGAAATCATCATTTCTTAACTCATAATAATCTACTCTAAATCAGTAAGTTGTAGATTTGGTGGGATCAAATACTTTTTTCTTTTTGTTTCCAACTTCTAGCGATGGTTCGTCAAAGCAAAACCGTAAGTCATCCAATCCATCCATATTGAAAAAGGTGGAGAGGGGGTAATAACCCTACTCCCCTCAAAGTGACAACTACAACAATTGGAGAAGATGATGCAATAATATTTTCTTAGCAAGAGAGGAAGGAGTATGTATGGGGACGTCAACGTGACACATATTTACTGGATGGTGAAGAGGTTGAGGTTGGTGAGTTGTTGTTGATGACGTATGCAAATGATCATGTCTGTGCTTATGTTTTATATGTAGCAAGGAAAAGAAGTTGAGGTTGGTCTACCAGGTGGTAGAAGTAATGCTTGGGTAGCAAGTAGAGGAGCCTTAGGAAGGGTAATGGGCATACGGCATGGGGGATACCCAATCTTTTGTAATGTACATGAAGCAATTCAAGCTAGGTTTGTGGCATCCTTTTTCTAAATTCTTGGTCGAATTCTTCTAATATTTCAAGGTCACCCGCAGTAGTTAGACTGTGAATGCATGGATTCAACTGCTTGCATTCGATTTACTATGTATTTAGCAATTATGGTAGCTGATTACGCAACTTTTTAGGCACTTCTTTTTTACAAGGAGGTTAGGCGATGGGGAGATTTACATCGCTACTGGAGGCATAAAGATGAGTATCATGGATAAGCCTTTCAATAACGTAGAGGGGTAAAAGGAATTCTTCTACTGTATTCATGCCTTGGAGACCTTCAATTTCCTAACAGAGTAGAGATGGCCCATTAGGGGTACGACATTGAAAGGTTTGGGGGATGAAGACTCGATTGCTAACATCTTGCTCTTGAATTTAGTAGGTTAGAAGAAACTCAAACCCCTATCAATATGTGAAAAGTATAAGAGCAAAGCACCGTTGTTTGTAGTGGAGATAAATATTTGTCCTGTCTAGTCGAGGAGTGGTAATTGATTATCTATCTTGCAATATCACCTTACTATTGGAGTGGGGGACACCAGGCTGCTAGTCTTCGGCACTGCAAGTTTCTTGTCTTTTTTTGGCATGTTTTTCTAAGTAGTTCGGTTGTTGTTTTGCAGCAATTGAATTAGTGTTTGAGAAGTTGAGAGCAAAGTTGCTTACTATATAAAGTAAGTGGCTTAAGAGTACTACAAGGCCTAAGAAGAGAAGGTAGCCTGATGGGGAAGGCAAGAAACCCTTCCAGAAGATGTTTAACATAGGGGAAGTGATGTATCAATAAGAGTGCCTTTAGGCGCCACCGTAGTGGCTAAGGGGCCATCTGGTAAGGGGGTGATTTTGGAGGTTCCAACTAGGACTATTATGGTCAAGTTGAGTCTTATAGTGGAGGTTACTCAAGTGGATGTCAATTAAGCAAGCTCAAAGCAAACACTTGAGACTATTGTTCTGACAAGTATTGAGATTGTTGACAATAAGAATGTCTAACCTTTGGTTCATTGGATCATACGCAATACGTAGATTAACCTCCTCAAAGGTTTAAGCAACTGCAAGCACAGTTTGGGTAGCTTGTTGTAGGTCACAACGAATTGAAGGCCTTAGTAGTAATGCAAAGGAAGTGCAATTAGGTAAGTTGCTCATGTACTTTTGTTAAATGGCTTACTTTCAACATGATCATTGACTACTAATTATTTTTGCAGCTATATGACTTATTGGTATTTATTCTAGCATACAGTCATTCAGTTCTCTTGTCGGAAGGATCCAAGGTGAGGGCAGAGGTAAGGAGGCTCTAGAAGGTGCTGGAGGAGAAGGAAAAAGCGTATAGTAACTTAGCCTCTACGGTTAACAACTAAGAATGTTGGCATGGGGAGTTACTCAATCAAGTGGATTGATTGAATGTTAAGTTGAAGAATGTTGAGGAGTCCAGCAAGGTCATGGTGGGTAGGCTAGCTATCGTATTGATTGCCAAGGATGAGGAACTTGAGAAAGTACGTATCGACTTCAGCTAATGGAGGACGGGCTCTTAAGATGTATGGGGTTATTCACCAAGGTTAAACGTGATACCTTCATCTTGACCTTGAAGGACCCCTTGATCAAGGAAGCCATCAATAAGGCTGGTTATGCAATGATAGAGGTAGTAAGGAAACAAGTTTGGCAGAATATGCTAGATGCGAACTTATCCTTCCTACATTAGTTAGATCAATACAAAGTTGTTATTGGGAGTAGGTTAGGTGGTGATTTATCTGGTAACTCATTAGGAACTTCTAGTAGTGGCTCTAATGAAAACCTCGGGTAGGTAGGCGATGGTGGTGAAGTTGAGCAAGAGCTAAAGCGATAGCAAGAGTAGCAACAATAGTAGCAGCGATAAGTTAGGGATGCTTAGAAGCGTCTTCAATTTTTTGTTTATTTTATGTAGTTGGCTCGAGCGATGTGTGCCTATTTTACAAATTGTTGTATTTTTTCTCAACAAGTAATATCAACCTCTATTTATGTAATTTCTTATACCTTTGAATGAATGAAGTTTTATTAGCGTTCTCTAAACTCGTACTTACATTTTTCTCAATTTAGTTTCTTGCTTTCATACTATATCTTTATGCTTGAATTCCATCTATTTTTTGACTAAGTTTTTTCTATTGGAGAAGGTTTTCATCGAGATAAATCCCATGTCTTGTTGAATTGTAAGATTAGTTGAATTCTACATCCCTAAGTTGATGCTTATTGATTACTCTTTAGGGACTTACTCATTTTCCCATGTGTTATTGTCTCATACTTATCCTTGATGTCTCTTAAGTGTTCTTATCTTGCAATGATTCTTACTAGAGCTTAACGTCCCTTTTCCTCAAGCAAAGTACCTTCCAAAAGATTTTTACTACATATATAGCCTACCATTGATTCTACAAGTATCACTTTAGTTCTTGATGCTTTAGGGCTATACAATGTTTAACACATGTATCCCTAAGGATGTCTCATAGATCTTATAAAAAGGGTGAATAGGTGCTTGCCTCTCCACACCAATTATCGAAATAACTTTAGAGAGGTTCACTTGTAAGCATCCATAAGTGTATCCAAAGTAATAATGTTATGGGATGGTGTGTTCGAGTTAGGGAAACGGTTGTCTTTGACCTTCTTCCTCAGGTGGTCAGTTCATGAGCTATGACCGGAAGGTATATGACACCTTGGCACCTCATCTTTTTTTTTTTTTGCTAGTGATGTTAGGTAGAAGAAGGGGGGCTTGGATACGCCCTATCGCTTATCCGTAGCTACCTCACCGCAAGGCACTCATTTGCATAGGGTTCTAAGAAATCTCTGCTATGCATTGTCCTAGACGACCTCAAGCAAGTAAGGGTGGCCGTAGTAACTACGATGATAGAGGGGGTCTTTTCTCCACCCTTACTCGAGGACTAAAGGGCCTATGGGAATCCTTTACTTCATGATTCCTCTTATTTAATTTGGGTAAAAGATTGAACTTACTTTATTGCCAACAAGGCTTAGACAACTCATTACTCTGATTGGAGTAGCTACATCGACAGCCGCCACTATTGCTTCTATGGAAGAGAAGCTCTACTAAGTGGAGTGGGAACCTTCAGATGGAGGCTAAGAATCACTAGAAGCTTTACAATCCGAGGCTCGGTTACATAAGGCTTTAAGGATGTAGTCACAACATGAGAGCTAGCCAAGTCAAAGTTGAGAAGAGTTCCTCTTGGAGAAGAATCCTAGTATAAGAAGTCAAGTCGAGGCTAGCAATACCCATCCAACAAAGCGAGTAGTTTTAGTATCAGACAAAGTTATAGATTTTCATATTATTTTTCTTCTTTGAAGTAATTAAGCTTAGTATGACGACCTACTAAATTTTGTATACCATTTGAATTGTAAAAATAAATTCTTTATGTTTTAATCATGACTTCTTGTCAATTGATTTGCTTTTCCTTAGCTTTTGCTATTTAATTTCACTTTAAGTTGTGTTTAATAACTATTATGACAATATCCTTACATAGATGAGGGATCAATGATGGAAGATCAACTTGTGTTTGGAGGTACTAGGTAGATTAATGTTCAAGTGAAGTTCTTAATCCATAAGCGTAGGAACTGACATAGGTGAAACATATGGATGAAGATCAACCTAATGGTTAAGGCCTCAATATAAATCGTTATCCCATGATGATGCCCACATCGTTAGTGTAATGACTAACTTAGGCAAAGCTTATGGTTGAAAATTAACCTAAGATTAGGGGCTCAATGCAAATTGGTACCCTATGATGATGCTCAAGTTGTTAGTATAAGAACTAACTTAGACAAAGCTTGGGTATGAAAATCAACCCAAGATGATAAGTGCTCGCATCGTTGGTGTAAAGACCAATTTAGGCGAGGCTTAGGGATGAAAATTGACCCAAGAGTAGAGGCTCAACGTAAATTGAAGCCTAAGATAACTGCTCGCATCGTTGGTTGAGGATTGACTTAGGTGAAGCTTAAGGAAAAAAATTGACCTAAGATTAGTGGCCTAAGATAGGAAGAGGAGCAAATGCCAGAAACTTCATTAGTTCATTGCATTTCGTAGTTATAAATGTTTTTAATTGTCATTGTTGCAACTGAAGAATGTAAGGTCTTAGATTCTAAGCATTCCATGCACTAGGGATTGGTCATCCTTCTATCATCTCGAGCCTATAAGTGCCTTTTCCCAATTGGGGGCAAGCTTGCCTTGTCCTTCTTTGGAGCTTGTATCCTCTAAATTCCTATACAATAAGTCACTACAGGGGAAAACCCTATGTAGAACATTATGATTGTAATATTAAGTGGCTTCTTACTAATAAGCCATAGTACATGCTCATGTAGCATCACAAACTTCATCGATAGTATCGAGATTCACTTGCAGGGCCATGTGATTAGTGTTTATGTCAAAGTATTATACCTTATTGGTAGGTAGCTCCAACTTAATAGGGATGAAAGCTTTGACTCCAATTGCAAGAAGGAATGGAGTCTCTTTAATCGACGTCTGATGCCTTGTACGGTAACCCCAAAGTATGTTAGGAAGCTCATTGGCCTACTTACCTCCTACTTGTTCCACCCTCATCTTAAGATTGTTAAGAATTATCTTATTGATGGCTTCAACCTAACCGTTGATCTTGGGTTAAGCAACTAAGGTGTAGTATAACTTGACGTTATGCTTGTTATAGATGTTCTTGAAATGATCTCTATTGAAATGCTTTCCAATCAATGATCAACTTATATGGTACTTTGAAGTGGGACATTTTGTACATTAATATGAAGCCTTTAGTAGCTCAAGCCATTGTAGTCATGACAATTAACACTTCTACCCACTTGGTGAAGTAGTCTAATCCCTACTATGTGATGGTTATGGGCTGGTCAAAGGATATAACTCTAAGCTAGGGGCATGAGTAATCGGCACATGCTTTTGGTAGGATTGGCACTTTTAGACCATGGCCTTGGCATCTTCTTTCATCATGGGCCTGTAATAACCTAACTTGAGTGCTCTAAGGTATAATACCTACAATTGGATGTGATTATTGTAAATACCTACATAGAGCTCCTTGAGAACTTAAGCACCCTTCTTTTGTTCAAAGGAATTTGAAGAGAAGAGTGACGTATCTTCATATATAGAGTACATCATCAATCAATGTATAGTTAACTACGGCGTAAGCTAGTTTATTTGCCTCGACTCGCTCTTTGAGTAATGCCCCAATATTGAGGTACTGCATAAGGGAGTCCATTTATGAGGGCTCTAGGGCTACTTCTATCATTTCAATGACCTGTTGTTGTTGCATCCCCGTACTTCTTTCGAAGAGGTACAGAATGAAGAGTGGCTTATCACAATCATGTAATGCAGGAATGGTAGACAGTGATTTCATGGATAGTCTATCTACTTTTTCATTTTCTATGTGGGGGATTTTTTTGACTTCCTAAGAGACAAATTTTGCGAGAAGGCCCTGCACTAAATGTAAGTACTTAGCCATCTTTTCTCCCTAGGTGTCGTATTCTCCCTTGACTTGTTGTATAACTAACATGGAGTCTAAGTGTATGCTAAGTTTTTCTACTCTAATATCTTTGGCAATCTTTAAGCTAGCAATAAGTTCCTCATATTTGGCTTCATTTTCACTCATTAGGAACCAAACTTTAGGGCATAGAAAATCTTTATTTCGTAAGGGCCATGTAGTGTGATACCGTCCCCCACTCCCCCTTTCAGTAAAGGAGGTACCGATGTAGAACATCCAAATTAGTATGGTGAGCTCGAGTTGAGGTTCATTTACTCCAATGTATTCTATTATAAAGTCTGCTAGAACCTATGCTTTAACTGCTTGTCATAAACGAAATTGAAGGAGATGGTAAGCTCTAGTTAAGCTTATGGATGGAATTGGGGGGCCAGGTATGTTAAGCACTAGTTGATTACTAAAACTTGTGAATATACTGGAGCCGTCTTACCCAACCCCTCATACCTGGCTCCTACAAACTTTTGTAGTATATTATACCAATCATCATGTTATGTAGTTGATTGCTCATCATATCCGACTCCAGTGTATTCATAACCAATCATCATGTAGTGTAATAATAGCCCCCCTCGTTCGCTTAAGGGAGCACATCATCATTACACTTGAAGTGTCGGCCCTTTGCAAGGCCATTCTAAGTGGTACTTCCTTTCGTATGATGATTGGTTATGCATGATGATGACTATTACAAGGGCAAACTTTTCTATCATAGTATGTCAAAGCTCAGGTCCTTAGAAGATGTAGCTTACGTAGTAGACTAAGCAGTGGTCATGACCATCAACTTGCATAAGTATAGAAAATAATGCTTTGTTACTAATTATGAGGTATAAGGACAATTCCTCTCCAAAGATGGAGTGGGAGAGTGTGGGTAAGGTTGCAAGGAAGCCCTCCAAGTCTTAGAAGGCTTGTTAGTATACTAGTGTACATTTAAACTTAGCAAGCTGTTTGAGTAGATTGAAAAACTTTGTACACCTGTCCATGCTTCGAGAAATGAAGTGATTGAGGGTAGCTATCCTTCTGTTCAATCACTAAACCTATTTCACCTTGGTTGATGCTTGCATGTCTTAGCTTGCCTTAATCTTATCAGGTTTGGCCTTTATCCTTCACTTTATGACCATGAAGTAGAGAAACTTACCTAAAGCAACCCTAAAGATGCACTGTTGGGGGCTAACTTTCATTTGAAACTGTCGAAGGGTTTAAAAGATTTCTTGGAGGTCATCAATAAGCCCTCTTATGGCATTACTCTTAACGATCATGTCATCAACATAGACTTTGATGTTCCTTCTTATTTGTAGCTTAAAGATATAGGTCATCATCCATGGATAACTGCTCCTACGTTCTTGAGGCCAAAGGGCATGACTTTGTAACAAGAAGTCTCGAAGTCTTTGACAAAGGATGTGTAGACTGCATCTTTAAGAGCCATTTAGATTTGGTTGTATTTAAAGTAGGTGTCCATGAAACTGAGAAGTATATAACTGGTTGTCAAGTCGACAAGTTGGTTTATGTATGATTAGGGGAAGTAGTCCTTTAGGCATGCCTTGTTGACATCGATATAGTCAACACATGTACACCATTTTTCATTTGTTTTCTTGATGCGCACCAATTAGCGAGGCATGTAGGATACCTCTCGTGCTAGATGAAGCTTTCACGAAGTAGTTTCTATACTTCCTCCTCAATTGTGGTCTGATGTTCGAGTGCGACATGTCGCTTCTTTTGCTTTACAGATTGCATGGTATGATTAACATTGAGGTGGTAGGTTGCCTCGAGTTTGTAGATGATCTATGGCATGTCTTCTAATGTAGATGCAAAGATGTTTAAGTTCTTCTTAAGGAACTCTATTGTGTTTAAACATAAATTTTGTTTCAATTTTGGGAAGATCTTTACTAAGCTAAATTGTAAAGATTGTCAGCATATGGCGGTAAATTCGTTCTTAGGCTTTGCACACACTACTCCTTTTTTTATGAAATTTCATAAACCTAAAATGGAACCTCGTATTTTTTCTAGTGAATCTTTAAATTTTTTTACCTCGAGCTTGTTTCAATCTAGCATTTTATCCCTATTTTGGTTATCATTCCTAGGACATTGGAAATTTAAACTTCAACGGTCTGTTCCATTAGCTCACCAAGTAGTACCGAAGTAAAGGAGTTGGTGGACTCAATATTCATGACATTGTTTCTAGATTACACTTTTAGGTAGAATATCCTAAATAAAGCTGGATTACCTCTAGCCATGGTAACTCTATTTGAGTTCCTAAACTTCACCTTGAAGCATTTCTGGCTAATGAGCATATCGAATTTTATTATGCTTGGTATGCTAAGAAAGGCACTATATGATGGCTAAATATCGATAACAACAATGTTTATAGATTAGGCAGTGATGTGTTCGCCATTTCCTAGTCGAACGAGTAGGGTAATGATTCTCTTTGATAGCACTGGCTGGTTGCCTTTAAACCTAGTGAAGCTATGTTTATATGGATGAAGAGGCTTGTTGAGTTGTTCTTTTATTTGCTCAAAGGAATTATAGAAGACTATGTCTACCAACCTCTTGCTATCAATGAACATCTTTAAGATGTCGAAAATACCTAATTTCAACACTTATAACAAGTGCATCGTTATAGGGTAAGCTAATACCCAACTTGTCTTTATAGGTGAAGGTTATTATTATGTCAATCTTTAGCTTCTTACTTTTGACAATGTGTACCTCATGTTTAGGAATGAGGGTAGTGTTATCGGAAAGGAGGCTAGGTCCACCAAATATGGCATTGACCTGACCGTATCATCCTCTTCAATTTTGTTCATCTATAGAGGGATTGCCCTATTTATGATGAGGTTGTTGTTAGTTGTCCATCCAGTGACATTAGGTAGGTCGCTAGATTTGATTTTTCTCACTTGTAAAGAAGTGGTTGATGTGGCCTTCATGGACAAGACCTTCAATTGCATTCTTGAGATGGCGACACTTATTAGTATTTTATCCATGTACTCCGTAGTAGTTGTAGTATTTGCTCGAGTTCACTGCTTCTAGCATCTAGTGAATGCTTTAGGGGTCTCAAAAGTTGCTCTCGAACTTCATACATGATTTCTCTAAGTGGTCAAGTTAAGGGTGTGATGCATCTATGGGGATTGTACATACAGACATCTCATTTTTGGCCCCTTTATTTTTATTATCTTTCTTTCTTTTCTCAATAGACCCTAAATTAGAAAATATTCAAAGAAAAGGGAATTAGAGAAAACCCAAGAAAATTAAGAAATTTAGAAAAAATAAGGATCATGGAAAAATACAAAATATTTCAAAAATAAGAGAAAGCACAAAAAAATAAGAAAATTTTAGAAAGATACCCTAAAAAGATAAAAAGTTAAAAAGTGAAGTTCAAAAATTTAGAAATTTGAAAAATTACAAAAAAATAGAAAAATTAAAAACAAGTAAAAGATTTCAGAAAATAGCATATTATTATGAAAGATTTTTAATTTTAATTTTAGTTTAGAAATTAGGCTATTGAATTTGGGTTTAGATTTAAATTTATCATAAGCTGACTAAGTCCATATGTGCAATTTGATTGCATATATACATAAGGCATAGGCCAACAGTTTAATGGTTAAGCATATGGATTGGGTATGGGGTTTAAGTGTGAGGTCTAAGGTTCGAATCTTTATAAAGGTAAGGAGGCCTTTTTTTTCTTTTTATTTTTTGTTAACTAGCATACTGCTACGTGTTAGGATCTTATTGTGCCATGCATCCTGACATGTAGCATCATTGGATTGGATTGCCTTACTGATGTGGCATTACGTAGTATGCCACATCAGTTGCTACATGTCATGAATGAGACGTAATATGTCGGGGTTGGCCGGTACAATTGGTGTGGCACCACGTCAGCCCATTTTTTCCTTAATTTCCCTCTCTTTCCGCCTCCTTCCTTCATTTGATCCTGATTTCTAATGGTTTCCTCTTTAGAACGCCCACTTCCACACAATTGTTAAACCCTTTTCTTGTTGCAATTTTGCCAAATCAATGGTGAAATTACAAACTAGACATGGCCTAGTGTTAATAGAAATCAAGAACATGTCCAGATTCATACATTAACCCAGTTAAACCAAGCTCCAAAAATTGGAAAGAAACTTAAAATTCAGTTTTTCACATTCAACTCCGATTTGAACTTTCCATGTTTCTGAGCTAATTTCGAGTATATGAAGGGTGTCGAGGGTGATCATAGGGGACATACAACAAACAAAATCACTCGATACAACCTCTCTCTCTTCCTGTGATCACTTTCTCTCTCTAACCTACTCTCTATCTCTCTCTAATTCTCTTTCTGAGTCTAATCACCACCATGGTAAGCTCCCCTTAGTTTAGGCCCTCCAACCTAACCTCTTTCAAACTCCAACGTACCCCATAGTAACTGCGCCAAACCACCACAATTCAAACCCTTACTACTGCCTCTCTCTCTCTTCGAGCCACCACTTTAGAAGCCTAAACTAATCACATAATTGAGCTTCCCACACCTCGAAACCTCACACCATACCCCACTCTCATTCCCAGCAACCCCTATACGGCTGAATTGCCACCACCACCTATGGCTAACTTCTAAAAACTACCTAAACAGCTTCAAAACACCAAGGCACTGAACATACCCCACTTATTGCCAATCCAATACCCATAAAAAAACTGTTACCCGCTTGTTTTAACGGTTGAAACAAGCCAAATCAAGCCTCATTACTGCTGCTAATGATGATCTACGTGACCCGAACTCGATTTAATGATGCAATCCCAACCCAACCAACCTATGTCCAACTTATGCATCTAATTGTATTCGTTTGAGGCTTTTTTTATTTATTTTTCTTTTTTTTGTTTTGTTTATTTATTTAATTATTTGTTTACTCATGTAAATGTAATAAAAAGAAAAAGAATAAAAAGAAAAGAAGAAAAAGAAAAAGAAAGGAAAGAAAAAAAAGTAACTTTATTTTTTAGTTTAAATAAAAATAAATAAGACATAAATTAAGTGACAAAATAAAAATAAATAAAAAATAAAAATAAAAATAAATAAAATAAGATTAAATAATTGTTTTAATCTCTTAGAAAAATTGATTTTCTAAAAGTAAATGAATATTTTTCTAATAGTAAATGAAAATAAATAGACTTCTTTCTAAATTAGGACTATTATAGAGTTTTCAAAAAATAAAACACCGATTAGGATGCTTTAGGAAAACAAATCAAAACTATGTAAAATGTAAACTCAAATTTTTTTTTAAATTTAAAAAGAAAAGAACCAATCCACTAAATTTTTATAATAAAGAACTATGTACATCTGATCATAAATAGCGGGTTCGTAGGTACTTAAAAGGGTGATAATAAAAATGAAAAAACATAATTTTCCTTTTTTTTTAGTTTAGATTATTTCATTTGTCCAATTAGAACAGTTAAATTGAGTTCCATCTTATAAAATAAAAAGGTGAGTTTTAAAGATTAATGTTAATTTTGGAAAGTCAATGGTACCTGTAAAGGTTTAAAAGTCCTAACCCCTGAATCTAGATTCTCTAGTTTTCAAAAAGCCATTTTATAACTTGGTTTGTTTTAATCGATAGATTGGTAACTAAGTTATAACCAATCCACCCAATCGGTTATAACTTAACCCATTTTCCCGACTCTGATAGGGTGACGACTCTAAATTCAAGTTGAAAAAATAGTTTTCTTTAAACCCTAGTTGAGGATCAGTATTAAATGGATAGGGTTTAATACTAATCGGTTTAGAGAAGACTTAATTTTTAGAAAAAAACAGGAGGGTGAAAAACCAAGCTCGACAGCTTAGCTACTTTACTGGGGACAATTAAGAAGGTTAACTATTACACTTGCCAAAATTAAAATTAATCTCTAAAAAACCATCTTTGTATAATTCATTTACTTATTCGTCCTTTGTTTATACCATAATTGTATTAACATTTTCTTTACAGGTTTAGTTTAATTTATTTAATTTTGGCAAAATTTATTTTATGTACCACAAATACATGATAAATGCAGTCGAACCTGAACTGTCTTAGGACCTTAGGAAGGAGGGCTATTATGTAAGCTCCAAGTGTTGTGATGTAACCACCGCTCAAGGTTAATTAAGCCATCCCCACTTAAACTTGATGTAACCCATGAAAGTATTCTTTAACAAGTAAGGTTGCACGAGTTTAAGAACCTTTAGAACTTACCCTTTTTGCATTAACGACATCCAGGAGAGACGAATAATCCAATAAGATGGAAATAAAAAGAAATGGCTTGGAGTTTCCTTGATTTCCCTTATAATTTACACGTATTGTAAATGTAAAATTACTGTAAATAGGTTTTGTCATTATCAAACAATCTTGTAACATAGTTTCTCTTTTATAACCCAGCAATGGCCTATTCATCATCCAACTATATCTACTTTAAAGAAAAATTTGTAAGCAAGCCTATTTGCCCCAAGCCTATCCTAGATCGATGGTTATGGCACTTTAATCCAAGAGAACAAGAGACCATCTTCAGTAAGATCAGGCCCATTCTATCACTTCCTAAAGTAAAGATAGAGATCAATTTGATTAGGGCATTAGCCAACTTTTTGGATCTTGAAGAAGTGGCTTTTCAAGTTAGGGCCCACTTGTTTAACCCAACACTTGAAGAGTACACCTAATTACTCCTAGACCCTTCTTTAGAAAGCATATACACCCCAAATTTGGAAATGGATTTTGTGAATACCTTCTCAAGATGCTTAGGTATTAGAAAAACGAAACTGAACAAAGCCCTCAGAAGCTATAATGGTAACTACTTCAAACCGGAGGACTTAAAAGCATGGTTCATCATTGAACCTAAATCCAACCAATAGGATATCTTCTATGGAAATCTCAAAGCTTGGGGATAGAACAAAATGAAATCATTTATCCTAGCAGCATTTAGGACCCTCCTATTCCTTAACGAAAAGTTCCACATATAATTTAGGGTCATTGAGTTAGTAGGCCAATTTCTTGAAGGCAAATCATAGCACTTGGCCCTCTTTGCAGAATAGATCAAAAGCCTTAGTAGTTTAAAAGAAAGGAATGATGGCGCACTAAAAACCAACATGGCATTACTAACAATATGGTGTGTAAGCCACATGAAATGCTATGAGCTTAGCCTAATTCGAGGAAAGTTTGCTCACAACGTCGATCTAATCGATTAATTCGTCAATAAGGTCCATCTCCCAAAAGGAAAAACTATATATTACTAGGTAGAAGTACTAAGAAATTTCTAAGCCGCTAATATCCTATGAACAGTAAGATGGAGTAACTTGAAAAAAGGTAATTCTAATTGGCAAAAATTATCAAGCGATACCCCTAATCGGGATGACGTTATGCACAAGATATTACCCTAACAACATGATCAGACAATTCAGAGGTATCCAGGATATAGTCTATAAACCTCCATTAGATATCATGACCTTGGATTATAGAGATCTTCAGATTTCACTACCACAAAAATTGTCCAAACTTAAGGCAATCAAATAGTTATGGGAAACAAAGACTATTAGCCCAAACATCAATTTTGGAGAATGGCTAAGAGAAGTAGACAAGCATCGAGTTACCAAAGAATATTTGTATAATCATCTCTATAAGGCTTGGGAGATCTAGTATCGAGCACCAAAGGTCATCCAACCCATAGTAGTTGAACCAAATCTTGAAGTCAAGACCTATATGGACCAAGTATAAGCCCAAGTAGAAATAATCTATGAAGAGCGTGACATGTGGGAAGATCTCTTTTGAGAAACAAAACGACATTCTTGGGCCTCGGAAAATCAGTTGAAGATGACCCAAAAGAAGCTTAAAGAATTTAAGGAAATGGAAGAGCCCAATTTAGGAAAAAGGAAGGGATCACCACTAGGGTCCAGTAAGCGAAAAAGGGGAACGCCTGTCAAACATTAGAAGAACATTTAAGAACTAGGAATAATCTTTTTGAATGTATTTTTTTTTTCTTCTTTTTTCAAATAATGTAAAAGAAATACACCATAAATCCATAATAAAATAAATAAAATTTCCATCTTGCTAGTTATTAGTCAATTTTACCTCTCTACATCCGTATGCTATGCATTTCTTAGTTTCTCATTTATCCCTTTTAAAATATTGGTGTGCTAACTTATTAAAAGAAATCTTACCCAAGTCACCAAGATAGCTCCTAAACGTCATACCTTCCAAAGAAGTCCTATTAGAACTCGCTCAAAAACTAGAATAGCTAACTAAAGTAATAACAATAATAACACCAACAATGGCAACCCCGAGGTTATTGACACCATAAAGTTGAGGTTCCAATCTTTAGAACAAACAATAGGAAAGATTGTAGATCAATTGAGCTTTCTTGCTAATAGCATCTCTTTGCTTAGGTCCACAGCTCCATCAAATGAAGAAAGTTCCAAAACCTGATATGGAAAGAATACTGTAGCCCCACCCCTCAAAATAGAAGAAGCTTACCCTAAAGTCAATCAGGGCTTTAAATCCTTTGAAACAGAAGGGGTATTTCCAAAGGCCAACCTAACTTTTGAGCCAAATACTTACTCATTCTTGATCAACCTAAAGCCTAAAGTTGACCAGGATAAATTGAAAGAGAATGAGAAGCGGCTAACTCAACAAATTACAGAGAAAATGAAAATACTCAAGGGATATGATGGATTTGAGCACACTGGCATAACAGAATTCTCTACCTATGATTATAGAAGCTTTCCAAAAGAGTTCATAGTACTTGACTTTGAAAAATACAATAAGATTGGATGCCCCAAGCTATACACCCGGCTGTATGTATACAAGATGGGTAAGTATACATAGTATGAACAACTCATGGTCCAAACCTTTCAAGACAGCCTAACTAGCCCAGCCTTAACCTGGTATGCTCAGTTGGACTTGAATCAGGTGAATACATGGGAGAAGCTAGCTGGACCATTCTATGAGCAACATAAATTTAACGTCGAAGTGGCACCAACAATGATGGATCTAGTTGCCCTAAGGAAGAGGCACAATGAATCCTTTAAAGAATATGCTCAAAGGTGGAGGTCCCTAGCTGCAAGGGTATCTATACCTGTGATTGAAAAAGAGTTGATTGCAACTTTCATTAACACTCTTAAGAGGCCCTACTTTGCTTACCTGATTAGATAAGCCTCTTCTAGCTTTGCAGAAGTAGTAATAGCTGGGTATCAAATTGAGAGTGGCATTTCCTCTAGTAAGCTACAAGAGACAGCAGATAGAAGAACACCTTCTATTAAACCTACCACCAGCAAGCTTAGAGAAGCTACTATCAGCATGGTCAACTCGAATGCAAGACCTAACTCCTGAGTTTCTTTTAGGATGAATCCCCCACCAGCTCAACTACAGTACAAAAGCTAACCATAAGCTAGTAGAGTCTCGAGACAGTTCACCAAAATACCAGTTCCACTCAGTCAGGTGCTCGAAAAGTTAAGGAGAGATAATCTACTTCATTTTGAGGCTCCCGATGAAAGGTACAAGCTGAGGTTCTTTGATCCTAATGTAAGATGTCAGTATCATCTAGGGCAAGTGCGCCATTCAACTGATTTGTACTAGATTTTGTGGAGGCTCCTACCCCAAATGTCAACAGCAACCCACTGCCAAACCATAAACCCATCATCAATATGATATTTGACCACTCAGAATCTGCCATTGACATGATTGATCCAAACTAAGAACCAAAGGTTTATAGATTCTACAAAAAAGAGGTTCTACAAGCTAAAAGGTACACCTTCCACGTGCTTGTGGCCCCTGAAAATTATAAAGTTACCCCCCTCATTTACTAAGCGATAAACCAAGGGCAATCAAGCTCGCTTGTATGGGGGGATCATTTGCTCCAGTAGAATCTATGATCCGAAGGAAGACTTGAAAAAGAAGATCGTGCTACAAATGCCAAGCACCAAACAAGATGAACATGAAGAAGGATTAACTACCTTCACCAAGATGAGTAAGTCTAGCAAGCATAAAATAATGGACCAACTCATTAAGACTCCATCTCAGATATCCCTCATGAGTCTATTGATGGCATCAAACCCACACCAAAAAGCCTTATTCAAAACACTAAGGGATGTCAAGGTCCCTCGTAAAATCCCGACTGAAAGGATTGGCTCTATCACCAATTCCATCCTCATCAAGGATCAAATTTCCTTCTCTATTGAGGAACTGAGTGAAGAAGGTACCCATCACATAAAGCCTCTATTCATAATAGTGAGGATAAATAACATCATTGCAAGAAGAGTCATCATCGACAATGGGTCATCTCTAAATGTCTATCATTTGGCTACCCTAGATCTATTGGGTACCAATACAATTTTTATCAAACTAAGTTCAACAACGGTAATAGCTTTTGACCTATCCAGGAGAGAGATAATAAAGGAGATTGACTTATCAATTGATATCGGCCCACAGACGTTCAACATCCCATTCTAGGTTTAACAAATCCCAACACTTGAATAATTGATTCTCCATCCTTGTGAATAACAATAAGTCTTCCTTAGGGTAAAGGATGAATCATGATCTAGTATTTTATAGAATTTTGTAATAAATTACCTTTGTTCTTCAAATGATTGTATTCGAAAGAGAGTTCCCCTAAATAAAATCAGTTTCTTTTCCCTTTATTCCTACCTTTCTCACACTTTTACATGCTTTTCTTTATTTCCTCTAGATCCTATGATTCGAATAAAGGCCATAGATACCTCATGTAGATAGGTAATGAAAATATTGATATCATTTTCGGCCCTATTGGGTTAGTTATTGGAAGTGATGTCAATGACCATAATGACATACAAGAAAGTTGGCAAAAACATGAAATGAGTAGAATTTCCATTGACCAGCCAACAAAGGTAATTAATGTCAAGACCAATGACAATCTTATGGTATTGAAGATTGGGGAAAATTTGAAAGAAGATCAAAAGGTAGAGATAACCACATTACTATCCAAATACTAAGAAGTATTTGCTTGGTCTTATGAAGACATGCTCGGATTAGGTCCGTCAATCGTAGTTCATCATTTACCCATACAAGAGGATGTCAAACCCAAGAAACAAAAGTTAAGAAGGTTCTGAACAAATATCCTATTGAAAATCAAGGAAGAACTTAAAAAACTATTAGAAGTCGGCTTCATTGAGGTGTCTGATTATCCTGAATGGGTAGCTAACATAGTATGAGTTATGAAGAAAAATGGAAAATTTAGAGTGAATGTAGACTTTTGAGACCTTAATCAAGCAACCACTAAAAATAATTTTCCTTTGCACCATATTGATGTATTGGTCTATAACACAACTAGAAACCACATTTTCTCTTTCATGGATGGATTTTCTAGGTATAACCAAATTCAAATGGCTAAAGAAGACAAAGCCAAGACAACATTCATCATAACTTAGGGCACATTTTGCTACAAAGTGATGCCTTTCAAACTAAAAAATTGTAGGGAAACTTACCAAAGGGCCATAGTAGCAATCTTTCATGACATTGTGTACAAAGAAGTTAACGTATATGTCGATGGTATGATTGCTATGTCCAAAGAAGGAGAAAATCATGAGAAAATTTTAAGGAGATTATTTGATAGGTTAAGAAAATTCCAACTGAAACTCAACCCAGAGAAATGTACTTTCAAGGTGACTTCAGAGAAATTATTAAGTTTCATAATCAGCTAAAAGGACATTGAAGTAAACCCTGATAAAGTCAAAGCAATAGTTGACCTGCCCCCACTGCGTACACTCAAAGAAATCAGAGGTTTGTTGGGCCATTTAAATTATATAGCTCGGTTCATATCCCAACTCACAAATAAGTTTCATCCTCTGTTTAAGTTGTTAAAAAAGAATGCCAAGGTCAACTGGGATAAAGAGTACAAGCAAGCTTTTATAACAATTAAAGAATACCTCATGAACTCTCCAATTCTAATAGCTCCAAAACTTGGGAAGCCTTTATTCCTATACTTGACAATATTAACAGAGTTCATAGGGTGCATGCTTGGCAAGAAAGATGAAAAAGGGAAGGAATGGGCTGTGTACTACTTGAGCAAGAAATTCACTAAAGGGGAGCAGATTCAAAAATTGAGAGAACCTGCTATGCTTTAGTCTAGTTAATGCATTGACTTAAACAATATGCATTCTACTACCAGGTTAAATTACTGCCTAAACACAATCCCTTAAAGTACTTGGCAAATCAATTAGCAGAAAATCCCTCTAATAGCACTCCCTAAGAAGTACAAGTCAATTTCCTCGATGATGGTATCTTAATGGTTGAGGAAACTCTAATAAAGGAGAAGATGACGAACCACCAAAATGGAAAATGTTCTTCGAGGGTACAGCCAACATGTCTGGGTATGGAATTGGGGTAATACTAATATCCCTTAAAGGTGCTCAATACCTTGTGGCCATAAGGCTCATTTTCCAATACACTAATAATATCGTTGAGCATGAAGCGTACATCATAAGACTCAAGATAGCCCTAGATAAAGACATTCAAGAATTAGAAGTGTACGGGGACTCTTCACTCATTATTAGCCAAGCTCGAAGAGAGTTTAAGACTAAAGATCCTAAACGGGTACCTTATTACCGGTACTTGAATAAACTGGTGGAGAATTTCAAAGAAATCACCTTCAATCACGTATCGAGCACTCAAAATCAATTTGCTGATGCTTTAGCCATGCTAGCATCTATGATCCAAATATCTAGTGGAGTCAAGATTCAGCCTCTTACTATTGAAATTGAGAATAAGCCTACCTTCTACCTGACAATTAAGGCTATGAATGACCAAAAACCATAATACCATGATATTAAGACGTTCCTACAACAAATCATATACCCTAAAGAGGCCGAGAAAAAGGGCATAAAGATGATTAGGAGATTGGCTACTCCATTCTTAGTAAGCGAGTCCACCTTATACCAACGCTCATTTAATAGTACACTCTTAAGGTGTGTAGATGACAAAGAAGCTGACAAGTTAATGAAAGATGTACATGAAGGAGTACGTGGCCCTTACATGAATGGATACATGCTACTGAAGAAAATTATGAAGCTAAGGTATTATTGGTCAACAATAGAAAGTGATTGCATCAAACACGTTAGCCATTGTCACCTATACCAAGTTTATGCAAATAAGACAAACACCCCATCTCAGGAACTACATACCCTCTTAGTACCATGGCTATTCTCAATGTGGGGTATAAATATCATCGAATTGATCACTCCAAAAAGCATCTAATGGACATCACTTTATACTAGTTGCCATCGACTACTTTAACAAATGGGTCAAAGCATCATCTTACTTGAGTGTTACGAAAAGGGTTATAATTAAGTTCATCAAGAGAGACATTTTAGCTCGATACAAGACTCCAGAAACAATCATCAATGACAATGGCACCAATCTCAACAACAAGCTTATGTCAAAATTGGGTCAACAGTTCTGGATCATTCATAGGAACTCTGCTCCTTATCGACCCTAAATGAATGGAGCCATCAAAGTAGCCAAACAAAACCTCAAAAGGATCATTACAAAAATGGTTGTCATATAGAAGGACTGGCATGAAATGTTACCCTTCGTACTCATGCCTATCGAACTTCCATCAAAATGTCAATTGGGGCAACACCATACTCTTTAGTATATAGCATTGAAGCAGTATCACCAATAGAGGTCGAGATCTCGTCACTTAGGGTACTATCAAAAACTTAGTTAGAAGAAGTCGATTAGGTAAAGAAATGCATCAAGCAACTAAATTTGATTGATGAAAGGAGATTAACAGCCTTGTATCATAATCAGTGTTATCAATAAAGGATGGCTCAGGCCTTCAACAAAAGGGTACGACTTTGGAACCTCAAAGAAGGAGATTTGGTGTTAAGAAAAGTTATCCCCAATGCACAAGACTCTAGAAGGAAATTTGCCCCCAATTATAGGGGTCCTTATATCGCGAAATGAGTACTATAGAGAAGGGGCTTTGATTTTGTCCTAAATGGATGGTCCAGAATTGAGAGACCTTACAAATGCTGACATTGTAAAATTGTACTATCCATAAGAAGGCAGTGAAAATTTTGCTCAAAACGCGAAAATGCCAATCATTTTGAACATCATTGTAGTTCAATTTTCATTATCTATAAGCAAATTTAGTATCCTTAGTTGTTGTTATTGTTGGAATAATCACCCTCTCCATGGAAAGGTCCAATTGCCTTTACCCCATTTAATTGAACCCATGCACTACAAACACAAGAGGAGTTAAGGAATGAGATCTAAAACATTGGTAATTAACAAAATTTTTTAAAATAATTTACTACGGATTGCTCCCACTTGATGGGGAGTTTTATTATCTATTTTTTAAGGGAATGCGAAACTCAAGTAAGCAATCATATTAGATGAGAATAAGGCTTTTGGTTCATAAAAGTTCCAAAGAGACAAAAATAGTGGGTGGTTTTTATGTATCGAGCTAATTTCCATGACTTCTCCAAAAGAACCAGCAAAGTTTCAAACGTTAGATGTCAAGAACATCTGCGTTGATAACAAAGGACTAAAATAGGAGTTAGCAATTTCCAATAGGGGCTTTTCAAAAAGGTTTAACAGTTTAGGTACTATCAACGAAGACCAAGTAAGTATTTCTATATAGTGTTAGCATACCGATTTTTTCTTACACTTGCATTTAGACCAGTTTTTACTTCCAATAATCTTTTTTAACCAACTCATAAGGCATTTACTTTTGGCATTTAGTGTTTAGCCAACCTATGAAAAAACGATCCCGACTCGGTTCATCCTTCCAATAAGGCCCCTCCGTTCACCAAATTTCTTTTAAGTAAGAGCATAGGTCATTTCCCTTCTATTTACTGAGTCCTATAGGGCACTTCTCCTCATAGTTTACTTTTGGCATAGCATTACCACCAATTTTAGGGTTGCTAATCCTCAAGAGATACTCTCGTCTAGGTTAGTGAGCCTCATGAGGCATAGCCAGGTTTTAAATCGATCTCATTTTAGAGTTGCTAGTCCACAAGAGACGCTCCTGCCTGAGTTATTGGGCCTTGTAAGGCATAGCCAAGTTTTAGATCAATCTCATTTTAGGTGGCTAGTCCCTGAGAGATGCTCCTGCTTAGGTTAATGAGCCTTATGAAGTATAGCCAGGTTTTAGATTGAACACATTTTAGGGTTGCTTGTCCTCGGGAGACATTCCCGTCTAAGTTAATGAGCCTTATGAGGTATAACTAGGTTTAAAATTGATCGCAGTTAAGGGTTGCTAGTCCCTGAGAGACGATTGTGCCTAGGTTATTGAGCCTTGTGAAGTATAGCCAGGTTTTAGATCAATCCCATTTTAAGATTGCTAGTTTATGAGAAATGTTCCCACCTAGGTTAGTAAGCCTTATGAGGTATAATTAGGTTTTAGATCAATCGCAATTTAGGGTTGTTTGTCCCTTAGAGACACTCCCACCTAGATTAGTAAGCCTAGAGAAGCACAACCAAGTTTTATTTCTTCGTCCAAATCAATTTTAAGATAGCTATTTAGTCATCTTAGGGGCAAAAATAATGTCTGTTTTGTTTTTGTAGCAAAGTTTTGCTTAAACTTCATCACAAAGAGAGACAGCTGTAGGTACCTAATTTGTGCCTTCTTTATTTTTATTTTTATTTGTATTAGTTTTCTTTCTTTTCTCAGTAGGCCTTAAATTAGAAAATATTAAAAAAAATAGGGAATTAAAGAAAACCTAAGAAAATTAAGAAATCTAGAAAAAATAAGGATCATGGAAAAATACAAAAATAAGAAAAAATAAGAAAAAGCAAAAAAAATAAGAAAAATTTAGAAAGAAACCCTAAAAAGATAAAAAGTTAGAAAGTGAAGTTTAAAAGTTTAGAAATTTGAAAAATTACAAAAAAAAAAAGAAAAATTAAAATCAAGTAAAAGATTTTAGAAAATAACATATTATTAGGACAAATTTTTAATTTTAATTTTAGTTTAGAAGTTGGGCTTAGATTTAAATCAATCCTAAGCTGACTAAGTCCATATGTGTAATTTGATTGCATATATGGATAAGGCATAGGCCAATAGCTTAATAGTTAAGCATATGGATTGGGTATGGGGTTTGAGTGTGAGGTCTTAGGTTCGAATCGTAGCAAAGGCAAGGAGGCCTTTTTTTTCTTTTTATTTTTTGTTAAATAGTACATTACCACATGTTAGGATCTTATTACGCCACGTGTCCTGACATGTAGCATCGTCGGATTGGACTACCTTACTGACGTAGTGCCGTGTGGCATAGCACATCAGTTGCCACTAGTCATAAATGACATGTACTATGTCGAGGTTGGCTGGTATGGTTGATGTAGCGCCATGTCAACCTGTTTTTTCCCTCCCCTTCTTTCCGTTTCCTTCTTTTTCCTTCTCCTTCTTTCATTTTCCTTAGATTTCCAATGCTTTTCCTCTTCAAACAGCCCATTTCCATACGATTTTTGGACCTTTTTTGATAACCCTAGGAGAGGCCTAGTAGTATTGCCTAAAATTTCCATATCACGTATGCACCTATGATAAGAAAATTACCTTGCAAGTCAGAGATTGCAAGACTCTAACTAGTTATTTACTAGAGTCTTCAATTTTAGTTCATTGACACATTATATAATATAAATAATTATGGATATTCATTTTTCCACAATTCCTCAAAACCATAGAGAATCGATATCCCCTACCAAAATAGTAAAATAAGATAGACAATTCCAGAAAATTCTAAACTTACTAAAGATACTAAACTTAATTGAGACATTAGTCGTTTTTCGGAGCATTCCAAATTAACTACACAAGCTTTTCATCATACTGATTCAATGGTAACACTCGGCACTCGAGTCCTATCTCATTCTCAATTATTGATCAACCTGCAAGGAAAAGAACTATTGGGGTGTAAGCTTACGCTTAGTGAGATAATGACCCTCATCAATACCAAATGACAGAAATTTATTCAATGCATAATCTATGAATGCATGAACAATCAGTATACTGAACAATCAATATGCCAAACAACGCATACAGTAGCCTAGGAACTGCATACGACTCAAAATTACGCCCCCTATAGTCGAGGTTTAGAGATAATTAACCGACCCAAACCAAAATTCTAATTCTAGACCTTGAGTTTTAATTCATTAGCACTATTGTGCTTCAGTCAAAACAAAACTACGTATATATATACATATATATACTTTCATTACCGAATAATAAATCATATTTTCAAAATCTCAAGTCTAGCGGTGTGGTAGCCTCCACAATCCACAAACACATGCCCTAAGTAAAAGCCACAAGACTCGGCCCCTCACTAACAGTTGGCATCTTCCAGTGCCTAGTAAGCCCATCAACTTAGGACAGAGACTCAATATATATGATGATATAGCTAGTGTCCAATCCTATAGGAGGCACGTCCTCTTGTAAGTCCCATCTCATCTTCTACTTGAAGCAACAGTCAGTCTTATCCGTATGCAATATGGGGAATGCATGATTCATTTTAATTTAGTAATCATATAAGTGATTAACTCGATTTTTAAGGTGATAAGACAATTTCATTCTATACAATTCACATATATATATTAGTACAAATAATTCCAATTATTATATATAATTAACAAGTCATCGCATTCATCCATAAATTCATACAGATGCATTTCCCATATCCCACAAGCATCCAAATTTATATATATATAAGTTTAGGTACATCTATCCTACAAGCAAAATCAAGTAAAGAGTCATTGGGAATTTACTCACTCAGCCATGCAAATCAATCAAACTAATCCGAGATAGGACGTCTCCCTAATGTCAGGTCCCTTGGACATCACAAATACGATACTATAAGGATTTGAAATAAAACCTAGAAAACTAAACTAAAACCCTTTAAGTTATACTTTTGACTTGGTTTCATAATTTTTCTCGGTTTTACTTAAAAGTTCAATCGTATATAACTTTCTCGTTTTAAATCCAATTTTTATGATCTTATAGTCAATCTTCATTATTTTCGAGTGTACTTTAATATGGTGAAGTTATATTTTCGTGATAAGGCATACAAAACTGTCCATGGGCCAGAACAGTAGAAAATCCTCATGTTTTTTAGTACTTTTGGGCCTTGTTTGGCAAATAGGCTTTTTGATAACTTAAGAAATCCTTTAAGCTTGGTCTTAAGATTTTATCCTAAGCTTAAAATACTCCTTGAGATCAGATTTATGACTTTGATTTATATTCCTAAGGCTAACAGCTACTTCATGGGCTCTTTGCTCTTTAGTGGGCTTAAGTTGTCAAATGAGCTTGTTTTTGGTTCAAACTAAACTTAATGACTTTGGTAGGCTTAAGGAGCCTTAGGTGGATTTATTGTGGGCTTCAAAACAACCTCTCTTGATATTTTAAGGTACTATTCAAAATTTTAATGAAGACCCAACTTAGAGTTCTAGGCTTGTTTTGAGAGTTTTAGGCTTGGTTTTGAATTTTAGGCTTTGTATACTTACTATACTTGCTTTAGTTGATCGTTTCACTTTGTTCACTTATTTTTATCATATTTTTAAGTATATCTTACTCATGTTCCAGATCTGGTCATGATGATTCCAAGGTGTTCTCTCTTGGTTTTTTAACTTGTTTCATCATTTCCTTAAGTTTAGGTGTTAGATTATGCACTTAAATTACTTGTATCCAAATCTTAACTTAACTTTTCTTCCATAAGATGATTCTTTAACTCATGCTCCACACAAAGAAATTGAAGATCTTATACTTAATACAACTTCCATATCATAGCTCATGTCATACAAAGTTAGTTTCTTCATAAAACTTTATGTAATGAATTTTTCCTTAACTTAAGTCTAGATTTGAGCATGTTTAACTTAACGAAAATAAAATCAACATTCAAAGGACTTTTAAATCCTCACATCCAGAATGTTCATCTTCCATTCAAGTTCTTCTTTCAAGATTTTCTCAACTTAAAATCTTCCATTCAAAGTTTTACACAAGTATCTTTACAAAACACCAACTTTACATGCTCATGTTTCAACTTCATGTAAGGGTTTCATGAGTTTGTTTCTTAAAATGAATTTTGGTGTTATAACAACTTAAACCTTACTTATATCTTCAAGAAATCAAAGTTTCCTAACATAAACATTAACCTACTAATCACAAGAAGCACTTACTCATCATTAAAGCAAAATATGGTGGTTGTACACTAAGGTTCTACTTTAGCTCTTAACTTTGCTTCCTCCTTTTGCCACCTTTTGGAAACCCAAGTTGTTTGTTCTTTTGGAATGGGATTTGAGGAAGGTTGTAATGGTTCTAAAAGAGCTTAGATGTTGGAAGAAAATGACACAAGAAAAAGAGAAGGTAGTGCTGTAAGTGAAGCTTTAAAAATGGGGGCAAAGTTGATTTTGTGGGGTAAGATTATTTTTTCTTTTTATGTTTGTTTCGAATGAGAGAAAGAAGATGTGAAAGTGAAATTGAAAGTGAGAGAAGTAAGGGAGAGAGTAGCCGGTTGGAATTGAGAGGGAATGAGTGGTTAAAATGTCTTGAAAGTGTTGTCTTGTAGCTTACACAAAAGTCAACAATTGCAACAATTGATAATATAAGTATTAAGGGTGAATAGTAATGTGTAAGAGAAAGTGATTGATGGTTGAAAGACAAGAGCATGGCCCCTCTTTTCTCCTTGTTTAAATCTGTCATTTAAAGTTCTTTTGGGTTATGGAATGGTCTTGTCTTATTTAATGAAGTTAAGCATGTGAAATCTTGTAAAAAAATTGTCTATATGTAGTATAAGTGGAGCAATGATAAGACATGAGGGGTGATAAGGAAAATGTCTTATCACTAGATTTTGATAAGTTATCAATTGATAAATGATTCCAACTCTCAATTGATAAGTTATTTAAAGTGATTGGTTGGTCTACTTATTGATGTGTAAGGCTTAGACATGAAGATAAAGGCATGGTCTCATAGAAAATTGTTTTCGGGTTTTCATCTTGCATTATTTTGTAATTTACGATTTGATTTTTATAAAATTGTGAAATTTTATAAAGTTGAATGAAATTATTCAAATTAAATTATCAATTAATTACTTAGGGTAAAAATTCCTTAATGGTTTTAAGGTTTAGGGTTTTAAATGACTTTAGAGCTCGCAGCTCTTCAAGCTTGGGTTTTATCGATAATTGGTTTTTGAATTGGAAAAATTTAATTCATTTCTAAATGTAAACTTAAGTTTTTAGTTTAGTTGATCCTTGGGAATGTTTAGAAAGTACTCTTAATCTAATCTTAGGCCTACTAAAAGTAGGGTTTACAAGTGCCGTGAGTAAGACTTAGAAGTAGCAGCCGAATGGAGGATTTTTGTGGGGTGGAATTTCTTCTTTTGATTTATGTTTAATGTGAGAGAAAAGGAAGTGAAAATGAGAGTGAAAATGGAGAGAGTGGCATATTTTTTAATGAGAGAAGAATTATGTGCAAAAATCTTTAATTGATTGTCTTGTAACTTACACAAAAGTCAACAATTGCAACTATTGATGAAGTAAGCATTAAAGAGTGAATAGTAGTGTGTAAGAGAAAGTGATTGATGGTTGAAAGACAAGAGCATAGCCCCCTTTTCCCCTTGTTCAAATCTATCATTTAGTGTCTTTTAGGGTCATGGAATGGTCTTGTCTCATTTAATGAAGTTAAACATGTGAAATCTTGTGAAAAATTATCCATATGTAGTATAAGTAATGGGGTGATAAGGAAAACGTCTTATCACTAGTTTTTGATAAGTTATCAATAAATTTTGATAAATTATCAATTAATAAATGATTCCAACTCTCAATTGATAAGTTATCTAAGGTGATTGGTTGGTCAACTTATTGATGTGTAAGGCTTAGACATGAAGATAAAGACATGGTCTTATAGGAAATTGTTTTAAGGTTTTCATTTTGCATTGTTTTGTAATTTATGATTTGATTTTTATAAAATTGTAAAATTTTCTAAGTTGTATGAAATTATTCAAATTAAATTATCGATTAATTACTTAGGGTTAAAATTCCTTAATTGTTTTAGGGTTTAGGATTTTAAGTGACTTTAGAGCTCGTTGTTTTTCAATAATTGGTTTTTGTATTGAAAAATTTTGATTTGTTTCTAAATGTAAGCTTAAGTTCTCAGTTTTGTTGAACTTTAGGAATATTCGGATAGTACTTTTAATTGAATCATAGGCCCACTAAAAGTAAGGATTATATTTATCAATTGATAAGTTATTTAAGATGATTAATTGGTTTACTTATTCATGTACACAAATTTTATGCATGAAGATAAGGAGATTATCTTATATGAAATTCTTTTAGAGTTTATCTCTTAAATTTATTTGTAAGTTATGATTTAACTTATAAAATTATGAAAATTTTCTCGAGTTGAATAAAATTATTCAAATTAAATTCTTAATTACCCACTTAGGGTTACAAGTCCTTTATTGTTTTAAGGTTTTGGGTTTAGAGTCTATGGTTCTCGTATTCGAGTTTTATCGATAATGGGGTTTCAAATTGGAAGATTAAATTCGTTTTTAATTGTAAACTTGAATTCTTAGCTTAGTTTATCCTTGGGAATATTTAGGAAGTATTTTTAGTTGAATCATAAGTCTACTAAAAAGTGGAGTTTATAACTTATCCATATATAACATGGCTTATAAGTGAAAATAAGGGAATTGTTTTATATGAAGTTCTTTTAGGGTTTGGTTCTCAAATTAATTTATGGGTTGTGATTTGCCTCATAAGAAATTTTAGAGTTTTCTAAAGTTGAATAAAATTTATTAAAATTATATTTTTAATTATTTATTTAGGGCTATAAGTCCCTGATTATCCTAAGATTTTGGGTTCAAGTGAGTTTAAGTGTTTTTTAGAGTTTGAGTGAAATTATGTACGTTTTAGGGTTTTTTACCAACTCAAGAATAATTTACTTATACTTATGAGCTTAAGGTTTAATTGGCTTAATTATTTAGGAACATTGCTTTATTATGCAATATATATATATATATATCATACAATAGATTAAGAAAAGAGAAGGAAATTGCTTATTAATATATTTATATATATATACATATTGTGGGACTACTTATGTACACAAGTAAAATAATTTTTGTAAATTTATTAATTTATTCCTTTAATTAGCTTAGTTTTGTTGTTTATTATTACTTGAAATAATCCTCGATTCGTTTGTTATCAGTTTTATATGATTTCACAAAATTATTGATAATTTTATTGATTTATGGATTTTTAAGCATTAAGATAATTTTATATAGTTTTTTAAAATTTTTTTTTATTTGATATTTACAGTTTCTGTTAAGTTTAGATTTACATTTTTGAAAGTATGCACATGTAGGGATTGGGGTTTTCTTAAATGATTAGGGTTTCCAAATCTTATAATAGTGTCTTTCAAGTTCGTTTTAAATTCCAAGTTTAAAGTTTTAGTCGGTTTTCATTTTATGTGGTTTTATTGACTTAGGAAAATATCTACGATACTCGACTCCAACATCATATTTAAAAAGTTAAATTTACAGAGTTTGTACCCTTTCTTATTGCAATTTCGCCAAACCAATGGTGAAATTGCAAACTAGACATGGCCTAGTGTTAATAGCAATCAAGAACACGTTTAGATCCATACATTAACATAGTCAAACCAAGCTCCAAAAATTAGAGAGAAAAACTTAAATTTTGGTTTTTCTCATTCAACTCCAATTTGAACCTTACATGTTTTTGGGCTAATTTCGAGTATATAAGGGGTGTCGAGGTGATCATAGGCAATATATAACAAATAGAATCACTTGACACAACCTCTCTCTCTCCCTACAATCACTTTCTCTCTCTAACCTACTTTCTCTCTCTTTAATTCTGTATCGCCACTCAAAACCGAGTCCAATCACCACTACGGTTAAGCTCCCTTTAGTTTAGGCTCTCTAACTTAACCTCTTTCAACCTTCGCTGTGACCCATAATAGCCATGCCAAACCACCACAATTCAAACCCTCACCACTGCCTCTTCCCCCCTCCTCCCTAGCCACTAATCCAGCCAATTTAGAAGCCCAAACTAACCATATAACTAAGCTCCCTATACCTCGAAACCTCATACCATACCTTACTCTCATACCCAACAACCCCATACAGCTAAACCACCACCGCTACCCACGGCTAACTTCCAAAAACCACCCAAACAGCTTCAAAACACTAAGGTACTGAACCTAACCCCCCTATTCCCAATCCAATACACAAAAAAAAATGGTTACCCACTAGTTTTGGTGGTTGAAACAAGCCGAATAGATCTTCGATGCTGCTACCATTGGTGATCAACGTAACTCGACCCAAATCTACCCCAACGACCTGAACCCGATCCGACGAACCAAACCTAACCTAACTAACCCAAGTCCGATCTATGCATCCTGTTACATTCGGCCAAGACTTTTTTTCATTTATTTTTTTTTCTTTTTCTTTAATTTTTTTTGTTTATTTATTTACTCATGTAAATGTAATAACAAGAAGAAGAGGAAAAAGAAAGAAAAAAAGAAGAAGAAGAAAAAGAAAAAGAAAGGAAAGAAAAGAAAAATTGAATTTATTTTTTTAATTTAAATAAAAATAAATAAGACATAAGTTAAGTGACAAAATAAAAAAACAAGGAAATAAATAAAAAATAAAGATAAAGAAAATAAGATTAAATAATTGTTTTAATCACTTAGAAAAATTGATTTCTTATAAGTAAATGAAAATAAATAAACTTCTTTCCAAATTAGGACTATTTTAGAGTTTCCAAAAAATAAAACATTGATTAGGACGCTTTAGGAAAACAAAGTAAAACATAAACTCGATTTTTTTTTTTCAAAATTAAAATAAAACCAATCCATGAAAGTTTTACAAAATGAAAACTACATACATCTGATCCCGAATAGCAGATACGTTGGTACCTAAAAGAGCAACGATAAAAATGAAAAACCTAATTTTCCTTTTTCTTTAGTTTAGATTATTTCATTTGTCCAATTAGAATAGTTAAATTGAGTTTTATCTTATAAAATAAAAAGGATGTATTTAAAGATTAAAGTTAATTTTAGAGAGTCAATGATACCCATAAAGGTTTAAAAGTCCTAACCTTCGGATCTAGATTCTTTGGTTTTCAAAAAGCCATTTTATAACTTGATTTTTTTTAATCGATAGACCGATAGCTAAGTTAAGTTCTAATCAATCTATCGGATTTGTTATAACTTAACCCCTTTTCCTAATTTCGATCGGGTGGCGAATCCAATTCTTTTCAAGTTGAAAAAATGGTTTTCTTTAAACCTTAGTTAAGGATCAGTATTAAACGAGTGGGATTTAATACTAATCAGTTTAAAGAAGACCTAATTTTATAAAAAGAACCAAGAGGATAAAAAACCAAGCTTAACAGTACATATGAAGAAATACCATAAGGGAAGAGTTGGAAGAAAAAAAAAAAAGAAAATTAGCAAATCTAAATAGCTACCAATTAAATATGACATACTAATTAATTCTACTCGGCCTACAATTTAGGGAATATGACTAACTGGTCTAAACTATAGGGCCACTTGCCACTACTCTGTACTAAAGGGAATAGAGAGGAGTTAAAAGAATAAATGAGAACACTAATGTTGCTCACAAAAGAAAACTTGTAATAATCTAATATTGAAGTAACGATGTCTGCGTACAAATAAATGAAGTTTATATACTAGCCCTACTAAGTTTACAAGCATACATGGAAAAGATAAAGAATATTCTTATAGAAAAAGTAAAAAATCCTTTTAGAATGTTGTACCAAAAGACGTATCACCTGGTGGTCGGCAGTCTAGAGTATGATATAATTTGGACAAATGTGAAGAAAAAGAGTCTGCAATCAGAGGCAACCTAATCTAGCTTAGGTAGAAGCTTAATTAATCATGGATATCTAAATCCCTTACAAGTTAGGTATCTCGCAATTCGACTTGGATTAGGGTTAGATGCTGATCAGCTCATGAGCTTGACTTGGAAAAAAGTTTGAGGATAGTCTACTTATATGCTATCTAGGTCTTAACAAGATCTTAGCGATTAGTATGGCTACTCATTAGGTTAGCCTATATGCTTAACAAGTCAGCACTTAGCTTGGTAGCTTTGGGAACCTTATTGGCACACATAAGAGCTGGGTACTTAAGTTAGCCATAAAGTGAAACATGGAGGTCAAAGTAAGAGTCCTTGTCCTGGATGGAGCTTCAAGCTAGTATCCCTCATGTGAGTCCTTAGATACCTCTATCTTAGCTACGCATGATTATTCTCTACCTTAAATCGGCTCTGATAAAATCCTCTTGAGTTATGTATTTCTCAACAACTTTCATGAATTCGTCTAAGGATCTAGTCTTATCCAAAGATACTGCATTGAAGAGCTTTCTATTTAGATCTATACCTATTAAGAGTGCCTATAAAGCCATCCCTATGTCTTGTTTGGAAACTTGTAACTTCATTCGACTAAAGCACTTAAGATATGCTCGTAAGCTTTCATTGGGGTACTGCCTGGAATTTGGGAAGTTATAGAAGCTCATCATTGTTCAAAAGTAGATAAGGTAATCATCTAGATTGGTAGTACCATCGTAGTGTTGAGATGTGGTAGCCTTATGTTAGTAGAGAGTGTTTCCTTAAGGAATGAGGAGATGAAATGGCTCTTTATCGGCATAGATCATAACGCTTATGCAAACGATTTGAACTTCTGTTGATCATGCATACTAGAAGCGTAGCAGATGTCCTCAATGAGCTCGGTCTAAATACATGTTTTTGTAGTCTTCAATGATAAGCTATCAATCGGTTTACCTATCATGTTGTGCTTACCCTCCGTGTATATTTTACTACAATTGCAATTAAGCTACTTGAACAGGTTTTCATATGGTTGGTGATCGTATTCAATGTGTTCATGTAAGTGCATTAGGTATACATTATGCCATTTGTCATTTTTGCTTGGCTCTAAGGAGGACTTGATTGTCACTTCCCCATTTAGATGATTTTAAGATGCATTGTAAACCTTACTTTTAGTGGGCCTAAGACTCGATTAAGAGTACCCTTCGAATGTTCCTAAAGATCAACTAAACTAAAAACTTAAGTTTATATTTAGAAACAAATTAAATTTTTACAATTCAAAAGCCAATTGTCAATTTTTGAATTAATCGATAATTTAATTTGAATAATTTCATTCAACTTTAGAAAATTTCACAATTCTACAAAAATCAAATCATAAATTACAAAATAATGTAAGATAAAAATCCTAAAATAATTTTCTATAAGGTTATGCCCTTATCTTCATGTATAAGCCTTATACATAAATAAGTAGACCAACCAATTACCTTAGATAACTTATCAATTGAGAGTTAGAATCATTTATCAATTGATAACTTATCAAAATCTAGTGATAAGACAATTTCCTTATCACCTCTTCACTTATTCTACATATGAACAATTTTTCATAAGAATTCATAAGCTTAACTTTAATAAAGGAGACAAGACCACTCCATAGCATAAAAAGACTTCCAATAGCAAATCTAAAAAGGGGAGAAAGGGGGGCCATGCACTTGTCATTTACCCATCAATCACTTCTTCTTATACATCACTATTCACCCCTTAATGCTTACATCATCAAGAGTTGCAATTGTTGACTTTATGTAAGCTACAAGACAACACTTTCAAGACATTTAAACACTCCTTCTCTCTCCATTTCCAACCGGCCACACTCTCCACCATTTATCTCTCTTTCAATTTCACTTTTACTTCATCTTTCTCTCTTTTGAAACAAACAAAAAAGGGGAAACAACCTTACCCCACAAAATCAAAATTTTCCATTTTGAAGCTTCACTCATGACATTATTTTCCCTTGTTCTTGTATCATTTTCTTTCACCATCTAAGACCTTTTAAGACCATTAGAATCTTCCATAAACCCCATACCAAAAGAACAAAAGATTCGGGTTTCAAAAGATAGCAAAGAGGAGGAGGCAAAGTAAGAGCTAAAGTGGAATCTTAGTGCACAACCATCATACTTTGCGTTAAGGACGAGTAAGTGTTTCTTGTGATGTGTGGATTAGTATTTATGTTAGGAGAATTAGATTTCTTGAAGATATGAGTAAGGTTTAAGTTATTAGAACACCAAAAATCGTTTTAAGAAACAAACCATAAAACCCTTACATGAAGTTGAAATATAAGCATGTAAAGTTGGTGTTTTGTGAAGATATTTGTTTAATGCTTTGAATGGAAGATTTTAAGTTAGGAAAATCTTGAAATGAGAACTTTAATGGAGGATAAGCATGCTGGACGTAAGGGTTCCATAGTCATTTGAATGTTGATTTTGTTTCCATTAAGTTAAACATGCTCAAATCTAGACTTAAGTTAAGGAAAAATCCATCACATGAAGTTTTATGAAGAAATCAACTTTGTATGACATGAGCTATGATATGGGAGTGGTATTAAGTATAAGATCTTTTATTTCTTTATGTGGAACATGAGTTAAAGGATCATTTGATGGAAGGAAACTTAAGTTAAGATTTGTACATAAGTAGTTAAGTGCATAATCTACCACCTAAACTTAAGGAAACGATGAAACTTAAGGAAACGATGAAACAAGTTGAAAAACCAAGTAAGGACCCCTTAGAACCATCATGAACAGATCTGGAACATGGGAGAATGAAGCCTAAAAGAATGATAAAAGTGAAAGAACAAAGTAAAAAGATTAACTAAAGCAAGTATAGTAAGCATATAAAGCCTAAAACTCAAAACCGAGCTTAAAACTCCCAAAACAAGCCGAGAACTCTAAGATGGGCCTTCAATAAAAATCCGACCAGTACCTTAAAGTGCCAAGAGAGGTTGTTTTGAAGCCCATAAGAAATATACCTAAAGCCCCATAAGCCCACCAAAGTCATTAACTTTAGTTTGAACAAAAAACAAGCCCATTTGACAATTTAAGCCCACTAAAGGGCCCAAGATTTAAATCTGATCTCAAGGAGTATTTTAAGCTTAGGATAAAATCTAAAGACCAAGCCCAAAGGATTCCTCAAGTTATCAAAAAGCCCATTTACCAAACAAGGCCCAAAAACACTCCAACACATGAGGAACGCTACTGTTCTAACCCATGGACAGAATTGTATGCCTTATTTCAAAAATCTAATCTTACCACGTTAAAGTACACTTGAAAACAATAAAGATTGACTATAAGATCATAAAAATCGGATTTAAAACGAAAAAGTTATACGCGATTGAACTTTAGGTAAAAATCGGAAAAAATTACGAAAACTAGTTAACAATATAACTTAAGGAAAATTTACTTAGTTTCTTAAGTTTTCTTCAATTCCTTATAAAAATTATTTCAATGACCAGGGGACACCGTTTACGGAGACGACTTACCTCCAGATTACTTTAACTTACCCATATGGCAGAGTGAGTAAATTCCCGATGACTCTTTACTTGATTGTGCTTCTAAAGTAGATGCACCTAATCTTATATTTATAAATTTAGATGCTTGTAGGATATGAGAGATGCATGTGTATGAATTTGTGGATGAATGTGATGACTTGTGAATTATATATAATAATGGGAATTGTTTGTATGAATATATACATGTAAATTGTACGGAATGAAATTGGTTGATCACCCTAAAAATTAAGTTAATCACTTATATGATTAAGAACCCAAAACGAATCATGCATTTCCCATATTGCATACGGATAACACTGACTGCCGCTTCACGTAGAAGATGGGAAGGGACTCACAGGAATACAAGTTTCTTGTAGGATTGGGCACTAGCTATGCCATCACATATATTAAGTCTCTGTCTTAAGCTGATGGGCTTACTAGGCGCTGGGAGACGCCAACCGTCGGCGAGGGGCCGAGTCTTGTGGCTTTTACTTAGGGCGTATGTTTGTGGACTGCGGGGGCTACCACACCGCTAGACTTGGGATTTTAAAAGATATGATTTGCTTTTGGTAAAGGAAGTATATATATATATGTATATATGTAGAGTTTTGTTTTGGTATGAGCACAATAGTGCAAATGAAATAAAACCCAAGGTCTAGAACCCAGATTTTGGTTTGGGTCGGTTAATTATCTCCAAACCCCGACTTCAGGGGGCGAAATTCTAAGTCGTATGCAGTTCCTAGCTCACTGCATGTGTTGTTTGGTGTACTGTTTGTTCATGCATTCATATGATTGTGCATCTAATAAATTTCTGTCGTGTGGTACTCATGAGGGCATTTATCTCACTAAGCGTAAGCTTACACCCCTATAGATTTTTGTTGGTGCAAAAGAACCTCTTCGTCAATCCGTTTGTTGGTGCAGGACAACCTCTTCGTCAATCCGAGCCGATGCATGCCCATGGTAAGTCTCGTGTAGAGACGGGTTGGAGCGATCAGAGATTGAAGAGGACATTTTGTAATAGATTATAGATATTTGATACTTTTATGTTTTTGAGCATAACTTAGATTTTATGCAGTTCTGTTATGAATTGCATTTGTTTTTAATATTGTTTTGGTGTGGGTCTCACGAGCCCACACAATTAGTTAATTTATAACATAGAAGAAATTTTAGTTAAATTGCTCTATATTACTTGTCTATAGGCCTAGTGGTAACGTAAAGTAGAAGGAGCATTGTGTGTCACATGAAAAGCCTATGATCAGCAATAGGGTTAATAATAGACCTTTATATAGTACACGGTGACCTATCACGACAATGATACTGTTGGGTCATTATATGCATTCTTGAGAAATATTACATCTTTGTACAAAGCTATAATAGATTCATGGTATTTTTTGTTTTCTATGAGTAACCTGAGCTCTTAGACTTTAGTGTTTTCATTTTATGGTGGAAAAGATTGATTACCTTTGCCTTATTAAGAAGTATTGGTGTCTTCTACATGGGAAGCTTGCAAGTCATTGTTTTTGCTTTTAGCCATCGTCATCGTGGTGACCCAAAATGTTAGGTGCCATAATTTTGATTGAGTAGAGACCAACAAATATATATAAGGCTAGATCGGATTAGGCTTTGCCTCCTACTCTTTGACACTTGCAAAAATGCCCCCTATAGGTGAAGCTAGGAGAGTTCTTTGATACTTAAGTGAACAAGGAGGACTAAGGAAGGGGGAGGTGATCACTAGAGACTTAGTGAGTTGAAGCCACCTAGTATGTGTATGTGTGTGTGTGTGTGTGTGTATGTGTGTATGTGTGAATGTCTTCCACTCCTCTTCTTTAGGTAAAGGGAAGAGAAGAAGTCTTGGAAGGTAAGAATAAGAGAGATTAACGGATTTGAGACAACTAGATCAGATTCCCTTACTTGTTGGCACTTAATGCCTTTTATGGGGTTCATTCATAATAGTCATTGGCATATAGTGGATTCTATAGTGACTGACCAAGCTTCATTGTAGGTGGCATACCATAACCGACCAAGTCATCAAATCTATAGCTCAATGACCTGGTAGGGGTAGAGGTACTCAGTACATTGACCGTACTAAAGATGTTAGATGCTCATTAATGAGTTGTAACTGCTAAAGATAAAAGCCAGGTTAAGATGCTAATCGAGTCACTAGCCAATGCTTGATGGAGTGAGTTGACCCCTAAGCTAAACTTAGACAATCGACAAGCATCGACTCATCGATTAAGGATTGATTTGCTTAAACATTCATTATTTAACTCTCCATACATGTCACGATGCGAAGGGATAGCTCACCCTTAGTTAGCATTCTTCATTGACATGAGCTAACAACTCATGAGAGAATCGCGGCATGGTGCACAAGATTGTTGCTTACTCTGATGCCACTAGGTATATACTGTGATAGGCATCACTCATTAAGCTTTGATTTGAATGAGAATCAAGTATCAACAAATAGTATTTCAAATTACTCGAGATGGAAAAGACAATCACACATAACGATAAGGCCACCATTAAAACAATTCCAAAAATAGAAGTTAACTCAATTGAAAAAATAATTAAGGTTCTAAATTCATATTTTTTTGTTCCGATACCAAATGTAAGAAATTCCTAAAATCTCATATATGAATTTATAACAACTTGAAAATTAATTATGATTATGTTGTACATACCTATATTGATTACAAACATGATTATGTGTGTGTGTGACTAAATCTTCATCTCTACTAGCCTTTTTATAATAATTCAATGGGGCTCTCCCATTATGGACGAACTATTGAGCTCAAAGCCTACACCAAGCCATCTTTCTACATCTTTAAATAAGGTATAAATGAGCTTAATATATAAATGGGTTAGATAAATAATTTAACCCTGGCAACAAATCTTATTAAACTATAATTATTCAACTTTCAATTTAGATAATTAATGGAAGCCCAATGAATTAAAAAATTTTCCAACAATTGGATCCCATTAAGTCGGCCCACAATTCATATGCATTGGAGTTGGCCTGGAGAGCTATTTTCCTGTCAATACCCAAGAAAAGGTTCAAAGTACTTCAAAAGTGTTATATAGTTAAGCTTACTTAATAATTATGACTAGTTGATCTTTTATGGCGTGCTTAAATTTTCTTGTCGCATTTTACATTAGACTTTCCACTCGATAATCTAAGGGGTCAATTTTTGGTTTTTTATATGGTAAAATGCTTACATACTGGTTTATTCCTTCACTTGACAAACTAACTTTTCGTATCAGCTTTATATACAATAGAGTATCGATACAAGGACTTATAATTTTGTCCGAAGCTGCACGTCTAACCAATTACTTTTGGCGCTTTTCTCCATTAGAAGTTATGTTTTGCACTTGATTTTCGCATTCATCTGTCATGTTATTCATAACATGTAGCGTTTTTCTACAAGAATTTTACACGATACGAGACATAGGACCAAAAAAAAATTTCGAACTGTTCATAAAAATCCATCACTACTTCATTAAAATATATATATATATACACGGCCGTATAGAAATTTACATGGGGACAAATCATTTGTTGTAATGAATTTGGCAAAAATATTGGTCCTTCTATCATTTGCTTTTCCTACACGAAATATTATATATATATATATGTATGTATGTATGTATGTATGCTTCCGGAGCAACAGAGATTATGTATAAATATACTATAAGATATCCCGCTCTCGCCAATCATATATGTTCTAATAGCATGGTGTATGTAACGCAGAAGAAACTGAATCCTTCCTCTTCCATGGATTTTGTGAAGTAAAAGAGAGCTTGCCTTATGCTTCATTGAGCAGTATACTCTGTCACCAGAAGCAGAAAGTCATCATATCCCGAGTTTCAACATTTTAAAAGCTGAAACTTCTATTTTAATTTATTATGGACATAGGTGAATATGGCATCTCCCAATGGTCTGAATACCGAATATATATATTTTAATTTGAAGGGATCATTTTTCAAATCAATCTGACAGACATGCTTCCTAGATCCATGTAACAATGGATTCGTAATTAATAATATTCTTCAGTTGTGTTATACAAAAAAATAAAACCGCTCACATTTGTCTATATATTCACAAGGTTCCATGCAACTAAGATACTTCTCGAAATGCAGCAATTTCTCTGGACACAAGCTTTGGTTGTATATGTACATATTCCCCGTGTCCCATGTGTAAATGCAGTAGCCAATTGGAAAAAAATCTAATACTAATACGTAGTCTCATTAAAAATAATTCAGGTTCTGTTTTCTTTCGAAAATGTTCAAGGTCCTCACTAATCCACGCTTAGTGTACGATTTTCATTATTTTTATATTGATATAGATTAATTTCCATTAATCTCACTCTTAACAAATGCATCAAACTCGTGGAAGAAGACAAATTAGAGTAAAATATACATTAAAAAATACTACAATAGCAATAAAAACTACATTATTTTATTGTATATTTAAGTGAATTATGTTTTTCCTTGATGCCATATGAGTGCTTGCTCATCATTCCATGATTCTGAAAGAAACAAGCGAAATCTCATAGAACAATCGACAAGATTATGAATCAGTGCTTCTCCATCTAAGTCGCTGCAAGCATCTGCTCACGAGTGACGACAAGATGATACACATATAAACAGCGATATGCTAGGCAAATGTGGAATTAATAAGTCTTTGTTAATTAGCTTAATAATAAAATTAATAGATTTTAATAAATTTATAAGACATTTAAAAAAAATGTGAGAAATTTCTATTTCGAGCCAAGAGCTCCCCAGTTATAATCAGCAGGAAACTAAAATCTGCTTTTTTTAAAAAAAAAAAGGAAATGGAAAAAAAAGCCCCAAGGGAAAAACAAAAGAAGGAAAAATGAAGGCCTGAGCCATTTTCGTAGCTTTTTATTTTTATTATTTTTCTTTCATATATATATATATATTCGCCGGGAGGGTAGAATCCCAGAAAGTAACAAAAAAGCGAACTTTCCAATGACATTTAGACAAGAGAGTCAAGACCAATCATAAACACCAAAAGGCCACTCAGCCAACTGTAGTGTCTAGCCGTCGTTTGTACCCACTTCACCACTCTCCCTTCCCCTCTTCCTCTCTCTCTCTCTCTCTCTTCCTTGCCTCTCTTCTTCACATATAGTGATCGATTTGTATGGTAGTAACGTATTCGAAATAGGTCATACTCGTGCCTTCCGAACACTATATAGGCTATATAATGCTGTAATTGGTTTTTTACTTTCACCAATTAATATTTATTTGAGTTAAGATGAGTATAGGTTATTAACTTGGACTCTTGTAATTTGGGTTCCATTCCAATAATACCTTTTGACTTGCTGTCATCCTTATGTACGCAGTCAAGATCGTACCTACATTCATACTTTATCTCTTATTACCTTAATCAAAGATAACCATTAATGAAACCCCATTCAATATAAAAGAAAAACTGTATTATGTTCAATTGGCACTATATTGGATGTGTGTTCCAACCAAATGCAATCAAAGGTACCAACAAACATATTCATTTCAATGTGTTTTATTTTGGTTGATAGAGACATGATCGGGATGATGTAAACTAGGAAAGGCAAATGTCAACCCATTTCCGCTTCAAATGGTAAATGGATTTTGCTCTTATGTGGAGAGGAAAATGGATCAGTCCATGTTTCATACAATAAAGAAACCAAACTTTGTGGTCCAATGACAATTCTCATCTTCTCTATATACAAGGTTTACGGTTCAAATTCTATGCTATAGGTTAATGCATACACCTTTTAGAAGCAAGATTTTTTCTTTCTTTTTTTATGTTTTAATACTATGGACTTAAAATAACAAATTTGAGACAACGAAATTGATTAAAAAATTGGTAAACTATAAATGCACCTCCATAAACTATAGGATAGGAATAGATAGCTCTACAAACTTACAAAATGTGATTTTATCTTTCATAACTTTCAAAAATATTCCGTTACACCTCAGACTATTGCTAAAACACTAAAAAATAATCACAAGTATGGTCTTATTAGCATGATATTTTCACAAAGGGGTTATTTGCCTACTTCCCAAAATTATTAGGTGGAAAATCACATATTAAGGAGTTGCAAAGTCCATCCACACTTGATAAAAGAAAAAGTATATAAGGAATTTATTTATAATTATACATAAAAGGAGTGTACGGCAAGAAAGATAAAAATGAAAATGCACCATGAATTCGAGGATAACTGACATACACTTAGTTTTTCGATTTTAGTATTGGTTAAAAGTTTCCTCTAATCTCACCTTAGGTGAAAACTAGTTAAGACGTTACATTCACATTCAAGAACTAGTTAACAGGAAAAAAGGAAACATTATTTACCATTTCAAGATTAATCACATATATCAAGAAAAAGTATGTTCATAACATTAAAAAAGAAAAGAAATCAATGTCTACAATGAAGATGTATTTAAGACACTTGCTATCATTATCCTTCCTTGTCTCACCAAATGAGGAGCAAAATGAGTACCAATAACTAATTATAGGTGTATGGACGATGAATGGAATAGTTTGATCTATCATGTACTTTATTCTTGTATAATTAGGAACAAAGATTAGTATAGGGAAAATGGTAGACCTAGGGTTTTGTTCTATGATGAAACTAGAAGAAGAGGAAAGTTGAGTTTTAAGGTTAAGAAGTTCAAATGAAGGGTATAGTTCATCTAAGGAACTTTTGTCATGTTACGTACCAAATGCCTTGAGTTAACATATATTAGATGTAGGCTTAAGTCCTCAAAAGGGGCCATATGCAAGGCCCCAAAAATGTAAACCCTCAACTTTAGTTATTTATAGTATCTAGCTTACACAAATTGTATATAAAAAGCCAATAACTGCTTAATATATTTAGCAACTTAGCTAATAGGATAGTTATCACTAATATGATTTAATTTAGTATGAAGAAATGTAAGAACTATGATATACATGAACATGCAATTAGTCGTGGGAGATTCCAAACGTCATTTACATATAAATGTTACACAACACTTGATAAAAATGAACTAAAATAGGGAAAAGATACTTCCTCCCCAATTATGTGCATGAACAAGCCTACTCACCATAATGTCTACGTGTGTATTACTTACTTAAGTTTGTTATATCCCTACTTTAAGAGGTATTAGAGCCCTATAAAAATATTAGAAACAAGGAAAAATAAGTGGGATGAAAGATGTTGCAATAACAACATTAGGTATAACTTAGAAAAAAAAATGAAAATACATATAATACCAATTTTAGGACATATCATTTCACTACCTCAAATTCGTCGATAGCATGCTATCCACCATGTGTAATACTTATCATCACATGCAAGGTTTCTTAATTTAGAGAATGATAATACATATAATACCAATTTTAAGACATATCATGTCACTACCTCATTCTCTAAAGTTAAAAAAGCAATTGATAATTAGGGGAAATCGATAACTCAAGGCATCATATGCACATATAAACATTAACTAGATACTAAGTCACATCACTCTTTTATAAGGAAAAAGAAAAAACCACAAGCTAACCAAAACATAAGCGCAATAATTAGGACTCCAAAACATAGTAATAGTATAAATATATATATGTATATAAGTATATGTATAGTCATCCCCAAAAGTCTCATAACTATTAAAGGTAACTTCATAATGAATCACTATCTAGTAAAACAAAACTTTGATAATATGCTATTACAAACTAAGCCATATATGCCTCACATCCTAAAGTCTTTAGAAGAGCTCGTAGTCCCTAGTATATCATAATACATATCAAAATCAGGATCTTATAGAAATTCAACGATATCTACATCCTCATTTAAAACGAAGTTAAAGGAATGAGCATCGAAGGACTCAGCACAATAATAACCACAACTATACTCTGCATGTCATATGCGCTTAGTCTCACGCAACAAGCACTTCATTTAACATATTTTAATTAGGTGAAGCATGTAACATATGACTACTTGTAGCTCTAAACAAATAAGGGGAATGGGTTCTAACCCCATCGTAGTTTATTGTTAGGAGCATGAAACCTAAAACTAAAACCAGACCAACATGAAGAGTCCTACAGTCCTCTCCAAACAACTATTTGTTACATTACCACAGTGGCTTAAGTACTATCTATCATATCTAGCTAAAGTTATAGCTTTACATGTAACCTAATCCAAAAGTGTCATCATGCTGGACTAAATGACTAAGCATAAGCAATATGCAATTTTTACATTGGTTGGTTGATTTATTTTAGCCTAGTTTTCTAACAATCTACACCTAAGGTCATTACATACTTATGGAGCAAACCACAAACTGATTGAACAATTATTAAGTGATAAATTTTCATCTTTGATATCATGTAACTGCATTTTATCAATCTATGCTCAAGCCTTTCTTAACATGCCTTATATTAGTTAAGGTCCATTTAGTAATGAGCTTAAAGGGCTTAATGGGCTTATCCTTACAAGTAGCTCATTGTTAGCTAAACCTATACTAGATCGCTTACTAATTCCACTTATCTTTGATTGGATCCATCATTCTCATGCTTATGTTTTTTATATCCTCATATGTTTAACCTCGTGGCATATTGTCTTTTTGGTATCAAAGTAGAGGTTATAATGGGGGAAGAGTTATATATGCATGGTACGTTTATATAGTCATTGTGTTATATAATAGCTATAATGCAGCAAGTGATGTGAGCTAAGAGTACATTTTATTGTTATTATTGTGAGAAGAAGAGTTTGTAGAGCATGGCTATGCTTATAGTTGTTGTAGTGTAATGTCTGAAGCTTTTGTAGCTGAGTTATACAATTGGTTGAAGTTAGTATTTATAGTAAGTTGCGTTAGAAGATGTATGTGAGGTGTTTCTATTACTACGTTATTCTTATGTTCAAAGGTATTTAGATTTGAGAATGTTGAACCTAAGCATGCATGGAAGCATTAAAGACTTAGAGAGTGATGTTCTTAGACATGATCATGATAAGAATGCTCTACTAACACTTAGATCCATAGATGAACTGATACATGATTTAGCAACTATTGTGAGCAATCTTACTATTTAAGTACAAAGGTTAATAGAAGCCCAACCCGTAGATGTAGTCCTTAGAGACCATTGACCTAATTTAGTTAGATAAAGAGTGCTAGGAGTTAGAGCCTAAAGGAACAATGCAATCTATCATCTCAGGGTTATTGTAGTAATGATTAGGCTCTTCACATAGTAGGCTTGCGAAACAAAACACTATGTTAAGATGTTAGGATGTTGTTAGAAGTGACTACTTCGATACTTAAGTCAGCAATGAATTCTTGGAGAATAAAAGGTGCTTTGGAGTAATAGGCAAGCTTAGTGCATAGAGTGTAGAAAGGCTTATTGTTAAGTAATGGCCAAGTATTTATAGTACAGTGGTGCCAGCAGTTAGAGGACAGTTAGTGGGAGATATCTTCTCCAACAAGTATGGGAGAGGGCGCTTGTGGTGTCTGATGTATCCTACTTAAACTAAAGATAGCTATTGACTTAGTGTCTTATCCTGATCTTATGCATTATAGTTGTTAAAGAGCTCCATAGGCTCAGCTGATCTGAACCTAAGGTTTAAGCCTTAGGTAATAAGGCATATCAGATTTGGATGGGCTTAAGAGGCCCATATCTAAAGAGCCCTATCAACACTTGTCCTTCTATAGTCTCATTACCAAGGAGAAGGCAAGGAGAAGAGATATATAGGTTGCTCAAGCATATGGTTAGTTTGATTTAAAGGGGCTTTAGATGGCACTATAGTGCTGACGTAGCAAGGGTATAAGCTTAACCTAGTAGTAAGCCGAAGTGGCAATATCCGAGGTAATGAATAGTCGATCCAAAGATGTCGAGGGTAAGATAAGTTAAGGTAGTTAGCAACTATCCTGAAGTGAAGTGCTTATGACCTAAGTAGGACGAAGCCTCAATTGGGGTGTTAGAGTAAGACACCTTCACATCTGATTAGGCAAGAAATTAGAGGGTACAAGTTGGTTTGGCCTAGTAGTACTTGCCATAGACTAAGTAGGCACGATTGCACCCTACCTTTATCATGCTAACTAGGTGGAATTTGGAAGAACCATAGGGAAACTTCTTATGGAAGAAACTTTTTCAAAATCTAACCCATGTATGCCTGTTTTCTGTACATTTCATGTGATGCGATGCAATAGATGTCCTATCATAGTAGACTAGCGTGCAACTACATGCGTTTTTCTTTTTAAAGATGACCATCTTATAAGAACTCACTCCACATATCTATTCTATAGCAATCCAAGCAATTTATGCTTATACAAATCCCGATAACTACCTGTACAGTTTCTAATTCGCTTGAACTATATATATAAAAATAAATCGCGAATACTCTAGTAAGTATATTATATCGAAATCAAGTAATATAGAAAAAATAAGGTGGTCGATCCCTCGAGGACTAAGAAATTACTAATCTACCTTAGATTATACAAATCAAATTGTTATTATATTATATATATTAATAGGTATATGGTCATTTAAGTGAAATTATTATACCTTAAAACATAAGGATTTAAACCCCTAATTAATTGGTTAGCTTCTCCATCTTCCAATTAACAGTGGACTCTAAATTATAATTATATATCTCCTGATACTATGATTGTCTAATAACCTAAATCAATTATCCATAATGTCTTAGTGAATAATTAATCGCCTAACATCGCATTAATCTCTAGATAATTTCTAATTAATTCAATTAACTCTACTTCCACATTGATTAATCAAATCAACTAAGAATTTCTAACAAACCCTAATCAACTCCCATATCATTAGGGTTTCTAACAATTATAATCAATTGAATAATTATAATCGAAATTATAGAAATTGCAATCATGAATCATCCATATATCTCTTAATCCTAATCAACTCCACTGCAAAATAAAAATCCTCTCAATGATCAAAGCGCTTCTCCTAAAGAATTTTTCAAAAACTATCTAAAATTATTCTACGACTCTTGCAATCTAAGTAAAAAGTGTCTAAAAATTCTCTCAAATGATGAAACACAAGCTATTTATATGAAAAATTAGGTTGGCTCACGTAAAGTTTTTTCTTTCATAAAGGTCGATGGTGTAGTCATCCAAGGCTGGCAACATAGCTAACAAAGCTGCCAGTGCAAGTTGTAAGTTGTAAGCCGACTAATAGGCCGACTGCCTTTAATTCCAATTCGCAAGTATTGATCTGAACTTCATTTACTTGCTTAAAATTCCACTAAATCGTCCATAATTCCACTCTTGAATTATCTAATTCTTAAAATGTCCAAATGAACATAATTAAGTACCAATTCATTATGATTTCTATAAAATCTATAATAATTCCATCTTAATTTACACTTTAAAATATGAAAAATATGCCTTTATTAAGATTATGAAACCAAGATGTGGAGTACGTAAAAGTTCGTTAGGAAAGTAGCCCTTAAATAGACGTGACATAGGAACCAAAAACCGTTATACAAAAGAAATATCCATGGTTGTTCAAGAAGATCAGGTTAGTAAATTCTTTTTATTATTGATAACTAGACAAATGTTGGAGTATTTAGATATGTGTTCAATGGAGTGACAATTGAAGTTTTGAGGACAAAACTTTTCTAAAGAAGGGTAGAAATGTCAATCTTGTACTCAATAAATAAGAATCAAGTAAACGTAAAAACTGATGTATAGGCTCAAGGATTAGTTGAGGAAATCTCATAAGTTTGAAATTTAAAAATACAATAAAATATTAAAAATATAGCTAAAATTATAAGAATTTATTATATCATTATTATATTATCAGCTATGCGCAACATATACATAAAGATATATTATAAGAGTAATATAATTAATATTTGATATTATATAATATATAAAAGACATATATATATATATACATTGGGTGTAATTATTATATAAATAAGTATACCTAAAATTATTGCAAATACCCAAAATTAAGTATAATTCACTAAATAAATTAATACAATTGGGAAAAATGATAAAAAAATTTCTTAGACAGCTAGAAAACATGTTTACTATATGGAATGAGATTAGGAAATGCATAGGATAGGATTTTCGCCTTTTTGATACCTAAGCATATTAATTGACACTTGTAATGAGGTTAGGAAAAATACAAAGCAACTCAAATGGAGATATAAAAATCATCTTTTGCAATTTGGAATAAGTTTGGTCATTTGTTAGTCTAAGAATAATCTAAAAGTAGAATATATATATATATATATATATAGAGAGAGAGAGAGAGAGAGAGTGTGAAGAACAAAAATTAGGAGTTTAGTGGGTAAATTTGACATTTTGCAACTATTCGAGAAAGATGAGTAGCTGGAAGTGAAACAAAGTGGTAGCCTCTGGTGGTTTGGGCCAACATACCTCCCTTTTCTATAGTAGCCAGAGTTGGTATTTCTAGTAAATCGCTAAATTTTTTCAATTTTATAAAAAATTAGGGAAAATAGTAAATGATCATAAAAAAATTATGAAATTTGGTTTCCTCATGTATTTTGGCATGGGAAATTCAAATATTCAATTAAATTTTCAAAATTTTGATTTTAGATATGGGTTCCTTAAGAAAAATGTCCTGCACACTAACTTTTAAGCAAATAATTGAAAGACCAATTAATGTAGTTTTGATCTAAAATTTTTTGTTATACTCTTAAGATGTTGAATTTTGATGTTAGGTGGTTGGATTGTAAAAATCATATTATTGGATTTTAGAGAAAAAATCATTTTAATTGAAATAGTATGCTAACGTGTATTTGCTAAAAGAGCTGTATTATTCTTTGTGAAATTATAATAGGATTGATGATTATTACCTTATAACAACTTGAAGTGGATTATTATGAGTTAAGAAATGATGATTTCTAAGTGAAAAGTCGGTATTTGGTCAATTTGAAATTAAATCTCTAATTTACTATATAAGTGGAAATGAGTATTTAGTATATTGGGAATTGGAATATATATAATTGAAGTTTTTAGTAGATATTTACTGATATTATAGAGTATGAAAATTCTGGAAATATAAGGTAAATTTGTGTATGACTTAAATAGTAAGTTGTGGTAATAGTCAAAGAGTAATAAACTATGCTAAAAAGAAGAATAAAATGTACTTTAGGAGTCAATAACTTAATTATGTTAAAAAATGGGATTTAGGTCAGAAAGTAATTGATACTGAAACTTTATAACTATATTGGAGTTACAATATAAGTTAGGAATTTCTTAAATACAAACCTAACTTACGGAAATGCATCAGAACCTTAGTCAAAAACTTAGATAGAACCTTAATTAGAAACTTAGTCAAAACTTATCTCAAGTCAACTAAAAGTTAGATAAATAACCAAAAAACTAACTTATATCAAAATGTAAGCCTACTTAATAATGAAAATACATTGTTCCTTCATATGTGAATTTAAAACTAAAGTTATGTATTACTTTCTAGATATTATTAATGAAGATCACAAACACAATGTATAGGAGCTGATGATATTACATCTAAGCAAGTTGGGATCGATGCTTAATGGTATATTAAAGTATCATATCAAGACACTTAAAGAAGTAAGAGCGCATGTTTGTGGTTGTAGTTAGATTGTTTATGCGTGTGTTATGTGTGTAATTAGGATACTGATTGTTGATTAGGAGTTGAACTCCAAGTGTTGTTTTTTGCATGAACATATATCATATCTTGTATGTATGAACTTAGTTGCTCACCTAATAATCTAAGATAATCTTAAGTTGACTAAACACTTATCCTAACATTCACAATAACCTAATAGGGGTAATGATTAGGTTATCAAACTAAATACCGATGCATTCGTTAAAGATAGCAGACATGATCCTTTTTCCTACCCTTAGTTGAGCTAAGTAAGAGGAGAGGAGGTCACGGTAAGGTTGGGATCCATAGTTCAAATGTTGTCTAAGGAGGATAGTGCTCTCCATTTCATAAGCTTGGATTTAGTCTAATAATGTCATGTTAAAGCTCCTTAGAATCCAGTTTAGAGTGAATGAAATTACTCTAACTTCACAATAAACCAATTAAACACTATGAGATGCTATATCATTTATCTACTGTATATATATTTAATTAATGATTAAACAACCATGTTTATAATTTATTCTTATGACTCCATCTTTTTACTGAGCTAGTTGAGTTTATATCTCTATAGATTACTTTGTAGGTAGCTAATAGTACCAGAAGATGCCTTGTTACACTTATCCACCAATTAGTTTCGATGAGTTGGGGAGTGAAGTGAAGAAGTCTAATGAATGAAATGAAGCTTAAGTATATTTTGTTTTTCTTTTGTAAGAGGATTATAAGGTCTTCTTAGGAGGCGTTAAAGTCTTCATTGGCTAATTATTATATACTTATGTAATGTAGATCTACTGTAGAGATGTAAAGTTTCCTTTGAAAATTTTAGACTCTTGATGTATTTAAGATTATGTAATGAACTAATCTATCTAAAAGTATAAGAAAATGTATAACACAATGTTACTCCACAAGTTTTATACATTACAGGTACTCATCTAACTACTTCAAAGCTAGTTGAGTCACAGTTCGCCTTGTATGGACTACCTATATTAACAGCTAAGAGGATAGCTTCTAGCTTAGGTTGGTTTACATAGTGGGATTGTTACAATGCCTCAAGTTCGGGGCATAATAGAAGATAGATATATACACCAAGTAGGTACAATCCATTAGATCTCAAATGCTCTCCTTACCCTTTCATAGTCCTTCATACTAACTTGAGCATCAAAGGGCATCCATGGCCTCACTTAAAGGGGGGGAGTTTTTTGCAGGTGTCAAAGAATAAGAGGTAAAGCCTAGTCTAATTTGACCTTATATATATATATATATTAGTTGGTCTCCACTTGATCAAAACTTTTATTTTTTTCAAAGAGATCACGGTAAGGAATATTTTTTTGTATTGAAATCTTTAAAGCAAACAATATATTGGATTCTTCAAAGGAAACAAATTTCTTTTAATCACATAATCATTGCATTGTTCATTTGTCTTTACAACTGATTCTAAAACTTTTCATCATGAATTCATTGAACTCCTAACTACAATTAAACAAGTAATGGTATAATGAATTGAAAAAAGGTTCTTGTTTCGATTTGTATGACATATTTGGTTAGGAAAGTTAATGATATTGAGAATATCATGTCATTCATATCTTTCGGTAAAGGTAATTGTCTTGTGATTTTTCATAGCAAATTTGATTTGTAATCTTTCAAGTATTCAATCATTAAATTTACAATGCTTTTCGCTAGGAAAAGGAAAAAAATGCAAAAAAAAAAAATTTACAAAAATATAGGTCTTAGAAAAATATTCTTAAGAATAGTGCACTTGAAATCGCCTCTTTGAGAAGGGATTTCAAAATCAACTGAAATCGCCTCTCAAGAGGCAATTTCTTTTATTCCAAGAGGTGATTTCTATTAGAATAAAACTTCCCATCTCCCCCACATAACTCAATTACAAACAATAGAAACACACATACACATACACACACACACACACACATATATATATATATATATCTAAAACGTTTGAAGTTTCCATTCCTCTAATCCATCACTTTGAACAATTTTTTTTTTTTATGAATCAATCGTGTATTAAGAGTAATAGCAAAGCGTAGAATGCAATTGTGGGAAGATTTTTCAAAACTAGGAGTTAGTCTGCATAATTTCCTCACTTTCTCTCTCTAAACAACCACATTGAAAAGGTATCATTTTTTTACATTTTAATCCATTTTATAGACATGTAATTTGAAGAATTAGTGTTTTTGTTTGATACATTATGGTACATTATTATCTATTGCTACTTTTGTATCAGACAAATCATTTGTGTATTTTATAATATACACGTAGCTTAAATTTTTATTTTTATAGTCCATTGTTAGTATGTTTATTTTTTTATATATAAATTTGTGTTTATTAGTATATTTTATATATATATATATGTATACATCAATATGGATATGGTTACTCAGTATTGAATATGTCATAATACATAATGGAAATGGAGATGAGAATTATTGTTGAAAATGTTGTTGTACGTTACTGTAGTTTAAATTTTATTTTTTCTAATTATAATTTTATCTTCGCTATTTTATTTTATGAACACGTGTATTAGGTGATACATGTACAAGTAATTATCGTTGAGTCGTTAGAGGAGGTTATGGAAGTTTTTAATTTTTTTCAATTAGAGTAAGTAATGAATCTAGTGCCATTGTGGGAATTTAGTAATGAACTCAATTTAGTTGATGTGTTAGTGAAATATAGTAGAGTGTACCTATTAGTATAAACTAATATTTTTATTTATGGACACTAAAGTTTATAAAGTTGACGTGGCAAACAAGTGTAAATGGATAATATGAGGTTAGTTTGTTACGTTGGTGGAAATATTGTGGAAAGAAAGGATGGGGTGGGGTATAATAAGCACTTGAGAACAATTGTTGGAGTTTTAGTTGGGGCTGTATATGACCGGTAGGTTAGATTGTTATATAACTGGCTTTGGGTTGAAATGACTACCTATTAGGTCGAGTTGATTCATATATGACCCCTTATAGGCCAGAGTAAGGACATGTTCTATGTCGTTCCTATTAGTCACGACTGTGATGTCTAACAACTAATGGCTTCCTTACTAGAATGTAGTAGAGTTAGTAGTTCAATGGAGTTATATATTCAAATTCATGAAGTGAACCCATTACCAATAGATCCTTGTATGATCTCTTATTTGGAGCAATCAAGTTTCACTGGTGCAAATTAAGTTCCCTTCATGTAAGTAGACTAGCACTTGATTATTACCCTAATAAAGCGATAGAAGAAGGAGACACACGATGAGATGACATTGACACTCCAGGATATTTCTCAACTCCTTGGTTTCCCTACTGATGGAGATACAGTTACAGGCATGATGGCATCTACAAGATGGAGTGAGTTATGCCAACACTTACTAGGACTTCGCCTACCGAAGAATGCTATCAAGGGTACTCGATTTAAATTGTCCTGATTAAAGGACAGTTTATTGATTTGCTAAATGATGCAGATGACATCACAGTATAGTGCTATACTAGGGCACATATCATGTAGTTGATCAAGGGTTAGGGTTTTTTTAGATGAATCTTGCTATGTTTTGAAAGGTGGATTTGGTTGCAAGTTTGCAAGAATGGTAGTGTCTTTCTCTTATTCATTAAGAACGATGGGATTCTTTGGATCATTTTAGATTTAATCCCTTTAGCTGCAATGTGGGTAGATTTTTTAAGTGCCATTAAGGTTGATTTGAAAGAGAATAACATGAGAGAAGAATAGGGAAGATTTGATGAAGAGAAAGAGAGAATAGAAATGAGGGTTTTATATGTGATCAAACTGCTAATGTTAGTGGCAATTAATTGAAGGGTGTGGATTAACTTAATGGACCCACTAAGTAGGATTTTGTGGACCCACTAAAAACATGCTAAGGCCTTAAAGCTTTATGTGTCCAATAAGTGATATAAAACCTTGCATGTGAACAAAAGATAATAAAATAAAATAAAAACAAGCTTTCTAAATTAACAAAAAAGAATTACAAACACCTCACTCATTACCAAAGGCTTAGTAAAAATATCAGTAAATTGATATTCAATTGGAACAAAATCAACACTCACATCATTATTTGCTACATGATCACAAATGAAATGGAGCCTTAGTTATATATGTTTTGACCTTAAGTGATGAACTGGATTTTTTATCAAATTGATAACACTAGTATTATCACATTTTATAGGAATATTTGCAACTTATTCCATAGTCACTTAATTGTTGTTTTAACCAAAGTATTTAAGCACAACAATTTCAAATAAATACATATTCAGCTTCTACAGATGAAAGAGCAATCGAATTTTGTTTCTTGAAAGATCAAGAAACTAACTTATCTTCTAAGAATTGACAAGTTCCTAAAGTATTCTTTCTATCTACATTGCAACCTGCATAGTTAGCATCTGAATACCCTATGAAATCAAAATTTTTACTCTTAGGATACCAAATTCCTAATTTTGTAGTGTTTTTTATATATTTAAAAATCTTTCTAACTGCAATTAAGTGTGTTTCAATTGGTAAACTTTGAAATCTAGCATACATATAAGTACTAAATAAAATATCAGGGCATAAAGTAGTTAGATATAATAAAGGTCTAATTAAGCTTCGATAGAGTTTTTCATTTGCCTTTTTGCCATTACCTATGATATCAAGTTTTGTTGAGGTACTCATAGGTATTAAAGAATCCTTGGTATTCTCAAAACCAAATTTCTTCAATATCTGTTTGATATACTTCTCTTGATGAATAAATATTCCAATTTTTTATTGTTTGATTTGTAATCCCAAAAAAAAAATTTAATTCACCCATGAGTGACATCTCAAATTCTACCTACATCAAACTTGAAAATTCTCGACAATATTTTTCATTAGTTGTACTAAAAACAATGTCATCAACATAAATTTATCCAATTAACATATCATTTCCATGATGTTTCATGAAAAGAGTGATATCTACTTTTCCTCTTTAAAAGTCATTTTTAATTAAAAAAAAATTAACTTAGTCTATAGTACCAAGCACAAGGAGCCTGTTTAAGTCCATATAAAGCCTTTTTTAACTAATACACATGATTTGTATTCAAGGGGTCATCAAATCTAGTAGGTTAATCAACATACACTTTTTCTTTTATGAATCCATTTAGAAAAGTACTTTTTACATTCATCTGATACATCTTAAAAATTTTCAAACAAGTAAAAGTAAGTAACAATCTTATAGCTTTTAATCTAGCAATAGGAGTTTATGTTCCCTTCTTCTTATGAGTAACCTTTAGCTACCAATCATGCTTTATTTCTAATTATTTTTCCATATTCATCCAGTTTGTTCTTAAATACCCATTTAGTTCCAATAATTGACTTATTGTCAAGTCTTCGAACTAGACTCCAAACCTGATTTCTCTGAAATTGATAGAGTTTTTCTTGCATGGTTAAGATCCAATTACTATCATTTAAAGCTTTATCAATTGAATGAGGTTCAGTTTCAGATATTAGAGTAAAATAATTTTCAAAGTTTTGTAAGATTGATCTTGTTCTAATTCCTAATCTAACATTACCAATTATAAGCTTAGGAGGATGATCAAATTTAAATTTTAAGGATGATGGTAGAGTATGAAAGTGTTCAAAACCTTTTGGGTGTGTTTTAACAAACCTGGTATTAGTTTCTAAAATACCTTCTGATATAGGTTTTGTTTTGGTTTCATCAAGCATCCTTGAAGCTTTTGAAATACCTTCTGAAAGAGGTTCTACATTTCCTTCTTCTAAATCAGGACAAATTATATTCTTCTTGTTTGAAGCAAATGATGTTTCATTATTTGATTCTTCATGGATTGTTTGTTCAACAAATTTGACATTTATTGATTTTTCCATAACTTTTGTTTCTTTATTATATGCTCAGTATGCTCTTGAGTTTAGAGAGTAGCCTAGAAAGATGGCTTCATCTACTCTCTTTTAAAATTTTCCCAAGACTTTTCCTATTTTCTTAACAAAACACTTACAACCAAATGTATAAAAGTATAAAACAATAGGTTTCCTTCCTTTATAGATCCCATAAACATTTTAATATGTCAAGAGTCTTACATATACTTGATTTATGACATAATAAGCCATTGAAGCAGCTTCTGCCCAGAAATAATCAGCTATATTACTTTCATTAAGTAAATTTCTCGTTGTTTCTTGGATAGTCCTGTTTTTGTATTCAACAACTCCATTTTGTTGTGGAGTATAAGGTGCGGAAAAATTATAAGTGATGCCTTTCTCTTCACAAAATGAGATAAAATCAGAATTTTCGAATTTCTTGCCATGATCAGTTTGTAGACTAATAATGGAGAGCCCTTTCTCACTTTCAACTCTTTTTGAAAAAACTTTAAAACTTTTGAAAGCATTACTTTTATGATGCAAAAATAAGATTTAAGTAAATCTAGAGAAATCATCTACTATAACAAGTTCGTACTTATTTCTTCATAAACTTAGAGTGCGAGTTGGACTAAATAGATCTAAATGTAATCATTTTAAAGGTCTTTGAGTAGAGATAATATTTTTCCTCTTATGAAATGACGAACTCATTTTATTCTTAAGATAAGCAGCACAACAAATATTATTAAGAGTATGCAATTTTGGCAATCCTTGAATTAAGTTCATTTTAGTCAAGCTTGCCAATTGTTGGAAGTTCACATGTCCTAATCTTTTATGCCAAAGCATAGCATTATCATTTACTGAAATAAAACAGCTTTCCGATGGGACTTTAGATGGTTTAGTTACATAAAAATTCTTCTTTCGGAAACTTTCAAACAATTTAAAACCTTCCTTATTAAAGCCTACACATTTATCACGTTCAAAAACTATTCTATACACTTTATCACACAATTGACTTATGCTTAATAAGTTATGTTTCCATCGTTTAACTAGTAGCACATTTTTTATTGAATGAGGTGTTAAGCCAATTGATCCTACCGCAATTATTTTGTACTCTACCATTGCCACCAAATTTCACATAGCTATCTTCCTTCCATTCCAAATTTGAGAACAACGAAGCATCATCAGTCACGTATCTTGAGCATCTACTGTCAAGATACCATGTTCCTTTAATCTTAGCTTTATGATCTTACATACATCAAAGAATAATCAAGTCTGTTTATGTACCCAATGAAGCTTAGGTCCATGGAAATTCAAGCTTATGTTTTGAATTGAACTTTGATTATTGCTAAGCTTGTATTTTTTGTAAAAGCAATATTTCTCTATATGACCTATTTTATTACAAAGGAAATAAGCATAAGGTTTCTGCTCTGTATACCTGTTACTTAGCACTTTCTTTTGATTTGGATTCTTTTTGAAGTACCCTTTTTGTTCAACCTTCTGTTGTACCCTCTTAAAGGATACTTGCTATTGTTTTGAAAAAACCTTTTGTTGTACTTTTTGATAGGTTGAAACACTTTGTTATTTTCCCTACCTTTAATTATTTCTTGATTTTCATCTTTTGATTTAACATAAACAATTTCTTTCTTTTTTTTTTTTTAGATGTTTCTCCAAATTTAAAACCTAGTCTAGATTTTGAATTATCCATCCTTCAATTAGAAATCAACATTGTAATTTCTTGTCACTTTCATCAAACTTACGGAACACATTCTTGATTGACTCAAATAAATCTTCTACATGATTTTTAAAATTCTTAATAATTTTTTAAAAAACCTTTTGTTGTACTTTTTGATAGGTTAAAACACTTTGTTGGTTTCCCTACCTTTAATTTTTTCTTGATTTTCATCCTTTGATTTAACAGAAACTATTTCTTTCTTTCTTTTTTTTTAGATGTTTCTCTAAATTCAAAACCTAGACCAGAGTTAGACTTGAGTATCGTAAATATTTCCCTGAGTCAATAAGACCACATAAAATGAAAACCGACTAAAATTTCAAACTTAGAATTTAAAACAAACTTGAAAGACCTAATTATACAATTTGGAAACCGTAATTATGGAAGAAAACCCCAATCCCTATACACGCGTACTTTTAAAAATATAAGCCTAAATTTAATAGGAACTATGAATATCAAATCATAAAAATTTTTTAAAACTCAATAAAATTATCTTAATACTTGAAAAGCCATAAATCAATAAAATTATCAATGATTTTGTAAAATCGTATAAAACTGATAATGAACAAGTCATGGATTATTTCAAGTAATAATAAATAATAAAACTAAGCTAGTTAAAGGAATAAATTAATAAATTTACAAAAATTATTTTACTTGTATACAGAAGTAGCCCCATAATATGTATATACATATAAATATATTAATAAGCAATTTCCTTGTCTTTTCCTAATCTATCGTATGATATATATATATATATATGTTCCATAACAAAGCAATGTTCCTAAATAATTAAACCAATTAAACCTTAAGCTCATAAGGGTAAGTCAATTATTCCCGAGCTGGTGAAAAACTCTAAAACATACATAAACTCTCTCGGACCCTAAAACTTAGGATGATGAAGGACTTACTATCCCAAATGAATAATTGAAAATATAATTTGAATATATTTTATTCAACTCTAGAAAAATCTAAAATTTCTTAAGAAGCAAATCATAACCTACAAATTAATTTGAGAATCAAGCCCTAAAAAGAACTTCATATAAAACAATTTCCTTATTTTCACTTATAAGCCATGTTATATATGGATAAGTTGTAAATCCTACTTATTAGCGGACTTGTAATTTAACTAAAAACACTTCCCAAATATTCCCAAGGGTAAACTAAGCTAAGAATTCAAGTTTACATTTAAAAACGAATTTAATTTTCCAATTTGAAACCCTATTATCGATAAAACTAGAATACGAGAACCATAGACTCTGAACTTAAAACCCTAAAACAATTAAGGACTTGTAACCCTAAGCAGTTAATTAAGAATTTTATTCGATTAATTTTATTCAACACTAGAAATTTTCATAATTTTATAAGAATTAAATCATAACTTACAAATCAATTTAAGAGACAAACTTCAAAAGAATTTCATATAAGACAATCTCCTTATCTTCATACATAAGATTTGTACACATAAATAAGTAAACCAACCAATCATCCTAAATAACTTATCAATTGATAAATATAAACTCTACTTTTAGTGGGCCTAAGATTGGATTAAGAGTACTTTCTAAACATTTCCAAGGATCAACTAAACTAAAAACTTAAGCTTATATTTAGAAACGAACTAAAATTTTCTAATTCAAAAACCAATTATCGATAATACCCGAGCTTGAAGAATTGCAAGCTCAAAGTCATTTAAAACCCTAAACCTCAAAACCATTAAGGAATTTTAACCTTAAGTAAGTAATCGATAATTTAATTTGAATAATTTTATTCAACTTTAGAAAATTTCACAATTTTATAAAAATCAAATCATAAATTACAAAACAATGCAAGATGAAAACCTAAAAACAACTTTCTATAAGACCATACCCTTATCTTCATGTCCAAGCCTTACACTTCAATAAGTAGATCAACTAATCACTTTAGATAACTTATCAATTGAGAGTTGGAATCATTTATCAATTGATAACTTATCAAAATTTAGTGATAAGACATTTTCCTTATCACCCCTACATTTATACTACATATGGACAATTTTTCATAAGATTTCATATGCTTAACTTCATTAAATGAGACAAGACCACTCCATGGCCCAAAAAAACTTTAAATGGTAGATTTCGATAAGGTTGAAAGGGGGGCCATGCTCTTGTCTTTCAACCATCAATCACTTTCTCTTACACATCACTATTCACCCCTTAATACTTACATCATCAATAGTTCCAATTGTTGACTTTTGTTTAAGCTACAAGACAATCAACTAAAGCTTCTTGCATAAACTTCTTTCCTCATTCAAAATCTGCCACTCTCTCCCTCTTTCACTCCCATTTTCACTTCCTTTTCTCTCAGTTCAAACACAAATCAAAAAAAGAAATCAAACTCCACAAATTCCTAACATTGCCGCTACCATTTTTGCTTCCATACTCACGACAATTTCTCTTCTTATTCTTGTGTCATTTTCTTTCATCATCTAAGATCTTTTAGAACCATTAGAACCTTCCACAAATCCCATTCCAAAAGATCAAACAATTCAAGTTTCCAAAAGGTGGCAAAAAGGAGGAAGCAAAGTTAAGAGCTTAAGTAGAACCTTAGTGCACAACCACCATACTTTGCTTTAAGGATAAGTAAGTGTTTCTTATGATACGTAGGTTAGTATTTATGTTAGGAGACTTTGATTTCTTGAAGATATAAGTAAGGTTTAAGTTGTTATAACACCAAAAACCATTGTAAGAAACAAACTTATGAAACCCTTACATGAAGTTGAAACATGAGCATGTAAAGTTGGTGTTTTGTAAAGATACTTGTGTAGCACTTTGAATGGAAGATTTTCAGTTGAGAAAATCTTGAAATAATAACTTGAATGGAAGAGGAACATACTAGATGTGAGGGTTCAAAGGTCATTTGAATGTTGATTTTAATTCCGTTAAGTTAAACATACTCAAATCTAGACTTAAGTTAAGGAAAAACCCATCACATGAAGTTTTATGAAGAAACCAACTTTGTATGACATGAGCTATGATATGAAGGTTGTGTTAAGTATAAGATCTTCTATTTCTTTTTGTGGAGCATGCATTAAAGAATCATCTTATGGAAGAAAATTTAAGTTAAGATTTGGATACAAGTAGTTTAAGTGCATAATCTAACACCTAAACTTAAGGAAATAATGAAACAAGTTGAAAAACCAAGTGAGAACCCATTGGATTCATCACGACCAGTCTGAAACCTAACTAAAAGCCACTTAAAAATATGATAAAACTAAGTGAACAAAGTAAAAATATCAACCAAAGCAAGTATGGTAAGTATACAAAGCCTAAAACTCAAAACCGAGCCTAAAACTCTCAAAACAAGCCTAGATTTCTAAGTTGGGCCTTCAATAAAATCTGACCAGCACCTTAAAAAATTATGAGAGGTTGTTTTGAAACCCATAATAAATCCACCCAAGGCCCCACAAGCCCACCAAAGTCACTAACTTTAGTTTGAACCAAAAACAAGCCCATTTGACAACTTAAGCCCACTAGAGAGCCCATGAAGTAGTTGTTAGCCTTAGGAATATAAATCAAAGTTGTAAATCTGATCTTAAGGAGTATTTTAAGCTTAAGATAAAATCTTAAGACCAAGTCTAAAGGATTTCTCAAGTTATCAAAAAGCCCATTTATCATACAAGGCCCAAAAGCACTCCATCAGATGAGGAATGCTGCTATTCTGACCCATGGATAGAATTTTATGCCTCATTTAAAAAATTTAACCCCACCTCATTAAAGTACACTCGAAAATGATGAAGATTGACTATAAGATCATAAAAATTGGATTTAAAACAAAAAAGTTATACTCTATTGAACTTTTAAGTAAAACCGAGAAAAATTATGAATCCAAGTCAAAAGTATAACTTAAAGGGTTTTATCTTAGTTTTCTAGGTTTTATTTCAAATCCTTATAGTATTGTATTTGCGATGTCCAGGGGACTCGGCTTTGGGGAGATGACTTATCCTGGATTAGTTTGATTGATCTGCATAGCTGAGTGAGTAAATTCCCGATGACTCTTTACTTGATTGTGCTTGTAGAATAGATGTACCTAAACATATATATATATAAATTTGGATGCTTGTAGGATATGAGAAATGCATGTGTATGAATTTGTGGAAGAATGCAATGACTTGTTAATTATATATAATAATGAAAATTGTTTGCGATGTATATATATATATATATGCGGACTGTATGGAATGAAATTGTCTGATCACCTTGAAAATCGACTTAATCTCTTATATGATTAAGAAATCAAAATGAATTATGCATTCTCCATATTGCATATGGATAACATCTACTGCCAGTTTACACAGAAGATGGGAAAGGACTTACAGGAATACGAGTTTCCTGCAGGATTGGGCACTAGCTGTGTCATCATATATATTGAGTCCCTGTCCTAAGCTGATGGGATTAGTAAGTGTTGGGAGACACCAACCATCGGCGAGGGGCCGAGTCTTGTGATTTCTACTTAGGATGTATGTTTGTGGACTGCGGGGGTCACCACACCGCTAAACTTAGGATTTTAAAAATATGATTTTTTATTTGGTAAAGAAAGTATACACACACACATACGTATATATATATATATATAGTTTTATTTTGGTTTAAGCACAATAGTGCAAATGAAATAAAATCCAAGGTCTAAAACCTGGATTTTGGTTTGGGTCAGTTAATTATCTCCAAACCCTGACTTTAGGGGGTGCAATTCTGAGTCGTATGCAGTTCCTAGGTCACTGCATGCGTTGTTTGGCATACTAATTGTTCATGCATTCATATGATTGTACATTTAATAAATTTCTGTCATGCAGTATTGATGAGGGTAATTATCTCACTAAGCGTAAGCTTACACCCCAATAGTTCTTTTCCTTGTAGGTTGATTGATAGTTGGGAATGGGATAGGAATCGAGTGCAGAGTGCTACTATTGAATCAGTATGATGAAAAGCTTGTGTAGTTAATTCGGAATGCTCCGAAAAATGACTAATGTCTTAATTAAGTTTAGTATCTTTAGTAAGTTTAAAATTTTCTATCTTATTTCACTATTTTGGTAAGGAATACCGATTCTCTGCAGTTCTGAGGAACTGTAGAAAATCCATATTTATTTATATTATATAATGAGTCAATGAACTAAAAATTGAAGACTCTAGCAAATAAATATTTAGAGTCATGCAATCTCTGACTTGCAAGGTGATTTTTTTATCATGGGTGCATACATGGTATGGAAAATTTAAGCAATACTACTAGGTCCCTTCTAGGGTTGCTACAAAATTATCCATCCTTTGGTTAGAAATCAACATTGTAATTTTTTGTCACTTTCATCAAACTTAAGGAACGCATTCTTGATTGACTCAAATAAATCTTCCACATGATTTTTCAAATTCTTAATTTCTTCTTTTAGACTTAGATTTTCATTAATTAAAGCTTCACGAGTAATATGCAATCCTTCGAAATCATTTTTTAGTAAATAATTTTCATCTACTAGCAACTTGTTTACTTGACTAAGTGTATGCTTTTTGGTTTTCAACGTTTTAACCTCAGATTTAAGCTTAGATATTTTATTACTTGACTTGGAAAGAGCTTTGAGGAGTTTGTTAATTTCAACACATATATCATTAGCTACTTCTAAATCAAAATCAAACTTAGTTTCAAAATCTATCTTAGAAAATGCCATAAGACATAGATTTGCTTCCTCATATTCTTTTAAACCTTCTGATTTAGTTTCTGAATCTTCTAGATCATTCCATGTTGCCATTAGAGATTTACGTTTCTTCTTGAATTTCTCCATTTTCTTAATTAACATAAGGCATTTGTATTTGATATGCCTAAGCTTTTTGCATTCACAACAAATAATCTCCTTTTTGAACTTTTTCTCTTCTTTCTCTTTGATTGCCTTTCCTGCATCAACAACTCGATTCTTATTAGTAATAAATATTTTGGTAAACATTTTCTTGCCCTTTTTCTTAAGCCATTTGTTGAGCTTTTTGGCTAGAAGTGTTACATCTTCATCTTCTTCTTTAGAAGAATCTTCTCCTTCTGAATCAGTATCTATTTCTTTGGCTTGGAAGTCTATGGTCCTTTTCCTTGTGTCTTCTAAAGTACTTTCTGATTTGAGAAAATCAATTTCATATGCCATCAGCTTGCTGCGCAATTAACTTAGAGTTAATGTCTTTAGATCACAAGCTTCTCCTATAGTAGTTTTCTTTGCATTCTAGATTTTGGGAAGAATCCTTAACAACTTACGTACCATATATATATTGCTAATTATTTTTCCAAGAGAAGACAATACATTAGTTATTCTAGTAAATCTATTAAAAGAGTAGTTGATTTCTTCACCAGGGAAAATTCCAAATGTTTTATATTATTGAACTAGTGAGTTGATTCATGTGTCCTTAATGGTTTTTGTGCCTTCATAGGTTTGCACTAAAGTGTCCTAAATATGTTTAGCTATAACGCAAGAAGCAATTAAATAAAATTCCGATCATACAATAATACTCAACAAAAGATACTTAGCCTTTGAATTGAGTTCGACTTTGGTGATATCATCATTTGTTGCGATAACAGTTAGAATTTTGAGATCTGTTGTAGAAATAATTTGCTAAACTTGATAGTTTAATACCTTCACATAAGTCTCCATCTTGAATTTCTAATAGGGAAAGTTAGTTCCATAAAAAAAATAGTGCCTTGTAGGCTAAATTGTTAAATCGCTACTTGGTTCACCTATGATCTTGAACTCTAGAAGATATTAGAGTAAGGCTTTAATACCAATTATGGGTCTCGTATAAGATATCAAAAGTAGGAGGGATAAATTAATATCTTTAAATTTTTGAAAACTTTTTCAAAAAATAAAATTACCTTTTTTAACAACTTATAATGGTAAACAGTAATATTTTAATAATTCAATACACAATAATTAACAAAGCAAAGTAAAGGAGTAAGGAAGGAGAATATCAGGTAAAGATTTTATAGAGCTTTGGTCTTCTACTTATTGATCTCTCCTAGCTTTACTGTAAAGGATCCGATTTATTTCATCAATGTCGTTCTACTTGATCCACTAAATCAAATCACAAACAGATTACAAACATTCGTCATATATAGACTTTACAACACTCTGCTCTGCCTATCTAACCTTTTCACAATCTAGGCTAATTATAGATCTACAGAGTATAAACTAACTTCTCTCTATAGTAAAGTATAGAGATTATAAATGAGAACAAGAATATAAGTCTCAAATAATTTTGCACTAAAAACGAAATAATGTTTATTGAATAATTTGCATCGGTGTAATTTTCTGAAGAAGTATTTAAAAGACTTTCGCAACTTTTCAAAAGGTAGAATTTGATTAAGACTTTTTTTTTTTTTTTTGCAAGAGCTTTTTCTAGAGTAAAACTAACGTTTTCAAATCATTTCTCTTTTTTATATTGAAATCTTCCAATAGCTAATTTATTGAAGATTAACTTTATTTTTGTGTCTATCAAACCGTTAGTTTGCTAAAGATAATCCTTAGATATTTTGAGAGGAACTCGGTAATTTAAATCTTAAGAACAACTATCCTTATTTTGTTTCGACTAGATAAACTTCAATTCATAACCACCAGATAATCTTTTGATTTGAATTTGTTGAGAAGATATGCCTTATTAGCAACTTTTGGATAAAACTCATATTAATGATTTTAATTTCCATAAAATCCAATTCAACTTTATCCTTATCCATGTCTTAATTTATCAAAAATTATTTTGCTAAAAAAAATCCCCATGGATCTTAATTCCATCTTAAGTGAAACAGGATTAAGTGTATTTCCATAATATACCCAATCTAGTGAAGCTAGGTCTTATTGAATTCGAATTAAAAAAATTAGTGTCATATGTTTCCAAATCAACCTTCTAAATGATCTTCTAAAGAGTATGAATTCTTCCTTTCTTCAAAGCTTCTAAACAAGCTTCTGAATGTAATGCCATACCACTTATACTTATAAAGCTTTTGAAATACTTTCTAAATAATTTCATACTATTCAATTTTTTAGTCCTGTCAGACCTTTTGAATAAGTTTGTAAAGACAACTTAGTTTTGAGAAAATAAACTTTATGAGAATCCTTCTATATACTTGCATTCTTAATTATTCATTAACATTTATTCCTTTTTGTTATCCTTAAAATATATGAGAGATATCTAATATATGCTAATAAAACTATTATCTTTGCCTTGCAAGTAAATTTCATACGTTGGTTGCTACAAATATCGTACAAAGATATTATAGTTTAATAGCCTGGGGTTGATGACCTTATCCAAAGTATTATTGGGGTCTATCTAATCAATCTACCTGTACTTAGGCATAATGTAAATGATAACGACTCGGCCCTAGCATCTCCACAGCACCTTAATTCCAGATTCATAACCTGACTGATGAGGGCATCAGCTGATAGATGCCGACTCTTGCAGTTCTATTTAAGGGCTACCCTAGAGATTGTGATGTTGATATTGGCGAGGGGGTCACACAGTTGGACCCTACTACCATCCTTATGCACTATACTAAGTCTGTTGGCTTCTCTAAGGATAGAGCACAAAACACTCAGTTGGATGCAAGTAAAATGGTCTAGCCTCAGTCTGAATCAGATGTACGGAAGAGGCATGCCTACATATGCAAACAACGTAGATAGTAAATACTTATTATTTTTATTTGTTGAATATTTGGATGTGTAGTCAACATTATGCATATCTTTTACATATACCTAAGATTAACTTTACTTATTTGTTCTTTCCTAACTATTACCGATTAACTATCATGTAAGATTCGTAGTTATATTGAATGATTTTGGCGTTTATGCGTGTTACGATGTACAAAGTGCTTAACTTTTTTTTGTTCAACTCTTTACTAAGTTTGGGAATTTCTAAAGGAGCATATATTGTTTATTATAGAAGGAGTAAAGGTATTTGAGTTGAGTTGTATTAATTTAGGTTAGTTATTACTGATAGTTGGGGAAGGTAGGGATAATACTAATAAAATCGTCTCTTGAAAAGGTGATTTGGTTTGGTTGAGTTGAAATTGCCTTTTCAAGAGGCAATTTCAAGAGTTGTATTCTTAAGAATATTTTCACTAAACCACATTTTTGTAATTTTTTAAAGCTTTTCTTTTCTTTTCCTACTTTTTATTTTTCAAGAGATTTTTTTTTTAACATGATCAGCTTTTGTAGTTTTCCTATCCATTCTAATTATCCTCAGAGTTTTGATAAAGTTTTGTTACTTTGGGTTTGTTTCTAATAACCTTTAATGATGATATTAATTTTTATATTAATAACAATAAAATAATTTACCTATTAATATGGATTTAACAATAATAGTAATCTAATTTATTTACTCCAAATGTATGTATTTATGTGTTTTAATACCCGATTCTCTTTTGAACTAAGGCCTAATAGGTGAAGCCCATTACAAACATCAAATGGCGAGCTCACATGTTGCAACATAGCCCTCTCGCAAGACCATGGGCTCATGCCAATGAAGATTTGAACCGATGGCAAGCTTATCCCTAACATCATAACCTACTTAGCAAGCCAAATAACAATTGTTCGAGTAGGTTAGCCCCCGATTGTTGGGCTAGCATACATCAATCGTTTGGTGTAAGCTTGGGGCTTAACTCATCCCCATCAAGCATTAGTTGATCCTTTCCTTAGCACCTCAATTCAACTTTTTTCTTTGGTACCTACACTCTATTGCAGCTCATTAAGGACCATTAGACATCCGTAGTACAACCAGCATACCTAGTAACTCTACTCCTACCAGATCACTAAGCTACTAATTTAGTAGCTTAGCTAGCTATGATATGCCACCTGCAGTAAAGCTTAGTCTCTACCGCGGAAAACATTATCTACCAATAACTAATATGAGAAAATTCCCGTTTGTTATGTCTCTAGGTAACCTACATAAAAGGTACTAGGTGCTAGAAGGTAAGGGTGACCTTCTCTCACTTTCTAAGAACTTTTCTCTTCCTTCTCTCTAAAGGGAAAAAGTTCAACACACGACACCTATACATTAGATGAATACAGTCCACTAGGTCCTTGGTGTTTGTCCCCCCTTTCCTTGGTCCTCGTTGCTGACTTGAGCATTGGAGGGCCCTTATAGCCACTTTCTCAAGGGGCTTTTTTGTAGGTATCGAGGAGTAGGAGGTGAAGCCCAAGCTCGATTGAATTGGATTCCACATGAGTCTGTACATCATAGTTGGTATAACTACAATTAACAACATGTGAATCTCAAATTGTGATAAGAATGTAATTAAATTTATTGGTGCATATGTGTATAAATGCACCATGCGTGATTATATATCAAATGCATATATGTAATTAAATGTACTAGGATAATTTGGGCAAATTTATTTTATGGATAATTTATAGGTTTATTTGGATTGTTATCACCAAAGTAATCAATTCATTTGAACTTATATAATTGTCATGTGATTTATATAATGGCTTTCTTAAAATTATTATATATAGTACCTATGCAAAAGGGATAGTTATATAGTTTAATTTTAAAATAGAGTAGAGTGGAGCATTACGTAGACAATACAAGCCTAGAAAATTTACCTCCCAAAAGCGGAATTTTCAAAAGTTTGTCTATTCTCATTAGTTCACTTCATGTAGTGCAATCCTAATTCATGTTACACTAATGGCTAATGGGGTTTTATAAGAGCGCCGAACTCTTGAGATAATTGAAGCCTTTTAATTTTTTTTAAATTGATAAATTGCCCAATTTATTGACTTATTGCATTCTTATTTTGATTTATAGTTAATATTGGTGTGAACAATAAAACTACTACTATTGATTTTGAATTGCATTAATTATAAGAAGTAGAAACAAGACATAAAGTTCACTTTGGGTATTGTTGATATTGATTTGGTCTTACATGAAGATGAGCCTCCTAAGCCCACTAGTGAGAGTCCTATTGAACAAAAGGAGTTATATGCTAGGTAGGAGAGATCCAATAGGTTGAGTCTTGAGGTTATGGAATGTTCTATATCTAAGTACCTCCTCAGTGGCTTACTTAAGTCTAACTGTCAGGACCCTAAAAAAGGTTTAGTAGGATTACCTAAAATTTCCATAACATGTGTACATTCATGATATGAAAACCACCTTACAAGTCAGAAATTGTAAGACTTTAAATGATTAATCACTAAGGTTATTGATTTTTAGGTAATTAATTTACCATAAAATATAAATATAAATAACTATGGATATCTGATATCCTATAGTTCCTCACAACCGTAAAGAATCGATATTCCCTACCAAATAATAAGACAGGATATACCAATATTTGAAAAATGCAAGAAAAATTAAATTATATTAAATTCTAACATATAAATATTTTCTACAAAGGATGTTTATATATCACCTACAAAGATCTCAGCTAATTCTAATACTAATATACATATCTTTATCTCACACTCGGCACTCGAGATTTATCCTAATCCCATCGTAAATAAACTTGCAAAAGAAACTAAGGGGGATGAGCATAAAACAACTCAATGAGTTTATCCCTCATCACTACCATTCAAGCAAGTTATCACACATTATTATCACACATGCAAGCAAGCTATCTACATAAAAAATGAATGCAGGCATGATGAATGTAACCAACACATCCATAGGAGTCCGAAACTATAAACAGTGTAGAATTAAATCGTTTACACTTCAATTATTCCCTATATTTACCCGCACAAGGCACCTCAACTTATCTGTATGAGGCTGCTTAAGGGCACCACCCCTCTAGGCAACACTCGACTATTACCCTAGTCGAGAAAAGAGTTCCAATCTGAATAGGTAGATCCCGAAGTAGGACTATCCACCATCTAAGGCTTTTCAAGCATAAACATGTGAGTCCTTTCACAACCAAAATTATCCAAGGCTTTACAGGTACAATAAAGCGAGTCCTCTTGCTATCAATTAGAGATCACATGCTATCTTTGCCTTAGTAATAAAAAATTATTCCCGGCTCTGCAAATCCTTATCAAAATAGTACAAAATATGTTTAATATTAGAAAAGCTATTTTCCACAAAATACTTTTCTCAAAGTTTTGTAAAGCTAAGACTTTCCATCCATACATTTACTAAGTCATAGACAAGCGACGAATAAAACTGGTTATTCTGGTTAGACATTTATATTTATCAATTTTAAAAAGTGATTACATAGATGATGGTATACAAGCAAAATAGCCATTCAAGCATACATACAACAATAAGTAGCAAAGCATCATAGAAGTAATGCACACAAACAAGTAGCAGGTCATTAGAACTCCTTCACCTGGATTATTGCTCGTTCTCTAAGTTTTGGGGTTTTTAGAACATGATATTGAATGCCAAAAAAAAATAGTAAAACTTATAAGTATGCCGAGAAGTCAAACTCCTTAGTTAACTAAAAGTCCGTTATAGTTTATCTAGTTCTCCTAATATAACCCAAGTATAATGTGTATAGAGTTTACTATACTTAATAGGATTAATAGTAACTATTTTCTTATATTTATAAGTTATGAGACTTCCTTTTTCTATTTAGTAACTTTTCATTCTAATTCCGATATTTATGAACTTATAGTCATTTTATATCATTTTCAGACGCACGTTCACATTGTAATCTCTGTTTTGGACATTAAAACTCATGTTTTTCAATATGAACTAAACTTATTGAAATTTTAACTTATTGAAGCTTAATTATTGTTATTGCTTATGTTTATATCTTATTCCAGTATTTAATGATTTAATTAGCCATTAGATACTTACACTTAGGATTTTACATTGGTATGACCAATTCACGTACTTAATTAAGTTTAATTCAATTTAGGAAGTGTATTAAGGTTTAAAGAATCTTTGACTCCTAAGTACATGTATATAAATATATGTCATATTCTTATGTAATCTTATAATTTATTATTTTATAAGCTTACGCTTATATCATCGCTTATGTCATTATTTACTTATGTCATGGCGTATGTCATCATTTGATCATGTCATTACTTACATCATCATTCATTACATATATATATATTTATCCTTATGTAGTCATACACTTTACACATATGTTATATATTTATATACTTATGCTCCTAACATACTAGTATATATACTTATGTACTTATACATATACTAGTACAATACCCATATACACAACGATGACATACATATTTTCGTATGCCTAAAACCCTGTTTTAAGAAAGCTTCACAATTTTCATATTTTTATACTTTAAGGGTATATTTGGCACGACATATGTATGTATAGTTAGTATATGTCTTATTTTAGGTTATTTACATAATGGTTATTTATGTACAAGAGTTCCCATACATGTATATATCAAGTATAACTTATATATGCATATTTAAGCATATGTACACACATTCTTCTTTCCATTTAGCTAAAGATTTATACACTTATACTATGGGTTTTACTATAACACTAATATGTATACTCCATATATACTTACTTGATGTATGTACATAGGTATTTCTACACTCTAAATATAAATATGGGGCTTTCTACTACCAACAACACATATGGACATATTACATAAGCTTACTACACTAATTTAGCCTATTCATCTAACCGCTAAATAAGTTAAGAAATTACACAACATACCTTTCTCTTACTTATTATATGAAAAAGAAAGCTAATATATATGTGTTATTGGTTTGTGTTAGTAAGTAAAGTTGTGAAAATGAAATTGGAAAAGTTGAAGGGGATAAGAAAAAAAAAAAAGGAGCTCACGATTTTGGAAATGGAGTAAAAGAGTGTTTTGTGTCTTCAATTGTGTTTTTATAATTAAGAAAAGTGAAGTCTAGAAGAGGGAGAAGAGTAGATGACAACAAGAAGCAAAATGGGATAAGATGACATGTGTAAAGGTATAGAAAGTTAAAGAAAATGGGAGAAAATTCTAGATGACAATGACATTTTGTTGACTTAGTCAACCTTTGACTTGGTCAAATATTGACTTAGTCAGCTCTCTTAGAATTATATGTATTAGAATGCACATAATGAGGTGATTAAGGAAAATTGGGAAGAAAATTAAGGAAATGAAAGGAAATATGGAGTTTATTGAAATGATTAGTAAGAATAGGTAATAAGATCTTCCTTTAGGTATTTATATCCTATACACATCATTTAGTAAGTTACTTAAAGTAATTATCATGAAAAGTATCACTTAGGGTACTAATACCTATTATATGTAATATAGGCATCAACTAAACTCTTAATTCTATGTAATACTAATCTAGTTATATACTTAGAAGATGAATGTGATCGATGATGCAATATCTTAGTTTCTAAAGGATTACTTTAGTATTATAAATATTTATGAATGATTGAAGGTTATCTTTAATTTTTTATTAATGATTTAGTATAATACTAAGGTTATATTATCATTAGGGTTATTAGGTAAATTATGGTGAATTAATGCTTTTATATGCTTAAAGTTATAGTTCTAGGGTTTTTATTACTTCCAGGTATAATCTCTAGTGTTTTTTACACATTTGGGGTTTAAGATATTCATATGTGATTAAGCCTTCTATTATTATCTTAGGGTTTTGATGAGGTTCGAGATTAACTTTTATAGTTACATATACTTGAGGTTTTAAGGTCTTCGTATGTGATTATAGATTCAATTGATAATTTAAAGTTTTTTATATTTGCTTTAGGTTTTGTATTGAGATTTTAATCGATTTCAAATCTCACTAGCTCTATTGACTTCAGAAAATCATCTACAGTTTAGGCATTTGATTCTATACTTAGAAAGTTAGATTTGTGGGGTTTATACCAACAATGGTAAAGAGTTTTTTATAGCTATAGGCAATATGTACTAAACTTGTAGTAACGCTAAGGTAAGAAGCTTATTGAATGAACTTATGGGTATGAAATATGAAAAGGTGGGAGGGGTTAGAGAGTATATCCTTAAATGATCGATACTCAACCAAAACTCAAAAACTTTGATATTTTCCATCCTGATAAGTTCATTATCAGCCATGACCTTAATTCTTTGCTACCTGAATTTAGCTAAATAAAAACTACCTACAATACTACTAATTCAACTTAGAGCATCGATAAACTTATTTCCAATTGTGTTGTTGAAGAAGAAAAACTAAAGAAAAAGAAGAGTGAAAGTGCTTTTATTGTTTCCCAATTTAAACCAAAGTCCCATTCCCAATATAAACCAAACTCCCATAAGAAATAAGGTAGCTATGGAAAAACTTCCCATCATACTCTTAAGAAAGTTCAGGAATCCAAGAAGAAAAATATAGGTCAGATTACTAATGTAAGAGGTTCTAAAGCTAGCATTAAGAAAGATGTCTAATGTTTTGTTTACAAGAAAAAAGGTCATAGGAGGAATGAGTGCACTAAATTTACATCCTAATTAGAAAAGAAAAATAGAGAAAATGGTAACTTACTATTCTTTGTTTATTTTGAATCTAATTTAGTTAATGTCATAATTATTCTTGGTGGCTTAACAGTAGCTCTACCATTCATGTTGCTACTCCTTTGCAAGGGTTCATAAGGAAAAGGAAACTAAGTGAGTGAGAAGCTAAACTTAAAGTAGGAAATAACAATGATGTTGGTGTCAAAATTGTTGGAACCATTTTCTTGAATTTATAGACTAGTTTTTAGCTAGTTTTATAGAACATCTTTTATGTGTCGACATTTAGAAGAAACTTAACTTTTATTTCATTATTAGACAAAAAGGGTTTTTTTTTTTTAATTTAGTAATGGAAAAGTTGAATTATCTTTAAATTCTCAAATTATTGGTCATGGTGTTTTGAATAATGTATTATACATGATATGTTTAGCTAGTGATGAGTATGCTTCTCTGAGTGTTGAGAATATTGTTTCTAAAAGGACTTTGATTAAAGAAAAATCTTCAATGTTATGGCATAAACGATTAGGTCACATCTCCAAAGTAAGACTCAAGAGAATAATTAAAATAAGAATTCTTCATTCTCTTGATTTTGGTGACATGGAAACTTGTGTTGATTGCATTAGGGGTAAACTAACCAAGGTTAAAAAACAAGGTGCAACTCGTAGTTCAAACCTTTTAGAAATGGTATATACTGATATTGGTAGACCTTATTAGCCCACATTGTGTGGTAATAAATATTTTATTACTTTTATTGATAATTTTTCCTATTATGGTTACATTTGTTTGATAAATGAAAAATCTTATGCTCTTAAAAAATTTGAAATTTTAAAGCTTGAAGTTGAAAAGCAACTAGGAAAGGTCATTAAAATTGTAAGATTTGATCATGGTGATGAATATTGTGGCAAATGTGGTGGTGAATATTATCGTAAACATGGTGTTACAAGGCAACATATGGGTCCATTTTCCAAATATTTACAAGAGTGAGGGATTGTTACCCAATATACTATGCTTAGGAGTCTTGAACAAAATAGTGTGGCTGAGAGACATAATCAGACCCTCAAAGATGTGATGAGGAGTATAATGAGTCATTCCAACTTTCCTACTTTTCATTGGGGTAAGGCTATTAAAACAACTTTATACATTCTTAATCATGTTCCTAATAAATCCATTCCTATGATACCTTTCAAATTATGGACCAATAGGAAACCCAGTTTAAATCATTTTTGTGTTTGGGGTTGTCTAGCTGAGGTGAGGATTTATACCCCATATGAGAAACCCATTGATTAAAAGTTTACCCCGTTGTTACTTTATTGGCTACCTTGAACATTCTAATGGGTATGGGTTCTATCATCCCACATGTAATACTATAATTGTTAAGTCTATGACTACTAAATTTTTGGAGTTTAACATTACTAATAATACATGTGAAGAGCACTCTAATATAGAGCAAGGTCTAATGAATCTTCCACTTCTTACTCCTGAGCCTATTTTACATTTGCCTACTTATGTAAATGACCCATAAAATGTTGTTGTTGCTCCTATAAATGAGATAGAACAATCTTAAGAGCATAGATAAGAAGTCCTACTTAGAAGATCTTAGAGGCAAAGGCGTTCTATTATTTTGATGATTATATTGTATATTTTTGTGAGAATAGAGAGTAATGATGAGATTGATGAAATTATTAAACTATTAACATATAATGAAGCTATGAGTAGCTCACGTTTTGTTGTATGGTTAAATACTATGAAAGATAAGATTCAATCAATGGTTAATAATAAGTATAGGAGCTTGTTGAGCTTCCTTAAGGGTGAAAACCAATTGGTTGCAAATGGTTCTTTAAAATAAATAAAAAATAAAGTAAGAATATTGAGCGATTTAAAGCAAGACTAGTAGCTAAAGGATTCACCTAAAAGGAAGGTAGTAATTATCGTAAGACATTCTTACTTGTTTTAAGAAAAGATTTAAAGATTCATTTAGGATTATTATGTCTTTGGTTACTTGTTATAACTTAGAACCACACCAAATGGATGTGAAGATAGCTTTCTAAATGGTGATTTAGTTGAGAAGGTATATATGACTCAACCTCAAGGTTTTGTTGTGAGTGGTAAAGAACATCTTGTTTATCATTTAAGAAAATCAATTTATGGTGTTAAAAAAGTTTCATACCAATGGTATTTAAAATTTGGTGACATCATTACTTCTCTTGAGTTTGTTGAGAATAAAACTGATCAATGTATTTATCTCAAGATTCATGAGAGAAAATCTATCTTTCTTGTTTTGTATTTTGATGATATAATATTAGCTAGTAGTGATTTGGGCCTATTGCATGAGATGAAAGAGTTACTATCAAAGAATTTTGATATGAAGGATCTTAAGAAAGCTTCTTTTGTTTTTGGCATTGAGATTCACCATGATAGATCTTATGCTTTATTAGTGCTTTCTCAAAGAGCCTACATTGATCATGTATAAATAAGTTTAATACGTAAACTTGTCTTAGAGATGTACCAATTGTCAAAGCAGATAAACTTAGTAAACTTCAAAATCTAAGGAATGACATTGAAAGAGAGTCAATGAAAAACATACCATATTTTAGCCTTGTAGATAGTTTGATATATACTTAAGTTTGCATAAGACTAGATATTACTTTTGCAGTAAGTGTTCTAGGAAGGTTTCTTTCTAATCTTAGGCAAGATCACTAGGTTGTAGCAAAAAAAGGTTTTGAGATACTTATAGAAAACAAAGAACTATATGTTAGTGTACAAAAGGGTCGAGCAACTTGAATGATTGGATATTTTGATTCGGATTTTATGGGTTGTCCGGATGATTTGAATCTACTTTGGGTTATATTTTCATGTTAGCTAGAGGAGCAATCTCATGGAAAAGTGTCAAGCAAGGTCTAACGGCTTCAAATACTATGTATATAGAATTTGTAGCATGTTATGAAGCCGCGACATAAGCTATTTGATTAAAAAATTCAATTTCTAGGCTTATGGTTGTAGAATCAATTATAAGACCATTGTTAATATATTATGATAACACTATAGCTATATTCTTTTGCAAGAAAAATAAAAGTACAAGTGGGTAAAAAAAAAAAGAAAAATTGAGATCAAATATCTACTAGAGACATAGTGAAGAAAGGTAACATCATAATTGAACATATCAATATTGAAGCTATGCTTGCTAATCCATTAACCAAGGGCTTAAGACCTATTGTATTTCAAAGACATATCAAAGATATGAGTATTTTAGAGTCTTTTGATTTACTTGGTTAGTGAGAGTGTTATTTGACTAGATTTTATGATACATTAATTTGATGTTATTTACAACTGTATGTTTGTTACGTTTGTTAGATAATGGATTTTGAAATACTTTTAACATTTGTGCTTGTAATCTTGTTAAATTATATTTTTCATACTTTAGGAATTTATGATCTTCTCAAAGGATTGCACATGTAATCATGATATATCTAATTAGCGATGGAGATATATATTTGTGATTACATATCTTATTTTTTACTTTTAAGACATGAACATATGCTTTTAAGTAGCTTTTGATTTTTCATTGAGGCTTATTATTAAAGTGTATGTGTTATTGAGAAATCATGTGTGAAGGACTAACAAGTAATAACATGAGCATGGATCATTTGTGAAGTTATTTCTTGCTATACTACTATAGCTTAATCTATGTCAACTTTAGTCTTAATATTCATGATCATGGATAGTCCTATGATAGTAAGAGCATAACAACTACCATGTTCCAATATTTGCAATTTTTCTTAGTGTCAAGCTTGATATTTTCTTGGTTTTATAACTTTTCTCTAAACTGATCAATATTAAACCTTATCCGTTTAATATTAATCCCCAACTAAGGCTTAAAGAAAACTGGTTTTTTTTAAACATATTTTGAAAATTCTTTAGAGTCATCACCCAATCGAAGTTGGGAAAAGGAGGGTTAAGTTAAATTGATTGGGTGAATGGATTTAACCTAACCACTGATCCACTTAAAAACCAATTTCTTATAAAACAATTTTTGAAAACTAAAAGATTGAGTTTGAAGGCTACTCTTTTAAACCCTTATGGATACCACTACTAAATATTCAAATTTAGATTTACTTTTCAAACTACCCTTATAGTTCAAGATTACAATTATAACAACGACAAATCATTTCATCTACAACTAAGTTAATTAAATTGAAAAAAATATTTACAAAAGGATGAAAAAAAAATAAAGTTTTCCACATTTTAAGTTGCTCCGTATTTATATACAAGTGCCAACATACCTACTATTTGAGATTAAACTTTTATAATTCTTTTAGCAAAAATTTTAGTGTAATGGTTGATTTTAATTTGTAAAAATGGTCGGGTTTAAATTTTTAACCTGATTCAAGTTAATTAAGGAAATCTTCTAAAGGGGTCCTAAACTTAGTTTGTCGTCTTTATTTTTAAAAAAAAAATTCTAAAAGGCCCTAATTTTGAAAATGGGCTGAAAAAATAACTTTTCTAAGTGATAAAATTTATTATTTTTCTGTTTATTATTGTTTTTTTTTATTTTAGCTAAAAAAGAAAAATGAAACCCTGCTCTTTCCTCTTTTGTTTTTTTTCTTTCTATTTTTTATTTTTTCTTTTTTTTTCGAATTTTTTTTAGGTTGCAAATTACAATATCATTACATAAAATAAATAACTAAATAAAGTTAAAAAAAAAAAGAATTTACAAGTATGAAACAAAATGGGGCCAAACTTTGATGTTGCAGATTAAGGCAGATTAGAATACGAGTTAGGTTCAATTCAATTGGATCTCCATGGGTTGGATCCGGACTTCTAAGTTATGCTCAAAAGGAAGCAAGGGGTTGCTCTAACGTGCTAGAGGCAAATTCAAACATTGAATTTAGTAAGGAAAGTTGGATTAATGGGTTTCTCATTAAAAAAAAGGTGTTTGGCATAAGTGCTACCAAGAATGGTTGTGGATTTATAGTTTTTGGTTGGTAGTAGTCAATGGACATAGAGTGACACTACTTATGTAAGGGTTGCTGGTTAGGGTTAATGTCGTGTATAGTGTAGTGGAGAGTGCTACAGTGTTGGCGTAGGGGGTTTGGAAGTGGACAATGCAGGTTTGGATTAGTGGTTATGGTTTGGTTCACATGCATAGATGGTGATCGTATATTGTAAGTGGTGTGGGATTGGTACTGGTTGTCATCGAAATGCATCAAGTGAGAGAAGGACAATTAGTGGCTGATGTTGTGTTGTAATGCATAAGGGAGGGTCACCTATGTTCGTGTGTTATGTGTGTAAGAGTAGCATACGTGTATACTACTCGATCGTAGATGTATGTAGCGAGTACAACGGCTATGATTATGTTTAAGGTGTACTCTCAAACAATACTAGAGTTAAACGTTGCTACATTTGGGTTTGGAATTCAACTTATTTATGATTGCAATTAATGCTACCTAATTAAGAGAATGTTAGAAAAATTTTCAACTTATTGGCCTTCCATTAATTGTTTAAATTGAAGGTTAAATAATTTTAATTTGATGAGACTTGTTGTCAAGGCTAAATTATTTATTTGATCCATTTATATATTAATTTTATTTACACCTTATTTAAAGATGTAAAAAGATGGCTTAGTGTAGATTTTAAGCCTAATTAGTTAGCTTACAATGAAAGGACTCTATTGGATTATTATAAAAGTACTAGGTTCCCTCTCTACTCCTTATCTTTGACAAGGAAAACCCTAATTGGCTGGTCCAATTGAAAGTTGTCAATTATAAAGGAAAAGGAGAGAAAGATCTAGTCATATATACATAAAATCATGGTTGCGATTAGTATAAGTATGTACAATACAACACAATCTAACCTCTATCCTACTCTTAAGCTATTCTTAGCTTGAAGGCCATATTAAGACCAATGTTGTCCAGTCGTGGCATTCATGTTTGAGGCCTCCTCAAGGTTGGAACTCTGCTTACGAAACAAAAGCGAAGGATCAAGAAAGGGGTATGATATATACTTTAACTTTCCTAGAATTGCTAACTTATTATATGCCACATAACCCTTAGGAATCTAAAATCTTACCTAATATAAGAAGATATTGTTTCCTATTTTGGCAAGATTTGAATATATTACTTTCTAGATGTATCTCCATTCCTATTATTATAAATAGAGGTTCATCCCAAAGGTGAGGGTACTATCAATAAATCTTCAATTGTCGCATACTTGCCATTATCTTAATCCTCCCATAACTTGCTAACCACCCTTCAATGTCCCTTATGATGTCTTGTTTTATAGGCTATAAGTCCATCAACCAAGGCCCAAACCTCAAACTCCGTTGGTGAAAATCCTAAGTTGATAATGGGGGTCTAAATAATTAACAAAAAAGAAAAATTGATCATTTTTCACTTCATAACATTACTTTAAGTTTTAGTTTAGCACTTACTAAAGAATTATTTAATGATGTATTACACCTAAATTTCTCTTTAAAAACATTTAATATCAAATTAAGTTGCAATTTGTGCTAATCTATCATGTATCATTTTTTGAATTTGAATTGGTTTATATATTGAAAACCTCTACGTAACATGTTATATTTATTAATCATATATAAAAATCTAAATATATAACTTGATCTGTTTAATAAACGTATTTCGTGACCAGATTAAGTTATTTATCAATTAAAAATTTATAAATAAATTTATAAAATATATAGCAACAAAACAATAATGAAATCAACATTTATAAATGAAAGTGATAGTCTTAATATTAAACATAAAATTATAATCAATAAAAGTATAATAAAGCAAAGTCTCATTATATATGATAAATTTAATTATTGATTGGCTACATCAGGTCATAGTATTATTAATCTAAATATTAATACTTAGGGAATGAAAAGGACAGAAACCCTAGGTTAGAAAAAAAGGGAGAGAAATATATTATTAAGTAGGAGATTAGAAGAGTCCAAAATTGGTTGCAAGAGACGGGTAGTAAAAAAATGAAATATTAGTAATATTAGCATTAAATGGATCTACTAGCAGAACGTCCAGTTTGTTTACATAATTTGTTTAATAAGTAGTTTATGAGTTGTACTCAAACTCAAACATATATTTTTCTGTATTAAAACATATTTGACCCGTTCATTATTGATTTTTTCATAAATAAATACATTTATAGTCTTCGAAAAAAATTATTTATATTTGTATCATTATAGTGTTTGGATTCCGGTGGGATTCAAATGGTGAGTAATCACATAGAAAAACCTAAAAACGTATTCTTTTCTTCAATGGTAAAAAAAGTATCCTGCTTTGACTTCTTATCAAGTGTTGTGGTATCTATTAATGTATTTTATTATATATTTTATTTTTCTATTAATAGAGGTTTTTCCTTAATAGACATGATTCTTGTGGATCGTGTTAAAACACAATACTCGTAATACAAACGAATAATACGGGATTTATATCCTAGATGCTAAAATTTCCTTTAAAAAGCGGAAAAAGCAAAAAAAAAAAAAAAAAAAAAAGAAATGCCTTGATGTCGCTTTATTATTTTTTATATTACGCCTATTCCTCATCAAGCCTTCGCACTGGCCAGGCCTACTTAGCAGAGTCACAGGGAGGTCACAAGTAAATGAAATGATATTAGTATCTGCCAAGCAAAAACGAAAAAGGTTTTGGCAATCCCAACGCAAAAGTTCTGAACTAAACAGTTAATTGGCTTTTTTTGGCCCAAAAAGAAAAAAAATAAAAAACATTTAATTGGCTTTATCCTACTTCTTTCACTTGGAAAGTCTTTAATAATATGAAGACCTCCTCACCCTGTCCTAGACATTGGCTGTAAAAAGAAACCTTTTTTCCCTCCGCGAGTCAGTGTAACGACAAAACAATACAAGTGAATAGCTTTTGTATAGATCTTAGGAAAGATATTTCAAAAATCACACCCAAGTAAATTTTTATTAATTTTTGCTTAATATTTTATGCAACGTTGATTCGAGGACAATGACTAGTCTCTTGATACTTAAAGACAATTAAAGAGATTAGACAAGAGAAAACGACCATGGAGCTTCAATCTGAGTTATCATGCATTACCTTTTTTTAAAAAAAAAAAAATTTAAAGCATCCAATGTAAGCTTTTTCTCAGAAGAAAATCGACTTTTGTTTCTTTTTAGGTAATTTCTGCCCTTGCCAAAAATTTGCCAGCTAATGACGGTTTCGATTTGGGACCAATGCGGTGCAAGTGCAATTGATTCGTTTGTTGAAATTGACACTCTTAAGCAATAATGGTGTACTCGATTTTTACTGATTGGTTTTTGATTTGAGTATATAACCGTTGACTTGCCACTAGACTTTGTCTTCAAATGAGTGCTTCCAGAGGAAAGTTTAATGCTTGATTTTACTTGGTGCAAATGAAGACCTTGTCTTCAAATGTTTGCTTCAAAAGGAAAGTTAAAGTTCTTGATTTTCCTTAATGGAAATGTTGAAACATGTATAATAAAAAGGAAATGTGGTTAATTTTTCCTTTTTTTAAATGAGGATTTCATAAGAAGTCAAATGAATAAATTTTTTATATTTTATATAGTCACTTGGATTATGAAATTTATAATCAATATTGAAATGAAAAAAAGGTTTTTATTAGATCTTTAATTAATATCTTAAGCGACCATACGAATCTAATAAAAATATTGATGTCAATAATTATATTATGTCACATTTTACCATAGAGGGCTACTTTTTAATATAAAAATGATAATATACATCCACCTCCAATAGAAGCATAGAGAGACAATTTGGTTCTTAATTGTATATGTTAATATATCTAGCGATATAATCGATATTAGATCACTAGAAAACAATAAATAAAATACAAAGATAGGATAAAAGATAAATGTGGAAAGTTCCAAAACTTATGTTGAAGAATGAGCAATAATCTACTATTAATCTTATAAAACATAAAAAAAGGAGTGGTGAGAGAGCATACAAGAGAGTTGTTTAGTGAATTTCTCAAACCTAAAACAACCCGACAAAATCTCATTATAAAAAATTATTAACTCTCTAGGCCTAAGCTAAATTCATAAGTCAAACTTTAAATATCTATTTATAAGCCCTAATAATATAAAGCCAAGCCAACAAAACAATGAAGCATAAATTAAGAAAGAGAATCTAGAAAAGACTAACGAATAAGATACAGGCCTCTTTTTTCTTTTTTTTTTTGGCCATTAGAAGAAATTCATTGCATAAATTGGGCAAAGAGCAGAAAATACAATCATGATAGGCTTTAGTTTGACCATCCTAACCAAATTATGCAAAGGATTTGGGGGATTCAAAACCTAATAACAAAGGCTTAAGCCCTCTTTACCTTACTTAGCTACCCAATCAATGCAATTGTTTCCTTCCCTACAAACTCTAGAGAAATAAATGAATGCAAAGGATTTTTTCAACCTATCTATATTAGCTAAAATTGTAACAATTGACTAATAAAGAGAACTCCCTAGGACACAATGAAACACTTTATTGAATCCATCTCAATAAGTATTTTATTCCAATTCTTCATCTTAGCTAGAATTAATGCTTTACGAACTACTTTCACTTCTACTATGATAGAGTTAGTTGTTGTCAAACATCTACATACCATACCAACCAATTCTCTAACTGCATCTTTGAAAAGAATCGGACCCTTAGACCTTTAACTTAAAGTTGAGCTTGAGACTTAAAATGACTAACAAGGAAAATTCTCATGTTTTAGCTAGCTCTTATTAGGGACAAACTGATATTTGCTACCAACCAATTCCTTATGTCGAGTTATGTAACTATACATCTATTAATAGTCAAGTACTCACTCGACTTATGCTCTACCAATGACTTGATCCTTCATACACTTACTCGACCAAGACTGAGTTAACCTCTAGCTCAATAATATTGGTGCCAAGAAACCAAGAGCCTTAACACACATCCACATTTACTTCTTTCAAACGGACTAAGGTTTGTTCGGTATCTCTACTTGGTACTCCCATCCTAACCATACCATTTTTCTGTTTCCACTAGAAGCATCTCCAATAATTTGTTGCCACATCTTTAAGACCCACATGAAGGATTCTGTCATATTAATCCACTAATTTCTTTGATTTTTCATTTATACCCTTCATTATTCCTTGTACATCACTTTGTTTAGATATTATCCTTTTCATCTTTTCCATTTTAGGTAGGTTGCCCTAGTTTTTTAGGTATAAATACTCATTGTACATGTAACTGCATCATCATCTTATCTTGGAATATTAAATATACTTTTTGTGAACTTGTCTCCATTTCCAAAACTATGACCCCCTTGCTCCCTTAATTCCAAACACTTTCTCACTTCACTTTCATAATTTCCATTATCATAAACTAAGGAGAAAAAAGTATGTTATCATATGATCTTCTATCTTATGCGATAGTTAGTTGTACAAGTTAGATTAGTGCAGAAATTTGGTATAATATGTGGATATGTGTTATTGAAAGTGGAAGCTTCATATTTATGCTTAGAAGTGTAGGAATCCTTAGTAAATAGAAAAAGAGCATATGTTCATATGTTTAAGTATATATATGTAAGAGTATACTTGATAAATACATATAGGAAAACCCTTGTACATAAGTACCCGTTATGTACATAACCTAAAAAAAAGTATATGCTAATTATACATACATATGCCTTGCTAAATATACCCTTAAAGTGCAAAAATATGAAATTTGTATAGTTTTCTTAAAAGAGAACATTAGGCATACGAAAATATGAATAAAAATACATAGGTATGTATATTAGTATATGTATAAGTATACAAGTGTACATACTAGTATGTTAGAAGTATAAGTATACATATAATATATGTACAAAGTGTATAAATACATAAGGATAAGAGTACATATGTAATGGATGATATAAGCAAACAATGACATAAGTAATGACATAATCAAATGATGGCATAAGCGATGGCATAAGCAATGATATAAGTAATTGACGATATAAGCAATGGCATAAGCAAGTGATGACATAAGCGATTAATAATATAAAGCCTCTAAGATAATAAACCATAAGATCATTTAAGTGTAAGAATTAATAACTAATGAAATCATTAACTACTAAAATAGAATATAAAACTAGCCAATAGGAATAATTAAGCTTCAATAGTTAGAATTTCAATAAATTTATTCTATATCATTAAACACAAGTTCTAATGTCCAAAACGGACATCACCATGTGAACGTGTGTTCGAAAACGATGAAAAACAACTATAAATTGAAAAATATTAAAAATAGAATAAAAAGGTTACGTACGATTAGTAATAAAGTCTAATCAGATAAAAATTAATAGTAATTTAAGTAGAATTAGATAAATAGATATCTAGAATCATTAATTAATTCAATTTCTTACTATCTTTATTATATCATAATGAGCAGGTAATCTCGATGTAGGTGAGAATCTTCTGATCAATTAATATGACTAGAGCAAGTCGTCATGGCCGAGTGAGTATTTACCCTATGATTCTATGTTTGTTGTGATTGTAGATAGTGGACCTAAATAATATTGTTAAATGATTATTGTACAGGGTTGGGAAATGCTTATGTATGTTATTATATACTGAGTTGTGAATTTACCTTTAGTATAAATAATACTCTGTTTGTTGCATGGTCGCATAGATAATGATTGTGTGTATTATTAGATGGTCACATCATAATTAGACTTAACTATACTCGACTTATAAGAAGAAACTAGTACATGCATCAACATGCATCAACATGCATTGCATAGACATAATTCCGACCGTCACATCATATGGAGATAGAAAGAGGTCATTGGAGGGTTGTTATTATAAATTTATTGGTTCTATATGATGTACTCATACAAAATGACCTTACCTTGGCCTATGGGAATACTAGGCATTGGAGGCGTCAATCGCCTGGCTAAGGGCCGAGTCTAGAGGCCTCCATTTAGGGGTGAATGTGGAATATGAGTGCCTACTCTCGATTATACTAGAACTCGGTTTTATGAAAATAAAAGACTTGTTTGATTTAAATACGGAATGTAGAGTTCCATAGTAAAGTAAGTTCTAGTATAATACCCGGATCTGACTAATATATGTATACTCCAACCTTGACTTTGGAGGGCGTTAAATCTGAGTTGCGTATATTGACTAGTTAACTATACGTATTGTTTGGCGTTATATTTGATCATTCATTTATTTGCGTAAATATAATGTATTGATAACGTACTTGTAGTGTAATTGAGTGTTTTGCTCACCAAGCTTAGACTTACACTCCCATAGACTTTTGCTGTAGGATAGCTTATTTGTTGAGGTTGGCCAAGGGATACCATAGGTTAGCTTAGGGACCTGGACAAGAGCAGGCCATCCAGTATATTAAGAGAACTGATTATGTAGACTTTTACTTAGGTACTTTTGTTTTATTAGTAATATAGACCTAAAAGTACTAAATTACTACTTACTGTAAACTTTGTAGTTTAAATTTTATATAATTATGTTTATGTGATGATATCATGTGGATCTGTATGTTCTTTAGAATTAGTGGTTGTAGAGACTTGTATATTATGTTAAGAGTTCATGATTAGAAGGGTAACTAATCAAGGGTTCTTCATACACTATACGGCGTTTGCCACCACTTGACCGTCTTTAATTCGTGATAAGGACTGATGTTGTTAAGTTCTCAAGATATGCTGCGATGTAGTAGAAGAACATCCAAATCTTGATAAGACGAGAATGATACAAAGAGGTAAATACTTGGCCTGAAATAAAGAAGACACTCATAAACATATTTAAACTAGATACTTATTTTATGATACCTTTACTCAGCTTCAATAGCTTAGGGAAGGAGGTTGAATTGTTGATGAAAATATTCAACAATTCTAGATACTTATGCTTACTGTGAAGTGGATGAGCCATCAGCCCAAACAGTATCTAGATTTCTTATTGGATTAAAAGGCGACATCTGAGATATTGTAGAACTTCAATAATTCACTATAATGGACAAGGCCATAAGAATAACCTAACAAGTAGAGTGGTAGATGAGGAATAGGCTGAGCTAGCCTCTAATGAGCTAACCAATACAACCAAGCTGACCCCTTTAGGGAAGTGTCTAAGCGTAGCCAAGTGTTGAGTAGATGAACAAATGTTAAAGCTAAACAGAAGAGCCAAACAATTGATGGCAAAGTGCTATCGAAAACTTATGAAAAGGAATAAAGATCTAGGGGGAAGACAAGCCAAATCAAAATCTTCAAGTGCTAAGGGTTTATGCACACTACCTAGTATCCGATTCAACGAACTATGATTATCAAAGGAGATGTCCTTAAGCTTAAAGTGGATAGTATTGATGAAGAGGTTGCCCGCAAGAAGGAAACCACTCAGGAGAATGAATTGGTTGAGGAAGATATATTTGTTGAGGACTTGGATAAGTTAACCTTAGTTATCTGACGTATGATGAGTATAGAACCATCTACCAAGGAGAAGTAAAGAGAGAATTTGTTCGATATTACTTGTAAGCTGAATAAGCAAGTTTGTTTGCTCATAGTAGATAATAGGAGCTGTAATAACGTAGCCTTTGCTAACCTAATTAAGAAGCTCAAGTTATTGACTATTATACACTTAAATCCGTATAAGTTGCATTAGTTGAATGAAAAGGGAGCAATACATATCACTCAACGAGTCTTCTTATTGATATCTATTGGAAATTATTCTAATAAAATTCTTTACGTTGTGCTACCCATGTGCACATCACATGTGCCACTAAGCTGACATGGCTTTTTGACTGATGAATTACGCATGATGGATCTAGGAACACCTATGTGCTTAAGAAACATGGGAGAAAGATTACACTGAATCCTATGATGTCGAGTTAAGTTATCAAGCTACAAGCTGAACTTTCTCTAAGATCTAAGAAGGCTTTGATTCTAAGTAGAGTCAAGCTATGAAAGGCTATAAAGGTCGACATACCAACCTTTATGCTAGTCAGGTGACAACTAAAGCTGAAGGAGTAGATTAATCTACCCTTTGAGGTAAGAGAGCTATTGGATAAATATAATAACCTATTTCCTGAATAGTTGCTTAAGGGATTACCTCCTTTTCTAGGCATTAAGCATTACATTCCCTTGATACTAAGCACTACCCTACCAAACAAGCTAGCTTATCAAATGAATCTCGAACAAGCTGTTAAGCTCCAAGAATAAGTCAATGAACCACTAAAAAAGAGATATGTGAGGGAGAGCTTCAACCCCTATGCTATGTGAGCACTCCTTATGCTAAAAAAGGATGGAACATGGTACATTTGCATAGATAGTAAGCTATGAACAAGATTATCATTAAGTACAGATATCCTATCCCTAGATTAGATGACAAGTTGGATGAACCGAATAGAGCTAAGTTCCTCAGTGAAATTGATCTAAAGTCTAGCTACCATCAAATCCAAATGAGGTTAGAAGATGAGTAGAAAATTACATTGAAAACTTGGTATAGACTTTACAAGTGGATGGTTATGCCTTTTGGTCTATCGAATACCCCAAGCACCTAAATGAGACTAATGAATCATGTATTGGGAGATATGTCATGGTGTTCTTTGATAACATCCTTATACATAGTGCCGATCTACTGAGTCACTCAACTCATCTCAGTATCATGCTAGATGTACTCCGAGTCGAAAGGATATTTAGTAATTTAAAGAAGTTATACTTATGTTAAGGGGAAGTGGTATTTTTGGGTTATATAGTTGGTGGGGGAGGGTTGTGAGTTGATGATGAGAAGATTCGAGCTATTGTCGAGTGGATGATCTTAACACTTATGTTAGGGTAAGAAGTTTCCATAGATTGGCATCCTTTTATCGAAGATTCATTAGAAAATTTAGTACCATTGTTATAGCCCTTATTGTATTGATGAAGAAGAGTTTAAGTGGGAAAAAAGAGAGGAGAGAAGTTTTGTTGAAGTAAAGGAAAGATTAACTTTTGCACTTATATTAACCTCGTCTAACTTTGAGAAGATTTTTGAGTTGGAATGTGACGCTTTAAGCATTGGTATAGGAGCTATCTTAATGTAAAAAGGCTAACCAATTACTTACCAAAGCAAGAAGCTCAAAAGACTTTAATTGAACTAGTCTTTATATGACAAAGAACTCTTAGCCCTTATCTAAATGCTCCAAGTATGGTAGAACTATCTATTGTCAAGAGAGTTTGTCACCTATACATATCATAAATCTGTAAGGTACCTTACAAGTCAGACCAAGCTATCAAAGCGGTAAGCACGATGGGTTGAATTCCTAGAATGACTCAACTTTGTGATAAAGTACAAATAAGGCAAGGACAACATTATTGTTGATGCTTTATTGAGAAGACATGTTCTCTTAACTGAACCATAGACCAGATTGTTAAGGTTTACAAGCATCTAAGAACAATATCAAAAGGACCCCCATTTTGGTCCTATATTTGAGCGTTATGTCAATGGAAGAACAGTAGATGAGTACCATGTAGAAGATGGTTATCTATTCAGGGGTAGCAAATTATATGTACCGACCTGTTTGATCAAAGTACTATTAGTGTAAGAAGCTTATAGTAGAGGATTCCCTAGCCATTTTGGAAAGAAAAGAACATATGAGTTATTGAGTGGATGGTTCTTTTCATAAAAAATGAGACGAGATGTATACTAAGTTATTAAGGGTTATGTTACTTGCAAGAGGGCCAAATGCTAAGCTGAATAAGGGAAACAATTGCCTTTACTTGTCTTGACCTGACCTTAGATTGAATTAGGCATAGACTTTTTTCTTGAATTACCAAGAATTACCTGAGGCAAAGATTCAGTAATGATCATCATGAATAGATTTAATAAGATGGCACACTTTGTTTCCTGCTCTAAAACTAATGATGTTTCGACTATTGTTTCTCTCTTTTTACAAGAAATTGTTCGATTTACATGGCATGTTGATGCATCTTCGGGGTTAAACACATAGAGAAGCACCACATTATAATGAGACAAAAGAAAATAAAGAAGTCTAATGAAATCTGAGTAACTACCAACTGGATATGATACACCAATCAATCTTACTCGACCTATAATCTACTAAATATGACTCAACGATCCGAACTATAGGGTCACTCACCATTACTCCTTATTAAAGGGATTAGATAAGAGTTAAAAGGATAAAAGAGAACTCTAGAGTTGCTCACAAAAAGAAACTCTTAACAATTTGATAATGTAGATGATATCTACGTATAAACAAATAAGGTTTATATACTAGCCTTACTAGGGTTACAAGTATACATAAAAAAGGAAAAAAGGATAATTTAAAATTGGAATCCACAAATGATACTAAAAAGGGTAAAAAAGAGAAAGAATATTCTATATGGAAAAGTAAACAATCATTTTAGAATGTTGTGCTAGAAGATACATATCATATGGTAGTTAGCAGTCTAGAATATGATACAATTCGAACAAAAGTAAAGAATAGGGTCTACAGTCAAAGCCAACTTGATTTGATTCAAGTCAAAGCTCAGTCAATCAAAGATGTTGAGATCCCCTTTTGGTTGGGTATCTTAAAATTCAGCTTGGATTAAGGTCAAATGTTGGTTGGCTTAGATAGAAGTTTAAGGTTGGTTTGCTCAGATACTTTTTGGGTCTTGGAAAGAACTTGGTGATTGGTATGGTTACTCCATAGGTCAACCTATATGCTTGGTAGATTGGGAACCATGTTGGCACACATGAGAGCTTAGTACTCAGCTCAAAAGTAAGGTTAAATATGGAGTTCAAAGTAGGAATCCTTATCTAAGATAGGGCTTCAAGCTAGTATTCTCCGTATGAGTCCTTAGAGTCCTTTAGCTCAGCTGTATATGATTGGTCTGAGGAGTTGATTTCTATCATTTGCTTGGGGGTAAAAAAGATTTGCCTTCAAATCCAAGGTGGTCTTAAGCTCTTAATCTTCCTGGGCATCTATGGGGTCTTCTTCTTCTTGTCAATAGGGAATCAAGTTAAATACATTGAAGGTAGGAGCAATATCATAGTTCTTAGGCAATTCGATCTAGTAGGTGTTATGGTTAATCTTCTTTAAAACCTTGAATGGACCATTAGCTCGTAGAGATAGCATCCTCTATTTCAATTGTAGAAATCACTCTTAGTTGAGGTAAATCCATACCAAGTCTCTTAGTCTAAAAGAAATAGTTTGACTACCACGACTACTAATCTCTTATTGCCTCTAGTTGAACTTCAAGATCTTCTTAGCCATGGATTGATGTATCTCTTACAATCCAAAACTATAGTTTTTGACACTCTACATAATCAAATAACTTCTTATAAAAACAAATCAACAATATATAAAGCATCATTAGTTCGATGGCACGAGATGAAGTGTGTCATTTTACTGAAGCGGTTTACTACTACATAGATTGAATCTTTTTCCTTTGGATATTTGGGGTAACCTTAGGATAAAGTTCATGCTAAGGTTGACCTAAGGTAAGATCTGTATAAGTAGGAGCATATACTCTCTATAGGGTTCTCTCTTTCCTTTGGCCCTTTTACACACTTCACAGTTACCAACTATCTTATGGGCATTCTTAACTAAGCTAGGCTAATAAAAGTTCTCTTTCAACATATTGGCTATTTTGGTCTCTCTAAGTGACTAGATAATCCACCATTATAAGCTTCCCTAACCAAATAATTTAGTATATACAACCTTCAATCCTTGAATAAATAGTCATCTTTAAGGTAATATCTTCTAATAGCAACTCATTTCCTATATTACTCTATAATAGGGCCAAAATAGGGGTCATGAGCATATTGTTTAGTGATTAGTAAAAATTCCAATACTTTTGTCTGAAAGGTAGTCAATAAGGCTTGCTAACGTGATAAAGCATTGACGATTACGTTGGTGCCTCCTTTCTTGTGTTAGATTACATATGAAAATCCTTCCATAATCTCTAACCATTTGGCTTGCTTCTTTGAAAGTTTGTTCTAACTCTCAAGATGCTTTAATGACTCATGGTCAGTGTAGATTACAAACTCTTGTGGTAATAAATAGTATTGCAAGACAATAAGAGCTCTAAAAAGATAATACAACTCTTTCTCATACACATAATAGTTCAATATAGTACCATTGAGCTTTTCACTATGATAGGCAATTGGTTGTCATTCTTGCATTAGGACGGTACTAATTCCAATGCCTGATGCATTGTATTATAGTTTAAATAGCTTACCAAAATCTAGTAGAGACAAAATAGAGGTAGTAGTAAGTGTCTCTTTAACCTCTTTGAAGCTCTATTCAGCTCAGTCATTCCATTGGAATCCACCACTCTTCTTAATGAATCACCTATAGAAAGAAGTAAGGCTATGAAAACTTCGAACTTTAGTGAAATTCTTTGGCGTCAGCTACTCCAAAACAGCTTAGACCGTTTCCTCATCAACTCAAATTCCTTCTCTTGATACTACATACTTAAGGAAACTACTTCACCTTAACAAAATGTACACTTCTTTAAGTGCTTATATAACTTCTCGATTGGTAAAATGTCAAGAATAACTTAGAGATGATGAACATGATTGTTCAAGTTAGTTTTGTATATCAATACGTCATCAAAGTACTTAACCACACATCTTTCGATTATAGGGAATATCACATGGTTCATCAATTACATAAATGTGCTTGATGCATTTATAAGTCTAAACGGCATAACTAACCATCCATAGAGACCATGCCTCGTCTTGAAGGCATTCTTTTACTCATCACCTAGTCTTATGTGAATTTGGTGGTAGCCACTTCACAAGTCAATCTTTAAAAATATCTTAGTGCCATGAAACTCATCTAATATGTTATTGAGCCTCGTTATTGGATATCTATACTTAACAATAATATAGTTGATTGCTTGACTATCGACGTATATGTGTCAAGAACCATCTTTCTTTTGGTAAAGCTAGTACAGTATAAGGGCTCATGCTTTCCCTTATGTAACCTCACTCTATGAGCTCATCCATTTATCTTTTCAGCTCGGTAGCTTGCTCAGGTTTCATTTGATAAGTAAGTTGGTTGGGTAAAGCTACATCTGGTTGCAAATTAATGTAATGTTCTATACCTCAAACTGGGGGATAGTCCCTTAGGCAACTCTTTAGGAAACAAGTTTGAAAACTCATCAATCAACCTTTAGATCAATTCAAATATTTCTTTTAGATCTTTCATCTATAATAGCTTCTTAATCAACAAAACATAAGCTCGTCGGCCTTCTTAGTAACTCAAAGCTCTCTTCAACTCATCATTATGGCTTTCTTCTTACTAGCTCAAATGAGCTAGTTATAGGTCTCATTCACTTGTGTAAGTGTCATAAGTTGCAACACAATCTTCTTTCCATCATTGACAAAAGCAGATGTGTTCTTATATCCGTCATATGTAACACATCAATCAAATAACTAAGGTCTTCATAGTAACAAATGTAAAGCTTCCATAGAGATGACATCACATACTACTTCATCTCTATATACGTTCCCAACAGTAAATGGTATGGTTACTTGCTCTATGACGTACAAAGTACGCTTGTCATGAAGCCAATACAACTTGTAAGGTTGATAATCCTAACCTTTACATAAAGGACTTTACAATAATGTTGGTATAACTTCTTCCATCCACAATAATGGTATACAACTATCCTTTGATGGTACACTTCGTATAGAATAAATTCTCTCTCTGACCTTCTTCGGAGTTCAACAAGGAACTCAATATTTACCTCAACATTAAGGTCATCACTTCTCTTTGGTCAGCAAGGACACATGTCTCCTCTTCCTCCTCGACTTCAACCTTCTTAATATTCTTCTCCTCCTCTGGCTCACTATCATTGGTGTTATCCACTACATCTCCTTAGAGTACCATAGTATGTTAGTTCGGATACTCAAGAGTTATGCATCTAAAACCCAAGCATTTGAGGCACTTCACTTCACTTATCTTCCTTCTAAAGGTCTATCCCCTTTCATATGTCCTTATGGTTGACTTGTCTTATGTTCGGCTCGATTAACTTGCTTATCCTAGCTAATTTGCTTGGCTTTCATTAGGTCAATCGTATCTTTCCTTAGCTAGAGATGACCTCATCGGTTCAGGATGAACAAGTCGACGTAGAACAGTAGCTCAAGAGAATGTCGACTTATGTCAGCTTGGGGCATTTCTTCTCTATTTTTTTACCCTTTAGGCTACCTTAATGGCCTCTTCCAGTATATAGAACCACTGTACTTCTACAATGTTATGAACTTTATATTTAAGTCCATAAATGGACCTCAACAATCTGTGAGCCTTAAGTTCATATACATCTACTCAAATAATCAACATCTAGAATTCTCTCACATAGTCATCAATAGATTAGCCTCTTTACGAAGTTCCTATAACTTTGAAAAGATATCCTACAAGTAGGTCTCGGGCACAAATCTACCCCTTAATAGTTTCTTCTTTTCATCCTAAGTTCTTACACCCCATCTTACTTTAGCTACATTTAGATTCTTCCACCACATAGTAGCATATTTAGAAAATTCAAGTACAATAAGTTACACTTTAGCAACATCAATATATCCATAACAATCAAATACTTTCTCTACCTTCTTTTTCCACTCCAAATATTCTTCTATATTTTTATTTCTACTGAAGGGTAGGATTTGGACCTTAATGTTGCCAAGTCTTTAAGGAGCTTGATATCCTCGCTTTTGTTTTCGGTAGTAATCAGCCTCTTCTTCTTCCTCTCTATACTCTTCAACATCTATTTCCACATCATCTTCCTCTTCTATCTCCTCCAATTGCAACCTTCTTCTAATAGCTTGGTCTACAACTCCTCAAGCTCGTTGGGGTCTAACTAGGTGATTGGCTTAGCTACGTTGGCCATAGCATCTCTCTAGAATACTCCTAAGTAAGTTATGATGTGGCATACCTTAGGGTTATCTGTTAACTTGCATTGCAATGAGTAGACTCTCAACAAGATTAGTAAGTCTTTCAAGCTAATTATCAATTATCCTAAGAGTGTTACTACCATTTCAACCATGGCTAGCTTAAGCACCATTACTCAAGTCACTAATAACACCTTGAGCACTCAAATTTGACATAGTATAATAATTTATTCAACAAATTTTCAACAGTTCACAAAAATCGCTTTTACTCACTACTCAAAATGTCACTAGCACAATCTAACAACTTCAGTCGCCCAATACTCACTTAAATAGTATAGAAAGGAACTTATTTTATTTTCATAGTGAAAAATAAAGTAAAATAGAGTAACAACAAGAACTTCACTTATACGAACCTCTACTTCTTAACTTACAATTATAAACTTACTTCACATGAACATGCTAAAGCAGCTATAGAAGGAATACAATAACTACTAATAGCAAACACAAACTAAAACTTCACTGTAACTTTATACACTCCCTTTCAAAATCGTGCTCCGATACCAATGAAGCTAAATTGTCTCTAGGGTCAAACATACGAAGAAGTACCACAAAGTTAAGAGTTGAAAGAAGACAAAGAAGTCTAGCAAAATCTAGGAAGCTACCAATTGGATATGATACACCAATTAATCTTACTTAGCCAACAATCTACCCAATATGACTCCTTGATCCAAACAATAGGTCGCTTGCTACTATTCCTTACTAAAGAGAATAGTTAAGAGTTAAAAAAATAAATGATAATACTAAGGTTGCTTACAAAAGGAAACTTATAATAATTTGATAATGTGATAGATGATGTCTGCATAAAAATAAATGGGGTTTATATACTAACCTTACTAAGGTTACAAGCATACGTGGGAAAGATAAAAAGGATAATTTACAATTAGAATACATGAATGCTACTAAAAAGGATAGAAAAGACAAAAAATATTATATATGGAAAAGTAAAGAATCATTTTGAATGTTATGTCAGAAGACACATGTTGTATGGTAGTTGGCAGTCTAGAGTACAATATAATTCAAACAAAGGTAAAGAAAAAGAGTCTGAGTTAGAGCCAACTTGATCTAATTCAGGTTAATACTCGGTCAATCAAAGATGTCAAGATCCCCTTTGGGTATCTCGTAATTTTGCTTGGACTAGGGTTAAATGTTGGTTAGCTCGAGAGTTTGGCTTTAACAGATGTTTGAGGTTGGTTTACTTGAACACTTTCTAGGTCTTAGAAAGAGCTTGGCAATTGGTCTGGCTGCTCGACAAGTCAACTTGTATGCTCGACAAATCGGGAACCATGTTGGCATATGTCAGAGCTCAGTACTTAAGTCAGTAGTAAGGTGAAACATAAAGGTCAGGGGTAGAAATCTTTGTCTTAGATGGGGCTTCGAGCTAGTATTCTCCATGTAAATCCTTAGAGTCCTCTAACTCAGCTACATATGAACATTCCGAGGAGTTGATTCCTATTGCGTACAAAGAAGTATAGTCTCAAATAGAGATCAAAAGTTTCTAAGCCACTTTTGGAGGAATCTATGGCATCATATATGGACCAAACTACTATTCAACACTTCCTATTACTCCAAAATTGATGGTCAAATAGAGGTAATCAACCGTACATTAGGATCATTGCTCTAAGCAGTAGTAAGGAGGAATACGGCTGATTGGGATGTCTATTTACTACTGTTCGAATTCACTTACAAGCATACTATACTTGACACCACCAAGTAGATACCTTTTGAATTCATCTATGGCTTCAGCCTTGAGCTACCCCCTGATTATATCCCTATACCTACGTTTGAACAGGAAGATGTAGATGTAAGAGCTCGAGCACAATCTCTATAGCAGATTTACGAGAAAGTTAATAACAAATTGACCAAGCTACCTAGAGAATGTAAGAGAAGAGAAAAGGAAGGAAATTAGCATAGTTTCAACTTGAAGATTTGGTGTGACTACACTTGAGCAAGGAGAGGTTTTCAAGCAAGAGGAAGAATAAGTTGTTTGAGTCGAAGGTCCTTTCAAAATACTCCATAAGATCAACAACAATGCTTATTGATTGGAATTACTTGATGACTATGGAGTCTTTAATACCTTTAATATTGCATGCCTCAACCTTATCACCCTAAGGGAGAATTGAGCGAAGAATAGTCAGATTTAATCCTAAATCTAAGTCAACCCGATGGGGATGATAGGAATTGGCCCCTTAGACCTTTAACCCGAAGTCGAGCTTAAGGCTTAGAAGGATTAACAAGGTGAATTCTCATGTTCTAGCCAGCTCCTATCAAGGTGGAGCCAATCTTCATTGTAGATCAATTCCTTATGCCTAGTTGTACAACTACACTTCTCTCAATAGTCCAATGTTGACTTAACTTATGCTCTACCAATGACTCAATCCCTCATGCGCCTACTTGGCTATAACTAAGCTGATCTTTAGCTTAGCAATATTGGCATCAAGAAGCTGAGAGCTCGAGCATACATCCATAGTCACTTCTTCTAGGTGGTAAGTACTCTCACCCGACCATCTTACGTATCATATCGAGTTGTACTGTGAGTCCCTGAAGTTCTTTGGTGTATCATATCCTTAGAGCTATTCGAGGGTTTACTTATTTTACTTTCATTGTTATATGCACATTCACCATCTCTATTTTAGAGCTTTCTACAAGCTTAAACCTACCCTTACAACTAGCCTTGTCAATCCTTGGACCAGTTCATATCAATCTCTTACTACCATGCTGACTCTAAACCAATCATCTGTACATCCAAAAGCTCCAACATAATTAAATTTTATTGTATCACAATCAAGTAGCTTCTACATTTGTAACTCACCCTCCTTAGAAGGCTAACTCATCCTGCTATAATCCTTGGATGAGCAACTCTAAAATTGTTGCATTGATGAACTACTTAATGGAGCTATTATAAATAGATTCAGCTGGTTCTTATTAAAAATATAGTCATAGCGATGTTTCCAAATGTACTACATTGTGCAATTAATCCTTCTAAAAAAAGATTTCAACTCTAACTTATGCAAGCTTAACAAGTTCTTTAATGAAATGCGCTACTCATCAATTAAAGTACAAATTGTTGAACGATACCGACATCCCAACGTCTCTAACCAAACTAAATGTGTTTAATCATACCCCAGCAGCAAACGCTTTATAGTCCCTACCATTCTAGAGAAATTGTAGCTTGTAGATACTCTAATCTTTCATCAATGCAAATTGAAATTGGAACTTATGGCATTTGCAAAACTTCTTCACATGAAGTGCTTTACCTCTGACATATAATCAGTATTCCAAATTAGACCCCATAATTCTCGCTTAGAGGCAACATCAACCATTCTAGTTTCTTCCTCATTCGTGATCAAATGCAGGAAAACAACATGATAGGCAGTCTTAACAATATAAATCCCATTCCTCTCCAATGGCCAAGTAATGACATCCTCACTACCATATCTACTTAAGGGAATACACAATACTTCTAAGCAACCTCCCTAAGAAAAATCTGCTACACTAAGTCAACCTTCCATAGTCCTTGGGTATTTATAAGATCAAATACTCTAACGACTTGATCATTTCTTAGAGCTATTATGTCATAAGGGTGCTTTTGATTTGAACTTACTAGCTATGGATCATCTCATACATTCACTTTATCCCCTTTACCAATTCTCCAACAATAATTGCTACTAACTTCTTCTCTCCCAACTAATAGACTTCACCATAGCCATGAAGCTCTACCCCTCAATTTTTTCAATAGAAAGTTACCATTTGGAAAATAAATTCCCTTCAAAATGTTAGACCATAACTACTTAGGATTATGTAATAACTACTATGCCACTTTTCTAAGCATGACATTGTTAAAAGCTTTTAAATCTCTAAATCCTTACACACCCCTTTCTTTTGATATGGACAAGCAATCCCATCTCTTCCGATGTATTTTGGATCCCTTATCATGACCACTTTACCAAAATCTACTTATCATTTATGTGACTTTACTACACCACTTCTTGGGGAATTTGAAAATGGCCGTTGTATAGGTTAGAACTGCATATGCCACTGCCTTAATTAGCACTTCCTTACCTCTATAAGATAACAATGCACCTTTCTACCCTTGTTATGACCAATCTTCTCCTTAATAGATGCTAGAGTTGTACATTTCGACCTACCCTATTATGTAAGAATGCCCAACTATTTTGCCTACATAAAGCCCTCTTCTTTCCTTCAATCATATTCTTACTGAAAATAACAATTAACTTGTTCAAATTAACTGCTTGTCTTGAAATTTGACAATAAGAAGAAAGAATATCCTTAAACTTGTGAAGGTTAGATTTGGATGCCTCTATGAAAAACAATGAATTGTCCACAAAGAATAAATGTACTAGTTTTAGATAAGCTCTCCTAATCTTAATGCCATTTATGCTCTTTTCTTGGACCTCTTTCATTATTAATCTCGATAGAACATCCACAATGAACAAAAATAAATAAGGCAAAAGTGGATTCTCCTATCTAGTACCTTTAGAAGATACAATTTTTCTTATCCTCTTCCCATTAAATATTAAGTTGTAAGACACACTTCTGACAACATTCTTTACCTAGGATACCCAACTTTCATGAAAGCCAAATTTTAAAAGTACACACTCTAGAAACCTCCAATATACTATATTATAGGCCTTCATTATATCAGTTTTAATGGCATAGGAATTTCTCTTCTTTCTCTTTTTTAAGTTTCAAGTCATGGAAGACTTCGTGGGCAACAACTATATTGTCTTAAATCAACCTATTAAGAACAAATGCACTTTGAAATGGAGAAATTAGATTATCGAGGAAGGGTTTCAACCAATTAGAAAGCACTTAGTAATGATTTTTATAGTGAAATTATACAAACTAATGGGACGAAACTAGCTTAACTCAACAAGACATTTGACTTTTGGAACTAATACCAAATCAGTTTCATTAATTCTAGAAGGGATATTACCTCACGACAAGGACTTAGTAGGTTCAAAAACCGAAGGTCCTAAAAACATTCCAATAAGTTTGAAAGAAGGCGCTTGTAAAACCATTTGGCTCCAACGCTTTGTCGCCTCCTAGCTGGAATGCCCCACTATGCACTTCTTCCATTGTAACTGGTCTAATAAGAGATTCATTCATTTGGTCAGAAACTAAATGGGGAACACAGCTCCACACTTCTCCTCAATCCTTATGTCTTCTGACTGGAAAATGTTATGATAATATTCCTTGAAAAGCCGCTTCATCTCCCTTTCATTGTCCACCCCCACCCCATCTTCCTTCCTAATGCGTAGTATCTTGTTTCTTACCAAACTGTTTACCGTAGCACGATGGAAGAACTTCGTATTTCGATCTCCCTAAGTCATCCAGCTTATTCTAGATTTTTGCCTCCAATAAGTTTCCTCTCGTACATAGACCTCCTCCAAAGATGCTAACAATTCACTTTCTCTATCATCATTGACCAAGTTGCACTCCTTAGCTTGTTCCTCTGCTAGAAGAGATGTCAAACGATCGATTTCTCTTGCAAAGTTGGGAACAGCTAGCCGACTCCATGACCTCATTAGTGCTTGACATCTGTTCAACCTCTTCATCTTGGTGTTCAAATCATTGGATAATGCCGTATCTTCCAACACCGTTTTAACAATTTCTTTTCAACCTTACAATCTACTCTAGTTTTGTTCAAAACGACACAATCGAGGTCCTTTAATGTCTGTCTTACTTAGTTGTAGTAACAGAGGAGAATGATCTACCCTTGAGAAAGGAAGATTAGTAATCTGACTACTTTGAAAAGAGTTCAACCATTCTTCATTCGCAAAGCCCCTTGTCTAATCTTTCCTTAAATTGCCTGTCGAAATAGGACATAGGTTAGTTGGATCAAACTACACCATCAAATCGATGGTTTCTTGCATTGATTCGTTTTGTTGACCCTTACACCATCAACGTCAAGTTTCATCCTCCCTCTCTATGTTTTTCTTATATCAAAATCACATAGGTCGCTCTTACAACAACAACAAAAAAAAAAAAAATGAAAAATGCTTTGTCTATGTTCAAATATTTAGATCAAAACTTTAAGGAACTTGAACCATACTTGATAATCTCCATCTTGGATCGAGTTTAACCAACAAAGTATATTGGACTTTCTCCTTATTCGACCAAGATCCATATGCTCCAACTTCTTTAAAACAAGCAGCAAAACAACATTCAAATTTACCCACCAAAGATGATACTATCATTTTCTAGATACGAAAATTCATTGGGGTGACCAAAAGATGCATTTTATCAACCGTACGCTTGATAACTTTATTACATATTGCATGGAAATTGATAACTGAGTGCTAATACATAAAACAAGTGAAATGCAATTTATGTCACTTTTGGAAACAAAACAAAACAAAAAAATGGATGAGGAGGCCATTTTGGACTCAGTAAAAAGATAAGCGCTACATTTGATATTTAGATTTTAGTAATACATATCTCACGGGAATTCTTATGTGTTCAATATTTTCGATACAACTCAAATGTCCATTAGTATCATCTTCCACACGGTCTAAATAGAGTATGTTTACTAATACAAGCCACACGTAGGCTAATGCCAACACAAAGGATATATCCAAAAATATTAGCATATGATAAAATATACGGAATATCCTATTAAATTTATATATTTATACATTACTATTGTACAAGATTTTTTTTAAGGGAAAAAATAAAAACCAATATCATTTTCAACAATGAAGGAACCAAACCTTTCTATCTTGTGAAAGCACAGTAATAATATTGACTGACCTATTAAGAGGAGTCCTGGCTTGTATCTATTTTATAGATTTATCTATTTTATGGCCATGAGATGTATCTATTATATATTTACAGGTTACTTTTGTACACTTTATACATAATATCCTTCACAGCGTTGGATGAATAAATATTATTATTATCCCGTTAGCTGATGCCTACATAAAACTTGTCGAGAGTTTTCTTTTTTCTTTTTTTTTTTCTATGAGCATTTTCTATAATATATATAGGCGTGCAAATATCATTTTCTTGTACTTTATAATTACATAGAAAAATGTGAATGGTTGCTCTAGGACATTTATTAATGTGCCAAAAAAAAATCTAAACAAAGACCTTTCTTTGAACTTCATTTTTTCTGCAAAAAATAAGGAATCTTGAGAGTATGATTTTTCTAAACTTATCAATCAGTGTTCTAATAAAAAATAGATCATCTCAATTTACTTTATCTATATTTTCCTCAATTTATCCCTTTAAAATGTTGTCATGTATAACTAATCATTGAAATCACAAAGAAAAAAAATGATATCATAATGACATTATAAGCTATTCAAAAATTCTAAACTATCTTAATCATTGATTTGCAAATTGAGAGAAATTGAGATATGAAAAATTAAGATGTTCCAAATCTATCCTAATACAACTTGTTGATAGAATCATAATTATATGCGACTGAAATTACTAACGAAATAAACTAGAAACCTAAGAGAAGGATAAATTGGGTTAATTTCAATTTATCAAAATTTAACAATATTTAGTTGAAATCAACATTTCAACAAATAAATGAAAGAGAAAAATAATAAGTAAATTATTGTAAATTGAAAAGAGAAAGGCATAGTAAATTCAAGTTTGGATTTAACATGAAATTCATACTATCCCCTCCTCTTTGTGACTGCGTGATAACTCCAATCATGGAGTTCATACCACTTTCATTTATCTCCGATAAGTAGACTCTTAAAAGCCAAATACACAATTGTTCCACTTAACAAACACATGTATAGCACTCTTTATTATCACCGCAAATAGCTTACTTAGCAATGCATTATCTCTCACTTGAATGATAACAAAATAATAACCAAAGAGATAAGAGAGAAATGAGCAAGATACCAAGTAATAGCATTGTAAATGAGCTCTTTTCCTTGCTTTAAAGCTACCTAAGGTCATCATTTTATAATAGTTCCCTAGAGCAATTAATTTGCAAAACCTTCAACTCTATTGAAAGTTAGGGTTTTAGATGCCTATTTAATGGCATCCTTGCCCATTTGATGGTACATCTCCAACACTTGGGAAAACTCAGAATAAACTCACAATCAAGTTTAGGCTTCTAAAATTGATAAAAACACACTTAATAATATAATTTAGGATTACCCTTTAACATTTATTTTGGCTAAATTAATAAGTAAACTACATTAAGTTTTTTGCTAGGAATACATGTGAAAGATACTTAATCTTTAGTTTTGTCGCTTCAAAATTATTTAAGAACTTTCAGTTTAACAATTACAAAAATGAAAGTATTTACGCCCAATCCACTAGTATGGACAAATTAATAGTCTAAAAGGCGACCTAGTCAATTGTTTGCTATTTTGATGATGATGATTAGTCAACTAAAAGGTCATGTTTTATATTCGAAGGTAAAAGGGTATATATCTTAAAAATCTTGACCATAACATAATTTGTTTATCAATTGTTCACGAAAATTTAAACTTGAAAAGCAACCCATTTATTAAACATACTTCATGTTTAGGTTAGACCCATTAATTGTTTGAAAAAATTTTAAGTAAATCCTAACATATTCATTAAGTCTACTAGAACAATTAGGAAGGTAAAAAAAAAAAAAAAAAAGTCTTCATGAAATTAAAGTTTACATTCAATTATTTAATTTTTTAGACATAACAAATTACATGGGATAAAAGTCGTAACCAAGACAAGTATAATTAAATATGACAAAGTAAACTTCCTATTCACTTTGTCATATCATTACATTACCTCGCTTAAATGCATATAGGTGCCAATATCATATGATTTTGCTATTTGTTTAAGACGGATTGCTAAATAATTTAAATTGAAAAATATTAATATAAATAAATATGGAACTATCTGGAAAGATTATTCAAAGTGAATGTCATTTCTTCATCATTTTCCACAAATTCCATATCACCAAAGTCTAAAAAGTGTAATGAATGATTTTCAAAGTAAAAAAGCATTTAAAATATTTGAATCATTTTGCATATTAAGTAAACGTAAGTTTATATATGTACCCCATATTATTTGAAAAATTCATGACTAAAGTTCCACAAAATGTATAAAATCTTCTAGTATAAATTCATTTAAAGAAATAGGTATAAAATTATGAAAAATAAATGTACCTTCTAATATGGAAATTATAAACATAACATATCTTGAAATGCAACTCATATATTAAATTAAAGAGGTTACTATAAATGAAACTGATATCATAAGAAAATCAATCATCATATAAGAAAAAAAGATGGGATTTTATAAGCAAAGTGGATGCTCTAAAATTTCCACCTTGTTGTTACTAGAATTTCATTGGGATTGTAAACTGAACACACATATGATAAAGGATGGACATCAGAAGTGAATTCAAAGTGACCATTCTAGTAGTTAAGTCAATAAATTATTTAGGAATAAGTGTGTAAAGGATGTGTAAGAGAGAGTGAAAGTTGGAATACTTTACATGTAATTTTATATTAATTGATTCAATTATTATAATTTTTTTTTTTTGTGAAATTCATTTAGGAGACCTAATTAATGCTGGGTAATGGACATTGATAAATTAAAATTCGACAAATGTGAATGATTTATATAATTATCCATCCATGCTTAATACAAACAATAACAAATGAACTTTCTATGATTTTTCCCAATGTTTACTTAATAAGGAAGTGAATCTACAAACTTTATTATTTGTTATATATTTCACATATAAAATGAAAATTACTACATTGATATAATGTGAAAAAGTCTTTTTTACCTTTTTAAAATAGTGTCATAGGTGCTTGTTATTAATTTACAAATCCTACATATTTTGTATCTTCTATCTAACACTTGCATAATAATCAAGATGCTCATATGGGACTACTGCTCTTCAATGAAAACAAATTACTATAACTCTCTCTTTTTCTTTTTCTTTTTTTTTAAGTGATGTGCATAAAGGTCTTAACTAATGCTAATATCAAAAAATTAGAAGAATGAATTTTTTATGAGACTTTCTAAATAAAGCAACTATGAACATTAGATATTGTATACCGTGTAAACTGAACTTTCATATCTCTAATCTAACATGATGTATATAATAGAAATAACCTAATATTTACCATAAATAAGAAATTGAAAAGAACATAATTAGATATTAAGACTCTAATGTGGTTGCTATATTTAAGGATAACTAAGTTTTTAATGTTAATATGTCATTTTTTCTTCATTATACAATTACTTACAAGACAAAAAATGGTTAGTAGGACACCAAAGTTTCCCCCAATATAACCACTCAATGTTTAAGTTAATATGATGATGAGGGAGAGTAAAACCCTAATATATAGAGAGAGAATGAAGACTCAAAAGTCCTTTACTTAGGGCTTCATCTCCTATTTATAAGACGTGAAGCTAGGTTTTACTTAGAGTGGCACTGGCTTAGATCTTGGGCCAGTCAGTTTAGATCTAAGGGCCCATACGCTAAAATACCTACCTCACCAGTAAGGGGCTTAAGGTTCTAAGCTGAGCGACTATATCATAAAGGAGCTTTTCATAGGTTTTATAAGCATTTCTCATGATCAGGTGAGTTAGAGTCTTGACTTAGGTGGAGCATTATGGTGCATGTAATTCAAATTTTTCTCAAGCTTTAATGCCAACAAAGTGATCTAAGTGGCTTGAAGTTGGATCTTCCTTAAGCTCATATGCCAATGAGGGTAATCAGATGGCTTTAAGAAGAAAGCTAAATTTCTCCTCGAACTTAAGTAACACTGAGGTTATCTAGAGAAGATTATTGGATTTTTCACAGGCATGAGTGCCATGAGATTATCTATACAATTTGGATCTTTCTTACATATAAGTGCTATAAGATTATTCACAAGAATTGGATTTTTATCAAATCAATTTGAATTTTTCCTAAGCATGAGTGCCATAGGATTATCAAGGAAGTGAGTTTATTAGGAATTAACTAGTGTATGCTTTTGATGCCTTCATTAGGGTTCTTTAAAGCTTTTGATAGGTTAGAAATTTTCTTACGTAAGATACTTAAGAATTCGACCATCTATTGCCTCAATTCTACTTTGAACTATCCAAGCTTTATAACCTACGGTTTTTAGTCACTCAAACTTTATACCGTTAGATTTAATTTTGTGGTTTGTAAATGGCTAGGTATTTCTAAGCTTAGCCTAGCTCCCTAAGATCGCTCCCGACTTCATTGCCTATAGAGTTTCCTTAGCACCTATGTATTTTAAAATTAAGCATGTTAGATTTTTCTTAGGCTTTTACACAAGTGAGATTATCCAATGAAGTGTATCAAAATTTTTCAAACTTTTATGCCAATGAGATTATCTAAGAAATTGGCTTGGATTTTTTCTTGGGTTTTTAGCCATTAAAACTATCCAATAAAGCGTATTAAATTTTTCTTGAGTTTTTGTGCCAACAAGATTATGCAAACAGTTTCTAGCCTTTCCTAGCCACAACTACCGTCCCCTCTTCCCCCCAAGAAAGCACTCTCATTGTAGATGGATTAGTAATGAGAGTTAGTACATAAGCAAAATTATACTAGTATTGTTTTGTATTATAGCCCTTGCATATGAACTTACTTATTAAGCTTAGGCTTATATCCCATAACTTATTGAATGTTCAATGGTTTTAACCACCTAATCCATCTCCAGTTCCCATTGCAAATTTATAGGCATAAAATTTCAAAACTTGAAAAATTTACATGACATGACATGACAACACATCTATTTTCTTTAACGATGCGATGCGTGGGAGCTAAAAATAATTTCTTGTCTTCATATCTAAGCATTAGTCTCTGTTTTACTATATGTAGTAAAGGTTAAATTAGTATGCTTATAGTTATCTCTAGCCATGGAGTAGATCAATATGTATAGAGATTGGTTGAGCTTAAAGTTCTACGGAAAGCACACTTCATGGATGAAGCTCAGATTTTAGTCATGTAGCTTGGGTTTCATGGAATTAGCTTGCTCACAACAGCTCAATGGAGGATAGCTTAGAGATTGAGATTGTGTTACAATTAGGCACGGACTGGTTTCAAGCCTCTATGGATTTGAAGGTCAGTATACCTTTATTTTAGCTTAGATTCAATACATTGAGCTCAAGTATCTTTTGTGTTGTTTTCGATATCAAATGTTTTTCTTTTAGCTGGGCTTGACATATTTGTGTTGCTATTTAGCATAGGTGCTAAGGGTATATGTTGATTTGTAGCTCAAGGGGTCATCAACAAAAAAAGTTGTAGTTTGGAGTTCACTTTGAGGATTTATCCTGTTGTTGTTCTAGGGGATTGATATTGTAGGCTTAAAGTCACGAAGCATGTCGACGTGTTAGCTTAGATTTTTATTTAAATGAAAAAGGCACTATCAAAGCTCGATATTATTAAAACTATAGCATAGAGAAGTTACCATGGATTTAACTTGTAGAGCTTGTGTTATAATGTAGTAGGGAGATATTATTGATTGAAATGTAGCTTGGAGAGTTATGGCTATTTCGAATCTATTTGAAATTGCCATAGTTGTTAGTTGGCACTAAGCTTGGTACTACTATGCCATTAATGATTAGCCATTAGTCAGCTATGTAAGTGGCTAGTAAAGTTGTAGCTTGATAAGTAGAGCCTAAACTTTAAATCATGGTGCCATTGTAGATCGGTTTGGCTGTTGTTGGAATTTTAACTCTAAGTGGAGTTTAGTAAGGCTGTAACTTAGTTGTAAAGTAAACTTGCAACTTAACAGTAGCGTTATCACGAGTTGGTTTGCAACATAACCTAAATCAATCGAAGAACTCATGGGAAGCTTGGTTATCTCCAACAAGCACTTTACTCACTATTGCTCTGTTCATTGCAAGGAAGATTAACTTCATTTGTTCTTCCTCCAATATCGTAAACTTTATTAGATCTAGGTAGCTTATGATTATGTAAAGCTTGATTAGGTTATTGGTTGATGTTTAGTTGTGTTAGTATAAAGCATGAAATTCCTATGTTTGGATTAATGCTATAATAATATATGAGTGAGCTATGAAATTGTAACAATTCCTAATGTTAATGTTATGTATTTTGCTTGACCATAGCCACCTATGAGAGGGACTCAAAAGTTCCGAAAGCTTATTCCCAAGAAGTCCAAAAATGAATGAACCCCCATATATAGCTTCACTAATCCTTATCGATTCTCATGTGATGGGTTCATGGCCTTAAATCTCAAGGACTTAGATACAGTACATTACCAAGGATAGAAAGTCAATTCCTCTACACCCCAAATCTAAAGTAGAAAAAAGTATGAGAAACCTTAGAAATTGTAAGTAATTGGAAGATCGTCTTGAAATTTTCTTAGATCTTAGGAAGAAATTGATATGTGAGGCTATAAGAAGACTAGTTTTGGAAATATCATTGTTCCCTTGAAATCTCTCATCATAATATTCTTAAAACAATAATCTTTTTTCGTGTTCCTTCCCTTTAATGAAAAGGTAGAACTTTTTAGGAGGGAGTTTTTGACATTGAGGGGAAATATGATCAATATGGACATTAATGAAAGGATCATGGTCATAGGTAACGAGGCCAATGTTGATGTGTTGCTTTTGCTTCATTAGACAAAAATTGGTTAGTAAGGTACTAAAGTTTGTAAGCACTAGAGTTTATGCTAACCTGACTACTCGAATACCTAAGTTAGTATAGTGATGAAGGAGAGTAAAACTCTAATACAGCAAGCGAAAGTGAACAATCAAAAGTCCTATACCTTGGGGCTTTATCTCTTTTTTTATAAAAGATGAAACTAAGCTTTACTTGGAGTGGGCTTAGCCTATGATGTGCCTAAGAGCTCAATAATCACTAAGTCTTACCATAAGAGTAGTAATAGGAGCTTAATAATCACTAGGTCTTACTGTAGGGAGTAATAACCACATAGGTCCTTCAAGATATCAAAGAAAATGAAGATAGAAGGGTCAGGAAACATAGTAACTTCCGTAAGGCTACTCAAAGGATATGATGCACCAACAAACATGAAATGACTCAACTCTTCACTTGATACAACTCATAAGCTAATGTTAAGGTCCACTCATTACTACTCTCAAGCTACCTAACAAGATTAGATATAAAAATATTTATTAAGTGTAACATATATGGTGATTGTAGCTACAACAAAAGGACTATTTATAGTAAGTTCTTTAGGGCAACAATACAAATAAGGAAAATTGTGTAAAAGACAATGAAGAAAGAGATTCTTAGTATGTACGAAAAAGCATAAATATGAAAAATGATGAAAAGGAATGTGGTACAAATGTTAGAAAAGTAACAGACAGGTGGCAGCCTATCAGTAGGTTCATATTGGGGAATCTTAAGGTGTAGCTAAGTTGTATTGAAGTTGTGAATGCTACTGACAAATGGCACTTAGAGTTGTCAATGCGAATAAAGGACAATGCTATTCAATAGGCCAAATGTGTAAAGCATGGCATGTAGTGGCCTTAGCCTTGGCCTTAGCACTTAATAGGTCAGCCTTGGCACTTGTAATTTCTATAGGTTGGAAAAGGAAGGCTTAGTGTATAGTTACCTCGGGTATGACACTTGGTAAGTCAACCTCGGCATCTAAGTGGTTGGTGACTAAACAAGATTGAAAGTAGAGAAGAATGTATTCGAATTGGGGCCTTAAAGAGTTCACCCATAACTCTTTCATATATAAGAGCTTATCCCCAATAGGCTGCTGTGAGAGTATCCACCTCACAAGAGGTTGTAGGCCCTATAGTGGGTATGAGTAAAGCATCTAAAGGTCAGCAATCTATCAGTTCCTTAGGCTTGTTGAAGATTTTCCCTTAAATATTGGTCTTATTTTCCTTTGGGCACATAGGGCATTAAGTTAGCAATGTTGAAAGCAGAAGATACTCAATATCCTTCGAGTAGCTCAAGCTCACAGGCATTATTAATGACACGCCAAAGGATCTTAAAAGGTCCATCTGACCTGGGAGATAGCTTATTTATCCTCTTCCCTAGAAATCTCTTCTTGCTAAGGTGGATATAAATAAGGTCTCCTAGGTTGTAAATGACTAGTCGCTGTCCTCAACTTCCTTGTTCTTTTTATCGGCTATTATCTTGGCTAGTTGCTTAACAACCTTTTGATGTAGTTTCTGAAACTCCTTAGTTTGTTGCAAGCTTGATTGACTTTCTCCTTGGGAGGTTAGGCTGATAACCGTGTCTAATGGTAAGTTTAAGTTAAGTCCATAGACGACCTCAAAAGGTAACCTTCCTATCGAACTATGAATGGAGTGATTATATGCAAACTCAATGATGGGTAAGCATAAATCCCGATCATGTAGATTCTTCCCAATAATAACTTGAAGCATGTTGCCTACTGTTCTGTTCATAACTTCCGCATCGATGTCTATTTGGGGATGGCAAGAAGTACTAAACATAAGCTTAATGTCGAGCTTCTTCTAGCTTCTTCCATAGGGTTCTCTAGAAGAAGCTCATGAACTTTGAATTACAATCAAATACAATACTCCTTGGTACTCCATGCAACCGCACGATATCCTACAAAAAAAGTTTAGCAACAAATAAAGCATCATTAGTTTTGTGGTAGGGAATGGAGTAGCTCATTTTGTTGAACCAATTGACCACCGCCATAATAGAATCTTGTCTCTACGATGTTCTAGGTAAGCTAAGCATAAAATCTATGCTCAAATCAGTCGATGGTCGTTCTGGTATGGGTAGAGGTGTATACTCTCCATGTGATTCCTTTCTTCCTTTAAGTTGTTTACACACCTTGCTATGCTTAAGAACTTTATGCGCATACTTTATTATCCCAAACCAAAGTAGTCAACTAAGCCTCCAGCAAGGGCTTTTCAAATAAGTAATTCCCTAGTAAACCCACTCAGCACACAAATTTGTCTCCTTTCATAAGAAATCCATGGCTTAAATCGAACCCATCCACTACACCTCCTAGATTGTATTTGGCCACTAAGGGTCTAAAATATGGATCATACTCATATTAATCGGGTAGGGTGTCGAACCCAAGTATCTTAGCCTGTAAAGTGGTAATAAGAACATGTCGACGAGAAAGTACGTTAACTACGGTGTTGGTACTCCCCTTCTTGTATCTAATGACTTAGCAAAAAGCTTCTAGGTATTCAACCCATTTAGCATAGCATCAAGAAAGTTTTTTGTTGTCTTCTAAGATGTTCGAAATGAATCTTTGATAAAATAAAGCTAGACCATGAAAACTCCTTACTTTGATAGCACTAGTTGGTGTTGGTTATGTGAGAATAGCTTAAATTTTCTCATCATCAACTTTAATAACTCCCTCAAAAACAACATAACTAAGGAATATAACCTTGTTTTGGCATAACACACACTTCTTTAAATTGCTGAGTAACTACTTAGCATTGAGGATATCAAACTAAGATCTTAAGTAGATGACATGGGAAATGAGGTCGGCACTATGTACCAAAATATCATCAAAGTACATAACAATGCATTTACCAATCAACAACTTCAAGACATGATTCATGAGCAGCATAAATGTGTTCGATGCATTTGTAAGACTAAATGGCATTGCCACTACTCAAATAGATTGTCCTTCATTTTGAAAGTAGTTTTTCACTTATCTCTATGTCTCATTTATATCTAGTGGTAACCACTCTTCAAATCAATCTTCGAAAATACTCACGCAACATGCAACTCATTAAGCATATCATCCAATGATGGGATCGGACATCGGTATTTGAAAGTGATTTTGTTGATTGCTTAGTTATCAATGTATATTCTGCATGAGCCATCTTTCTTTAGTACAAAGACACTAGGTATAGTATTGGGCCTTATGCTCTCTCGGAAATATCCTCATTTAATCAACTCATTAACTTGTTTCTTTAGCTTAACCACCTGCTCAGGGTTGATTCTATAAGTAAGTTGGTTAAGCAGAGCAACTCTAGGCTGGTGGTCAATGTAATGCTCTATCCCTTTAACGGGTAGTAATCCTTTCGGTAACTTAGTTGGAAATTGGTTAGCATACTCTTAAAGTAATGTCTACACCTCAATAAGTAACTTTCAACTCAATAAGTCTCTTAACTAACAAGAGTATACACTCTTCCAACTTAACCTCTTTAGAAAATTAGGCTCAAGAAATCACTAAGAACTTCCTTTGCAATGATCTAGTAATCTTCTCTTATGACTCCTGGACCTCTTTAGGCCTCATTAGGGTTGGTATGACCTTCTTTCTATCCTTTTGAAACATATAGGTGTTCCTATATCTATCATCTAGTACTCTTAAATAACATAGCTAAGGTTGGCTAAGTAATATGTATGAAGTAAACATAGGTAAGACATCATACAACACATTATCCTTATATTTATCACCAATATCAATCGACACTTTAACTTGCTTGGCCACAAGTAAACCTCCCTTCCCATTTATGCAATGAATCTTGTATAGCTTAAGGTGAGGGTAGGTTGGTAATTTTAGGTCCTTCACACCCCTTAAGCTATTACATTGGTATAACTACTCCCATCAATGATCAAAGCACACGGCTTGCATTCACTTAGTAATTTGTATGTAAGAGGTTCTCCCTCTGCTCATTCTCGTTAAAGATAAAGATATTGAGAGATCATTGTATGACCATAGAGTACTCAACTCCCATTTTAGGTGGGGTTACGGCATCGAAGTCTTCTTAAAATTCACTTAACAATTAACATCCACCTCTTCTTCACCTTTACTAGCACTTTCTACCTCAAACTGGGGTTTGTCTCCCTTGATTGTCATAACATGTCAGTTTAGGCATTGACTAGCCATGTATCCAAAACCAAGATACTTGAAATACTTAATCTATCGAATCTTCCTTCTAAGTTCTGACCTTGATCTTTCTTGACCTTAGGTTCCTCTTCCTGACTCTTACCTTAGCCATCATTAGGTCTACTCGACATCTAACCTTGGCAATGCACTTCAAAACTATATTGAGCTCAATCATATCTGGTTGGACTTGACATACCAATCTTGCTTGGCAAGCTAGGTCGGCTGCTTGGCACTTGGCTGAGCTAACTTCTTCTTTGCCATTTTGCACTTTGGGCTACTTAAATGGTTTCATCTAAACTTCTTCACTTTTGCACCTTTACTATATTACTAATCTTAGTCTTCAGCTTAGAAATGAACTTCGCTATTGTTTGCACCTTAGGTTCTTTAACATGATAATGATCATCAGCAATTAAAACTCTTAGACATACTCATAAACAAGTTGACTACCTTGTTTGAGTTCTTGAAGGTATCGAAAGGTGTCTTGCTCATAGTGTTTTACGATAAACCTACTGTAAACCCTACTTTTAGTGGGCCTAAGATTTGAGTACGAGTACTTTCCGAACATTCCCAAAGATCAACTAGACCAAAAACTTAAGTTTATATTTAGAAACGAATTAAATTTTTCCAATCCAAAAACCAATTTTCGATAAAACCCGACCTTGAAGAATTGTAAGCTCTAAAGTTACTTAAAACCCTAAACCCTAAAATAATTAAGGAATTTTAACCCTAAGTAATTAGTCAATAATTTAATTTGAATAATTTCATTTAACTTTAGAAAATTTCACAATTTTATGGGAATCGAATCATAAATTACGAAACAATGCAAAATGAAAACACTAAAACAACTTCTTATAAGTCCATGCCCCTATCTTTATGTATAAATTTCACACATAAATAAGTAGACTAACCAATTACCTTAGATAACTTATCAATTTAGACTTGGAATCATTTATCAATTGATAACTTATCAAAATCTAGTGATAAGACAATTTCCTTATCACCCCTTCACTTATACTACATATGGACAATTTTTCACAAGATTTTATAAGCTTAACTTTAATAAATGAGACAAGACCACTCCATGGCCCAAAAAGACTTTAAATGGAAGATTTGGACAAGGGAGAAAGGGGGGCCATGCTCTTATCTTTCAACCATCAATCACTTTCTCTTACACATCACTATTCACCCCTTAATGCTTACATCATCAATAGTTGTAATTGTTGACTTTTGTATAAGCTACAAGACAACACTTTCAAGATATTTAAACACTCATTCTCTCTCCATTCAAACCGGCCACTTTCTCCACTTTTTCTCTCACTTTCAATTTCACTTTCACTTCATCTTTCTCCTATTTGAAACAAACATAAAAGGGAGAAACCATCTTACCCCACAAAATCAACTTTTCTTCCATTTTCCAACTTCACTCATGGCTAATTTCCTTCTTGTTATTGTGTTACTTTCTTTCACCATCTAAGATTTTTTTTGAGCCATTAGAACCTTCTATAAACCCCATTCCAAAAGACCAAAAGATTCGGGTTCCAAAAAGTTGCAAAAGAGGAAGCGAAGTTGAGAGCTTAAGTGGAACCTTTGTGCACCACCACCATATTTTGCTTTAAAGACGAGTAAGTATTTCTTGTGATTGTGGGTTAGTGATTATGATTAGGAGACTTTGATTTCTTGAAGATATAAGAAAGGTTTAAGTTATCATAACACCAAAAATCATTTTATGAAGCAAATCATGAAACCTTAACATGAAGTTGAAGCATGAGTCTATAAAGTTGGTATTTTGCGAAGACACTTATTCAACACTTTGAATAGAAGATTTTAAGTTGAGAAATCCTTGAAACAAAAACTTAAATGGAGGATGAGCATGCTGGACGTGAGGGTTCCACAGTCATTTGGATGTTGATTTTGTTTCCATTAAGTTAAACGTGCTCAAATCTAAACTTAAGTTAAGGAAAAATTCATTACATGAAGTTTTATGAAGAAACCAACTTTGTATGATATAAGCTATGACATGGAGGTTGTGTTAAGTATAAGATCTTTTATTTATTTGTGTGGATCATGAGTTAAAGGATCATCTTATGGAAGAAAACATAAGTTAAGATTTAGATACAAGTAGTTTAAGTGCATAATCTACCACCTAAACTTAAGGAAATTATGAAACAAGTTGAAAAACCAAGCAAGAATCCCTTGGAATCATCATGAACAGATCTGGAACATGAGAAAAAGAAGCTTAAAAATATGAAAAAATTGAATGAACAAAGTGAAAAGACCAACCAAAGCAAGTATGGTAAGCATACAAAGCCTAAAACTCAAAACCGAGACTAAAACTCTCAAAATAAGTCTAGAACTCTAAGTTGGTCCTTCAAGGAAATTCTGACCAGCACCTTAAAGTATCAAGAGAGGTTGTTTTGAAGCCTATAAGAAATCCACCTAAGGCCCCATAAGCCCACCAAAGTCACTAACTTTAGTTTGAACAAAAAATAAGCCCATTTGACAACTTAAGCCCACTAAAGGGCCCATGAATTGGATGTTAGCCGTAGGAATACAAATCAAAGTTGCAAATCTGATCTCAAGGAGTATTTTAAGCTTAGGATAAAATCTTAAGACCAAGCCCAAAGGATTTCTCAAGTTATCAAAAAGCCCATTTACCATACAAGGCCCAAAAGCACCCCAACACATGAGGAACGCTACTGTTCTGACCCATGGATAGAATTTTATACCTCATTTCAAAAATCTAACCTCACCATACTAATGTACACTTGAAAAAGATGAAGATTGACTATAAGATCATAAAAATCGGATTTAAAACTAAAAGGTTATATGAGATTGAACTTTAGGCAAAAACGGGGAAAAAACTAGACAAAAGTATAACTTAAGGAAAAATTTACTTAGTTTCTAAGTTTATTTCAATCTCTTATAAATATTATTTCAATGACCAGGGGATACCGTGTATGGAGACGACTTTCCTCCAGATTACATTGACTGATCCACATGGTAGAGTGAGTAAATTCCCGATGACTCTTTACTTGATTGTGCTTATAGTATAGATGCACCTAAACTTATATATATAAATTTGGATGCTTGTGGGATATGAGAGATGCATGTGTATGGATTTATGGATGAATGTGATGACTTATTAATTATATATATAATAATGGGAATTGTTTGTATTAATATATACATGTGAATTGTATAGAATGAAATTGTTTGATCACCCTAAAAATCGAGTTAATCACTCATACGATTAAGAAATCAAAATGAATCATACATTCCCTATATTGCATACAGATAACAATGACTGCCGCTTCACGTAGAAGATGGGAAGGGACTCACAGGAATACAAGTTTCCTGTAGGATTGGGCACTAGCTATGCCATCATATATATTAAGTCTCTGTCTTAAGCTGATAGGCTTACTAGGCACTGGGAGACGCCAACCGTCGGCTAGGGACCGAGTCTTGTGGCTTCTGCTTAGGGCGTGTGTTTGTGGACTGTGGGGGCCACCACATTGCTAGGCTTAGGATTTTAAAAGATATGATTTGATTTTGGTAAAAGAAGTATACATATATATATATAGAGAGAGAGATTTTTGTTTTGGCATAAGCACGATAGTGCAAATAAAATAAAACCCAAGGTCTAAAACCCGGATTTTGGTTTAGGTCGGTTAATTGTCTCCAAACTCTGACTTTAAGGGGAGTAATTCTGAGTTGTATGCAGTTGCTAGGTCACTGCATGCGTTGTTTGGTATACTGATTGTTCATGCATTCATATGATTATGCATCTAATAAATTTCTGTCATATGGTATGACGAGGGGGTTTATCTCACTAAGCTTAAGCTTATACCCCTATAGATTTTTATTGATGCAGGAAAACCTCTTCACAAATTCGGGCCGAGGCATGCCCATGGTAAGTCTCATGTAGGGACGGGTTAGAACGATCAGAGAGCGAAGAGGACTTTTTGTAATAGAATTATAGACGTTTAAATACTTTTGTGTTTTTACTCATAACACAGATTTAATTCAGTTCCATTATGAACTGCATTTGTTTGTAATATTTTTTTTTGGGTCCCACAAGCCCACACAATTAGCTAAATTATAACAAAGAAGAAATTTTAGTTAAATTACTCTATATTACTGGTCTATGGGCCTAGTAATAACATACAGTAGAAGGAGCCTTATGTAACGAAAGGCCTATGATCGGCAAGGGGGTTAATAATAGACCTTTATATGGTACACAGTGACCTACTGCGACAACGATACTGTTGGGTCGTGATACCTATTTCTCAAAACTCTCTTCATTTCGTTCTATATTTAGATTTCTCATCGAGCTCCTTAATGTACATTCTGTAACTTCTCCACTACATTGTTACATACCCAGAAAATTTCAGTATAGCTACTTAAATACAAGCAGTGTCTTCATAATCATAAAAATCGAATATCTTTTAAATCTTCCCCTCCCATTACAAGTAGTCATCAATACTACCAAACCCATGAATGCATAGAATCTACACTTTAAGATACTCGACTCTTTTGGGAGCATGGAACTTATGCTCTTCTAACCCATTGTACTACTCTTCCTCCTCAACTTCATCTAACTCAAGTCTTCTTATCGTAACTCTATCTACATGTTGGGGTAGAGCTAGGTTTACATTAATTGTTTCGAGTTCTCAATTCTTACCTACCTATCTCTAAGTCTTTCTTACGGCTTAGTCTCTACTGCCCTCTTTACAAAAAAAGCCAAATTGGCCATAATGGCAATAATGTCTTATATTTGATCGTCAATAGCTTATAAGGTTTGTTGGGTAATACAACTACGACCAATCCTGTAGCGACCCTAGGAGGGGCCTAGTAGTATTGTCTAAAATTTTCATATCACGTATGCACCCATGATAAGAAAATCACCTTGCAAGTCAAAGATTATAAGACTCTAAATAGTTATTTACTAGAGTCTTCAATTTTAGTTCATTGACTCATTATATAATATAAATAATTATGGATATCTTTTTTTTTTCACAATTCCTCAGAACCGTATAGAATCGGTATCCCCTACTAAAATAGTGAAATAAGATAGACAATTCCAGAAAATTCTAAACTTACTAAAGATACTAAACTTAATTGAGACATTAGTCATTTTTCGGAGCATTCCAAATTAACTACACAACCTTTTGCATCATACTGATTCAATGGTAGTACTTTGCACTCGATTCCTATCCCATTCCCAACTATCGATCAACCTGCAAGGAAAAGAACTGTTAATTGAGACATTAGTCATTTTTCGGAGCATTCCAAATTAACTACACAACCTTTTGCATCATACTGATTCAATGGTAGTACTTTGCACTCGATTCCTATCCCATTCCCAACTATCGATCAACCTGCAAGGAAAAGAACTGTTGGGGTGTAAGCTTACACTTAGTGAGATAATTACCCTCATCAATACCTATGACAAAAATTTATTAGATGCATAATCATATAAATGCATGAACAATCAGTATGTCATACAATGCATGTAGTGACCTAGGAACTCCATACAACTCAAAATTATGTCCCCTATAGTCGGGATTTAGAGATAATTAACCGACCCAAACCAAAATCCGGGTTCTAGACCTTAGGTTTTAATTCATTAGCACTATTGTGCTTAAGTCAAAATAGAACTATGTATATATATACATATATATATTTTCATTACCAAATAGTAAATCATATTTTCAAAATCTCAAGTCTAGCGGTATGGTGGCTTCCGCAATCTACAAACACACGCCCGAAGCAGAAGCCGTAAGACTCGGCTCCTCGCCAATGGTTAGCGTCTCCCAAGGCCTAGTAAGCCCATCAGCTTAGGATAGAGACTTAATATATATGATGATATAGGTAGTACCCAATCCTACAGGAGGCACGTCCTCCTGTGAGTCCCTTTCCATCTTCTGTGTGAAGTGGCAATCGGTGTTATCCGTATACAGTATGGGGAATGCATGATTCATTTTGATTTCTTCATCGTATAAGTGATTAACTCAATTTTCAAAGTGATCAAACAATTTCATTCCATACAATTTACATGTATAAATTAGTACAAACAATTCCCATTATTATATATAATTAACAAGTCATCGCATTCATCTACAAATTCATAGACATGCATTTCCCATATCCCAGAAGCATCTAAATTTATATATCTACGTTTAAGTGCATCTATTCTACAAGCAAAATCAAGTAAAGAGTTATCAGGAATTTACTCACTCAGCCATACAAATCAATCAAAATAATCCGGGATAAATCATCTCCTAAAAGCTGGGTCCCCCGGACATAGCAAATACAATACTATAAGGATTTGAAATAAAACCTAGAAAACTAAGCTAAAACCCTATAAGTTATACTTTTGACTTGGTTTCATAATTTTTTTCCTAGTTTTACTTAAAAGTTCAATCGTGTATAACTTTCTCATTTTCAATTCGATTTTTATGATCTTATAGTCAACCTTCATCATTTTTTAGTGTACTTTAACGTAGTGAAGTTAGATTTTCAAAATGAGGTATGCAAATCTATCCATGAGTCAGAACAGCAGCGATCTTCATGTTTTGGAGTACTTTTGGGCCTTGTTTAGTAAATGGGCTTTCTGATAACTTGAGAAATCCTTTGGGCTTGGTCTTAAGATTTTATCCTAAGCTCAAAATACTCCTTGAGATCAGATTTACAACTTTGATTTATACTTCTAAGGCTAACAAGCACTTCATGGGCTCTTTAGTGGGCTTAAGTTGTCAAATAGGCTTGTTTTTGGTTCAAACTAAAGTTAGTGACTTTGGTGGGCTTATAGAGCCTTAGTGGATTTCTTAGGGGCTTTAAAACAACCTCTCTTAATGTTTTAAAGTGCTGTTCAGAATTTTATTGAAGGCCCAACTTAGAGTTCTAGGCTTGTTTTCAGAGTTTTAGGCTTGGTTTTGAGTTTTAGACTTTGTATACTTACTATACTTGCTTTAGTTGATCTTTTCACTTTGTTCATTTACTTTTATCATATTTTTAAGTGTCTTTTACCCATGTTCCAAATCTAGTCATGATTATTCCAAGGGGTTCTCACTTGGTTTTTCAAATTGTATCATCATTTCCTTGAGTTTAAGTATTAGATCTTGCACTTAAACTACTTGTATCTAAATCTTTACTTAAATTTTCTTCCGTAAGATGATTCTTTAACCCATGCTTCACACAAAGAAATAAGAGATCTTACACTTATTACAACTTCCATATCATGGCTCATGTCAAATAAGGTTGATTTCTTCATAAAAGCTTCGTCTAATGAATTTTCCTGTACCTAAGGTTAGGTTTGAGCATCTTTAACTTAATAGAAATAGAAATAACATCTAAATGGCTTCCATGTACTCCACATCCAGCATGATGTCTCCTCATTCATGTACACATAACTTAAAATCTTCCATTCTAAGTTTTAAACATATATCTTTACATAACACCAACTTAGCATGCTCATAATTCAACTTTCATGTAAAGGGGTTCACGAGCTTACTTCTTAAGGTGGTCTAGCTATTTTATCATCTTATAATCATGCTAATATCTTCATAAAAACATTGTCCCCTAATATGTAACACTAAACCACTAACACAAAGAAACAACTTACACGTCCTAAAAGCGTAGAAACGATGGTTGTGCAACTAAGTACCATTTTATGTTTCTTGTTTTTTCTCCTTCTTCTTGCAAGCTCCTTTAGAACTAGAGTCTTGATCTTTGAAGTGGGGCTTTGAGGATATTTTAAAATTCCTAAAAGTGGTTTTTGAAGTTGACAAATAGGGGGCATAAAATAAAGCTCGGTGCTGTGAGTATGGAAGCAAAAATGGTGGTGGCAATGTTGGGATTTTGTAGAGTTTGATTTCTTCTTTTGATTTGTGTTTAAAGTGAGAGAAAAGGAAGTGAAAATGAGAGTGAAAGAAGGAGAGAGTGGCAGATTTTTTAATGAGAAAAGAAGTGTGTGTAAGAAGCTTTAATTAATTGTCTTGTTGCTTACATAAAAGTCAACAATTGCAACTACTAATGATATAAGCATTAAGGAGTGAATAGTGGTGTGTAAGAGAAAGTGATTGATGGTTGAAAGATAAGAGTATGGCCCCTCTTTTCTCCTTGTTCAAATCTGTCATTCAATGTCCTTTGGGGTCATGGAATGGTCTTATCTTATTTAATGAAGTTGAGCATGTGAAATCTTGTGAAAAATTATCCATATGTAGTATAAGTGAAGGGGTAATAAGGAAAATGTCTTATCACTAGATTTCAATAAGTTATCAATTGATAAGTGATTCCAAATCTCAATTAATAAGTTATCTAAAGTGATCGGTTGGTCTGTTTATTAATGTATAAGGCTTAGACATGAAGATAAAGGTATGGTCTTATAGGAAATTGTTTTAGGGTTTTTATCTTACATTGTTTTGTAATTTATGATTCGATTCCTATAAAATTGTGAAATTTTCTAAATTTGAATGAAATTATTCAAATTAAATTATTGATTAATTACTTAGGGTTAAAATTCCTTAATTATTTTAGGATTTAGGGTTTTAAGTGACTTTAGAGCTCGTAGTTCTTCAAGCTCAGGTTTTATCGATTATTGATTTTTGAATTGGAAAAATTTGATTTGTTTTTAAATGTAAACCTAAATTCTTAGTTTTGTTGATCCTTGAGAACGTTTGAATAGTACTTTTAATTGAATCATGGGCCCACTAAAAGTAGGGTTTATACTTATCAATTGATAAGCTATTTAGGATGATTGATTGATTTATTTATTCATGTGCACAAATCTTATATAAGAAGATAGGGAGATTGTCTTATATAAAATTATTTTGGAGTTTGTCTCTTAAATTGATTTATAAGTTTCGATTTAATTCTTATAAAATTATGAAAATTTCTAAAGTTGAATAAAATTATTCAAATTAAATTCTTAATTAGCCGCTTAAAATTATGAAAATTTCTAAAGTTGAATAAAATTATTCAAATTAAATTCTTAATTAGCCACTTAGGGTTATAAGTTCTTAATTGTTTTAGTGCTTTGGGTTTAAAGTCTATGGTTCTCGTATTCGAGCTTTATCGATAATAGGGTTTCGAATTGGAAAATTAAATTTGTTTTTAAATGTAAGCTTGAATTCTTAGCTTAGTTTATCCTTGGGAATATTTGGGAAGTGTTCTTAGTTGAATCACAAGTTCGCTAAAATGTAAGGTTTACAACTTATCCATATATAATAAGGCTTATAAGTGAAAATAAGGAAATTGTTTTATATCAAATTCTTTTAGGGTTTGGTTGTCAAATTAATTTGTAGGTTATGATTTACCTCTTAAGAAATTTTAGAGTTTTCTAAAGTTGAATAAAATTTATTAAAATTATATTTTTAATTATTTATTTAGGGCTATAAGTCCTTGATTATCCCAAGGTTTAGGGTTCGAGTAAATTTATGTATCTTTTAGAGTTCAAGTAAGATTATGTATGTTTTAGGGTTTTTCACCAACTTGGGAATAACTTACTTCAACTTGGGAATAACTTACTTACACTTAGGAGCTTAAGGATTAATTGGCTTAATTATTTAGGAATACCGCTTTATTACGCAACATACATATATATCATATGATAGATTAAGCAAAGAGAAGGAAATTGCTTAATAATATATTAATATATATACATATTATGGAGCTACTTATGTACACAAGTAAAATAATTTTTATAAATTTATTAATTTATTCCTTTAACTAGCTTAGTTTTGTTATTTATTATTACTTGAAATAATCCTTAATTCGTTTGTTATCAATTGTATATGATCTCACAAAATTATTGATAATTTTATTGATTTATGGCTTTTCAACTATTAAGATAACTTTATAGAGTTTCTAAAAGTTTTTATGATTTGATATTTACGGTTTTTGCTAAGTTTAGGTTTACATTTTTAAAAGTACGCATATGTAGGGATTGGGGTTTTTCTGTATATTAGGGTTTTCAAATCATATAATAGTGTCTTTCAAGTTCGTTTTAAGTTCCAAGTTTAAAATTTTAGTCAGTTTTCATTTTATGTGATTTTGTCGACTTAGGAAAATATTTACGATATTCGAGTCTGACACCATATTTAGAAAGTTAAATTTACAGAGTCTACAAATAGCATTACTCTTAGCATCATTAATCTTTCCTTGAACACTAGGATTCAACATTGCTTAATATAAACTTCAGAAAGTTAACTATTCAACAAGAGATTCTCATACAACTTCGACAATACGACTTGTCACAATGACTTAAGAAGTTGCTCTATTTTCTGCTTGAGAAATACAGTATAAAAGAACAAATACACTAGCAGCAACTACTTCAACAATAAGCTTTCGATAGCAACCTCAGGCTCTGATACTAGAATTATATGATATGCCTAGTAGCTTAATAATCACTAGGTCATACTATAGGGAGTAGTAACCATGTAGGTCCTTTGAGATATTGAAGAAAATGAGGATGGAAGGGTTAGCAAATACAGTAGCTTCTATGAGACTACTCGAAGGATATGATGCACCAATGAACAGGACATTACTCACCAATGAAAAAGAATAAGAATACTTGGAGAAGGGCATCTCATAAGAATAAGAATATTCATTAAATGTAAGGTATATAATGATTGTGGCTACAATAAAAGGACCATTTATAGTAAGTCATTTAGGGTAACAATAAAAATAAGAAAAATTACACAATAGATAATGAAAAAAGAGATTCCTAATACGTATGAAAAATGGTACATATGACAAATGATAAAAAGGAACATAGTACAAATGTCAAAAAAGTAATAGACAGGTGGTAACCTGTCAATAGGTTCATTTTAAGGAATCTTAGGGCATAGTGACTAAGTTGTATTGAAGTTGTGGCTATTGTTGATGAATGACACTTAAAGTTCTTGAGACTAATAAAGGATAATGCTATTCGGTAGGTCGAATGAGTAAAGCGCCATGTGTAATGGCCTCGGCACTTGTCATTTCATAGGTTAGAAGAGGAGGGCTCGGTGTGCAATGACCTTAAGCACGACACTCGATAGATGTAACGACTCTAGGAGGGGCCTAGTAGTATTGCCTAAAATTTCTATATCACATGTATACTCATGATAAGAAAATCGCCTTGCAAGTTAGAGATTGCAAGACTCTAAATAGTTATTTGTTAAAGTCTTCAATTTTAGTTCATTAACTCATTATATAATATAAATAATTATAGATATCCATTTTTCCACTATTCCTCATAACCGTGGAGAATTGGTATCCCCTACTAAAATAGTGAAATAAGATAGAAAATTCTAGAAAATTCTAAACTTACTAAAGATACTAAACTTAATTGAGACATTAGTCATTTTTCGGATCATTCCGAATTAACTACACAAGCTTTTCATCAAATTGATTCAATGGTAGCACTCTGCACTTGATTCCTATCCCATTCCCAACTATCGATCAACCTACAAAGAAAAGAACTATTGGGGTGTAAGCTTATGCTTAGTAAGATAATTACCCTTATCAATACCACATGACAAAAATTTATTAGATGTACAATCATATGAATGCATGAACAATCAGTATGCCGAACAAGCATGCAGTGACCTAGAAACTGCATACGACTCAGAATTATGCTCCCTAAAGCCGGGGTTTGGAGGTAATTAATCGACTCAAACCGAAATCCGGGTTTTAAACCTTGGGTTTTATTTCATTTGCACTATCGTACTCATGTCAAAACAAAACTCTCTCTCTCTCTCTTTATATATATATATATATATGTATACTTCCTTTAACAAAATCAAATCATATCTTTTAAAATCCCAAGTCTAGCAGTATGGTGGCCCCCGCAGTCCATAAACATACGCTTTAAGTAGAAGCCACAAGACTCTGCCCCTTGCCGATGGTTAACGTCTCCTAGCGCCTTGTAAGCCCATCAGCTTAGGACAGGGGCTCAATATATATGATGACATAACTAATGCCCAATCCTGTAGGAAACTCATATTCCTGTAAGTCCATTCCCATCTTCTACGTGAAGTAGTAGTCGGTGTTATCCATATAAAATATGGGGAATGCATGACTCATTTTGATTTCTTAATCGTATAAGTGATTAACTCGATTTTTAAGGTGATCAAACAATTTCATTTCATATAATTCACATGTATATATTAATACAAACAATTCCCATTATTATATATATAATTAACAAGTCATCACATTCATCCATAAATCCATACACATGCATCTCCCATAGCCCATAAGCATCCAAATATATATATATATAAGTTTAGGTACATCTATCTATAAGCACAATCAAGTAAAGAGTCTTCAAGAATTTACTCACTCTACCATATGGGTCAGTCAAAGTAATCTAGAGGCAAGTCGTCTCCATACACGGTATCCCCTGGTCATCGAAATAATATTTATAAGAGATTAAAATAAACTTAGGGAACTAAGTAAATTTTTCCTTAAGTTATACTTTTGTCTAGTTTTCAAAATTTTTCTCGGTTTTTGCCTAAAGTTCAATCGCATATAACTTTTTCATTTTAAATCTGATTCTTATGATCTTATAGTCAATCTTCATCTTTTTTTAGTGTACTTTAATGTGGTGAGGTTAGATTTTGGAAATGAGGTATAAAATTCTATCCATGGGTCAGAACACTAGTGTTCCTCATGTGTTGGGGTGCTTTTGGTCCTTGTATGGTAAGTATGCTTTTGGCCTCAACATTCAAGTGGTCTTTGCCACTTCATTCCAATCCCTTAAGGTTGCATTCCAATGGGTAGCTTAGCAACTAACTAAGATCCTTTTGTTGGTCTTTGTTCAAATTTCATAGCAAAGATATTTTAATAAATTGCTTATATTGTTTGATTCTTACTCTCCATCTAATTATGCAGTTGTTCAGATAAGGGTTAAACTCCTTAATTGAAATGTGTATGGCAAATTATGCTTCAAAAAGATATGTCTATATAAGTTTTCAAGTATGGTTCTTTAGACAAAATTGATTAACCCTTAGGCTTTGGTTGTAGTGATTAGGCCATTAGACTCGAAATCCATCAGTTACCATAGGTTTCTTAAAGGTTTTCCCTCAAACCTTATTGATATTTCATTTGCAACATAAGGTGTTTAAGTAGCAATATTGAACACCACTAAAGTCTATAGTATTCGAATAGATCAACTTGTATGCATTGTCATTAACTTGTTGTAGAATGTTAAATGGACCATCTACTCCAAGAGATAATTTTGAAGCCAGTTATGTTGGAAATAGTTATTCAACCTAAACAAAAATGCCTTGGTTATAGAATGACTTATCTTGTAAAACAATTCCCTTGTTCTTGATACTTTGCAATTTGTCTCTTGAGATGGTCTAACAATTTTTAGTATGTCTCCTAAATTTCTTATGTTTTTTCTCCTTCACCCTAGCTATCACCTTATGTACTAAGAAAGGGAAGTCTTGGGTGTTGTAATCATATACTGCCTCAAACGTAGTCTTCCTATTGAGCATACACTAACAATTGTTAGTTTTTTCTACTTAAGGTAAACAATGATCCTCATCTTTAAGATTTCTTTGACCATGGCTCTAAAAGGCACTACTAAAGTTCACCTTACAACCTTTATTTAGACATTTGTCTATAGATGGGATATAATACGAATTAGATGTTTTATAAATATTTTCATCACAAAGTTTTTTAAAACTAACTTAAGCTTTCGATATCTTTGTTAGATACAATGCTATGAGGAGCTCTATGATGCCAGTTGATGTAATACAGGAAAAGGTTAGCAATAAAATAAGCATAATTTGTATTATGGTTATGCAAAAAGTAAGCTAATTTACTAAACCTATGAACAATAATCATTATGGAGTCTCATTCTCTTTGTATCTTAAGTAAGCTTAGAATAATATTGATGCTCACATTAGTCTAAGGTTGTGATGAAATGTGCAAGGGCATGTATAGTCACCGAGCTTCCCTTATACTCTTAACCTTTCCACCATTTGGTGTACGTTTCTCATTCGTCTTAACTAAAAGAAATGTTCTTTTAAGACCTCTATTGTCTTCATCTCACCAACATTTTCTTGCTGATGCTTTAGCATAAGCCCCTCTTACTAAAATTTCTCTTACATATCCACTAGGATTATATAATTTCTCCAATTTAAATAACTTACAATCAGATACATGATATCCATTGATTGCAATTCTTTGCTTATACATTGTAATAATAGAAGTAAACAGTTCATTATTAATATACTTTTTTGTGATTAATCCAAACATTAACAACCTTGCATGTAAAAACTAAATAAGTACATGCCTCTAAGGTAGTACATTATATACTACATTTTCTTAGATTTGATGACGTGAGCAAATGATTATAAGATTACAACTCATCTGGCGTACCTCCTTAACAATATACTATGTTGCTTCAATAGTTTTAATGACTCATGGTCACTATAGATAACAAACTCTATGGATGATAAATAGTGTTGCCACACTAGTACGTACAAATCATGATCATATACTAATTAGTTCAATATCAACAATCTTAGTTTACCATTGAACTATATTATGAGTTAAATCTTCTACATCAACATTATACTACTATACTAGCTCCTCATGCATCCCCTTAAACTCTTAAATTTTTACTTGACTACTACTTCTATTTGTTGCCTTTACTTAGCTTTCCTCACCTTGTATGTTACAACAAGAGTCTTTTCTAACTATTATTGACCCTCTTAACTTACTTCATTGCATCCACTTGGGTTCTCCTACTATATGTAACCTATAATCATGATACTACCCCTAAATCGAGGTAAATTAGGAAGACTCAACTTTGCTTGAGTAGCTAGTGGTTGGTGGGGGATGCATTTGCATTTTTCACTTTACCTTAATCACTAGTTTTATAATATATTCTAAAGTAGTATACTATTACAACTACACTACACTGAAAAGCTATAATCTAATAGGGAATGGGCCGTAATTGGCTCTTATGTCTCATTTATTTCATAGTATATGAAATGTGTCTTAAATTTGTTAACATAATCTTCTACCTTAAGTTTCCTTACCTTAATGTTTGAAGCTTTAAAAACATTTACAATAGATAATATTCCAATACAAACTATTATATATCACCCTTTTTCATCCATCTCCATGTACTAGTTATCTCTACTTAATCTTTATGCCTCTATGTTCTCTAATTCTGCCACTACAGTCCGGCATACTTAATATTGATAGCTTATTTTGGTTATGGGCCCTAGCACTCCGAGGAATGCATGAGAAGAAAAACTTGCTTGTCTTTTGACCCTAAAAAGACCCATCGCAAGCCATGTCATTGGATGCAAGGGATTAGCTAAAAAAGGAGTAAGGAGTTACCATTCTAAACTTGTTTATCCTTCCTATTTAAACCTTAGAAGCCTTGAAAATAAGAAAGAGAAAAAAAAAATAAGTGACTCACAAAATTCCCAAATGATTTTTCTTTAGAAAATTAGCGTCACATTTTCTCCAAGCTAATTTAAGCATTGAAATGGCCATGCAGGGGGCAACCTCTAACACCACTTTGAGTTCACATATGTTACCTCAACAGGCTTAATCTAACTCTATGAGTTAAACAATATTTTGGAGTTGAGTCCACAAACCATTCAATGACAGTTAAATGCTAACACTTAGTAAATTCTATAACTACAAAGCCAACTTTGCTGAATTATCACAACACTCATGGGCTTTTCTACTCGATGCATATAATTTAGGAACTTATCTAGTGAACTACTACCTCAAAACAATGAGATTTTTAGTTTGATCATATCAATCCCCCTATTTGATCACTCTCAACTTGCTCCTTACCCAATCACTCTCATATAAAATTTACATTATTAGTTGTTTGATTTAATCCCATTTAATTGGCTGACAACATATTCCTTTAATTACCTTATGCTCCTCATCATTCGCTCAAGTGTGCCAAAATATTCCTCATGGTTTTAAATCATTTAACTACTACTCGCACTCATAATTCCCTTTTCATCATCTCTAAGAAGAAATTGTAGTCCTGTTTTTCATTCTTTTGTTCAACATTTTTGCAATATTAAGCAAATTTGGAAGCAATTTCAATTAAACACTAACTAAATACTATAAATAAACCATAAGCATGAATAATCAACCATAAATTAAATCCCATGACTACCATGTGTGAGTATAATACAACGGAGGGAATCAATGTTTTGAAGTAAGTTCAAATAAAAGATTAACTTTTCAAAAATTTTAATTAAGAGATCAATATTTAACAAAGTGATTTAAATAAAAGATTAATATTTCATAAAGTAGTTTAAACAATTTTATGTATTGGCTACAATAAATCTCTCATTTGAATCACTTTGTGAAATGTTGATTTCTTATTTAAACTCTTTTAAACATTTATTTTTTAGTTGAACTTATCTCTAAATGCTTATCCCTTCTATTGTAATTCTCCACTACATGTCAAACCTTAAACTTTCACTACAACAATGTCAGACATTAAAAAATTTGCAACTACCTTTCCTTTAATACCAACTATGATTTTCTTAGAAACTTTTATCAATATCAATCACAATAATGAAATTAAAAAATTAAATTTTCATTTGATATTTGAAATAAAAATCAATATGGAAAATTCTAATGTATGTTACATGGTATCTATTAAACTTAGATATTCCTAGTTTGTTATGATGCAAAAAATAGGACTAACCTTATATTCACTATAATCAAGGGATTGATAAGAATGGCTAAATTTTCACAATTCTTAGTGAGTTTGTATTATTTTAGTTCTTAATATGTCAAAATAACAGTGAAATGTAAATCGAGTCATTGAGGGCAAGTAATTAAATGAACAAATAAATTATAAAAGCATGTCTATGGCTAAATGAGCCATTTCAGTGATGGTTTTGAAATCCTAACAAAGGCTTACGATTATTTATATATTCTCAAAAGCTATGGGGATTTTAAGTCATCTTTTAGAAATTTGTAGATTTATTTGAATCTAATCAATAATTTAGGAGATTTATTAGCAATCATCCTTACCTAAAATGTTGTATTAAGTTAATATTAAAGCTAAAATTGACCAAGATCTTTGTAGTCAAGTGGTACAAATAATGATGTTCCAATGGCGATAGGTCGAGTTCGATTCCCTCCTTCCCATAATTGTTGTAATAGTATTTGGTAAAAAAAAAAAAGAGTAGTAATGAGTAGACGAATTTATCATAATTTCATAATCTTTCGAAAAGGTTGCACTTATCTTTGCTCATATTTCTATAATGATAAGCATTCTAAATGCTTTATTTAAAATTTTGGATTAGAAGTAACTCTTAAAATCTTCTCAACTAAAATACTTTGAGAATCAAATTAAAGAGAGATAATGAAGTAAATACGCCTCATAGTTTGTAATAATAAATTAACCAATGGATTTATTTGAATACATATCATTGAAAGATATATGTGCATGGTGCAATCCTTCTCACTTGAGTTACAATGGACTCTTAAGTAAACCTAGATCACAAGATTATAAACAAGAAAAAAGAAGGGAAATGTATACTTTTAGACCTTAGTGTTTGCTTACTTATTTATTTAAGTTCTCAATTTTTTTTTTCCTTTTATTTAAGCACTCAATATTTTTGAAAGCTTACCAAAATAGGATTTCTATTAAACTCTTGAAATTTTCTTCAAATTTGTTACATATAGTAGTGTCAATTTGGTCTCTAATAATTAATTTAATAATTATAATATTTAATTGTTTAACATATAAAAAATAATATGAGGTACATTTAATTAAACGATAAAAAATGATTAAAACAAACAAAACAAAAAAACTTAGAGAAAGAACTTAAAAATTTGTTTAAACCCTATCCACCTTGATTGACTATCTTGAGGCTAATTAAAAGTTGATACAAGTTTAAGATGGATGGAAAAATTAATGGATTTAACGGAGCTCTTGAAAACATAAAAAGAAAAAACATTAACAGCTCAAATAGGATGGTAGGTAAACATTGAGGAATAAAAGTGTATTTCCCAAAAAAGAAACTCTAAACTTGTGTTGTAGCCATGACTGAGGAGAAGAGATAAGGGGTCTTCCTCTAATTCTTTTTCTTCCTTTATTGATTTTGATCTAAAAAAAGCCCTGATTTAATCAATCCCTTGTGAATTTAGAGATTTTAAACATGAATGAACTAAGGCTCTTAAGAAATCTTGAAGTTTAGAGGGAGTTGTATGAGAAGGTAAAATATTACCCCTTCAGTTTCAATTTTATTTTAGATTTAAGCACTAATTAAATATTCTTACAAATATTAAAGTGGTTGAAAATTGATTGGATCAATGGGATAGTACATAAGAATATGTGATAATGGGGGTTTTCAAATCACGTCAAGGTAGGAATTCAAATCTATTATGACAACTAATTAATGGAAAATCAAAATCCTATTTTAGGTGATAATCAATTAGGACATTTAAGGTTTTTGCAAGGGAACTTGAAAGTTTATGGATCTATAGTAATTTCGGTGAGTGGCACATACATGTGATCTAGTTCGTCCACATATCAAATTAAGGTAAACATCTTACTTCATAGTTAGAAATTTATTAATTATGAATATATGGGTCATAATATTGAATCATGTGAAAGATGAGGAATTTGGGGAATAATACAAGTTGATCTTTGGAAATTGTTTCAAGGAAGTTTGATTATGTTATGTGATTAATCATGTTTTGAAGTTATAATCAATTGATAATATATAGTGAAATGGAACTCTTATAATCCATAAATCATTGGTTCATTATTGTTATTAAGAGTAATTGATGGACAACTTAAGTATTGATGAATTAAATATATGTATGAGTTCGAAAGTTTGCTGATTAAAATCTAAAGATTCGTATAATTGGTGTAGTTTGAATCAATTGATTTATTCCGTTAGTGTTAAAAGGTAAAAAAAGGAATTTCCAAAAAGAAAGGAGTTATTATTATAAATATAAAAGTATATCCATAAAAATAGGAGAAAATATATATAACTCCCCTAAATTTTGATTTAAATATAGATTAACTTCCTAAATTTTGATAAATTGTCAAATACCTTCATAGATTATAAATAACCTCCTTAAATTTTAATTTTGTTATGTAAATACTCCATAAATTTTTCAAAATATACTTTAAAATCTCTTAAACTTTGGCTATAGTGGGGTTATTTTTAATTAAAAAAAAATGTCTTTAATGTTGCCAATATATTAAAGTTTAGGGGGTCTTAAAGTATACTTTAAGAGTTATTTGCAATTTCCAAAAAAAAAAAATTGCAATATAAAATAGTTGTTTTGAGAATCAATTATTTGAATTTAAAGTCGTGTAAAAAAAATAAAGAAAAAACCCATCTTTGAGTGGTAAACTAGCCTTAAATGGGAGGTCAATCAATATCTTTTATAGCTAGATGACTAATAGAAAGAAGGATAATAAATCAACCCTTGTAAGCTAGTTTATCTTTCCCTTATGTGTGATACATGTATGTGTGTGTGTGTTTCTATATATATACACATACAAACACCCCATGGTGTAATGGGTTCAAGTGGTTGTCATTTGGGTTAGAAGTTAATTAATTTGTTATCTATTCCCTTAAGTTAGGTTACATAAAATAGTTAGAAGTTTAGAGTCTTCCTTAAGACTAAACTCTTACGTATTTAATCAAAATCATATATCAAGGTTGTGGTTATAGTATAATTTATGTTTAGATATATGATGAAAATGTTCGTATATATTGTTTTAGGTTTTAAGTATTCAGTGGATTCATAGTTATTAGTTAGTCAAGAGTTAGGTATGTAACTGACTAGTTGCTTCTCTATACACGTTAAGGGTTGATAATAATGAACCTAATATGAAGTGAAAACCCTTATTGCATGTTGCGTATACTTAAGAGATGCTAAGTTAATCCAAGATGTCTAATGATAGATATCTACTAAGCGATTAGTAAAATTTCACTAGTTATCAAGCGGTCCTATATGGAAGGATTTGGTTAGTTAGGTGTAGATAATATTAGTGGGTTGTTGACCTTAGTGACATCATGAATTAGGTTAATACATCGAGAAAAAGCTCTACATGCATTATATTATTAATAGCTTTAGGATGGCTTTATGGACATTTGTTGTGATATCATGTCCCATATAGATTGTTAAAGAGATTTATATTGGTTTATATGGTTATGATGGTGAATATTTTCTCAACACTTGGGTCAAGTGGTTGGAAAGAATCAATTAGTATTTATTGACATAATTATTTACTACTTTTAGCCTAATTCTTTATAAAAGGAATTTGCACTAACCTTCTATCAGTAGGCAAATGATTCTAGGATTGTTTTGGCCTTCTTTATAGAAGAGGTCCAAGTTGAAGTGTGTCGTTAAGGTATGATTCTAGACATACTTCTAAGATAACCTATAATTTGTGAATGGTAGAAATAAATTGAATCGTATACTAAAAAAAGAAAAAGAAGTGCACCAAAATTGTGTTGTCTTGCGATGTTGGAGGTGGAAGGATGGCCTGGTAATGGGGGAAGAAGGTGGTTAGAGGGTTTGTGTGGTAAGGGTAGAAGGTGGGGTGAAAGGGATAGATTATGACACCAAGTCCTATGTAGATTTTTGGTGAGAATTTATATTGATTTATAAGATCTTGATGGTAAGTATTTTATAGACACTAATTAGATGCTTTTCCATCAAGTGATTGAAAAAAGCCTAGTAATTTTTATTGATTTAATTATTTACAACCTTTAGTCTGGACGTTACATCTCTAGTAGACTAACACTTGATCATTGATTAAGTATTGTCTTAGGATGATAAGGCTATTTGTGTTGTTGTTGGTTCCATATGGAGAGATTATAGGAGTCGTAAGTTAGGCAAAACTTAGGGATGCTTAAGGTTGTATGCTTATTCAGGTTAACTAAGATAATTCAATTGTTTTGCTACAAGAAGTTATGTATGTTTTTTATGTTCCGGATGGCATGTGTATATGATTGTACCACTATGTACAGAGCGTTAATTCACCTTTCACTGAATTTTTTCCACCTAACACTACAGATGATTGGAGTTGTATACAAATATAGACTACAGACCTTGGTTAAGGACTAGCATTGGGTACTGAAGAATCTTGATGAGTTTATGCTGTTTTATCAGTGTGATTAGTCAGTAATTTAATATCTTATATTTTAGAGTTGTAAAGTATGAAAAAAAAAGATATTTAATGTGAAATATTGGAATAATTGTTGAATATTTATATATTATGGATATTTAACATTTTCTGTCTTAATGTACTTGTACTGTAGTATGAATATGTAACAGACTATTTATATCTCTTGATTTCAGAGCATAATATTAACTATATGAGAGACTGGCTGTATCTCTAATTTCAGATACTCACAAGAGAGGGGGGAAAAAAAAGCTTCGGACAATAAGGCGTAAGCCTACTATGACTCCAAAACATTTATAAGCTATTTATAGACCATATGATTACTTCAATACTACCATTCAATTTATCTACATTTCGATATCGTTGGTAACTTCCTTAATGTTCCCTATCCTTTTTGCTGAGGTGCATACCTCCAAGTGACCAAATCACAAAAATCAAGTTTTGGCTTGATATCCTGTTTAGGTCCATTGCGTTTTTCTTTTTTCTTTTTTTTCTTTTTTTCATCTGGTTCTTGGCTCAAAATATAAACAAGTAACCATTGTCTACTTAGAATAACGGATGGCCACAGTGAAACAAAAGTAAAATTTCAGTGCTAAAAGTGTCGCCATTGTTACCTTATTTCATCAATTCCTAATTTCACCCACTTATAGTTATATGCTGTCTTCTTATTAAAAAAAATATAATAAATAATACACATTATATATACAAAACTTATAAATATCAATAACATGTTTATAATTAAAAAAAAATTATCAAATCAATTATTAAATATGATCTGTATATATTATATATATATTTTATTAGTATTTACACAAATAATATATAACAAGTCGCATATATTACCAATTGAATCTCTTCTTATCTCGTTAACTCCAAATCTATTTGCCAAATAGACAAAGAATGCCATTAAACTTGAACCTCTCAATATTTATACAACTATACTACACAGTATTCTTGACAGCACCTATTAATATTTGAAAGCAGCAAAATCATTCTTACCAACTAATATTAAAACTAATTGAGGACATTTGATGCTGAATAAACCAACCATGATTACTATAGATTTCTCTCTCACAAGGTACCAGCCATGCACTGTGGGACTCAGACGTAAAAAAATAAACACACGTCTATACACATTTCACTTCAATAATTCATGAAGAAACGTAAATGAGTTGTCATTGAAATATCGCTTGTTTCGCTGTCCACTCCTCAACAGTTGTGTTCTTTAGCCATTTTCATCACTTTCTTGTTTGTCATTTTCCTCTTACTCGTAAACTCCCTCTCTTCACCGAATAACTTCTCTTCTAATGCAAACTCAACGCACAAAACCTCGTCAAACTAATCTCATGCACTTGTCTTCGGTAACAAGTGACATAAGATTAGAGAAGTGTCTCTAGAAGTAACATATTAGAAGCTTTAGTTTTCTTATTTGGCATTGCAAAGTTCGTAGGTCAGAACAGTTTCTGGTATCTTAATTGCAACATGGCATGTTTTCAACAGACCCATGTTTCCGGTCTGTGTTTGGGGGGTTGAGTTTCTGTTTCCGTTGTGATGAAAGGTAAGAAGAAGACAAGTGAGAGTTTGGAGTGTAACTAGTTGTGTCTGAGAAGTCATATAATATAGCAGTTTCCGGAGATTGGTGTTTCTGACTTGTGAGTCTGAGTCTGAGACCCCGGTTCATCTCTCCAACCCATCTTGCTACTTCTTTGTTTTGTTTTACTCAAGAGTTCAATGATATGGTCTGTCTGTGTTTAGTAAAAGTTGTCTTGTTTTGTTTTTAATGAAATAACGGCTATTTTGTGACTATTTGTTTCTTATAGATGATGGCATTTGAAGGGTCTAGAGAGAGTAAAAAGGTGCAGTTTAAAATGTCTTCAATGCATAAGCGTTCAAAGAGGCGATTGAAGATGCCTGTTTTATCCCATTTTAGTGCTTCTTCCTCCCCCACAACTTTTGGAACAACGTCCAAGTTAGTTTACTTGAATTAACTTAGTTTCTTTTAAGCTAATTTTAATTACATGGACAAGACAAGGTACTTTAATGAAAGGAAAACAAGTTATTCTAGGTTATGTTTCCATGACCTTGCTTGTCCCTAAATATGTTTCTTTGAGAAATGTTGTGGTGTACTTAAAGTGGCGAAGTTTCCTCGTTTTGTTTGTACTAGGAGGAGAGTGAACTACAAAACTAGTTGTTTCGACAATTTCTGTATTTGTATATCAAAAGGATGAAAAGGCCACTTGGTGACTTGAGAATTTGCTTTCTTCCATCTATGAATATTGATAGCTTGTGTATATTTCAATGCAATGGCAGCTTTCCTGGAAAGGAAGGAGTTGAGGAAGATAGTTTGAATGTCCCTGGAGAAGCTTCACCACGAATAAAGCTGGTAAAATGTCCTTTCGTTACTCCTTTCCTCATTTTCTTTCAACAAAAGATGGAAAAGAAGGATCTTTATATCCCATGTGACATCATGTTGATCATTCATAGAAATTGTTTTTCATGCAACAGGATATGGGTGATGTTGCTGACTCTGCTAAACCTACAATGAAACTGTCCCCTAATATGAAATTCCATAACTCCTTGAAGCAAGAGGTTTGGTCTGAATCTGAAAATTCATACTTAAATGTCACTTTGCGTAATTTTACTAACTCCTTCCATTACAATGCTTATGCAGATTTTTCAGCTTGAGAAAAGATTACAGGATCAACTAGTGGAGCGCCGTGCTCTGGAAGCAGCACTGGGCTTTAGGAGCTCCAGTAGTGGTGATGAAAGTGAAATTTCAATGTCAAAGGTGAAAAACTAGCATATTCATGAAATTCCGTTTAAACTTTCCTCTACAAATCTTCTTTCTAAAAACTAAACATCGCTTTGATGTTTCTAAACTTTTGTTTGAGTGATCGTTTCTACAAAGGCACATTTGAAATTTTCCGTGTAAATGCAGCCCGCAACAGAGCTAATCAAGGAAATAGCTGTATTAGAATTGGAAGTAGTTCATTTGGAACAGTATCTTCTCTCCTTGTATAGGATGGCATTTGATCAACAAGTACCTTCAGTATCTTCATCCTTTAAGGATAACAGAGTGTTAACAAAGCTGGATAGCCCACGAGGAAGTGTCTTGGCAACTCCTCGATGCATTGTATTAAAGGCGGAAAATTTTGCAGCACAACCTGTCTCCGAGTTATTTGAAGATAATTGGAAGGACTCAGATGGAAGAGATAAAAATGAGAAGCTCTTTGATCCAGATGTTAATCGTTGCCAATCATCTATAACACAACTTTCAGGCTTTTCAAGAGAGACTTCTCCTGCAGTAGCATCGATGGATGCATCTATACATGCTTGTCATTCCCAACCATTGTCCTTGACAGAGGCAAGTTTTAATGCATAACTGTTTCTCTCTGATTTTCCTCCCTAATCTCCAGCCGTACATAAGTTTAGTATGCCATTCTTATCGCTTTATTTATGAAGAATCACCACTCCTTTGCTCCTGGTCTCTTACGTCATTGAAATCAAATAACTATGTCACCTCTTCTTTCTTCTGTCTTTTGTTATTTTTTGTTTCATGTCATTCTTTTTTCCGGCCAAATTTCATGTCATTCGATATTGATTACTTCTGCTGCTTGCCCTAACATATAACTATATTATTCTCTAGGTATCTGATTGATTGGCAGGAATACTGATGAGATAGGAAATCATGTCTCTTTCCAAGAATTTTTCTTTTTTTTTACCGATTTTAAATTTTGGCTGTCTTTCAACAGTATGCATCAAACCCTGCCCCGAAAGTCATCAGCTTAGCAGAGCATCTTGGTGCACGCATTTCAGATCACGTTCCAGAAACAGCAAACAAGATATCTGAGGACATGATTAAGTGCATGTCTGCTATATATTCCAAGCTTGCAGAAGCTCCAGAGATACGGAATGGCCTGTCATCTCCTAATTCATCACTGTCATCGTTGAGTGGGTTCTCTCCTCGGGACCATCATGATATGTGGAGTGCGGGGTTTAGAAATAATTCCTCGTTTGAGCAGCGATTACATAATCCCTTTCATGTGGAGGGACTTAAAGAGTTCAGTGGACCATATAGCACTATGGTTGAAGTGACCTGTCTATATAAAGATAGCCAAAAACTGGCGGATATTGAAGATTTGCTTCAAGACTTCAGGTGAGACTTCCTTTCATAAACTATTCAGATGAGAAAAACTATGACTAGGTGGGCTCACGATTATCTAATTTTATTGACGTACGTATATGTTTTACTGTAAATGTTTCTTTTTCTTTTTTTTTCTTTTTAACCTTTTCCCAATATTTGTTACAATGTAGAATCGTAAAACATTACTATGATAATGTCAAGAGGTTGAGATTACCATAGTTTTTAGCGGCAAGTGATAGTCTGGGATAGAGGTTGCTGTTCATGTCACCATGGGAATAGAAAACTGAAAGAATGATTTCCTTTTTTTTTTTTTTTTTTTGGGTGGGGTTGGGGGTTTGGGAGAGAGATGAGTTCTTTTTATCTGTCGTTGGTCATTAATCACAGCTATTAGCTACTACTATTACCTTCCACCACCAACATATCGCTAAAAACCAATGCTATCTGCAATCTTTTGAGACTACAATGATAGTATTTGACAATTGCACATCTTTGATTATAAGGGTACTATAGAAAAGGATCCCAAAAACATTTCCTGTGAAACAAACGCACCTGCTGGTTTGTTAGGTGTTCGCCTGCCTTTTTGTTTCAGGGTGCTTATTTGTCGGTTAGAAGAAATTGAACCCAGGAAGTTGAAGCACGAAGAGAAATTAGCCTTTTGGATCAACATCCATAATGCTCTTGTCATGCATGTAATGTGGCTCTTATCAGCTCTGTGTTTGCTTTCCGACAGTCAGTATCTGTTCTGATGTCTCACATTGTCAAATCCGGATTTTCATATGCTGTTACATACTATAGGCATTTTTAGCTTATGGGATTCCACGAAGCAATCTGAAAAGGACGCTTCTTCTCTTGAAGGTAATGATGACATCACTGATTTTATTTGAAAGAGAAAATGATTATTATAACAGATCCAGTCCGAAAAAAAAAACTTGCCATCTCAGGCAGCCTACAACGTTGGAGGTCATACAATCAGCGCAGGCACAATACAAAGTTCCATTCTGCGGTGCTGTATGCCTCGTCCGGGACAGGTAGATTTCAAAACACGAGTTTCTCGAAAGTTTTTACCCATGAAGAAATTTAAACTATAGAAGAGTAAGAATTGTTTGGGCCCCTAACATAATGATGATGAGATTTTTGATTATCCAGTGGCTTCGCTTGTTGCTTTCCTCAAGGACAAAGTTCAAAACTGGAGATGAACGACAAGCTTATACAATAGAGCACCCAGAATCTCTCCTGCACTTTGCACTCTGTTGTGGAAACCACTCTGATCCTGCGGTATTGAATATTTGTATAGTTGATGCTACACAACTGTTCCTTTCTTTAGCATATGCATCTAATCGTAATGTTTTTCAGGTTCGTATATATACCCCAAAGAAAGTATTCCAAGAGATGGAAACCGCAAAAGAAGAGTATATTCGAGCAACCTTTGGTATCCGCAAGGGCCACAAGATCCTATTGCCTAAGATAGTAGAGTCATTTAAAAAGGAATCAGGGTTATGCCAAACAGGAATGATGGAAATGATTCAACAATCACTGCCGGGCTCTCTCCAGAAGAGCTTGAAGAAGCACCAGCTTGCTAAAGGCCACAAGTCAATTGAGTGGATCCCTCACAACTTTAGTTTTCGATATCTGATATCGAAAGAGCTCGTGAAGTGATCTATTATTCTTGTTGTCTGAGGTCGTTTCCGTTTCTGTTTTTGTTTGACATTGCTCCTGGTACAGCTTACGAAGAGGCAATGTAGGGATTTGCTAAAGAAGTTGTAGGCATTTTGTAAATGTGTAACATATGGTAGCATATTCAATGCATCGAGCTAGTTTTATGCGATCGCAATAGATGCACTAATTGTTTGACCATGAACTCCTTGAAATGGGTTGTATCATCAGAACATGTGTTGATTGTTAATGACTCTTTACATTTTTGTATCGGACTTGGTTTATTTTTAAGATGACTCAGATAGAATTGATCAAGGATGTAAGCAAGCACCTCTCAAGAGAGTCCAATTCTACATTTTATATAAAAACTAGAATGTGGGTTCGAACGTATTTCATTCTCAAAACAGTATTCGTTCCATTTGACCTTTGCGCGACAAAATAAGATCATACGCAGAAAACCAGTTTGTCTAACTCCCATTTTCTAGTGCTACTTCTAGCTAACCAGTTTACCGGTATTAGATATCCAATGGAGTTTCTATCTCTCCATTTTATTACTGGCAGAGACATATACCCCGCTGTCATGCCAACTACTTTTGTTAAGTGGCCAAAATATAATTAATACATATAAACATACGATGACTTCTATTCATGTTATGACTGTTATGAAGGCATCCAAATCCATTAGTGCAACTGCTAATCTATTAACTATTTTTGACGGTGTAAAAGGGCATAAGGAAAGTCCAACCTTTCGATGACTTGTAAATATGTTGACTGCTAGAAGCGTAACACATTGAGAATGGTGCGTTGTCCCTTTATGAGATGAATTACTATATTCTACATTCAAAAAATTGTTGTCCTATATGGTTGACATGTACACACTATCATCTTCATATATACTATTACATTACGAATAAAAAAAAGTCATAATGATCCTATTATGTAAACTAATTTAAAATAAAAGTTGACCTCACAATTGTTTTTATAAATATAACCTATATAAGACATAACCAAGTCAAAGAGCTTAAAGTGCTCAGTTTAGCATCTGTTATAAATAAAACCCATAGTATACCTTTCCAAAACAATTGTTCAAGATGATTTATAGTACAATTCTTAATTTCATAATAATATTTTCATCAGTATTTTCACATCAAAAGTTCCAATTTTGGTAACATCGATACATGAAACACATCATGATATCCATACAAACTTGGACGTAAAGTAATCTAGTATGCTACATTTACTATTCTCTCCAATACTTTAAAAGGTCCAACATATCAAGAACTTAGTTTTCCTGTGGTATTAAATTGTTTAAATCCTCTAAATGAATTTGTTTTAACAAACACCTAATCTCTTACTGTGAATTCCACAATTCTTTTCAAATCAACCCAACTTTTATAGCGATCATGTACTACTTTCATTCTCTGTCGTATCAACTTCACCTTCTCATTCATCTAGTAGATCATGTCAAGTCCTATCGTTACATCTTGATCACTTTCCTAATAATATGGTGATCTATATTTCCTTCTATATAAAGCTTTATATAGAATCATTTGTATAGTTACTTGATAATTACTATTATAAGAAAATTCTACCAATGATAGATATTGATCCTAATCAACACTGAAATCTAAAATACATCCCCTTAACACTTCTTCTAATATTTGAATGGTTCTTTCCGATTGTCTATTAAATTGGGGATGATAGGTCATACTAAATTGTAGTTATGTAACCAAAGAACAGTGTACGCTTTCTAAGAATTTCGATACAAAACGACCATCTTTATCTGATACGATACTCATCGGTACATTATGTAATCTAACAATCTACTACACATATGATCAAGCTAACTTTTCCATTGAATCACCAATTTGATAGGATAAGAAATGAGCACTCTTTGTTCACCTACATATTATGACCTACTCTTTTCCTTAAGAGTCTTACTACAAAATTCATGGTTATATAATCCCTTTTCCATTAGGGTATTTCTAATGGTTATAGCAAACTAATGGGTCATTGATGTTCGACCTTCACCTGTTGACATGTAGTACGTCCTACTACATACTATGCTATATTCTTCTTCATACCTCTCCACCAAAATAATACTTTTAAGTCATGGTACATTTTACTTCCACCAAGGTGTAAGGTATAACCAGTAATATGTACCTCATCCATGTTCTCCTTCTTAAACTTTAAGTCATGGGGTACACAAACTCTATTTTCATATCTTAACACTACTTCTGCATTAATTCGAAAATTGGGCACATTACTTGTTGAGCCTGGTTTTTCACCCTCCTGGTTCCTTTTATAAAATTAGGTCTTCTCTAAACCAATCAGTACTAAACCCTACTCGTTTAATATTGACATTCAACTAGAGTTTAAAGAAGATCATTTTTTCTAACTTGAAAAAATTTGGAGTTGCCACCCGATTAGAATCGAGAAAAAGGATTAAGTTATAACCAATTTGGTGGATTGGTTATAAATTAGCTATCGATCTATCGATTAAAAAACCAATTTGTAAAACGGCTTTTTTGAAAGCTAAAGATTTAGGTCCGAAGGCTATTTCATTAAACCCCAAACGAGTATTACTTTTTAACTTTACGAATTTAACTTCGCTTTTCAAATATACCCTTTTTAATTTCTAAAAACATCTAATTATGACATATGCGACTAATTAATTAATTTACATAAATATCTAAAAATGGAAAAAATAAAACTTTTTATATTTTAAGTCGCCTTATACTTGCGTACGGGTGCCTATGTACCCACTATTCAGGATCAGATTTCCGTAGTTCGTTTATAAAAAACTTTAGCAGGTGGTTTGATTTTAATTTTTGAAAAAGGATCGTATTTACGTTTTTACCCAGTTCAATTTATTTAAGGAAATTCTTTTAAAGGGTCCTAATTAGTGTTTTATTTTTTAAAACTCTAAAATAGTCCTAATTTGGAAAAATGTTTATTTAATTTCATTTATTTTTAGAAAGCTTAATTTTTCTAAGTGACAAAAAGGAATCATAATCTTTTTATTTGCCTATTTATTTTTATTTTATTTATTTCATATATTATTTTTTTTCTCTTTTCTTAATTTATTCATCACTTATCACTTATTACTTATTTAATAAAATAAAACAAAATTACCTTCTTCTTTTTTTCTTTTTTCCTTTTTTTTTCTTCTTTTCTTTTTTTTTCTTATTATTAGTATTTTCTATTACATTTAAACAAACCAAATAAAAATAAATAAATAAAACAATAAAAATAAATAAAAGAAAAAGCTTCGGACGAATTCGGATGCACGGGTCGGACCTAGGCGAGTTGGGCAGGTTAAATCGGGTCAGCTCCACTGGTTTCGGGTCGAGCTTCAATGCTTTCGACAGCAACAGTGGCAGAGGGCTATTCGAGTAGTTTTGGTGGCCAAAGTGAGGGGGTGAGGAGTTTTTTGTAAGTTTTGGATTGAGAATAGGGAGGGTAGGCCGAGTGCTGTAGCTTGGGGTAGTCGTTCGATGGTTATCGAAAGTGGCGATCGGCGGTGGTGCTTGGGCAGCGTTGTTAGGGGATACGGTGAAGGTTGAGGAAAGTTATATTCGAGAGCTAATGGAGTGGTGATCACGGCCGTAGTGGTAGGCTCAAACAAGAGAGATGTGAGGAGAGAGAAAATGAGCTAGAGAGAGAAAGAGAATCGCGAGAGAGAAGAAGAGCTTGAGAGTTGATTCTAAAGCTTGAGGATACCTCTCCTGCTCATTGACTTCCCTATTTATACTTGAATTTCAAACCAGCAACAAAGGAAAGCTCTGATTGAAGTTAATGGGAATGGTCGAATTTTCAATTTTTTTTTCCAATCTTTGAAGCTCAATTTGAATGCATAATTAACTGTACTTTGACGTATTTTCTGTACTAATTCATAGTAGGCTCTGTCTAGTATGAGATTGATGCAAGAAACCATGAGCCAATGTGTGGAATTTGTGTAGAAATGGAGCCTATTTCTTATTTTTTGTGTTTTTTTCCTATTTTCTTATGTTTTTCTAAAATTCCTATTTTTCTAAATTTCTTCATTCATTTTTTGGGGGGCTTTCTTTAATTTTCTATTTTTTTAAACTTTTTTTAATTTAAGACCCTATAGGCCAATTTGAAAAATAAAAGGAAGAAAAAATTAAGTGTCTACATCACTCATATTCAACTTTCTTTAATTTCCTTCAAAATTAAATCCTCATCTTACCGCAATTTAATCCTTTCTAATAATGTTGTTTATACTGTCAAGTTCATTAAATGCACATTAGTTTCATGCCATTTGAATCCAGTCCTCAAATTCTCAAATTCCTAGATCAACTCACATTGCGTGGGGAGTAGGGAAGCCACTTGCTCATAATTTTTATAACTTGGTGCATCTACTACTACATTAGCTTTGCTAAGGTAGTAATTGATAATCAAATCATAATCTTTGATCAGCTCCAGCCATCGCCTTTGTCGTAAGTCTAACTCCTTATAAGTAAAGAAGTATTTCATACTCTTGTCATCCATATAAATTTCACAATACTATCCATAAAGGTAATGCCTCCAAATTTTTAAAGCAAAGATTACAACTGCTAATTTAAGATCAGGCATCAGACAATTCCTTCCATGAAGCCTTAATTTTCTTAACGCATATGCCACGATTTCACCATCCTGCATCAATACACAACCTAGTTCATTCTAGGAAGCATAACTATATAAAAAAATATGGTTTACATGGATCTAGTAAAGTAAGTATTAGAGTTGAAATCAGATGGTCTTTTAAATCTTGGAAACTTTGCCTACACTCTTCACTCAACTCAAACTTAACATCCTTTTATATCAACTTACTTAAAGGTCTTGTTAACTTAGAGATGTCCTTTGTAAACCATTCATAGTATCTTACCATTCTAAGGAAGCTTCACACTTCTAAAACTACAGTTGGTTGTTTCCACTTAACTACAGCTTTACTACTGCATGTCTTAAGAATAAAATTTTGTCTAACCAAAATCACGTCTACTCCATTTTGTATATGATTTTGATGCATCTTTGAGTTAGGACACACAAAGAGGTACCATAATGAAGTGAACCCAAAAAAAAAACAAAGAACAAGCTAGCAAAGTCCGGGTAGCTATTGAATGGATATAATGCACCACTTGATCTTACTCAGCCTATAAGTGGTCGAATATGACTCACTAGTTCGAGCTGAAGAGTTACTCTCCATTACTCATAGCTAAAGGGAATAAATAAGAGTTGAAGAATAATAAGAATACTAAAGTTACCTAAAGGAAACATCAATAATTTTTATATTGATCAGTTGGGTATCTACATACAAGTAAGTAAGGGTTTATATACCTATCCATTGGGGCTACTTTACATGTATGAAATGATAAAAAAGATATCCTTACAATTAGGTTACATAGGATATATTAAAAAGGGTAAAAGAGACAAAGAATAATTAATACAAAAAGAAGGAATCATTATGAAATGTTGTGTTAGAAAATACATGTCACTTGGTGGCTAAATAAGAGAAATACAATACAAAGTAAGCGGAAGCAGAAAAACATTTACAATCAAGGGCTGACCAGATTTGAATTAGGTCGAAGGTCAATCAATCCTGTAAAGAAGCCAACTACATTGGCGTCAAATGTTTGTAATCAGTCCAGTAACTCGACTCAAATAGTCTAAAGCTATCTTGTGAAATAAGATACTGTTTTTGGCAGGAGCTGATCCAACACATGTGAGGATCTGATAGCTAGCTTGGTAGGAGATCAGTTTCAAACAGGAATCCTTATCTCTAATATGGCTTGAAGCTAGTATTCTTTGCACGAGTTCTTAAAGTCGTTTAAATCAGCCTCTTATGATCAGTTTAGGGGGCTAATTCCTATCATCTGCTTAAGGGTAAAAAATATTTGCCCTCAAATCTAGAGTAACCTCTGCTCCTTCCTTTGGAGAACTTATAGGGTCTTCTCTACTGGTTGGTAAGGAACTAGATTGGACACATTGAAAGTGAGGGAAACACCATAGTTGTCAGGTAACTCAATTTGGTAGGTATTGCGGTTAACTTTCTTTAAGGCCTTGAATGGACCATCAGTTCAAAGAGATAGTTTACTCTATCTCAAGTATGGGGAATCATTCTCGATTGAGGTAGATCTAAACTAATTCTCCTAGCTGGAAAGTGACAGTTTAACTAATCTCATGCTGTTTATTATTAAACTTGGTGATCTTCTTAGTTACAGATTGTTGTAGTTCATGTAACCCTTAGGCTCAGTCAACTCCAGATTGACTCTTTTAAGTAGCTATTGGGGTACTGATCATATTAAAGGGAATTGTAGGTTTAAGTCCAAAGACCACCTAAAATGGGGTCTTCTCAGTAGTGTTGTGGATAGTTTAGTTGTATGCAAACTTCACAACTGGTAAGCACAAATCCTAATCCCTTATGTTCTTTCCCACAACAGCTTTGATTAGATTGCCTAGCATCTTATTTATTACTTCAATCTGGCCATTAGTTTAAGGGTAGCTACTAAAGCTTAATACAAGTTTAGTTCTAAGTCTTCTCTAAAGAGTCTTTTAAAAATAACTCAAAAATTTTGTGTCTCAATATGAGATAATAGTCTTCAATACCCTATGTAGTCAAATAACCTCCTATAAAAACAAATCAACAATATATAAAGCGTCATTAGTCTAGTGACACAAAATGAAGTACACCATTTTACTGAAGTGATCTACTACAATAAAGATAGAATCTTTCTCTCTAGATGTCTAAGGCAACCCTAAGACAAAGTCAATGTTTAGGTCAGCCTAAGGTAAGGTTAGCTTCGGCAATGGTATGTATTCTCTATGGGGTTCTATCTTCTCCTTGGCACACTTGCATACTTCATAACTATTAGCTACCTTATGGATATCCTTAGCTAAACTTAGCCAATAAAAGTTCTCCTTCAACAAATTGGCTATCTTAGTCTCCCCAAAGTGACTTGATAATCCACTACTACGAGCTTCCCTAATCAACAACTTATATGTGAAACAATTTAGTTTGTACAGCCTTCGATCCTTAAACAGATAGCCATCTTTAAGATAATATCTCTTAATAGCAATTCCATCCTTGCACTGTCCTATGATAGGTTTAAAATGAGAATCATGAGCGTACTGCTCAATAATGAGTGTGAATCCCAATAAATTTGTCTATAAAGTGGTTGGTAAGGTTTGCCAACATAATAGAGCATCGGCAACCACTTTTATGATTCCTTTCTTGTGTCGAATGATGTACGAAAACCTTTCCATAAACTCTAACCACCTTGCTTACCTTTTTGAAAGCTTGTTCTAACTTCCTAAATGCTTCAGAAACTTATGATCTATATAAATAAAAAACTCTCATAGCAGCAAATAGTGTTACCAAACAGTTAGGGCTCGATAAAGAGAGTATAACTCCTCTTTGTACACTGAATAGTTTAGGGTAGGACTACTAAGCTTCTAGCTTTGGTAGGTGATGGGTTGCTGTTCCTACATCAAGACAGTACCAATTCCTATTCCCAATGCATCACATTCTAATTCAAAGGGCTGGTTAAAATCTAGCAGTTAAAGGACAAGTGTCGAGGTGGGCTTCTCTTTAATTTCTCTAAAGCTCTACTCAACTTGATCATTTAACCTAAATTCTTCACTCTTCTTTGTCAGCTCGGTCAAGAGAGTGTCAATAGTATTGAAGTTCTTGATAAATCATCTATAGAAAGAAGCTAGGCCATGAAAACTTCGAACCTCAATAATAGTCCTTGGCATTGGCCATTTCAGAATAGCTCGGATCATCTCCTCGTCTACTCAGATTCCTTCCCTTAACACTATAAACCCTAAAAAAATCACTCCCTTCTACTAAAATGTATACTTTTTCAAATTGTTGTATAACTTCTCATTTTGTAGATTATCAAATACTGCTCAAAGATATTAAACATGGTTGTTCAGGTCGGTACTGTATATTAGTATGTCATGAAAGTACATGACCACCACACATCTTCCAATCAGGGGATACATCACATAGTTTATTAACCTCATGAATTTGCTTGGTGCATTAGTAAGTCCAAACAGTATAACCAATCATTCATAGAGACCATACCTGGTCTTGAAGGCAATCTTCTACTCATCACCTAGTCTCATGTGAATTTAGTGGTAGCCACTTCGCAATTCAATCTTAAAAAATATCTTAGTGCCATGAAGCTCATCTATTATGTCATCAAGCCTTGATATTAGGTATCTATACTTGATAATTATTTGGTTGATTGCTTGGCTATAGATGAACATGTGCCATGAACCATCTTTCTTTGGAACGAGCAAAGTCGATACTACATAAGGGCTTATGCTCTCCCTTACATATCCTTGCTATGTGAGTTCATCTACTTGCCTATTTAGCTAGGCAACCTAATCAGGGTTCATTCTATATGTAAGTTGGTTTAGAAGGGCAACACTTGATTAAAGATCACTATAGTGCTCTATACCTCAGACTTGAGGTAATCCTTTAGGCAACTCTTTAGGAAATAGATTAGAAAACTCATTTAACAGGCTTTTGATCTCATCTGGGACATTCACTAAAGCTCTTACCTCCAACATCCTTCTAACCAACAAGAATATAGGTTCTTCAACCTCTTTAACAGCTCGGAGCTCTCTTTGGCTCATCACCAAGGTTTTCTTCTTTTATAGCTCGGTTAAGTTGGTTATAGGTTTTATTTACTTAGGATGAGGTTATTGATTGCAACACAATCTTCCTTCCATCCTCAATAAAGGTGTAGGTGTTCTTATATCCATTGTGAGTAACACGCCAGTCGAAAAACCAAGATTATCTAATCAGTAGATGTGAAGCTCCCATGGGGACAACATCGCAAACTACTTCATCCCTTTACATGTTCCTAACATTGAAAGGCATGGTCACTTGTTCAATCATGTGCAAAGCACCCTAATTGCGAAGCTAGTGTAGTTTACAAGGTTAGGAATGCTTTGAGGTCAACAATCCTAACTTTTGTGCAAAGGACTGTGCAATGACATTAGTACAACTTCCCTTATCCATAATTATTGTGCATAATTAGCCTACGACGATACACTTGGTATAGAATATATTCTCCCTTTAGTCCTCCTCAAAGTTCAGTAAGGAACTCGGTACTCATCTTAGGATTAGGGCCATTAATTCTACTTGGTTTGTATAGACATAGGTCTCCTCTTCTTCTTCGGCTTTAGGTCTTCTAACATCCCCTTCCTTTTTAGGCTCACTCTCATTGGTGCTATTCACTATATCTCCTCAGAATACCATAATACGTCAGTTCAAACACTCAGCTGCTATATGTTAGAAACCTAAACATTTAAAGCATTTCACCTCGTTAGTCTACCATCCGAAGGTTTACCTTGTTTCAGATGCCATCGAAGTCAGCCTAATCTCAACTTGGCCCTATTGGCTTGCTTAGATGTCATTAGATCGATCATTCCTATCCTCCGCCCTATATGGCCTCCTCAACTTAACTTGAACAAGTCGGCGCGATATTGAGGTTCGTAAGAATGTTGGCATAGGTTAGCTCAGAACACTTCTCCTTTACCTTCCGACCCTCTATTCTATCTTGATTGACTCTTCTAAGGTATAAAACCTTTGTACTTCTACGATGTTGTAAATCTCGTACGTAAGCTTAGAAATGAACCTCAATACTATATGGGCCTTTAGTTCTCCTATGTTAGCTCGGATTATAAGCATTTGGAACTCTCTTACATAGTCATCAATAGATTGACTTCCTTGTCAAAGCTCCTGCAACTTTGCAAACATATCTTATAGGTAAGTCTTGGGCACAAATCTTCCTCTTAACATCCTTTTCATCTTATCCCAGGTTCTAATACCTCAACTTCCATCCCTCACTCTAGCTACATTCATATTCTTCTACCACATGGTGGCATACTTAGTGAATTCCAATACAGTAAGTCAGACTTTGATAGTATCTGTATACTTATAACACTCAAACACCTTTCCTACCTTCTCTTCCCACTCTGAGTATTCATCTGCATCTCTAATTCCACAAAAGGGAGAGATTTGAACCTTGAAATTGTCTAGCCTTCGAGGAGCTTAACATCCTTGGTTACCTTAGCCATAGTATCTCTTAGGGGCATTTTCTTATGGGTTATAGTGTTATACACCTTGGGGTTATTGTCTATTAACTTGCATTGCTATGACTAGACTCTCAACAAGGTTTGCGAGTCTGTCATGTTTGTCATCAACCACCTTTGGAGTGCTACTACCATTATGACCATGACCAGGTTGGATACTACTACTTTGGTCACTAATAATACCCTAAACACTCGAATCTAACATAGTACAATACTTGTCGAACATATTAACAACTTATTGACAGCTTTAATACCTGGTAATCACTTGAATAGAATAGAAGCAAGCTTGCTCTATTTTCATAATGAAAATAGAGTTTGAACAGAGTAATAATGAAACTACACTTACTTGCACAAAAACACATTGCTATAGCTACAAAAGGAACATAGCAACCATTAACAACAAAGCAAACCAAAACTTCACTGCAACTTCACATAGTCCCTCGTGGAACCGTGCTCTGATACCAGCAAAGCTAATGTGCCTTTAAGGTAGAACATACAGAGAGGCACCATAACAAAGTAAACCAAAAAGAAAAACAAACAAAGAAAAAGCTAATAAAATCCAAGAAGCTATCAAATGAATATATTGCACCACTCAATCCTACTTAGCCTACGATTTGCTAGATATGACTCATCGGTCCAAACTAAAGAGTTACTCGCCATTATTCCTTGCTAAAGAGAATATTTAAGAGTTAAAGGATAATAAGAACATTAAGGTTGCCTAAAGGAAATGTCAACAATTTTTATATTAATTAGTTAGGTGTCTACATGTAAGCAAATGGGGGTTTATATACTCATTCACTAAGGCTACTTTATAAATATGAAAAGACAAAAAGGGTATCCTTACAATTAGGTCACATAATATATTAAAAGGGGTAAAAGAGACAAAGAATATTTAGTACGGAAAAGAATGAATCATTTTGAAATATTATGTTAGAAGACAAGTATCACTTGGTTGCTAGGTAGGAGAAATATGATATAAAGTAGGCAGAAGCAGAAAAATGTTTGTAGCCAGGGGCTGACTTAATCTAGATCAAGTAAGGGGTCAATCGGTCCTATAGAGAAGTCAACTGTATTCGCATCAGATGTCTATGGTCAGTTCAATAGCTTGACTAAAATAGTTTTGGGCTATCCTCCACAGTAAGGTATTATTGTTAGGTAGGAGTAAATTTGATACATGTAAAGATCTAATAGCCAGGTTAGTAGGAGATCAATTCAGAATAGGAATCTCTATCTTGAATATGGCTTTGAGCTAGTATTCTTCGCATGAATCCTTAGTATCCTCTAGCTCAGTTTCTTGTGATCAGTCCAAGGGGTTGATTCCTATTAGGTTTATTATCCCTTAGCTTTTGTAATGCCAATTGTAAATTATATGCATGCTCCTCTTTAGTCTTTGAATAGATTAAAATATTACTAATAAAAACAACAACAAATTTATCTAGATTAAGTTAATAGATCTAATTCATTAAATCTATAAATGCCACTAGCGCATTAATTAGTTCAAATGGCATTACTAAAATTTCATAATCCCTATATCTTATTCAAAAAGCCATCTTCGGTACATCCTTAGGCTTAATTTGTAATTAGTGATACCCTAATCTTAGATTTATCTATGAAAACATAGTTGTTCTATGTAGTTGATCAAATAAGTCATCAATTCGTGGTAATGGAAATTTATTCCTAATAATCACCTTATTTATCTCCCTATAATCAATACACAACATCATAATTCCATCTTTCTTTTTCACAAATAATACTAGTGCTCCCTATAGAGACACACTAGATTGAATGATCCTTTATCCAATAACTCCTAAAGCTACTTCTTTAACTCTTAAAGCTCCATTAGTGACATTTGGTATGGGGCCTTCAATATTGGTTTAATCCTTGGATCTGGCTCTATAGTGAAATTTAACTCTCGATGTAGAGCTCAACTAAGTAAATCATCTGGAAAGATATCTAGAAATTCACATACTATAGGTATCTTAGATACACTCAAAGTTTCTTTCTTTCCTACAACTACAAATATCCAACAAAACTATCACTCCTCAATAATCTCATTCTTTTCTTCACTTACCCAACCATTAAAATCACCTTCCACATTCTCCAGTCTTTCCTAGAAAAACTACTTTGCCTTCTTTTAGGATTATACTCTTATTTCAATAATATACTTTAGCTTTATGTTTAGACAACTAGTTTATTCCCACAATAATATCATAACCTTTCAGTGGTAAAGCTATTGATTTTATTGGAAACTCGTTCCTTTGAATTTGAAGTTGTCAATCATCTACTATTTTTTGTTCCAACACTTGCTCTCTAATGGGGGTTCTCACTTCATAACTAGCTTTAACTTCAATTACATTGAATTTATTTCCTAACATGAACTTTTTAACTAATGAACAAATGTGAAGCTCCTTTATCAAATGATGAATATGCAGTTCATTCATTTATAATTACATTTCTTGAAATAAGTACTACTATTATAGTTACCTATCATTCATATAATATTATATATAAGATTATGTATTTCCTTGATTCCTAATACTCATCTTAAAAAAAAAAATTACATTTAATTTGTAAGTAAAAAGGGTTATTAAATTATATACCTATCATTAGTCCTTACTCAATGTCATCAATTTCCATATTATCATCGAAACCATCATGGAAATACTCCTCCATCCACTCATCAAACTCTTTAGTATCTTCTTCCTTACTTTGTATCACAAAGACCTTTGTTGGTACTATAATTGTCTCTACTCCTTTAAAGTTCTTACCTCCTTGTCTAGCTTATATAATATCTCAAAAAGTGTCCTAACTTCTTATACTTATAACACTTCATGGTTTTCATTTTCAAACACTCTCTATACATATGATTTGGGTACCCACATAAATAATATTTTCCTTTTAATTGTGCAAATTTTCATGGGAAATGTTGAGTTCCACATTTCCATCCTTATCGTAGAAACTATATCCCATTTTAGACTATGTGAAACCACTGGTCACTTTTGCCAGTTTCTTCTCTTTCTAACCTGAATTGCTACTAACACTTGGAGATGACCTTTTAAAAGTAGGTTTGAACCAAGTGACTCCCCTTAACTTCTTGCTCCATTAAGCTTACATAGCCATTCAATTATTCTTTAACTATCATACTTTTTATACAACCACATTTTAAGTAAAAAACTTGAAATCCATCAATTTATCTCATCATCAAGTTAAATCCATTAAGCAAGAAGTCCTTCTATGGCACTTGGTTATCTCGATACGACTCAAGTAAATATTGCAATAGTCTGTTAAACTCATTTTTATACTAAGCTACATTTAAGGAACCTTTCTTCAAATCAAATAACTGCTTAGTCATCTAGTTTTGTACTTTCATAGGAAAATATTCTTTTTCAAACTAATCTTTAAACACTTGCCAAGTAATTGGTCCACCTATTATTCTTGCCTTCAAGTCCTACCAAACTTAAGCATCAAACTTCTATAAGAAAGTGCCATAAGAAACTTTCTAATCTAAAAGCTTCAAAACTACATTCAATATGTGCTAGCCTGTAATCACTTAAAGCGAGCTTTCCCATTTCATCCTCAAAGCACCAATTGGCCTCAATAAATTTTGGAAGCATATTAGCCTCTTGGGGTTGATTCCATCTTAGTTTGATCACTAGCTGTCTTTAATTTATAACATTCCTACTTGTTATAAGATACTAGATCAAAGATCCCTATTACCAAATTATGGTGTTCATATTGGTAAGGATTTGTCCAACCTAAATTGGATCCATCATATTTAGTTGAGGAGGTAGTAGTGGTAAATCATTTTTAGGTAGTTCTTATGGTAAAGGAGCATTAAGAGGTAGTACAACATCCTCAAGTTGGTCATTTCAATTCCTATTTATGTTTCCATGCATAATTATAATTACAATAATAAACTATTACCCCTACACTTACAACATATGTAACTTAATAGTTAATGTAGAGTTAAATTACTCATGATCTACATAGATAAAAAATTCTCCTACGTAAAAAATATTATATATATATGTATATATATATATATAGAGAGAGAGAGAGAGTAACCTATCTCCTAACAAACATTAATAACCACCTTATACCTATAACACCATATCCCTATATATATGATAATAATGGTAATATGTCACTGGTCATATATTTGAAATTTTCTCTATGATTTACCTAGATATCTTACTGTCATAAAAACTTCTACTTGTTATATTGTATAATCACTACTTCACTACATTTATGCAACTAAATAACAAAAAATATACCCCATATAAGTATTGGAAATAAAAACTATACTTTATTCTTACATGATTACACATGTAATACATTTGCACCTTAGTAAATTCAACTTTACATTCCAAAAGATTACATAAACTTAGTTACAAAATATAAGATTACACAATTGATCCCTATATAGATCACTCCTATTTACATCTTCATTGCATATGTACATAAGTCTATTTACACTAGTTACATATCTAGAAACTAAAATATCAAATGATTATAAAAATTATATCAAAAGAGTCAAAAGTACATCAAAATTCACCATGGGACCTAGATAAATATATATATAAAAAAAAAAACTAGGTCATTTACTTACATTAAGTGTCTAAAGAGCTAAAACCATAACAAGTCATGATATGTTGCTAGTCTACTAACTCCATAAACTATTTGAACCATCTAAAGCTACTAAGTCTTCCATAGGACAATCATCTTGCCCTTCCTCCTCCCCTATAATCTAACTCAATAGCACTATTTTAGAAGTCTCAAGTATCACAATTACTTCATTCACCTCATCTTCCTTATTTGTATTATTATCAATTTAAACTACTTTAGGTTCAACTTTATTAACTTCTAAAAGATGTTCTTCCCAATTCATTTCATTACCTTCTAGCTCACCCTTCAAGGGAGGTTTTTCCATACCCTTTACCTTAGGTTTTTCCACAACATCTACCTCAAATTCCTCTTCTAAATCCTCCTCATCTACATTTGCATGGATGTCAGAGGGTGGGTTTTCTAACATCTCCATAGGGAGTTTGGGTTCATGAGATTGTAAAGGTATCTATATGCTAACATTCTCAACAACTAGAAGCCATGGAAACCAATCAATCATACGAGAAGGATAATCTCTAGCAATATGAGGAACACCCAAGGGTACATGATCAAAACCAAGGGGATAGCTCTTACCCAATTCTACAATAGCTAGAAAATACAATACAAGAATCATCATAGAAAAAATCTCCTCATCCTGTAAATGTTTCTTCTCAAAAGATGGAATAAGAGTATATTTATTATATGTAGGTCTCAATTCATCGTCCATTAATTTCCATTCATCCTTCATATTATAGAACATACCATGCTCATAAGTAACTATGATCTCATAAATAATGTGAAACGACTTCCAGTTAACCATATCTAGTAATAACTTTTTAAACCAAACCTAGTACTCAAGAGGAGACTCATTACGTTCCCAACTAGAATGCAACTAAGCATAAATAAGCTCATTCTTATGATTCTAAAATCAACCAAGTCATAAGTTAGTTTTTTATGTTAGAATACTTACTATTATTTCACATTATAGATCTTATGCACTTATAGCTTACATATAAACCTACAAGTATAAGTATTTTACTTCCTACATTATCTTCTTAACTCTTAGTATGTTAAGAATCATGCTTTGATATCAACCTAAAACTATTACACTCTGAATAAGAAGAGCAATAACAATCTCGTCATGTAAACTAACTTAAAATAGAAGTTGACCTCATAGTTGTTGTAGTAAATATAGCCTATATAAGGTGTACCCAACTTGACTAGCTTGAAGCATCCAGTTTAGTATTGGTTATAAATAAAACCTCTATTATAACTTTCTAAAAAAAAATTGTCTAAGATGACTTGTAGTATAATTCTTAATATCATAATAATATTTACATAAGTACTTTTAAATCAAAAGTTCCAATTTTTTCAAATAAGTTCATGAAAGCTACAGGTTCAAATGTTTATATGCAAACAAAGTTAGAAACTAGTGGGTAGCCTAAGATGACCCAATTAGTTTCTACAAAAGACAAAAGACAAAAATAGACATCATGTTCTTATTGTCTTTAAATTTTCTCACTCCCTTAGCTCGTTGAGTACTAACCTGAGGGTAGTTATAGCATTACATTCTTAGTCCTTATTCAACACTTGCAAATGTGTTTATAGGTGTCCAATCGCTAGAGTGTTCCTAACCTTTTTCATAAATTTCTAGCTTAATTAGGTTAATTTCACTAACGTCTTAAACCAACCACTTGGAACATAACCGTAAAAGTACTGGGCTTACATATATTAGCGAACACACACTCGTAATGCCTATGTGAAAATTACATTTAGCAACATAGTTAAATTAGAAATATAAAATAATTATTAAATTAAACTATGTAAGAGAAAAATGATTTCATGCTTAAATGTTTTAAAAATTTTTAAATGTAAATAAAAATATAATTATTAGAATGAATTATAAATGTTTGACAATGTACATATAATGTTGTTCTTAATTTAATAAGGAAAAGAAAAATAAATTCTTTATAAAATTAAGGACACTTATGAATTTTATTACATTCTCTTTCAACTATTTACAACCGTGAGATTTACCAAGAAGTAAGACCTGCTTCACTTCATACAATAGTCTCAATTTGATCTCTTCCATACTCTCTATATACATATGGATGTACCATAGAGAGAGAGTACAAGGTAGTAAGAAGTGGAGAGAGAGATAAATGAGGAGAGAGAGATTAATGGGAAGAGAGAAATACGAGTTACCAAAAAAGAGAAATTAAGGAAGTTGTCAAATATACCCATATTACAAGTTATCCATAATTTAAAAGTTTACTTTAGTATTGGTTTTTATGTTATATGATATTACATTGGAGGCCTAAATATTAATCTCAAAAGATGAGATAGTAAGAGGTAGTTATTTAAGTCTACTAGAACTTAAATAACATATGTGTGTATGTATGTGTATATATATATATATATATATATTATAATTTCAAAAGTTATACCTTTTATATTTTAACTAGTAATGATTCTTCATTTTTGTTATATATATCTTTTCATTATTGATACAATATCGATATTAACGCTCTTCTTATTAGTAGATATGTCCTTTAGAAGAAGAATGTTGGTCTCGTATAAGATGTCAAGAGGGAGGTGAATTAATATATTTGGAAAATTTTTAAAGCTTTTTCAATGTAAATTGAAATTACCCCTCTTAATAACTTAAAGTGGTGAACAATAATATTTTAATGATTCAACATACAAATAACACAGTTAAATAACACAAATTAAAAGAGATAGAGAAGAGAGCTTTAGGCTCGGGATTTATAGATCTCCATCCCTCTACCTACTGCTCTCTTCCAACTCCATTGTTGAGGACTCAATCTACTTCGCTAGTGCTATTCCACTTAATCTACTATGACAAAAATAAATCAAGAGAAGTTTACTAGCATTTGCCATTGTTGGCATTCACAACACTTTGCTCTTCTTATTTAGGCTCTCTATAATTTAAGCAAATTACAAATCTATAGAGTATAATCAAACCTCTCTTAAACAGTAAATAATGTTTACAAAAAAAAAATTGAAAATAATAATACAAATCTCAAATAATTTAGCACAAAAATAGAAATGTTGATTGATGAATAATCAGCTTCTATTAAACTCTCTAAAGAAGTATTTGTGAAATGTTTGTACTCTTTCAGATGGTAGAAAAAGATCATGATCAAAGTATAAAGTATAATATTTTTCTTCTTAGAATCGTTCTAATATTTTTGAATCATTTCTCTTTTTATACTAGAGTCTTCTAATGTCTATATTGTTAATGATTTTCTCTACCTTAAATTTATCCAATCCAACATTCAAAAAATAACCCATAGATATTTGGAGAAAAATCTTGAAGTTTGAATTTTAACTTGATATTATCCTAGTTAAATCTCCTTTATTGGATATACCTGACCAATAACTCCAAATAATCTTGAAATGTGAATTTCATATCCCATAAAATTCAAAATCATCCTTATACTTGTCCTTATCCAACCTTAGATATTTTCACTAATTATTTCAAAAGTTAATTTGTTTAGTAAAAATCCACATGGATCTTAATTCCAACTTAAGTGAAACTAGATTAAGTATATTTCCTTAATACATTCAATCTAGTGGAGCTAGGTCTTATTCACTTTGAATATGATGTTGTATTCTTTTCATTAACGGTTATTTAATAATTGCTCCTTAATGTTTGTAATTAGACAACAAAGGCAAAACTAAGAAAGACTTTCATTGATGAAAAGAAAGTACATGGCATAGCCTATAGGTAAACTTGACATCAAAATAAAAAACAAAAGATTAAACTATAACCAAAGTTTGACTGAAAAAAAAAAATAATAATAGAGTACAAGACATAGGAATAAGGAGATTATTTCTAAGTTCTCTTGATTTTCTTCCCAACACAAAGCTTCATCTTGCTAGAGTATGTTGGAATTTCCTTGCTAGGAGAAGGAGTAACTTTAGATGGTTTCTTCACATTAGAGTTTGTTCTTTTTCTTTCACGGGAGTTGGAGTAGATTCAACTTGACTAGATGCATTATAATTCTTGTTGGATCTAATAGAAAGAGTTTCTATGATCCCTTTAGGAGTAGTTTATTCTTCAACATTAAGAACAAGAGTTGTAGTTAGAAGTGTTAAAGTTTCAATAGGAGAGTCCTTAGGTTTTGGAGATTAAGGAAAGATAATTGGAGTTTTTTCAAGTTCTTGAGTAGGTAGCTGGTTAGGGTGATTAGCTTGTGGTGGAATGGTCATAGGAGAATTAGGTTCAGTTCTTGGGATTTATGGATTTGGTTTAGAAGCAAGTGTTTCAAATAGTATATTAGTAGGTTGAACTTCTTGATCAACTTTAAATTCAATCACTATTTCTTTGAGCCAGAATATGAATAACTCCTTTATTCTTGAAATTTGATCCTTCACAACTGTAGCGACCCTAGGAGGGGCCTAGTAATATTGCTTAAAATTTCCATATTACGTGTGCATCCATGATAAGAAAATCATCTTGCAAGTCAAAGATTGCAAGACTCTAAATAGTTATTTACTAGAATCTTCAATTTTAGTTCATTGACTCATTATATAATATAAATAATTATGGATATCTATTTTTTTACAGTTCCTCAGAACCGCAAAGAATCGGTATCCCCTACCAAAATAGTGAAATAAGATAGACAATTCTACAAAATTCTAAACTTACTAAAGATTACTAAACTTAATTGAGATATTAGTTGTTTTTCGGAGCATTCCGAATTAACTATACAAGCTTTTCATCATACTGATTCAATGGTAACACTCTGCACTCGATTCCTATCCCATTCCCAATTATCGATCAACCTGCAAGGAAAAGAACTGTTGGGGTGTAAGCTTACGCTTGGTGAGATAATTACCTTCATCAATACCGCATGATAGAAATTTATTAAATGCACAATCATATGAATGCATGAACAATCAGTATGCCAAACAACGCATGCAATAACCTAGGAACTGCATACGACTTAGAATTATGCCCCCTGAAATTGGGGTTTGGAGATAATTAACCGACCCAAACCGAAATCCGGGTTCTAGACCTCAGTTTTTATTTCATTTTCACTATCGTGTTCATGTCAAAACAAAACTATATATATATATGTATACTTCCTTTACCAAAACCAAATCATATCTTTTAAAATCCTAAGTTTAGCGGTGTAGTGGCTTTCGCAGTCTACAAACACACACCCTAAGCAGAAGCCACAAGACTTGGCCCCTCGCCGACAGTTGGCGTCTCGTAGCGCCTAGTAAGCCCATCAGCTTAAAACAGAGACTCAATATATATGATAGCATAGCTAGTGCCCAATCCTACAGGAAACTTGTATTCCTATGAGTCCCTTCCCATCTTCTGCGTGAAGCGGCAGTCGGTGTTAGCCGTATGCAATATGGGGAATGCATGATTCATTTTGAATTCTTAATCCTTTAAGTGATTAACTTGATTTTTTAGGGTGATCAAACAATTTTATTCCATACAATTCACATGTATAAATTAATACAAGAAATTCCCATTATTATATATATAATTAACAAGTCATCACATTCATCCATAAATTCATACACATGCATCTCCCATATCCCATAAGCATCCAAATTTATATATATAAGTTTAGGTGCATCTACTCTACAAGCACAATCAAGTAAAGAATCATCAGGAATTTACTCACTCTGCCATGTGGGTCAATTAAAGTAATCTAGAGACAAGTCGTCTCCGTAAACAGTGTCCCCTGGTTATTGAAATAATTTTTATAAGGAATTGAAATAAACTTAAGAAACTAAGTAAATTTTCCTTAAGTTATATTCTTAACTAGTTTTCGAAATTTTTCCCGGTTTTTACCTAAAATTCAATTCTGTATAACTTTTTTGTTTTAAATCTAATTTTTATGATCTTATAGTCAATCTTCATCGTTTTTGAGTGTACTTTAATGTGGTAAGGTTAGATTTTTGAAATGAGGTATACAATTCTGTCCATAAGTCAGAACAGTAGCGTTCCTTATGTGTTGGAGTGCTTTTGGGCCTTGTTTGGTAAATGGGGTTATAATAACTTAAAAAAGTCTTTGGGCTCGGTCTTAAGAGTTTATCCTAAGCTTAAAATACTCCTTGAGATCAGATTTACATATTTGACTTATATTCCTAAGGCTAACAACCACTTCTTGGGCCCTTTAGTGGGCTTAAGTTGTCAAATGAGCTTGTTTTTTGTTCAAACTAAAGTTAGTGACTTTGGTGGGCTTATAGGGCCTTAGGTGGATTTTCTATGGGCTTTAAAACAACCCCTTTTGATACTTTAAGGTGCTGGTCAGAATTTCCTTGAAGGCCCAACTTAGAGTTCTAGGCTTGTTTTGAGAGTTTTAGGCTTTGTATGCTTACCATACTTGCTTTGGTTAATCTTTTCACTTTATTCATTCACTTTAATCATATTTTTAGACTTTTATCATATTTTTAGGCTTTTTTCTCCTATGTTCCAGATCTGTTCATAATGGTTCCAAGGGGTCCTTACTTGGTTTTTCAACTTGTTTCATCATTTCCTTAAGTTTAGGTGGTAGATTATACACTTAGACTACTTGTATCTAAATCTTAACTTAACTTCTCTTCCACAAGGTGATTCTTTAACTTATGTTCCACACAAAGAAATAAAAGATCTTTTATTTAATACAACTCCCATATCATAACTCATGTCATATAAGGTTGGTTTCTTCATAAAACCTCATGTGATGGATTTTTCCTTAACTTAAGTCTAGATTTGAGCATGTTTAACTTAATGGAAATAAAATCAACATCCAAATGACTATGGAACCCTCACGTCCAGCATGCTCATCCTCCATTAAAGTTCTTATTTCAAGATTTTCTTAGCTTAAAATATCCATTCAAAGCATTAAACAAATGTCTTTATAAAACACCAACTTTACATGTTCATGTAAGGGTTTCATGGTTTGTTTTTTAAAACGATTTTTGGTGTTATAACAACTTAAACCTTACTCATATCTTCAAGAAATCAAAGTCTCCTAACATAAATATTAATCCACATATCATAAGAAACACTTACTTGTCCTTAAAGCAAAATATGGCGGTTGTGCATAAAGGTTCCACTTAAGCTCTTAATTTTGCTTCCTCTTTTGCAACCTTTTGGAACCTGAATCTTTTGGTCTTTTGGAATGGGGTTTGTGGAAGGTTCTAATGGCTCTAAAAGATCTTAGATGGTGAAAGAAAATAACACAAGAATAAGAAGAGAAATTATCGTGAGTATGGAAGAAAAAATGGTGGCGGCAATGTTGAGAATTTATGGAGTTTGATTTCTTCTTTTGATTTGTGTTTAAAGTGAGAGAAAAGGAAGTGAAAATGGGAGTGAAAGAGGGACAGAGTGGCAGATTTTGAGTGAGGAAAGAAGTGTGTGCAAGAAGCTTTAATTGATTATCTTGTAGCTTACACAGAAGTCAACAATTACAACTATTGATGATGTAAGCATTAAGGGGTGAATAGTGATGTGTAAGAGAAAGTGATTGATGGTTGAAAGACAAGAGCATGGCCCCCCTTTCTCCCTTGTCCAAATCTGCCATTTAATGTCTTTTTGGACCATGGAGTGGTCTTGTCTCATTTATTAAAGTTAAGCTTATGAAATCTTGTGAAAAATTATCCATACGCAGTATAAGTGAAAGGGTGATAAGGAAATTGTCTTATAACTAGATTTTGATAAGTTATCAATTGATAAATGATTCTAACTCTCAATTGATAAGCTATCTAAGGTGTTTGGTTAGTCTACTTATTTATGTGTATGGCTTATACATGAAGATAAGGGCATGATCTTATGGGAAATTGTTTTAGGGTTTTCATCTCCCATTATTTTGTAATTTATGATTTGATTTTTATAAAAATGTGAAATTTTCTAAAGTTGAATGAAATTATTTAAATTAAATTATCGATTAATTACTTAAGGTTAAAATTCCTTAATTATTTTAGTGTTTAAGGTTTTAAGCGACTTTAGAGCTTGTAGTTCTTCAAGCTCAGAGTTTTATCGATAATTGTTTTTTTTTTAATTAGAAAAATTTAATTCGTTTTTAAATATAAACTTAAGTTTTTGGTCTAGCTGATCTTTGGGAATGTTCAGAAAGTACTTGTACTCAAATCTTAAGCTCACTAAAAGTAAGGTTTACATCAACCTTCCTAAGTACTTCCTTAATTCCATTAGAAATTTGCTTAACAAATACAAAACTTTCACCTTGTTTAGAGGAAGGAATCTATAATTCTGTACTTTCTGAAAGTGATTTAGTCACTTCTCTAAATTTGATCCCACCAATCTTTTTTACCATTTTCCCTTTCTTCTTTTATCCTTCCATAGCATGTTCCTTTTGTTTGTTTCCTCTTCTTTTCACTACGCACTTCCTAATGTTGGTAAAGTAAACATAAATTCCACCATTATGAGAATGTCAAAGTTTGTCAATCATATAAATGTCCATTTACTTGAAAATTTTTTATTTTTAGCTTGGTAGGAAAGTAAGGGTAAGCTGTATCTCCTAGAATTTTCAGTTTCTTAAATTTGAATAGGGCCATCAACAAACTTTCATATGGCCTAACATCTAAATGTTGCCATTCTTACCTCATCATCAAATTTGCTATGTCTACTCTCCTTTTTCCTACCATACCTAATACAATCAATGCATCTTCCCTAGTCATAGAGGTTGCATTACCTCTCTTAGGTAATACATATGTATTAACAAACTTATACAAAATCCTAACTAACAATTCAAACTCAATGCTAAAAATATCTTTACTAACACCTAACTTAATCCCATCATTCAGCTCTATGAAAACATTCTCCTTAGTTAGTTGCAACAAATTTTCATCTTCTTGGATTTCTTTAATACCGAAACACTTCAAGATATCTTTTTTTGAAATCTCGATTTTTTTATTCAATACTACAAATTTCCATACATCTTGATGCTTATTATATAGCATTCTGTAAAATTCATCTACTAACTCTCCATATATAACTAGTCTCAAATTTACTAAATTACTCAACCCTAACACATCCACATAAAAAGATTCTTTGATGGATATACTCTTACCTTTCATAATGTATCTCTACTTTGGTTTATCCCTTTGTTTAGAAGGTGATTTCTTTGTGATAATCGCTTTTTAAGACTTTTGCATAAATTGAGGAGTAGCTTTCGAAGTCTTTTTCACAAACTGTAAAGCCTTCGTCTTATGAATAGTGTTCTTAGGTTCAAGTTCAAAAGGTTGTTTAGGGGGATCCATCTTAGTTTTAAATTTTCTTTCAAATGACTTTTTTAAAGAAATAGAGTTCTCAAATTCAGCAACTTCTTTAGATGAAGCAGATGAACTGGACTTTTGTACATCTTGAGAAGTCTTTTGAGTGACTTCTTGGACTAGTTTAGAACGTAGTTCAAAACCATTCTTTTGGGTTACTTCTTAGATTGGTTTATCTAAAGGTTCATCTCAAAGTTCTAGGTTTTGGGTCTTTTCAAACATCTCTTGTTGAGGTTTAGTAGGTATATTAGGTTATAGTTCTAGTAGGCTAGTCTCTTATTCCATATGATCCATAGGGTTATCTGGATTACTTAGGATTTGGTTTTGGTTCCTATAGCAGCAATGTATGATGATTTTCTAGGAGACATGCTTTCTTAAGAAAGAAAAGTGGAAGAGAAAAGAAAAGCTTCATATTTGGAAAGAAAATAACCAACAAATCGTGTAGTCCTTATCCTGCATAGGTATGGGCTAAAATATTAGACCCACTTATAAGAAATTTTAGGAGCCACTAAAGATTTTTTAAGCCTCACTATGCACTTTTCTTGTACAAGACATACGATCAGGAAAAAAAAAAATACTCATGTTAGACTATGAAGTTAGAAAATAATTTTTCAGCGCATATCTAAAATCTTATCTTAAGGGGAATTAATTAAATATTCTCCATTTTAACAAAAGAGTTTATATGCACCAATTTCATTATGAATAAATTGAAACCTTAATTTATCCAAAGGTTTTGTGATTATATTTGCAAATTGATATTTAGTTAGTATAAATTCAACACTTACATCATTATTTGCAACATGGTCATAAATGAAATGGTACCTTATTTCTATGTGCATTGACCTTGAATGATAAATTGGATTTTTTGTCAAATTAATATCATTGGTATTGTCACATTTTATGGGTATTTTTTTATAATTTATCTCATAATCGTTCAATTGTTATTTTAACAAAATTATTTGTACATAGCAATTCCTAATAGATACATTTTCAGCTTCTGTAGTTGAAAGGGCAATAGAGTTTTGTTTCTTAAAAGACTAAGAAACTAGCTTATCCCTTAAGAATTAGCAAGTACCTAAAGTAATCTTTCTATCCACTTTGTAACCTACATAATTAACACCCGAATATCCTATGAGATCAAAAATTTGACTCTTAGGATACCAAAGTCCTAATTTTGTAGTGCTTTTTCTATAGTTAAAGATCTTTTTAACTACAGCTAAGTGTGTTTTTGTTGGTGAACTTTGAAATCTAGTACAAACACAAGTACTAAACAAATATCAAGATGTGAAGTTGTTAAGTATAGTAAAGATCCAATTAAGCTTTGATATAAAGCTTTGTTGAGGTACTCATAGAAATTGAAGAATCCTTGGAGTTCTCAAAACCATATTTCTTCATAATCTATCTAGTATACTTCTCTTGGTGAATAAAAATTATATTATCTATTTGTTTGATTTGTAATCCTAAGAAAAGTTTAATTCTCCTAAGAGTGACATCTCAAATTCAGCTTGCATTAAGCTTGAAAACTCCTTGACAATATTTTTCATTAGTTATACCAAAAACAATGTCATCAACATAAATCTGTACAACAAACATATCTTCTCCATGATGTTTCATGAATGGTAGAGCGTTAACTTTTCCCCTTTGAAAATCATTTTTAATTAAAAATTGACTTAATCTCTCATACCAAGCACTAGGAGCCTTATAATACCTTTTTCAACTTATACGTATGATCTGATTTGAAGGAATCTTCAAATTCAAGGGGTTGCTCAACATATATCTTTTCTTTTATAAAACTATTCAAAAAAGAACTTTCGACATCCATTTAATACAATTTGAAATTTTTCAAACAAGTAAATGCAAGTAGTAATCTTATAGCTTCTAGCCTAGCCACAAGAGCATAAGTTTCATCATAATCTATTCCTTCTTCTTGACAGTATCTTTTAGCAACTAAACAAGCTTTATTTCTTGCTATTTTTCCATGTTCATCCAACTTCTTCTTGAAAACCCATTTAGTACCTATAATAGACTTATCCTTAGTCCTAGAACTAGGTTCCATACCTGATTTCTCTAAAATTGACCAAGTTTCTTTTGCATAGCTAAGATCTAATTATTATCGTTTAAAGCTTCATCAATTGAATGAGGTTATATTTCAGAACTTAAAGTAAAATCATTTTCAAAATTTTGTAAGCTCGATCTTGTTCTTATTTCATATCTAACATTACCAATCACAAGTTCAAGGGGATGATTTAGTTTTAAATTTAAGTGTCAATGGTGATGTATGAAAGTGTTTAGAACCTTCTAACTTACCTTTTGGATGTGTTTTAACAAACCTAGTATTAATTTTTTAAGAACCTTTTGATTCTAGTTTTGTTTTGGATGCATCATGCATTCTTGACACTTTTAATGTTCCTTCTAAAGATGGTTTTCACCTACCTTCTAAATCATGTCTTGTACAACTCTTTTTATTTAAGGTAATAGGAAGTTCATCATCTGATTCTTCATTGCCTGTTTCTTTTACAAACTTGACATTTATTGATTCTTGTACAACATTTTTCTTTATTATATACTCGATATACCTTTAAGTTCAAAGAATAGCCTAGAAAGATGGCTTAATCAGCTTTCTCTTTAAACTTTCCTAATACTTTTCATGTTTTCTTTACAAACAATTACAACCAAAAGTGTGAAAGTACAAAATAGTAGATTTTTTCCCTTTATAAATCTCATAAGTAGTTTTAACTATCAAATTCCTAACATATACTCGATTTATAATATAACAAGCTATTGGTACTGCTTCAACCCAAAAATTATCTACTATAATACTTTCATTTACTAGTGTTTTTTTCATTTCTTGAATAGTCTAGATTTTGCGTTCAACTACTCCATTTTGTTGTGGAGTATAGGGTGCTGAAAAGTTATGAGTGATGCCCTTTACTTCATAAAAAGAAATAAAATTGAGATTTTCAAATTCCTTTTCGTGATCAGTCTGTAGACTAATGATGGAAAGGCTTTTTTCATTTTGAACTCTTCTAGAAAATATTTCAAAACTTTTAGATATATTACTTTTATAATGCAAGAACAAGATCTAAGTAAATCTTGACAAGTCATTTACCATGTTAAGCCCATACTTATTTCTTCAAGGACTTAGAGTGTGAGTTGGACTAAATAAATTTAGATGCAACAACTCTAAAGGTTTGTAAATGGATATACATTTCTTACTTTATGTGATGATTAATTCATCTTTTTCTTGAAACAAGCAACACAACGAATATTTTCACAAGTATGCAATTTTGGCAAGCCTTAAATCAAATTCTTTTGAGATAATTTCTCAAGTTGAGGAAAATGTACATGTCCTAACCCTTTGTTCCAAATTATAGTATTATCATTTATAGATATAAAGTAATTTTTAAATGATACTTTAGATTGTTTAATTGAATAAATATTCATTTTTCTAAATCCTTCAAACAACTTAAATCTAACCTTATTAAAACCAATACACTTTATGATGTTCAAATGTTATTCTATACCCTTTGTTATACAATTGACTTATACTTAAAAAGTTGTGTTTCAGTCCTTTAACCAAAATGCATAGTACCAAACCAACTGTACCAACTACAATTATTTTACCTTTACCATTGTCATTGTCATTGTCATTGAATTTCACATACCCATCTTCCTTCCATTCTAAGTTTATGAACAACGAAGTATCACGTGTCATGTGTCTTGAGCATCTACTATCAAGATACCATGTTCCTTTTAATTTAACTTCATGTTCCTTCATACATCATAGCATAATCAAATCTTTTTACGAAACCAGCAAAGCTTGAGTTCATGAAAATTCAAGGTTGACTTTTGAATTGAACCTTAATTATTGCTGAGCTTGTATTTAAAAAAAAAAACAATATTTTTCTATGTGTCCTAGTTTATTACATAGAAAACAAGCATAAGGTTTTTGCTTAATATATCTACTACTTACCACTTTCCTTTCACTTGGATTCTTTCTAACATACTCCCTATTTAACCTTCTATTGTACCTTCTAAAGGGATACTTATCATTGCTTTAAGGGTATTGTCTGTTACCTTTTAGTAGATTCAATCTTTTTGCCTTTATCCTTTTGCTTGACTATTTCTTAATTTTCACCTTTTAATTTAACAAATACTATTTCTCTCTTTGTTTTAAATATTTCTTCAAATTTGAAACCAAGTCTAGATTTTGAATTATTTATTCTTTAACTAGAAATCAATATTTGTAGTTTCTTGTCAGTTTCATCAAATTGTTGAAACATGTTTTAATTGATTTAGATAAATTCTCTACACAATTTTTCAAATTTTTTATTTCTTCTTTCAAAATGAGATTTTCATTAAATAAAGCTTCACAAGCAACATGCAATCCTTCAAAGTCATTTTTCAAAAAATCATTTTCATTTTGCCAACAATTGATTTGTTCAATTAAGAGATTTCTTTTCATTTTTTAACATCTACACTTTAAATTCAAGCGTAGAAATTTTGTTGATTTTAGCACATATATCATCTAGTACTTCTATGTTAGAGTTGGGATCAGTTTTAAAATCTACTTCAGAAAATGGCATAAGACACAAATTTGCTTCTTCATATTCTTCTGAACCCTCTGATTTAGTTTCTGAATCTTCCAAGTCACTACATGTAGCCATCGGAGATCTTTGTTCCTTCTTGAATTTTTCATCTTCTTGATTAACACCAGATATTCATACTTGATATGTCTTAGATTTTTACATTTAAAGCATACAATTTCCTTTTTGAACTTTTATCTTGCTTTTCCTTGATTGCATTGCTTACATCATTAAACTAGCTTTTATTAGGAGAAAATCTTTTAGGAAAGGTTTTTTTACCTTTTGTCTTTAGCCATTTGTTAAGTTTTCTAGCTAAAAGTCTCACATCCTTATCTTCCTCTTCAAATGAGTCTTCTTCTTTAGAATAAACATCTGTCTTTTAAGCTTTGAAAACTACAACCTTCTTCTTTATATCCTCTAAAATACTCTTTGATTTGAGAATATTAGTTTCATATGCCATGAGTTTGTTACACAATTGACTCAGAGTTAGTCTCTTCAGATTACAAGCTTCTTCTATGATAGTTTTCTTTGCAATCCAGATTTTGGGAAGGATCCTTAGCATCTTGCATACCATATTTGTATCACTAGTTATTTTGCTAAGAGAAGACAATTCATTAGTTATAACAATGAATATACTGAAGGAGTCTTTGTTTTCTTCACCATGAATGATTTGAAAGGTTTCATATTGTTGAATAAGCGAGTTAATTCTTATGTCTTTGATTATCTCTATGCCTTCATAAGATTTGCACTAAGGTGTCCCAAATATCTTTAGTTGTATCACAAGAGGCAACTAGATAGAAATTTGATCATGCAATAGTACTCAAAAGCAAATTCTTAGCTTTCAAATTAAGCTTAACTTTGGTTATATCATCATTTGATGTGATAATGGTTGAAACTTTAAGATCTCCTGTTAAGATGATTTGCTACGCTTGAGAGTCTGATGCCTTCATATAAGTCTTCATCCTAAATTTCCAATAAGGAAAGTTAGTTCTATAAAAAAAGGTACCTTGTCAAGCTGAACTGTTAAATTACTACTTGGTTAACTCATGATCATAAACTCTAGATCATATTAGAGTAAGGCTTTGATACGAATTGTTGGTCCCATAGAAAATATCAAGAGGGGAGGGGGTAAGGAGTGAATTGATATATTTAGAAGATTTTTATAGCTTTTTCAATGTAAATTGAAATTACCCCTCTTAACAACTTAAGTAGGTGAATAGTGGTATTTTAATAATTGAATACATGAATAACAAAATTAAATAACACAAATTAAAAGAGATAGAAAGAAGAATATGAAGATTAGGATTTATAGATCTTCAACAATTAGTCTACTACTCTCTTCCAGCTCTACTAATAGGGACCCGGTCTACTTTACTGATGTCGTTCCACTTGATTGACTGTGATACAAACCAATCAAGAGAAGCTTACAAGCATTTGCTACTGTTGGCTTTTACAACACTTTGCTCTACCTATCTAGGCTCTTTATAATCTAAGCTAATTACAGATTTTATAATCTAAGCTAATTACAGATCTATAAAGTACAGTCAAATTTCTCTCAAACAATGAATAAGGTTTACAAAATAGAATTGAGAATAATAACACAAATCTCAAATAATTTAGTGCAGAAAAAAATGAGGATTGATGAATATCAACTTCTATGCAACTCTCTAAAAAAGTATTTAAGAAATGTTTTATGATCTTTTAGATAGTAGAAAATGATCATGACAACAGCATAAAGTATAATATTTTTATTCTCAGAATCTTACTAATATTTTTTAATCGTCTCTCCTTTAATAAAGGAGTCTTCCAACGTTTATATTATTGATGATTATCTCCACCTTAAATTTATCCACTCCAACATTTAAAATTTAATCTATAGATATTTGGAGAAAAATCTTAGAGTTTGAATTTTAATAAATCTCCTTTATTGGATATTCTTAATTAGCAACTCCAAATAGTCTTGAAATTTGAATTTCATTTCCCATAAAATTTGAAATCATTCCTATCCTCATTCAACCTTAGATATTTTCATTAATTATTTTAAAAGTTAATTTACTTAGTAAAAATCCCCCTAGATCTTAATTCCAACTGAAATGAAACAAGTTTTAAGTGTATTTCACTAATAAACCCAATCTAGTTAAGCTAGATCTTGTTTACTTCAAATCTGATGTTGTATTATTTATCAAAGTTACTTTTCTAGACCAATTATTTGAATAATATTTTGAAGATATCTGAGTTTATTTATCGTCAAAGTCTTTAAACAATTTTCTGAAGTGTTGTGCTAATTCTTCTTACATAAGCTTCTTAAACATTCTTTGAATATTTTTTAGACTTCTCTCTCTCTCTCTCTCTCTCTCTCTCTCTCTCTCTCTCTCTTTGATTTAGACGTTTTGAATAAGTCTTTAAATGTAACTCAATCTATAATTTTAAATTTTCTAAAGAACTATTTGAATATCTGCACAATTGTTAGTACATTAACATACCTTTCTTTTTATTATCATCAAAATTCATAAAAGATATTTAATAAAGAACAATAAGTATTGCAACTATAACATAACCTAATATAAAGTAATATAATTCTAGATATATTTGAGCAGTTATTACTTTATTAAATGAAATATTATTTTATATATAAATATGGAATTGTATTATTGACGTGTTTATTGTGATAATTTTTAAAATCTATTATATTCATCAATATGTATATACTACAAATTACATTCTGTGCATAACCCTTTTCTTTACCTAACTATCTATATTGTTAATGGAAAGCAAACTTTTGATATTTTACATCCTTTATAAAATTTGTATTATTTTAGTTTTCCTAAATAGCTATACATGGCAAAAGAAAATTTTTAAACTAGTAGTTATTATAAAATTTTTCTAAAGATAACCATCCTGACCCATGAAAATCCACTCCCCTTATATTTTGCCATGATTATTTTCTATCATATTGTCCTTAGATTCTTATGAGCTAGTCTTAGTTGAATAACTTGATATAGGAAGCTATATCACAAATAAATATAGTGGAATCAAATAGAGAAAAGTATCAGGAGAAATAAGCCAAGGTAACAACATCAAAAGAATGACTACCAGTATTACTTTCAAAGGCGACAAAAACGTTGAGAGTGATGGGCTCTCACGAAGCCGTAAAAGACTAGCAATCGACAATGAATCCAACCAGATGGAGTTCGTTGCACGGGATCAGGAGGAGAGCAATAGGCCGTAGAAAACATAGGGTAGATTTTCTTTTAAGGATACTCTGTTGAATAATATACCAGAAGCGTACAAACAATATTGCTTCGGGAAATCAACGTTGGATGCAAAGATGGATCATGATATCCATCTTCAATGGATCATTAGAAATGGACGGTAGTTCATCAATGGATTCTATCTTGCCCTAAAACAATGGGAATCGGATTTCAAGTCAGGTTTTTTCAAGTTCAACGCAATGGCAGTTGGGGTGCGTATTTTAAGATTGCCTATTGAATTTTTCTCGGCAATGGCTATCAAAAGAATTGGCGAAAAGATTGGCCCGATGCTTTGCCTTACGATTAATGTGGAACGTGGGAGATTTGCCCGGATTTGTATCCAAATAGAAATGGATAAGCCCTGAAGCAGACGATGGTGATTAATAATATACCATACAAAATCCTTTAAGAAGGCCTACGGAGAGTCTCTGCTCGATGTAGTTGTGTGAGCCGTAATAAAAATAGTTGCCTTGAGAATATTATGAGTTGGAGGGATGCCCAAGCTAATGCATCGGAAACTACACAGGAAAAAGCTGGAAGCCAAGTGCAACAGGAATCCAACTCGTTGGATAATAGTATGCTGGAAGACCAAAGAACAGGAAATGGTCACGCTGTTGTAGAGAATGAAGCAATGAAGGCCAATCCGCATCAGTCAAGTGAAAGTAGTGGTTGGATTGAAGTACAGGCTAGGCGTAGGGGGAGACAACAGGCTAGTGTTAGTGACAGGGGGCAGGTTGATAAGAAAGAAATAAAGAAGGGGAAGGGTATTAATGGGTCTAAGCAGTCGGCTGGAAAAGAAAAGGATATTAAAGATGGTGGAAAGACAGAGAGTTCCAAAGGTAACTGTATCACGATGACGATTTTGAATGGGAATGAAGGATTGAAGAAAGATTTTGTGAATCAAGCAGATTTGACTGGAACAAATTTAGCACCACTTCCCTAAACGGACGTAACTTTTAAGAGTAAATATAGTTTTCACAGCAAAGAAAATCAATTTCCTTCCAACTCGGTGATCGTCTTTGGACAAACTAGTTCATCCTCTAAAAAACCATCGTTGAAACAGCTTGCTAGGCAACATGGAAGGAGTGGTAGGGATGGAGTTGTTTTTGCTGCTTCTACGAGAACAGGGTGTACCGCCTGTGATTCATGTGGATTCACGAATTTGGCAAGTGCAAAGGGGGTGGGAGACCCTATGGCTGTATGTGGGGATGATAAAAATAGAAACCATGCAGATAAAATGGCGAAGGAATAAAGCGCTCGAGGTGACTTATAGACCAACATTACATCGCCAACCGGTGTACTTAATGCAGCAAGGGATGGCAGTGGGCAAGAATGAGTGTACAGTCCTTATCCATATGCCGATGAGCCATCAAGATATGTCAATAGCGAATCATCTGTCGATGCTAGAGATAACGTGTTAAGGCATAGCGGAATTCGTTGTGTTGAATAGGGTCGAGGTTCTGGACAATCGACGGGTGCCGTTCATCATGCCCATCCTCGAAGATATTTGGAACATTGTCCTCCTTCCAGCGACAGTAACATCAATGGTGATGGTTTGACCTGTGTTTCGACTATACAAATGGAATGTCAACATTGAGAGAGAGGGGGAGTTTGCCATCGGAGCCAAAGTAGTATTGATAACTTCTATTTTAAATACATTTCATATGGTGATTTTCTAGTATTTTCCTTCTATTTTTGTTTTTTTTTAACGAAATTAATACTTAATTGAGTAAAATTTTGATTTTAAGGTTGGAACGCGTTCTCGGATTAAAAACAAGAAAAAAGAATCAAGTTTCACTCAATTTGGTATTCAAATCAATGAGTTATAAAGTTTTAAAGTTACTTAAACAATAGGAAAAAATAACAATTTTTTGTCGTTTGGGACACAACTGTGTCCTCAGGCTGTATCCATCCAGGATAATTTTTTGTGCAGTAAATTACATAACCTAAGGACACAATTATGTCCTAAGCTATATTTAGTGACGAAAAAAAAAACTTCACAATACATTATATAAGGACTTATGAGGGTTTTGCACATAATTTTTTACATTCAAAATAGAAGAGAATTGAAGAGGAGGAGCAAAAAGGTGAAAGCAATACTTAACTTCAAGATTGAAGAAGATTTCTTATCAACAAAAGGAGTTTTTTCATATTTTATTTTTTGATTTTGTTGTAATTCATTTTTAATTTCATCATGATAGCTTAAGATTCTAGTATTTAGGATTGTGAAACCTAGGGTTTCATATAACTATTAGATTTATTGATAATTTTCAATAAAATTTCTATCTTTCTTAATTCAATTATGTTTTTTAATTGTTAATTGATATTTTTAGGGTATTAATTTATTATATTATGCATGATAATTGAGAAATCACATGAATAATAAGATCTTAACATAATTGGAGAGAATTGTATGTGTACATAGAAATAAGATATATGATTCTTCTGGAAAGTTGTTCTTTTATGTGGGAATTTATTGTACACTAATGCGATTATAAATTATATTACTAAGTGAAGAGATTTTGGTAAATAATTTAGGATTAGAGTTAATATACTTGAAAAAGATGTTAACTTTAGTTGTGAATCCCTCCGATCAAGAATAATAGAGATGGAATTAAATATATTTTTAGCGATCACATGTTAAACACTAGGAGAAACAATTCCTAAATACATTATTTGCCTTCTTGAAGTCGTTTTTAATTTTATCGCTTCCTAAATTGCTTAGTCAAGTCTCATAATTAGATTAGTTTGTTAATTTTAGTATTTTTAATTCATTCAACCCTTCACAATTTTCCGGTTAGATAATAAAGCTAAGATTAGTATTAGTACTTAAGGTCTTTGAGGGATCAACTCAGACTTACATTTGCTATATTAAAACTAATAGGTGCACTTGCTTTATATCAGATATGATTTGAGATGAATTTGAATCTTATGGATACTCTACCATCTACCATGCATCCCCAACAGTTTAAAATTTTAGTATGGATTACACATAGTACTTCCTCACAAGCAAGATAGCAACTTATTCGAGATCTTTCCTAGAAATATGATCCACAAGTGCTTATTCTCATCAAGACAGAGTTGAACTAGGACAATGCAAATAACCTATGCCAAGCACTTGGTTTCTTGAATATGTTGTGTACATAGGCGAATGGGTTAAGCGATGGCATTATGCTCCTTTGGCAATCCAATGTGGTGAGGATTTGAAACCACCACATCTCCCCACAACAAATTGTAGTGCAAGTTTAGGTACCCCCATCTAACTTAGCTTAGCTATGTTAGAAGTAGATATATGTAATCAAAGTGCTCTCACAATATTATTGACCTCATTCAATCAAAACTGGATAGAGCTTGGTACTTTTTCTCCTATTTTTTGCAAAGAACTTACTTGAATCTTTCCTTCCTTAAGATACTAACATGATAAGCTTTGGATTAAACCCATAATGTCATATAAATTCATTCATTTAAGTGTTTAAATCCAAGCTTGAAAATAAGGAAATTCAAAATATGTATCCTAATGGAGCTTGCAAATCTTACTAATCCAAGCAAGATTTGAAGCTTCCAAACGTCAAAATAGCAACTTTGTATCCAATATGCGTGCAATTATTTATCCATTATCAAAATTTTCCTTAGAATCACCCCATTAAAGATTTGAATACTCAAACCCTAGCTAGCTTATGCATGGCAAATGGGGACTTCCCATCTTGAATTTGTGTTCAATTAGTATAAATAAGGATTTAAGCTTTATGCCCAAGCATTAATCTCCATTTAAAAATCCTTATAAGAGCTCTCTCGACCATTCTCTCTCTAGAACTACTACTATAAGGTGGTTTTTGAGCAAAACGAAAACCTTTATAAGCTTCCTTATCCTCGGAAACCTAAGGAATTATCCTTATCTTACTTTAGATGGCCATTGCTTGAGTTCAATGAGCTCTTTCTCTTTTTAAGCCGAACTACCACCATAAGCATTGTCGCCATTAATGTTTTCAACATTGCAAAGCTCATAGAAGTTACTTTCCTTACTCAAAACGGTGTCTAAATTACTTAGAAGCGCTCCCCATCATTGGTTATCTTCCTCCTTCATCTCTTCTACAAGTCGCATAAGTACAACCTAACCCAACCTATATGCCCAAACCTAAGATCCACATCCAACCTAATAGCTCCAGTTCTTCCCTTTTCTTTTCCTTTTTTTTATTATTTTTATTTTATTCATCATCTTAATTTATTTGTTTTATTAGGCTAATTATTTTAAGGTAAGGGTACGTACACTCCTATGTATTTTAAGGCAACCATCTATCAAGGATGAGTAGAGTCCATATATATATATATAAAATAATAATGATAATAAATAAATAAAAATAAAAAAAATTGATAAAAAATAATTGAAAATAAGTAAAAAAGGAGAATAACTTAAGATTAAGGGCATTTTAGTTCATAGGGATATTATGGGATAAACATCAAAACTAATAGAGCCCACTTGCAAAAATAATAAAAGAAAAAAGAAAAAGAGATAGAAAAATCTTTTTTAAGAAAATCACATTTTTATGAAAATAGAGTTATAAGTGCTTTTTGAAATTTTTTTTTTCTTCTTTTGCTAGAATTTATTTCTTCTTTAAGTAAATGTTTTAGGAACTCTAAATAAAAATAGTAAACTTTCAAAAAAATAATAATTAATAAAAAATAAAATTTAATATAATAATGAAAATAAAATAAATAGAACCAATGAAATAAGTCTTAATAATAAAAGTTTCTATTTAGGCTTATTCTCTCTATAAAAAGAATGCTTCTTTTTTTTTTTAAAAGAAAACCAATAAATCATTTTTCTGAAAATTTTGAATGTAGGTTTCTACCACTTAGAAAAATGTTTTTTTTCTTAAAAAAAAATCAATAAACCCTATTTTTCAAAATTTGGAAAGTAGGAGCTTTTAAAAATTCATGAATAAATTAGGGTTTTCTAAGGAATTTTTTTTTTAAATAAACCATCTAATGATGTAAACTTAATTGGCTTTTAAACATAAAAAAAGAAGCAAACCACTAAAGTTTTATATTAAATAAACTATGCAGTCTAAGTTTGAATAGTGGAATTGTAGGTGCTAACTAGGTGACCATGTAAAAAAAATTATTTTCTCTTTCTTTTCTTAGGAAACAAAACTTTTAAAAAATAAAGAAAAAGGAACTAAGTAAAAATTTTAAAAATGAAAAATTGAAAAAAATGTTTCCTTTAAGTTTAAAGGGTATTTTAAAAGTTAAGACCTGGTAATGTGTTAACATTCAATTTTTGATAGATTAGCCTCTAGAACCAATTATCTCTAGTTTCTTCATAGCTTTTTCAAAATGCAAAATAGTAGTTAAATTAGGACTAATCCACTTGTTTGATTTTAATTTACTCAAATTTTTCCCAATCTCATTGAGTAGCGTATTTAATTTTCAAAAATCAAAAGAAACTGCTTTTTCTTAACTTATGTCAAGGGTTTCAATTAAATAACCAATGTATTTAGTTTAAACCAAATTAAGTCGATAGATTAGCGACTCCATTGGGGAAATAAGTTTAGTGGGCTAATCACATTAAAATATTAAATTGAGTCTTAATATTTAATATACCCCTAAACTTAAGCCTTGTGTAAAAAAGGCTTATAATTATTGTATATAAATGTTTATCGTTCTTGTATGTGTATCTATGTTTGTTCATTTTTCAATAACCCAAGCTATTAAGGCTTATAGGAATAGAAGGCCAAATAGGCTAAGTATTCTTTTAGGGTAGGGTTATTGCTTTTGAAGAAAAGAAAAGCTTAATGGTATATGATTAGATAGGGTTAAAATTGGACTTAAGAAGCCATAGGACAAGGGGGCCATTGTGTATGCTTTAGATCTTATAGGGAAACCACTATTCGATTTCATTAGGCCACCCCACTCAAGTTAATATAGTTATAGATCCATTTTTCATAATAAGGGAAACCATGGTACATTGGAGCCTTTTAAAACCTACCCAAGTTGCATTTATGACATTTACTACCAAGTATTGGAGCAATTATGTGGCAAACAAAGAAAGTTATTATGAACTAGGAATGGGCTTCTTGATGGGCTATGTTGTATTTTTTTTCCTTATAAATATCTTGTAATTTTAATGTAATATATTTTCTTTTTAATTTAGATTACAATTATATAGGTTTTTTCTTCCCTTTCCCAATGTACTTTTTGTCTTCATTGTAACAAATCACGGACAATTCCCTCTTGGTTTTTCCTTTTAGAGAAATCCACATTCACAAGCCCTAAATTGTCAATTGTTTTTGCAATTATGGTTCACTTCCTATCACTTAGGTGATCAAAAGTTCATCAAGAATAAGATTGGGCCAATCCTTTCACTACCTAAGGTTAGGATCCATTTGACTTTGATCTTGGCTTTGGTTCATTAGTAGAATCTAAAGATGAAGGCATTTTATTTTGGCCCACACCATTTAAGCCTAACCATAGAGGAGTATACTCGATTATTAGGGGCCCCTTTACCATCGGATGGTATCTTTATACCCCAAAATGAAGTAAGGCTATTCTTTAGAGTTAGGTAAGCTAAGGCAAAGGAAGCTTTAGAAAAATGCAATGGAGAAAGTATCAAACTTACTACCTTAATCGATTGGTTTAAGCTTAGATTAGTATATAGTTCTAGCAAGCCTAGATATTGTGTTGATTAAGGAACTTGGAAAGAAAATAGGACCCATGCTTATATCTTAGCTATCTTTGCAGTCCACCTATTCTCACTAGTATGTTGCATGTCTACTACACGTTGGTAAACTTAGTGGACTAATTTCTGAGAGGAAAGTTCCACATAACAGCCTTGTTAACTAAACAAATAAGATCCTTAGACTCCTAAAAGAAAAAGGGTCATGGAGTCTTCAATACCAGCATGCCTTTTCTAATGTTTTGGTTCATCAATCACTTAAAACAATATGGGAATGATCTTAACTAAGGCCCATTTCCTCAATGTTGAGATCTCATATCATCTTTTGTTGAATGGATTTGAGCTACCAAATATGGACTATGCCTTAGATTAGTTTGCATTACTAGAGGATATCAAACTTGAAGAAATCTAATAGATTGCAAAATGAAATAATTATGATTAAGCCATTTTAGGTTACAAAAGCTATGTTGCTATACTACTTATTGGAATCATTAGCTGCACACAATACTACTTAGCTTATATTATTTGCTAATTGGGCCTAAGAAAGGACATTGCTTAGCGGCCTTCACTAGACTAAGAAACCTTGGACTATTAAGATCGAGACATTATGAAGCTCTAACTTATCTAGGAACTATAGGAAACTCATGAAGCCTAGCCTATAGTTGATGTTGAGAAATTAACCAAAGAGATTAAGGATTTTAAGGTCCACTCCATATTTGATCAATTATACTATATGGGGTAAATACAACACTAAGCTCTAAATGTACTTCTACTCTTGAATACCTTGATGAAGAAATACAATCCTATATGGCCTTAGTATAGGTACGAATGGAGATCTATCATTGCAATGCTAAGACCTAACTTCAATAAGATTGACAATAAAAGGATGTTTTACAAGTTGAGCTAGCTCAAGCCTAAAAGCAAATTTATAAGCTAGAGGAAGAGAAGAGTTGTCTTAGCAAGATTAGGAGGTATTTATGATATTTGTTTCCTTTGCTATTGAATACTCCTTGATGTAATAAGAAACTAGGTAGAGCTATTAGTATCAATAAAATATTAGTTTTTGCAACATCGTTTCCTAATACTTGGATTCATTTAGCATCTATTTGTCATTCATTTTTCATGTACCTTATTCCACTTGCTACTTCCCTACTTTGTAAAACTTTTTAAGATTAGTATCCTTTGAAAATTCTAAGTACTCATATTCCTTAGGCTATTCAATTAGAGTTGTCACTATTTGTAAATAAACGTTTTCCTATAAAAGATTCTTCTTTCAATTTAAAAAAAATAAAGAAAAAGAAAAGTAAAGAAGATAATAAAAAAATGGAAAAAAAGGATTTGTTTGTAACTTAATTCCCAATATTTGTAACTTTTAGAATTGTTCCTCCTTATTGCTTGTATATAGTCTTCTTTATTACCCTTAGATTTCCTCAACAACATCCTACTTCAAATTCTCTCCCTCACTTTATGATTTTTCATCTACATTATCTAGAATAGGTATCCAAACTCTGTAATTGTTGTAGTTAGCCCTTAGTCATGCTACTTTTCTTGCTCTTATTCCTTAGATCATCACTTTAAGGTAGTACCTTTTGTCCTTGAATGTTTAAGACTTTCCTGTAAGGTACTTAGTCTCTTAGACTTGTAAAATGTCCACAGTCCATTAGTTTATTAATCTTGTATTAGTTTTTCTTATTATAAATCAAGTCCTCAAATATTCAAGAGAAAGAAGGAAAAGAAAAAGACCCATAGATTGTAAATAGTTTCCTTTATTTGTTAGTTTCTTAGGTTTTTAATACCCAATAAAATATTTATTTTCTTCACTCTCTTTTTTTTTTCTAAGTACCATAGCTTATTAACTATTCTCATAGCTTTTTTTTTTCTGGTTGTCATCTTAGTTTTTATTTTTTTTAAAAAAATGTCTTTCCCTTAGGATAGTGTTTTTTATTTCCATAACTAAATAGTTCTTAGTAAGTTATAAGATATGCCCAATGTTTTGGGATCTTAGCTAAATCATATACATATGGCCATTAGTTTGTAATTAGGATAGTTTGTTTGAAACTCCATGTTAGACCTTCCATTGGTACCATTTATAAAACGTTCACTCAATTGGTTTGTGGTCCCTATCTTTTCCCAATTGAGCTCATTCTTCTTAAAATCATAACTTATAGAAACTTCTCCTTCTTATTTTAATAAGGATTCCCTAACTAACGCATCGTCATATTCAGAAGTCAACCTTTTCCCTTTATTACTAGGTTTGTAATTAGGTTTAAAAATCTTGCCAATCTATTGTAGGATTGTTCCCTTTCTAAATAATGTATGTCTTAAGGCTTGCCCTTCCTATTGTAAATACCTTTCTAGGGAATCCTAGCCAACCCATGATCATGTCCCAATTACAAGCGTTTCTGTCCTGTCTTTCTTACCTTATAAATAATGAACCCTCCTTCATTTGTAAATTAATCATTCAATTTTTGTTCAAAAATAAGAATATCCCTGCTAATTTTTTATTTTTAGTTAATCATCTCATTCTAAAGTAAAATTCCTTTCTATCTCTCTCCTAAAAAAAGAAAAAGGAAGAAGAAAAGGAAAAAAATGAGGTTATTAACTAGTACGGATTTATATGTTTAACTTAAGACCCATCATCCATTCGCCTTTGACTTAAAAAAAAAAAGAAGAAGAAGAAGCACATTTAAGTTCAGTATACCTTAGTTATCAAGGCCAAATGTTGAGGAGCAACAGAGGAAGCTTGGCAAAAGGAGCATGCAATTCCTAACCCATTAAAAGAAGCTAATCCATACATGATCCTAGGCCTATTAAGGAAGATACAAGTCTTAGTTCATTAAGGGAGCTAAATGATGGCCCAAGCTTAAATGTAAGGATACCTAGTCTTAAGCATGATCTTTAACTTAAAAAAAGGGGTAATCTCTGTATAAGCATAAGGCCTGAAGACATCAAGTGTAGTGTTAGCTTACTTTGTTCCAAGCCCTAATAGCTAAGCTCATCTCTACTATAAAGCACTCAGTCATCAAAGCTCAATAAGGGAACTAATCAAACTTAAGTCAAATGTACAAGGGGGAAAATAAGTACCAATTTCAAGGGGCATTCAACTTAGAAATCAAATTTGCGGCAATCATTTTCCAACACCAACGAAGCCAAGGATGCACTTTTAGGGCATACAACTAGGGCACAACAAAGCTAATAGGGCAAAGTTAGCCTAATTGGGGCAAAGCATCACAAAGAAAGATGCCATCCTAAAGATAGGTATGCCATCAAAAGGACTTTTTCTTTAGTGGTCTTTATGTCCTTTTTTTATGTATAACTTCAACCACAAGATGAATGAAGTGCTTCCTTTATGTATTTATGTTGTCTCTCTCATTCTAGTTTTGTTTGGCCCCATATAATGTGTTATTGAGACAATCATCTACTTAACATTGGGAGGCATCTTAGCAAAATCTCCATTTGGCAATAAATCAACATTCAAGCTTAGGGAAATGGTAAATCATTATTTGAAGGTTTAGGCTAAAGAGGCAAACCAAGTCCAAAACACTAACTACACTTGAGAGTTAAGTAACATTAACATGAGATTTAAGACTTATTTCTTGAGGGAGGTCTATTTTGAACTTGATACGTAGGTTAAAATGATGGTAGGTATTCTCTTCAATATCCTGAATAAAGAACATCCTTTGTCCATCCCGTTAAACCTATTTAGAAAGTCTTCAAATTAAACTTTATCAAGAACCACCCTACATTGGAGCATAAAGGGAGGCTAGGGTTAGTAATCAAGAGAAAAAAGATAAAACTAGTTTATGCTTACCCTAATTACATCAATTCATGAGTAACAGCTATTATTGATATTTCATTTCCTTTAGAAGTTGATATTTTGAATTGTAAGTCATTTAAGAAGAGATAGTTAATGGAATAGGTACCATCTTTATAAAAAGCTTGCAAAAAGTTTGAAGGGAGATGAATGAAACAAAAAGCTAAAGAAGGAAAAAAAAGGCATGAATTTGTACAAAAACAAAATGTAAGAGAAATGAGTCTAAATTATGCACCAAAAGGCAACACTAAAGATCTCGAGGCACCTTTTAAAGCTTAAAGAAGCTCAAGCACCTCAACAATTAAAGCTTGAGCACAAGAGCAAGGCTTACTTGCTCAAATCTTAAGGGCCCTCCCACAAAACTACCCTAAAGAGTCTCTTTTGATTAGAGAAGATGGATTATCATTAATCATGAAACTAGAGGGAAGCCCATTTTAATTTTTCCTAAGAGTTCTTAACTATTAAACCTAGATTAAGCAAGTAATCTTTGAAAGTAAGTCCATTCATTAATCCCTTTTAAAACTCCTAACCAAAAGTCCAATTTACATTACAAAACCAAAAAAGACCTAGCAAATTGATTAAGGCATATCACTTACAAAATGGACCATAATTTTTGGAATAGTAGTCAGAGTGAAATCTAAACCAAAAACCGAAAGCATGTGAGGAAGTCATCTGTGACTAAATTGGTCAATAATGAGTTGCTATCTCCATGGAAGAAAGACTCTTAATGTCATAAATCCACAAAGATCAATGGCACCAATGCACTTTGAGATTGAAAATTAGCCCCAATAGCAATAGAATCACGAGACTTTCTTTAAGGAGGCTACCGCATTTAATCACCCTACAAAGGAAGGAAAAGTATAGTGAAGGGCTTATACTTTTTAGAGGTATTTGTACCTATCAAGCTTGAATTTTTCAGTTTTCTTTTTCTTAATTCGATTTATATCGAACTTTATAACCATTCAATGTAAACCTTCAACTAAGAATTAAAGAAAATCTTGGTTTCATTTAGTTTTAAATAGATTTTGGAGTTGTCACTTACCTAGAGTTGGGAAAAGGTTAAGTCATAACAAATTAGGTATATTAGTTATAACTTATCCACTAGTCTATGAAGAAACCAATTTTGAAAACTAAAGTTTTTGGATTTGGAGATTAACCTATTAAACCTTAATAAGCATTACTATAACCTTTTCAATTTAGTTTTATTCTTTTCAAAATACCCTTTTTACATGAAAGGAAAATTTTAATATATAAGAAAGAAAGAAAATTATTTTCGTTCACAAAAAGAAGAAATTAAGAAATTAAATCTACTAATTTAAAATAGGGAAAAAAATTCCCTGCTTTAAGTCACCCCATAGTTGCCTACAGGTGTCTACATATCTACTATTTGAAATTACACTTTTCATAGCTCATCTCATAAAACCTTAATTTATTGATTGATTTTAATTTAAGAAAACAGATGGGTTTAAGTTTCTTAACCATTTGATTTTATTTTAGGAAAAATACCTAAAAGAAAAGGATCCTAGATTGGTATTTTTATTTTTTGGAAAATTCTAAAAGAAGTCTTAATTTTCAAAAAGGCTTATTTATTTGCTTAATTTTTTAAAAAGACAAAATTTTCTAAGTGGTAAAGCACATTTTTTTTCCTTCTTTCTTTCTTTATTATTTTTTAAATAAACCATTATATTTTTCTAAAAGATATTTTCTAAGTGTGAGAAAGAAACAAAAAAACTTCAAGAGAAAAATAAATAATAACTTCTTCTCCTTTTATATAATTTTTAATTTTCCTTTGGATTTTTATTAAGAAAATAAATAGAGAAAATAATTATAAAAAAGGAAAATTTTTAAAAATAAATAAATAATGAAAGCAAACCAAAATATGAAGCACATTTTAGACTTAATGCTTAAGGTATGGGTTAGAAAGAGAAGGTCAGATTGCAAGTCAGATCGAAGTTGGGTTTAGGTCAAACTTGGGCAAGTAGGTCTAGTTAAATGGAGAAGAAGAGAACAGTGACTAGTAGCTCGACATCAGTGGCTATAGGGTAATTTTTAAGCAAGAAAACTCAGATTCATGAGAGTCTTATTCAACATAGGGGGCATAGGAGCAACATTTTGGCCAACAATAGTTGTTTGGTAGTAGTTGTGAAGTGGAGGGTGGCAGTGTAGTTGGGTTACATGCAACGATTGGTGGTAGTTGCAAGAGGTGAGTAGATGCTTGGGTTAGGCACTTTGGATGGTGGTAAACAAGTTAGTATAGTTAATTTAGTCCATTATGGGAAGTTAGTATACTGTTTTACACAGCCTTAGCGGTGTTAATAGGGTTTAATGGGTAGTGCTTTAAGGGCCATGACTATAGCCAAAAAGAATGGCACTAAGAAGCTCAAGACTTGGGCAAACTTTTGGTAACAGTAGCTTTACTCGAGATTGGCTATAAAACCTCAAGTCTTAAAGAGAGAGAGAGAGAGAGGTTGTGTAGATTGAGAAAGGTGACTAGGTATGTTCTTTATGTAAGTTTCGTAGCTTGATGGTAGAAGTACAGCTAATGAGTAGTACTTATTGGAGCAAACTTGGAAGGAGCAATATGGCTAATTTGGCCATTGATGTTTAATCTTAGAAATCAGGCTTTGGTGTGATTTTAGTATCGATTTTCACTAAGAAGATGAGTGAATTCGGACATAATATGGGTACCATTCAAAAGTACTTTGAATCTATAGTCAATTATTGCATTTTGTTTTATCAAATTTAGCTAAAAATAAGTTAGGCCAAAAAGAGAAGAGATTGTATGGTGTTTACTTTTTTCCTCCCTTAACTATAGAATCATGCAACGGCATGGAGAAGTGTGATCATGGTTACGTGCTATGCACGTGCTACTTGCCAAGCCTGCATGTGCATTGCACGTGTGAGGCTAAAAAAGAGAAGCAAGTGCTTCTCGTAGCTATACACGTGGATATTGTTCACATTCAAGGCCTTGGGCTTTGCTTGTTATGGATCCTATTTCCCTTTTATTTTAATAAATGAAAAAATGATAATAATAAAAACAAATTAATATATAAAGTTCTAAACCTAGTTCTAAGGCAAAATTAAATCTAAATTGACAAAGTTGTCTGCTCATATGTTAAAAAATAAATAAATAAAACAAAATTACATTTAAAATGAAGCCTTATCTTAATGATTATGTGCACTTAGATATTATTCAATCCTAAAAATGAAATCACCTAGTCTATGTCACCTAATGACACTAAAAACAACTTAAGACTTAAAAAATATATATTTTTTTTCTAAATTTTGTATTTTTCTAAGTTTTCTATTTTTTTTTAATTACGACCCTTTTTCTTAATTTTAAAAGAAAATCTAAAAATTACATAGGGCAAAATTAAGGTATCTACAATACTTACTAGTAACTGTAAGGGGAAAAAAAAGAGAGAAGAAAAAGAAGGAAGGGGAAAAAGGAACAAAAGAAAGAGAAAGGGATTTATTCCTTTTGCAAATAAATAACTTCTTTAGAAAGCATTCTAAGTGAACCTTTTTTTTAAAATGAAAGTCTCTTATTTTCTCCATTAGGGATCTATCCTTTCAGAGTCTATAATTCAAAACCCCTTAGTGCTTAGTTTTGTCCATTCAAACATGCATGGGCTAAAAGGCTAGCTTCTTCCATAGTTTGAGGAGTCTAGCTTCTAAACCATTCCTTGCTTACAAGGTTCACCTCAACGAATAATGTCTTTACGTTAATGGTTTTAGCCCTTTTAGGAACACTATCTACGTAAGATGGTAAACCATTCTAAGGCTTTTTTAAGCCCATTTTTCAATCAACAAATCCATTATTCCAAAGTGTTTTTAATCTCCACAAATCACCTACTCTTTAAAGTGCTATTTAGGTGCTTTTAATATCTTTTTCTTGTAGGAGCATTGTCCTAGTTTTAAAAAGTTTTAAGATCATTTGCTTATAGGAATGCTACCCAAATTTTAAAAGTTTAAGGATTGCCTATTTATGAGAGTGCTCTCCAAGTTTTTAAAGTTTCAAGATCACTTGCTTATGGGAGTGCATTCCTAGTTTTAAAAGTTTTAGGATCGCTTGCTCATGGAAGCTTAAAAGTATTAGGATTTCTTACTCATGGAAGTGTTGTCCTAGTTTTAAAATGTTACAAGATCTCTTACTTATGGGAGCATTATCTTAGTTTTAAAGTGTTAAGGATTGCCTACTTATGATAGTGCTATACTAGTTTAAAAAATTTTCAAGATCGCATACTCATAAAAGCATCGACCTAGTTTAAGCATTGTCTTAATTTTAAAAAGTGAGATGCCTTAGAAGGCATGCCCTTAGAGCGTTGCCTTTTTTTCTCACATAATCTAATGATACTTACCAATCCCCAAATTTTAGAAGCGATTTCTCAATATTGCTCCTAGATAGCACTGCTTTTTAAGCATAGTGAAGGAACTTCGTGTCAAATCTACAAAAGCTTACTTCCCTAGTAAGGTATTAAGATATTTTGACTTAAGGCATGTAATTTTTTAGAAAACATTGTCTTTCCCTTTTAGATAAGACATCTTGTTAAAAGGTCTAGTTAAGATAAACTGTAAAGGAGCCTTATCTTCCCTTTAGATAGTCTTAGTGCTATTAGCCCTCGCAAGACAAGATATCTCGTTAAAAAATCTTGTTAAGATAAACTGTAAAGGATCCTAATCCTCCCTTCATATAGCCTTAGTACTATTGCCCCCCTTTTAGATAAGACATCTCATTGAAGGGTCTCATTAAGATAGACTACAAAGGAGACTTATCCTTCCTTTTGATGGTGTCAAACCCTACATAGGGCCTAGTAGGATTGTCTAAAATTTTCATATTATATGTGCTCCCATGATACAAGAATTGCTTTGAAATTTAGAGATTTTAAGACTTTAATTAATTAATCACTAGGGCTTTCAACTTTTTTTTTATTAACTTAGCGTAAAATATAAATAATTATGAATGCCCAATATTCCACAATCTATCAAAACCATAGAGAGTTGATATCCCCTTCCAAATGATAAAATCAGGTAGTGATGCTTCAAAATTTAAACAACTTCTTGAAATTACAAAATCTAAGTATAGGAATAATAATTACATTTAATGTTCCATACCATCTATACAATCTATCTTCAGATTCTATCTTTTAAGACACATATTAATACTTGTACTTAATACTCAGCTTTTAACCCAAGTCTAATTATCAATTAACCTATAAGGGAAAACTATTGGGGTGTAAGCTCTAAGAGCTTAATGAGATATCCCCGTTATCAAACTAGCAAGTAAGTTATCAAGCAACTAATTAACAAATGTATGAATACATAAACAAGCAATATGCCAAACAATGCATATAGTTGATTAGGTACTGTATACAACTTCGGATTTAACACCCTTTGAAGTAATGGTTATAGATTCATTGTCACCAATTATAACTAGGTTTTAGCACCTAGATTTTTAACCAAATATTAAAATTTCGTAATTCACAAAATATATATCCATTTCCATAAATAGTACCTAAATTTCTAAGTTTATCATTGAGGTAGCCTTTGCAATCCATACTCATACATTATAGCGGAGGTCTCTAAACTCGACCCCAATTGGGAGGTTGGCATCTCTGAACCAATGGGTCCTTTGAAATATCAAATAAAATAGGGTGTATTGGTCTAAGAATTGATTAGAGTAGCCGATGTGTATCACGACCTAATAGTATCGTTGTCGTGGTAGGTCGCCGTGTACCGTATAAAGGTCTATTATCAACCCCCTTGCTAATCATAAGCCTTTTATATGACACATAAGGCTTCTTCTACTCTACGTTACCACTAGGCCCATAGACAAGTAATATAGAGTAATTTAACTAAAATTACTTCTATGTTATAAATTAGCTAATAGTGTGGGCTCATGAGACCCACACAAAAAAATATTACAAACAAATGCAGTTCATAATGAAACTGCATTAAATCTGTATTATGAGCAAAAACATAAAAGTATCTAAATGTCTATAAATCTATTACGAAATGTCCTCTTTGCTCTCTGATCACTCCAACCCGTCCCTATACGAGACTTACCACGAGCATGCCTCGGTCCGGATTAGTGAAAAGGTTTTCCTACAACAACAAAAATCTATAGGGGTATAAGCTTAATCTTAGTGAGATAAATACCCTCGTTAGTACCACATGGTAGAAATTTATTAGATGCACAATCATATGAATGCATAAACAATTAGTATGCCAAACAATGCATGTAGTGACCTAAGAACTGCATATGACTCAGAATTACGCTCCCTAAAGTTGAGGTTTGAAAATAATTAACCGACCCAAATTGAAATCCGGATTCTAGACATTGGGTTTTATTTCATTTGCACTATTGTGCTTGTGTTAAAACAAAACTCTCTCTCTTTATATATATATTTATATGTATGTATACTTTCTTTACCGAATAACAAATCATATTTTTTTTAAAATCCCAAGTCTAGCGGTGTGGTAGCCTCCGCAATCCACAAATACATGCCCTAAGCAGAAGCCACAAGACTCGACCCCTCGCCGATGGTTGGCATCTCTCAGTGCCTAGTAAGCCCATCAGCTTATGATAGAGACTCAATATATATAATGACATAGTTAATGCCCAATCTTGCAGGAGATACGTCCTCCTGTGAGTCCCTTCCCATTTTTTATATGAAGCGACAGTTGGTGTAATCCATATGCAATATGGGGAATGCATGAATCATTTTGATTTCTTAATAGTATAAGTGATTAACTCGATTTTCAAGGTGATCAGACAATTTCATTCCATACAATTCACATGTATATATTAGTACAAATAATTCCCATTATTATATATAATTAACAAGTCATCACATTCATCCATAAATCCATACATATGCATCTCCCATATCCTACAAGCATCCAAATTTGTATATATGAATTTAGGTGCATCTATTTTACAAGCAAAATCAAGTAAAATGTTATCGAGAATTTACTCACTCTTCCATGTGGATCAATCAAAGTAATCCGGAGATAAGTCGTCTCTGTACACGGTGTCCCCTAGTCATTGCAATAATATTTATAAGGGATTGAAATAAACTTAGGAAACTAAGTTAATTTTCTTTAAGTTATACTATTGAATGGTTTTTGTAATTTTTCCCGGTTTTTACTTAAAGTTCAATCGCATATAACTTTTTCATTTTAAATCTGATGTTTATGATCTTATAGTCAATCTTCATCGTTTTCAAGTGTAATTTAACGTAGTGAAGTTATATTTTTCAAATGAGGAATACAAATCTATCCATAGGTCAGAGCAGTAACGTTCCTCATGTGTTGGAGTGCTTTTGGGCCTTATATGGTAAATGGACATTTTGATAACTTAAGAAATCCTTTGGGATTGGTCTTAAGATTTTATCCTAAGGTTAAAATACTCCTTGAGATCAAATTTACAACTTTGATTTATATTCTTAAGGCTAACAACCACTTCATGGGCCTTTTAGTAGGCTTAAGTTGTCATAATGGCTTGTTTTTGGTTCAAACTAAAGTTAGTGACTTTGTTAGGCGTATGGAGTCTTAGGTGGATTTCTTATGGGCTTTAAAACAACCTCTCTTTTAAAGTGCTGGTCAGAATTTTATTGAAGGCCCAACTTAGAGTTCTTGTAAACCCTACTTTTAGTGGGCCTAAGACTTTATTAAGAGTACCTTTCGAACGTTCTCAGAGATCAACTAAACCAAAAACTTAAGTTTATATTTAAAAATGAATTAAATTTTTACAATTCAAAAGTCAATTGTCGATAAAACCCGAGCTTAAAGAACTGCAACCTCTAAAGTTACTTAAAACCCTAAACCTTAAAACCATTAAGGAATTTTAACCCTAAAGAATTAATCGATAATTTAATTTGAATAATTTCATTCAACTTTAAAAAATTTCACAATTTTATAAAAATCAAATCATAAATTACAAAATAATGTGAGATAAAAACATAAAAACAATTTCCTATAGGACTATACCCTTATCTTTATGTATAAGCCTTATACATAAATAAGTAGACCAACCAAGCACTTTAGATAACTTATCAATTGAGAGTTGGAATTATTTATCAATTGATAACTTATCAAAATCTAGTGATAAGATAATTTCCTTATCACCTCTTCACTTATACTACATATGGACAATCTTTCACAAGATTTCATAAGCTTAACTTTAATAAATGAGACAAGACCACTCCATGGCCTAAAAAGACTTTAAATGGCAGATCTAAACAAGGAAGAAAGGGGGGGGACATGCACTTGTCATTCACCCATCAATCACTTCTTCTTACACATCACTATTTACCCCTTAATGCTTACATCATCAATTGTTGCAATTGTTGACTTTTGTATAAGCTACAAGACAACACTTTCAAGACATTTAAACCCTCATTCTCTCTCCATTCCAACCGGCCACTTTCTCCATCATTTCTTTCACTTTTAATTTCACTTTCACTTCTTCTTTCTCTCCTTTGAAACAAACATAAAAAGAAGAAACAATCTTACCCTACAAAATCAACTTTTCTTCCATTTTTGAAGCTTCACTTACGACAACTTTTCTTTTGTTCTTGTGTCATTTTCTTTCACCATCTAAGACCTTTTATGACCATTATAACTTTCCACAAACCCCATTCCAAAAGACCAAAAGATTCGGGTTCCAAAAGGTGGTAGAAAAAGGAGGAGGCAAAGTTAAGAGTTTAAGTGGAACCTTAGTGCACAACCATCAAACTTTGCTTTAAGGAAGAGTAAGTGTTTCTTGTGATATGTGGATTAGTATTTATGTTAGGATACTTTGATTTCTTGAAGATATGAGTAAGGTTTAAGTTGTTATAACACCAAAAATCGTTTTAAGAAACAAACCATGAAACCCTTACATAAAGTTGAAACATGAGCATGTAAAGTTGGTGTTTTGTAAAGACATTTGTTTAATGCTTTGAATGGAAGATTTTAAGCTAAGAAAATCTTGAAATAAGAACATTAATGGAGGATGAGCATGCTGGACGTGAGGGTTCCATAGTCATTTGGATGTTGATTTTGTTTCCATTAAGTTAAACATGCTCAAATCTAGACTTAAGTTAAGGAAAAATCCATCACATGAGATTTTATGAAGAAACCAACTTTGTATGACATGAGCTATGATATGAGAGTTGTATTAAATATAAGATCTTCTATTTCTTTGTGTGGAACATAAGTTAAAGAATCATCTTGTGGAAGAAAAGTTAAGTTAAGATTTGGACATAAGTAGTCTAAGTGCATAATCTACCACCTAAACTTAAGGAAATGATGAAACAAGTTGAAAAACCAAGTAAGGACCCCTTGGAACCATCATGAATAGATCTAGAACGTGGGAGAAAGAAGCCTAAAAATATGATAAAAGTGAATGAACAAAGTGAAAAGATTAACCAAAGTAAGTATGGTAAGCATACAAAGCCTAAAACTCAAAACCAAGCCTAAAACTCTCAAAACAAGCCTAAAACTCTAAGTTGGGCCTTCAATGAAATCCTGACCAGCACCTTAAAGTATCAAGAGAGGTTGTTTTGAAGCTCATAAGAAATCCACCTAAGGCCCCATAAGCCTACCAAAGTCACTAACTTTAGTTTGGACAAAAAACAAACCCATTTGACAACTTAAGCCCACTAAAGGGCCTAAGAAGTGGTTGTTAGCCTTAGGAATATAAATCAAAGTTGTAAATATGATCTCAAGGAGTATTTTAAGCTTAGAATAAAATCTTAAGACCAAGCCCAAAGAATTTCCCAACACATGAGGAACGCTATTGTTCTGATCATGGATAGAATTGTGTACCTCATTTCGAAAATCTAACCTTTCTACGTTAAAGTACACTCGAAAATGATGAAGATTGACTATAAGATCATAAAAATCGAATTTAAAACGAAAAAGTTATACACAATTGAACTTTAGGTAAAAACCGGGAAAAATTACGAAAAGTAATCAAGAATATAACTTAAGGAAAATTTACTTAGTTTCTTAAGTTTGTTTCAATTCCTTATAAAAATTATTTCAATAACCAGAGGATACTGTTTACAGAGACGACTTGCCTCCGGATTACTTTGATTAACCCACATGGTAGAGTGAGTAAATTCCCGATGACTCTTTACTTGATTGTGCTTGTAGAATAGATGTACCTAAACTTATATATATAAATTTGGATGCTTGTGGGATATGGAAGATGCATGTGTATGGATTTATGGATGAATGTGAGACTTGTTAATTATATATATAATAATGGGAATTGCTTGTATTAATATATACATGTGAATTGTATGGAATGAAATTGTTTAATCACCCTAAAAAACAAGTTAATCACTTATACGATTAATAACGCAAAATGAATCATGCATTCCCCATATTGCATACGGATAACACCGACTGCCGCTTCACGTAAAAGATGGGAAGGGACTCATAGGAATACGAGTTTCCTATAGGATTGGACACTAGCTATGCCATCATATATATTGAGTCTCTGTCTTAAGCTGATGGGCTTACTAGACACTGGGAGACGCCAACTGTCGGCAAAGGGCCGAGTCTTGTGGCTTCTGCTTAGGGCGTGTGTTTGTAGACTGCGGGGGCCACCACACTACTAGACTTAAGATTTTAAAAGATATGATATGATTTTGGTAAAGGAAGTGTACATATATATATATATAGAGTTTTGTTTTGCCATGAGCACGATAGTGCAAATGAAATAAAACCCAAGGTCTGGAACCCGGATTTTGGTTTAGGTTAGTTAATTATCTCCAAACCCTGACTTTAAGGGGCATAATTCTGAGTCGTATGCAGTTCCTAGGTTGTTGTATGCATTGTTTGGCATACTGATTGTTCATGCATTCATATGATTGTGCATCTAATAAATTTCTATCATGTGGTACTGACAAAGGTTTTTATCTCACTAAGCTTAAGCTTACACCCCTATAAATTTTTGTTAATGCAGGAAAACCTCTTCACAAATCCGGGCCAAGGCATTCCCGTGGTAAGTCTCGTGTAGGGACGGGTTGGAGTGATCAGAGAACGAAGAGGACTTTTTGTAATAGAATTATAGACGTTTAAATACTTTTGTGTTACAGATTTAATCTAGTTCCGTTATGAACTGCATTTGTTTGTAATATATTTTTTTGTGTGGGTCCTACGAGCCTACACAATTATCTAATCTATAACATAGAAGTAATTTTAGTTAAATTGCTCTATATTACTTGTCTAAGGGCCTAGTGGTAACGTAGAGTGAAAAGAGCCTTGTGTGTCGTATGAAAAGCCTATGATCAGCAAGAGGGTTGATAATAGACCTTTATACGGTACACAGCGACCTACCACGACAACAATACTGTTGGGTCGTGATAGTTTTAGGCTTATTTTGAGAGTTTTAGGCTCAATTTTGAGTTTTAGGCTTTGTATACTTACTATACTTGCTTTGGTTGATCTTTTCACTTTGTTCATTTACTTTTATCATATTTTTAAGTGTCCCTTACTTATGTTCCAGATCTGGTTGTGATGATTCCAAGGGGTTCTCGCTTGGTTTTTCAACTTGTTTCATTATTTCCTTAAGTTTAGGTGTTAGATTATGCACTTAAACTACTTGTATCCAACTCTTAACTTAACTTTTATTCCATAAGATGATTCTTTAATTGATGCTCCACACAAAGAAATAGAAGATCTTATACTTAATACAACTTCCATATCATAGCTCATGTCATACAAAGTTGGTTTCTTCATAAAACTGTATGTAATGAATTTTTCCTTAACTTAAGTCTAGATTTGAGCATGTTTAACTTAACGAAAATAAAATCAACATTCAAAGGAATTTTGAATCCTCACTTCCAGCATGTTCATCTTCCATTCAAGTTCTTGTTTTAAGATTTTCTCAACTTAAAATCTTCCATTCAAAGTGTTACACAAGTATCTTTACAAAACACCAACTTTATGTGCTCATGTTTCAACTTTATGTAAGGGTTTCATGAGTTTGTTTCTTAAAATAGTTTTTGGTGTTATAACAACTTAATAGTTACTTATATCTTCAAGAAATCAAAGTCTCTTAACATAAATACTAACCCACTAATCACAAAAAACACTTACTCATCCTTAAAGCAAAATACGACAGTTGTGCACTAAGGTTCCACTTAAACTTTTAACTTTGCTTCCTCCTTTTGCCACCTTTTGGAAACCTGAGTTGTTTGATCTTTTGGAATGGTGTTTATGGAAGGTTCTAATGGTTCTAAAAGAGCTTAGATGTTGGAAGAAAATGACACAAGAAAAAGAGAAGGAAATGCCATAAGTAAAGCTTGAAAAAAAATGAGGGCAAGGTTGATTTTGTGGGGTAAGTTCTTTTTATGTTTGCTTCAAATGAGAGAAAGAAGATGTGAAAGTGAAATTGAAAGTGAGAGAAGTAAGGGAGAGAGTAGCCGGTTGGAATTGAAAGAGAATGAGTGGTTAAAATGTCTTGAAAATGTTGTCTTATAGCTTATACAAAAGTCAACAATTGAAACTATTGATGATGCCATTAAGGGATGAATAGTGGTATGTAAGTGAAAGTGATTGATGGTTAAAAGACAAGATCATGCCCCTCCCCACCTTTCTCCTTGTTCAAATCTGCCATTTAATTTCCTTTGGGGTCATGGAATGGTCTTGTCTCATTTAATGAAGTTAAGCATGTGAAATCTTGTGAAAAATTGTCCATATGTAGTATAAGTAAAGGGGTGATAAGGAAAATGTCTTATCACTAGATTTTGATAAGTTATCAATTGATAAATGATTCCAACTCTCAATTGATAAGTTATCTAAAGTGATTGGTTGGTCTACTTATTGATGTATAAGGCTTAGACATGAAGATAAGAGCATGGTCTTATAAAAAATTGTTTTTAGGTTTTCATCTTGCATTGTTTTATAATTTATGATTTGATTTTTATAAAATTGTGAAATTTTCTAAAGTTGAATGAAATTATTCAAATTAAATTATCGATTAATTACTTAGGGTTAAAATTCCTTAATGGTTTTAAGGTTTAGGGTTTTAAATGACTTTAGAGCTCGCAATTCTTCAAGCTTAGGTTTTATCAATAATTGGTTTTTGAATTGGAAAAATTTAATTCGTTTATAAATGTAAAATTAAGTTTTTAGTTTAGTTGATGCTTGGGAATGTTCGGAAAGTACTCTTAATCAAATTTTAGGCCCACTAAAAGTAGGGTTTACAATGTGAAGTTACTAGGAGGATATAACACACCAACAAACATAACATGACTTGACACTTTACTTGATATGACACAAAAATTAATGTCAAGATCCACCCGCCACTAATCCTAACCTACTTGGCAAGATTAGATAAGAGTGTATGAAAAGGACTTAGAAAGGGATGTCTTGCAAGAAAAAAAATTCAACGTCTATTTCTGAAGTAAGATGATTTTAGTTTATAAGGAGAAGGGATTATTTGTAGTAAGTCCCTAGGATAACAATACAAATAAAGAAATTACAAAAATGTGTACATAAAAAGGAGATTCTTAGTACATACAAAAAAAGGACAAATGACAAAAAGGATAATATAATACAGTGTCTGATAAAATGAATAGGTGGTAATACAACATTGGTTATATGCAAATATTCTCTAGGAACAACAACTACATAGAATCAAGATGTAGCAGCATCGGGGATTGTCAAGATGTGGAAGGGCTGCAACAAGGGATGGTTAGAAGTTAGAAGAAAATTTCTTAACCCGAAGAAGAATGTCTCGTCACTCGGTAGTTGTCTCTCAACAATTGAAAGTTTGCTCATGTAGCATATAGCTCTCAACAAGGAAATAATTGGCATTGGTATACGAGTTTGTCGTCATTTACAAGTTATCGAGAGAGAATTCTTCAAGTAAGGGATAAGAGGCCTCGATGTTGTGTGCGAATAAGAGGATTAGTAGTTGGTAGCTCATTAGTTCCCCGGGGTTAGTGAAGATTTGCCCTAAAATCTTAGCCCTCTTCTTCATCAAGTACATAGGGTATCAAATTAGCCACACTAAAAGTAGTAGATACATCATATTCGATGGGTAATTTTAACTCATAGGCATTGTCGTTGATGCGCTCGAGGATCTTAAAAGGTCTATTTGATCTAGGGGAAAGCTTGTTCATTCTCTTCTCAGGGAAACTCTCCTTGCTGAGGTGGATCTAGACAAGGTCTCTAGGGTTGTAAACCACCCGTCTTTTTTCATAGCTTCCTTATTCACTCTACTGTTACAGTCTGTGCCAATTGTTTGGCAATCTTTTGATGCAACTTTTGGAATTCCTCAGTGTACTGTAGGCTGGATTGACTTTCCCCTCATACAGCTGGGCTAACAGCTAGATCTAAGGGCAAGTTTGGGTTAAGTCTACATACGACCTTAAAATGTCACCTATCTATCAAGCTATGAACCGATTGGTTGTAAGCAAACTCAATAACAAGTAAGCATAGGTCCCAATCATGTAAATTCTTCCCCATAACCGCTCGTAGAAGGTTGCCGACTGTCCTGTTTACTATCTTGGTCTAGTTATTTGTTTGAGGGTGGCAAGAAGTATTATACATAACTTTGGTGTCAAGTTTCCTCCACATGGTTTTCTAGAAGAAACTCGTGTGCTTCGAATCATGGTTAGATACAATACTTCTCAGCAGCCTATGCAAACATACAATTTCCTACAAAAAGAGGTTAGCAATAAATAAAGCATCATTAGTTCTATGGTAGGGAATGAAGTGGCTCATCTTACTAAAATGATCGACCACAACCATAAAGGAGTCATGTCTTCTCAACATTTGGGGAAGGCCAAGTACGAAATCCATGCTTAGGTCAATCTATGAGTGCTTAGGTATGGGCAGAGGTATGTACAATCCGTATGACTCTCTCCTTCCTTTTGCATATTTACATTCCTTACACCTCTCAAGAACTTAGTGCACATTCCTCATTATCCCAAGTAAGTAGAAATGTTCTTTCAGTATTTTAACCATCATCTTTTCTCCAAAATGGCCAGCCAAGCCTCCAGCATAAGCTTCATAGACAAGTGATTCCCTAATCGAACTTAGCATACAAACTTGCTTGCCTTTCATCAAGAACCCCTAACTCAAGCAAAACCCATCCATAACACCTCCAACATTGCACATGGCCACTAAAGGCCTAAAATATTGGTTATGCTCATACTAATTAGGTAGGGTATCGAATTCAAGTACCTTAGCTTATATAGTTATAATAAGGGTATGACGACGAGAAAGAGCATTGGCTACTATGTTGGTGCTCCTTTTCTTATACCGGATGATGCAGTAAAAAATCTCTAGGAATTCAACCCATTTGGCATGTTGCTAAGAAAGTTTCTACTGCCTATAAAGATGCTTGAGAGACTCATAATTTGAGTAGATGATGAATTCTCTTGGCAATAGATAATGCTACCAATTTTGTAGTGTTCTAATAAGGGCATAGAACTCTTTATCGTAGGCTAAGTAATTGAAGGTAGCACCTTAGAGTTTTTCATTAAAGTAAGTGATTGGTCAATGTTCCTACATAAGGATAGCACTAATGTCGACACTAGATGCATCACGTTCAACCTCAAAAACTTTCTTGAAAGCCAACAGGGTGAATACTGGAGCAGATGTCAATTTAGACTTCACATCTTCAAAATTCTTCTCAGCTTTCTCCAACCACCTAAACTTAGTGCTCTTCCTGGTCAATTCAGTTAACAACGTAGTTATGAAACTGAAGTTTTGAATGAATCTTCTATAGAACGAAGCTAGACTATAAAAGCTCCTGACTTCGATAGCACTAGTCAACATAGGCCACTAAAGAATAGCTCTGACTTTTTCATCATCAACTCGAACTCCTTTCCTTAAGATGACATATCTAAGGAATACAACCTTACTTTAACAGGAACACACATTTCTTTAGGTTGTTGAATAATCTCTTGGCATAAGGGATATCGAACATCGATCTTAGATGCATAACATGAGTGACGACGTTAGGGCGATAGACCAAAATGTAATCAAAGTAGACTATAACATACTTACAGATCAATGTTCCAAGCATACAATTCATTAGCCACATAAATGTACTCGACACATTGATTAGGCTAAACGACATTAACATCCATTTGAACAAGCTACCTCTTATCTTGAAGGCCATCTTCCATTCATCTCCAAGCTTCATTCATATTTGGTGATAGCTACTCTATAGATCAATCTTTGAAAAGATGCAGCACCATGCAACTCTTCTAGCATGTCATCCAATTTTGGGATTAGATATCGGTACTTAACTGTAATTTTGTTGATGGTACAATTGTCAATGTACATTCGCCATGACCCATCTTTCTTAGGTACTAACATGGTTAGTACAGCACATGGGCTCATACTCTCTCGAACGTATTTGCGGTCTACCAACTCATCCACTTGTTTCTTAAGCTCAGCTGTTTGCTCGGGATTAAGCTTGTAAGCGGGTTAGTTCGATAAGGCAACTCCAGGCTAGAAGTTGATGCAATGCTTCTTAATGGAGGTAAACCTTTTGACATCTTGTCAAGAAATAAGTCGACATAGTCTTGAAGAAGTTGTTGCACCTTGGTAAGTAAGCTTTCGGCTTCTTTTACCTCCAAGAGTTGCCTAACTAAAAGGAGCACATAGTACTCAGCTTTGACTTCTCAGGTACAGTAAGCTTCGAAAATCACTAGGGACTTTCACTGTAGTGACCTAGCAACCTTCTCTTGGGCTTCTTATACTTCCTTGGGACTCATGGGTGTCAGTATAATTTTCATCCAGTCCTTCTGGAACATGCAAGTTTTCTTATACCCATTGTGCAACACTCTCAAGTCAAATAACCATGGTAAGCCAAGTAATATGTGAGAAGCGCACATCGGAAGGGCATTACACAACACCTCATGCTAGCACCTATCACTAATGGTGACTGATACTCTAACTTGTTTGGCAACATGTAAGCTTCCTTTCAATGATATAGTGTAATTAAAATTTTTAATGATTTTTTATTTTTCTTGACTTATTTATTACAGTAAATAGAAAGTATTATTTTATCATATTAATAATATATGACCTAATAAATATTATATGAGTTTGGATTATTAAAACTTTAGCTCAACCATAATATAGTTACTCTAAGATCATCTAAGGCATGTATGAGTACATATATATATATATATATATATACTCATTTTAATTCTTGTTGATGTATGATCCCATATGTTTGTTATTATCATTACTATTATTATTATTATCGTTGTTGTTGTTGTATCAGTTGTTATCATCGTTGTTGTTTCGTATTACTATAATATCCTAATTACATTTTATATATTTAATTACTTGTACATGTAGAAGTATATCTTCTACAAAATATTTGGACTTTACATATACATGTAGATGCATGGAATTATGACTTCCCGAATAATTCTATATCATATAATTTATGCTTTATACGTACTTTATAGTATGTGTTTATTGGTTTCTTCATTGTAGGAAATATATATATATATATATATATATATTTGTAAATAATTGCATGTAGGGTATTTATTTATTTATTTTAGGTTTATCCTAATTATCTATTTATAGGACCAAAATTACTTGAGTAACTTGGTCATCCTACTTATATTTCTCCTTCTAAACCTTCAATTGCGTATAACTTTTTTGTTTTAAATTCAATTTTTATGATTTTATAGTCAATCTTTATCATTTTTTGATGTACTTTTATATTGCGAGGTCCATTTTGGGAGTTAGGACCCACATTTTCTTAGATGAGCCTGATTTGTTACGAATTTTATTCAATTTGGGCCTAATCCCTTTAATTATTATTTTTTTTTATTTTAGCTTAACATAAGCCTATCTTGTTTACACTTTTGGGCCTATATTCCAACTGAGGCAAACTTTTTAATATAACATTTTATACTTCGAAGCCAAACTGTGGCACCACTATGGGCTTTCAAAGCCATTTACTGTTCAATTTCAATTACGTATATGATTAAGCTTTACTAGATATCCAACCTAATTAATTGAATTGAAATCAAACTAAATCAATTTTTTAATTAACATTTTACTTAATTTTTTTTTAAAACAAAGTCAGCTAGGAAATGGGAATGTCGTGAGCTAAACTTGGCCATGCAAGTCCAACCTTTAGCCCATTTTTTACTAGTTTTCTAATTTAAGCCCTATTTAGCTAATAAATCTAACTAGCTTTACTAAAAACAACATAAATTTACTCTTAACCACCAACTTATATTAAAACTTAAAAGGGGTAAGAATTTTCTTGTTTTTATCGTAAACCTTCTTGGACATTTTTGTTTGATTTTCTTCATTCATCATTTTTTTAACTTAATGTTGTAAGCTTGGAGTATAATTTTCCTACATTCACATTCTTGTTCATTTTTCAATTTAAAGTCAAAATGACCCTAAGATCTCTACTACCATGGTTCGGCCAAGAGGAGTTACATACCTATATTTTTATCTCTTGTTATAAATAATCAAGAAAATACATGATATATTACTTTTACATGTCAAAACAAATCTTACTACGATAAGGCTAGAGTACATACACTTATTTCCTTGAACTACTTTTAAATGACAAAACACAAGAAGAAAATGCATAAGGGTCTTGAAACAAGAGAAATAAAACTTTTACTTCTACGATGTAGCTTGAAGAGGTAGGTTGGAGCTCCTCTCATGGATGTTATTGGTAGTGAGTTTTGGATTTAACCTTTACCTTACAAAGAAAGCAAAAACTTTTGGTATCGGGGCTAGTCTAGTATGGCCACTCCAATACCTAAGTTAGTAAATAAATGTAGGAAAATTTGAGTGAAATAATGGAGACTTATTAGATGATCCTTAATAGCATTTCTTTACCATATTTATAGACAAATATTGTATTTGAAGTAGCAGTTATCTGAATGATTATCAAGATATATGGAGGCCTCTTGATCAAGCATATTCTTGAAATGTAGAGAGAGTGGGCAATTATGTAACATAACCGTACCAAGTGATAACTGTTTGCGCCACCCCCTTTGAATTCAAATTAGATATGAATCTGTATTACTCAGTATTAGCTGAGAATATAGATAATGTAGCTTATCAGCATACAAGTGGACAAGTAGACGAAACTCAACTATCAACATTTAACCCCTTACTCCCATGTTCGAGGATTTAAATAAGGGAGTAGACATTCAATACTCTAGAGGCCAAGTGAGGGATTGTTCCCTAAATGCTGAGTAAGTAGGAAGTTCCTTGACTTTCCTAAAAGGAAGACGGATCGCATCCTATCTAAAAGGTCACAATTTTTAAGTTTCCCACCTATCAAAAGACCAAGCAGTAGAAAGTATGACAACTGTAACCTCGATCATCATTATGCTGCAAGCCTAATAATTGTTAAAGACATGTCAACAGTTAGATTTTTGACTCAAAACATGCATTAATAATTTGCATCGTCATTTAAGCAACACATCATTTTCATTAGAGACTCTTCGCAGTTATGAAGGCAAATCATTCATATTTAAGGGACTTTTCATAATCAAAAACAAATTTCTTCAATTACATCCATAAGTTTTTATCATTTGCTTGACATCTTGTCTCACCTTAAAATTCTCCAGAGTTTGCAACGTAATTCATTGACTTATCATTTCAAATTTTAAAGCAACTAAGTCTGAAGTTATTTCCCTACCCCCACCTACCCACCTCACCCCAAAAGAGGAGTGAGACAACATGTTCCTTAGGTAGCTTAGTTGATAGTGGCGTAGAGTGATAGGATAAGCTCGCTTGGATCAACTCTCTTGCAACAGATAATTATCTAGAAGATAAAGAAGGAAGATCAGTGGTAAGGCTCTTTTATAACAATGTAATTTACTTCAATGAATCGCCAAATGGAGTAACAAGTGTTGCTAATAGAGTTTTGGTTTCAAAGTACAATAAATTCTAGCAAGACCTTCCTAAAACATGGAGAGAGGAGGAGAGGCTGTGCTTTCGCAGGGAGTGCAAGTTTTACATATACTTGAAATATCTTGACTTTAGATTGCACTTCCCATTCTCAGCTTTTATTAAGCAGTTTTTCAATTATTTTCAAGTTGCGTTGAATATGTTCTCACTAAACACTTACCGATGTCTCACATCATTAGAGGTGGTTTGTGAAGAAGTTGATGTTAAGGCCATGCCTCAATTATTTTGATTCTTTTTTACAATTAAGAGGTAGCCTAACTATTGGTACTCTGTAGTGGCTAGGTATAGGCGAAAGTTCATGGACAAGTTAGAGTCTAAGATCCACAATTGGCACCATAAGTTTGTTTCTATTGTTTAAAATGAAGAGTTGGATTTCTAAACCCAATGGATTGAATTGATTCACATAAAGAACATTGAGCTAATGCCAAATGATGCTATTATAGTAAAGAAAATCTAGGAAAGGAGGAAAAATAAGATGTTTTTCTAGGACGCCGAGAGAATTATTAGGTAATACAAAAACTAGGAGCTAATCTTCTCTGAAAAAGAGGGTTTGCTCTTGAGAGTTAGCCATACTAAGTAGAGCTAGAAGGGGAAAGCCATTCTCATTATTTAAGGGAAGGACAAACTAGCCTTTGAGCTTCGTTCGGCATAGATCATGTAAGTCTTCAGTTTGTGTTCATCACTAACACATCTTTTATTGTAGAAATGGTGGTAGGGGACATGAATCTTATGAAACTATTAGCCTAAGTAAAGGCCAAGAAGTTGAAAGTTGATAAGTATACAACCACTAATGTTACTAGCACTTGGTTGATTACTGTCAGGAAAGTAGCAAAAGAGGGTGTAATGGAATAGGTATCAATCCAGAAGAATACCTCCTAACTGGTTGAGAAGAGAAAATGGAGGGAGAAGCTTAGGTTAGCCAAGGCCGCACAAACTGCGATACTTCCAACCAAGAATATTCTTCCTATTGCTAAGCCAAGAAAGGGTAGCTAAGACACAGTACCTCGAAAAGAGGCTGAAGTCATCAGTTCAAATGCTGTCAAAGGATCATCACTCCCAATGGAAGCTATGCCAAATACCAACAAAAGAAGTGTAAAGGAATTAGTTGACTTGCTTCTTGCTAAGAAATCTAAGGAAATGGATGAGAAGGTGATGGAGGCCATGTGTGATAAAGCTTTTGGCATCAACAACACATAATTCATCCTCAACATGAAAGTTAGTGAGTACTTCATTCCGTGTTAAAGCCACAACATCTTACAAACTAACTCAGCCATAGGCGACTGGACAAAATCTTTGGCCTTAATGGAAAGCATCATTCTTCTTAAGGATAAGGAGATTGTGAAGAAAGATGTCGACAGGTTCAACAGTTGTAATAAAGCGCATATCGCGGCCAAGCTATATGATATAAGTATCAACTGAATCTTTTCAATTGTTTGGTGTGTTTGATCACTAATACTCTTGGTTGTTTAGAGATTAGCAGCCATGTTTTGATGGCCTTAGATGAAGTTGATAAGGAAATGAAAAAGGTAATTATAATAACAATATTTCATGTATTTTGTTGAGTGGTTTGGAGAATTCATCATTCTATGTCTTGTTGTAGAAAATTGAAGGCATGTACAACTCTTCAAAAGCTTAAACTATGGCTACTGAGAACATGAGAATAAGGGTTGAGATGGAGGCCAAGAAATATCTAGATGAACTTACTATAAAAAATTTGGCGTACATTTTAGTAGCTAATGAAGTCTCAGGTCTTAAGGCCAAGGTTGATGAGCAGTATAAAGAGGCTAAAGATCTAAAAGAGGAGCTACACAAGAAGAAAGAAGAGTGCTAAGGTTTGGGCTAAACACTTTGTTCAATGAGTGACGAAGAAGACAAACTTAAGGTATAGATTAAGGAACTAGAGACCAACAACTTAGAGCTAAAAAGCCATATTGCTAAACTAGAGGAGGTAACAAGGAAAGGACCTACTATAGAAGAGGCACTTGAAATCATCACACCTAGCCGGCAATACAAGAGATTATTATGGAAAAAGTTGTTAGAGGCGTTTCAAGCTGCAAGAGAGGAAATCATCAAATTTCACCCTGATTATGATCTCTTATGCCTGGATTTTGCTGCTGATGATGATAAAGTTAGCAGCTGTGAAGAAGATGACGAAGAGGATCTAAATGCCAAGAATATAATGCAGGGTGATAAGAAAGCTTATTTTGATAATCTAAGGGATGACAAAGAGCTTCTTTTGAAGGAAATCCCCTATGAGTGCAGAGAGAAGTCCACCTGTTCCCAAACCCCTAACATTGGTTAGGAGATATGCTATAATAAAGCTTGATCTTCTAATCAACAAAATGCCTCTACTCAATCCAAGAATAAATAATAAGATTTTTCTCTTGTTGCAGTTTTATCTTTTGCTTAGACTATATTGGGCTAAGTGGCCAAACGTTTGTAATTGTATTTATGAGGAATAAGAATCATTTATTTGCATAACTTAGTATTTCTAGCATGTTTTATTTCGTATACTTTATCGTTTCGAGGCATGTATTATTTTACACACTTATTTCTTGGCATATTTTATTGCACACGCCTAATTTGAGCATCTTATAGACATTATTCATTAGTCATTTATGACATGGACTATCTATTTTACTTAAGGGTTCGTTATTTAGCTCTTAGATGGATTTATGAAGTTCATTAACCGTAATAGGCTTAAACTTATACTAGTTAATTCATCGTGCAATTTGAACTTATTAACTCATTAATCATAAAAAGATCGAGAAACAAATTGAAACTTCGAATATAATTGTCTGGCAAACCAAGTAGGTTGTTGTCTTATAAAACAAACAAAGATGTAGAATGTCAAGGGAATTAGTTGAAATAAAGTTTTAAGTTCTTGACATTCCATGTACGAGGGATAACGGTACCATCCAACCTTTCTAATCAATAGGCCTCTTCACTAATGACTTCTCGAACCCTAATAAGATCCTCCCAATTTGCACTAAGCTTCTCTTGTTTTTCTTGTACGCCAATCATTACTCTAGCTTTTAGTAAACTAAGTACCCAGGTTGAAAAACCTTATGCTTTACTTTCTGATTATAATACTTGACTACCCTATGCTAATATGCTGTAACACTTACTCTTGCGACATCTCTAATTTCTTCAATTTTATCCAAATTTACCACCAATCCAACATGATTAACCATCACATCAAAATTTTACTTTCATAGATTAGGCAAATCCAACTCAGTCGGCAAAACTACTTTCATACCATACGCTAACTTGAAGGAGGTTTTCCTTATTGCGATTCTATGCATAATTTGGTACCCCATAAGACATTTGGTAATTCATCAGCCCATTTTCCTTTTACTTGATTAACCTTTCTCCTTAAGCTATCTAAGATGATCTTGTTAACAGCTTCAACTTACCCGTTCATCTAAAGGTAAGCCATAGACGTGTAGTTCAGGTGAATGCCATATTTCTCACAAAATGCTCAAAACTTATTATTATCAACTGCAATCCATTATTTGTAATTATCATAAATGGGACTCCAAACCTCAATATTATGGAGTTAAAAAAAATGCCTCTACTTTCTATTCAGTGATCCTTGCTAATGCTTTGGCTTGCACCCATTTTGTGAAAAAATCTACAGTAACAATGAAAAATTGTTATTAGGCTATAGACTTTAGGAAGGGTTTGAGAATGTCTAACCCCCATTAGGCAAAGGGCCAAGGACTAGATAGGCAACATAGTTCAGTAGATGGCACATGACTCGATACCTCATGCTTTTAGCACTATAGATAATGCTGAATAGCTATCTTTGCATCTTCTTTCATGGTTGGCCAATAATAGTTGAGTCACAGCGCGTGGATATACAATGCCTGTGCTTTCGCATGGTTGCTGCATACACCACCATGTAATTCAGATAACACCTATTGGGCATCTTTAGGAGGAAGGCATCAAAGATAAGGTTAGGATATGTCGCGTTTGTATAGCTAATCATCTATCAACATGTAATTTGTGACTTGACAAACTAATCTTCATGCTTCTTTCTTATCATCAGGGAGGACATCATCTCTTAAATAATCTACGAGGGAATTCATCTACAATTTCTCTCTTAGGCAAGAAGCTAATTCATAGCTCTACAAGACAATGGATAAACTTTCTTTGTGGGACAAATTCCACAAAAAGTTTGTCACTTAGGTCAAGATATGCCATACTAAACAGCTTAGAAAACTTACCAACAGCAATATTCTTACTTCTCGGAACCTTGTGGATTGAAAAAGATTGAAATTTTTCAACAAGCATCTGTACCATCAATAGGTACTTGCTCATTTCTTCTTCCCTTGCTACATAACTTCCTGTGAGTTGATTCATCACCAGTTGTGAATTGAAGAAAACATTAAGTTTCTAGGCCCCAATTTCTTTTACCAATTTAAGTCCGGCTATCAAAGCTTCATATACTACTTCATTGTTGTTAGTAGGAAATCCAAATTTTAAGGCATAATGAACCTTAGCATTGTAGTGTCCTTAAAGAACATAGCCCACACCACTTCCTTCTCTAGTAGAAGAACCATCTAGATATAGGTACCATACAGGTTTCTTGGTAATCTCCACACTATCTTCTTCACTAGTGAATTCGGCTAAGAAATCCACCAACATTAGAGCTTTTAATGCCATTCTGGGTTTGTACTATACACCATGGGAACTTAGTTCTAAGGCATATTTCATCATTCTCCTGAAAGAGTTTGGCCATTGTAATGCCTGCCACAATAGCTGATCATTGAGGATTATGATTTGGTAAGCCTCAAAATATGATTTTAATTTCCTTACCAAAAGAACCACTGCTAAAATAAACTTTTCAATTTTCATGTGCCGATGCTCTGGTCCTTGTAGGACATGACTTACATAATAAACGGGTCAATGCTCCTTGCTATTGATTTAAACCAATATAGAAGGAAGGGCTTGGTAGCTAATTGATAAGTATAAATATAGATTCTCTCCTGAGATAGGTATTGAAAGTATTGGGGGTGATGTGAGGAATTCTTTAAGTTCATTGAAAGCCTCCCTTGTAATCATTTGTCTATTTGAAATCTCTCGAATTCTTTAAAATTTTATAGAATTTTATGTACCTATACATGCTTCTCGACACAAATCGATTAAGGGTGGTAATTTGCCCAATGAGTTCCTACATCTCCTTAACAGTACAAGGAGATTTCATGTTTATTATCACGTCAATCTCTCATGAGTTGGCCTCATTACTGTGCCAAGTGACCATGTATCCTAAAAATTTTCCCTAAATAGTGCCAAAAACACACTTTTGCAGATTGAGCTTCATGTTATGTTTCCTCAAAGTAGCAAAAGTTTCCTTAAGATTCGTAAGATGCCGATCCTCTATTAAACTTTTCATAATCATGTCGTCGACATATACTTCAACATTTCAATAGATCCGGGGTTTAAACATCATGGTGACAAGCCTTTGGTAGGTTGTGTTGGCATTCTTTAGCCCAAAGGGCATCACTATAAAACAATATGTTCAAGAAATTTGTGATGATTGATCTATGAACTTCATCATCCTTATTCATCTTAATTTGGTTTGTAGCTTGAAAATGCATCCATAAAACAAAGCAATGCATGTCTAGCGGTCAAATTGACCATTTGATCAAACTTTGGGAGTAGAAAGCAATCCTTGAGACATGCCTTGTTAAGATCTGTAAAGTCTATGCACATGTTCCATTAGCCATTAAACTTCTTGACCAACACACAATTGTCTAGCCAAGTTGGATAAAGCTCTTCCCAAATGAATCCCGCTTTCAAGAGTTTTTGAACTTCTTCTTCCATGGCTGCTTGCCTCTTTAGGGAAAAATACCTTTTCTTTTATTTGATCACTTTAGTGCTTAGATCAATCTAAAGCTTATGTACCATTACATCTCTAGGGATACCCAGCATATCTAAAGGGGACCACGTAAACACATTTGCATTGTCTTGTAGGAAGTTGATTAAACTTTGGCAAATGTGTTCTAGCAAAGGTTTCCCTATCTTGCTTGTTTTTCTAAGGTCATCTTCCAAAGAGATTTCCTCCATTTCATTCTTGGTGTTGTCTATGCCAACTAACTTTCCTTCTAAAGAAGTTTCTACTTAAAAAATCCCTTCTCACCTTAAGTCCCTTATGTATAGAGGTCTTGCCAACTATTGATCCCTTTTACAAACAATGACTCCCATGGAAGTGGAGAATTTAGCTTTGAGATGAGCTATGGAAGGGACGATACCAAATAAGTATTAACACAGCCATCCCATGATCATGTTGTATGGATACCAACATTTATCAACAAGGAAGTCCACTTTATCATCTACGACATGCTCACCATCTCTAATTTGGATTAGTAAAGAGATTACTCCAGTTACCCAAACGGGTTAATTATTGAAGGTACACAAATCATAATTGTAAAATCTTAACTATGCTTTGACCCTTGGTCTCATTTGGTCAAAAGCATGCTGGAAAATGTTGTCTATTGAACATATAGTGTCAATAAGAATTTTCTTGACCTCAAAGTTGGCAATTCTCATGTTAACCACAAGTATGTCATCATGTGGCCTTTAGATACCTTCAAAATCTTCCTCCTTGAAAGAGATTGTATTCTTGATCTTGACCTTCTTACCTTAGATATTGCAAACATATTTTATAGTGCTAGTTAGACTCGAAGAGCTTGATTGTCTTATAGTAGGTCCGCCAACAATAGTATTGATTATCCAATTGGGTGCTCTACTAGTACTACTGTCCTTTGCATCTCTTTTAACGACAATTGATTGAGTATCATTTTCCTAGTCTTTACATCTCCTTTGAGACAATCACTCAATATTCTCAACATCATACACTAGGAGCTTTTTTAAGTGCCCATGTTAAATTGTATCCTTGATCACATTCTTCAGTTAGATGCATTCTTTTGTCCTAATGGAAATCACAGTACTTATTGGAATTTCGCCTTGAGAGATTTCCTCTCATCCTTTTCAACCACCACAAAAACGCCTCTCTACCCATGTATCTCCATTAATATGTTTGAAATTAGATGATTAACTAATATATAGGACGAATATGTTGGAATTTGAGGTCTCTTTCTATCGACACTTAGACTTTGATTGTCGTCCGTCCTAAGTCGATCTTTTGCACTCCTCTTCTTGTCATTTTTCCTATCTCTTTTGTTTTAAGTGGCTTCTCATCGAGCCTTTATGTTGTCCTCTTATCAAATGTAGTATGTGGCTTTAGCTTTAAACTTGGCAAAAGTTTTTAGCTTATTATTGGCAAGAGACTTGAAAAAGTCTTTGTAGGGCTTGACCCCATCAATGACGACGTTAAGCACTGTACTCATGTCCAACTCTAGGATTTGGACCATCTTGACCATAAACCTGGCCAAATAATCTCTAACAATCTCATCTAATCTTTGCTTTATTGTGTTAAGGATTAAATAATCCTTAACAGGAAGCTTACTTGCAAGGAAATGCTGAAGAAACACTTCTATTAATTGCTTAAAATATAAAATAGTGTTTAGTTTCGGATTTTGAACCATGTACTTGCCACATTCCTCAATGCCGAGGAAAAAGCTAAGCTGGCCACAACATCACTCAAATCGTGCAAGGGTAGAAGTGTTTACTCATTGTAGTAAGGGTACTAACATGTAAGGGCCCGAAGATGGTGTACCTATTGTAGTTGCTTACCTTTGTCAATCTTCTTAAGAGCAAGAGTTAAAGGTCCCATTGTAACCTTGGCTTACTTTTTCGGCAATTTGGGTGAGCAAATTGAGTTATCACTCTTCTTGATATCATAATTGATGTACTCTTTGTTTTGATTTAGTTAGACACTATTATGGAGCAAATTAAGGATCTCTTTATGTTTTTTATTTAGTTCTTAATTTTCTTTGGCCAAGTTGAGGCAAAGTTGCTCCAGCTTAGCTAAATGTTGCTCATCAATATGCCTACTCCCCCCTTTAAGGTGATGGGAGGAGGTACCAGCACTTACACACTTTGTCAACCTAGTTTTTGCCATATGTGATTTGAGAAAAAAATAGATGGCACCAAATGTTGTTAGTGGGTTTTGGATTTGAACTTTATTCTATAAAGAAAGGAAAAACTTTTGGCACCGAAGCTAGTTCGGTATGGCCATTCAGATGCCTAAGTCAGTAAATGAATGTAAGAAAATTTCAGTAAAATAATGGAGGGTTATTAGATGATCCTTAATAGCATTTATTTATCGTATTTAAAGACAAATGATGTATTTGAAGCAATTATCGGAATGATTATCAAGACACATAGAGGCCTCTTGATTAAGCACATTCCTAAAATATAGAGAGAGTGGGTACTTATGTAATATAACTATGTCAAGTGATAACTATTCATGCCATCCCATTTGAATTCAAATTAAATACAAATCTGTGTTACTTGACATTAGCCAATAATATAGATAACTCAGCCTATCGACATACAAGTGGACGAACTCGACTATTAATAGATGTATCTCGGCTTCTTCATCAACTACTCAAGATCCTTATTTATAAGCTTGAAAATGGTTGAGAGACGATGCTTCGAGTACATAGACTCATGTTTAGGACAAAGTGTTGAAGATAGTGGTTATGGCTACTGTTGGAGGTGGTAGTTATAGGGTATTTTATTGGGGTATGAGGTGGTGGTATAGTGGTGGTGGAAGAGTGAAGGAATGGTATAGTAAGTAGTGGAGTGTATGAGGACAAAATGAAGAAAATGTGATGAGAGCAATGATAGTTCTCAACTAGGTATGGGAGAAATGAGCCGTATTTTGTCTTGGGTAAATGAAACATAGCTAAAATGTAGTGTGTATATATGTTGCAACCAAATAGATAGAAAAAGTGTAAGGGTGTTATTTGTTGTGCAAGATAGAAAAAAAAAAATAAAATCGAGTTGAAATGTATAGATATAGGGGAATGGGTTGTGTCTAGAGCAAGGGAATATAGGGTGTAAGACTTAATGTTTATCTTGTACTTGCTTAAAAGTAAAGCATGGAAAGATGTAGGGTTTCTTAGCTAAGAAGTTTTCAAGGAAAAAAAAATTAAGAGATATATTCTTCTCTTGTCTTATCTTAGTAGGTAGCTAGATTTAGGTTATGATGGTGTAGAGTTTAGACAGCTAGTAATAGATCTAGACTAAGTAACATTAACGAATATATAACATTTATATCGTATCTAATAATCTATAGACTAGTAAATGTATAATGTAAAGTATAAGTAACCATATATGAAAGAAAAGATATGAATACACATAAGTATGGTGCAAATCATTTAGGTAGGAGCAAAATTGCAAATTTTACAAGTTATTGGCTTAATTTAATCAATTCAATATTATAGGTATATTGTACCCTTCAATATAGGCTATTGAGTTTATCTACGTATATATATATATATATATATATATATATAATATAATATATGTAGCATAAAATAAAATAGAATAGAATATCTTATGTGATATATTTGGAAAAGAAAAGGAAATTACTTAATATATATGCATGTATGTGGTAGCATCACTTATATACACATGTAAGATCATTATTTTTTTTTTCTTTGTAATTTTATTTATTCATTATTTTAATTAGCTTAGCTTGGTTATTTATTATTGTTTAAAATTATCTCTAATCATTCATTAGTGATTTTACGTGATTTTGTATATTTAGCGATAATTTTATCAAATTATGGTTTATTATTAGGGTAAATTATAGGTTTTCATACTCTTAGGGTTCAGTATTAAGAATTTTTATTAGGTTTAGGTTCAGAATTTTTGAAAGTACACGTATGTAGGTTTTGGTCTTTTTCATACACGATTAAGGTTTTTTATATTTTTTTTAGGTTTTGAAATTCAAATTTAATCAATTTTATATTTATCTAATTTTCTTTTAACTGGAGAAATTATCTACGACATTCGAGTCGAACTCTATATCTAAAAAGCTAAACTTATAGGGTTTACAGATGGTCTTAGTGCCATCAACCCCCTTTAAGATAGCACATCTCATTAAAGGGTCTCATTAAAATAGGCTACAAAGGAGACTTATCCTCCTTTTAGGTAGCTTTAATGCTATTAGCCCATTGATACCCTATTTTTACCCTCTTTAGTTCAAATTTTAATAAAAAAGAAGTAAAAAAATGAAAGAAAAAAGGCATCAAAAAATAAGAATAAGGACATTCTGTGAAGGGGAATTTGGAGTTTCGGTGGAAAATAGAATAGAAAAACAAGAGGTTAATTTAGGTGTGTACCAATATAGAAACCAATCAGGTACCTTTTTAACATTTTTTCCCATAAAATTGTTAAGGTAAGCAAATAACTTAGTTGGATATAAACACTTGAGTAGAGATTTGCGAGTCTATCATGACCTAATAGTATCGTTGTCGTAGCAAGCTACCATGTATTGTACAAAGGTCTACTATCAACCTTCTTGTTGATTGCAAGCCTTTCATACGACACATAAGGCTCATTCCACTATACGTTACCACTAGGTCCATTGATAAATAATATAGAGCAATTTAACTAAAATTACTTCTGTGGTATAATTTAACTAGACATGTAGACTCGTAAGATCCATACCAAAAGAATATTAAAAACAAATGAAATTCATAAGGGAACTGCATTAGAAATTTTAATCTATGTTATAAACTAAACTATAAAAGTAACTAGTTATCTACAAATCCGTTATAAAATTTCCTCTTCGCTCTTTGATCGCTCCAACCTATCTCTACATGAGACTTACCACGAGCATGCCTCAACCCGGATTAGAGGAGAGGTTTTCTTGCATCAAAAGAAATATATCGAAGTGTAAGCTTAAACTTAGTAAGATAAATATCCTCATCAGTTCCACATGGTAGAAATTTATTAGATACATAATCATATGAATGCATGAACAATTAGTATGCCAAGCAACACATGCAGTGACCTAAGAACTGCATACGACTCAGAATTACATCCCTTATAGTTGAGGTTTGGAGATAATTAACTGACCAAAACCAAAATCCGAGTTCTAGACCTTGGGTTTTATTTCATTTGCACTTTTGTGCTTAAGCCAAAACAAAACTATTATAATATATTTATATTTGTATATACTTTCTTTATTGAATAACAAATCATACTTTTAAAATCTCAAGTCTTGCAGTATGGTAGCCTCCACAATCCACAAATACACGCCCTAAGCAGAAGCCACAAGACTCGACCCTTTGTTGACGGTTGGAATCTCTTAGCACATAGTAAGCCCATCAACTTAGGATAAAAACTTAATAAAAATGATGACATAACTAGTGCCCAATCCTATAGAAGGCTCATCCTCTTGTGAGTCCCTTCTCATCTTCTACGTAAAGCGGTAATCGGTGTTATTCAAATGCAATTATGGGGAATGCATGATTCATCTTATTTCTTAATCATATAGTTCATTAATCTAATTTTTCAAGGTGATCAGACAATTTCATTCCATACACTTGCAGGTAAAATTTATCACAATAATTTCCATTATTAAATAATTAATAAGTCATCACATTCATCCACAAATTCATACACAGCATTTCCCATATCCCACAAGCATCCAAATTTATATATATAAGTTTAAGTGCATCTATTCTATAAGAAAAATCAAGTAAAGAGTCACTGGGAATTTACTCACTCCGCCATGTAGTCAGTTAATGTAATTCGGGGGCAAATCATCTCTGTACACGGGGTCCCCTGGTCATCAAAATCATGATACTATAAGAAATTGATATAGACTTAGGATACTAAGTTAAAATCCCTTAAGTTAGACTCTCGACTAATTTTCCCACCTTTTCTCAATTTTTACTTAAAAGTTCAATTACGTATAACATTTTTGTTTTAAATCTGATTTTTATGATCTTATAGTCAATCTTCATTGTTTTCAAGTGTACTTTAATGTGGTGAGGTTAGATTTTTGAGATGTAGCATGTAAATGTGTCCATAGGTCAGAATATCACAAGGAGGATGGATATTGATTTAGGAAGAGGAGAGTATATATATTGACTTGTTCCATTAAAGAGCTATTAGTGTGCGAAACACATAGAGGGAGATTTTCTGGACACTTTAGTAAGCACCAAACTCATGAAGTACTATCCTTAAGATTCTTTTAGCCAAAGATGATAAGGGGATGTCTACACTATGTTACAAAGGTGTGCTACTAAAAGAAAGGCGCAGAGTTAAGTCGAGCCGAGCTAAGTAAGAGCAATATTTACCATTGCCAATCCCGACCAAACCCTGGTCCATGTTGAACATGGACTTTATGTCAGGTTTGTTGAGGATGTCTTAAGGGAAGGACTTCATCATGGTGGCCGTAGATCGTTTTAAGAAGATGACACACTTCGTACCATGTTTTAAGACTAATGACACTTAAGCTATCTCTTCTTTTTTTCTTATAAGAGGTCATCAAACTTCATGGAGTGCTCAAGACCATTGTTTTGAATAAATACCCAAAATTCATGAGCCATTTCTAGAGGATGTTATGAAGACAAATGGGAACTAAACTATTGTACAACACGTTCCATCATCCAAAAACGGATGGACAGATCAAGGTTGTCAATAGGACAATAGGAACTTTACTCGGTATTGCTGTTGGTTGGAACATGGCCAATTAGGATCTATTCCTACCTATAATTGAGTTTACCTATAACAAAGCTACCTATAGTATCAAGAACATGTCACCATTTGAGGTTGCCTCTAGGTTCAACCCTAAGCTCCCATTGGCCTAGATATCCCTTTGAGCTTAGATGATAATTAACCAACTATAGAAAGAGTTGAGGCTAATAAAGTAATGCATCAAAAGGTCATTGAACATTTGAGCCGAGCTACTACTGAGCTTGAGAGAAGAGGTTGAAGACAGAAGAACAGAAAGTTTCAGTTGAGCTTGAGAGAAGAGGTTGAAGACAGAAGAACAGAAAGTTTCAATTGAGTGATTTGGTTAGGATCTACCTCAACAAGGAATGATTCCTAAGTTTAAGAAAGAGCAAGTTATCTCTCGAGTTCGATAGACCATTTAAAGTGCTTGAAAAGATTAATCTTAATGCCTATAGGATTAAATTACTTGAGGAGTATAGGTCTCTGACTCCTTTAACATTGCTGACCTCTACCTATATAATCTTAACGACAAGCAACGTAGAGTTGAACCAAGTTTAATCCTAAATCTCTCTAATAGCTTAGAGGGGATGATAGGGATTACGGATCTATCATGTGCTCCTAAGCTCGAGGACTTACTCATATGGTTTACCGAGCTATTTAAAGGGAGTTAAACTTAGAAGAGTAATGCATTCTCTAATCTAACTTATTGAGTTACCCCGTTCTTCAATTCATGTAAGAGACTACCAAAGTGTTCCACCTATTACTGAGCCGACCCTTCTACAATACATTTGTCCAAGGTCAAGTACCAAACCAGCATATTATTGACCTAATATATTATTGAGGTCGAGTTGACCCCGATCACTAACCAACTAGCTGAGGGTGTTCTAAGGCTATCATCCATGGTAGACAACACCGCTATTGTTATCTCCAATACCAACTTTAATACTTGATCCATCATTCTCTTTGACAAATCTCAGTTACAGACTCAGATTCTAAGAAACAATAAATATGGTTTCTTTAAACCAAACAACTTGCACAAAAACTTTCCTACACACAAAAGTTCAAACTAACTGTAGGCACAACAACTATCCCAAAGAACAATAAACCCAACTGAAACTTGCTTTGCTTTTCATATGTTTGAAATAAGGTAAAATAAAGTATTTAGCCATAGCCAACAATTTCGCCTTCTACTTACTCTAACACTCACAACAAACTTCTATGCAACTGCAACAAACTATTGTAACAAACACAGCTCATAAGAAAGCTCAAATATAACTTACCTAAACGAAAACTACTCTTTGATACCAAGGCTGATATATCGCACCAAGAATTGACAAGGGCGACAGTATCGAGGTAGTTTCAAGCTTGCAGAAAACTTGAAAACGAAGACAGGAAAATGTAAGAATAACAAAGAGAGTAAACAAGCAAAACCACGAACAATTTCGAGAATATGTCTGACCAAGGAAACTCTATGGCCTCATAAAGCGAACTCAATATGATGTACGAGTTGCTAAGTAAGGTTACTTGCTATCTAACCTTGCTTAAGGGTTAAGATAAGGAAAGTAAGCAAGGGAAATGCTCATAAAAGGGAAGTATATTCAATATCAGAGGTATGATGATCCCCATAGCTACATGTTAAAGGGCATTTATACTAGAAATGTTAGGTCATCCTACCTAAAATGAAAAAGACAAAAGGTTATTGTCCTAAATAAATAATTTTGAACGAATAATAAAAGAGTACAATTGAAAATTCAAACAAACCAATGATTAGTGTAGTAGAATCCTTTTTTGTGGAGCTAGAGACATTGCAATAGGTCAGTAGAGACACTTTTGGCAGAAATAGGCAAATGTACAATTAGGATAGAGGTCACACTAGTAGACCTATAGACCTCTTGAAAAGGAGTGGGTGTCGATGTGTGCAGGTGTTCTTAGCCCCAATATTGTCAAGTTGAAGGTTAGTATAGCCATGGCTAAGAAAATGTGTGAGGGGTCAGACTATCAATTTTGCATACTTCAGGTCAACATTCGACTACTGAAAGATGAGAAGTTACTTGACTCGGTGTACGGAGTTGTTCAACAAAGAGGATTAGCTCAACTTCGATAGGAGTTGGTTAGAATAGTAGAATCCACTTCACTAGTCCCTTAAGACCTCACGGTTAGACTCGGGTTAATGGTCCAATAATTTGATTCCTATTACCTAGGGCCCATCCGGGTATACATATCTAATCACCTACTATAAATAGATGAGACCCCTAAGTAAGAGAACCCTCTTTCATTTTTCTTCTCACATTCTTTATCACTTTAAAATTCTATTCACATCATAAGAGAGTTAACTTAGGCATCAGAGTGATTACGTCGAAGCATCCTTTGGCACCTCCATAGCCATTTTTTATTTTATAGGAACATACGTATTGAGACGAAAAAATATCATTAACACTTGATGAAAGTTCAATTAAATTAGCATCTACTTTTAGGTTTAGTTTGTTTCTGGGATCTTGAATTATCAACTTTCAAATTTAGCCCACATATACTAACCTTAACTCTTGAGGTGTATACTCAATTGCTACAAGTTTCATTACTAAAGGAAGGAATAATCCCGATTCTTAAGGCTTTGCCAGCTCCTACTTCTATGAAACTCCTTAGGGTAGAAAGGATGTTTTACAACAATCTCTAGATGCATGTAAAGGTACTGCCCTAAGAACATGTGACCTACTAGAATGGTTTGGTACTATATTTGGCTACAATAACAACAAAAAGATATTTTGTGGTAACATTGACTATTGGTTCCAAAATAAGATTAATGCTTTCACTCTATTGGTATTTGGTATAATTCTATTTCTACAACAATCCTTTAACATCCATTACAAAGTAGTTAAGTGGGTCTCTTAGCTTTTAGTGGGTCAATCATACATCCCAACACTATTAGTAGAATAAATCTGGTCTCTTAGCTTTTGCTGGGTCAGTCATACATCCCAACACTACTAGTAAAACAAATCTGGTCTCTTGCTGCAAGCTGCTTCAACTTTATTGATTGTTCACTAGCCACCTAGACATGTATGGTCAACATTTAACCTAGAGCATCCTCATTAACTAAATTAATCCTATCAACAGTTTTTCAAAAAGAGTAAAATTATCAATTCCATTAATACCCCTACAAGATTAGTACGAAAATTCAACTTCAAGACATAAGGTAGCCATCTGTGTGGATCAACTATAGTAAGGTTATTCTAAGATGCATTAGACATGTTTAGGTTCCCCTGATCTACATTTCAGGTTAATAGGTTATTTTCTTTCTACTGTCATTTGACAACTTGGGCATATTTAGGACATTATTTATATTAAACTGCAAGACCCAATCTAAATCAATTATACAAATGCTAATTTATGTTTGGTTAAGATTGAAACTCCATAAAAGAGGATTATTAACCTTTGGAGAACTCTTCAAGTGTAGCTTACAAAAGACTTTGGAGATCTAGTAGGAAAAGTTGGGCAATTTAGGGTGACAAGGAATTTATACTTAATTATATGCACAAGTATGTGGGCGTTCCTTACAAGTGACTAGAAGTAGTAGCACCATCTCTTACTAATTGTAATCTAAAAGAAGCTGATTTCTAAACCTTATTCAATGCTACAATGGAGCTTTGGCTCTAGAAGTACAAGTGTAAAGTAAGCTAGTAGAGGATGAGGTTTGAAGAAGAAAGAAGAGAGAAACAGTATTGGAAAAGATTGCATAGGGTCAAAGAATAAGACAATAGGAAGCTACAATTGAAGTGAGACTGAGTTTGTCAAACCTAATGCAAATTAGAGTCCCCATTAGTATGAGTCTTTGAGTTTTATCCTTTGAATGTAAATAAATAAACATGAGTTTATAAATAAATAAGCCATCATATCGGGCCTAAGTATTAGCAATCAAGTTTATAATTGACATTTAAGGTCTAATTTTCCCTATCTAGGCCCATTACATAATTAATTAAGAAAATTGAGTCTTTTATTGGTACTTGGTTCCATTTTATCGTTCTTTTCATGTTTTTGATGCTGTAAGTGTTGATGGCCAAAAATTTGCTTTGGCCATAGCACCTAAAATAACCTAAAAGGACCAATAAGATAGCATAAGCCTAGTGCATCAAGAGAAGTGCTCTAGATGACTAAGCAATATGCTTGGTCCCTGAGTACCTTGCTCTTGATAAAATGCTACATTCCCAATAGGTTCCCTAAATCCATAATACATATATCACTAACAAGGTACTCAACCTCTAAGCACCCCACTCTTAATTGAATGTCCCATTCTTAAGAGGGTTTACTAAGCTACAGTACATTTAATATGATGGGACAACATATGGGTATAATATAAGTAAGTCCATCATTAGACCATCATGCTAGGTCCCATGTTGTACTAGATGCAACTTACTAGGCCCTAACTTAGCCACCTAACCTAGATTAAACTCCACCTACCTATAACTATAAAAAGCCTCATCTAAGTACTTATAAGAAGGTTAGAAGGTGATTGATACACATACTTTACCATGCTTATTGGGCTACTCTTATCGATTAGAGACTTACTTAACCATCAAGGTGGTTGCTCCAAAAGAAATTTTGGTGGCCATTTTAATAGATTTTACTAATCTGTAGGCCTATATAATCTAATAATAAGCTAGACAAAAAATCACCACCACCAAATATGTTTAATTGATAAGGTTTCCTAAAACAAAAAACAAAAATGACTAAAGAATACTAATAATAATAAGAAGAAGAAGAAGAAGAAGGAAAAAGGGGGGGGGGGGGGGGGGGGGGTGGGTTGTGGGGTATCCATTCTAACGTCAACCATTTTGAGATTTACAAATTTACTAAACTAGCTCTTTAAAAACAACATTGAGCTTATATTCCAATATTCACGAGTCAAAATTACAAATATTTGGCAACAATAGTAACCCTATGGAATAAAAAGTAGCATAGATAGTGTCATACCTCGAATAGGAGAAATCATAACAATACCGCTATGCATACTAATCAAAGACAGAAGCTAACCTTATAACTACTATCATAGACACAGTTTATACAAGGTATACACAACTTAACCAACTTGAAGTATTCAATCTGACACTTATTGCTAATCAAACATGTAGTATAGCTTTTCAAAATATTTATTCATAACAACCTGTAGTTTGATAATATAACAGTACTTAGATAAGCATTTTCATATAGAGAATTATAACTTATACTAAGAATTTACAAAAGTTATAGGTCATGAAGTCTATTTACAATAAGATATGAAACTTATAGGTGCCCTAAGGACTCCCAATTAGTTTTTTCAAAACAAAAAAGAAAAATCAGAAGCCCAGATTTAATGGTTCCTCCTTTCCTTACTTTTCTAGCTAATTGTACTCTAACTCAAGGATGGTAATATCTATGCATCTTGAATTTTTATTTATCACCTACAAAAGAGTCTATAAGGATGTAAGCACAATTATCTTAGTAAGCGGGACGGAGATAGGAGAGTACTATACAAACACAAATAAGGTTGCTTATTATAACAAAATGCATTGCAATTAAACATTTTTAATATTGCAAAACGTTATTCAGTTCATCGTGAGGTCTAAGAAATTTTATTTGCTTTAACTGGGATTGAGGAGTTTATCATGACTCAAATTAGACTAAACTTAATCTTTTACAATGGAGAATACACTCCTCTCGAGATCACCTTCAAACCACGACCCCACCCTTTCGCAACCTTTTCGCCTGTCACTTAGTTTGACTAAGGATGGCGAAATGACCAATTCAGCTATCCTCATTAAGGAGAGTCAATATTTGGTTTAACACACCTAATCGTTCCTTAAAGAGTTGCTATGCATAACCGGTTATATTAGCAACCATATCACCATTAGTATCATTTAAGGGTAGTCAAACAAGATCATACCATACAATATTATGAAACCATACAGAACAATACGCCAAGGAGTTCAACTCCTATCATAAATAGAATAGCAATCATACACAAGCGTATGCACATATAACTAATTTACAACCACAAGCAAAAGCACTTTTAAGCCTTAAGATACTTTGATATAGGATCTCAACAAGCAGTAAGGCTACGATCTTAACTTACCTATATTGATGCTTATTGTAGTAGCTCTGTACTATCGACGTTCTACTAACTAGGAGTTAGTAAAATTTATGAAAATATTAGGGTCTTATGTACTTTATGTATTATCCAGAAGCTATATACATAAATATATACATATTGGAAGTATATTATTTTTCTTATATGATAGAGTATAGTTATATTTACATATGTATTTATCATTGTTTTAGTCTATGAGTTTGATTAAATTAGTGAGCATTAATAATATACGTAGTTATATAATTACCTTTAATATATCGTTTTGATGTTTTGATTACACTAAAACGTATATTTAATCAATCAAGTTACATTTTAATTATGATTAGATCATCATAGTTCATAAATTTTCATAATATTATAAAAAAATTATTTTATTACTTAAGATTATCCAATTTTAGTAAATGTGATATCATTAGATTTGTACGGACTTGTTGATATGTAATAAATATTCTATCTCAAGATATAACTTCTAAAGGGTATTTTTAGTTTTTATTATACATACATGCCCCTATAACTAGCATTATCATATTATGTCCATATTATATAAATAAACTACAATTTATATAGTTTTCTAGCATAGTTTAGTAATATATGTAATATCTAGCACTAACATACATATATCGTAGCCTAAGTCATGTAAATATCACAAAATATGATGGTAACTCATCTTAACTAGACCTAATCAGTATACATATGTATAGGATTTATTTAAATAGTTATCAAAATTTAGCCTAGTATTACAAAAATGCATGCCTCGGTTAGTAGATTAAGCTATTTAACTACGCAAATTCATAACAAATAGTTAGGATTATCAATTAATTCTATGAAAATTTCAATAGACTCAAAAAAGTATTGGGAATTTAATTAGCAACTAGTTTTATTCTATGAGGTTTATTGCTCATATATGTTAAATTACGTTTTTGCCCCTAAATTATGATTAATTAGGCAAATAATGTGATTTTTATACCAAATTAATTCCAACTTGTCCTAACATCATTACAAACATTTAGGATTAATTAGATCCTAATTTCATCAATTATTTCCTTAAAATCAATTTATTTCATAAATTACCCAATTTTAGCTATTTAAAGGGTTAAAAATGCAATAAATACTAAATATATATGAAATCAAAATCAAGCTACATGGCATTAAACTAGATGTAATATGTATTCTATAGAAAAATTTTGGGCTTAAAACAACATCATTTAATATATTTATTTTCAATTTCAAAATTCAAGTAAATAGTGCATTTGTTAACTAAATACATAAAATACTCAAAATTTTATCAAAATAACTTAGAAATAATTTTTTCATAATTTTTCTAATTAATTTACTATTTGTAGAAATTAATGAAGAACAAAGTAGAAATTTGAATTGTATGTTCATCGGAGTTCCAAACACTATCGGCCAGCAAGGGTATGTTGGATGGCCTAGTTAGTAGGTGGGCTGCTTGGTGGTGATAGGTTCAACAACATATTAAGGCTTGGATTGGGAATTGGAGTAGGCCAGTCCTTGCTCTATTTTCTTTTCTTTTTTAATTTTCTAAAATTCCTTCCAAATTTTTCTTAAGTGATCTAAGTTGCTAAATGTTTAAACTATCATCCTATAATCCTATTTATACTTCTTCTAGTCGACTAGATTTTTCTTTCCTTTTCCCTTTCATTTTCTTTTACTTCTTCCCTTAGTTCAAAGCATGAGGTGGCTATAAATCCTCAATTGAGCTTTTGATTCAACAAATTTAGATGCTTGGAGGCTACCACGATGAATTCCAAATTTTCCCCTAAGCATGTAGATAGGTTTTTCGTGATTTTTTAACAAAATATTAATATTTTAAGCATATTATATTAATGTTTAGTAATTTTGTTAATGTACATGTATATATCTTGTATGTGTGAGACATGTAATGTGTGGTTATATTCTCTTATGTTTCATTCATATATTCTATTTTTAAGATATATTTCTATTTAATTTTGTGAATTTTATAACTTATTTTATATATTTTTAAGTTTTCAAGGTTAATTTATAGGTATAATTGTTATATATATGAGGTATATTCATAAAAATACATATATATTTGTATATTATATTTTTGCAATATTATTTATTTTTATAGCTTAAATAACTTATCTCTAGGGCCTTATTACATTTATGTTCAATTTTAAGGGTTTTAGGAAGCTTCACGTTATTTTAAATAATTACACTTCTAAGACTAAAATTGGGGTTTTAGGCCATTATTTTTAAAATATAACTTCGCTACGTCACTTTTTTTCTAACATAACCACAAAGTTTGCTCATAATCTAATAAATTTTTCCAAAAACCCTAAATCTACATACATCTACTCTAAATATGATTTTAAGAGCTCACATATGGAATTGAAACTTGGTCAAATCTTAGAATGACTCAATAATTTGGATCATCTTGATCATAGAAAAAAAACAGTTGTTGACCCTATTGATAACTCAGTTGTAACTTAGAATCTAGAAATTCTAAAAGGTAAGTTAACCAACAACATTGGATAGTCAATAAAAGAAAGGGAAGAGAAGCAAAAAAATAAAATAAAATAAAATAAAGAAGAAATTGTTGCAGAAGATCACTAAGAAGATGAAACATTTAAAAAATTATGATAGCCTCAAAATAATTTGACTAGTGTGCAAATCAATGAAGAGGAAGTGTATCGTGAAAAGTTTAAGGTTCTTGAATTTGAAAAGTGTAATAAAACTAGATGCTCTATGATGCATGCTCGCCTGTATAATTGCAAAATGTTAAGATATGCCAAATACGATCCCTTGATGGTGTAAACCTTTTAAGATGCCCTCACTAAACTTACTCTCTTATGGTAAGCATAACTTGATCTTAATGAAATAAGTACTTAGGATAAGTTGGTTAGGGATTTTTACCATCAGCCTAAGTTTGATTTGGAAGTGGCACCTTCAATAACTAACCTTACTCAAATGACTAAAAAGAGTAATGAGATGTTTAAAGAATATGCACAAGGATGGAGAAGTAAGGCTATAATGGTTCTCACTTTTATTTTGTAAACCCTGCAAATTTAACTATTTGAGAATAAAATTGAACTTTAGTACCATAGATAACTTCATGAATTGATAAAAACGAGTAAGATAGAAATTTTATTAAATTATAAATTTGAATACATTATAAGTAATAAAAACTTTAAAATTTTAAGCAAAACCTTAATTGCATATAAAAACCCTAAATCTTATGTACATATAAATACCTCAAGATTGAACTCAAACTTGATAAAACCCTTAAAATTATAGCTTTAAACTTATAAAATGAATAAATTTATCCTAATGGTAATAAAACCTTAATTAAATACAATTATTGACTAATACGTATAATTGTGTGAAATCATTAATGAACAAATTGAGATAACTTCTAAATATTATAAATGTAACAGGTAATAATTTAATTAATAAATTTTATAAAATTTCAAATTTTTCATAATTATTAAATTTATAACTTTTATGTTTAGAAAATTCTACTTTTCTTATTTTTTTTTCTTTTCTTTCTTCTTCCCTCTTTTGCTTTTCCTTTTCCTTTTCTTTTTTCTTTCCTCTCTTATTTTTCCTCCTTGCTACATTGAGTTTCCAGATTCAAGTTTTCGGTGGACACTTGTATGATGTAATTCACCATATGCTAATTATTTAGGCAAAACAAAAGAAGTTGATAATAGTCTTGTCAAATCAATTAGTTATCATATCTTATCTTTTTTTTTCTTTCTTTTTCATTTTATTTTCCCCTCTTCCCTTACAAAGTGCATGTTTGCTAGAAATAAGAACAAATACACACACTTCTTCTTTTGGGCTTCATTTCAACATAAGAAAAAAAAAAAAACCCTAGACATACCTTTTCTCCTCTGAACCAAGAACTCCCTTGTTTTTCTCTTTTATCTTTGAGTTTTCTTCCACTTATCTAACAATCAAGAAGAGGAAGAAGTTTTTCCATCAAATAATAATGAAATTACTAAGTGGAGTAAGTAAGTACTATGTATATTATGTTATTTTGTAAGAACTAAGTAGTATGTATCTTATGTTATTTTGTAATACCCAATTATATGTACTTTTTCAAATATGTATTTTTGTAGAATTTTAGGTATGTACATGTCTTAGAATTTATGAAAAGTGAGTATTATATTATGTACATATATGTATAAATATTTAGGTATAATTATGTATATGTATACATATATGTGTGTATGATAGTATATATATAGTGTATATTTCCATTACATATGTATATGTATCAATATGTTGTCAAATATATATATATATATATATATACGTATGTATAAAGTACAAAAATACAAGTATATTATATGTATAAATATCATATATGTATGTATGTATGGATATATATTGCACTTGTAGTATATCTAGGTTTATATTATTAAATTACCTAAGTATGTATGTATAAATAATTGAGGAAAACTAATTACATGAGTATATACATATATATACGTATAAAAATACGTATCTTAATAGTATATTACGTATAAGTATATGGATAAACTTAAATAGTATATGTATAAAATACTATAATATTAAGTTAATAGATAAAGTAAGATAATACACGCACATACACACACACACACACACACACACACACACATATATATATATATATAAGTATGTAAGTCATAAGTTTAAAAGAAAAAGCAAAATGATTGATTTACTAAATTTAATAAAGTGTAATAATAAATATAGTAATAAATATAAATATATAAATATTAGGTAAAAATACAAAATATAAAAAATTGAAAAATATGAAAAATTTATGGAAATGACACATGGAATATTCCTATACTGCCACATTAGCATTTAATTAAATTTGCAACTAAAAATAATAATAAAATAATTAATTAATTAGAAAATTATTAAAATAGTAAAAAAATGAATTAAATAAGTTCAACCCTTAAAATTAGAAAAATAAGTAAATTGTGGTAAAATAAACTTAAAAGTAAGAAAATTACAAAATATAAGCTTTAGATATTTATTTAATCGAAAATATATTAAAAAAAGCTTAAAATAATATTTTATAATTATTTATATCAAAATAATGAATTTTGTAATGTTTTTACATCAAAGTTAAAACTGTGAGTTATAATATCAAAAACGGACTTTACTATAAGAATGTACATCTAAAAACGATTAAAATAGACTATAAGTTCATAAAAATCAGAGTTAAATTTAAAAAGTTATATACGATTAACAAAAAAGCTTGAACCAATCATTTCATAAGAATAAATAACTAATTTAAGTAGGTAGTACCAAATATAGGAATATCTTAGTTATTTTATTTAAATACAAATTACTTTTCATCTTCCCTAAATATCAAGTGATCTCGATACAAATACATACTTACTAAGTGGATTATTACGACTATCAATAGATTCAATGAGTATTCTTGATGACTCTATACTTATTTTGTGCTTATAGTTAGTGCTCATAAATTAAATATTAATAACTTGATGCATGGGGTTTCAGGTTATGGTTATACTTGATATTGATTGATTACTGTGCAAAATATTGTTAAACGTGATAATTGAAGATTTAGTTATATAATTGATTATTGCATAATTTGAATTATTTGTTGATAATGGTTGATCACCTAATAAATTGAATTAATCATATCCGACTTGATTTAAAATAAAATGGATCATATATAAGCATTAACATTACATATAATGTTCTAGTTGCCATCTTATGTTGTTGGTAATGAAAGACCTTAAAGGGATGAATTCCCATATGATTTGATTAGTATAACGCATAAGTATTGGTACAATAAGACCCTACCCTTGATTCACGGGTTTACTTAGTATTAGAGACGTTAATTGTAGATGACTAGGAGTCGAGTCTAAAGACCACTGTTATAAGGTATAAGTGTAGACTGCGATGGCTTACCTTACCATTAGACTTGAGATTTTGTGTATTATTAGATTTCTTTGAAATGAAAATGTATATCACGAAATATAGAATTTAAATTTATAATCTAAAACCCTAAGTGCTAGAGCTTGATTATGATTGATGCCGATATATCTCCAACCCTTACTTCAAAGGGCATTAAATCTACTATTGTATGCAATACCGATCAATTTCATATATATTGTTTGAGATACTACTTGTTCATGCATTCATATTTTTTTGTAATAAATTGTTTGATAACCTACTTGTCGGTATAGTATGAGAGATAACTTACTAAGCTCTTATAGCTTACTCTCTAATAGTTTTCTCTTACAAGTTGCTAAATAATTGGGCTGGGTTAAGAGCTAAGTATTGAGTACCAGTGTCAAGATGTATAGAAGTTAGAATTTGTGAATACACTATATAGTTGGTTTAAATTATTATATATAATTGTTAATACTATATTTAGATTTTATGACTTTTGTAATTTTAAGTTTTAGAACTTTTCTATCTAATCTTATCATTTGATAGAGGATATTGATTCTCTGCAGTTCTGAAGAATTGTAGATTATTGGATATCTATAGTTATTTATATTTTACAATATATTAATAAATTCAAATTAGAAACCCTAGTGATTAATTATTTAGAGCCTTGAAATCTCTAACTTGCAAGAGAATTTTTATACGATGAATGCATACATGATATGAAAATTGTAAGCAATCCTACTAAGGCCCCCTCTAAGGTCATGACATATCCTTTTAAGAATTGTACTAATATTAAGTTTACTTAAATCGAATTTAAATATTTCATAAGAAGAATGAACATTTTAGTAATAAATGCTAACATATGAACATATGTATATTGATATGCCCTAATGAAGGAATTGCAGCTTTTTAAGAGTAGATTATCTTCCTTTATGATCATAGTGAATAGATTTTATAGATACGCATGATCTTATACTTAGTTGTTATTCTATCATAGCAATTGCGCTAGTTAACTTAATCCACTTAAGCGGTTTCTTGTAGTTGTAGAGTTTAGATTGATTACTTGACTTGTGATAGCCTAGGTGCTTGGTGATACGTCTTCTATTATACATACTCATTAAGGGGTTTTCATAACATTTTCGCATGATTTTAGTGTATTTTTGGAGAATTCGATACTTAATTGAGTAAAAATTTGATTTTGGGGAGTTAAAACAAAGAAATTGAATTAAGTTTTACTCAATTTGGAGGTCATTTGAAGAAGTTATGTGCTTTGAAAGTTAGACACAACTACTAGACATAACCATGTTAAAAGATTGCACTTGTCTAATGGAAAAACTACAAACAAAAGATATATGAAGCTCAAAACACAACCATATCAAATGGTTATATAATTTTGTAAATTATAGTGGGAATTAGACATGAGTTTTGATGCAACATTGTCAACTAGTTATGTTACTTTCATATTGAATTTCTAGAATTAAACATGACTTTTTGACACCACCATATTATAGGTCATGTCATCATTAAAGATCTAACCACCCTAATTTCGAGCAAAAATTTTGGATAAAGTAGCTAACAGGACTTGAAACACAATCATGTTACCATTAAATTTAAGGTTTCAATGCAAAATATATGAGGAAAAGAGGGGATCATAGCTCATAATAGCCAAAAGGAGAGACTCAAAGGGCTTGAAAAGGCCAAAAGAAACTCTTTTACTTCAAGATTGGTGAGATTACAAATTCATTAAGGATTTTCAATATGTTTTCATACTTTTTGTTACAAGTTTTGCCTTACAATGTTTAAAGCTTAAATTCTTAGTATCTATACTTATGGAACCTAGGATTCTCACGTGACAATTGCTTTAATTGTTGAAATTCAATAATAACTTTAATTTCTTGGTTCAATTATGTATATTGAATTGTTTAGATATTTCCAAAGAATCAATTTGGTATTATGCATAAAGATTGAGAAATCTAATGTGTACTTAGATTTAGGCATAATTGAAGGGAATTCTATATATACTTAGAGATACGATACATAATTCTTCCAAAAATTTATCAACATTTTGTTAGAACTCAGTATTAGTTAATGTAATCTTGAAATACGCTCTTTTGAAAAGAAATTCTGATAGATATTTTGATATTAGAGTTAATAAGCTTAAGAAATTTATTAACTTTATTTGAAAGTTCTCTTTATTCATGAAATTAAGATGGATTTGGATGATTTTTATCAAAGTCATATGATGAATTCTAAGGGAGGCAATATCTAAATACGCATTTTTCCTTCTTGGAATTAGTTCTTCAATTGCTCTGCTTTCGTAATTTTGCTTAGTTTTTCTCCTTAGTTTTCATTAATTAGTTTTAAAATTTCAATTTAGTTTCATTGATTGAAATTTTCTAGTTAGATAATAGAGTTAAAGTTAGTATTAGTACAAATAGTCTATGAAGGATTGAAATTTAGACTCGAATTCACTTTATCATAATTTGATAGGTGCACTTGTCTACAATCACTTGGTTTGATCTAGTATCAATGTATATCTTATTATGATAGTTTCATGGCCAACTAATAGTAGAATACTAGCTTGTTATTCATTCATGGTATGACATGGTACAAATAATCATCTTTAGGTCATTTCAAAAGAAAGTTTCATAAAAGTAAAAATATTATGTTTATGAAAGCTTAGTTTTAGGCATTTAGAATTGCATACTTGCTAAGATTAGGTTATGAACCCCACTAGTCTACATTTAATTGCTATAACATAGATTTTTGGCTCTATTTACAACTATGTAGTTACTTGATCTTAGTCTAGATAGCATTATGAATCTCTCTCGATAAGAACTACTATTACAGTCTCTCAATTAGCTCAAGTGAGGCTTTTGAATCCTTTATTTTAGCATTATAGGAAATATATCAGTTAAAGAAGCATGTAATACGCGTATTGTATACTTAGTCCTTTGTCTATTTTATTGTTTCCTTTTTTTTGTGTTGTTATCCAAATAGTTAGCTAAATAAAGTGATAAAGTTTGGTAGTAGATATTTCTAATTAGATCTATTTCAAGATTATTTATTCTTATCTCCTCTTGAGGCTACAACCATTGCCACTTTATATATATATATATATATATATATATATTGAGTTTCATGATTAATAAAAATTTGCGGAAGTTTTACTCATTTTTCCACATGGTATTAGAGCTAAACTACCCCATTTTTAATATAAGATGAGTAAATTCCCAAAAGATCATGGTGAATTGCCACAAGTGAGGTTTTGGTCATTTTCTCCTATTGACCTTTCACTACCTAATGCTTTTTGTTAAATTACAAACACACCATCAATCTCTTTACATTACCTAACATAAGTTAAATGGTACTAACTTTCGAGAATGGTACCAATTTGTGAGATTTGTAATTCATGGCAAAGGAAAACTGGGATTTTTAATTAATGGCAACCAAGTTCCTTCATTAGATTCTAAAGAATATAGTACTAAAGAGGTCGAAAATGATAATGTAATGGCATGGTTGATTACTTCCATGGTGCCACGAATTGGAACAACATTCCTTTTTTGTAAAATGGCAAAAGAACTATGGGATATGGGGGCAAGAAGTATATATAAATATGGAAAACATGTCTCATTGTTTTGAGATCTAATCAAAACTAAGACTGATACATCAGGATACTCATAGTGTGATGGAGTACTATAATATTCTGATGGAATTATGCTAGGAATTGGACCTATTTCATAATATTGAATGGTCTTGTAATAAGGACAACATTAAATTTAATAAAATGTTGGAAAAACATAGAGTATTTGATTTCTTGTAAGGCATTAGCTTAGAGCTTGATGAAGTGTAAGGCAGACTTCTTGGTTAGAAGCCTTTTCCCACCATGAAAGAAGCTTTTGCAAAAGTGTGTAGAGAGAAAAGTAGAAGGTCAATTATGATGGAACTAATATCAACATACCAGAATTCTTCTAATTCTACATTAGTAGTAAAAAGGGAGCCAACTCGTGAAAGGAAGTAGTGTGATCACTATTAGAGAGCCAATCATTCCCGTGATAATTGCTAAAGACTTAATGGGAGACCTGAGTACAACAAGAGGAAGGGACAAAAAAGCAACCAAAAAACTGCACATATGGTTGAGGTAGATGTCAATGAAGGTTCTAATGTAGGTATGAGTCTAACTCATCATCAAATTGATTTGATTAAGTAGATTTTAGACAATCTTAAAGTTAAGTGTGAGCTTAAGAAAAGCAATGAGGTCACTCCATACGCGGCTATGGTTTAGAAAGGTAATTGTTTAGCTTTTTCTAATTGTAATAAAAGTAGCAAGTGGATTATAGACACAAGTGCCGCTGATTATGTAGATTCTGTAAATTTAACCTTCTAAACATAGTGTCGAACTCGGTATCGTAGACATTTTCCTAAGTCAACAAGACCACATAAAATGAAACCGACTAAAGTTTTAAACTTAGAACTTAAAACAAACTTGAAAGACACTATTATATGATTTGGAAACCTTAATCATGCAAGAAAACTCTAATCCCTACATGCGCATACTTTTAAAAAATGTAAACCTAAACTTAACAAGAACCGTAAATATCAAATCATAAAAATTTTTAAATCGATAAAATTATCTTAATGCTTGAAAAGGCATAAATCAATAAAATTATCAATAATTTTGTGAAATTGTATAAAACTGATAATGAACAAATTAGGGATTATTTCAAGTAATAATAAACAACAAAACTAAACTAATTAAAGGAATAAATTAATAAATTTACAAAAATTATTTTACTTGTGTACATAAGTAACTCCATAATATGTATATATATAAATATATTATCAAGCAATTTCCTTCTCTTTTCTTATTCTATCATATGATATATATATGTATATATATGTTGCATAATAAAGCTATATTCCTATATAATTAAGCCAATTAAACCTTAAGCTCCCAAGTGTAAGTAAATTATTCCCAAGTTGGTAAGAAAAAAAAACCTAAAACATATATAATCTCACTCGAACTCTAAAACATACTTAAACTCACACGAACCAAAAACCTTGGGATAATTAGGGACTTATAGCCCTAAATAAATAATTTAAAATATAATTTTAATAAATTTTATTCAACTCTAGAAAACTCTAAAATTTCTTAAGAGGCAAATCACAACTTGCAAATTAATTTGAGAACCAAACCCTAAAAGAATTTCATATAAAACAATTCCTTTATTTTCATTTATAAGCCATGTTATATATGGATAAGTTGTAAACCTTACTTTTTGGTAGACTTGTGATTCAACTAGGAACACTTCCCAAATGATCCAAAGGATAAACTAAGCTAAGAATTCAAGTTTGCATTTAAAAACAAATTTAATTTTCCAATTCGAAACCCTATTATCGATAAAACTCGAATACGAGAACCATAGACTCTAAACCCAAAACCCTAAAACAATTAAGGACTTGTTACCCTAAGCGACTAATTAAGAATTTAATTTGATTAATTTTATTCAACACTAGAAATTTTCATAATTTTATAAGAATTAAATCATAACTTACAAATCAATTTAAGAGACAAACTCTAAAAGAATTTCATATAAGAGAATCCCCTTATCTTCATGCATAAGATTTGTGCACATAAATAAGTAAACTAACCAATCATCCTAAATAACTTATCAATTGATAAATATAAACCCTGCTTTTATTGGGCCCATGATTCAATTAAAAGTACTGTCCGAACATTCCTAAGGATTAACAAAACTGAGAACTTAAGTTTACATTTAGAAAAAAATCAAAATTTTCCAATTCAGAAACCAATTATCGATAAAACCTGAGCTTGAAAAAATACGAGCTCTAAAATCACTTAAAATCCTAAATCCTAAAATAATTAAGGAATTTTAACCCTAAGTAATTAATCAATAATTTAATTTGAATAATTTCATTCAACTTTAGAAAATTTCATAATTTTATAAGAATCGGATCATAAATTACAAAACAATGCAAGATGAAAACCCTAAAACAATTTCCTATAAGACCATACCCTTATCTTCATGTTTAAGCCTTACACATAAATAAGTAGACCAACCAATCACCTTAGATGACTTATCAATTGAGAGTTGGAATCATTTATCAATTGACAACTTATCAAAATCTAGTGATAAGACATTTTCCTTATCACCCCTTCACTTATACTATATATGAACAATTTTTCACAAGATTTTGCATGCTTAACTTCATTAAATGAGACAAGACCCTTCCATGACCCCAAAGGAAATTAAATGGCAGATTTGAAAAAGGAGAAAAGGGAGGCCATACTCTTGTCTTTCAACCATCAATCACTTTCTCTTTCACACCACTATTCACTCCTTAATGCTTACATCATCAATAGTTGAAAATTGTTAACTTTTGTGTAAGCTACAAGACAATTAATTGAAGCTTCTTGCACACAATTTTTATCTCATTCAAAAATCTGCCACTCTCTCCCTCTTTCTCTCCCTCTTTCACTCCCATTTTCACTTCCTTTTCTCTCACTTTAAACACAAATCAAAAGAAGAAATCCAACTCCACAAAATCCTAACATTTCTGCCACCATTTTTGTTTCTATACTCACAGCACCAAGCTTTATTTTGTACCCTCTATTTGTTAACTTCAAAAACCACTTTTAGGAACTTTAAAATATCCTCAAAGATCAAGACTCTAATTCTAAAGGAGCTTATAAGAAGAAGGAGGAAAAACAAGGAACATAAGAGAGTACTTAGTTGCACAATCACCATTTCTACTCTTTTAGGATGAGTAAGTTGTTTCTTTGTGTTAGTGGTTTAGTATTACATGAAGATATTAGCATGATCATAAGATGATAAAATAGCTAGACTATCTTAAGAAGTAAGCTTGTGAACCCCTTTACATGAAAGTTGAATTATGAGCATGCTAAGTTGGTATTATGTAAAGATATATGTGTAACACTTAGAATGGAATATTTTAAGTTAAGAAAATCATGAAATGTATACATGAATGAGGAGATATCATGCTGGACGTAGAGTACATGTGAGTCATTTAGATGTTATTTCCATTTCTATTAAGTTAAAGATGCTCAAACCTAACCTTAGGTAAAGGAAAATCCATTACATAAAGCTTTTATGAAGAAATCAACCTTATGAGATATGAACTATGATATGGAAGTTGTGATAAGTATAAGATCTACTATTTTCATGTAAATTATAAGCTAAGTAATCATCTTATCGAAGAGAAGTTAAGTTAAGATTTGAATATAAGTAACCTAGGTTCATGATCTTACCCTTAAACTTAAGGAAATGATGAAATAAGTTGAAAAACCAAGTGAGAACCCCTTGGATTCATCACAACTAGATCTGAAACATAACTAAAAACCTCTTAAAAATATGATAAAACTAAGTGAACAAAGTAAAAATATCAACCAAAGCAAGTATACAAGTGTACAAAGCCTAAAACTCAAAATCGAGGCTAAAACTCTCAAGACAAACTTAGAACTCTAAGTTTGGCCTTCATTAAAATTATGAAAAGCACTTTAAAATATTAATAAAGGTTGTTTTGAAGCTCACAAGAAATCTACCTAAGACTCCATAAGCATAGTAAAGTCGCTAACTTTAGTTTGAACAAAAAACAAGCCTATTTGACAACTTAAGCCCACTAAAGAGCCCATGAAGTGGTTGTTAGCCTTAGGAGTATAAATCAAAGTTATAAATCTAATCTCAAAGAGTATTTTGAGCTTAGGATAAAATCTTAAGGCCAAGCCCAAAGGATTTCTCAAGTTATCAAAAAGCCCATTTGCCAAACAAGGCCTAAAAGTACTCTAAAACATGAGGATCGCTATTGTTCTGGCTCATGGGTAGTTTTTCATGCCTCATCACAAAAATCTAACCTTATTACGTTAAAGTACACTCGAAGACGATGAAGATTGACTATAAGAAAATAAAAATTGGATTTAAAACGAGAAAATTATACATAATTGAACTTTTAAGTAAAACTAGGAAAAAAATTATGAAACCAAGTCCAAAGTATAAATTAAAAGGTTTTAGCTTAATTTTCTAGGTTTTATTTCAAATCCTTATAGTATCGTATTTGCAATGTCCAAGGGACCAGGCTTTTGAGAGACGACCTATCCCAAATTATTTTGATTGATCCGCATGGCTGAGTGAGTAAATTCCCGATGACTTTTTACTTGATTTTGCTTATAGAATAGATGCACCTAAACTTATATATATAAATTTGGATGCTTGTGGGATATGGGAAATGCATGTGTATGAATTTTTGGATGATTGCAATGACTTCTTAATTATATATAATAATGGGAATTGTTTATGCTTATATATACATGCAAATTATATGGAATGAAATTGCCTGATCACCTTAAAATTTGAGTTAATCACTTATATGATTAAGAAATAAAAATGAATCATGCATTTCCCATATTGCATACGGATAACACCGACTGCCGCTTCACGTAGAAGATAGAGATGGACTCATAGGAGGACGTATCTCCTACAGGATTGGGCACTAGCTATGTCATTATATATATTGAGTCTCTGTCCTAAGCTAATGGGCTTACTAGGCACTGAGAGCGCCAACCGTTGGCGAGGGGCCGAGTTTTGTGGCTTTTGCTTATGGCTTGTGTTTGTGGATTACGGAGGCCACTACATCACTAGACTTGGGATTTTAAAAATATGATTTTTTATTCGGTAAATAAAGTACACATATACACACACACATATACACACATATATATAGTTTTGTTTTGGCTAAGAACAATAGTATAAATGAAATAAAACCCAAGGTCTAAAACTCGGATTTTGGTTTGGGTCGGTTAATTATCTCTAAACCCCGACTATAGAGGGCGTAATTCTGAGTCATATGCAATTCTTAGGCCATTGCATGCATTGTTTGGCATACTGATTATTTATATATTCATATGATTGTGCATCTGATAAATTTATGTCATGTGGTATTGATGAGGGTAATTATCTCACCAAGTGTAAGCTTACACCCCAACAGTTCTTTTCCTTGCAGGTTGATCGATAGTTGGGAAAGGGATAGGAATCGAGTGCAGAGTGTTACCATTGAATCGGTATGATGAAAAGCTTATGTAGTTAATTCAAAATACTCTGAAAAACGACTAATGTCTCAATTAAGTTTAGTATCTTTAGTAAGTTTAGAATTTTCTAGAATTTGTCTGTCTTATTTCACTATTTTGGTAGGGGATATCGATTTTTTGTGATTCTGAGGAATTGTGAAAAAAAAAAAAGATATGAATATCCATAATTATTTATATTATATAATGACTCAATGATCTAAAATTGAAGATTCTAGTAAATAACTATTTAGAGTCTTATAATCTCTTATTTGTAAGGCGATTTTCTTATCATGGGTACATACGTTATATGAAAAATTTAAACAATACTACTAGGCCCCTCCTAGGGTTGCTACAAATCATATGTACAACTCACTCTCTTATTTCTAGTTATTTGAACCATGTTTGAATAAGGTATGGGTAACCAATGGAGATTGTGTGATGTTAAAAGGAAAGGGATTAATCTAATTTAGAAGTTTGCGTATGAAGGAAGTGTTATATATTCCAAGATTAAAATACAACTTAATTTAGTGAGTAAATTGGTCAAGGACATGAATTGTAATGTGATTTTTGCTTCTACTATTTATGCATTTGAAGGATGATGATTGGTGATGCTGAAGAGAAGAATGGGCTCTACTTTCTTAGAAGTCAACCAAAATCAAAAGGTCCATCAAAATCTGAGTCAGATGTCTTTCTTTTAGCTGAAGATAATAAAGAAGTCATGTCATGACATCGACTCTTAGGTCATCCAAATTTTTCTTACATGTCCAAATTTGTTCATTAGTAAAAGTGTTAGAGATTTGAAGTGTGAACACTGTATTATTTCAAAATTTGCAAGAAATACTTATAATGCCTAGCAATATAAACCATTCAAACCATTCAATGTCATCCATAGTGATATTAGGGGTCCTTCTAGAGTCTCAACTACATTTGGTTACAAGTAGTTTGTTACTTTCATTGATGATCACTCTAGAGTCTGTTAGGTTTATTTCCTAAAAGAAAATTCAGAAGCATGTTCTATCTTTAGAAATTTTCATAAATTTGTATCAAAAGTCTTTCAATCCCAAATACAAATCCTTAGATTGGATAATGGGAAGGAATACTTTTCTAGGCATTTGAAAGTTACATCAATGAACTTTGGATTATTCATCAAAGCTCTTGCGCATATACTCCTCAACAAAATGGAGTAATTGAACGCACGAACAAAACTTCCTTGAAATGTCTTAATCTATGATATTAGCAAATTAAGTTCCTCATAAATATTAGGGGGAAGCCATTCTCACTGCAGCTTATCTGATTAATAGAATGCCTTCTAAAATTCTAAGCTTCCGAATTCCCCTTAGCATCTTCATGAATCATTTCCTAATACATATGTATTTTGTTCCTTGCCACTAAGAGTCTTTGGATGTGTCGTTTTTGTTTCAGATTACTCTCCTAACAAACATAAATTAAAAGGAAGAGCTCTTAAGTGTATGTTCCTTGGTTATTCTTCAATTCAAAGGGGTACAAATGCTTTCATCCTCCCATAAAGTGTGTACTTATAACCTCTAATGTTGTATTTTTCTTTTTTAGCATAAATCCTATTATAACACTTTAAGCTCAAAAGAAATGGAAGAATATAGCAATAGTGTTTCTCTTCCTCTTGTGCTTAATATCCTTGGACATACCTTAGAATTATATGGAAAGATAAACATGGAAACTAGCAATAACCAAGGAAATATTGAGACTATTAATAGAACTCTAGAAGGTCAGTAGCTAGATAGTTCTGTTCATGCTACTAGATCTATCCCTAAGTTGAAAGTCTACACTAAAAGGGCTAGAATGCCTCAGGATTGGCAAACATCAAGTCTTAAAGGAAGGTTCAAAGCTACTAAAGATGATTTACTAAATCAGAATAGAAGTTTAGAGCAAAACCGTAATGTATCAAAGGAGATTAGTGAGCTTGATGTTCCTATAGCTCTTCAAAAGGGAAGAAGAAATTGTACCAGGTATCCCATATCATATTATCTAACATATTTTAGATTATCATCATCTTATAAAGCATTTGCTACCTATGTAGACAATGAGAATGTACTAAGATATATTAGGGAGGCTATGACACATCAGAGATGGAAAGAGGCTACATTAGATGAAATGAATGCATTATGAAAAAATAATACTTAGGAAGTTCATAACTTACCAAGTGGAAAGAAAGTAGTTGTTTGCCGACTAGGTGTTTAGTATTAAACATAGATCAAATGGGAATGTTGAGTGCTACAAGGCACACTTTGTTGCATAGGGCTACACTCAGACATATGGTTTAGACTATGAAGAGACCTTTGCTCTTGTTGCAAAATTGAACTCTATTAAGGTTGTATTGTCTCTAGTTGCCAATCTTGATTTGCCTCTTTGCCAATTAGATGAAAAGAATGCTTTCCTTAATGAAGTGTTAGAAAAAGATATATACATGCAACCTTGGTGTGCTTAGGAGCTAAGTTATCACTAAGGCTTACTATAGACAATCAAATGGGTCCTTCAAAATATGAAAGAAAATGGAAATAGGTTAGTTAGTAAACTCATACCGCAGCTTTATGAAGATGGTCTTTGGTTATAACTCATCGAAGAGTACTATACGACTTAACTCTTACTTGATATGACTTACAAGTGAAAGTTAAGTTAAGGTTCATTTACCACTAACCTTGAGCTACTAGCAATATTAGATAAAAGAGTAAAGAATGTGCTTAGAGAAGTGTATGATATGAACCACGTTAAGGACAGACAAGGCTAGCTGTTGAGGTAGGTTCAATTCTATCGAAGGAACAAAAATAAAGTGAGTTTAGTAAGGGTTTTAGCGAATCCGTAAGTTACTTAATCAGATATAATGTACTAGTTACACTCTACACGGCCTAAGACTTACCAGATATGACGCATCAGTTTAAGTGATAGGGTTGCCTGCCATAATCCTTACTAAAGAGATTGATAAGAGCTGCTAGGAGAAAGGTTTCTACGAGAAAAGACTCAAATGGGGTTCTTCATTAATTTTCTCTATATTATCAGCATCCGTATTATTACAAATATTGTTATTTATAGAATGTCTTAAACCTTAGTGACAAAACTGTAAATAATGTATAAGGCTTTAAACCCTAAATAATTGAGCCTATGAATAAAATAAAAATAAGTATGTACAAAAACACAAAACTATGCGTTTTATAAGGAAGTTAATATGCAGTCATTCGATATGTCCTTGAAGTAACCTTACATTGCTTGGTTAAGATACTAGAAAGGACGGCCATAATTGCCAAGTTCTAATGCTAGTTTGCATTAGTCTCTCTATGCCTTGTTGAGTAGATTACCTTCGGAAACGTGATATCTTGACATATCGGTAGATGTGAAGCTGAGTAAATAATTGGTCAAGAATGGGTAAGGATCGAGCCTTCTGCTTCTCGACACTCGTTTTGTGACAAATAATGTCATTCGACTTGGTAAACGAAATGAGTCGACAAGTAGATGACTCGACTTTAGCAGTCTGGTTCAGTTGGTACCCTGAATCCTATTAATTTTATCTCATAAGAACAATAGAATGAATATTCATTAATAGTATGATGATGATTTATCCATTACGACTATAAAAGATAAGGGACCATTTATTGTAAATCCTTCGGGTAATAAGGAAATGCTAAAATTATATAAAAGGGTAATACAAATTTAAAGAAACTTAGTGTTGACTGGTGATTTTCATTTCAATGTATGAACACTTGCAAAACGAGAAAATGTTTACGAGGGCACCAGATGGTACTCTGATGCAGTCATTTTGATCCTTAAGTCAGCCCTCTTATTATGTGAATAAAATTGTAAAGTATTACGAAGAGTGAGAGAATAAAAGAGAGTCCCCTTACCTAGCGGGTCTTTTCTGGTATTTATAGTAGGTGGCCAAATATGTATACTTAATGGATTAAAGAAGTTGGGTTTAAGTCTCATTATTATTGTAATAGACCTTCAGCTTATTTTACTAAAAAACGCTATCAACATTTGCACCCCACTCTTTTTAACCACTAGTTTGACAAAGAGAGTATTCAAAGAGGTCAATTTTGTTGGAGCTTTGTAAAAATATGTGATAAAGGGTCTAACAAGACCAAGATGGTGCAAGGGCGTAAAGGAACAAAGGCCTGAGAGGGTGAATGTCGAGAGTGGTCAAGCACTTGTAAATAGTGGTACACTTGAATAAGCGAATTCTTGAAAAGGTTAAAACACTTGAAAAGGCGAGGGCCTGAAAAGGTTAGAATGCCTAAAAAAGTTGAGGAAGCATTACAAGTCATTTAGGTTAGGTATTACTTGTTTTATGTAGAACCATAAAGTCGACTAGTTGGTTTTTAGTCCATTAAAGTATATGATTTTAGCTTACTTACTTATTGTTAATATCAATTATAAGACTTAGAGCTATTAAGGAGTATCTTGTTAGTAGATTATGTCCACATGAGCTCAAAATGAAGAGTGATTATTTAACTTCAATTTGTTTTTAAGTTATCGTACCCTTATTAATAGGGAGTTGAATAAACTCAATAAGAGCTAAATAAATTGTCACGAATGCCTAAATATAACTTGACATGGAAACCAATAATTAAATATGAATATCAATAATGAAATGGCGTAAATCTTAAAGGCGCATATCTTCAAAAAGTAAATAGCTAACAAATTGCAACGAGACATTTCCATCGTTTTCATTTGGGAGTTAAGTGGCTAGATAGATACAAAATCCACAGATAATTTAGCTTTTCAAATGTCAAGTCGAGCAATACCATTTACCTGCATGTCAGACACACAGTCTTCTGCATGTGGCTAGCTGAGTGGTTGTCTTATCGAACTCGATCAGTCTCATGAATCTGCATTGTGGCCTAGTCTACAGCTTTTTCGTAGTAGCCAATGTGCCACTTAATGGGATAGGTAGGTCGATAAGGGAGTGAAGTGTCAGGAGCTTGGATCCGATGCAGCTTATTATGGTCGTGATCGGCTCTACTTGATCGTTAAAGAAAGGCTATGAAAGCCAATATCCGTTTAGTTTATCTCATAATAGCTAGCTCAACAAAAAGCTTAGGGCATATTTGCGACTAAGGGTGGCGCAGTTGCAAGGAGTCTCAAGTTCGTCCAAAGAGCTATTCGAATTTATGCTCATAGTTGCCTCTCGGCAGCTAGGCATGGAGCTTGGCGACTTGTTATGACTCGGCCCCTCTGCTCTTGTCGTCGGTCGGCAGCTAGGCACGGTTCGGCTCTTTGTACTACAGATGAACAACTTGGCTTTAATCAATGAATAGCTTGGAATGCGGTAACTTTGCTCAGCACTCATACGCGCGAGTGGATGATAAGACGAGGAGAGCTCCAGTCTAAGAGCTCGGCGAGTGTGAAAGAAATTGATTGGAATGAAAGTTGAGCGCATTGCTGGTACATGGAAAGGCTACTTGGAAACTTGTTCGGATAGTTCTTGCTCGTAACTGTTGCAGAGGCCGAGCAACTTGGCTAGAAGGAAATTGGAGCTCGCGGCTCGCATTCCTTGTGAGACACCTTGTTCAGCTTCTTGGTAAGTGGGCTTCCTGCCCTCTCACGCACCAGCTCTGACATGATAGCACCCACTTATACGCCATACAGGTCACGGTTTCACGGCACGAAGTTCCAATGGAAACTGCTGCTCAAGCTTTTGTAGTTTTACTCAGCTTATAAGAGGTCTTAGTGAAAGAAAATTAGTTCGGAGCATGGTGTTGAACTTCGAGTGTATAGTTCAGCAATTGGGGAGTCAAGCTCGGTTATAGAAACAAGATCTTCTTTTACGAAATGGGATAATCTACATTTTTATTTAGCCGAAATTATATCGCGAATCCTGCTCATGCAATTCATTGGAGAAATTCGACCACGAGTGTCTTGATTATAGCAGCTCAGTCTTGGTCGTATCCATTATAGTCGATCAACTTTGCATTTTAAAATAAACTCGGCAACTATATGAATGCTCGGTTTAGATCAGCACTTGCCGCTATCTTCAAGTTTGCTTTCTGATAGTTAGGCATTCGCAATGTCGGAGCCTAATTCGATATTATAGTAGAATTGTTCAGATCATTTATAATTTACACCGAAGTGCTCAACAATTAATATCTGGTCAGCTTATTTATCCAAAAAGCCTTGGAGATTCCCCCCATATCTTGTCATTGGCAAAAAAATCCACGCAATAAGAAGTGAAGGTTCCATGAAGTTTTGGATCTATTAACAAAATCTCTTTCCTTTGACTGGTCTTCGTAAAGTGGGAATAAAGTAAGACATACCACAATGTCTTTGTCATTCCCATGAAGATCTTATTGTCCATTAGCTAAAGTACTTATTCGGCAACTTTGGTTGGCCTTTGGAGCTGCTCGGTTACCACTTAACTTCACGAAATGGAGGAGCTGCTCGTTTTTATTTCAAGCTCGACTGCTTTGAGATTAATTCGGTTGCTGAAGTTTCACGGCAATTCGGCGCAATGTTTGGAGTTCGTTCAGCTGGGTATGATTCTACTATTATAATAGCTGTAATTGGTAAAGACTATCACTTATATTTTAGTTCGGAGTAGCTCAGAAAAATCGGCCACGAAAGAGCTTGGTGGTGAAAGAGCTCCGAATGGCCGGATGAAAAATTAACTCGAACTTTTTTTTCCTCTCTTGGCATCCCGCACGCCGAGGACAGCTCGGAAATTTAGCTTCGGCGACTACCCGACTAGCTATGCCCGGCATGAAACTTCACATCGTGGCGTCGATAGTAGATATGCTTCTCCAGTCGGTAGCATGGATTGCGGTCTCTCGGATTCGTTGCCTACAATCCAAATGGACGGCTCTACATTGGTTCCTAGTTTGGGCTTAACTTGAAGCATCGATAGCTTATGTCCTAGCATCCTCACCCAAGGCTCTAATGATCTTTAGATACTTAATAGCATTTTTGACCAGAAAGTAGTTCCGATGGCTGCAAGGCCTCAAACAGGAAATCTACCATATTTCAAAGTTCTAGATTTTTAATTTCAAGATAGAGGGACTGCAGTGGTGTCTTTAATAGTTCGGGTAACCGATAGCCGGTAAAGGCATCATAAAAAATCTGGGATACAGTTGGTAGCACTCTCCTAGTGGCACGCGATTAGCTCTTTTTCTCATTTGCCGAGCAATTGCTTTTGAGATCCAATATGTTGATACCAGTCTTAGTCATATTAGTTGTTAAAGCAATCTTCTCGATTCCATCTTCAGGCTTTTCAAGTGTCAATCTTTGCTCTATATCTTGGGGCCCACTTGCGATTCAAGCTCACTTTGTTGACGCGTGCCAAAGCTCGGTTATCGTGAGAAACAAGTCGGCTTTGGCAACTACATAATGATGATCGGCGACATGATAAATCCAACCAGCACTTGAAGTGCATTTTTCACACCCTTCAGCATTCGTCCTTATATGCAATTCACAATCAGAAATTACTGACAATAATATCTATCCAGAAAATTTGGAGCCAACTTTGACATTTACTCCTCAAGCACCTAGAATTGTTACTTTAAGTGATGAATAGGGGTTCTCTAACCAGGAAAAAAGGCATTGGTTTGAAACCAATCTTCTGGACAATCGTTCTCCAGAGAGCATAGATTTCAACTAAATACACTTACACGGCTGCTCAGAAACGAAAAGAGAGAGTAGCACAGATCTATCATATGCGCGAGTCGAACTCTTCATGAAATGAAATCATCCCGTAACCATGCGCAATAATAATATGCGAGCGTGTTGCGTTGGACAACAAAATTTTTCTTCAGCCGATACAATTAAACACGCCCAATTTGTATAATTAAAGAAAATTAGCTGTTAAACGAAGTTGCAATTACAAACCCAATGGAAGCAGTTACAAACTGTAAGAGGATGATGTTGCAGTTTTCTGAACATGAAAACTCACACGAGGGCGACGGTTATAAGCCAGGTGGTGAATGAAGTTGCGACGGTTACGCTTTGGAAGAAGGAAACTGTTTATGCTTATCTCCTTTCAAGTTCACATATTTTCCAAAAACAAATGCAGCATGATAGTTTTGCCTTGGAAAAACATGATTACTATAGCGACTCCTTTGGGCTTCCTTCTAAGCATTTTCGAAAACAAACATAGTCACATGTAGACGTGTAATTTGGCTCATATAAGACATATCCAAACATCCAACATCATAGGAATACTACAAAGAGAAATAAGCAATGGCTTGTTGATTTAAAACGTGAAACAAATGGCCCAAAAATACTGATAAATTGAAAACCAATTTGCCTAGATCTCAAGAAAAATGGAAAAAAGAGACCACATTGAACCAAATGCGGGAGAATTCATAAAAGGGTAGAACATCTCACTAGTAGATTTCCAAATAACATTGAGAATTGTGGCAATAAATTACACATTTCCACATATAGGGTCAATTGTTGATTGATGATTGACAATTATGGTTCTTATCATGAACTAGCTGTATCGTTACTGTATAAAAATCTACTTTCAACCTCTTTACTGAATTCAGGCTTTTCATACCACACATAAGACTCCTTCCACTATACGTTACCATCAGACTCATAAATAAGTAATATAGAACAATTTAATTAAAATTACTTCTATAGTATAAATTAATTAGACGTGTGGACTCGTAAGATCCACACCAAAAGAATATTACAAACAAATGCAATTCGTAATAGGTTTCGCATCATAAACTTTAAACTATATTATGAATAGAATAAAAGTAAATAACTATCTATAAAAGCTTCTACAAAAACTTTTATAAAATCTCCTCTACGCTCCTTGATCGCTCCAACCTGTCTCTACATGAGACTCACCTTGGGCATGATTCAACCTAGATTAGCGAAAAGGTTTTCCTATAACAAAAGGAATTTATCGAGGTGTAAGCTTAAGCTTAGTGAGATAGATATCCTCATTAATACCGTATGGCAGAAATTTATTAGATGCATAATCATATGAATGTATGAACAATCAGTATATCAAACAACGCATGCAGTGGCCTAGGAACTACATATAACTTAAAATTATGCTCCCTGTAGTTAAGGTTTAGAGATAATTAACCGACTCAAAGCAAAATCCGGGTTCTAAACCTTGAGTTTTATTTCATTTTCACTATTGTGCTTAAGTCAAAACAAAACTATATATATATATATGTATATACTTTCTTTATCGAATAATAAATCATATTTTTAAAATCTCAAATTTAGCGGTATGGTAGCCTTCGTAATCTACAAACACATGCCCTAAGTAGAAGTCACAAGACACAGTCCCTTATCGATGGTTGGTGCCTCCCCTTGTCAACGGTTGGTGTCTCCCGGTACCTAGTAAGCCCATCAGATATGATAGAAACTCAATAAAATGATGATATAGCTAGTGTCTAATCTTCTAGGAGGCCCTTCCTCTAATAAGTCCCTTTTTATCTTTTGCATGAAGTGACAGTCGGTGTTATCTGAATGCAGTTATAGGAAATGCATAATTCATCTTATTTCTTAATCATATAGATAGTTAATCTAATTTTTTAAGGTGATCAGATAACTTCATTCCATACACTTGCATGTATAAATTATCACAAGCAATTGCCATTACTATATGATTAACAAGTCATAGCGTTCAATCACAATTTCATATACATGCATTTCCCATATCCCACAAGCATTTAATTTATATATATAAGTTTAGGTACATTTATTCTATAAGCAAACTCAAGTAAAGAGTTATCAGGAATTTACTTACTCCGCTATGCAAGTAAGTTAAAGTAATCCAGGGGTAGGTTGTCTTTAAACACAGGGACAAAGGTTGGCAATCAAGGTAGCATAGAGGGTAAAAAAGCAAAGAACAAATGCCTCGAGCTGCTTTGCGTTGATATTTTCCTGAGCCCTTATTCTACCCTAACCTACTCGTGTCGAGTTGAGAAGACCCTCTTGAGATAAGGAAAGATATGATCGACTTGATGATAGCTAAGCAGGCCAGTCAAGCTAAATTGAGGATAGGCTAACCCAATGACATATGAGAAGGGCCAGGCCTCTAAATGGAAGACCAACCGGGTGAAGTGTTTTAAATGCTACAATTTGGACACATGGCTGCTAAGTGTCCGAATCGACATACTATAGGGCTCCAAAGAGATGTAGTAAACAACACTGATGAGAGTGAGCTAGAAGAGGAGAAGAATACTAGAAGAGTTGAAGTTAAAGAGGAAGAGAAGACCCATGTCTATGCCAACCAGGGAGAGGTGATGACCTTAGTATTAAGAGGAGTGTTGAGCTCCTTATCAAGCTCTAAGGAAGACTAGGGAGAAAATTTATTCCATATGAAGTGTACCATCAAAGGATAGCTATGCACCATCATTGTGGATAAAGGAAGTTATACTAATGTTGTTGCACAATCCTTTGTGTGGAGGTTAGGACTATTGACCTCTAAGCATCCTTGACCTTACAAGTTGTGTTGGCTCGTTAAAAAGGGTGCTCTATACATTATAGAGCAAGTAACTGTACCATTTAGTGTTGGGAATGTATATAAGGATAAACTAGTGTGTAATGCCGTCCCTATGGGAGCTTCACATCTATTACTTGGAAGATTGTGGTTGTTTAACTAATGTGTTACTCACGATAGGTATAAAAGCACCTATTCCTATGTTTAGGATGAGAAGCAGATTGTGTTACAACCCATGATATTGACCTAAGTAAATGAGACTCATGACCAGCTTACCTAAGCTATTAAGAAGAAAGCCCTAGTGATGAGCCAAAGAGAGCTTAGAGCTATTGAGAAAGCCAATGAGCTTACGTTTTTGTTGATTAGAAGATTGTTGGAAATGAGGAATCTAGAAGATATTCCTGAAGAAATTTGAAGGCTGATTGATGAGTTTTCAAACCTGTCTCCTAAAGAGTTGTCCGAGGGACTAACCCTAGTTTAAGGCATAAAGCATTTGATCGACTTGCAACTAGGTGTAGCCCTACTAAACTAACCTACCTACAAAATGAAACCTGAATAGGTTGTCGAGCTGAAGAGATAAGTGAATGAGCTAATAGAGTAAGGTTACATGAGGGGGAGCATGAGTTCTTATGTTATACTAACTTTTTTTATCTTAAAGAAGAATGGTTTATAGTGCATATGCATCAACAGCTAAGCAATCAACCATAGTACTATCAAGTATAAATATCCAATACTAAGGCTTGATGATATGTTAGATAAGCTTCATGGTGCCAAGATATTTTTTAAGATTGATTTGTAGAGTGGCTACCACCAAATTTGCATGGGACTAGGTGATGAGTGGAAAGTTGCTTGTAAGACGAAGCATAATATCTATGAATGGTTATTCATGCCATTTGAACTTACAAATGTATCAAGTAAATTTATGCGATTAATGAACCATGTGATGTACCCTCTAAGCAGATGATGTGTGGTTGTGTACTTTGATGACATATTTATATATAGTGCCAACTTGAACAATCATGTCTGACATCTTTGAACTATTTTTGATATTTTACTAATCAAGAAGTTATATGGAAATTTAAAGAAGTATACATTCCATTAAGGTGAAGTAATTTTTGTTGGGTATGTGGTATTAGGAGAAGGGATTCGAGTTAGTGAGGAAAACTTACAAGCTATTGTAGAGTAACTGACACTAAAGACTGTAACTAAAGTTTAAAGTTTTCATAGCCTTACATCTTTTTATAGGAAATTCATTCAAAACTTCAGTACCATTGTAGCCCCCTTCATCAACTAATAAAGAAGAATAATGGAAGCAGAACAGAGCTTCAAAGAGATCAAGGAGAAGCTTACTACTACCCTTGTTCTATCTCTACCAAATTTTAATAAGCCGTTTGAATTGGAATGTGATGCTTCAAGTATTGGAATTGGTGCCATCATGATGAAAGAATGACAACCAGTTGCCTACTATAATGGGAGGCTTAATGGTGGTGTATTGAACTATTTTGTATATGAGAAAGAGCTGTATTCTCTTTTTCGAGTGCTTATCGTCTAGCAACACTATTTGCTATCATGAAAAATTGTAATTTATACTGACTATGAGTCATTGAAACATCTTAATAGAGAACAAACTTTCGAACAGGCAAGCCAAGTAGCTAGAGTTTATGGAAGGTTTCTCCTATGTGATCTGACACAAGAAAGGAAGCACTAATGTGGTTACAGATGCCCTATCACTTTAGCAAACCTTATTGACTACCTTGCAAAGGAAATTACTAGGATTCTCACTTATCACTAAGCAGTATGCTTGTGATCTTCATTTTGATCCTATTCTTAAGTAGTATAGAGAAAGAGTTGCTGTTGGAGGATATTACCTTAAAGTTGGCTACCTGTTAAAGGATCGAAGGCCGTATATATCGAATTGTTCCACGTATAAGCTATTGGTTAGGGAAGCTCATAGTGCTGGATTATCTGGTCATTTTGGAGAGATTAACATAACCAACTTATTAAAAGAGAACTTCTATTGGCCTAGTTTAGATAAGGATGTCTATAAGGTAGTTTGTAGTTGTGAAGTATGTAAGAGAGCTAAGAGAAAAAGAGAACCCCATGGTAAGTATATTCCCCTACCAATAATGACCTTACCTTAGCCAAACTTTAGCATGAACTTTGTCATAGGGTTGCCCTGAACACCTAAAGGAAAAGATTTAGTCTTTGTAATAGTAGAATGCTTCAGTAAAATGGCACATTTCACCTCGTACCATTAAACTAACGATGCTTTATATATTATGATTTGTTTTTGGAAGAAGTTGTCTGACTACATAGAGTGCTAAAAACAATTATTTTAGATTGCGATACCAAAGTCTTAACTTATTTTTGGAAGACTCTTTTGGAGAAGAATTAGAACTAACATTGTGTTAAGTTCTAGTAACCACTTCCAGACTAAAGTGGTGAATAAGATATTAGGAAATTTTGCTTAAAGCTATCATGGGAAAGAACTTAAAGGATTAGGATCTGTGTTTACCAGTTATGGAGTTCACATACAACTAAACCATCTATAGCTTCATTGGAAAGACTCCATTGGAGGTCATATATGGCCTTAATCATACTGTCCCCCTAAATCTGATCGGTGCCCTTGTAGTTGTTGAAGAGAGTCAATTTGGAGTCAACCGAGTGTAAGAATCGCAAAAGCTACGTTAGTTTGTAGGTAAGAAGATCTCCAAGTTTAATTAGAGACAACAAGAGATTAATAGTCATAGCCATTGAGCTATTTCTTTCAGATTAGGAGACTTGGTATGGATTTAACTCAACTGAGAGCAATTTCTACACCTGAGACAAAGTAAGCTATCTATACGAGCTAATGATCTATTCAAGGTCCTAAAGAAGATCAACAACACCACCTACCAGATCGACTTCCTTGAGAACTATGGTATTTCTTCTACCTTCAATGTGTCTGACTTGATTCCCTACCGACTAAGACAAAAAGACCCTATAGATGCCTAGGAAGAACAAGAGCTCAAGATTACTTCGAATTTGAGGACAAATCTTTTCGACCCCAGGTAAATGATAGGAATTAACTTCTTCAATTGTTTACGTACAGCCAAGCTAAAGGACTATAAGGACTCACGCAAAGAATACTAGCTCGAAGCCCTATCCAGGATAAAGATTCCTACTCTGACCTCTATGCGTCACTCTACTACTGACCTGAGTATTGAGCTTTCACATGCACTAACATGGTTCCTAAAGCTATCGAGCAAACATGCCAACCTACTGAGTATATGGACCAACCTGTTGAATAGCTATACTAATCCTTGAGCTCTTTCTAAGACCTAGATAGTATTCGAGCAAACCAACCTCAAAATTTTGTTGAAGTTGAGCTCCCAAGCTGACTAACATCTAACCTTAATCCAAGTCGAGCTACGTGATACCTGACTTGACTAAGCTCTAACTTGAATTAGATCAAGTTAACTCTAATTGTAGAATCTTTTTCTTCACCTTTGTCTGAATTGTATCATACTCTAGATTGCCAACGATTATATGACACATATCTTTTGGTACAATATTTTAGAAGGATTCTTTATTTCTCCGTATAGAATATTTTTTACCTCTTTTACCCTTTTTAATCTCATTCATGTATTTCAATTGTAAATTACTCTTTTTGTCTTTTCCTTGTATGCTTACAACCTTAATGGGGCTAGTATATAAACCTCATTTATTTATATGCAAACATGATCCATCACATTATCAGATTATTACAAGTTTTCTTTCTGAGTAACCCCAATATTCTCATTTATCCTCAACTCTTATATATTCCCTTTAGTAAAGAGTAGTAGCAAGTGAATCTATAGTTTGGACCGGTGAGTCATATTTGATGTATTGTAGATCGAATAGGATCAATTCCTATGACATATCTTATAGGTAGCTACTTGGATTTGCTAAACTTCTTTTGTTTTTCTTTCAACTCTTTCTGTTGTGGTGCTCCTCTATGTATTCAACCTTAGAGATGCATCAAGATCAGTCTAGGGTTGATCAAGCATTGGTAAGGGTGTATACTCTCTATATGGTTCCTTCCATCCCTTGGTTCATGTGCATACATCATAACGTTCTAAAACCTTATACTTATCCTTCATCAACACTGGCTAATAAAAGTGCTCTTTCAATAGCTTTAGAGTCCTCTTGTCCTCAAAATGATCAGCTAAGCCCCCATCATGGGCTTCTCAAATAAGTAATTCTTTAGCCAAGCTGTTTAGCACACATACACATCTTCCTTTCATTAGATACCCTTCGTTTAAATAGAACCCATCTATGACACCTCCATATTAGCACTTGATAAGGGTATAAAGTATGAATCTTATTCGTATAAACTTGGCAATGTACTAAACCTCAATACTCTAGCTTATATGTTGACCAAAGTTCAAATGTTGACCAAGTCAACACATGTTGACTAAAGTCAACATTTTGAAAAGTCAACAAAAGTTAAGAAATAAGGAAAATATCTCTTACTTAATGATGTCTTCCTTTTCTTTTCTTTTTGATTTTTCTTTTTCTCTCTTTTTCTCTTGTTGCCGTCCACAAATGTCCTCCTTAACCCCACCACATGTTGTCTTCCATTAAGAGAAACAAACAAAACAAACAAAACAAAACCTCCCTTTCATTGCCGTGAACTTCCTTCTCTTCTTTCCCTTTCATTTCTTCACTTCTGTCTCCATAATTTCAACATCATAAAAGGTATGTCTTTAAGTTGTTTTATCTTACTTTCTATTATTCATTAGTTAGTTAATTAGGTAGATTAGATAAGTAGTTATGTGGTTAGTCTTGTCTTGAAGAAGAGGAAACAAAGTTTCCATCTTTAAGTGTAGAGCTTGAACTTTTGAAAGAGAAGAAAGAAAGACATGAGGATATGCTTCTATATATGTATACATAAGGAAATACCAAAAGAGGATAAGTATAAGAACCTTTGTACATGAGTATTTATCATGTACATAACCTAATTTAAGATCAAATCTTACTAAACATACCTATGCTACACTAAATATATACATAAGAACACAAAAACATGGAATTAGGGAGCTTTTCTTAAGGAAAAGCTTTGGCATACAAAATTTTAGTATAAAATACGTATCCAACCATATAGGTATACGGGTATGTATACATGTATAAATACGGTATAAGTCTAAGTATAGGTATGAGTATAAGTATGTATAAAGTATTTGTACATAAGTATAAGAGAAAGAGATAATATGTACATAATACATATGCATATGACATAAGCATGATGAAAGGCTTATGTAAGCATATGATGAGGTAAGTGATGACATAAGCACATGATGACATAAGCCATGACATAAGCAAGTGATGATATAAGCGATGACATAAGCATAAAATTAGAAAATAAGAAAACTAAGAAAAGTGTAGGTGATTAGGTAACTAAATTAGTAAAACCCAATACACCTTCTATATTAGATTATACCTAATTCAGTACATGAATTAGTAATAGCAAAGTAAAATTCTTTCATTAGAAGAATTTAAGGAATAAAAGATATAAACATAAGTAATAAAAGTACTTAGGTGTTCATAATTAGAAATTTCTATAAATTTAGCTCATAACATAAAATAGAGGTCTTAATATCCAAAACAGATATTACCATGTGAAAATATGTTCAAAAACGATTATAAATTCATAAATATAAAAAATAAAACGGAAAAGTTACATACGATTGAAATTAAAGTCTTACCGGGTAAAAGTTAATAGTAATTTAAGTAGAACTAGGTAATTAGATGTTTAGAATTAATAGTTAATTCAAATACTTATTAACGTTGTTATCACCTAATGATCACGTGACTCTGAGGTGAGTGAGGACCTCCCGATCGATTACTACGATTAAGGCGAACCGCTATGGCTGAGTGAGTATTTATCCTATGATTCCATGCTTGATTGTGATTGTAGATAGTAGACTTAAATATTATTGTTAATTAACTACTGTATGGGGTTCGGGAAATGCTTGTGTATGTAATTGTATGTTGAGTTGTGAATTTACCTTAAATGCAGAGAATGTCTTGTTTGTTGCATGATAGTATAGAAAATGATTGTGTGTATTAGTGGATGATCACAGCATAATTTGAACTAAATTATACTCGGCTATAACAAGAAACTGGAACATGCATTAACATGCATAGCATAGATACTATTTCGGCCGTCACATCACACGGAGGTAAAAAGAGGCCATTCGAGGGTTGATATTATTGATTTATTTGGTTATGTACAATGCACTCATACAAAATGACCTTACTCTGGCTCGCAGGAACACTAGGCGTTGGAGGCGCCAACCGCCTGGCTAAGGGTCGAGTCTAGAGGCCTCCATTTAGGGGTGAGTGTGGACTGAGGAGGCTCACTCAAAATTATACTAGAACTTGTATTTTTTGAAAATAAAAGAGTTATTTGATATAAGTACGGAACATGGAGTTCCGTGGTAAAGTAAGTTCTAGTGTAATACCCGGATTTGATTGGTGCCGTGTAAACTCCAACCCTGACTTTGGAGGGCGTTAAATCTGAGTTACGCATATGAACTAGTTAAGTATGCGTATTATTTGGCATTCTGTTTGATCATTCATTCATATGCATGATTATAATGTAATTATAACTTGCTTGTTGTATGGCTGAGGGTTTTGCTCACTAAGCTTAGGCTTACACCCCTTTAGACTTTTGTTGCAGGATAGCCTGTTCGTAGAGACAAGACGGGGGATGCCACAGGTTAGCCTGGGGACTTGGGCAAGAGCGAGGTGTCTAGTGTGATGAGAGGAAAATAGTTTATGTAGACTCTTACTCGTGTACTTATGTTTACCTTATTATTATGAACTTAGACATACTTAAATACTATGTAATGTAAGCTTTATAGCTTAACTTTTATATAAATATGTTGTGTGATGATATCATGTGAATCTGGATGTACTTTGGAACTAGTAGTTGTAGAGCCTTGTATATTGTGTGAAGAGTTTTTGATTGGAAGGGTAACCAATCAGGGGTTCTTCATATAGTATACGGCGTCTGTCACGACTAGGCCGTCCTCAGTTCGTGACAAAGGAATACAATATCATTATGATAAAACACACGTCTTTAAATTACCGAATAGTTGTTCAGTTCAAAGAATATCAAATATTGATCTCAAGTGCTCAACATGAGAATTTAGGTTGGCAATATACACTAAGATGTTGTTAAAATAAACCACCATACACTTGTTGAACTTAAGGTTCATTAATTAATTTTGATGAGAATAAAAAGTGCATATCTAAACATGTCGTTTTTAATTAAACAAGCGTATGACTAAACTAAATATTGTTTGTTTATATTGAGGTAATTAAATAAGATCGATTAATTTGCTTAAAAAATAAATATATCAATTATATCTATAAGAAATTTAATCTTTTAAATGGTGATCAAATGATCTTGAAGTTAGATTACAAAGTATATTTATTTGTTGTGTGTTAAAAGAATTTTTAGGTGATATTTGGCTTACCGGGCTGACAGCTCAATGAAGAACTAAGCTGATGATATAAAGCCTTGAAAAACACTCACTGGCTTGAAGGAGATGGCAAGTTGGTTCGCTTGCTGGTGTTTATATTGGTAAACTATTTTGTTACTGGCTTGCTGGTAGTACAAGGAGCTGGCATGCCGGTAAGTCTAATTTAAGTAACCATTAGAGCATTTAATGCATCGTCATGGGAAGAATTCAATGAGTTAGTATAAAAGCTCAACAACTCGACTAAAGGTAATTAAGATTTGATATTCTACTACAATTAAAAGACATTCGGTTACATTCTTTAGCTTATTTTACTTCTCTTTGGTCTTTTGTACACTTATTTGCTATCAAACAAAAACAAACATAGTTGTAGTGCTTAAAAGTCCTCACATTTGCAATCTTAAGTGAAGAAAGTGATATACTTGAGTTAGTTGTATGTAAAAGAGATTGTATAAGCTTATGTAGCTCTTGGAGCATTGAGTTATGAAATTAATAAAGTGAAGTGAAGTCTTGGTGTAAATCCCGCAAATTTAGCTAGTTAAAAGTAGGATTAAGCCCTTGTACTATAGATGACTTGAAATGTCATTAAAGTCAAGCAAAATAAAAATTTAATAAATCATAAATATAAATATATTATAACTAGTAAAACCTTAGAATTACTCTAAATCGCATACTAAAACCCTAAAGACTAACTTACACATCATTAACCAAAATTGAACTCCAATTTGATCGAAACTCTAAATTTATAAATATAAACCTATAAAATAATTAAATATTACTCAATAGTGATAAAATTATAGTTGATTGTAGTTTTCGACTAAAAAGCCTATTCGTATGAAATTATAACGAAATCTCTATAATAACTTGTAAAAATTATAGTTATACTGGATACCAATTAAATTGATAAAATTTCACAAAAATTTAAAAATTAATTTACAATGAGATTTGTTATAATTTTTATGTTTTGAAAAATTACATATATTTATTATTTATTTTTATTTTCCTTCTCTTTCATTTTCAATTTATCTCGTTTCTCTCTTCTCTTCTTTTTCGCAATTACAACATTCAACATGCTGGAACCAATTTAGCCGCCCACATGAGGAAAAAAATTTCCCATTTGTAAAGATTAGAGAAACACTTAGCTTAAATTTGAAGCTAACTCACATGAATAAAAGGAAAAAAAAGAAGAAAAAGAGAAAACAAAACCGTAGAAATAAAACTGAAAAAGAAAAGAGAGAAAAAAAAATCCTGGAAGCAAACCGTGAGAAAAAAAAAGAGAGAGAAAGAAGGAAGAAAAAGAAGAAGAAAGAAATAGAAGAAAAAGGTAAGTAAATTATTTAGTAGCATATATATGTATAAATCATATACATTTATAAATATAGTATTTGTATGGTATATTTTTAATAAAATACTACTATTACATGTATATATGTGCACAAATACATAAATTAAATTATATATGCATGTATTAGGCTATGTATGTATACATGTATGTACATAAGTATATTATATGGAAAGAGTGTATTATATATTTTTTTTTAAGAATACATATAATTAGTATTATGTATTTCATTAAATAAACTATAGTATATATATACATATTAGTACTGTAAGCTATATATATAGATGTATCCATGTATAATTATTTTGTGTATATATACATATGTAATCGTATAGTATAAATATAGTAGTATGTTTCTATAAATAATAATATATGAAGTGTACATAGTTTATAACAAATACTATATAAATATATATACCAAATATATAATATAAGAATAGGTATTTATAGATTATTTATATATATCTAAGTATTCAGAAATTATATAAGTATATTATTATATATAAATACAAATACATGAATATATATATATGTACATAAGAGTATGTTCGTTTTCATAAAATAAGTATATACATACATATAGCGTATCACATATATTATATATATGTAGTATACCGAAAATATATATAGATATATACATATATGTATAAATTGTGAAATATATAAATAACAAGAAAATGAGAAATAATAAAGGTCATAATAATCATAATAAAGTAAAAATATAAAAAAAAGGAAAATACACTCAAAATGATAAAAATATCGAATACATGATTTTAATAATTATTAAATCATAAACATGTTAAGAAAAAACAAAAATTAATATTTTATAATTTTTAAACTTAAATAATAATTTTAGTGATATTTTTTATATCATAATTTAAATTATGAGCCACAACGTCTAAAACGAACATCATCGTGTAAATGTGCGTTTGAAAATGACGAAAAATGACTATAAGTTTGGAAATATCGGAATTAGAATGAAAAAGTTACAAAATACATAAAAGAAATCTCATAACCTATAAATATAAGAAAATAGTTGCTATTAATCTCATTGAGTATGGTAATTTTATATACATTATACTCGGGTTATATTAGGGGAAGCTAGATAAACTACAATAGACTTTTAGTTGATTAAGGAGTCTGACTTCTCAGAAGACTTATAAGTTTTACCATTTTGATTTAGGTATTTGATATTGAGTCCTAGAAACCTCAAAGGCTTGGAGAATAAGCAATAATCTAGGTGAAGGAGTTCTAATGACTTGTTACTTACTTGTACATTACTTATATAATATTTTGCTGCTTGCTATTGCTTGTAAGTTTGAATGACTGCTCTGCATGTATGCCATCATCTTTGTGATCATTTTTTTTAAATTGATAAATATAAATATTTGACCCAAATAACTGGTTCTATTTGTCGTATGTCTATGACCTAGTAAATGTATGGATGGAGGGTGCTAGCTTTGCAAATGTTGAAAAGGGTATTTTTGGAAAAAGGTTTTCCTAATCTTAAACGTATTTTGTATGATTTTGATAAACGTTGCAGTGCTAAAAATGATATTTTATCGTTAAGGCAAAGTTAGCATAAGTTCTCCACTTGGCTGCAAGATGGACTAGCAAGTTTGTGCTCGAGGGGCTTTGGAGGGTGGATAGTCCTAGTTTAGAATCCCCCTATTTGGATTGAAATCATTTCTCGGCTAGGATAATAGTCGAGTGCCGCCTAGAGGGGTGAGGCCCTTAGGTAGCTTCATGCAGGTAAGCTGAGGTGCCCTATGCAGGTAAGTACAGGGGATAATTGAAGTATAGACGACGTAATTCTACACCTTCCATAGTTCCAGACTCCTATGGATGTGATGCTTGCATTCATTGTGTATGTAGATAGCTTGCTTGCATGTGTGATAACTTGCTTAAACGGTGGTGGTGAGGAACGAACTCACTGAGCTATTATATGCTCACTCCTTCATAGTTTCTCTTGCAGGTTTACTTACATTGGGATTAGGATAAGTCTCGAGCGTCGAATGTAAGTTGAAGATATGTATCTTAGTATTAGAAATAGTTGAGTACTCTTTAGATGATACATAAACAACCTTTGTTGATAATTTAATTTTTCTTGTATTTCTTTTGTAATATTGGTATATCCTATCTTATTATTTAGTAGGAGATACCGATTCCCTGCAGTTCTGAGGAACTATGGGATTTTGACACCCATAATTATTTATATTTGTATTTTACAGTAAATTATTTACTTAAAAATTAGTATCCTTAGTGATTAATCATTTAGAGTCTTACAATCTTTGACTTGCAAGGCGGTTTTTATATCATGGGTGCACATATATTATAAAAATTTTAGGTAATCCTACTAGGCCCCCTTTAGGGTCATGACACTTGGTTTAGAGGCATTGTGAGTTCGTGAAGACTAGGCGGTGGTTCAAACATTACGTCATATCCGGTCTTAAATTTCTCTATCCCTATCTCCTTTAATTCATGTACTTATTATTGTTGCTTTGATTACTTTTATTATTGCATTTATTTAGTTTCATAAAAAAGAATTACATATTGTCCAAAAACTCAATTTACCCTTCCTCTTGAGTTTAGCCTACTGTTCTTTAATTGGTATTAGAGGTAGTCTCTAATCACTTGCTTAATCATATATTAGAGTAAAAATCATGGTATCTAATGCATTAGGTTTTTCGGAAGGACAAGTAATCAATAGGCCTCCTCTCTTAACCGATAGCAATTATCCATATTGGAAATGTAAGATGTCCATATTCTTGAAAGCTCAAAATAGACTACTATGTCATGTAGTTAACCAAGGACCATTTAGGATAGAAAGAAAAGAAGAAAGAGATTACTCGGATGATGATTGGAAATTACTTGATCTAAATGAAGTTGCTATGAATATATTGCATTGTGCCATAAATGAAAATAATTTCAATAGAATATGTACATGTAAAAGTGCCAAAGGAATATGGGATGAATTACAAAGCACATATAAAGGAACTGGTAAAGTAAGAGATATAAAAATAAGCTTATTATATAGACAATTTGAAAATTTTAGGATGGATCCTAATGAAACAATTAATGAGATGCATAATAGGTTTATCAATATCATTAACCTTTTGAGTGTTCTTGGAAAGATATTTACTAATCTTGAAATAAATTCCAAAATTCTTAGGTCTTTGCCAAGAGCTTGAGAAGCCAAAAGAACTACTATCTGGGAAACCTTAAAAGAGCAATTCCTTCGAACAATTAAGACACATGAGATGGTAAAGAGATAAGGAGAGGAGTCTATAAAGAAATCAATTACTCTAAAAGTCACAAAAGAGAACTCAAGTGATGAAGAAAGTGAAGATGATGATGAGGTCGTAATACTAATAAAGAAGTTTAGAAAGTTCATGAAATTCAATGAAAGGATTAAGAAAGATAACGATGGATATTGATCACCTTCTAAGTTCAAGAAGGAAAAAATAGATGTTATCAAATGCTACAATTGTCAAAAGCCAGTACATATTCAACAATATTGTCCATTTCTTAAGAAGGCCAATAAAGAGTCAAAAAGGAAAGTTATGATAGCTATTTTGAGTGATGAGGATTCTAGTGACTTTAATAATGAAACTTGCTTCATGGCTCTTAATGATGAGGTATGCTCTCCTTCACATGACTCCTCCTTTGATGAACTTAAGAGTATGTATGATGAGTTGTTGAAAGAATTCATAAAAGTGCAAAAGAAGAATAAAGTGTTGAAGCAAATGATGAGTGAAGTAGGTGATGAGTTTGATGTCATCAAAAGTGAATACAATAAAGTAGTTGATGCAAAAGAAGGATTAGAAGAAGACAATGAATATTTGAAAATTGAAAATGAGAGATTGACAAAAGAAAATGTAGAGTTAAGTACTATAAATAATGAATTGATAAATGAAAATAGTAAATTAAAAGAGGTCAACAAGAACTTTGAAAAGGAAATAAAAGAACAAAAACTTGAGGAAAAAAATGATGAAGGTATAGTAGAGAAACTAAGTCATCTTGAAATTGAAAACTCGATCCTAAGAACTAGCTTAGATGACTTAAGAAAAACAATGGCAAAATTTGTAGATGGAGAGAAGAATTTAGATAAAATCCTTGGAACACAAAGCTTAGGCTTAGACAAAACCGAAATAGGTTATATTAATGAGAATGTGTATAGAACATATAAAAGCTACTTTGTTAATGCATCAAATAAAACTTGTAACTATTGTGGAAGATATGGTCATATTGCGCATACATGTGCATTACATCACAATCTCTCCTTAAGCAACAAAAGTAAAATGGTTTAGGTCTCTAAGGGATAAGCTTACATTATAACAACTAAGCCCAAAAGACCTAAACTAAAGTAGGTACCAACGAGATAACCACTTGTTTTGTAAGATCCTTTAAGGCATAACAACAAATGGATCTTGGATAGCGGTTGCTTAAGACATATGACTGGAGATGCATCCATGTTCATATTTATAGACTTAAAAGATGGAGGAAGTGTCACCTTTGAAGATAATCGAAAAGCTCATGTTATTAGTGAAGGTAACATTTGCATTAATAATGATCTTACTATTAAGCATGTGTTACTCGTTGATAATTTAAAACATAATTTACTTAGCATTAGTCAATTGTGTGACATAGGATATAAAGTAATCTTTCATGCATTAAAGTGTTCTATTAAAAACATTAACAATGACTAAATCCATTTTGAGGGGTATAAATAAGCAAACATTCAGAAAATTGACTTCAATATGTTTTTATATTCTCTTGAGACTTGTCTATCCACTCAAAACAATGATAGTTAGCTATAGCATAGAAAGTGAAGATATGCTAGTATGGATATCTTATCAAAACTAAACAAAAAGGAATCTTGTTAAAGGATTACCTAAGATTAGTTTTGATAAAGATAGAACATATTAAGCATGTCAATATGGCAAACAATCCCAGTCATCTTTCAAATCAAAAAATGTCATCTTAACTTTTAGGCTACTCCAACTACTACACATGGATTTATTTAGTCCAACCTAAACCTTAAGTTTGGGAGGGAAAAGATACACCTTGGTCATAGTTGATGATTTCACTAGATACACTAGGACCTTCTTCCTTGCTAATAAGGATGAAACTTATCATGTATTCTTGAACTATAGTAAGAAGGTCCAAAATGAAAAAGGTCTTTCTATTGTCTTTATAAGAAGTGATCAAGGGGGAGAATTTGAAAGTCTTGATATGGAATATTTTTGTAATAAAAATGGAATACAACATACTTTCTCAGCACCTAGAACTTCGCAACAAAATGAAGTTGCCAAAAGCAAAAATAGGACTCTTATAGAAATGGCTAGGACTATGCTTTGTGACAATAACCTACCTAAATGTTTTTTGGGTCGAAGTAGTCAATACGACTTATTACATATCAAATCGTGTTTTCTTTAAACCAATTCTTAAGAAAACCCCCTATGAGCATTAGAAAGACAAAAGACCTAACATATCATATTTTCATCTCTTTGGAACGAGATGTTACATTCTCAAAAACGAAAAGGAACAATTAAGAAAATTTGATTCAAATTTAGATGAAGGTGTTTTTCTTGGTTGTTCTCTTACCAGTAAAGCTTATAGAGTATATAACAAGAGAACACCTGTTATAGAAGAGCCAATTCATGTTACATTTAATGATACTTGTATATATAAAGAGTTTAATGATGAAATAGAAAACATTGGTACCCATTTGGACAATCTTGGTCTTAATGAGAATCAATGCAACTCAATTGAAAAGGAATTCTCTAGGTAAGATGAAATTGTTAACAACTCTAACTTAGATTTACCTAAAGAATGGAAGTTTATGAAAAAGCATCCTAAGGATCTAATAATAGGAAAACCATCCGATAGGGGAACCATCCCACAGGGAACAAAATAGAGCCTCACTTAAAAATCTAAGTAATGTGGGGTTCCTATCTCAACTTAAACCAAAAAAATTAGATGAAGCTCTAAAAAATGAATTTTAGATTCAAGCTATGCAAGAAGAGATAAATCAATTCACTAGACATGAGGTATGGAACTTAGTATCTAAACCAAAAGATAGATTGGTAATTGGAACTAAGTGGGCATTTCAAAACAAGTTAGATGAAACCGGAATACTAATAAGAAACAAGGCATGTCTAGTTGCAAAAGGCTACAACCAAGAAGAAGGAATTGATTTTGATGAGCCCTTTACTTCAGTTGCTAGATTAGAGGCCATTAGAATGCTTTTAGCATTTGCCACATATAATGACTTTAAATTATATCAAATGGACGTTAAAAGTCCCTTTTTAAATGGTTACATCAAAGAAGAGTTATATGTAGAGCAATTACCGGGTTTTGAGGATAATGAATTCCCAAACCATTAATGTAAGCTCAATAAAACCTTGTATGGACTAAAGCAAGCTCCTAGAGCTTGGTAGAAAAGATCGAGTAACTTCTTGATAAAGAATGAATTCACTAAAGGGAAACTTGACACAATATTATTTATTAAACAACATAATAATCACATACTAATTGTTCAAATATATGTTGATGGCATTGTGTTTGGTGCTACTTATATGGATTTAGTTAAAGAGTTTGTCCAATGCATGAAAAATGAATTTGAATGAGTATGATGGAATAACTTAACTATTTCTTAGGTCTTCAGGTTAAGTAAACCAAAGATGGAATCTTCATTAACCAAGCTAAATATACTAAAGAACTCTTAAAAAGGTTAAAAATGGAAAATTGCAAAAATAAGCCAACTCCAATGAGCACTACTCTAAAACTTGATAAAGATGAGAGTAGAAAGAGCATTTGTGAAAAGATGTATAGGGGCATGATAGGAAGTCTTGTATATTTAATTGCATCTATGCTCGATATCATGTTTGTTATGTGTCTATATACACGATTTCAATCTTACCCTAAAGAATCTCACTTGAATGCGGTTAAACACATTTTTAAGTATCTTACAGGCATTATTGAAATTGGTTTATGGTATCTCAAGTTCACCTCACTTGATCTTGTTGGATATTTTGATGCCAACTTTGCCGATTGCAAAGTTGATCAAAAAAGCATAAGCAGGACATGTCATTTCCTTAGTAATTTATTAGTATCATGGCACTCAAAGAAACAAAACTTAGTAACACTCTTTACTTCTAAATTGAATAATAGCAAACAGTAGTTGTTGTACCCAAGTTTTATGGATGAAGAAAACATTGCTTGACCATGGTTTAAAATTTACCAATGTTTCAATAAGATGTGATGATACAAGTGCTATAAATTTAACCAAAAATCCAATTCAACATTCTAAGACTAAGCATATAGAAATTAGACACCACTTTATTCATGATCATGTGCAAAACAATGATATTTACCCGAATTTGTTGACACTAACAATCAAATAGCCAATATCTTCACTAAACTCTTGAGTGAGGAAAGATTTTACACTTTAAGAAGAGAATTGGGAATGATCTTGCAAGATGAGTGCTAGATACATAAGAACCAACATAGCTTTTTTTTAATAAAATTAACTTTCTAAGTAAGTTGATCAGAAAATATCATACTATGAGATATAAGAAACATGATCATATGGCTTTTATGCATTAAATATCACATTTAACATGTTTGGGTACACTTGAAGTCATTCATACTTATCTAAGTTTATATATGCACAAATTTATCATGCATTGGTTTTGTGCCCAAAACCAAGGCTCACATGTCCATTTTCATTCATAAATCATTCTTGAGTGGTCAAACCTGCATAAATTGAATTTCATGCATAATTGGCGTCTTTAGACCTATATTAGGTACCAAAATGTTATAAGGAGCATTTCTGGCATATTTTGGTCAATATGAGTGTTTTTGGCTTGAACGTGAGTTATTGTGTTTCTTTATAACTTCCTTCATACTTAGAGGATGAACTTATCTTAAAATTGTAGAAGGATGTGCACTTATTCACGATTTATTCATATGATTAGCCTTGATCCTAAGGAACTCATGTATTAATTTTGTGATTTATAGAGTCTTAATACTATAATTTGCTCTCACAATTCTTAAATATGTATTTGAAAGTTGTTCGAAGTATTAGTGTGCCAAAACTCAATGACTATTCACATGCCTTACTTATATATGCACTCTTCTTTCTTTAAACAAATCATAAGATTTTAGAGTTTGATTTGGCAAAATTTTTAAAATGTAGCTTAAACTTTGCTTTTCCAAGCCTTAACGGACTCAACCAAACTTGTTTAAAGTGTTAGAATGTTCATCGAATCTCTATAAGTCCAATTTGAATTGAAAACTTTGCTAAAAAAGGAGAAGTCTTTTATGCAAAATTGTAGAAAATCGTCATGCCGGTTACCCAATCCATCGGCTTACCAGTTTACCCCCTTAGATAATATAAAAATTTTGCTTCTAATCATTCAACTAGCAAGCTGGTTCACTTAAACACCGGCATGTCGGTACACTACCCTAGATTTTGAATTCATTTCAGTCTTGTTCGATTTTACCAAACCATCGATATGTCGCTATACTCCTCTAATTCTTCAATTTGCATTGATTTTGTTTCCTTAGGCAGCATGCTGGCTCCTCACACTACCGACATGCTGATTCATTAGTTTCCTAACGTGACTTAAGTCATGCCGAACCTTCACAACCCCCCCCCCCCTCCCCTTTTAAACCCTACCTCTTTCCTTCTCTTTAATCCACCTCTTTTCCTTTATCAAAATTCATTTTTTCTTCCCTCAATCAACTCCCCACTCTCTCAACTGTCTTTCTCTCTCCTCATTGCATCCCACTTCTCCTCCTTCTTCTTCCTCTCTTCACTTTCTCTCTCTAACCATAGCCATTAACCGTCATGCCACCACACACCGTCCATACGCCTCCACCATCCTGCCAGCTTCCATCACACATACTCTTCCCACTATCCTATCCACCTTTACTCATATCCACACCGTCTACTCTCCTCCTTACCACCCACATCCATACACATCTACACCTCTTTAACTACCCATGGCATCGTTCGTTGCTTGTGAAATCGCACCCTTAGCCTATGGCCATCAACTCTTTCCATCACACCAACATGCCTAATGATTTGAGAAGTTTGTGAACCTCGAAATTGATATTGGTATCTTCTATCCCCTAGAGGTGTTCGAGGAGTTTAGCATTGCGGCTTTTCTTAGCATCATCACAAATCATGTCCTTGATATTCTTCGGCTTCCTAACGAGGTACATGATGATGCACTTAAATATTTTTACTATAATATGTCGAAAACTCTAAACGATCAGGGTTAGCCAAAAGTAAAAATGAATCTAAGTGACGAAATTCGTCGTCATATCCTTTGCAATTATGTTTATGGTACCTTAATCACTATTACCCTTAAGGATATCTGTAGCCTTATTAGTGCTACTATTAGAGGAACTAACATAAATGTCAATTACTATGGGACCAAATTCTATGAAAGAGTGTTACAATATAACAGTATTAGTGGAAATTAGGGCAAGGAAAAAAATTTAGTAGCCATTCGATTGGATCCTTGGACCAAAATCCTCCATCATATTGTAATTCATAGCTATTGCCCTCATTGGGGCTAGCAATCCAATGTTACACTTCAAGACTTATAGATCTTATATTATTTGATGATGAATAAGTAGATTGGCTTCTTTAGTATCATTATTTAGTGCTTTAAACATATTACCAATAACCCCTCTCAAGCTTTCCTTTAGTTTGAGCGATTGGTTACATAGTTGCTTATCAGAAAGGTTGTTCAATTTCCTTCCCCTCCCCGAGTTGTTCGGGTTAAGTACCTTGAGTTGATTGATATTTGTGGAGGTATCTAGAAGAAATTGGGGAACAATTAGGTTAGGAGGAAAGACCTTCCTCCTCTTGATCTTAGCTTTGAGCGCTATCCCTAGGATCTTATTACTTCTTCTAATGAGCCAAGCAGTCTTAGTGCTCATACTCACTCTAGTGCAGCTCCAAGCCGTGTTACTACTCCTTTACTTGAAGGATCTTCTCACCAGCCTCTAGCTGACTATGGGTTCCCCTCTTTTGATCCAACTGCTCCTTTAGCCTCTTAACATCCTTTTTATCAAGACTTAGAGATGTGTTACGATCAACTTTAGGAGGACATTCATGATCATTTACACAATGGGTTTCGGGGGCTCTATAGCTATTTCCAATTGAATTACCTTTGTCTATCCTACCCTTTTCCTCCTCTAACTCAAGACGATGATCCTCCTGCCACTTAGTCATACGCTTCAACTTTCTATCCTTTTTTTGTTTAGGGACTTGGTCTTTGGCCACTTTTTCATTTTGTTGTTATCTTGTAAACTTTGGTCCTTGATGGGCCTACTCTTTACGTTGGATGTTTGTAACTCTTTCATGTTATTGTTTTGCTATGTTAGCTGTTTTATTGCTCTTTTTAAGCTTTGTGTATCCTTGATCTTCTTCTTATAGGGGGGCATATTCTCTGGTATAAGCCAGAACTCTACTGAATTTTCAACTTGAATTTTCTTTCTTCTTCACCACCTTGATCCTCCTCTTTTTGCTAAGGCCAAAGGGGGAGAAATGATTTAATTCATTAATTGGATAATTCAAGTTGATAGTCTAAAGTAGTCTAAATGTTAAAAATTGCCTAATTTGGATATTTTTATTAATTGGTTAATTATAAGTTAATTAGGTAATGGTCATCCCCTTTTAACTTTTAGACATATATATTATATAGCATTTGCAAATTTATTATATCCATTATATCATGTTATCATGAAAAAGATCAATTCTCATCTTTTTTCTCAATCTTATTCAACTATTGATCATCTTGAATTCCCATGATAAATTAAGGGGGAGCACTTAGACATTTAATAGTTTTGTCCTCATCAAAAAGGGAGAGATTGTTGAACCTGGGGTACATTAATTGATTTTGATGAGAACAAAAAGTACATATCTAAACATGTTTCTAACCAAATAAGTGGATGACTAAACTAAGTATTATTTTTTTATATTGAGGTAATTGAATAAGATCGATTAATTTACTTAAAAATAAATATATCAATTATCTCTACAAGAATTTGATCTTTTAAATGGTGACAAAATGATCTTGAAGTTAGATTGCAAAGTATATTTGTTTGTTGTGTGTTAAAAGAATTTTTTGGTAATATTTAGCCTATCAGGTTAACAATTCATTGAAGAACTAGGCTAACGGTATAAAGCCTTGAAAAATATTCACTGGCTTGAAGGAGCTGGTATGCCGGTTCACTTGTCGATGTTTATGTTGGTAGAGTATTTTGTTATCGGCTTGCTAATAGTATAAGGAGCCGGCATGCTAATAAGTCTGATTTAAGTAGCCATTAGAGCATTTAATGCACAGTAACAAGAAGAATTCAATGAGTTAATATAAAAGCTTAACAACCTGACTAAAGGCAATTAAGATATGATATTCTACTACAATTAAAATACATTCTCTTACATTCTTAAGCTTATTTTACTTCTCTTTAGTCTCTTGTACACTTATCTTTTATTAAACAAAAAGAGATAGTTGTGGTGCTTGAAAGTCCTTACATTTGTAATCTTGAGTGAAGAAAGTGATATACTTGAGTTAGTTGTGTGTAAAAGTGATTATGTAAGCTTGTGTAGCTCTTGGAGCATTAAGTTGTGAAATTAATAAAGTCAAGTCAAGTCCTTAGTTAGAGGCATTGTGAGTCTATGGAGACTAGGGGGTGGTCCAAACTCTCCATTATATTCGGGCTTGAATTTCTCTATCCCTATCTCCTTTAATGCATATTGTCTTAGAACTCAATTCAGCGCCCACCCCCACTCGATTTTAGCTTAGTTTTCTTAACACTTACCTATCAATGACCTCAAAACGTGATTGATAAATCACATAAAGCTGCTCAGTACATTGGTAAGTTCAAAGGGCATTACTAACCATTCAAAAAGACCATCCTTTGTTTGTCTTGAAGGTAGTTTTCCACTTATCTTTGGGTCTCATTCTAATTAAGTAGTAGCCAGTCTTTAGCTCATGGAATTAGATATCGTTACTTGATAGTGATCTTATTGACACCTTGGTTACCGATGCATATTCTCCATGAGCCATCCTTCTTCAACACTAGGATAGCTGGCATGGCACAAGGGTTGATGCTCTCTCCAACATATCCACATTTAACTAACTCATCTACTTACCTTTTTAGCTTAATTGCTTACTCAGGATTGATCTTATAGGCAAGTTGATTAGGCAGAGCAACTCGAAGTTAGAGGTCAATGCAATGCTCTATGTCTCTTATAGGGATAAACCTCTTAGCAACTTGATTAGAAACAAGTTGGCATATTCTTGGAGCAAGGCCTACAGTTTGGCTAACAATACTCTATTCACTTTCAGTTCAAGTAGTCACCTAATCAATAGAAATATAAATTCTTCATTTTAACATCATTGGCAAATTGCACTTGAGAAATCACTAGGGACTTCCTTTGTAAGTATCTTGAAATCTTCTCCTACAATTCCTAGACTTCGTACAAGGTCATTAGGGTTAGCACAACCTTATTCCCATCCTTTAGGAACATATAAGTATTCTTATTTCCATCGTACAGTACCTTAAGATCAAATAGCCATGGTTAACCTAATAGTATGTATGAAGCACACATGAGTAGAATGTCATATAGTATCTAATCCTTATACCTTTCCTTAATGAAAATTGATACCTTCACTTGTTTTGAGACTTAGAGTCCATGTTTCTTGTTCAGTCAATGGATCTTATAAGGTTAAGGGTGAGGATAGGTCGGCAAATTTAAGGTCTTCACCACCCCTTGTGCTACTATATTAGTAGACCTTCCCTCATCAATAATCAAGGCACATAAACTTCCACTTACTTAGCAATTGGTGTGGAAGAGATTTTCCCATTGCTCACTTTCTTTCATAACATAGGTAATGAAGGCTCTTCGGATGACTGTTGAGGTACTACTCACCTTATTTAGGTTAAGTAAGAGCTTCAAGGTCCTTTAGGAATTCATCAATAAAGTGCTCGACATCCAGCTCCTCTTAGCCTTTACTAGTAGTTTCCACTTCGAATTAGGGCTTCTCTCCTTTGATGGTCATGACACATCAATTTAAACATTAACTAGCCATATGTCCAAAACCAAGGCACTTGAAGCATTTGATTTCTTGGGTCTTCCTTCCTAAGCTCTGATCGTAGTCTTTCCTATTGTTAAGCTCTTCAAGCTTAGTCTTACCTTAGCCCTTATAAGGTCTACTCAGCGTTTGACCTCAATGGTCCATTGTAGAATAATACTTTACTCGATCGATTGCAAGTCGACTTGATATGCTAGATCTATTTGTTATATTAGGTTGGTTACTCAATGCTCAATCAAGATGGCTTCGCCTCTACTTTTCAAGTCTCTAAGCGATTCGAATGGCTTAATCTAAAGTTCTAAGTCTTTGCACCTCTATAATGTTTCCAATCACAAACTTTAATCCAAAAATCAACCTTGCTACTGATTTTCCTTTTGACTTGTCAACATCACATCAGATCATTAACAATTGGAGCTCTTAGACATATTCATCCATAGATCAGCTACCTTGCTTAAGTTCTTGAAGACTTCAGAAGGTATCTTGCTCATAGTGTTCTAGAACAAATCTACTCGTCAAAACTCATTTCATTTTATTCCAAGTTTGTAATTCTTATCATGCTCGTTAATGCATGACCTATAATTACTTCCACCACATTATTACATACCCAGAACACTCTAAGGTTGCTATACGGATACGCAATGAGTCTTCATAATAATAGAAGTAAAAAATCTTCTCTTCTAAGTCTAAATACTCATCAGTATTACTAAATCTAGTGAAGCTCGAAACTTGTACCTCGATGTGCTCCATCCCTCTAGGAGCTTAGAATTCATGTTCATCATACTTATGGAACTGTTCATCTTCATCCTTAACATCTTCTACGTTCATACCTTTTCCCAACTTAAGTCTTCGACGTGCAAGTCCTTTGGTCGGATAGGTTGTACCTATGGTACCTTAATAGCACTAAGAATGCGAATTTCCACATTGTGTCCTCTTGATCTATCTCGTATACCTTATCTATGCTTAGCATTTCCTTTTAGATGTCAATCCTCTACTAACCATTGCATAGATACATCTAAGTTAGCCATAATAGTAGTAAGGTTTTGTATTTGTTCATCTATAGTTCATAAGGTTTGCTGCTCAATACATCTTCGTCTAAGAGCATCACTCTCAACATCCCCTATTTCCCCTTGTACACTAAGATTCAACATTCTCTCAATATGGTTTTAGCAAATTCACAATCTAACAAAAGATCCCACATAACTTCACTAAACATAATATCACAAGTTACCTTAACACTTACCTTGTTCTTCATTATAGAAGTAAAGTGCAACAATGTAAACAAGTCACTAGATTTAAACGCTATGAACACTTAGCTATTTGTCAAAACCTTAGGCTTTGATACCAAAATAAATATGATGTGCTTAGGAGCTAAGTTATCACTAGGGCTTACCACAAAGAATTAAGTAAGTCCTTCGAAATATTGAAGAAAGTGGAAATGGGTTGGTTGGTAAACTCACACAATAGCTTCATGAAGTTACTCTCCAAATATAACTTACCAAGACACATTACATGACTCAACTCTTACTTACTATGAGTCATAAGCAAAAGTTAAGATCCATTTGCCGCTAATCTCGAGCTACTAGCAATATTAGGTAAGAGTATAAAGGATGTGCTTGGAGAAGAGTGTCTCTTAAGAACAACGGGAAGAATATTGATTAATAGTATGATGATGATTGATCCATTATGGTTGCAAAAGACTGGGGACTATTTATAGTAAGGCAACAAGGAAATGCTAAATTACATAAAAGGGTAATAAAAAAAATAAAGAAACCTAGTATGTTGCTAAAAGGGGAAAATGTGACAATTAAGGTAAAGAGGATATAATATAACGTTATAAAAAAAAAAGTGAAGATAGGTGGTGAGTTGTCATCACATCCATGCATTAAGTAGAGAAGTATTAAGGTCACGCTATGTAGAGGTAGCAATAGGTTGGTAAAGGGAAGAAGCAAGGTTAGCTTTCAAGTTCTCGATACTTGATGAGTCATCATTAGGGTGCTCAATATATGGGTACAGGGGAAAGCAAATCAAAGTTCATTTGAGTTGGGTTTTCAAGGAGTTCATTAAGCCTTCTTGGTATTGATGCTCATCCGTGCGAAGCTGAGTAGATAGGATCCTTCTTGTTAGACCTTACAAGCCTTTGAGACGAGCTTAAGTAAGTGGTCTAGAGGTTAGCATTCCATTAGCCCTCCCTTGAGATTTGAGTTAGAGAAGGATCAAGGTAAAGAGTTTAGATTAAATAAGTCCTTATATGAACTAAAATGGTCTCCTAAGGCTTAGTTCAAGAAATTTAGAGATACTATACTAGAGTTCAGTTATTACCAAAGTTAAGCAAAGTACACCCTATTCATTAAGATAAGGAAAAAAGATTAGAGTTCAATTCTCATTGTCTATGTGGACAACATATTATAACTAGTGATGATTTAGAGAAAATGGCTGAGTTGAAAAGGAAGACCAAAGAAAGATTTCAAAGGAAGGAACTTAATGATTTGAAATACTTCCTTGGCATGGAATTAGCTAGGACCAAGAAAGGAATCTTCATAAATTAATGAAAGCATATGGGTACTCCCTTACCTCAAAATTAGAAGAATTCGTCAGGAGATAATGATTTACCTATTGATAGAGAGCAATACAAAGGTTGGTAGGGAAACTCATTTATTTTTCACTATTACGGCCAAATCTTGATTTTGCAATAAGGATGGTGAGCTAGTGGATGCATGTACCAACCAAGCATCATTTAGATGTTGTCCATCATATATTAAGGTATTTAAAGGGTACCCTAAGTAAAGGAATATTTATAAAAGGTCAAAATGTTAAGATATTGTTGCACATGTTGATGTTGATTAGGATGATGAAGGTTGGATTGCAAGTCTACAGTAGGTTCTTTGTACTATGGTAAGGGGAAACCTAGTCACTTAGCGAAGTAAGAAATAATTAATGGTTGTAAGGAATAATGTTAAAGCAAAATATCGGGCCATTACTTAAGTCTTATGTGAAGTCATGTGCTTACAAAGGTTATTATAGATTTGGAGATAAAATGGAGCCCCATAACATTGTATTATGATAGCAAATTAGCTATAAGTGTGGTTAAAAACCTAGTACAACATGATCGAATGAAACATGTATAGCTTGATAGGTACTTCATAAAGTCTAAGATTAGCAAAGGAGAAATTAAATTGGAATATATTCCTATAGGAATTCAAGAGGCTAATTTCCTAACCAAATCACTAACAAGATAATAATTTATGGAGTTGATTTTCAAGCTATGAATGATAGATATCTATTCCTCAACTTGAGAGAGGTTATAGAAAATATATTAGTTAGAGAAGCTTGCTGCACATGTGTTGTACACATGGTTGTTTATCTATTTTATTGTTTCATATTTTTTGTGTTGTTACCCAAATAGTTAGTTAGCTAAATAAAGTGATAAAACCTAGTAGTAGATATTTCTAGGTAGATCTATTTCAAGAGGATTTATCCTTATATTCTCTAGTAGCTATAATCATTTCCACTTTATGTATGTATGTATATATAAATATTGAGTTTCATGATTAATAAAATTTGAAGAAATTTTCACTCATTTTTTCTATAAGCATAAAGCTCGCACCACCATTATTGTCAAATGGCGATGTAACCAATTTGATCTTAGCATATTGTTGATACTCATCATGCTACATAAATTAGCATAGCATACATTACTGCATATAAATCAACTTGATATTTGTATTTCTTTTGTTGCAATTCTTTTCCTAACTCACTTAGGCTGAATGAGAGTTGGGAGTATAATTGTTTATGCTTTGAAGTACCTATAGCAACATAAGGAAGTCTTGTGAGAGCATGAAGAGGAAAAAGAAAGTGTTTTCTAAAGAAGAATGTTTTCCTTTTTCACAATTGTACAGCTATTAGTGTAATAAAGTGAACTCAAATTGTGGTTTATGAAATATTATCATTGTTTAGCTCTATAAAATATTATTAGTAGGTAATCCCACTCTAGTAATTAATGCTAAGATGTCTCAAAGCAAGCCACTCAATGATCCATATCTTGAAATTCCTTAGGTGATCTTAGCCAATATTGATGAGGAATTAAATCCCAACGTTTAAAAGGAATTCTGAATTTTGTTGTATATTTTGATATTATTACCTTAAAATGATGATCTACAATGAGGACTAAAGCTACATAATCAACTCCTCTTTGGCAAATGTTATTTTTGACAAGTGGTTTTGTTGGCAAGTTAATAGGTTAACTTATTCATGAAATCATGACACATCCATGATGAAGAAATCAACAAATAGAGGCCATGCAGTTAACATAATTCCCCTAACGACAATGAAAAGGTTAAGAATTTCTCTTTTTTGAGTCTAATTTTTTCTCGGTTTTTATTAATTTTCCTCCTGATCACTACAAAACTCTACCCATTTAATATTAACCCTTGATTAAGAATTAAGGAAAATATAGGTTTTAAATATATTTGAAAAATACTTAGGGTCACCACTCCACTTGGGTCGGGAAAATATGGGTTAGGTTAAATTGATTGAATGGATCGATTTTAACCTAGCTAATGGTCTACTAGAAAACCGATTTTAAAAAAAAGAAAAAAGATTTTGGCAAACTAGAGATTTTTTAGTTCAAAGGCTAACTTTTTTAAACCCTTAATAGGTACCACTTTTTAATTTCCCGAGTTTAAATTAATCTTTCAAATATATGCTTAAGAATAAGATCTATTCACACTAAGTTAATTCGATCAAATCTACAAAATGGATAAATCGAACAATTATTTACAAAAGATGGAAAAAGAAAATTTTACATATTTTAAGTCATCCCATAATTACGTACAAATGGTTACGTACTCACTATTCAGGATTAGACTCCCATAGTTCATTCCCTAAAAAGTTATGTGTTGGTTTATTTTAAATTTGAAAAGTTATCAAGTTTACATCTCTTAGCCATTCCATTTTATTCTAAAAATTTCTAAAAAGTTCCTAAATCGTGGTTTTTTATTTTTGGAAAGTTCTAAAAATATCCTAATTTTGAAATGGGTTGATTTATTTTTATTTATTTGGAAAATTGATTTTTCTCAATGGTAAAATGATTTTTTCATTTTTTATTATTTTATTTTACTTATTTGTGTTTTACTGAAGAAAATAAAAACTAAACTGAACTTCTCTTCTTCTTTTTTCTTTTCTTTTACTTTTTCTTTTTTGTATTTTTTAAGTTACATTTACAATAGAATTTACAAGAGAAAAATAAATTAAAAAAAAAAACAACATAACAATTGCAAAGAGGGCTAAACTAGGTCAGAGGCAATGGGTGTAGGTTAGACTTGGGCAATCAGATTGAGTTGATTTAACCAACCCACTTCATGTGCGTAGCATATACTCATAATAAGAAGAAGATGGGGATGCAAGAGCAGTGGAGGAGGCTACTCAGGGTGCTTTGAGGGTTGTTTTGATCAAGTAATAAGGGTTTTGTGAGTTTTAATTGGTAAAGGAAGGTTTGGTAGTGGTGCCTTAGAGTTTGCTAGTCGTTTGAGTGTTGTTAGTGGTTGAGCCAAAGAAGAGTAGAGAGAGAAAGGGGGTAGTTCTTGCTGTGTGGTAAGCTAATCTCAAGAGGTGATCGGGTTAGGTTTATGAGGATGTATAGTGTTGTTATGTGGGTGGTTTTTGCGTGGATGAGTGGTGGTGGTGGTAGACGAAGCACTATTGTATAGCTAGAGAGAGAAGCAGCTTACACTACAAATTGTTGCAATCATCAAAGCTCGAAGGAGGGTTAGGCTAGTGTTTTCATGTTTGGAGAATACAATAGCAGTGGTGATGTCCTTTGAAAATAGCTATGGGTAGACAAAGTATGGAGAGAGATGGCAATTGTAGGTCGATTTTTGTAAAGAGAGAAAGAGATGGTTCAAGCTTGAAGAGGGTGTTTTGGAATGGCTCCACAACCCCTGATTTATATTACTTGAGTAATGATTAAGCTTTGGAATCATAGTAAATTGGTGATTTGTATTGATGAGCTTTGACCCATGAAATCATCTTTTTTTCCGATTTTTAATCTAATTTTTTCCATGTAATCAGTTGAATTTGGTCACAAAATCGAGTGGTTTCAAAATTAGGTCGTACTTAGTATATGATTCCACCATGAAATCAAGTGGAATTGTATGAAAAATGTATGTAAAATGGCTAAAAACACAAGCTTCTACACTAGGAAAAGGAAGAGGAAGTCTAAAGAAATCAAGGGTGTGACTGTAGGAAGATGATGGAGACAAAATTGCAAGAACATGATGGAGACAAAATCCCAAGCACGTGGTGAGGCACCTTAGATGGCATGTGCGACGCCTAAATTAAAAATAAAAAGAAGTGCTTTGTGCCTACTCCTCTTATGGGCTTTGCTCCATGTTAAGGGCTTTTGACCCTTTCTCTAACCATGCAAACTAGGTGCAACCAGGTCTAACCCTTTAACCCCTTCCTTTTTCTTTTTGAAAATTACCTTTTCATTAAAATAAATAAATAATTAGATAAATGAATAAAAATACAATAAACTAAGTTTCAACCACTTTTAAAGTTTATATGAATTAATTTTTATTTAAGCCCAAAATTAAATAATATTTTCTAAGTAATTTAAAGACCCTAAAAATGACCTAAGACTTATTTCCTTAATAGTTTTATTATGAAATCTTCTATATTTTCTAAAATTCATATTTTTCATGATTTTTCTAAATTTTCTATTTTTATGGGTTTTTCTAAATTTTCTTTTTTTTTTGTTTTTATCTAAATTAGAACCCTTTACTCTAAAAAAAAATCTAAAATTATAAGTAGGTAAAAAAGGAGTTGATGGGAATCAAACTATCAGACCTTTGACCCGTAACCAAGCTCGAGACATGACGAATTCTTCTATTTCGACCAACCCCTGTCAAAGCCGAGTACTTACTTACCGAGTCACCCTTTATGTTATATCGTATGACCGCCCATTTTTCTATAGTATGTCGAGTTAATGATTACTATCCAACATCGAGTCAACCAATTACTTAGCATCTTCTTTGCTGAGAAGTTGAAATAGAGAGTCCAGATTTACTCTGTCATCTCTATTCGAAAAAGCTCATCTGTCCATACTTTTGTGTGTACAGTATTATGTGTAAAATCTGTTGCATCGGTAATTGTTTTTCTTGTATGTTTATTTTTACCCTTTTGTATCTTGTACATTACTCTCTTAGGAAATACCCTTTTTCTCTTTTCCTTTTTAAGTAGGTTGCCCTAACTTATAGGTATAAATACACTTGTATGTATAACTCTGAGATCATCAAATAATTCTTCATATGCACTCTTTGAGTACTTTTTTCTTGCGTAAACATTGTTTGTTTACTCTCGACATTACTCCTTTCATTTCCCTTAAGCAAGTTTAGGTGGCGAATAACCTCATCGGACCAATTTGTGCATCATATCGAATTGAGCCATAAGTTCTTAGAAGTTCCATCGATGTGTCATATTCTCTGGAGATGTTTGTGGGTTTTTCTTACTATTTTATTCTTCATTTTTTCCCACTTGGACTTTTTCCCATTAATCTATTTTTGAGCTTTCTATAAGCTTAGACCCATCCAGCAACCGACCCATCCAGTAACCGACCCTGTCTCTTCTTGGTTACAATTCACAACATCTTGGTATCAAAGCGGAGATTTTGTGTTAGATATAGTAGTTCTTCTTAAAGTTTTGTTATACTTTATTTTGCGTGTGTGAAACAGAGTATGTTACTGTGTTCAATTGATTGCTATATTGTTAACTGTTAATTTTCTGAAGTATTTGTTTGAGCTTTGAATCGATGAGAAAAAATGATATACCCAAGTATGAATGTTGCTACTTATGATGATGTGGAGTTGTCCACCATGGACGACAATCTCAAGGAACTCCTAAAAGCACTGATGAAAGGCTTGATGAGGTAGCTAACCTCTTCATAGATCTGACCTGAGCTATTCATGTATTGTCTTATCAACCCACTGAGGCCGTACAAAATGCTCTACAAGCTGCATAACTTGTTAGAGGTTAGAATACAGCTCGACCCATTCGAGGTAGAGGAGTTGACAAATTAGTAAGGCGAAGGATAAACCTAAGAGAGCTTAATGAAGAGGAAGAGGAATATTTTGAAGAGAAACATATAAGAATCCCTAGAGCATCTGACCATATGAAACTTTGAATTTCGAGTTACAATTGATCTAGGAATGCTGATAAATATCTGGAGTGGGAAGAGAGAGTGCAGTGTATGTTTGATTATTATCAGTATGAGGATTATGAGAAGGTAAGAACTGTTGCTGTTGAGTTCTTCAAATATGCTGCCATGTGGTGGAAGAATTTTCAAGCCATGAGAAAATGAGAGGGGTACCGAGAGATAAACACTTAGCCCGAGATGGAAAGAGTGCTCAAAAACAGGTTCATGCCAAAAACCTATCTTTAAGATACTTTCACTCGGCTTTAGGAGCTGAGACAAGGAGGCCAAGCTGTTGATAAGTATGTTCAAGAGTTTCAAATGCTTATGATGCATTGTGAAGTGGAGGAACCACTAGCTCAAACAGTCTCAAGGTTTGTTATTGAGTTGAGAGGAGACATTCGGGATGTTGTGGAGCTCTAATGATTCAACACAATGGATGAAGCTGTCAGGATTGCCCAGCGCGTAGACAAGCAAAGAAGAAGCTGACGCCGGTGAGAATGCTGACTAGTTGACCTGGATAGGCAAGTCACCGAGCTTAGTTAAGTATAGAGTTAAGTAAAAAGATTGATATCCGAGTTGAGCAGAAAAAATGACCTAATGATATAGTGCCAACCTGAACATATGAGAAAGGGCAAGGGTCTAGTAGGAAGACCAGCTAGATCAAGTACTTGAAGTACTAGGGGTTCGAACACATGGCTGCTTAGTGCCTAAATTGATGGACGATGGTCATCAAGGGAGACATCTCAAAGTTAGAAGTGGAGAGTATAGATGAAGAACCTAAGGAGGAGGAGGTTCCTGTCGAGAAAGAGCTTATTAAGGAGGATGTGTTTCCTAAGGGCTTAGATCAGTTACTCATGGTTGTCCAATGCACTATGAACATGGAACCTTCTTAAGAGGAGGAGTAGAGAGAGAATTTGTTCCATAACACCTGTAAGGTGAATAATCAGATGTGCGCCATCACTGTAGATAGTAGAAGCTACACCAATATGGCTTTAGTTGATCTTGTTTCAAAACTGAAGTTGCTAACTGTTGCACATCCGAGAGCATACAACTTGTACTAGTTGAGTGAGAAAGGAGCATTACATGTCACTCAGCAAATACTACTGCCGATCACTATGGGGAATTACTTTGACCCGATTCTTTGTAATGTACTGCCTATGTATGCTTCCCACGTATTGCTAGGTAGGCCGTGGTTATTCGATAGGAGAGTTATACATGATGGCTCTAAGAATACGTATATGTTCGAGAAGGATGATCAGAAGATCATGGTGAATCTAATGCCACCGAGAGAAGTTAATAAGTTATAGACTAAACTTACTAACAGATCGAAGATGGCTCTAATGATGAGTAGAGTCAAGCTATGAAAGGCCATCAATGTTAATGAGCTGAACCTCATGTTGGTGAGGTGATTATTAGAAACAAAGGAGTAGGGTGAGTTATCCTAGGAGGTCAAGGAGTTGTTAGGTGAATAAGCTAACTAATTCCCATAACAGTTACTTGAGGAGTTGCTTCTAACCTGAGGTATAAAGCATTGCATCGACCTAGTACTCGATACTACATTGCCGAATAAGCCATCTTATCGGATGAATCCTGAACAGACTCCTAAGCTTTAACGTCAAGTAAATGAATTGCTTGAGAGAGGCTATGTAAGAGAGAGTATTGTGCTTGCACTTTTAGTACTGCAAAAGGATGGAACCTCATGGATGTGTGTAAATAGTCAAGCCGTGAACAAAATTAAAATCAATACATATATCTAATCCCAACGCTAGAAGACATGTTGGATGAATTGAGTGCAGCCAAGATTTTCAATAAGATTGATCTTAAATCTAGCTACCATCAAATCCATATGAGACTAGGAGACGAATGGAAGATTGCGTTCAAGACTCGACATGGACTTTACGAGTGGATGGTCATGCCCCTCGGCTTGTCGAATGCCCTGAGAACTTTCATGAGATTAATAAACCATGTGCTGAGACATCTCATTAGGAAGTGTGTTGTGGTATACTCTAACGACATATTGATTTACAATGCCGACATGCTGAGTCATTATGAATATCTTAAAGCAGTCTTAAATATCCTTCGTGCCGAGAGACTATTCGACAATCTAAACAAATGCTGTTTTTGCTAAGAGGAAGTGGTATTCTTAGGCTATATAGTCAGTAGAGGAGGCTCACAACTAGATGATGAGAAGATCCGAGCAATTGTCAATTAGCCAACTCCTACTACTTATGCCAATGTGAGAAGTTTCCACAGACTGGCTTTATTTTACAGAAGATTCATTAAGAATTTCAGCATCTTCACTATACCACTTACTGAACTAATGAAGAAAAACGCCAACTTTTGATGGGGAGAAAGGGAAGAGGACCTTTGCTAAGGTAAAAGAAAGGTTGACCTCCGCCTTGGTGTTGGAACTACCCCACTTCGATAAAATTTTGAGCTAAAATGCGATGCGTTGGACATTAGAATAGGTGCTATCCTGATGCAAGAAGGGCAACCAATTGCCTTCTACATTGAGAAGCTCCAAGGACCCTAATTGAATTATTCTATGTATGATAAGAAACTTTTACCACTGATTTGAGCAGTACAAGTATGACAACATTATTTACTGGCAAGAGAATTTATCATATATACTGACCATTAATTGTTGAGGCATCTCTAGAGTCAAACCAAGTTATCAAAGCGGTAGGCGAGATGGGTTGAATTCCTTAAAGGATTCAATTTTTTAATTAAGTTCAAGTAGGGAAAGAGCAACGTAGTTGCCGATGCTCTTTCGAGGAGATATGTACTCTTATTAGAACTATAGACCAAGATGTTTGGATTTGTAAGTATTAAACAATAGTATTCTAAGGATCCACACTTTGGACCCATAATTTTGCAATAGGTAAATGGGAGGATAGTGGATGAATATCATGTGGAGGATGGCTACTTGTTTCGAGGTAAAAAATTATGCGTGCTGATTTGTTCACTAAGGGAGCTACTAGTTAAGGAAGCCCATAATGGAGGTCTCTTTGGATATTTTGGGGAAAGGAGGACCTATGAACTGATAAATGGTCGATTCTTTTATGGAGTGGTTCTCGAACAAGAGGAGGAACAAATTATCTGCAAGAGTAGAAGGACCTTTCAAAATCCTCCAGAAGGTTAATGACATTGCCTACAGGTTGTTTTTGCCCGAAGACTATGGGGTTTCTGATGCCTTCAACATTACCAACCTTAGTCCATGTCACCCTGATGCATAACTGAGGGAATACCATTCAGATTGAATCCCAAATCTAAAACAACCCAAACAGAATTATGAGAATCAAGCTATTGGACCTTTGACCCGCAACCAAGCCCGAGGACTAAAGGGGTTGACATAACAAATCCTTTTGTTCTAACCAACCTTTACCAAAGCAGAATACTTACTTACCGAGTCACTCTTCATGCCATGTCGTATGACTGCCCATTTTTCTACAGTATGCTGACTTAATGATTACTTTTCAATACCAAGCCAACCAATTACTTGGCATCTTCCTTATCGAGAAGCCAAGAGAGAAAGTCTAGACTAACTATGCCATCCTTGTATGGACAAGCCCATCTATCTATACTTTTTATCTGCATCTTCTAATAACTTCACCAATATAGCATTGCCATATGTATAGTACCATGTGCAGAATCCATTACACTAATGATTATTTTTCTTATATATTCATTTTTAGCCTTCTGTTTCTTATTCATTACTTTCTTAGGAAATGCCTTTTTTGTCTTTTCTTTTTTAAGCAGGTTGCCCTAACTTATGAGTATAAATGCCCTTGTACTTATAATTGTGAGATCATCAAATCATTCTTATTATACACTTTTTTAGTACTTTTTTCTTATGTAAACACTGTTTGTTTACTCTCGACTTCACTCTTATCCTTTCCCTAAAGTAAGGTTAGGTAGCGAGTAACCTTATCGAACCAATTCGTACGTGATATCAAATTGAGCCATGAGTCGTCGAAAGTTCCATTGATGCATCATATCCTTTGGAGCTATTCATGGGTTTTGCTTATTATTTCATTCTTCATTTTTTCCCTTTCATACTTTTCCCCATTAATCCTTTTTTGAGCTTTCTACAAACTTGGATCCATCCAGCGATTGGCTTTGTTTGTTCTTGGTCATGGTTAGTAAAAGAGGTGTCTATAGCTTTCCTTATTTATAGTAAAGTTTGAGTAAAACTTTACCACAAAGGTAAAAAGAGACATCATTTTTGCCATAGGGATGAATTTGCTCTAAGTAATACTACAACTAGCTAGCTAACCAGCTTAAGTTTGATCCATTAGGGATTTGGTGAATGGTAAAAGATATAAGTAAGAGAAGGTATTCTAGGAGTTAACCAAAACATAAAGTAGGTGTAGTGCCCTACCAGTTAACTATCACCTTATAAAGCCTTGAAGGAAGAGAAACACTTTCAAAGTCGACAAAACCACAAAAGTGACATTAACTAAAGGGTTGCACCTGAAGAGTTGGTAGGGAAAATTGGTTTGAAACCTAGTCGTGCCCTTCTAAGCTGACTAACCTAGGTAAGAGAGTCTATAGGGGTTAGTAACCTTAAAAAGATGAGACGGGAAAGTAAACCTTAAATGGCCATCTTGGATGGATGGTTCATTTTTTTTTATTAAATTTTACACCAATGTAAGCACCATCTTGGATTGATGGGTATAACACCATCTTAGATTAAAAAGTTAAACACCATCTTGGATTGATGGGCTTTAAGAAAAACTTGAACACCATCTTACATTGATGGGTATAACACCACCTTGGATTGATGGGCTTTAGAAAAAAAAATTGAACACCATCTTGGATTGATGGGTTTTAAGAAAAACTTGAATGTTGTCTTAGATTGATGGGCATCACAACAACTTAGATTGATGGCCTTTAATAAAAATTTAAACGCCATCTTGGATTGATGGGCATAAAAAAAAAAAAAAACTTTAACACCATCTTAGATTGATGGGCCTTAACAAAAACTCAAATGCCATCTTGGATTGATGGGCATAGTACCATCTTAGATTGATAGGCTTTAAGAAAAACTTAAATGCCATATGAGATTAATGGGTGTAGCATCATTTTAGATTGATGGGCTTTAATAAAAATTTTAACGCTATCTTAGATTAATGGTCATTAAAAAAATGATCAAATTTCTTAAAAAATTTTCTCCACTATGCAATTTACTTAGAATTGGCAAGATTAACTTCAAAAGACTCAACCATTATGGTTACCTGATTTGGTTACTAGTTGCTAGGCCCCTAAAATTGGCAAAAAGAAATCTTAGACCAAACATAAGGATTGTGCCCCTTTAGTTGAACTAACGTGAATATCGTAAAATTGAAAATGGTCACTAAGATTGAATAGGAAGAAAATTGAGCTAGGATTTACATTTGAAAGTAACAAAACTGGGCACCAAGGTTGAGGGGAAGAAAATTAAGGTAGGACTCATGCTTGAAAGTTACAAAACTAGGCACTAGGGCCAAAAATGTTGGATAGAAAGACTAGTTTAGAGTCGACTTGAAAAAAAACTTATCCTTTTCTCTTCCCCCTTTTTTTTTTGAAAGTTTGCTAATTAGTATAAATTCTTATTAAGGAGCAAATGTTATAATGATTCTCTTCCTTAGTGACCATGTGGGGCATCTCGTAGTCTTTAAAAATATCTCCTGACCTTGATACTAGGCTTCCTCGTGGGGCCTTGTGATTTTAAATATCCCTTTCTTAAGGAAAAGGTAACTTATGATGAGTCTAGTCGAAGAATACTTCCTTACACACTCTTGGTCTAGGTTTCACTCTTGACTACTGTTCCAAAAATTATAGTCCATTTTGTGAAGATATGCTTTGATCAATCTGTTAGGTGATCTGAACACCAAATAATAATACACAAGGCTAGTCACTAGATGGGTCCAAGCTTATCAAAAGCTTGAAGAGATGATGGGGAAATGCACAAAAGAACAGAAAGTAAAACCTACGAACAGCTCCAAAGCATATAATACACTAATAGAACTTTTGAGAACTTATAACACAACTTGATATGACACATGAATTGGTCCGGTGAGGTTGCTCACCACCTAACCTTTCTTAAGGGTTAGGATAAGAGTGAAATGAGAGTAAACAAACAGTATTTATGTAAAGAAGAATATTTAGTTGTATATTGATGATAATTTGCCTCCTTGCAACTATAAATATAAGGTTATTTATACCCAATAAGTTAAGGCAATTTGCCAAAAAGTAAAAAGACAAAAGGGATATTATCTTAAAGAAGTAATGTACAAGAATACAAAAGGGTAAAAATGAATATTCAAAAAAAGAAATTATTAGTGGAGCAAATTCTACACATGATCTTGTATACATGATAGTAATACATTAGCAAAGCCGTTGGAGGATGTAGACAAAAGTATATGATCATATTGCCTGTCCAAGAGTAAAGGTGGCTAAGGATTAGTTTGGGGTCTCTCTCTTAGTCTCTTAGTAAAGGTGATGTCAAGTAATTAGTCAGCTCGGATGTGAGTGTGTAATTGTGAATGGTTTGGCTATTGTCTTGGTAATCTACAACTTGGCACACTTCAAAGAGATAGGCAGTCATTCAACTTGACATATAGAGTGACTCAGCAAAAAAGTAGTTAGCATTGGTAGGAGTTAGTTAGAGCAGAAGGATCCGCCTTTCCAAACCTTTCAGTCCTCTGGCTCAGTTGCAAGTCAAAGGCCCAATAACTTGATTCCTTTCATTAGGTCTTTTTAGGACAATAATATAATATAGTTTTTTGGTCCTCAATTTCAAAAATGGATATTAATGAATTGGCATTTCAGAAGAATCACTACCTAACAAGTCAAGAACCCTTTAGGTGAAATTAAAATTATGCTTGTCTTAGGTTCAATTGTAACTTTTACTAAGGACAAGTTATTTTCTTCAATTAGAAGGGCTTTTAAGGAGAGGTGGAATTGTGGGCATGCCTTAGTTTGCAAAGGGAGTGAATTCAAGGAGTAAGTTTTAGGAATCTTGGCTTTTACCTCGCAATTTTTATTTAATGATCACCTTTTTTGTGTAGATTTCTTTCTTAGGAAAACTCTTCATTTTCTCACTTTTCTTCGTGCCCCCCTTTTTTTTTCAATTTGATCCAAGACAGAGGAGATCGTCCATTTTTTCTTGTATATGACTCACAGTGTATGCAGTTTATATATAGTGTTTAGAATAGAAACCCTTCTTTGACTTAAAAGAAATAAGTATCCAAAAGTGATAATTATAGTTGAATTGAGGCAACTAGAGCAAGCACAAATTAGTTTTAACCTTTTCTCATTTTAAATGACCCTAACCTCTAAATTGCCCCATTGTGGGGTAGTTCCTTATAGGATTTAATTCTTTGAAATACCTCAAAAAATGCTTAATGGGTTTGATAAGGGATATTTTTCGTTTTGGAATAGAGAAATAAAAGCCCAACATCATTTTGATAAGTGTATCAATTTCAAGATAGACTTCCTTTAAGGAACAAGTCCAAATTCTCACTTTGATGATACTCAACACTCAAGTGTATTTAAGGGTTGGTGTTTAGGGTTCATCTTGCCTCTTTTCATTTTAAACTTTCAAAATGAGATATAAAAATGTATGTTTATTCAAGAAACAAAGAACGTTTATTACAAATCACAAAGTACTTAAACTTCCTTAATAATTGCCCCTTCATTCTTTGGTTTCTGTTGAATTAGCCTTACTTCCATTGTCTTAAACTCCTACCCCTCTTCTATTTAGATATTCCTATTATGTTGATGCATGACCTAACGTATTGTGAGGGAACATTTACCTTAACCTCTGGTCCATTTGGATTGGTAAAGTCTATTTGAAGAAATCCAGTAACAATTAGGTCCCTAATCTTATGCTTCAGTTTCCAATTGTCTTTTGTAGAATGACCCATTAGCCACATATGGTATTCACATGGTAGGCTAGGATCTGGCATTTAGAACTTGTGTTTGGGTAAAGGAGGTACTTGACTTACATTCCCTACCTCTCTTAACTGGTGAAGGAGTTGAGTTATTGGGATTTGGATTAAAGTAAGATGCCTTCTAAGCATCTTTATCTCAAAGTCTACTAAATTTATAGTCATATTAGGACTTATTGAGATAATTTGATATTAAGCCAATTTACCTATCCTTATTGCCTCCTCTATGCGATTGCCTACTAAAACGTCATTTGTAAAGCTAGAAGTCAATTGCCCTAGGAGACAATTAAAATACAACCCATTCAATGTTTGGATAAATGCTTTATTCAGTTCCTTCTCTAATAAAGGGGAGGCAATTTTAGCAGCCATGCCCCTCCATTTTTTGGCATATTCCCTAAAGGACTCATCTTCATCTTTCCTTATGTTACTTAAGTCCTAAATAGATCATGCTATCTCTACATTGAATTTGTAATGTTCAAAGAACATGCGAGCTAACTTATCCCATGTATCAACTTGCCTCAAGTCTAATGGGGCATACTAAGACAAAGTTTGTAAACCCCTAAAATTTTCAACCTAATACCTAAAGCAGACCCTAATGTACTTGAAGACTCTAAGAGTTGACAAAGCTAGTTAAGATTAAAACCCTAATATAACAATCGAAGATTTAATCGAGAAGAAAATTCTTATACCCTAAATGTATATAAATACTAGAGGTTGTGCTCGAAAGTGATAAAACCCTAAAACTATAACTTTAAGGACATAAAAGCACTAACTCACTATAATTTATCCTAAAACCCTAATTGATAATATAACCTTAGTATTATAGTAAATCATTAGTAAAAGATTAAAGATAACTTTTAATCACTCATAAATACATACAATACTAAAATAATCAATTAAAAAATAATGTATTACATCATAGATCACATTCATCTACTATGTATATAACTAGGTTGGTATTACATAAAGTTAAGGATTTAGTTGATGCTTAGGTTACATGTAGTGAACATTAATACCCTAAATAACATTTTTCATCTTAATTATACTAAGTAGCTTACCAAATTGTGTATATAGGCTATAAATATCTAATAGAAGATCTCATTATCTATTTTTACTAATCAATTCACTAAACTTCTTATTTCCTTTCATTTTCTTAATCTTTCTCCTAATTTTTCCTATTTACTTCATTATGTATACAAAATGGCATTTATTTTTGGAAATTTGACCAAGCTAACATGTAGAAAAGTCAACAAAAGTCACTTTCACTTAAGAAAATATCTAAGTCTTCTAATGATTTCTTTTCTTTTCCTTTCTTTTAGACTTTTCTTCCTTTTCTCTTCTTCTTTTGTCTTCCATTTCTTTTCTCCTTAGGACCCTACTTACTTTCACTCTCAAAAACACAAAATCAAGTCCCTTCTTCTTCCTCCATTGCCGCGACCTTCCCTTTCCCTTTCACTTTCCAAATTTTTCCAAATTTGCATCCATATTTCAAGAACAAACTAAGGTATGTTATCATGTTATTGTGTATTGCTTTATATTATTTACTAGTTAGGTAAAGAGGTAGATTAAATGTGTAGTTTATGTGTTATGTACATCCATGTTGAAGAAGGCATAAAGATTTAATCTTTAGGTGTACAAGAGTAGAAATCATTGTGAATAGGAAGGAGATGCATATGTATATGTTTTTAAGTATATGTACATAAGGGTATACTAGAAAAATACAAGTATAGAGACCTTTGTACATAAGTATTCATTATGTACATAACCTAAACTAAGACATATACTAACTATACATACTTATACCATGCTAAATACACTCTTGAAACACAAAAAGAATGAAATTAGAGAAGCCTTCTTCAGAGGAATTTTAGGCATACGAAATTTATATAAAAATACGTATGTGACTGTATATATATGAGTATATGTACAAGTATAAATACGGTATAAGTATAAGTATATGTATGAGTATACTAGTATACATATAAGTAGAGTAATGGTATAAGTATAAACTTAATATATGTATAAATGTCCATAAGTGTACATAATACACTTAGGCATAAGGTAAGGCTTATGTAAGCAATGATGCAATTAAAAGATGACATAAGCATAAGTTTATAAAATAAGAAATAAGAAGAGTACATAAGAATTAGGTACATGAATTAGTAAATCCTAATATACTTCCTAAGTTGGATTAAACTTAATTAAGTACATGAATCAATAATACCAAGGTAAAATTCTCTAAGTGTGAGAATCTAATGGCTAACTAAATCATTAAGGACAAACATAAGATATAAATATAAGCAATAAGAATAATTAAGCTTCAAGAGTTAAAATTTCCATAAATTTAGTCTATATCGTAAAACATGGGTCTTAACGTCCAAAATGGACATCACTATGTGAATATGCATCCGAAAACAATGAAAAATGACTATAAATTTGTAAATATCGACAATAGAATCAAAAAGCTACATACGATTAACAATTAGGTTTAATCGGATAAAACTGATAGTAATCTAAGTAGAGTTAGGTAAATAGATATCTAGAACCATTAGTTAATTTAATTACTTATTATTCATGTTATATCGTAATGATTAGGTGATCTCGACAAGGGCGAGGATCTTCCGATCGATTATTATGGCTAGAGCGAGTCGTTAAAGTCAAGTGAGTACTCCCAATGACTCTATACTTATTTGTGCTTGTAGTTAGTACACTTAAATTGAATATCAATAACTTGATGCATGGGGTTTCCGGATATGTATATGGTTGATATTAATTGATTATTGTAAGAAATATGGTTAAATATGATAATTGATGATTTGATTGTATGATTGATTTTTATATAATTTGGATGGTTTGTTGATATTGATTGATCACCTCATAATTTCACTTAATTATATTCAGCTTATTTTATATTAAAAAGGTCATGCATTATCCATGCATTGCATTACTTATTTCGACCGTCACTTCATGCGAAGATAAAGAGAGGCCTTGCGGGGGTTATTTATATTTATTAAAGTGTTTCTATACAGTGCGCTCGTACAACATCACCTTACCCAAATCTATGGGCATACTAAGCGATGGAGACGTCGACCGTATGGCTAAGGGTCGAGTTTAGAGATCTTCACTGTAGGGTGTGAGTGTAGACTGCGGGGGCCACCTCACCGCTAAGCTTGGGATTTTGTGTACTATTAGATGACTTAGAAATGGAAATATATTTTATGAAATATGATATTCAAAGTGATGGGTAAAAACCCAAGTGGTAAAGTTCGGTCCTGATTAGTACCGATAAATCTCCAACCTTTATCTCGAAGGTCGTTAAAATCCGATATTATATGCAGTACCGGTCAATTGCATATGTTGATTGGCATACTTCATGTGCATGCATTCATATAGTTGTAACAATTTGTTTGATAACTAGTTTGCTAATATAATAAGAGGGATAGCTTACTTGATTCCCTAATAGTCTTTCTTTTACAAGTTTACTTACTATGGGATTGGGATAAGTCTTGAGTGCTGAGTGTGAGATGATGATATGTACGTTAGTGTTAGAGTTAGTTGAAATCTATATATGTCATATATAAACATTCTTTGGAGAAAATGCTTATATGTTACAATTTAATATAATTTAATTTTTCTTGCAGTTTTCTAATGTTGGTATATCCTATCTTATTATTTGGTAGGGGATATCGATTCTCTGCAGTTCTGAGTAATTGTAGGATATCTGATATCTATAGTTATTTATATTTATATGTTATGTTATAATAAATTAATTACTTAAAAATCAGTAATCTTAGTGATTTACTATTTAGAATCTTACAATCTTTAACTTGCAATTTGGTTTTAATATCATAAGTGTACACATGTTATGGAAATTTTAGGTAATCCTATTAAGCCTCCTTTAGGGTCCTGACAAAGTTAGCCTAGTGAGGCTATCTTGAAATGTGTGAACCAATAGTTGCTCATTTTTTATGTAACAAGCCATCTTACATAAGTATAACCTAATGTGGAGCTTAGGGCATCTAGTCCTGTCATATTTCTCAAATTTTAGTACTTTGAATTTTTCAAGATAAGCATCAATATCATATGCAAAAAAGCCGATGATGCTAACCTATTCAAATCCATTATGACTCCTAAATGCCTTCATCTTCTCATCAATTTGTTAGGTTAGCTTCCTTCCCTACTCTTTGAGACTATCTTGACTAGGCTCTAAGTTTATTGTCTTTGAATTAACAAAACCTGTATTGTCCTCAAAAGGATTAGGATCCAACATTAGATGCTCTTCATTTGTTAGCACTGTTGCTTTGAGCAAAGCTATGCTGTCAACCATGAAGTTCATTTGTTTAGTCATTTTTGCCACAATTTGCCCTAATGAATGAAACCTCACTTATATAAGGTTAGTGCCATCAAGGTTGTTGTTATTTTTACTGTTGGCCATTAGTCCTAGTAAGAATCCTCACTTGTTAGAAACTCTAATTTTTATATATACATATATATATTTGAAAAACCAATTTTTTTTTATAGAGAAAGGGAGAGAGAGAGAGAGAGAGAGAGAGAGAGAGAGAGAGAGAGAGAGAGAGAAAAGGACTTATTATATGGCTTATCTACATAGTTTACAAGAAGTGGAAAACATTTCTAACGGAACAAAAATCAATACTGTAGGTATTTAAAAGGTGACCTATAAAAAATATAATCCTAAGGATATGTAAGTGAGAATTGACAAAAGAAAGGAAAGAGTTGGAATGGAAGCATTGAGAAAAGGGTAAAATCGAATATTTACAATTAGAAGCCTAAGGATATAAGCTTACTTGGAAAAATTTCTCTGCCCAACAACCCCATTTTTTTTTTTTTTTTTTTTACTTCACTAAGTTATTTAAGCCAACAATGAATATTTATAAGTAAAGCAAAGTAAAAAATGCAATATGAAGGCATGTAGATGTAGAGAGGGGAGTTGGCAAACTGATTATAATGTGGCAAGAAAATGATTTTTATTGCATCTTTCAAGTTTCCATTACATTATTAATAAATTTATTACAAATAATCCCTAAAGTCTAAATCCTCTTTTTTCTTGTGGTATCCTAGCCCCTCTTCCATCTTCTTTCTTTTCTTCAACTTAACTACCTTAATTTATCTAGCAACTAGGGAGATATCTTCAGTATAGAACTTCTAGAAAGTTTTGACCTAATCATAGGTGGCAACATCTTTAGGGAGTTCAATAACAGTCGCAAATGCATCAGTGGGATTCATCTTTTAGATGCCTTTCTTATGAAGGAAGTCAAGTTTATGGCTCTGGGGCATGGTTGACAAACCAAACAATGAGTAAGGCTATATTGGTTTTTAATTCTCCATTCTTCTCTTCTCTAAGATAATTGAGTGACTTGGCCTGCTCAATTAGTAGCATTAGGATATAAGACTTTCCTTATAAAAATTGGGTCACTAATGTAGTAACCTTATGATATATGTAAAATACACCATTAGGAAATAAAGCAGTCCCAAATGCTACCAGGATATAAGCATTGATTCTATGTTGCTGCCAATCCTCAAAGCTACTACAAAAGAGTTTTTTATTATAGTTGGACAAGGTTGTGAACCAAGTGAAGAGATTGTTTACCGTAATAATTCTCCTGTAGGGATTTACCCATATTTTACATATTTCAGATTCACAAAAGCCTAAGAATCTAATGAAAATCTTTGCAGGGCTAGCCATGATATCTAGAATATACCCTCTACTTTTAACAAAGGGGACTCCTAATAGATAGGAGTATTCTTCAATAGCTAAGCTCAATCAACATGAGCCAAGAGAAAAAGATTAACTCTAAGGATCCTAGAAGTGAACTAAAGCTCATACCATGGTGATATTGGCTTAAATCTTAAGCAATGAAAGGATAGGCCCAATCTTATTTTGAATCATCTTTTGCTAGGCTAACTTGAAATATTGGAACCATTTTTCAAGTATTCCTTTAGGCTTGGAAAGCTTGTGAATATGGACTTCTTTGAAAAGAGCTGATGTGAGAGAGGACTTAACTATTTTCTAAAAAAAATGATAAAAAGAAAATTACATTAATAGTATCCTATTGATACAGGAATATTCTAAAGAAACGAAACATTTATAAGGAAAAAGATTAGAAAACTTCACAACAATTTTTTTTTTTTTTATCTTTTATCTTGCCACATCATGTTTATTTGCTAATTTTGGGAAAGGGTTTATGAATGCAATTATGATAGCTTCTAAAGAACCTTAAACTTTGTGACCTCATACGTTTTAAAAAAAAAAATGTTTCCTTGGTCACATCAAAGTTTAAGGAGGATAACCTAATCAGTCCTAGTCGATAGTTACCCTACAATACTTGAAACCTACATAATGGCTCTCCTCTTTGGGTCTTGAGATAGTTTGGGTTTAACTATACCTACCCTACATCGTTGATGCAAACAGTTCCCCTATTATCCTACGTATCAGGCATGAAAAATGAAGACAATTAAAATAAAATGTATACATGAAACAAATTATAGCAATAAATAAATAACATAGGTATTTTAAAAGGAAAATTTAATTTTGAAAATTTTTTAGGTGGCTAGCCCTCTTGACATTCTCAATGGAGTAACCAAGCTATCGAGCTTGATTTTTTCCTAATTTTTATTATTTTCCTTGATCTGATTAATATTAACCCCTATCCATTCAATATTAACCCTCAATTAAGAATTAAGAAAAATCTAGGTTTAAAATATATTTTGAAAAATACTTAGGGTCACTACTCAACCAAGGTTGGGAAAAAATGTCTTAGATTAAATTAATTGAGTGGATTAATTTTAACTTAACTAATGATCAATTAGAAAATCGATTTTAAAAGAAACTGATGTTGGAAAACTAAAGATTCTTTAGTCCGAAGGGTAACTTTTTTAAACCCTTGATAAGTACTATTTTTTAACTTTCTGAGTTTAAATTCATCTTTTAAAGATGCACTTAAGAATAAAATCTATTCACATGTAACTAAGTTAATTCGAATGAACCTATAAAAAGGATAAATTGAACAATTATTTACAAAAGATGAAAAAAGGAAATTTTACATATTTTAAGTTGTCCGATAATTACGTACAAGTAACTATATACCCATTATTCAAATCAAACTTCCATAGTTCATTCCCTAAAAAGTTATGTGTATTGGTTTATTTTAAATTTGAAACGTGGTTGAGTTTACATCTTTTAGTCATTCTATTTTATTGTGAAAATTTCTAAAATGGTCTTAAATCGAGGTTTTTATTTTTGAAAATTTATAAAAATGCCCTAATTTTAAAATGAGTTGATTTATTTTTATTTATTTGGAAAATTGATTTTTCTAAGTGGTATAACAATTTTTTTCATTTTTTATTATTTTATTTTATTTATTTGTGTTTACCAAATAAACTAATCTAAACTTCTCTTTTTTCTTTCTTTCTTTCCTTTTTTTTCTTTCCTTTTCCTTTTTCTTTTTCATTTTTTTTTATGTTACATTTGCAACAGAATTTACCAGAGATAAATAAACAAAAAGAGAAAAAAAAAACAACAACATAACAAAAATTGCGAAGAGGGCTGGATTGGGTTAGATGTAAGGGCTGCGATTTGAACCTGGGTGTTCGAATCAAGTCGATTAGATATGGGTAGGGTTAGTTTGACCAACCCATTTCACATGTGCAACATGTGCTCATAATAAGAGGAAGATGGGGATGCAAGGGTGGTAGAGGAGGCCACTTGGGGAGCTTCAAAGGTTGTTTTGATTGGGGAATGAGGGTTTCGTAAGTTTTTTATTGGAAAAGGAAGGTTTAGTGGTGGTGTCTTAGAATTTGATAGCCATTTGCATGTTGCTAGTGGTTAGGCTAAAGAGCAGTAGAGAAAGAAAGGGAATGGTTCTTGCTATGGTGGTTGATAAGTATAAGTTATTTTACACTTTCAAAGCATGTTTAGGTATAGAATTGATCATAAATGTGATTTAATTCTTTAGTTTGGATACTTAGTTGTATAAAATATGGATCTCAGGTAAATCACCAGCAAGAGGATCAATTATACACAAGAATAACAACTTTTTGGTTAGTTATGGCCGTAAAGGAGAAGAAATCAGTATAGTAGCATCAATCAAGGGCATGATAATAAAGCAATGAAAAATCCAGCCTTAGTTATGCCCTCAATTACGACCGTGATCAAGGAAGTTTTGTCAATCCCATATCAATCACAGCCATGATTGAATAGCAAGAGGATGATCACGGCCATTGAGTTTGATAAGTGTAAATTACTTTACAATTTCAAAGCATGTTTAGGCATAAAATTGATCATAAATGTGATTTAACTCTTTAGTTTGGATACTTAATTGTATAAAATATGCATTTTAGGTAAACCACGAGCAAGGGGATGAATTATACACAAGAACAACAACATTTTAGTTAGTTATGGCCGTAAAGGAGAAGAATTCAAGGTAGTAGCATCAATCATAATCGTAATAATGAAGCAATGAAGAATCCAACCCTAATCATGCCCTCAATCATGGCCGTAATCAAGGAAGTTTTGTCAATCCCCATGTCAACCATGATCATGATTGAATAGCAGGAGGATAATCACAGCCATTGTCACGGGCATGATGAAATCTAATAATGCAATGAGGTGTTCACAGCATTCATCATGGCCATGATTGGCTAAAAATAATTCTTTTTAAGACTATCATGCCACGTGTCATGGGTGCAATGGAAAGGGTCACAACTGTTCTTTTAAACCTTTTCATGCAAACTAGTATATGGGAAATGTCAAGTAGTGATGTGAAAGGGGTAGATTTGAGTCTTTTGATGGAGAGAATATAAAAGATACTACAACTTGTGAAGAAGAATGAATTTTTCAGACATCAAATTTTAGGAGAGTAGACGTCATTAAGAACAACACATCACCTATCCACAACACATCCATTCACCCATCATTGTACCCAGTCTTGCATTTTTCCATTATTTTCTGTATAGTTTCCTAAGTCTATTAGGGCTTGCTACATTACTTAGTATGACCAAGTGCATGGAAAAGTAATTTTCTGACATTTGTTAATTCCAATGAATGCATTCAATGAATCTAAGTACAATTTAGTGCATAACTTGACTTAGGACAAATTTCAATAGAATATGTCGAGGGACAATTCTATTGAATAGATTTAGTTCATTGAAATAACTTACTCTTGATAATAGAGATATTATTAGAAAAGTTGTTGCACTTGTAGGGGAATCGATGCATTAACATGACATTAGTATAGATTTGGTAAGATTATACTAAGTGATGATGCAAGTCTGCATGTTAAGTGTATTTTCATAGTTGTTCTTATAATCATTATATTAATCACTCTAGTTTGTGGATTAGTATAGTTTAGTTAACAATTAGAGTCTTAATAATCGATCACTTGATAAATGTGACAGCTAGATAATAGGAAAATCATTAAGTACTAGTTTGAGTCATTTTCCTAGTGGAGACAACTTTATACTCATCCATGCTATAAAACGATAGGTACACTTGCCTATCGATCCTAATTAGGGATAGAACATAGGTTTATAAATTGTAAAACTCAGAAGCTCTGAAATGAGGTGATCAAGTTTTTGGCACCATTGCTAGGGAAAATCTGCATCATCATTAGGAACATTAGGATTCCTATTCTTTTAGCCTTTGTTTTTCTTTTTATAATTATTAATAGATTAGTTGAAATACTTGTGCTCATATTTGATTATTTGTTGAATTGCAATTTATGACCCAAAACAACACAACTGATCTAGTTAACTTCGATCCTGAACCTGAGAGAACACTTAGAAGTACCTTAAAGAAAGTTCGAGAATATTTTGAAAAGAAAATATCAGCCAGTAAGGAAGTAAGAGCATAAGAACTGTTGAGATCCAAAATGAATAACCTAGATCATAACACTAAGCCACCAGTAGGAAATCAATTCTTAAATCCAAAAGATGGTATCCAAGGTGATCTACCATTGATTTTGGACCTACATCTTGAAGGAAATCAAAATGTAGTACGAGCGAGAAACGAGTTGGGAGTAAATTTGACTATGGCTCTTAGGACAATGTTGGATTATTGTAGGCTTAACTTGGATGGGTCTACTACGAGTATATCTTGGCTTAGAGTTCAAGCCAATACATTTGAAATTAAGCCGATTATCATTCAAATGATCTAATAATGTGTTCAGTGATGAAGACCCCAACAACCATTTGCAGTAGTTCTTGGAGATATGTGACACATTCAAGATAGGTGGAGTTTCTGAGAATGCTATTAGACTTAGGCTATTTCCATTTTCACTAAGGTCTAATGCAAAGTAGTGGCTCAACTCTATGCTATGGAATTCCATTAATACATAGCAAGAAATGGCTGAACTATTTATGAGAAAATACTTCCCACCCTCAGGGACAACTAAGCTAATGGAAGATATTTCTTTTTTCAATTAATTAGATTTAGAGACTCTATATGAAGCATGGGAGAGGTGGAAGGAGTTGTTAATAAAATGTCCTCATCATGGTCTTCCAGACTAGCATCAAGTTCAAACATTCTATAATGGACTGAACTACACTACCAAGCAACTCATTGATGTAGCTATTGGAGGAAGCTTGAACCATAAGTCACTTGAGCAATGCATTCAATTGTTTGAAGACATAGCCAATAATCATTATTAGTGGTCATCTATAAGAGGAAGAGAAAGATGGTTAGTAGGAAAATATGAATTAGATGCTACTTCCACTTTATCACATAAGGTAGAAGTGTTGAAAAGGAAAATTGATAGTCTCACAATGGGTTAGAGCAAAGCATTAGCAATTATAGGATTAGAGTTAGCCAACCCCACTAAGATTGATCAAGTAGAAGAAGTTGACTACCTAAGGAATCCAACCAGACCTAGCAATGATCCCTTCAGCAACACTTATAATCCAGGTTAGAGAAATCATCTTAATTTCAAATGGGTAACAACACTGATCAAGGTTCCAACATGCCACCTCTTAGATTTCAGAAGCAAGTGCCTCCTTCTCAGAGTAAGCCAACTTCCATTAAGGAGATGTTGGCTCAGTACATCAAGATCTTTGAGAGCTGCCACCAAGCCACAGAAGCAACCTTAAGAAATTAAGGAGCCTCAATACATAACTTAGAAAATCAGCTTCGGCAGATTTCTAAGACGTTATCTAAAAGAGCTCTTGGATCGCTATAGAGCAACATAGAGACAAACCCTAAGGAACACGTTAAGGTTAAGAATTTGAGGCCACGAATGGGGATCAACCAATAAATAATGGATCATCGGAAGAGAAAGTCTTACCAATAGTGCCAAAAGAATATAAGCCAAATTTTACATACCCTTCTAGACTAAGGAAAGATAAAGACGATGAGCATTATAAGAAGTTTTTAGAACTCTTCAAGTAGTTGCACATCGACCTTCCTTTAGTGGAAGCTTTGGGATAAATTCCTAAGTATGCAAAATTTTTTAAGGAGCTTATTTCCAATAAGAGGAAATTAGAGGAACTTTCTATTGTTATCCTAGGTGGAAAATGCTCTACAATTCTTATAAACAAGTTACCTAGGAAACTCAAGGATCCTGGTAGCTTTGTTTGATAGGAGACCTTCTAATAGAGAAGGCATTGGCAAATCTTAGAGCCAACATCAATTTGATGCCCTATAGTTTGTTCAAGAGATTGAATTTAAGGGAGTACAAAAGTAGTCAAATGAGCATTCAGTTGGCAGACAAATCCATGTAGTTCCTAAGAAGAGTTATGGAAGATGTTTTAGTTAAAGTACATGACTTTATTTATCCTACAAATTTTGTAGTGTTGGATATGGACAAGGATATCAAGATTCCACTCATATTAGGAATACCATTCCTGGCAACTACGGGTGCTATGATTGATGTCAAGGATAGGTGGTCCTTCGGGTCGGAAACGAGAAAATGGTGATCAAATGCTTGACGTCTTCTGAAAATCAATAAGCGGTGATGATGAATGATGTGCTATTGATTCGTTTAACTTTACCATTTCTAAGTTTTTGCAAGATATCTTGCATAATGATCCTTTGGAGTCATGCTTGACAAAAGGAAATGAGGTAGATGAAGTGAAAGAAGTGAAAGAGATGATCACTTAGTTAGAAGTATGTAGTACACAAGTGAAGAATTTCAGGATTGAAGAGATTGACAGGAGTTTAATTACTCGTATAAAGCCTTCGGTTGAGGAGCCCCTTGACTTAGAAATGAAACAATTGCCTACTTATTTAGAATATGCTTTTCTATATGAAGATTCTAAGCTACCGGTGATCATATCATCAAGGCTAGTTTCTTACCAAAAATAGAAACTTTTATTGATTCTCAAAGAACATAAGAGGGCAATTGCATGGAAGATATTAGTCATCTATGGAATTAGTCCCTATCATGACTCAACAGTATCATTGTCATGGTAGATCACCATGTACCATATAAAGGTCTAATATTAACCCTCTTACTGATTGCAGGCCTTTTCTACGACACACAAGGCTCCTTTCACTATATGTTACCACCAAGCCCATAGATAAGTAATATAGAGCAATTCTTACCAAAATTAACTTTTGAGACATAAATTAATCAAGTAAACGTGTGGACTTGTTACATTCCACACTAAAAGAATATTATAAATACATGCAGTTCATAATAGGAACTGCATCAAAAACTTTAAACTATGTCATGAATAAAATAAAGGTAAACAACTATCTACAAAACTTTTATAAAATCTCCTCTATGCTCCCTGATCGCTTTAACCCATCTCTATACGAGCCTCACTAAGGGCATACCTTAGCCCAAATTAGCAAAGAAGTTTTCCTGCAGCAAAAGGAATCTATTGGGTGGTAAGTTTAAGCTTAGTAAGATAAATACCCTCATCAATACTACATGGCAAAAATTTATTTTATACATAATCGTATGAATGTACAAAAAATTAGTATGCCAATCAATGCTTGCAGTGGCCTAAAAACTGCATACGACTTAGAATTGCATACAACTCAGAATTATACCCCCTGTAATCGGGGTTTGGAGATAATTAAATGACCTAAACCAAAATATGGGTTCTAGACCTTGAGTTTTATTTCATTTGCACTGTTGTGCTTAAGCCAAAACAAAACTATATATATATATATATGTATGCATATACTTTCTTTACCAAATAACAAATTATATATTTTTAAATACTAAGTCTAGTGGTATGGTGGCCTCTACAATCCACAAATAGATGCCCTAAGCAAAAGCCACAAGACACGGCTCCTCACTGGCGGTTAGCGTCTCTCAGCACCTAGTAAGCCCATCAACTTAGGATAGAAACTCAATAAAATGATGACATAGCTAATGCCCAATCTTACAAGAGGCCCTCCTCTTATGAGTCCCTTTCCATCTTCTACATGAGGCGATAGTCGGTGTTATCTGAATGCAATTATGGGGAATGCATGATCCATTTAATTTCTTAATCGTATAAGTGATTAACCTGATTCTCAAGGTGATCAAACAATTTCATTCCTTATAATCTCACATATAAATTATCACAAACAATTCCCATTATTATATAATTAATAAGCCATAACATTCATTCATAAATTCATACACATGTATTTCCTATATCCCACAAGCATCTAAATTTATATGTGTAAGTTTAGGTACATCTATTCTACAAGCAAAATCAAATAAAAAGTTATCGGGAATTCACTTACTCCGCTATGCGGGTCAGTCAAAGTAGTCCAGGGGTAGGTCGTCTAACATGGGGTCTCCTTGTCATCGAAATCATAATACTATAAGGGATTGAAATAAAGCTTAGAAAACTAAGCTAAACTCCCTTAAGTTATACTCTTCACTAGTTTTTGTATATTTCTCGGTTTTACTTAAAAGTTCAATCATGTATAACTTTTTCGTTTTAAATCCGATTTTTATAATCTTATAGTCAATATTCATCATTTTTTAGTGTAATTTAATGTGGTGAGGTTAAATTTTTGAGATGAGACACGTAAATCTATCCATAGGTCATAATTGTTTGGTGTGCTTTTGTACTTTATTTGGTTAATGAGCTTTTTGGTAACTTGAGAAACCCTTTGGGCTTGGCCTTAAGATTTCTTTCTAAGCTCAAAATACTCCTTGAGGTTAGATTTACAACCTTGATTTACACTCCTAAGGCTAACAACCACTTCTTGGGCTCCTAAGTGAGCTTAAGTTGTCAAATGGGTTTGTTTTTTATCCAACTTAAATTTAACCACTTTCTTGGGCTTAGGGAGTGACTTGTGAGTTTCTTAGGAGTCTTAAAACAACTCTTATTGATGTGTTAAGTTACTGGTCAAAAGTTTAAGGGTGGTTCAACTTGGTGTATGAGGCCCGTTTTGCAAGTTTTAAGCTCGGTTTTGAGTTTTAAGCTTAATATACTTATCATACTTACCTCTATTAGTGTTTTCACTTTGTTTACTTACTTTTACCATATTTTTAAGTATCTTTTAAGGATGTTACCAATCTGGTCAATTTGAATATGAGAGCTTTCGACTTGGTTTTCTAACTTGTTTCATCATTTTCTTAAGTTTAGGTATTAGATCATGAACTTAGGTTACTTGTATTCAAATCTTAGCTTGACTTCTTTTCCATGAGGGGATTATTTGACTCATATCTTTATGAAAATAGTAGATCTCATACTTATTAGAACTTCTATATCATAGTTCATGTCTTAAAAAGTTGGTTTCCTCATAAAACTTCATGTGATGGATTTTTCCTTAACTTAAGTTTAGATTTGAACATATTTAACTTAATAAAAGTAAAATCAACACCCAAATAACCTTTGAAGCTTCATGTCCAACATGTTTGCTTTCCATTCAAGTTCCCATTCAAAGTTTTAAACAAGTATCTCTATGAAACACTAACTTTACATGCTCATACTTTAATTTTCATGTAAGGATGTCATGAGTTTGTTTTTTAGAATAGTCTTAAATATTATATCAACTTATGATCATACACATATCTTGATGAAATCATAGTCTCTTAACATGAATACTAACTTACTAACACGAATTTGTTTCTTAGAATTGTCTTAAATATTATACCAAGTTATGATCATACTCATATCTTCAAGAAACCATAGTCTCCTAATATGAATACTAACTTACTAACTCATCCATAAAGCAAAAATATGGAGGTTGTACATTAAGGTTCCACTTATGCTCTTTATCTTACTTTCTCCTTTCATACCTTTGTGAAACCCGAATTGTGGTCCTTTGAAGTGGAGTTTAGGGAGTGTTCTAAGGGTCCTAAAGAAGCTTTGAATGTTGGAAAAGAAAGATACAAGAAGGAGTTAAGTGTGCCGTGAGTGTAAGTGTACTTGAAAGTGGTAGTAAAGTGAAAGATTTGTGGGGTATTTGTGTTTCCACTTTTGGGTTGGTTTTAAGTAAGAGAAAATGAAATTGAAAGTGAGAGAAAATGATGAAAGAGTGGTTAGTTGGGAATGGGGTGATTGTGTGTTTAAGAAGTTTGATTTTGTTGTCTTATAGCATACACAAAAGTCAACAATTGCAACTATTGATGATGTAAACATTAAGGGGTGAATAGTGGAGTGTAAGATAAAGTGATTGATAGATGAAAGATAAAAGTATGGACCCTCTTTTCTAGCTTATACAACCGGCCATATAGTGTCCTTTTGGGCATAGAATTGTCTTGTCTCATTTATTAAAGTTAAGCATGTGAAATCTAATGATAATTTGTGCATATATAATATAAGTGAAGTGGTGATAAGGAAAGTCTTTTATTACTAGATTTTGATAAGTTATCAATTGATAAATGATTCCAACTTTCAATTGATAAGTCCTTTAGGGTGATTTGTTGGCTTACTTATTTATATGTAAGGCTTAAGCATGACAATAAAGGCATTGTGTTATAGGAAATTGTTTTAGGATTTACTTCTTGAATTGTTTTGTAGATTATGATTCAATTCTTATAAAATTATGAAAATTTCTAGAGTTGAATGAAATTATTCAAATTAAATTATCGATTAGTCGCTTAGGGCTAGAAGTCCTTAATTGTTTTAGGGTTTAGGGTTTTTTGGTGACTTTAGAGTTCGCGGTTTTTCAAGTTCGGGTTTTATCGATAATAGGTTTTCGAATTGGAAAAGTAAGTTTGTTTATAATTGTAAACTTAAGTTCTTAGTTTAATTGATCCTTAGAAATGTTTGAAAAGTACTCTTAGTCAAATCATAGGCCTGCTAAAAGTAGGGTTTATAGTCCCTTATTTTGTATACATAAAATTTTGATAGAGGATGGATGTAAATCAATAATGCAACCTTAAAGGAGGCTGAATCCCAACATGAAGGAAGTTGGAAAGAAAGAGGTAGTGAAGCTGATGGATGTAGGACTCATCTACCCAATATCATATAGTCTATGTGATACAGATCAACAACAGTAGATCTTAAAAAGGCAAAATGGGTCGAATAGTTATGATGGATAGGAAGTGAGATCGTTGGTTTTGACGGTGAATGCAAATGGATATCATACACCAAGATACAAACATAATTAGGGGTTTGAGCTCGAAATAGAGTTCGATATAACTCACGAACACTACATGTTGCTCGAGATTCAAATGAAGGTTACGATTTAAATGAAGGGATTCACCATAATCTTAAGGTTAAAATTGATAGGAACACGGGAGAGATTAAAGAGCTTAATCTATGTTCAATAATCTAGCAAATGCTAGCTCAAGAGTAGCCTTGCTCAAAAAGGGAAAGATTCTAAAATGTAGGAATATACTTTTTTGTCTAATTTGTATGTTTCCGTATCTATATTAGTATGATGTTTACAAATGCTACTATCTATAGCAAGTCCTAAACCCTAATGGTAAAATTGTAAATAATATACAAGGTCTTAAACCCTAAAGAATTAGGCCCATAAATAAAAAAAAAGGAAAACATATACAAGAATACAAAACTGTGCATTTTACAAAAGAAGTCAGCATATAGTCACTCGACATGTCTTGGAAGAAGTAGTATCCAAACTAGACGAGGTCGACAGTTGCATGTACGGGTTCAGGAAAGAGTTCCCAAAGTCTTGTAGTGTTTGGTTGAGACACTAGAAAGGTCAGTCCACAATTACCAAGTCCTAGAATCAGTCGGCACGAGTCTCTTGATGTTGTACCAAGTGGTTCTTTAGTTTTGAGTACTTAGCCTTGCAGTATCTCGGCACCTCAAGTGATGATAGACTTAATGCCGAGTGTTTATCTTCCTCCTTCTCGCCCTTTTGGCTACAGCTCGGCCTCAGCAAGCATTGATAAGCCTTGGCTTTGGATAGGTCTGTTGCAACTTGGATGTAGTCGGAGGTTAATTCCCATCATCATGGGTGAGTCCAATTCAAGTAGTGCCAAAGAAGGGTAACATGACAGTAGTAGCAAATAAGAAGAATGAGTTGATACTAATGCATACTGTGGCTGGTTAGAGAGTATGCATTGATTATAGGAAACTTAATGATGCCACAAGGAAAGACCACTTTCCACTACCTTTTATTGATCAAATGTTAGAGAGATTAGTAGGTCACAAATACTACTGTTTCCTAAATGGGATGTCTGGTTATTTTTAGATTCCGATAACTTTGGAAGACTAAGGGAAGACTACCTTTACTTGCCCCTATGTTACTTTTGCATACTGGTAAAATGTTGTCTGGACTGTGTAATGTACCTACCACTTTTCAGCATTGTATGATGGCTATTTTTGGAGACTTAGTAGAAGATGTAATGGAAGTCTTTATGGATGATTTTTTTGTGTTTGGTAATACATTTGATGGATGCCTTGCAAATTTAAAAAGGGTTTTACAAAGGTGTAAAGAGACGAACTTAGTTCTTAACTGGGAAAAGTACCATTTTATGTCACAGCAAGGCATTGTGTTAGGACACAATATATCAAACAAAGGCATCGAGGTAAATAAGACGAAGATAGAAGTGATATCAAGGTTACTACTACCGTCATCTGTGAAGGCTATAAGAAGCTTTTTGGGACATGCTGGATTTTGTCGGTGATTCATTAAGGACTTCTCTAAGATAGCAAGGCCATTAATGAAGCTCCTTGAGAAGGGTATATCATTTGATTTTAACTCTAATTGTTTTGAAGCCTTTAATGTTTTGAAAGAAAAATTGACCAATGCTCCCATCATGGTGGTTCCTAACTAGACTATGCTGTTTGAATTAATGTGCGATGCTAGTGACTCTGTAGTAGGAGTTATATTAAGGTAGTGAAAGGACTAACACTTTCAACCGATACATTATGCTAGCAAGACATCCACTCTAACTCAAGCAAATTACACTACAACTAAGAAAGACTTGTTTGCAATTGTTTTTGTTTTTGACAAATTTCGGCCCTATTAGGTTCTCTCGAAAGTGATTGTTTACACCAATCACTCGACCTTAAGATACCTCTTATCTAAATCTAATGCAATACCTCGATTGATCCATTGGATATTGTTCCTGCAAGAATTTGATTTAGAAATAAAGGACAAGAAGGGGGTCAAAAATTTGTCTACAAACCATTTGTTTAGGTTGGATAATCTACATTTGGAACAATTGATGAGGATGACATTAATGATAAATTTCTTGAAGAAAGCTTGTTTTTCCTTTACACAATAGCAACCCATAACATTCTATGGTTTGTTGATATAGCAAATTATTTGGTTAGGAAGGTTTTACTGTAAGATTAGGATCACTATAAGAAAAAAAAGTTTTTCTCAGAGTTAAAACATTACTTTTGGGAAGATCCTTTTCTTTTTCAATTGTGTACTGATCGGATTATTTGACGCTATATATCACATGAAGAAGGATAGAAAATTTTGTTCCATTGCCATAATGGACCAACAAGTGGTCACCATAGCGAAAATGGAACAACTTAGAAAGTGTTAGAGGCTGGTTTTTACTAGCCAAGTATATTCAGGATGCTCATGGTTATGTTGCAACTTATAATAGGTGTCAAAGATTTAGGAATGTTTCTAAGAAGGATGAAATGCCACAGAATTATATATTAAAATGTAAAGTCTTTGATGCTTAGGGAATAGACTTCATGGGATTGTTCCCAAGTTCGTATGGTAATAAGTACATTCTAGTTGCAATTGATTATGTGTTGAAGTGGGTTAAAGCTCAAGCTTTACCGAGAAATCATGTTAGGGTGGTAGCTAAATTTTTTAGAAAGTTATTTTCTAGATTTAGATTACCCCGAGCATTGATTAGTGATAGAGGAACCCACTTTTGCAACAACCAGATTGAAGGAGTGCTTAATAAATATGGGGTACACCATAGTATGGCCACTCCTTACCATCTATAAACAAATGGCCAAGTGGAGGTATCTAATAAGGACTTAAAAAGGGTTTTGGAGAAGACTGTAGAACATAATAGAAAAGATTGGGCTGATAAGCTAGATAATGCTTTATGGTCATATCGAACTGCTTACAAGACTCCATTAAGCTTATTGCTCTTTAAAGACAGCAAATTTGGATTATGAAGCAGCTAGTAAACATAGGCGTTTCCAACTTAATGAATTGGACTAGTGGCATTGGATAGCTTATTGAAACAATCTAATGTATAAGGAGCAAGCTAAACATCTTCATGATTCTAGGATTAAGCACCCCAAGTAATTCAAGGAGGGTGATCCGATACTATTGTACAATTCTAGACTTAAGTTATTTCTTGGAAAACGTAAGTTTAAGTAGTCAAGTCCAATTTTAGTGAAAAAGGCATTTCCATATGAAGTGGTGGAGGTTGAACACCTGAAAAAGGGGACATTCAAGGTTAATGGGCGATAGTTGAAGATATACCATGGAGAAGTAAATTAGAAAGAAGGAAAGGAGGAGTTAAGACTTCTCTAATTCAAGGATTAAAGTTGCAAACTCTAGGAACGTTAAGCTTGAGACGTTAAATAAGCATGTTTATTAGACTTTCAATTTCATTTTGTTTGTTTTGAGAACCTTGAGAATTGTTAAGTTTTTAATTTTAATTAATTGATTGTTATTGTTAGTGGTTTGGATTGATTTAAGTGTTCTGTTTATAGTTCATATACAAAGAAAGAGATCATAGAGTGAAAGTCATGACAATTCAGTGAGAAGAGAAGAATTCATAGAGTGTGGGGACATGGATGGAAATTGGAAGCCTAATATGCATCTCGGCCGTGATAAAGGTAAGTATTTGAATTTTTCAAGTAAAACATCCATCATGGCTATGATCAATCTCTTGTAAGAGTTCACACCTCAATCACGACAATGATTAATACTTTGAGAACTTTTCATGACATCATGGCAGTGATCTAATAAGATAATTGTGAAATTTAAGGCCACAGTATCATTCATGAGTGTAATCACGCCTGTGACTATAAAAGGAAGAATGCCGTAATGGTTTAAAAATTTTGGGCATCGAGCTTATCACAGGCTTCATCATGCCCATGACTGTGCTTAAAAAGCGAATCACTGCCCGAGTTATGATCATGATCATTTTCCTATCACCCACTATATAAGAAATTTTCCTCTCTCTCTCCTCATTTCTCACATTTCAAATTTTTCCCTAGTGATAACACTTTCCATGCCCGTCCCTTACAAAAAACCCGCATCATTTTTTGTCGCATAAATCCTTACTCCAACCTATTCTAACACTTGCACGATCATTCTCATCACAATAAATCTCTCCTAAGGTATAATTTCCTTCTTTTTCTTTTGCTTTTCTTTACGTGTATAGTGATTCAATTCATGTAACTTTAAGGTTTATCTATATATGTTTTCTATGATTTGTGAAAGTGTTGTTATAATAGTTTTAGTGTATTTGTATCATCCTTAGACTTTGAATTTGCATGAATTTGTAATGGAAGTTGCTTATTCAAAATGAAACCCTAATTCCTTTAGATAATGGTAGAATTGAGGATTACTACAAATTGAGCCTAAGATTGATGAATTTTTCTATGTAAGAATGTAACATTAAGTGTTGACTAGTCAAGGGAAGACCTTCATCCTTAGTTGATGTTATGGCTCCAAGTTGAGTCATGTTGAATTCATTTGTAATGGATGCTTAGAAGTTAGTTAAGATTGATCATGGTTAGTCAATAGATGCATTATGTTCGTAAGTAGCATGTAATACCCTTAGTTTTTCTAACTAATTCAATAACTCTAAGATCCAAGCTTATAAATTTAGGGCACGAGACTAAGTTAACAATTTTATTTCAAACTTTAAAGTAAAATTAGAAAATTTAGATGAAGTAATTTAAGTAAAGTCAATTTCTCAAAATAAGCTATATAAAAATATTAATTTAAGAAAAACGTTAATTTATCAATAAAGTCAATATTTGTAAAATTCGAGCTTTTAGATATAGTAAGATATTAGAGATAAGTTAATTAGCATTCAAAAATAATAAATGAAGTTGAATTGTACATAATATACGTGTATTACATGTGATATACATTATATGTATTAAATATATACATATAATAATAATAAATTATCAAAATTAGATAAAATAATGGAAAATTAATAAAAAAAAATTGTATAGATGAATCACCAAATGATGTGTCAAGCTAAGATTAATTGCAATTTATGAGTCAACACTTGGTTAATGTGAAAATGATATATGGCACCTAGGGAAAAGTGAAAAATGACATGTGTAATTTTACTTTTTCATGCAAAAAAATCCAAAAGCCTATAAATAGGACCTCAAACCTCATTTGCAATGTTTTACAAACCTAAAAACACAAGAACATATTTTTAGAAATTCGAAAAAAATTAGAATAAAATAAAATAAAAATAGAACAAGAAATTGTGTCAGAATTGGTTAAGGTAGTTCATGTACCAAACCACAACCTAAGTTAAGGCAGCTTAAAGATCCAATAAAGGGTGGCCAAATAAGGTGTTTTGACAAGGAGCGACGGCCATGTGGCAATCGAAGGTGGCTAGTTTAGGAATACCAATTTTTTGTCTGTAATTTGTTAAATTCACTAAAAATATCAAATGTTGTCAATTAATTATGAAATTTGGTTTTTTGAGTTATTTTAAGTGTATATTTATGTAGTAATTTTATTTTAATTAAATAATGAGCAGAAATATGGGTTCCTTAAGAAAATGCCCTATTTAAGCGAAAATTAATCTAATTTTTAAAAATATTAAATGATGTTGTTTCAAGCTCAATTTTTGTGTGTAATACACCTAATATATATATTTAGTTGTGGTAACAACCGAAATTAAGCATGTTGACTATTTTTTATAATTATTTTGAATAAAACTGCTAATTTTACCAAATTATTAATATAATTAGTTTTTTTTTAAATTAATCAATGAGCACTACATGTTTAGGCTTTTGGATGTTTATAATGATATTTCGAATATTTAATTTTTATCTCACTCATAAATTTATTTATTTTCCTTAATTTTTCGTAATTTCAAGCTAAAACCGCTATTTTCGTAAAAATAGATAATAATCAATTTAGTGTAATTGATGATCAATAACCAAACTAAATATTTTTATGAGTCTATAGGATTTTTCGTGAAATTAATTGGGCTCATATACTATTTATTATGTATTTTCCTAGTATAAAACTATATATTGGCTTAATATGTAATATAGTAACTAGTACTATTAGAATGTTTATTAAATTTGTGTCAAATGAACACTTTGGGGTATAATAATAGTTGCTAGACAAGTTTGGAAAGTATAATTTTTAAGGTTTTTAGTTCAGTACTAAAGCTTACTCGAGTTAATTATGGAGTTAGAATAACGTATAGTCAAGTCATAATGATAAAAGGTATTTTTGCGTTTTAAAAATATTGATTAGTTTTCATTCTTAATATACATTATTAGTTCTCAAAATAATGATCGTGATGATGTAAAGTTTTCTAAAATCGGATAAGAAACGAGTAAGATACAATCAAATGAAGTTTAAAAATATAGAAATGAAAACTTATAATAGTTCGGGTTTGACCCATACTTGATTTGAAGACTATGTTATATTTTCATAGGTGTAGGATGTAAGGAAGGACCATGTCATGAAGTTTAAGATTTTGCACTATTACTAAAACTAGGTAAGTGGATCTAACCCATGCTTAGAGTAGATATATTACTACTCATAACACTACGTATTGTTTGATGTTGTGTTGATTGAATATGGGCATATCCTAGTTGAGTTGATATGTTACTATAGTGGATGCTGATGTGGTATTTTTTAATGAAAGTAATTGTATTCCAGTTAAACTGTTATGTTGTCATGTTGGGCGATGATTTGTGTTAAAAATGATTGTGTTAACTAGAGAAGTTGAGTGATTACTAACTTAATCTTCTAAGTATTCACCTTAATGAATCCTAAGTAAGATACTATAATTCCACTAAGGAGAGTTCGAAAACTAGAATCAAATCATTGGGTTGAATAAAACTAGGAGATTGATTGTGCTGATTGATATTCTTGAGTTGCTATTATATGATATGGCACGACATGGCACAAAAAGAGACCCCTAGGTCAAAACTTTTAGAATGAGGCTTCCAAATGATCATGGAAAAAGCATGGCTTTATGAGCTTAGTTTTTGGAAGCATATAGATTGCATTGCCTAAACATTACAACTATTTTTATAGTCAAATTTTGTAGACTACAATGTGTAGTCTAATTTGGCAGTATTACCGCTTTGATTTGGTAAACTACAGTGTGTGGTCTAATTTAGCAATATTGCTACTTTGATTTGGTGAACTACAGTATATAGTTTAATTTTGTAAAGTTGGGGGTCCTACTCTTAAGCAGCTCCTTGTTTCCCTTTTTTATAATGGTAGACTATAATATGTAGTCCAATTTGGTAGGGGTCCTACTCCTAAGCAGCTCCTTCTTGCTACTAAACATTGTGTCCAGATGCCTAGCTATATTGACTAATCGAAAGAAGTTTAGAGGGCATAGGATATCGGTACCGATGTATGCCATGTGTATGAGCATAGCATGCTACATTACTAATAGTTCATGCCCGGTTGGGCGAATGCATATGTAAAGTTGAACTTATTGGTTATGATTGAAATGTTTTAGTTGTGATATGTAATATTGTCTATATTGTGTTATATGTTATTCACTCTAACTCAACTTTAGTAGTTGAGGGGATAAAATGTTTTATTATTAAGTTAACTATATTATGAAGGGCCTAACGCTAAGGGGGCATATATAAACTAAGAGTATGAGTTGGAGTCAACGACTTTTGTATAGAGCTTGTATTAGGTCAAGGATCTTATTACTGTGAAGATGATAAAGGAAAAAGCCAGTTCATGTTTTGATGTAAATATTATATTGTATACATAAGTTGTAACAGGAAATCCAACTAAACTCTAAGATAGAAACCCCTTTATTATGTAAACAATGTTATCTTTTGATGAATGAGCAGGTTTAGTTAAGGTTTCAACAGGTATTCCTGTATGATGGTGCATCCCATGCTATGTCGAGATGTGACATCCTATTCAAATTAGGTTTGCTTAAATTGAAGTGTGCTTGATGTTTGAACTAACAATTAATATTTTTAGATGGCACCGAAATGTTCAACTACTTCTTAGCATAAATGACCAAGAGCTGATAGTCCTCCTTCTCCTCCTCCCCAATGTTTTAATGCAGCAAGTTCTAGTTAATCAGTTGCTCTACCAGTTGATATGACTAATGACCAAGCAGATAGCTTTAAGGAGTTTGTTGCGAAGAAGCTTATCAAGAGACATTGTATGGTAGATTGGGATGAACTAAGGAAGTATGGCTTAAGGATAGCCATGTAACGGTTATTAGGTAATAGACCATGGTTGAAGTTGTTTTCAATTCAAGAAAAGACATATCAGCAAACAACTCTAGCTTTTCTCTCATTCTTTAAGATTAAGTACAAATATATCGACTCTAAGATGGATAATGAGGTAAAGTTCTTTGCATTTGGAAGGACTCACACCTTTGGCATGCTGACATTCGCACAAGCAATGGGATTATATACCCGAGTTGAACTTCAAGATGAGGAGTTTTTTTATTTACCCGTGAGCCTACCCCATAGAACTTCAGTAACTAAATTTTGGAGAAAAATCTCCAATGAAAGTAGCTTCAGGGTAAGTAAATCAAAAGCTTCTACTTTAAAGAAGACCAGTACTCGAGTCTTCCATTATATTTTGGTCAGGACGATCTACGGGAAGCATGAGACCTTAGAACAATAGGGGAGTATGATTTATTACCTTTATATAGTGTGATGAAGGGGTTTCTAGTGAATGTGAGCATCTTAACCATATATAGACTTCGTCAGCAAACTTTCAATAAGAGCAAAGGCAAAATGGTTTTTTTTTTTTTTTTTGGGGGGGGGGGGGGGGGGGGTGTAGTCACTAGGATTTTAAGGAATCTAAGGTTATGGCCTATAAGTGATAGGTCGAGTGACTCTTGTGCTGATCCTAAACCGCTTCCAAGAATCCCTTTTAATTAATGGGGTATTGCAAGAGTCTCAGATCCTGATTTGGATATCAAGGACCCTAGAGCTCCCGATTTTGCACCTTCAACTTCTAGCTTCTCAATTAGGAATTTAAAGAGATTAGAAACTGAGGTAGCTGAGATTAAGGAAACTAAGAAGGGGATTGTCGAGCTCTTGAAGAATATAGCCACCAAAGTAGGAGCAGCTATACCCTTCGATTTCTATCGTCCCCAAACTTAGGAGGATGTTAGTCCTAGTCAACCTCTAGTTCCCCTACCAATACTAGCTCCTTAAGGAGAAGAAGAAGAAGATGATGATGATGATGATGAAGAGTTTGAAGAGGAAGACTCTAGTGATCACGAAGATGAGTCCGAAGAGGCTAATAATAATGATGAGGAAGATACTAAAGAAGATCAGCAAGCACCAGTTAGACAAGATGCTGAAGAGGGAAGTGAGGAGGAGTCCTCTGAGGAGGATGAAGATAGGTCAAATGAGGAGACAGTAGCCGATGATGACTAACTTCTTTCTTTCTTGTTGTTTTCTTTGTTTTCTTTTGATGTGTTTTGTTGGTTTAAGATCATTAGTTCGTTGAAAGCTTACTTTTACTGATGTATATTGTTATGGAGACTTTTGTATCATGATCTTGTCATCTTTTATTTTGTTTTGTTGGTTTGTCTTAATGGTTAGGTGTCTTTTGTTGTTCAAGTTGTTATGGTGCTGGAAGCTATACTCTCTGATCATTTTAGAATCAATGAATTGCTCGAACTTCATATTTCAGGGAAGGCTAGTTCTTGTTGTTTCTTCAATTTCATCTCTCTAATTATTCCAATTATATGCCTATTCTATGTTTATTTCCTTCCAACATTGAGGACAATGTCTCTCATTAAGTGTGGCAAAGGGTAAATTATGTTCATCAAATAACCTTCCACTTAAGTTTGTTTGTTTCAAAGTATGACTTGACTTAATAGATTGTGAATTTGACAAAATAGCACTCAATTTGGTGAGTTAATTTTGTACCTCATTCAATTCTTATGGACTTAGTTTACATGATCAAGATTATGGAATAGAATCTTAGTAAATCACACTTGCTTGCTAATTAATGAATGAGTTTAAGGATTAGAAGTAGATCATAGTATTTAGTTCAAAGCTAATTGGTTATACTTCTAAATTTCCTAAGTAGTAATCTACTTTTCGATTACTTTTGGGAGATCATTTAATCTTGAATGAAAAAAGCAAATGAAGTAGTTCACTTGTTGATACTTCTTGAAAATCTCTTTAAATTAGAATAAATTACAGTGTTTTAAGGACTGAATTAGTAAAGGCAGACTTTACTCCCTCAAAAGAATGAAGTCTGACCCCATTACTAATTTTTGTCATTATAACTTTGTAATAAGAATTTATAAGGATCAAGTTAGTAAGGATAGGCTTTGGTCCCTCAGAAGAGCGAAGTCTGACTCTACTACTGAACTTTGACCTTATAACCAAGTTAGTAAGGGCAAGCTTTGGTCCCTTAGAAGAACAAAGTCTAACTCCACTACTAATCTTTGACCTTATAACCAAGTTAGTAAAGGCGGGCTTTGGTCCCTTAGAAGAGTGAAGTCTAACTCTGCTACTAATTTTTGGTTATTCTTATGTGTAAAAAAAAATGACGAATGAAATGAAATGAAAAAAGAAAAAAAGAAAAAAATAAGGCGAATGCAATGTGTAAGTCATATTAGAGAGATTCAATAAAAGAAGTAAAAATACAGGAGGAAATGGATGCAATATGCTTTTCTTCTAGATTAGTGTTCTTAAGAAATAATTGAAGGTTTTTTATACGTTTAGGGAAGTAGATGAAGTATAACTAATTTTCATTGATCTATTTGACATTATGTTGACTTTGGACCTTTGAAAGATTTTTATTAAATAGTAAGGGTAAAGTGTGTTTTACTTTAATTAATCTTAGAACATTGCTTTTTGTATTCTAAGAACACAATGGGGAATGCATAAGGTTAAGCTACTATGGATGTTTTGTCAAAAATGCAATTAATTGTTTTGAGTGTTTGCTTGAGGATAAGCAAAGCTTAAATATGGGGAAGTTTGATAAGTGTAAATTACTGTACACTTTAAATGCATGTTTAGGCATAGAATTGATCATAAATGTAATTTAATTCTTTAGTTTGGATACTTAATTATATAAAATATGGATTTCAGGTAAATCACCAGCAAGAGAATGAATTATATACAAGAACAACAACTTTCTAGTCAGTCATGGCCATAAAGGAGAAGAATTCAATGTAGTAGCATCAATCATGAGTGTAATAATGAAGCAATGAAGAATCTTGCCCTCAATCATGGCCGTGATTAAGGAAGTTTTGTCAATCCCCATGTTAACCACAGTTATGATTGAATAGCAAGAGGACGATTACGGCCATTGTCACGGGCATGATGAAATCTAATAATGTGATGAGGAGTTCATGGCATTTATCACGGCTATGATTAGCTAAAAATAATTCTTTTCGAAACTATCATGCTCTGAGTCATGGGCACAATAGAAAGGGTTATAACTGTTCTTTTCAACCTTTTCATATGAACCAATACATGGGAAACGTCAAGTGGTGATGTGAAAGGAGTAGATTCGAGTCATTTAATGGAGAGAATATAAAAAGATACAGTAACTTGTGAAGAATAATGAATTTTTTAGATATCAAATTTTAGGAGAATAGACATCATCAAGAACAACACATCACCTGCCCACAACACATCCATTCATCCATCATTGTACCCAGTCTTGCATTTTTCTATTGTTTTCTGTATAGTTTCCTAAGTATATACTGTACTTTCTCGAAATCACTCAAGAGAGACAATAGGAATTTGTTGTTTGTGTATTCATCAAGTTCTTTAATGGAATAAAAAGGGATTTTTACTTTTAACTTAGTCTATGCTTTATTTCTACATAATTATGTTTTCTGTTAGTTTGTGCTATTGTTTTATCATGTGTGAGTAATCTGTTAAGGCTTGCAACATCACTTAGTATGACCAAGTGCATGAAAGAGTAATTTTTGACATTTGTTAATTCCAATGAATGGCATTTAATGAATCTAAGGATAATGTAGTGCATGACATTGACATAGGACAAATTTCAATAGAATATCTCGAGAGACAATTCTATTGAATAGATTTAGTTCATTAATACAACTTACTCCTGATAATAGAGACATTATTAGGAAAGTTGCTGCACTTGAAAAGGAATTGATACATTAACACAACATTAATGCAATCTTAGTTGGCTGTTAATTAGGAAGAAATTCTAATAGACACAATTAGGATTAGGAGTAAGCAGTTCTAAAAAGAATTCTTATATACTGTAATTTCCTACAGTTAACAAGTATTAGGATGAGATGTATTTTGGTAAGATTGTACTTAGTGATGAAGCAAGTCTACATGTTAAGTGTATTTTTGTAGCTGTTCTTGTAATCATTGTATTAATCACTCTAGTTTGTGGATTAGCATAGTTTAGCTAACAATTAGAGTCTTAATAATCGATCACTTGATAAATGTGACTGCTAGATAATAAGAAAATCATTAAGTACTAATGTTTGAGTCATTTTCCCAATGGAGATGATCGTATAGTCATCCGTGCTATAAAATGGTAAGTACACTTGCTTGTCAAACCAAGTTAAGGATAGAATATAGGTTTATCTATTGTAAAACTTAAAAGCTCTGAAAAGAGGCGGTCAATGGTGGGCTAATCTCAAGAGGTGACTAGGGTTAGGTTTGTAAGGATGATGTGTATTATGGTGCAGGTGGTTTTTGCATGGGTAAACGATAGTGGTGGTAGACGAAGAACTACCGCATAGGTAGAGAGAGAAAGAGTTTACACCACCCATTGTTGTAGTCGTTGAAGCTCAAAGGAGGGTTAGGCCAATGTTTTTGAATTTAGAGATGCAACCTGTGACCAAGAACAAACAAAGCCGGTTGTTGGATAGGTCCAAGCTTATAGAAAGCTCGAAAGAACTAATGGAAGAAAGTGTGAAAGGAATGAATGTCAAATGAAAGGTAAGCAAAACCTATGAACAGCTCTAGAAGATATAATGCACTACTGGAACTTCCGAGGACTTACGGTACAATTCGATATAATGCACCAGTGAGGTTTCTCTCCACTTAACCTTGCTCAAGGATTAAGATTAGAGTGATGCCAACAGTAAATAGAGTGTTTACGTAAGGATGAAAATACTCAAGTATATTAAGGATAATCTAATGATCCCTACAATTACAGGTGCAAAGGTATTTATACCCATAAGTTAGGGCAACTTTCCTAAAAAGGAAAAAGACAAAAAGTGCATTTCTTAAGGAAGTAATGTACAAGATATAAAAGGGTAAAAATAAATATACAAGAAAAAAAATCATTGATGCAATAGATTCTACACATGATACTATACATATTGCGATTCTACATTGGCGAAGTTGTTAAAAGATACAGACAAAAAAGTATGGACAACTAGCTTGTCCAAGTAAGAATGGCTTAGTTATTCCAAAGTCTCTTTCTCAGCTTCTTAGTAAGGACAATGACAAGTAATTGATCAGCTTGAGGGCAAGTGAGTAATCTTCAATTCGGCACACTATAGAAAGATGGGTAGTCATCTAGCTTAGTATGAAGGGTGACTCGATAAGGTAGTACTCGGCTTCGATAAGGGTCGGCTGGAATAAAAGGATTCGTTGTACTAATCTCTCTAGTCCTCAGGCTCAACGGCGGGTCAGAGGTCTGGTAGCATGATTCCCATCATTCCCTCTAAGTTGTTTTGGATTTAGGATCAAATTAGAATGGTATTTGCTCAATTCTCCATTAGGGTTATACGGATTGAGGTCAGCAATATTGAAGGTGTCAGAAACCCTATAGTCCTTGGGTAAATCCAATCTGTAGGCATTATCATTGATCTTATGGAGGATTCTAAAAAGTACTTTCGCTCTTGTAGAGAATTTTTTCCTCCTCTTGTTTGGGAACCGTTCTTTGCTGAGGTGCAGCCAAACCAAGTCTTCCAGTTAAAATTGTTTAGCCATTCTACCCATGGTCTTTGCTCATATTCTTCTAGCAGCTTGGTTAATATACCAAAAAACTTTATCATATATGAGCTAAAGGGATTGTGCTTTAGCTAAGGTGTTAGGGTCCTCTTGTATAAGTACTGGTACAAAGGCGTGGTTGAAGGGCAACTCGACACTAAACTCATAGACCACCTTGAAGGGAGTCCACTTAATGGTGTCATGTACTGTTTAGTTGTAGGCGAACTTGACTACTAGCAATTAGACATGCCAATCAACCAAATTCTTGCTTATTGCAGCTCGAAGTAGTGACCCCAAAGTTCAATTAACCACCTTTGTTTAGCCATTAGTTTGGGGGTGACATGAAATACTAAAGAATAATTTAGTTCCCATTCGGTACCATAAGATTCTCCAGAAATGGCTCAAGAACTTTAGGTCTCTATCAGAGATTACACTTCTCGGCATGCCATGTATCCATACAATTTGCTGCAAGAAAATAGAAGAAATACCCGAAGCGTCGTTAGTCTTGGTGCAACGTATAAAGTATGCCATCTTACTAAACCTATCCCCAACAACCATTACAAAATCTTTGCCTTAGGTAGTTCGCGGTAATCCAAGAACAAAGTCATGCTCAATTCAATTTACAACCTCGTTGGAACAAGTAGGGGCATTACTCTCCCTTACTCGGCTCGATACTTGACCTTCGTACACATGGCACAACTTTCGATAACTCGGTGTACATCTCTTCTCATTCTCAACCAAAAGAATCGACCATTTAATAGTTTACAGGTCTTCCTTTCTCTAAAATGTTCAAAGAATCCTCCACTGTGAGCTTCCTTGATCAATAACTCCCTTAAGGAACAAATCAACATGCATAATTTTCTACCTCTGAAAAAGTAGCCATCCTCCATATGATATTCGTCTACTGTCCTCCTATTGACACATTACGAAATTATGGGTCAAAAGTGTGGATCTACAGAATACTATTCTTTGATACTTGCAAACCCAAATAGTTTGGTCTACAATTCTAATAAAAGCACATATCTCCTCGAAAGAGCATTTACAACTTTGTTACTCTTTCCTTACTTGTACTTTATTACAAAATTAAATCCTTCAAGGAATTCAACCTATCTTACCTGTCGGTTCGATAACTTGGTCTAACTTTAGAGGTACCTCAACGACTCTTGGTTAGTATATATGACAAATTCTCTCAGTATTAAATCGTGGTACCATACTTGCAATACTCGAATCAATGCCAAGAGTTTCTTGTCATATACGGAGTAGCTCAGTTGCAGTCTTCAAAGGTTCTTATTGTAGAAAGCAATTGGTTGTCCTTTCTGCATTAGGACAAGGCCTATTCTAATACCTAATACATTACACTCGAGTTTAAAAACTTTCTTGAAGTCAAGTAAAACTAACACCAGGTTAGAGGTCAATTTTTCTCTTATCTTGACAAAGCTCTTCTCCTCCCTTTCTCCCTATCAGAAGTTAATGTTTTTCTTCATTAGTTCAGTAAAGTGGTGCAGCAAGGGTACTGAAATTCTTAATGAACCTTCTATAAAACAAAGCCAATCAGTAGAAACTTCTCATGTTGACATAAGTAATGGGAGTCGGCCACTCGAAAATTGCTTGGATCTTTTCATCATTGACTCACAAGCCTTCTCTACTGACTACATAGCACAAGAATACCACTTCCTTTTGGAAAAAGCAACATTTCTTTAGATTATTGAATAGTTACTCGGCATAGAGGATATCTAGAACTACTCTGAGATTTCACAGTGACTTGGCATGTCGGTACTGTAAATCAAGATATCGTCAAAGTACACCACAATACACTTCCCCATGAGATGTCTCAGTACATGGTTCATTAGTCTCATGAAGGTGCTCAGGTCATTCGACAAGTCAAAGGGCATCATCATCCATTCGTAAAGTCCATGTGAAGTCTTGAATGTAGTCTTCCACTTGTCTCCTAGAGTCATGCGGATTTGATGGTAGCTAGATTTAAGATCAATCTTACTGAAAATCTTAGCTTTATTGAGTTCATCTAACATATTTCTAGCCTTAGGATCAGATACCTATATTTGATCATAATATTGTTTACAGTTTAGCTATCTATACACTTAGCCAGGTTCCATTCTTCTTCAGCACTAGAAGCACAGGTACAGCATAAGGGTTGAGACTCTCTCTTACAAAGCCCTTCTCCAGCAACCCATTGACTTGATGTTAGAGCTCAAGAGCCTGCTTGAGATTCATTCAATAAGCTAGCTTAGTCAGCAATGCAGCATTGAGTACTAAATCAATGTAGTACTCTATGCCTTGAGTTGGGGCAACCCCTCAAGTAACTATTCTGAGAATAGGTCAGCATATTCATTTAGCAACTCCTTGATTTCCTAGGAGAGCTCGCCCTGCTTATTCATCTCCAATAGTCGCTTAACCAACAATAGGGTTATCTCATCAACGTTAATGCCCTCTTGAAGCTTGGCTCTACTCATTACTAAAGCCTTCTTAAATCCATGAGTAAGTTTCATCTACAACTTATTAACTTCTCTTAACGGTATCGGATTCAATATGATCTTCCAATCATCCTTCTTGATCATATGTGTGTTCTCGTAGTTATCATGTATAACTCTCCTATCAAATAACCACAACTTACCTAACAACACATGGGAAGCACACATGGGTAGTACGTCGTAGAGAATGTAATCAAAGTACTTCTCGATAGAGATTGGTAGTAGTATTTGCCAAGTGACATGTAATGCTCCTTTCTCACTTAACCAGTGCAACTTGTATAACTTCAGATGTGCAACAATCAGTAACTTTAGTTTTGAAACAAGATCGGCTAATGTCACATTAGTGTAGGTTCTACCATCTACAATGAGGGAGCACACTTGATCATTCACCTTATAGGTGGCATGGAACAAATTCTCTCTCTACTCCTCTTTTCGCGAGGGTTCCATGTTCATAGTACGTCGGAAAACCATGAATAACTTATCCAAGTCCTCAGCAAACACATTCTCCTCAATCAACTCTTTTTTGGCATTTTCTTTCTTGGTAGGGACCTCTTCCTCCTTAGGTTTTTCATTTGTATTATCTACTTCTATCTTCGGGATATCTCCCTTAATGACCATTGTATTATGGTTCGAACACTAAGCAGCCACATGTTCAAACCCTTGACACTTAAAGCACTTGTTGGCTCCAAACCCTTACCCCTTCTCATAAGTTCAAATCAGCACTTCACCATCAAGTCTGATTTTCTACTCAGCTCAAACATCGATCTTTCTGTTCAACTCTATACTCAGCTAAGCTCGATGACTTGCTTGTCTAGGTAGGCTAGTCAGCACCCTGGCTATTAGGCGGCTCCTCCTTTGCCTTTCTACTCGTTAAGCAGTCCTAACATCTTCATCCATTGTGTCGAATCATTAGAGCTCCACAATGTCTCGAATGTCTCCTCTCAACCTAGTAATGAATCTTGAGATTGTTCAAGTTCGTAGTTCCTCCACTTCACATCGTATCATAAGCATTTAAAATTCTTGAACATACTCATCAACAATTCGGCTTCTTTATCTTAACTCCTAAAGTCGAGTAAAAGTATCTTGAAGATCAGTTTCTAGCATGAATCTATTTCTGAGTATTCTCTTCATCTCTAGCCAAGTATTAATCTCTCAATATCCCTCTCTTCTACTCATGGCCTGAAAATTTAACCACCATATGGCGACATATTTAGAGAACTTAACAACAACAGTTCTCACCTTCTCATAATCCTCCAAGTAATCAAACACATGTTTTACCTTCTCTTCCCACTCCAGGTATTCATCATCATTCCTAGATCCATTAAAACTTGGAATTTGAAGCTTCACATGATCAAATGCTTTGAGGATTCGTACATGCTCTTCTTCAAAATACTCCTCTTCTTCCTCGTCTCTCATGCTTGCCAAGTCAATCCTTTTCCTCACTCATCCGCTTACTCTTTTACCTCAAATAGGTCGAGTTATGTTCTGACCTCTAACAAGATAAGTAGCTTGTAGGGTATTCTACGCGGCCTGAGTAAGTCGGTAAGACAACGCATGTACAACTCGGGTTAAATCCACCAAGAGATTAGCTACATCATCAAGTCTGTCATTAATGCTTCTAAGGGTTCCTTGAGACTGTTGTCCTTAGTGTACAACTCTGCTGTCATCACTAGTACCAACATTCATACTCAAGTTAGTTATTTTTCCTCGCAGATTTAATGCTCAAACAATTGCTTTAGGAAATTAACAGTTAACAACACAGCGCTCAAATGAACACAATAACTTGCTCCTATTTCACATATACAAAATAAAGTATAATAGAACTTTGAAAACATACATTAACTCAAACAAAACCTCTGCTTTGATACTAAGATGGCGTGAACAGTGACCAAGAACAAATAAGGCTGGTCGTTGGTTAGGTCTAAGCTTCCAGAAAGCTCGAAAGAACTAATGGAAGAAAGTGTGAAAGGAATGAATGTCAAATAAAAGGTAAGCAAAACTCATGAACAGCTCCAAAGGATATGACGCACTAATGGAACTTCTAAGGACTCACAGCATAATTCGATATAATACATGAATCTGTTCGATAAGGCTTCTCTCAACCTAACCTTGCTCAAAGGTTAAGATTACAGTAATATCGAGAGTAAATAGAGTGTTTACGTAAGGATGAAAATACTCAAGTGTATTAAGGATAATCTGATGATCACTACAGCTATAGATACAAGGGTATTTATACCTATAAGTTAGGATAACTTACCTAAAAAGGAAAAGACAAAAAGGACATTTCCTAACGAAGTAATATCTAAGATACAAATGTGTAAAAATAAATATACAAGAAAAACAACCATTAGTGTAATAGATTCTACACATGATATTGCATACATAGTGATGCTACATTGGTGAGGTTGTTAGAAGATGCAGACAAAAAGATATAAACAGCTGGCTTGTCCGAATAGGGACAGTTTAGTCAATCTGGAGTCTCTCTTTCTCGACTTCTCGGTAAGGAAGATGCTAATTAATTGATCAGTTCGAGTGCAAGTGAGTAATCTTCAATTCAGCACACTACAAAAGATAGGCAATCATACGGCTCGAAATGAAGGGTAACTTGGTAAGGAAGTACTCGACCTTGGTAGGGGTTAGTCGGAACAAAAGGATTTGTTGTACCAATTCCTCTAGTCCTCGAGCTCAATTGCTGGTCAGAAGTTTGGTAACCCGATTCCCATCAATAGTAGTAGTAATATCTTTGGAAAACAATTGTGGGTAAAGGAAGTCTAGAGAGAGAAAGCAACCACAAGTTAATTTTTGTAGAGAGAGAAAGAGGCGATTTAAACTTGAAGGAGGTGTTTTGAATGGTGGTTGATTTTTTAGAATGGCTCCACAATGCCCAATTTATATTACTGAGTAAGGATTGAGCTTTGGAAGTTTAAGAATCGCATTAAATTAGTGTTTTGTATTGATGAGCCTTGACTCACGAAATCATTTTTTTCTGTTGTTTAATCCATGTTTGTCTATGTAATCAGCTCAATTTGGACACAAAATCAAGTGGATTCAAAACTAGGTCATGCCTAATATATAATTCTATCAAGAAATCGGGTGGAATCGTATAGAAAACGTATATAAAATGGCCTAAAACATAGGACTCCATGCTGGAGAAATTAAGGAAGTGAATGCAGGAAGATGATGGAGACAAAATGCTAGGTACGTACCCAAGATGGCACATGCATTGCACATGCCTAAGTTAAATGGCACATGCATTACACGTACCTAGGTTAAAAATAAAAGTAGGTGCTTTACACTTGTTCCTCTTGTGAGCTTTGGTCTATGTTGGCCTTTGGCCTTTTCTCCAACCATATGAACCAGTTGCAACCAAGTTTAACCCTTTCACTTGTTCCTTTTTTTTTTGAATTATTAACTTTTCTTTTAAAATAAATAAATAAAAATACACTAAACTAAGTTTCAACTACTCCTAAAGTTTATATGAATTAATTTTTATTTAAGCCTAAAATTAAATGATATTTTCAAAGCAATTTAAAAACCCTAAAAATGACCTAGGACTTCTATCCCTAAGAGTTTTATTATGAATTCTTCCATATTTTCTAAAATTTTTATTTTTTCTGCTTCTTTTGAATCTTTTATTTTTTTAGTTTTTTCTAAATTATATATATATATATATTGGTTTTTTCTAAATGTAGATATAATATGTATAGTCCTAAAAGAAAAAAAAATTCTTTTATTATAAAGGAGGCAAAAATACAATATCTACACTCTTAAAGATCTTACCTCATAATTCAAGGTTTCAATTGAGGAGGATAAGATGCAATGGGCATGATGTGATTGGAGTAATGCATTAGCAAACTATTCTTAGGCATCTTGTTTCATGTCATTGATGACTTCCTACAACTTGCTGCTTTGATATATGTAGGTATGTGAAAATGTCATTGTACCTTCTATATTGCTTGAAAAATGGTGAATTGAAGATGGTGATGGTAGATTAAAACCTTGATCATGACATACTCTCACCTATAGCAAAGCTAGGTAAGGTTATGGTTCTTATTATTGCTTTTCATATAATTAGCTAACACATCATATAGTATCAATGATACATGCCTTCATGGCCATTTGGATGAAAACATTTACATCTTACCTCATTAGGGACACATAAAGGCTAGTCTAAATCAAGTTTATAAATTGCAAGTCACTTCGTGGGCTTAAGCAACCTCAAAACAGTGTAGCAATGAAATTTCACAATTTTTCATTGGTAAGGATTTATGCAATCTAAAAGTGATTCTTCTTCGTTCACTTATCGAAATGATGAAGGGCTTTTAGCTGCATTGCCCTATGTAAATGATATGCTTTCTACATATATCAATAAGGCTTCTATTACTACTTTGAAATTTGATTTCCATAGAGCATTTACAATTGAAGACCTTAGCTTACCAAAGTTCTTTCTTAGGTTTGAGATTTTTCACACTAGTGAAGGTAAATTGGTTAGTTAACATAAGTTCACTATGGATATCTTAACTAATGTTGGTTTATTAGGCTATAAGCCTATTTTTAACTTTGTTTCCTTATGGTCTAAAATTAATAGAGTTTCTAGTTCAATACTTGAGGATATACTTGTTTATAAGCTTATTATTGGGCAATATTTATATTTTAACTTTTGAGACTCGACATTTGCTTTACGATGCATCATTTGAGTTAATTTCTTTCATAGCCTAGTTCTTCTCATCTCCAAGTAGCTTTACATGTTGTGAATATTTGAAAGGCATAATGTTTCTTAGTCTATTCTATCCATCTTAGAATCCAATCACTTTACTTGGGTATGCTAATGCCGATAGGGGCTCTTCATCTATTGATTGCAAGACACTACAAAATACTATTAGTACTTCTACTATGGAAGCAAAATATAGAAGTATGGCGACTACTATTAAGGAACTTTTTTGGTGACTTACATTTTGAGAGATCTTTAAGTAGCCATTTCTTTTCCTATTCATTTTTGTTGTGATAATAAGTCGACTTAGCTCATTGCTACAAATCCTTATTTGCACGAGAGAACAAAACTTATTAATATGGATGTTCATTTCACTTGTGATTGTATCGCTCATGATGTTTTGACAACAATCCATGTTCCATCTTCCTTTCAACTTGCAAATCTTCTTACTAAGTCTCCAACTGCTACTCATCTACTTTTTTTTTTTTTCTTTCCAGGTTGAGCCTTAGGCCAACTCCAACTTGTAAGGTGATGTAATGAGTTAACTTATTATTTGTATTTTTCTTTTTCACACATGTACAAATTGTTAGTTAAGTTTGTTAATCAAGTAGTTAGTCTAGGCAGTAGGTATATATATTGCAGATGACATATAAACTCTTTGAGTAGTTTTCATTTTAAAAAATTCAATAGAGGCAAATATCTTAGTGATTTAGCAATGTACATGGGTTTGTTTTATGGATGGAAAATTCCAAATGAAAACTAAGAAGCTACAAGATGTCAAACTTGAAGAATTTTCTACCGTAGGAAGGATAAAGGGTGGACGGTAGGAGGGAACCTTAATGAAGTCGTATCATTGGAAAGCTCATCAAAAAAGTAGAGAAGTAATGTACCTAGTATGCATATACCCTTATATCATTGAAGAAATGACTAACAACTATTTGTCTTGGTGTCAAGGAGAATAACATGGAGACATCATATGAAATACATTAGAAGGAAATTCGACCTTGCCATGTCATGGCCCAAGGTGAATAAATCCAGAGATGTCAAGCCCTCTCTCAAAGGTTTTGTTAGGACTCCATAGAATAATCATCTCTAGGCTTTGCCTTTTTTGTGAGGTGCTGAGCCCAATGTATGGATTAGTTATCAAATGTCATTTGGAGGGTCCGGCGGTTTGGAGGCAAGCATCAACCAGCCAACAAATGTCACCAACCCTTCTAATGCAAATTGTAGGAGCCCCTTTACTAGCCCATGAGATTCCATTATAGTGGATCAGTCAACTCCCTCCCAAATTCCTTAAGTTTCACTTCTTCACCGATGCTGGCAGGATTTGATATTAATACATATAAGCTCCTAGCCAATGTTGGGTGTAATTTCGATAAAGATCTAATGTGTAAGTAATTGCATCAATGCATTCAAGGTAAACGATATTTGGCCTAAGAGATAGATTTTATGATCCAATCCACATATAACGACTTTATTTTCAGCAATATATGATATGCTTTAAAAAGAAAAAACTAAAATATCAATGAAAATTAACCTGGTTATTTTAGTTATTATTAGTTTAATTACAACGTTTTGTTCCAATTAATAATTATTTGAGATAAACAAATATCAAAAGTTTCCAAGTCATTTATCCCCAATCAATCCGATCAGTTGCATGGATTATGGGACTCCAGTGTAACCCTAATTTTCTGCTCATAAAGAGATTAAATCTAATTGATTGTGGGAAATATTAGAATAGAGGGGAGCACACAAACAATTCGTAACTTCTGTTTTGCAAATTTACTTCTCTCTCTGTACAACATGGTAACCACCGATTCTGGTTGTGATTGTTTCTTCAATACCCGAATGGAGTGTCTTCACTGTTTCTTCAAACGTTAAAAGTCATCACCAATCGGAGAGCGAAAATCAAGAAAAAGATAGCATGTTATAGCATTTGGAAAGCGACAGGACAGGACCAAGGGTTTGCATTAAAAATTCAGATTCTAAACATCACTAGATTTTATCCATTTAGCTTAAGCGCCACACAATCGAAGAGGAGGAATCTAAACAATAGATGGCAGTGTATAAATAAAAACAACTCTCTCCGGTCCCCATCACCAAACCAAAATGTAAAACAGATAACATCGAATCTTTCTGGACAGAGTTAGGTGCTCCAACATGTTACAATTTGTGCTAATAGGCTATAAGACAACGACTTATACGTACGTCGACTTATGAGATTATTACAACTTGTGACAATATTTTCTGTACCACCTTTAGAATCCTCAAACTTAAATAATGTCTTTGCTTTAAATTAATACACTTCAGTTGGTCCGATCAGCTTATAAGTTATACGCAACTCGATAAGTCTTCTTTTAGATGAGTTAAAGACCGGCTATACGTGAAAAATGATAAGAAATTTTCGTTTTTTTCCTTTTGTTTAGCCAACCATTACAATGATATAAGTTTGAAGATGGAGAAATTGAATCTGCATAATCAGACGAATACTTGTCCCATTACATCGCAATAACTTTGACGATGAGAAATTCTCGTTAACATCTAACTTTAGATGAATACTTATAATATTTTTTTAAGTCCTCCCATAAGCAATATAATATGCATAGTCCTCCTACCCAAAGGAAATGCAAACTTTAGAGCCACGATGATTGAAATTGCAAAGTGAAATAGTGAATTTTTAAAATTATATGTACATTTGATTACATATATATATGTATATATATATTGGTATTATACTTGCTCTTTTGTCAAAGATAATGAGCCTTGCCAGTCTATTCTAAAAACTTCAAAAGAAAGAAATCACAATTTTAACATTAGCCGAACTGTGATAATTTTTTTTTCATTTCATTCAGGTTAAACGTATGTTTCTTAATTTCATGTCATCATTATAGATTTTATAAAGTTTCCAGGATAAACGAATGCTTCGTATATGTTTTTTTCTGATGAAAGGAACATTTGTGTACATTTATGATTTTAAAAGCTCACTGGGATAATCAGAGCGATGTATCATTTATAATATATGGTTTTATTTACTGTAGGATATGGCTGTGAATAGATCATTTCCTTTGAGTGACATGTGAAGCTATTATATATTATTCAAGCAAATATTAAGTCATCGCTTTTTGTTTATGGATAATGTCAAAATTGTTATCTAAAATCTTCAATTTCATATGTAAAATTTGAAATTATCAAATGCTATAATCAATTAAGCTCTATGATAGAAAGTGTTACTTTTCTCATGTCTTTGTTAATTTTTTTTTTTTCCTCCAGCCATCAAATATTTGTCAGGTTATCTTCCTGAAAAATGATGTATCATGCGTAAGTACAGAATTGGATTACCATGATTTTTAGTGACCTCAAATGTAAAATTTAAAAGTTTTATTGATTATAACACTACTTAAAGATGGCAACCATCATATATACATATATATAATCCAAAATCCACGAGTTAAGTGCATCTAACTCGGCATATATAATGCAGAAAACTAAGTCGAGGATTGACCGAAATTACTTCGTTATAGACCAATATTACAGGTTGTGATCTTTTAGAACTGACTTCTGTGAATGCGTAGTGATGATATTGTCGCTGTGTAATTTAGCCGTTTAGGGGATCTAACAAAACTCTTCCATTTGTCAGAGGACAACCGTATCGGAAAGTTTCCAGCACTATTTCTTGCCGAAAATATTGAAGATAAATACAGTAAACTTTTGATTCTGTGAATTTTGTCTAGATCGTTCGAAAATTAAAATGCAAGTAAATGATTTTTTTTTAAAAAAAAAAAGAAAAAGAATAACAAGAAGAAGAAATGCCAATACCATTTTCCTTTACCAAACTAACTTAATCAATTAAGGGCAAAATTGTGATACGACCCTCATATTCCCTGTCACATTTGCTAAAATTTTATTAAAAGAAAAGGAAATCTCATATTTACACCATAAACTAATTCATTAAATTAAATCATAAAACATCGTTTGATTTCCAAAATTGCCCCTACTCCGCAATTGCACTCAAATTAGCCACAAACTTCTTCATCCTGCCCCTCCGAACAAAAGCAGCAACACCACCACCACCACCATCACCTCCACCTCCATCACCACCAACCTTGACAACCTTCTCACCGGAAACCACCACCGGACACACCGGTCTATCGTGAAAGCCAAACTTCCCACCACCAGCACTCTTCATCAACGCCATATTAGCCTTAACAGCCAATGCAGCCATTTCCTGAGCCTGCATCTTACGCTTCAACCTATTCAATGGCAAAGCGAAATAAAGCTGACCCAATTGCAATTCCTCATCGCAATCAACAGCCTCAACGACATTGTCGTACTCCATCTCATCGGAATTACATATGAAACATGTGGGATCCTTTTGTAACACATGGGAAACCTTAACAGGGTGAGGAAACTCCTGGAGTCCACCGTCTTGTAATATTAGTTTTGCTGTTGTCGTGCATTCGTCTACAGATTCTGTTGAAATGCAAATGCCCATCTGGGAATTGTTGTTAACTTTTGCTGTTGTATGAAAAAGATTGTAAATTGGATGTTGGGGGGTTTCGGTCAAAGATCTTTGAAGTTTGAATAGTAAAACAGGGTGTGATATGGCTAAATTTAGATGGTTCTTGAGTGACAAGCAATTGTAGTTGCATTGTTTATGTTGGGTGGAGAAATTATGGTTGCATGGTGATTTGGAATTGATTAGATTCGGAGTATGATACTGTTTTTATGTTTGTTTGGTCCGTAGGGAAAGAGGCATGACTGGCTGGAGATTGTACGTGTACAGAGAGGATTTAATATATATATATTCATATTTCGATAGTGGGCTCATATGTCTGAATTACGTGGACGAGACCGCATTAAAGAACATGCGTCTCATATGATGAATTTTGCGAATTTCGCAAGCGTAATCTTTTTTAGGTTTGATATTGTATTTTTTTGTCTCCTTTTTTTTTATTTCATATATTTATGTTTCAGTTTTCAAAATTTTGCATATTTTTATTTAATTCGATGTAAAAAGAAAAGTACATGGGACAAATGCATATAGAAAAATGGATATGTGTCAAAACTATCACTTTTGTGCATGTGTGTGTGTTTTTTTTTATATAATTTTATACTTAAAATTTGAAAGTGCTAAATATAATACCAAACCAATTTTTAATTAATAAATTTTCACACCTAAAATTTAAAGTTGATAAATATTATGCAAAATTGACCGTTTGTTTGGTAAAATTACTGCTTGAATCATCTTTTAAAAGATGATGTATCGAGTAATCATTAGTAAATAGTATAAGTATAGCTAAGGTAATAAATTTAACATACAAAAGTCAGACTAGATATATATCTAGTAACTTTAAATTTGAGAGATAAAATTGATAAAAAACTTAAAGTTCACCGAGTAATTTTGACAATAACAAAAAGAAAAAAAAAAACAAAAAAGAGAGAAACATTCAACATGGTAGGGTTGAAATAAATGAGAAGGGAAAAAGTTTCATGTCTTTCTTTTCTCGCACTATATATGTTTTACATGTTTAGTTTTTAACATCTAACTAACATCAAATAGATAGTAACACAAATACAATTATTTAGTTCATAAAAAAGCCAAAAAATATGTATAAGTGTAGGTTGCAGATATAAGGATCACGTATATACCATGTGTAAAGTCATGCTATACATAATTGAGAGAAACAACTTGAGTTACACGCAAGAGATGATCTAATGAATAATGGTAGCAAGGAGTAATAGATAATTTTAAATGCTCAAACATGAGTTGTAAAAGGTTGAGAAGCTTAATAGCATCAAATTTTATTATGAATATAATTTGGTATTTGATTATTCAAGATGAAAATCGAGTAAAGTAAGAGAGTTTGTGTCAAAATTCTCTCTTCTAGAAATGAGAGAGAGAGTAAGGTATTTATAAGAGATGACCATTGATTTCATTCATTGAATCGCGATGATGAGTAATATTAAAATTGATTCTTTCCCTTAATAGACTTCAAATGGGTTCTTTTCACAAGTGCAAGCCTAATCAGGCCTTATATAATGAATGAGCCAAATTGAGAAAAGTTGGTATTTGATAAGCCAAATCAATGAGTTCTATTCCAAACTTATTATACTAAAATTTCCTTAATCATCTCAAGTTAAATAGGCTTGATTCCCTAAGCCATATCACCTTAACCTAAAGAGCTTAACCCAACTATTTAACGAGTTTAAGATCTAATTTCGAATTTAGCCCATTACAATAAGTAAATAAAGTAATAAAAATAAAAATAAAGGTGAAAACATATATGTGTTTTGTATAATTAATCATATATAGAACAAAACTTTCAAAATTTAGAAGTGCTATTCTATTTCATACTAGAGGGATAAATGTGTCTAATTCACTTTATGTGTTCATAATCAAGAGAAAACCTAAGACTTAAATATTTTCCCTTAAAATAAAAGAAATAATTCCAATGTTATTAATTATACCTAATATTTTAAGTAAATCAAAACCTACAACTTCCTTGGGCCATAAGAGGAAAAAGCCGTTTATAGTTCTACATTCAATTTAGATCTCAATAGAAAATTATAGTCACATAATAAATCTCTTTGAAAAAAAAAATATAGTTTGGATTACTTATGGTAGCAATAATGTCATCCCAATTATTTTTTACATTTAATTTTTTTTTTCAGCTCTCATACTACAATTATCAGAGAAGAGAGAATCAAACTTGGTTTTATCCTATTAGATGATCACTATATATCCTAATTGACTTTTACATTCCATTACTAAAAAGATTTTCCCTTTTTTGATTGATTAAGCACATTCAAAATGCAAGCAAATAGTAGTGCCTTAACCTAAAAGTACTTAGGTAGCGCTTTGTCGTAAAGATTGAATTGGATAAAGAGAATTAGACATAATAAGTATAAAGAAGATTAAACAATACAAATTTATTATACCATATTTGGTTTGCAAAGTATTAAATACAAAATTTATATTGAAAAATTAATTATTTATATTATAAAAAAAATAATTTTTATAATATTTACTAAAAATAATATTTATTAATTTAATATTATAATATGAAGAGGTATTTTTAGGAATGCAAAATTTTTTTTTTATTTTTATCCAGTAAATTTCATTTTTGTATTGTGATTTAGATAGGATAACATTTTTCATTTTGTCTAGTTTATTAGGTTAATTTTTATCTAATCACCAAGCAAATTTACAAATCAAATATAGGACAAATTTTTTATTTAGTTTAGTACCGTAAAAATTACGCAATCAAATATTACCTTAATTATATTTTTCAACAAAGAAATATGAAACCAGTTAATACATCTAATTTTGGGGATAATATGTCTAGTTTAAACTAATTCAATTTGGATGGCATGAATAGCTCTTAGCTCTTAAGTTCCATTGAGATTGGAAAGTATGGATAATTTTTTTTATTGGTGGTCCATTAACATGAAATAATTTTAGTATGATGAGAGTCCAATAATTAAACAAAAAGATAGGGTGTATAAAGACTCATCCATAATGGATAAATCTATTTTATGAACACTAGGTTTAAACATCTTTTTCATAGAAAAAATTTTCCAACGAAAATGAAAAACCAATCCCTTGAGTTGATGTAAAAAAAAAAAGAAAAACCAAACTTAAAAAAGAAGCAACAAACATCTTGTGTTACTAATTAACAACAAAACGAGGGGCATGAAATGTGCAAGGACCTCTTGATGATGATATCATGAGTTTGATGAATGGTGACAATGAAGATCGAAGACAGATGGAGTTAGATGGAGTTGGTGATGATAGAGATGGTGGATAAAGAGAGACTTTACTAGGTTTATGTTATATTTGGTACCTAAATTTGGTCTATTTTTAGTTAAGTATTGAAAATTTGAGATTGCTTATTTTAGTACTCTAATGGATTTTCTAGGGTAAGTGATATTACTTGTATTTAGATGATAGAGATGATAGAAATGATAGCAATAATTCATTTTTGAAAAGGGATATTACGGTTTTAAAGTTATATTTTTGCTAACTAAATAGTTCATAAATTGGTAAAAAAGCAAACTAGACAAATGAAGTTTATATAAGTAGTGTTGCTGACCGTGAACATTACAATTGCGTAGTAAAATGAATAATGTTAAAGTTTAAGTAGTTAATTGAAAAATCAACTAAAGTTTATGTATTAAATACTATATTATCTTATTTATTTTGGAGGAGGGTGGTGGTGGTTGGACAACCAAAATGGGCAATTAATCAAGAGTTTTTAGATTCAGGGTTATGTATTAGGCTATTTTGAAAAAGAAAAGAGAGTTAAAAAACAGAGCATAATTTATTTTAATACCATGTGTTAAAACTATGAATAATTTCAAATGTTAATTTTACTTTGAATCTCTAACAACTCTATTAAGATTGAATTGTTTTTAAAACAATCTTGTCAAAAAAAAAAAAAACTTCCGTTTTAAAATAGTTTTTATTGTTAAAATTACTATAATCTAAAAGTATGAATACTAATTTTTTAATACGATGGACTAGATTTGATTTTTCCTCTCAAAATTGATATTAGTTGGGGAAAAGAAAGCAGTTTCCAATTAGTATTTTTATATATCAATACATAGTTGTGTTTAGGTTTTACATCAATTCAAAGTCTAATTTAATCCGCATTAATTGATGCAATATGAAATCAGTTAAGTAAAAAACTTAAATCAGTTATTGAATCCACCTTATAAAATAGTGACATGCTATATTTGGTATGGAACTGACTCGTTATTATGTGATCGTTCGCAATTTTTCAAGAAGTATTGTTATAATTTATATTTAAAAGTAATAAATTTATATGCCTATTGGCAAATAATAAAAATAATTTATATGCCAAATATGCTTTTAGAAATATGCAGGTAAAATGGTAGATAAAATTGAGATATCAAAATGAATGCCTTTTTAGTTAAACGAAATTAAGTGCATGACATGTTTATTTCAAGAAAAATATTTTTCGAAATAAATTTTCCTATTTTTCATTGTTTGTTTTGTTGGAAAAAGTATTTTAAGTAGAAAATGTTTTTCTTTGTAAAGAAAAACATTCTTCTATTAAAAGCAAAATTGTTTTTTTTTCGAAAAAAACTTATTCTTTTCAAAACGAAATATCGTTTTCCGATTTAATATTCACAAACTGTTTTAACTTTAAGAAATTGATTTTTTTTAATTCTTATTGTAACTTACTTATAAATTATATTTTAACATGAAAAGATTATACTAGATAAAAGAACTATAAACTTATTAAAAATATTATCAAAATCAACTAAACTGATTATTAAATAAAATATTGTCACTAAATAAATTTACTTGAATAATATATTAAAAGTTATTAAAAAAATTGAAGACAAAGAAGAAATAAGAAAACGAAAAATGCATGAAGTAAAAATAGTAAATACTTGTGGGCGTTGTCTCACCACCCCAGATTTAGGGGTATTATTTGGGAATGTTGAAGGATAAGTCTCTGGTTGCGGCCTAACTGACTGCAGTGTATGGTCTCAAATCCCATTCTCAAGTCGAAGCCATTGATCAATGGTTTTAACATGTGGGATCGAGCAACTGTAGCTGGATCCACTTCTAGCATAGTGTTGAATGTGTTTTGCTCGTTGCAGTAGGTAATATTACAGCAATGATAATTTTTATTTTTTATTTTTTGCTGCTTGATATTATTGCAGACAAGAGGAAAGAATACGGAACTGATATTCCGGAATAAGGCCCCATAGAGCATCCTTCCATTTCCGTTGGTGTTTTGAGGAGCCTAATAGTTACATTTCTTAAATTATAAATCTTTATGTTTATCTGGTGATTTAAGTTTAATGTCTTTCTCACTTATCTTTTGTCTGCGATTTATGTAAATTTTGAACAATGACCAAATTTCAAATAGCAACAAAGATGTATGTGGTAGCCACCGACCATCTTTTGGACTTAAGAGTACCTGGAACGTCCATTTCAATTTCTTTTTTCCATTTTCTCAATTTTCATTTTGCCATCTTGTAATTCTGCAACCTTTTACTTATTTTTTTGTATATGTAATTCGATTACATTTATTTAGAAATTATATTTTATTAAATTAATTATTATGTACAAAGCAAAAGCTGAAACAATCTTCTTAATTAGCATTAACACTTGATAATAAAAATAGATCACGTATTTATAGGAAAAACAAAAAAACATAGATTGCCAATTTTTAAAAGCGCTAAACAACATGTCATCTCGAGTTTTCATCCACTCATCAGATGAAGTGAGACTCTGAGGCCAAAATGGCACGGAAAAGGGTATAATCGTCATTTTCTATTCGCGGTTTCTTTCCTTTCTATGGGGAGGGTAAAAAACATTTCACTTTTTCCTCGATGCAATTTATCAACGTGTAAAACGATACATCAAATCTAAAAATGTAGCACATTTTAATACAAGAGGATTCAGCCAAAAGAGAGGGGGACAGGAACAAAAGCAAAAAGCAACCAAGCTGTGCATCTATCTAGTTAAAAATTAAAAATAAAAAAAAAGCGAAAAAAGAAATATTTACAGCTAAAGTAATAGTGTACAATTCGACTGGAAAAGAAAAATAACGTCAAATGTGCTTTCTCGGAAGGGATAAAAGAAAAAGTTAATCATGGTGCATCATATTTTGTTGCTCTTGATTTAGAGTAGATTTAGGTAAGAATTGGTTTCAGACTGTAAATTGATCTAGATAGGTATTGAATTAGTCCGATTCAAAAGTAAGCAGGCTGATCTATTGGCTTTAAAAAGTTCAAAAGGGTGAAATTGTTAGGTCCATCAGCTTGGTCTGGTAAAAGAATAAATAAATAAAGAAAAAGAAAAAGAGAAAAGAGAAGTCATTAAATCGAAAAAAATAATTTAATAATATCAAATAAGTTATTGTATATTAGAATTATTTTGTTTATAATGATGAAAGATATTTTTTTTAAAATAATATCATCAAATTAATGATAGATGATTAATTACAAGTCAGTTATATATTAAGGTTAAATAAAAAATTCAATTTCAGTTAATATAAATAATTTTTATAAAAATTATCAAATATGAAGGATTTGAATATGAAAAAAATAAAATAAAATTTGGGTGAAAAAAAGGTTGAAATCATATTAAGTTGGAAATTAATAAAAATATTAGAAATTATTAATTATTAGTAAACTTAAAAAAAGAGAAAAAAGAGATCACATTATTAAAGTATTAAAAAAATAAATTAATAAAAAATTAAATATAAAAAAAAAAGCTTAAGAGTTTCAAACCGGTTGTTGAATTGTCAAACCTAGTTAATCGGTCCAAAACTGTCAGTTTATAGGTTGATCACGGTTCACCATATTACCCACCTGTGAATCGGTGGTTCAAGACTGGTTCAACCCAATACCTATATCACAAGTCAGTTTAACCTAGTGCCTATGACTAATTTACCGAGGATTTAACATTCCTATTGACCCGCATATACACAGACACATATATATCCCAAATATGTCTGTATTCATGCATTGAGTATCAATAATTTCTTTAAATGCAAAATGCTTATGGGTGTTTTACAGTATGATTGGGAGAGTTAAAATTGGAGCAAAAGAATGGAAAAATTAAAATTTTGCTTTTCGTCAATTGGAAATAAAGAAATTTGGGAGAATTTAAGTCAATGATCCGACCAAAAGATCTTGACTCCAGAGAAATGTTACCATTTACTTTGCTCATGACTTCCATCTTTTTTAAAAGAGTATTATTTACAAAGACTATTTAGAAACCCGGGGTTTCAAATATTCATAGTCCAATTTTTATTTCGTTTCATCCACTTTCCTCTATTTGTAAACAATGTAAAAAAGTGTTTTCTTCCCTTTTATTTTTTTTCTATTTATTTCCTTCCATTTTCCTTCCTTCATATTATATTACTTCCCGTTGAAAATAGTGTTAGGAACACTTATTTAAAAATGAAATAAATTACTTTCCATGTTTTCAAACTTTTTTTTTTTTTTTAATAAGTGGTGGTATAGTAACTAATGCTCAAATCCAAGGGCGAGGAATGGGACAAAAATTATAGAAATCCATGTCGAAGCCATTGGCAACCATGGTCCCTCCACATGGAGTCCGACGAAGAGTGCTGCTGGGGACGAGGGAAAACTCGTGGGACCAGGAGAGATAAAGAGGTATTGGAAATTGGAAACCAACCAAACAGGCAATATCTGATTGCTTCCCACGCCGGGTATTTTGCTCCAAATTCATCCAACTACCTCAGGACCTGGATTATTTATCATGTTTATTGTCTGGGAATGGCATTGAATTGCATTTTGACTCGAATTCTAGTGGGATTTTAAAATATGATCCCAAAATTTGTCATTATATATGGTATGAGTGTCTAAGTTATTGCACAGAAATGTTGGCATTCAATTTAGTACTTACAAAGTTGGGGGTTAGGAAAGTCATTGGCTGCATCTCTTGGATTTGATAATTCTTCAATTATCTTCTCATAGATTTTGTTCGGTTTAATGAACTGTTTGGTTCAACTTGGTATGCATTTCTATTGTTAACGATGGATGGTTAATAGTGATATTCTATGATATCCCTTACATATAGTATGATGAAACTCTAATCGTTGACTTGTATTTTAGTGTAATGACGATGAGTATTCTCGCCATCAATGACCTTCTTAAAAGCAACTAGTATTAAGGACAAAACTATGGGACATATAATGCCAAAACGGTGCGATGTTTCAATCATTACAATTGGTATTAGCGTCATACACGTGGGAAGAGGGAGTTAAGCATCATGAAGGAGAAAGTGCTGAAGTATAGGCCATGCCTTGAGCATGTAAGGGAACAACTTTAAAGTTTTCCTAAATTTGTGCAATAAAACTAACAAGGAATATTAGTTTCATAAACGTGTGAAACTGTGATATCTTACGAAAGAGTGTGATGGAACTATAACTATAATGGCACCTTTTAATATAACAATTTGGAATTTATCATAACTAGATTAACCATACTTCGCATTGAGCACTTTTAAAATAAGTGACCTATTGAGAAGTAGCTGATACAAAATATAAACTTGTCAAACATGTCATGTCATGTCAAAGCGGATAATATTCCGGTGTACATAATTTTAGTTATTACATGGTCTTGTTCTATTTCAAAAGTGAGCAAGAATTAAGGAAAGTGATTTGAGATTTTCCAATAGGAAAAATGTTGTTATTTATTGTATAATATTTTCATTTGAAATAAAATCAATGTTGATATTTTTAAACTTTCTCAAGTTTAAAGAACATTTTCATGAATCCAATGGATTTAACTAGTTGAAACAATCATAGTTTATGACATTAGTTATGAGGTATATTAGACATATAATATATAATTGCATTTTACAATAGAGAAATTTATGACAATGTAAAACCCATAATAAAATAAAGGAAAAGAAGATAATAATAAAAGTAGCATAAGTATTGGAGTGGCAAGGAAAATAATAATGATATAATTAAAGGGTAAAATGGGAATTTCACTCTTAGGCTATAAAAGCCTTGCTTGTTGCCTAAGGCTTATTTTTTACACTAGTATTGTATGTACAACCTCTCCTCTAGAAAACCCTAAGGCATAGATACCATAGGTAAGGGAATTTTTGTATTTCAATCTTAATCAGTCAAGGAAAACTCTAGCTTAACTTAGCTTATATAGTAGTTTTTGTGATAGGCTATGATTGTGAAAAGGTAAAGGTTATGGAGTCGGATTCAAGGATATCCTAAACCAATAAGTGAAATTGCCTAGTGAAAAGAATGCAAATAGTGAATGGATGATGATTTTTAGAGTTGTTTGTATTGTTGATCTAGAGTGGGATCTAAAATCAAGGGAAAGTGCGATTGTCACAAGGATCTAATAACAAAGGTATGTTTTCCATCTTTTATTGGTGTTTGATGTTTTGGGAAAACACACTTGAGAGTTTTTCATAGTTTTAAGACTCTTAGACTCATAAGAAGGGTGGTTTAAGGTGTTTAGGGAAATAAGGAAAAGATTGAGGGTGATTGGAGATAGGTTAAATTGAAAGAAAGAGGATAGTTTGTGAAATAAGGGAGCATGGTCATAGTATGGCTATACCAATGGGCGTACTAAAGAGCACAGGTAGAAGCACATCATACTAGTGTGGAATGCAAGTTGTACTTCTTAGTACAGGTTAGTGAACAACCATGCTCATCTTAGGTAGGTCGTGTACTTCTTCTTCTTGATATTTTTGGCTTTTAAAAATCATAACCTTAAACCTTTGGTATAGTAATCTACGTTGCTTAATAGACTAAGCATAACATATAAAATAGCTAAGTTAGTCACCTTAGAAATTGAATGATCCTTTAAGCTTAGAGAACTAACATAGGTTACCGAATTTTATGGATTTTAAGATAGGTTATGACTTCTATTCTTTAATTCAAGTTTAGGACAATTTGAATGAACTCCTAGTCTTAGTATCTTTATATTTATTGAATGTAATTATGTAGGCTAATATAAATAACTAGACTAATAAAAATTCATAGCATTAAATAACATACTGGTTATTCTTGGCTGGAGTTAGGGTTTATAGAACCAATATCTTTAAGGTAGCACCTTGATGATTCTTGAATGATGTTGTTCTTAATAGAGTTGCTCTTAGGAATGATCCGAAGTAAGTATTATTAGTGATGTGCCTAAGGTGGTCCTTAACTACTAGGGCTTACCTCAATCTTGGAATTTGGTCTTTCTCATTAAGAAGTGGGAAGGGAAAGGGTTTTCTAGCTCAACTATAAGCCAAACTATGGTTGTGACTCACTAAGTTTCGGGAGACAAACTCATACCATACACTCAATATGTCTCACGATTAGTGGCAATGAGGGCACTTTCCACTAACTATTAGCTAATAAAGGAACTAGATAAGAGTAATAAAAAGAACCAAAGCACATAAGCTTAGCAAGAGAATATATTCAATAGTATTAAAAAACATAAGATGACTGTAGCTGCTACAACCTCTTATAAGGGTTTATATACCTACAAATTAGGGTTACTTACTATATAAGGAAAGACTAAAAGGGAACAATCCAAAATGAACAAAATACAAGGAATATTCAAGGGTATAAAAGGAATTATGGGAAAGGAAGCTTTGATAGCACACTCTTTCTCATTTTTGGTGAGATACGTAGCAGTCCTATATTGGATAAGTACCCAGCAGAAGAGACAAATCCATATGGATGGAGTTATTAGGTATCGATCTGTTCTAGTCTTTGCTCTTGTAAGGTCAATAACGGGTGACCTTGAACTTCAGTTCAAATCTTGGGACAAGAGTTAAGGAGTCCTTGAAACCTTGGATGATGTTACAATAGCTCAACACACAGTGAGCTCAAAATCCCTCGATGTACAAGAATTCGTCCTTGTCTATCCACCTTTTGAGTACTCCAACGGAAATGCTCTCGAAGCCCCATAGTTAACTACAGGTCAAAGGACCTAAGGTCAGTAGCCTTTATTTTGTGAATGGTAAAGTCTACAAAGAGGTTGGCACACTATGCAGATATATTGACATGGATGGCTTTGGCCTCAGATTCCCACCAATTGGTGTTTGAAGGTCATAGTACAATTGTCTTAGTACCAATTAGGTTAGATGGTATTCGGGGATCATAGTACTATTGTACCAATGTTTGTTTAGATGGGAGTTGTAGTACTTGTCACGACCCGAGGGGGCTAGTTGTGGCAGTCGCCATATACTGTACAAAGGATTGTAGATTAAATTCCCTTACAATCGACGACCTTTTTATACGATACACAAGACTACAACTACTACTAACTACCAAGAGTGTGCAAGCTTAAGCAATATCATTTCATGACAAATAATAAAATTATAAAAACATAATACATTATCGATTTGTATAAAAGTTTACAAGTACGAAAATTGAAACATGTCTTCAGTTCAACTAGTATAATATTTACATATTCATCTATAAACTATCAAAAGTACTCTCCGATCTCATCTAGCTCCCACACTGACCCTGTGTAGAAACTAACCTCGGGCATGAGAGGGCTCGACTTCACAAAAAGCTTGGCTTGTGAGAAAAGACTACAAGGGTATAAGCTAACTAGCTTAGTGAGATAATTTCCCTTAACCACACAGCAATTAAGGCATATAATAAATAGGTTCAACCAAATGAATGCATGGCAAATAGCATGCCAAACAAATGCATACAGGTAACCAGGTACTACATGCAACTCAGATTTAATACCCTTCGAAGTTAGGGTTAGAGATTTATCGGTACAGTTAGATCCAGGTATCATATTAGAACTTATTTCATAACGAAACTCCGCGTTTCGTATTTAAAATGTAATGGTACATCCATTATCGGCTTTCTTAAAATGAGTTCTACATATGATTATGAGTAAGTTCATGTAGCCCTCTTTCACTCTTAAACGAAGGCCTCTAGACTTGACCCATAGCCAGGCGGTTGGCGCCTCCAACGCCTAGTCATCCCGTAGGCCGCGGTAAGGTCATATCGCACGTGTACACCATATAAAATCAATAATAATCATTAATCAACCCACGTATGGCCTCTCGCTACCTCTGTGTAATATGACTACTCGGAATTAATTATGCAATGCATGATTTATGCATAATCCAAGTTAACTTTTCCAATCGAATATAATTTAGTTTTATTTATTCAGTGATCATTCCAAGTTATAAACAATCAATCGAGTGAATCTACTATGCAACAGACATTATAATATTGCAATTTAAGGTAAATTCACTATCAACAACAATTATCATGCATAAGCATAACCCAACCCATACACATTCATTTATAATTCATAATTTATATTCACTAACTGCAAGCTCATACAAGTATGTAATCATTAGGAAATACTTACTTGGCCATGGTTAGCTCAAGGGTCGTAGTAGTCTAGCGGCAACTCAGGGTTGATACCGAAATCACTTGAAAATAATGAAAATTTTGTAAGGTATGGAATTTAAAACTAACTAGTGCTAGAATTTGTAAGGTTTACTTTACTTGGTTACGTGAAATTGTTGATTCGAGTTTTTTATTGAATCACTTGTAACTCTTTCGTTTTAGCTCGAATCGTTATAAATTTATAATCCATTTTGATCGTTTTCGAGCGTATTTTCTCGTAACAAGGTCCGTTTTGGACGTTGTGACTCGTAATTTAAATTATGATATAAAAATATCACAAAATTTATTATTTAAGTTTAAAAATTATAAAATATTAATTTTCACTTTTTCTTAACATATTTATGATTTAATAATTATTTAAATCATATATTTGATATTTTTATTATTTGGGTATATTTTCTTATTTTTGAGATTTTTACTTTATTACGAGTATACACATATATATATATTTATATTTTTATAATTTATTTTATTGAAAAATATGCAATTACGTTATTATATATATATATATATATATGTGTGTGTGTACACCTTACATATGTAGTCAGTTAGTAAATATGTTATATATACTATTACATATTCGGTATACTACGTATATATATATTATATGTATTATATATGTCTATGTATTTATACATAATAATATACCCATATAATTTCCGAAGACCTATATATATATATAATTTACAAATACCCATTCTTATATTATATATATTCGGTATATATATATATATTATACATATATTATGCCGTATACTCCAAAGCATATACTCTATATTATAATATATATATATGTCTTATATACATACTTATAAAAATACCCCACTATATATATACTATACGACTATACATATATATATAATTATAAATGTATACATATACACACACACACACACACACACATATATATATATATAGTTACAGTATATACATATATATATTTGTACTATAGTTATGTAATGAAAAATACTAATTACTAATTCTATGTATTCTAAAAAAAATACATAATACGTACTATATACCTATGTACATACATGTATACATACCTAACCTTATATATACATATATAATTAAATTTAAGTATTTATGTACATAGATATATAATAGCAATGTCATATATAAAAATACCATAAAAATATCATACAAATACTATATATATATATGTATATACTACATATTATACATCTATACAAAAATAATAAATCACTTACCTATTTATCTTAATTTCTCTTCTTCTTTTCCTTCTTCTTTTCCTTCTTTCTTTCTCTTTTCTTTTCTCTCTCGGTTTTGATTTGTGTAGGACGTTCTTCCTTTTTTTTTTTCTCCAAATTTTTCTTTTACGACGGTTTTGTTTTCCCTTCTTTTTTTTTTTGTGAGTTAGCTTAAAATTTAAGCTAAGTAATTATCCAATTTTTTTTTTATTTTCCACTCAACACGTAGCATATTTTTCTTCACTTGGGTGGCTAAATTTGCTTCCCATTTCCAGAACGTGAAGTGGGGAAAAAGGAAGAAAGGAAAGAAAAGAGATAAATTAAAAATGAAAGAGAAGGAAAATAAAAATTAATAATAAATATATGTAATTTTTTGTAACATATAAATTATAACAAATCTCCTTGTAAATTAATTTTAAAATTTTTGTGAAATTTTATCAACTTAATTGGTATCCGGTACAACTATAATTTTTACAAGTTATTATAGCGATTTCGTTATAATTTCATGTGAATAGGGTATTTAGTTGGAAATTGCAATCGACTATACTTTTATCACTATTGAGTAATATTTAACTATTTTATAGGTTTACATTTATAATTTTAGGGTTTCGAACAAATTCGAGTTCAATTTTAGTTAATGGTATTTAAAGCAGTTTTAGGGTTTTAGTATATGATTTAGGGTTTCGATCAATTTTTAAAGTTTTATTATCGATATTATATTTAATTTATTAAATTTCATGATATTTTATTGTTACTAGCCTTACCGACTTGTTGTACAGTTTAGGACACTCGGACTTGAGTTAAGTTTCAATTGCTAATTTTCCTAGGGTTTATAGTACTAGTATCTTGACCTCAAAGCCATATGGGGAGTCATGAGATATTGCAAATTAGGGTTATTCATGTATAATCCTAACTATGCCATTTGTAAGCTAATTAATAGATAATAATATGTTGTTAAAATTTTTAGGTTGCATTACTGCATGTGCATGCTAAGTAAAAGATAGTTAATAACATTTACTATCTTGTCCTTGTTGAAATCATAGGAATCACATTATTCATCTACATCATGAATGAGCTAAGGTTGCATTGCAAGACCTTTTTGTGACCTTTGTCTAACGATCCCTTCCCATTAGAATTAGATTAACTGGAAAAAAAAAAATCATTGTATATATTAATTTTTACTTGTTATAAAGAACATAACTATATCTAATAGAAAATCATAATAAAATGGAAAAAACTACTTGTAAATTTCAAAAGATTGGTGTGATGATTATTATAATTGAACTAGCTAAAAGAAAATAAATGGTTGAGAAAAGAAAAAGAAGAGCATAGTAGAACGTAGATAAATATAGCACAACACTTAGCAAATTGCATAATACAAAACTAACTAGAGAGCAGTATAGAGTGAAGTTTTTTTAATACATGTAGTCTACATATGCGTTTGCCATCTATATTGCTCTTTAATAAATGTTGTCCAACATTTATTCTTAAACATTTAAATTCAAGTGCATAATGTATTTCTAAGATTGTAATATAGTCCAATAATACCTTATGATAATTCAAATTCATTAAAACTTCTCTCCTTCTTTTCTCAAAGTGAAAGGTATTGTTTTTAGCCTTTTTCTAATAAACGTATTAGCAAACTTCAGTGATGATTTGACATAGCTCACAATTTGCATTAGTTGTTCTATATATATTTATTTTAATTCCAATGACTTATTGAGTCCTTGGTGGATCCAGAACCACCAAATGTCTAAGTATGGATAGAGTCATGAGGTAAACATGTGAAAGTTTCGAAAATAAAAAGAAAGAAATATCAAAATCAAAAGCCACTTGGCATTAAGTGCTTCTCTTAGACAAGCAACAAAACTTTAAAAATTTGAAAATTCAAATGCAATTGAAACCAATGAAATTATAGTTACAAGATCTAATTCATTCCCTTAATGTTTAAATTCTTACCTATGAAATTAGCTTAAACTAAGGAAGCTCAATAGTCAACGTCCTTCTTTCCCTTAATGGGCAAGGGGGATTTTTTGGTAATGAAGACAAATTAAGCAACAAATGCTTTGATAAATGATGAAATCAATGCACTTAAGGTTATTGTAATGAATTTTATTGATCATGCATCAAAGCATCATGGTTTTAGGGTTTTGTTCATCTGGTAGGTTGCATCTATTGCTACTATATGAGTAATTTCTTTCACCAATTGCCTCAAAAGTTACGTGATTTGAAAGATAATTAGAAATTAAATGTGAAAATATGAAGGTTTAAGGTTTTAAATTATTGGAGAAGGGCTTTTCCATGATGGACAAAAATTAAACATATATACTTAGTTTAAGTCCTTAATTATCAAAGAGGTCCAAAATTTTTCCAATCATATTTATTGGTGGTCTTACTAGAACCCTACTAGAGCAAAGCTTGATTTCACTTGATAGGATGTTCCAAAATTTTAAGTTTCGATACTTTTATTCTCTTTTGTTTTTTCTTTGTTTTGTTTGTTGCGGAGTTTCACACTTAAAGTGAAACAAACATTATCTTCAAAATTTAGGTGTGGTAAATAAATTGAACTCATTTTTGCTATAGATATCTATTGATTCAAACAAATTGGAGAATAAATATGCTGACTTCACTTCTAGTCCCTTATATATTATTTAGTCTTCTAATAGTCATATTCAACTTCTTGAGGTGATTAATATTTTTACAATCGAGTTTTTGTTTAATTGTTGGGTTTTCTCTCCTCTATTTTGTTTAACTAACTAAATTTTGTAGATGAGATGTAGGTAAATGGGTTGCTTTTATTATTGTTGTATTAAGGCTTTTCTTCCCATAACATTTTCTAGGTATTGATTGCTTTACAAGTTTAATTATGCTATTTTATTAAAAGCTATTTTTGGAAAAAAAATTTATACTTATAATAAAAAAGGAGAATAGCAATAGATTTTTTTGAGAATTTGTTAAAAAATCAAATGAATAATTTTTTTATCTTTTTATATGCTTACTTTTTCATAAGTGTGTAATCAAGATTGGAAAATATGAAAAATTTCTTCTTTAGATTCTTTACTTAACAAATGCTAAAAAACAAACATTAATAAGACTCTAATTATCTAAAGGTATTGACTTTTATCATAATAAATTCTATAAGGTTAGGGTCATTAGTAATTGTTAGAAGATGTAACAATTGGAGGCAAAGTGGCATCTAATGGCGAGTAGTTAAGGCTGACCATTGTTTGATTATGTCTAGTTTCCCCATTAAACCAAAGCAAACCATGTTATGAGAGTCGATTTATTCATGACTCTAAATTAAAACATAGTTTAATTCAATGATTTTGATTAAATAATCAAACTTTGGGTTAGTTCAATTCAACTCATAAATACTCATGAATTGAATCATAGTTTATTATCTTTGAAAATTAGTATGCATAAGATGTGATCTTATACCATAAGTACTGTATTCTACAAATTGGCACCATATGATAAGTTGATGCAGTCAATATTTAGGTAACTGAAGAATTTAAAATGCATTTTGACAAGTAATTTTATTCATAAAGTTAGAATATAGTAAAAAAAGTTGTGATGACTTATATACATAATCTAAAAAGCAGTTTTCATAAAATTAAAAGAGAAAAGAGAGATACATTTTAACAAGTTATGAACTAAATATTTTTAAGATATTATGTTCTAATGAAAATGATTTTTTAGTGATAAGTGGATTTTAGTTTATTTTTTTTTCAACAGTCCCTTTTCTATTTTATTTTGGTTTCATTAACTTCTCCAATGCAACCATAGATATTTGGTATGGTTCTAATTAGGAATTTTCCAATTACATTAAAATAAACCCTAATTTGGTTAGTTTTCTTGACAACCCATAATAGTAATAATTAATCATGATTGAAAACATACATGAGAAATGAGAAGAATAATTCCATTTCTCAAAAGAGAAATATTTTCCTAATAATCTGCTTAAATTTCCATTGTTTGTTAACCACCATCATTAGAGGTCAATCACATTATTATCTTACATTATCACTTGCCATTAATATCTTAAGATTATCATTATATTATTTTCTAATCATAGCATTCTAATCAAATATTGAAAATATTATAAACAAAAAATGATTTCCATTAGTCATTCACCAATATATATACCTGCATACTTAGTTATGTGCATACTCTAAGTAAAGTGCCAAATCTGTGCAATTAGGCCTCAAGGTAGAAGTGATTCTCTTCATGTTTATACTAAGAATCTCATAAATACTTAAATGTTCAATTTTTTACATTAACAAGAAAATAACATGGGTAAAAACAATTAAGAAACTACAATAGGTTCTAAAAATGAGTTGTGACACTTCTTCTACCTTCATTAATTAACTTAGCATGTAATGTTCTTCCCATTGAATTGTCTAAAGTCGTTAAAGATCCCCGGATCAATACTTCTCCTTCTAGTGGCTATACTGTAGCAACCTTAGGAAGGGTCTAGTAGTATTACCTAAAATTTTCATATCACATATGCACCTATGATTAGAAAATCACCTTGCAAGTCAGAGATTGCAAGATTCTGAATAGTTATTTACTAGAGTCTTCAATTTTAGTTCATTGAATCATTGTATAATATAAATAATTATGGATATCCATTTTCCTACAGTTCCTCAGAACTGCAGAGAATCAGTATCCCCTACCAGAATAGTGAAATAAGATAGATAATTCTAGAAAATTCTAAACTTACTAAATATACTAAACTTAATTGAGACCTTAGTCGTTTTTCGAAGCATTCTGAATTAACTACACAAGCTTTTCATCATAGTGATTCAATGGTAGCACTCTACACTCGATTCCTATCCCATTCCCAACTATCGATCAACTTGTAAGGAAAAGAACTGTTAGGGTATACGCTTACGTTTAGTGAGATAATTACCCTCATCAATACCGCATGACAAAAATTTATTAGATGCATAATCATATGAATGCATGAACAATCAGTATGTCAAACAATGCATGCAGTGGCCTAAGAACTGCATACGACTCAGAATTACGTCCCCTGAAGTCGAGGTTTAGAGATAATTAACCAACCCAAACCAAAATTCGGGTTCTAGACCTTAGGTTTTATTTCATTTGTACTATTGTGCTTAGCCAAAACAAAACTATATATATATATATATATATACGTGTGTGTATGTGTATACTTTCTTTACAGAATAGCAAATCATATTTTTAAAATCTCAAGTCTAGCGGTGTGGTGGCCCCCGTAATCCACAAACACACGCTCTAAGCAGAAGCCACAAGACTTAGCCCCTCGCCAACGGTTGGCGTCTCCCAACGCCTAGTAAGCCCATCAGCTAAGGATAGAGACTCAATATATATGATGACATAATTAGTACTCAATCCTGCAAGAAACTTGTATTCCTATGAGTCCCTTCTCATCTTCTGCGTGAAGTGGCAGTCGGTGTTATCCGTATGCAATATGAGGAATGCATGATTCAATTTGATTTCTTAATCGTATAAGTGATTAACTCAATTTTCAAGGTGATTAAACAATTTCATTCCATACAATTCACATATATATATTAGTACAAACAATTCCCATTATCATATATATAATTAACAAGTTATCTCATTCATCCATAAATCCATACACATGCATTGTCCATATCCCACAAGCATCCAAATTTATATATATATAAGTTTAGGTGCATCTATCCTACAAGCACAATCAAGTAAAGAGTCATCGGGAATTTACTCACCCTACCACATGGGTCCATCAAAGTAATCCAGAGGCAAGTCGTCTCCATACACGGTATCTCCTTATCATTGAAATAATATTTATAAGGGATTGAAATAAACTTAGGAAACCAAGTTAACTTTTCTTAAATTATACTCTTGACTAGTTTTTGTAATTTTTCTTGGTTTTTACCTAAAGTTCAATCGTGTATAACTTTTTCGTTTTAAATCCGATTTTTATGATCTTATAGTCAATCTTCATTGTTTTCGAGTATAATTTAACATGGTGAGGTTAGATTTTCAAATTGAGACATACAATTCTGTCCAAGGGTCAGAACATTAGCGTTCCTCATGTGTTGGAGTGCTTTTGGGCCTTGTATGGTAAATGGGCTTTTTGATAACTTGAGAAAACCTTTGGGCTCGGTCTTAAGATTTTATCCTAAGCTTAAAATACTCCTTGAGATTAGATTTACAACTTTGATTTATATTCCTAAGGCTAACAACCACTTCATAGGCCTTTTAGTGGGCTTAAGTTGTCAAATTGGCTTGTTTTTGGTTCAAACTAAAGTTAGCGACTTTAGTGGGCTTATGGGGCCTTAGGTAGATTTATTATGGGCTTTAAAACAACCACTCTTGATACTTTAAGGTGCTGGTTAGAATTTCATTGAAGGCCTAACTTAGACTTCTAGGCTTTTTTTGTGAGTTTTAAGTTTGATTTTGAGTTTTAGGCTTTGTATGCTTACCATACTTGCATTGGTTGATCTTTTCACTTTGTTCATTCACTTTTATCATATTTTTAAGCTTCTTTTTCCTACGTTCCAGATCTATTCGTGATGATTCTAAGGGGTTTTTGCTTGGTTTTTCAACTTGTTTCGTCATTTCCTTAAGTTTAGGTGTTAGGTCATGCACTTAAACTACTTGTATCCAAATCATCACTTAACTTTTCTCCCATAATATGATTCTTTAACTCATGCTCCACACAAAGAAATAGAAGATCTTATACTTAATACAACCTTTATATCATAGCTCATGCCATACAAAGTTGGTTTCTTCATAAAACTTCATGTGATGGATTTTTCCTTAACTTAAGTCTGGACTTGAGTATGTTTAACTTAATAGAAACAAAATCAACATCCAAATGACTATGGAACCCTTACGTCCAGTACATTTAAGTTTTTGTTTCAAGACTTTCCTAACTTAAAATCTTCTATTCAAAGTGTTAAGTAAGCGTCTTTGCAAAACACCAACTTTACATGCTCATGTTTCAACTTCATATAAGGGTTTCATGAGTTTGTTTCTTAAAACGGTTTTTGGTGTTATAACAACTTAAACCATACTTATATCTTCAAAAAATTAAAGTCTCCTAACATAAATATTAACCCACATATCCAAAGAAACACTTACTCATCCTTAAAGTAAAGTATAGTGGTTGTGCACTAAGGTTCCACTTAAGCTCTTAACTTTGCTTCCTCCTTTTTACCACCTTTTAGAAACCTGAGTTGTTTGATCTTTTGGAATGGGGTTTATGGAAGGTTCTAATGGTTCTAAAAGATCTTAGATGGTGAAAGAAAATGACACAAGAATAAGAGGAGAAATTGCCATGAGTATGGAAGCAAAAATGGTGGCGGCAATGTTAAGAATTTGTGGAGTTAGATTTCTTCTTTTGATTTGTGTTTAAAGTGAGATAAAAGGAAGTGAAAATGGGAGTGAAACAGGGAGAGAGTGGCAAATTTTGAATGAGGAAGGAAGTGTATGCAAGAAGCTTTAATTGATTGTCTTATAGCTTACACAAAAGTCAACAATTGCAACTATTGATGATGTAAGCATTAAAGGGTGAATAGTGATGTATAAGAGAAAGTGATTGATGGTTGTAAGACAAGTACATGACCCCCATTTCTTCCTTATTTAAAACTGCCATTTAAAGTCTTTTTGGGCCATAGAGTGGTCTTGTCTCATTTAATGAAGTTAAGCATATGAAATCTTGTGAAAAATTGTCCATATGTAGTATAAGTGAAGGGGTGATAAGGAAAATGACTTATCACTAGATTTTGATAAGTTATCAATTGATAAATGATTCTAACTCTCAATTGATAAGTTATCTAAAGTGATTGGTTGATCTACTTATTGAATTGTAAAGCTTAGGAATGAAGATAAGGGCATAGTCTTATGGAAAATTGTTTTTAGGTTTTCATCTCGCATTGTTTTGTAATTTATGATTTGATTTTTATAAATTTGTGAAAATTTCTAAAGTTTAATGAAATTATTCAAATTAAATTACCGATTAATTACTTAGGGTTAAAATTCCTTAATGGTTTTAAGGTTTAGGGTTTTAAATGACTTTAGAGCTTGCAATTCTTCAAGTTCGGGTTTTATCGACAATTAGCTTTTGAATTGGAAAAATTTAATTCGTTTTTAAATATAAATTTAAGTTTTTGGTTTAGTTGATCTTTGGGAACGTTCGGAAAGTACTCTTAATCAAGTCTTAGGCCCACTAAAAGTAAGGTTTACATACACCAAGCCTATTTATAAACACCTTGAAGACCGGTTGGGTTGGTGTTTTGAAATGTCTTTGCATTGGTTATTACATCCTACAACAAAATGTTCGCACAATCGGTGGATTTAGGAATTCCTTTACACAACCTCATGGGATATCAAACATTGTTGGCATTATACTTCTCATCATCTACCCCATGTAGGTATTAGTTGTATGCTTCTTATAGATTTATGCTTTCATGTCTTTCCCTTTTATATTGTTTTACTTATTAGTTAGTCAAATTATCCTATATTTTAAGAAGAATCTTTTAAAATTACAATTTTTAATTGACAGTGGAATGTCAACTTTTTTCCTCTATGTTTTTTGGTTATTGGAATTTTTTTAGGTTTCAGTGTATCTTTCTTCTTTATATATAGATAACTTATTATTGCTCCTTATTAAACTTACTTTTGGTACAATGTTCTTATTTAAGGAAGGAAATAAGAGGAAAGGAATTGAGGATAATTGATTCATTATAATAAAAAGTATAGGAAGTAAAAGGGGATGTATATAGTCACGTCCTAAATAGGTAGAGTCACAATAATCCTACCGTGTAAATCATTTTAAGATAGAAGTAAATATCATAGTTGTAATCATAGACTTGGTCAACACAAGGTGTACTAGACTTAATCGCATTGAAACATCTAGTTCGATACCAGTTTGATATAAACCTATGGTGTAATCTTTCAAAAAAATTGTTACAATAGAGTTGTAGTGCTTTTCTAAAGAGAATATAACACATACACACATACACACACACACACACACACACACACACACACACACACATATTTACATTTGAAATAAAAGTTTACAAATCTACAGGTATTTCTGTTGATATCGGATTTTGGTAGGAATTGAAATTAGGTCTTTAAGCTCTCAAATAGTTTTTGCAAAATAGAAAAAGATTGGGCTATGAGGTAGCAGGGGCAACTCCGGCGTTACCACTTTGATACCTAAATTAGGTAAAGTTAAAAATGATGGGTAAAAATAAGGAAAAAATGTTCAAGAGTCTACAAGAAGCTACTTGTTGCCTTTGTCCCTCCTTTTATAGCTATAAGATCATTTTGAATGTTGTAACTATTCCCCCTAATTGTAGCATGTCAGCATTATTTAAGTTTAGGACCACTCCTTGATTATGAGGGATGTAGCTAACATCATGGTGGCTAATGAATAGTTATCTAAACAACAAAGCTAACTATTCATGTCTAATGTTATAGTTTGAATTCTTTAGAGCTAACTAAGTCAAGACCCGACCTAAAGCCAGTTGTTCTAGCCTTAAGAAAGTTGGTTTGACCTTCCCTAATTAAATTGGCCTCATAGTTTAGGTTACCAACCTTTCTCAACCTACCCCATATGATTGATGGGAACTTTAAGAGGTCGAGAGCAAAGTAAAGAGGAGGCATGATATGATAATAGGTTGGAAACAACCCTAAGCAATTAGCTTTGTACCTTTGGGAAAAACCCCATCAACATTTTCCCCTAAATCCTCTTAATAAGTCGATCAAGAGGAGTAATAATGCAATTTTGAAGATCATAAATACTAGTCATGCTCTCCTTTTCAATGGCGATCTTAAATTACTACTCTTACTAAGTCCGTAGGCCTTATATCCAATCTACTAAGGGGGTAAACTACTACCAAAATGTTTACCTTTTATTTTACCATGTTAGAGAAGCTTCAATTATTGAACGTGACATGTCGCATACCGTTATAGGGATTTGTGCGATCATGTCATAATTTATGTGTGTCCTTTAGGATTGGTAACTTCATTTAAACGATCTAATTCACCTAATGTGCATTTGATCAAATGAATCACATTAATTTATAATTACAGTAGCTACAAGTCCCTAGAAAACTACCACCAAATCTATTCCTTTATATCTTTTATCACTTTCTTTACACTATCTTTCCCCTTTCTTCTGCTTCTTGTATTACCATTCTAGTTTCCTTCAATTTCTACTCTCTTCGTCTTTTACTTCATACGTTTCCCTTTATCCTTCACTTACGGTAGTTGTTCAGATAAGGTTAACCATGTCTTCTACTCAATCTAACAACTCAACTTATAACCAAGAACAAAGCTAAGAGCTACCTATTACACATCAAGTGGGCAATTCTCATCCTTTAGAAGAATTTCTTTGCACAGTAGATCTTGATGTTGCCAATTACCCATTGGATTTAACTAGGTATATTAGGTTGGTTAGAATTTACGCTTTTTAGTCATGGAAAATTAGGAAGCTTCCATATGATGATTACCTTATAGACAACGAAGGTAAGTCCCTTGCGCTACCTTTGTATGTTAAGATTGAGTATGGCATGAGTCTAAATGTTGTTGTAAGCACAATGAGTGAACAAGAGTTTAATGCTATGCTACTTTGATTTATAGGTACCCCTCGAGACTAATAGTCTAAGAGACTTTAACAACATGAACAACTCATGGCATTAGGTGACCAAGAATTTTCCCCTTATGAAAAATACTTCGAAATTGGTTTGAAATTACCCTTTACTATATTTTATAGATCTTACTTTACATATCATTGTCTTTTCCCCTCTATGCTAACCCTAAATTCCTATAGATTGCTCATAGCGTTTGAGTGCATGCGTGAGGATCTAAAGGTTAGGACTATAGTTACTCTTTTTAGGTATTTGTTTACTCTATGAAAGAAAGAAGGTTGGTTTTATATCTACGCCTGACCTTATTAGGAACTTTTTGTTGTATTGGAATCTTCAATCCATGAATGGAAACAGAAGTGGATAGTGGTTATGTTGATTACTTTATTAGGTTTTGCAATTTCCTAGAGCCAAATGATCAAGTTGTCATATATTATATGCTTATTACCCAACCACTAAAAGGCTTATGATGCCATCATGGAGGCTTGCAATAATAGATACTTCCTTTAGGATGCTAATGAGATGATATCTAAATATTCTAATGATGCTTTGATCTTCCCTAAGGACAAAGCTTGAGTAGATGAGGGTGCTAGTGGCACTTTTGATGGAAATACTGAAGGTGGAATGAAAATTGAGCAAGGTATGGGCCATTGAGATTTCGCCGTATTGAGAGGGGCTTATAAGAGGAGGAACCTTAAAATTTACTTAGAAGCAGGATAATCTTTCTTGCCCATACTCAACAAGATTGTTGTAAGTTCTTTGATTCCATTTTCTAGTCATCTTGATCTAATCTCTTGCATTTTTTACTACAAATATGATGCTTAAGGATTACAACTCCAAAGACTTGTTTGCCAAGTTGAAGGCCAATGGATCAGAAGGGAAGGAGGATTCCAAGAAGACCTCCTTTAAACAAGTCCTTGCCAAATAGCCATTCCAACCTCAAGTTAAAGTACAACCAAAGGAGAAGGATAACAAGTAAGCCAAAAATGTTAAGGAGTCCTAACAACCTAATGCTCCTAAGGAAGGTCACCAAGGTCATTGACCCAAGAAAGTAATTGAATACCCATGAATGCCCTCTTTTAGAGAGGAACCTTGAAAATGGGAAAGCTATACAAGACATTAACCTTAAGGAGGAAGGTAACTTTACCGATACCAATAAGGGAAGGGAAGTTCCATTTAAGATTTCGAGCTTAATCACCCCACTATAGAGATAAAATATTGACATTGTGCTATTTTAGCTGACTTGGAATGCTAGCACAATGAATTTATGTTAAGGAATGGTTGGGTGGCTCTAGAGTAACTTAAACGGATTCATGTACCTAACAACATTCAACCCTTGACCAATGCAATCAAGCTCTACCAAAATTTAGGATTAGACAATTTACTTTGTCTAATTGCCTTAAGTTATTATAATGTAAGTTCTCTTACTTCTGTGAGTTTAATCCTATTGAACTTATTATTTGTTTTTTTACCTTCGTACTAACTTCCTGAAACTCTTAACAGCTATTAATGATTGTGGAAGCCTTGACTGATCAAAAGAATGTTGAAAGTCTATTGATTAAACTTTGCTTTCAGATTTCTCTTTATTTTTTTAAGACCATAAGTTCATCGTCTATCTCTTTCAAATCACTAAAGAGGCAAAGAATCAAATGGCTAGTGTGGAGGCTAAGAAGAAGAGTTTACAAGAGAAATAGGGATTGGCGAAAGCTAAATTTGAGGAGGAGAAGACTAAGGTTAAGGATGAACTTAAATTTTAGAAGGAGAAAGTTGAGCATGAATCTAAAGTTCTTAAGGAAAAAGAGTCAGGTTTAGTTGAAGAGCAAAAGAAAAGCTTTACACTTGTGTTTGACCTCTAACAAACACAGAATGAGGTCGAGTCCCTCAATGCCAAACATAGTGAGGAGGTCACTTACTTGTACAGCTTATATGAGAAGTCGAAAATTAAGTTAGTTGATGTGGAGAAAGAAAAGGACTCTTTATACCAAAAAGCTTATGATAAGGCTTACTTAGACATTCAAGAGGGCAACGAGTACAAATGGTTGATGAGGTGAAAAGTGTTGACGAGATCAACCTAACTCAGGAAGAGATTCTGATCCATCACCCTAAATATGATTTCAATTGCTTAAACTTTACCAAGCGAGCTTAAGATGCCCAAGCTTAAGTCGAGGTAAAAGAACATACAATAGAAATATAAAAGTGGGTAATAAAGGATGCAAGTACTTCAGCAGTTGATCTACTTGATGTAGAAGAAAGAGATGAGACTTCTAAAGTCTAAGAATTTATGGCATTCATCCTTCTAACTAATGCTCAACTAGATATTGGTTAAGGCTCTAATATTTAGGATGTCCCTCCTATCTAAGTTCTAAGCTAATGTATCTTTTTGCTTATTATTTTATGTTTCCATCGAAATTTACTTTCAAGTCAGTATGTTAACCTTAATATTATAGGATATATTTTAGGAAAGACCTTCTTTGTTTGAATGTTGCAGTTGCCTTCATATTGCTTAGTGTTGTTCAACCGACCTAAGTTGTCCATCAACTGGTTTATGTTATTTATTTAATAGTTAGGGATCTCTAGATAACTCATTGTCTATTTACTAGACTTAAGGCTCATCATCCCTGAATTAGCTCATTAATCCTTGGTTAGGATTAGAGCATCGCTTCCCTTGTTAATTTGGGTCTTCAAAATTAAGCCGTTGTTTGTTACCCTTAAGAAGATTTGTAATCTTAAGCTCATCATCCTTAAAAGGATCTATAGCCTTTGGCTCTTCATCCTTAGGGGGACTTATAGCTTTTGGCTTGTCATCCTTAAGATGACTTATAGCATATGGTTTAACACCCTTAAAAGGATTTATAGCCTTCAAGCCTATTACCCTTACAAGAGTTTAAGGATTTTAGATCTCTTCGATCTCACTTTGGACTTAGAGATCTAAGGATGTCCTTTCCCATCACCTGTCAGATTTGGAACTTAGGGACTAACACTTTATAATTAGTTCATTATCCTTAAGGAAAAGGCTTAGATAAGTTTAGAAGATTTTCCTTAGTAGAAAAGATTACATAAGAATCACGTTCATACTTTCTACAACATTACACGTTAATGATGAACGCTATAATGGAATAAAATAAAGTAAAAAGGAATGCACAACTAACAAAACATTTTAGTAACATCATGTCACAATGGAAATAGATTGATTAGCTAGTTCCAACCTTTCATGCAATGAAGAAAAACTAAAACAAATCAAGTCAAACAAGAACAACACATATTCCTACATGAGATTCGAGAAATAAGTTCAATCATCATACAACCAAATGAAACAAGCCACAAAAAACTAGCCTACCAACAACACAAACATGTAAACAAAAAAAAAAAATATTCATCTATTCTCTAGATATCAGCACTTCATATTCTTCATTTGTGTAGGTTTCGGTAAGATATCAAGAAGGGCGTAAATTGATATCTTTTGGAAAAAATAAAACTTTTTTATTTCAAAAATAGAATCCTTCTTAATAGCTTAAATGGAGTGAGAAGTAGTTGAAAATTGATTGTTTTACTTAAGGCATGAATAATAACAATACAAATAGTAAAGATTAGAAAGTAAATAAAGTAGTGAGAAATAAGATCAGGCAATCGTTTTGTAGAGCTTTGCCTTTTTACCTACTATTCTCTTCTAACTCTACTGTTAGAGACCTGGTCTTCCTCACTAGTATTGTTCTACTAGTCTAATCTTTTCAATAAATAAAGATCAATGAGAGATTACATGGATATCTAGTCACTTTTCTACCCTATCTCACTAGTTTCTTCCTAAGCTATACACAGGGCTTAGAGAACTCCTTAATCCTCTTACACTAAAAAATATAATGTCAATATCTTTTACAAGGAAAGTAAAACAATAAAAACAAATATCTCTTTACAACTTTCATACAAAAGCAATAACAATGAAATAACTGATTTTGCTTCATTTTTAACTCAGTTTCTAACAGAGTTTCTAATAGTATTCCTTAGTGTTCACGAAAGAGATTTTGAATTTCAATTCTGATTTCCGCCTACTGTTAATCTTATACAGCTTCTATTTATCTTGGATCAACCTTCATTGTAACAATTAGAAAATGGGTATTTTCTAATATTTCTCCAAGAAAATTCGATTTAAATATAATTAGTTTTGTTGTTGGAAAAATATCCCATGAAAATAGGAACCAATTATCTAAAATTTTGAAAATTTGAACCAAGCTGATCCTTATTAGTTTCTTTACTGACCTTGAGTCATTGGACAGCTACTGCATGAGGTGATTTGTTCCAATCCTCTATTGATTTTATGGAAATTGAAAAACACAATTCAAATAATAAGAATAAGCACGAAAAGATATGAACAAATATTTCCTATAATCTGTTCTTTACAAAATAGTCCAGCATATTTATCATGAATAAGTTTTCTCCCTTTTCTATAACAAAATCTTCATAAAATATCGAGTTAAATTTATCTTAAATTGTAACCTTATCTCGAGAAACTACTAAAAACTATATTCAAAATTTTGAATGCAAATTTTTGCAATAAATCCCCACATAAAGATCTAAAAGATTTTCTTGAACTTAACATATCAAAATCCTTTTTTTGGTTAATAACCTTACTGAATTTAATCCATGATCAACCTTGCCAAGATTGTCAGAAAATCTTCTTCCTAAATATATTGCTTAAACCTTAAGCATTCAATTTACAATTCTGATTCTTAAGCATTCTAAAATGTTCCAACTTAAATCCCTATTGACTTGGCCATCATAGTGGAATGAAATTGAGTATAATTTCCTAATATACCTAATAAGGTGGAGCTATGCCTTTTAGTAAATTTGTCTAACTTAATTTATTTAATTTAGTCAGAAAATGACTTAGAAACAGTAGCTAATCACAATACTGAATGCAAACTATATTATTCTGATCTTTTGCTAATATAGTTTCTAACACACATTCTAACAAATACAAACTCAAACTTATTTTGCTCTTAATGCGTCTTTTCTTTATAACGTCTTGCATACTCAATGAAATTGTTAAGTTCATTTGCATCTTTTTGTTATCATCAAAATATATTAAGAGAAAACTCAACATTTCCCCCCTTTTTGATAATACCAAAACAACATTTAAACAAAGACATATATCAGCATAAACATAATATGAATAGAAATTAATTTTAAACTTTCTAACTTTAATATGTTTTTTTATGCCTTATACTCCCCCTTTTTGTGATCATCTTGAAGACATAAGTTCTCCCCCTAAACATAAGATATATGAAGTATGAAATGTATAAAGGAAATGAAAATCCATTGACTGAAATTGCCAAAAGCATAGTACATAAGCTCTAATCAAATAAGAAACCTATATAGATACCTACTATCAAAACTAACTAACATGAAAAAGAATGAAACAGACTTGTTTGAAAGGATAACTGATATGACCATAGCAAATATAGTTGAATGGATTACATCTTCTTTTGTGGTTTGGTTTTCTTATGAGCTATAGTGTTTGTGCGTGTGTAATTCTTGGTAGAACTCAATTGAGTTGTTGAGAATTTCTGAACATATTCAGCAGGAATGTGTGGAAGAATAGATATTGGTACATATGGTACCAATGCAAGAGAAAGCTTTGGAGCAACAACAGTTGTTGGCTTAAGTATAGGAGAATGCTTTCTAGGAATTGATTTTTCAAAAGGTTTAGAAGGTATTGGATTATGAGTTAGGGACTTGTATAGTGAAACATTTAGTGGAGATTTGGTCTTTCCTTGAGTCTTCTATTTACCAAACTTTTCTTCAGTGATTTTGGCAATCATCTTTTCCAACTCTAGCTTACTGAAAATCAAAGGATTAGAAGAAGTTTTCTCGAGGTTGATCTAAATAGGTTTTGAGTCACTTTCTGACTCAATTTCTATCATTGTTCTAACTTTTAGTTTTCTAAGATTGAGATCTCCCCCGTCATTAGTACATAATCTTTCTTCTTGGGTCTTACAATTTGCTTTCCTTTTCCTTTAGGATCCTTTTTCACACTTTCTAACTCATCTTCTGAAATATTAAAGTCATCAAATCTAGCTCCTTAAATTTGTAACTCCCCATTAAGTCCATATTTAGCAAAATTAATATTTTTTTATCTTATTTTGGTGATAGATATAATGTGCCATAACCTCTATAAACCACAATTTGTTTATGACAAAAATCCCAATATGTTGAAAAACAAGTTCTCCAATTCTTTTGCTTAGTATGGCCATTTTCGAAGCTTTAGGAATTTTAAATCCCTTAAATTCCAGTAACTACATAAGCACAGATCCATAAGGCTTACTATCCTAATTCCTTTGCACTTATCTTAAAATATGTCTTAGAATATCTAAATTCTTTTAATCTTAATACTCAATAAGACTAGAGCATCTTTAGTAGATATAGTTGTAATACTACCCTTCTTATACAGTATACAACTTATTATCGTCTTATGTATAATTCTCATAATCAATTCAAAGTGAAAAATGAAAACATTCCTATCAAGTGTTACTTCAACTCCATCATTCAATAGATTGAACAACTTCCTTTTAGATAAGCCAACTAACATTGCATTGTCTTTTATATCCTTCAAATCTAAGCATTTGATTAAATCTTTACTGGTGAATTTTATTTTCTTGCCTTTAACCTTAGATTTTATCACATCCTTCTTATTGAAATGCACATTCTTATAAAATTCTACCACAACTTGACCATGTACAACTTTGTCTAACTCACACAATTTCTTATACCCCAATAAATTTGCTATCTTATCAAGGTGTAAACTGTTCCTAGAGAAATAGGAAAAATTAAAATAATTCGATTGAATAGGTTTACTTTTGATCTTTTTGACAACTTTCTAACTCTCTTTTTGATCTTCTTCAAACTGCTTCCTTTTTCGATCACATGAGGATTCTTCTTGATTTTCTTGGAAGAAACTTCAAAATAAAAGCTTTTTACGACCTTTGGTACTGATTTCCCGTTAAGAGGCTCTCTTTTTTCTTTCTTCTTCGAGGGTTTTTTCTTTAGAAGCTTCACTTTTTGAGTTACTCTTTCCTTCCACATCCTCCATAAAATGATTAGAATCTTGATCTTAACGGGGTTCGATATAGGGTTGGGATAAGGGTTAAGGTTTGGATTTGACTCAGGAAAAGCTTTGATTGGATTATTAGGAGTAATTTGAGTGGAGTCAGAGGCTTCATCCACAAGATTCATAGTAACTATTTTTAGGTTTTTCTTATCCTTACGAAAAATTGTTTGAAGTTGGTTGAGTTTCTGAGTTACGTGGCTTGATAGAGAGAAATGTAAGAATTTAAAGAAAGAGAAAAGATAAAGAGGTGTGTAATGAGAAGATTATACGGGAGGAAGTTATTTCAACTTCAAAATGTGCTTAAGGTTTTGTCAAACACGAAAAAGGAACGTACTTTAATGGACATGAAATGAAAAAAAAAATTCATGTACTTGATTATATGTAGAGAAAAAGACTCACTATAGGAGAGAGAAAAATATCTTTAAGATTTTATAGGTTAGTATTTTACATCTTAAATTTCAATATTTAAAGTAAATTTTATAATAAAAATATAACTAACAAAAAGGATTATAGACCCCCTATTTCATTCCTAATATATTTAAAATGAATTTTTTCAAGGGGTTTAGTGAATGATGTTTTATCTTAATGTGTTTAGATCGAGAATGATGAACTAGATTTTTTGTCAAGTTTATAGCATTTGTATTGTCACATTTAATAGAAATATTCTTATAAGTTAACCCATAATCCAACAATTGTTACTTTAACTATAAAATCTGAGAACAATAGTTACCAATAGAAATATACTTCTATTGTAGAGAGGGCAACAAAATTTTGTTTCTTATAAGACTAAGAAACTAATTTGTCCCGTAAAAACTGATATGTACTAGAAGTACTCTTCCAATCCAGTTTACAGCCTACATAATCAGCATCTGAATATCCAATCATATCAAAATTATGATGTTTAGGATACTAGATTCCTAATTTTATAGTACTGTAGCTATACTAAGAAATTTTCTTTATAATAGATAGGTGTGTTTCTTTTAGATCACTTTAAAATCTTACACATAAGCAAACATTGAGATAAATATTAAGATGAGATGCAGTCAAATATAATAAGGAGCCAATCATACTATGATATAGTTTCACATTTACTTTCTTACTATTGCCTTCTAAATCTAACCTGGTTGATGTACTCATTAGGTTGATGATGTAAACTCTACTTTTAGTGGGTCTAAGATTTGACTAAGAGTATTTCTTGATGTTCCTAAGGATCAACTAAACTAATAACTCCAGTTTACAATTAAAAATGAACTTACTTTTCTAATTCGAAAGCCTATTATTGATAAAACTTGAATATGAAAAATTACGGACTCTAAAGTCACCTAAGACCCTAAACCTTAAAACAATTAAGAACTTTTAACCTTAAGCGACTAATTGATAATTTAATGTGAATAATTTCATTCAACTTTAGAAAAATTCATAATTTTATAAGAATTGAATCATAATCTATAAAACAATTCAAGAAGTAAATCCTAAAATAATTTCCTACAAGACAATTTCCTTATTTTCATGCTTATGCCCTACATGTAAATAAGTAAACCCACTAATCACCCTAAATGACTTATCAATTGAGGGTTGGAGTCATTTATCAATTGATAAGTTATAAAAAACTAGTGATAAGATACTTTCCTTATCACTCATTAAGTTATACTACATATGGACAACTTATCACAAGATTTCACATACTTAACTTTAATAAATGAGACAAGACAATTCCATGCCATAAAGAGACCCTAATGGCTAGTTCTTATAAGCTAGAAAAGGGGGAAGAGGGGGGGGGGGGGGGGGGGCGGGGTTGGTGGTATCTTGTCTTTCATTCATCAATCACTTTATCTTACTCTCCACTATTCGCCCCTTAATGCTTACATCATTTAGAGTTGCAATTATTGACTTTTGTGTATACTACAAGACAACACAAATAAACTTCTTAAACATACTTCCACCCTCATTTCTAACCGGCCACTCTTTCTCCCATTGCTCTCACTTTCAACTTCATTTTCACTTCCTTTTCTCTCACTTTGAAAACAACTCAAAAGAGGAAAGACAAAACCCTACAAAATTTTGCTCTTGCCGCTACATTCTAAGGACTTGCACTTACAGCACTTTTAACTTCACTTTGTGTCTTACATTTGCCAACATTCGAAGATTCTTTAGGATCTTTAGAATATCCTCTAAACCCCACTTCAAAGGACCAAACTCAAAGTTTCTAAGAAGGTTGCAAGAAGGAGGAAGTAAGATAAAAGCTTAAGTGGAAACTTTGTGTACGACTACCATATCTTTACTTTGTAGACAAGTAAGTGTATCTTATGTTAGTAGTTTAGTATTCATGTTAGGAGACCATGATTTGTTGAAGATATAAGTATGATCATAAGTTGATAAAACATCTAAAACTATTCTAAGAAGTAAACTCATGAAACCCTTACTCGAAAGTTAAAATATGAGCTTGTAAAGTTAGCGTTTTATAGAGATGCTTGTTTAACACTTTGAACGAAAGATTTTAAGAAAATCTTGAAATGAGAACTTGAGTGAAAGGGAAGTATGCTGGATGTGAGGTTTTAGGAGTCACTTGGATGTTGTTTTCATTTCTATTAAGTTAAACATGCTCAAATCTAGACTTAGTTAAAGGAAAAATCCATCATATGAAGTTTTATGAAGAAACCAACTTTGTAAGACATGAACTATGATATGGGAGTTATGATAAGTATGAGATCTTCTACTTTCATGTAAAGTATGAGCTAAATAATCATCTCATAGAAAAGAAGTTAAGTTAAGATTTGAATACAAGTAGCTTAAGTTCATGATCTAACACCCAAACTTAAGGAAATGATGAAATAAGTTGGAAGCCCTCGCACCCAAACCGACCAGATCTAGAACTATGCTAAGAGCTACTTAAAAATATGATAAAAGTAAGTAAACAAAGTGAAAAGACCGACCAAGGCAAGTATGATAAGTGTATTAAGCTTAAAATTCAAAACCAAGCTTAAAACTTCCAAAACGAGCCACAAATTCATGTTGAACCCACCTTAAGTTTCTCACCAGCATCTTAGCATAACAATAAAAGTTGTTTTAACACTCTTAAGAATTCCACAAGACACTCCCTAAGCCCAAGAAAGTGACCATCTTTGAATTGGATAAAAAACGAGCTCATTTAACAACTTAAGCCCACTTAAGAGCCTAAGAAGTGGTTGTTAACCTTAGGAGTGTAAATCAAAGTTGTGAATTTGACCTTAAGGAGTATTTTAAGTTTAGAATGAGATCTTAAGCCTAAGCCCAAAGGATTTCCTAAGTTACCAAAAAGCCTATTAACTAAATAAAGCCTAAAAGCACTCCAAATCATGAAGATCGCTATTGTTGACCTATGGGCAGCTTTGTATGCCTCATCTTAAAAATATAACCCCCAGCATATTAAAGAACACTAAAAAACGATGAAAATTGACTATAAGATCATAAAATAATATTTAAAACAAGAAAGTTATATGTGATTGAACTTTAAGTAAGAAACTAGGAAAAATACGAAAGGGGTTTTAGCTTAGTTTTCTAAATTTCTTTCAAATCCTTATAGTATTATGATTGCGATGTCCAAGGGACCTAGTGTTAGAAGATGACCTACCCCCAGAGTACTTCATTTGACCTGCATGGTTGAGTGAGTGAATTCTTAATGACACTTTACTTGATTTTACTTATAGAATAAGGTGCATATATAAATTGGATGCTTGTGGGATGTGTGGTTTTGTGATCGAATACTATGTCTTGTTAATTAATTAATAATGGGAATTGTTTACAATAATACGTGCAATTGTATGGAATGAAATTGTCTAATCACCATGAAAACCAAATTAATCACTTATATTATTAAGAAATTCAATGAATCATGCATTCCTCATAATTGTATTCAGATAACATCAGCTACCACTTCATGTAGAAGATGGGAAGGAACTCATAGGAGAAGGGCTTCCTACAGGATTAGGCACTAGCTATGTCATCATTTTATTGAGTCTCTATCTTAAACTGATGGGCTTACTAGGCCCAAGGAGACTCCAACCTTGGTGAAGGGCCGTGTCTTATGGCTTCTACTTAGAGTGTATGTTTATAGACTACGGGGGCTACCACATCGCTAGACTTAGGATTTTGAAAATATAATTTGTTGTTTAGGAAAAAGAGTATATTATATATGGTTTTGTCTGACTTAAGCACAATAGTGTAAATGATATAAAACCTAAGGGCTAGAACCTGAATTTTGGTTTGGGTCGATTAATTATCTCCAAACTCTGATTACAAGAGGTGTAATTTTGAGTCATATGTAGTTCTTAAGCCATTGCATATGTTATTTGGCATACTGATTGTTCATGCTTTCATATGATTGTACATTTAATAAATTTCTACCTTGCAGCATTGACAAGGGTATTTATCTCACTAAACATAAGCTTACACCCCAACAAATTTCTTTTGTTGTAGGGAAACCTTTTTGTTCATCCGGGCTAAGGAATGCCCAAGGTGAGTCTCGCATAGAGATGGGTTGAAGCGATTAGGGAACGAAGAGGAGATTTTCTAATAGTTTTTGTAGATAGCTGTTTACCTTTAGTTTTGTTCATAATATAGTTTGAAGTTTATGATGTAGTTTCCTTTACGAACTGCATTTTCTTGTAATATTCTTTTAGTATGGAACTTAACGAGTCTACATGTTTATTTAATTAATTTACATCATAGAAGTTAATTCTATTTAAATTGCTCTATATTGCTTATCTGTGGGCTTAGTCGTAGCGTAAAGTGGAAGGAGTCTTATATATCGTATGAAAGGTCTGCAATCGACAAGGGGGTTAATATTAAACCCTTATATGGCATACGGCTATCTATTACGATAACGATACTGTTGGGTCATGATAGATGATTCTTTGAAATTTTTAAAACGAAATTTCTTCAAAATTTGTTTGGTATATTTTTCTTGATGAACAAATATACTAAGGTCAGTCTACTTAATTTGAAGTCCCAAGAAAAAATTCAATTCTTCCATTAGAGACATCTCAAATTCTGCTTACATCAGCTTAGAAAAATTTTGACAAAAACTTTCATTAGTAGAACTAAACACTATATCATCCACATATATTTGCATAATTAATATGTCATGATCATAATATTTTAAGAGAAAAGTTGTATCTAATTTACCTCTCTGAAAGCCATTCCTCAATAGGAATTCAAACCTTTCATACCAAGCATGTAGTGCTTGTTTCAAACCATATAAAGCCTTTTAAGCTTAAATACATAATCAAGCTTAAATGGATCTCCAAGTCCTGTGGGTTCTCAACGTACACTTCTTCTTTGATATACCCATTTAAGATTGTACTTTTTACATCCATGTGAAACAATTTGAAATTTTAAAGCCAGTAAAGGCAAGCAATAATTTGATAGCTTCTAACCTTACTATAAGTGTATATGTTTCATCAAAGTGTATTCCTTTCTCTTAAGAATATCCTTTAGCTACTAATCTAGCTTTATTTCTCACAATTTTTCCATTTTCGTCTAACTTATTCTTAAACATCCACTTAGTACCAATTATAGATTTATTATAAGGTTTAGGTATTAGATTCCACACTTGATTCCTTTGGAATTGATTAAGTTCATCTTGCATAGCATTAATTTAATTAACATCCCATAAAGCTTCATCAATAGAATTAGGTTCAACTTCAGAAAGCAATGCAAAATGATTCTCTATATTTTGAAGACTAGATCTAGTTTTTACACTTGATCGAACATTGCTTATTACTTATTCAGGATGATGATGCGATTTAAATCTTAAGGTAGAAGGTATATACAAACCTTCAGGACTTTCTGACTTACTTTCTAACAACTTTGAAATTATGGTTCTAATTTAGCAAAATCTAAATTGGAATTAGTCCTTATTGACTCATCAAAATTCCCTTCTAGCTTACTAGGAGTAGAAAAGTTTTCAAAAGTACTTTCTAACAAAGGTTTTTACTTAGGTTTTGACACTTCTTCACCACTTCATTGAATTAGATCTTTCCTAGTGATCATAGGTGCTTCATCATCAGAATTCTCTTTTCCTATTTCCTCAATAAATTTGACATTGATGGATTTTTCAACTACTTTGGATGCTTTGTTATAAACTTGAAAGACTTTAGAATTAAGTGAATATCCCAGAAATATTGCTTCATCTACTTGTTCCTCAAATTTTCCTAAAACTTGACCTATTCTCTTCACAAAGCACTTACAACCAAATATATGAAAGTATGAAATAGTAGGTTTCCTACCTTTAAAAATTTCATATGAAGTCTTGTTTATCAAAGGTCTCGTATAGACATGATTAATAATGTAACATGTAGTGGATGCAGCTTCAGCCCAAAAATACTCAGCTATTTTACTTCAATTCAACAAAGTTCTTGTCATTTCTTAAATAGTCCTATTTTTACATTCCACTGCCCTATTCTGTTGTGATGTGTATAGAGTAGAGAATTTGTGAGTTATACCACTATTCTCACAAAAAGTTATGAAATAAATGTTATCAAATTATTTTCCATGATCTGTCCTTAGATAGATTATAGATGCTCTTTTTTCATTCTGTACTTGTTTAGCAAACACTTCAAACTTTTTAAAAGCATCACTTTTATGACAAAGAAACAAAATCCAAGAATATCTAGAAAAATGGCCAACAAAAACTAAGCCGTACTTCTTTCCACCTAAGCTTATTATTCTAGTAGGACCAAACAAATCCATGTGTAATAGTTCTAAAGGTCTTTTAGTAGAGATGACATTCTTGCTTTTATGAGAAATTGAACTCATCTCACTCTTCATACAAGTAGGATAGCGAATATCATTTTGAACTCTTAACTTTGGCAAACCTTTTACTAAATTCATGTTTGATAATTTTTCCATTTGATACAAATTCACATGTCCCAATTTCTTATGCTAGAGAAAAATATTATTATGCATAGACAAGAAACGACTTTCTAAATTAGTTTTTACAAGCGTAATTAGATAAATGTTTTTCTTCCTATATCCTTCAAAGAGCTTAGATTCATTTTTTGTCAAAACAAATGCATTTTTTAAGTTCAAAAGTTATCTTATATCTTTTGTCACAAAGTTAGCTTATACTTAACAAATTATGTTTTAATCCTTTTACTAGTGATACATTTTTGATTGTATAGGGAGGAAAACTAACCATACCTATTACAACTATCTTACCTCTGCCATTATCTCCAAATTTAATATAACCATCTTCTTTCTATACTAAGTTTGTGAACAATAAAGCATCACCAGTTATGTGCCTCAAATAGCTACTATCGAGAGACCATATTCCTTTCATTTTGGCTTTGTATTCTTGCATACATCATACACAAATCAACTCTATTTGTGAACACAACAAAACTTAGGTCCTTTAAAATTCAAGCTCATATGTTGATTTTTTACTTGATAATTGCTGAGCTTGGAATTTCTATAGAAGCAATATTTTTCAATATGTCCTAGCTTATTACAAAAGAAATAAGCATAGGGTTTCTAAATTTTACACCTATTGCTTACCATATTTTTTGAGATTGAAGTTTGATATTTTCTGACATACTTTCTAATTGAGTTTTTGAAGTATCTATTTACTTGTGAACACTTTTTATTCTAATTAGAAGAGGTTCTACTTGACTTTTTAACCTGCACAACGGCCTTTTCTTCTTCCTTGTTATCAATCATTTTTTTAATACTTGCTTTTGTAGGTCTTACAAACACTATCTCCCTTTTAGAATGTGAAGATTCACTAACTTCAAAACCCAATCCAGTTTTAGATTGATTAGTACATTGACATGAAATGAGCAATTGGAGCTTCTTATCACTTTCATCAATTTTTTTTAAAAGTATTTTGTATTGAATTTAACAAGACATTTACTCATTCTTTCAAGCCTTTTATTTCTTCTTTTAGTATCAAATTCTCATTTACTATTACTTCCTTAGCAATGTGTAACCCTTCTACATTATTTTTTAAGGTGTCATTCTCATTTGCTAGCAATTTATTCATTTGAATAAGAGTTGCTTTTTCTTCCTTTAATAACTTATTCTCATTGTCAATTCTTATGTTCTTATCATTAGCTTTAGTAGGAGCCTTCAGTAACTTATTTATCTCAGCACATATATCTTTTGGAATTTTATCATTAGACTCACTTTTAGATTCAGAGCATACCTTAGAAAGAGCCATTAAACACAAGTTTGCTTTCTTGGTTTCATCTTCTGTACTTTTTGCTTCTGTTTCTGACTCATCTAAGTCACTTTATGTGGCCATCAATGATTTGTGCTTCTTCTTATATTTACCCATTTTCTTAATTAGCATTGGATATTCATACTTGATATGTCCTGGTTTTTTATACTCATAGCATACAATCTCTTTCTTCTTTTTGACTTTCTTTTTTTATTTCTCTTTGTAACCTTTTCTTACATCATTCTTGTTTCTATTAGAAGAAAATCTTTTTGAATTATAAACTTTCTTACCTTTCTTTTTTAGTAACGATTCAAATGCCTAGTTAGCATTAGTATATCTTTTTCCTCATCTTCATAAGATTCATCAGTTTCTAAATCTACTTTAATATCCTTAGCTTTGAAGGCTATATACTTTCTCTTTGAATCTTCTAACATACTTTCTAACTTGAGGAATTCAGCTTCATAGGCCATCAACTTACTGTATAATTAACTAAGGTTGAGTTTTTTCATATCACATGCTTCTTCAATAGCTGTATTCTTTGCATTCTACGCCTTAGGAAGGATCCTTAGCATTTTCTTAACAAGATCTAGATCACTCATCCTTTTGCTAAGAGATGATAACTCGTTAGTGATCGTAGTAAAATGGCTAAATGAATCTTTTATATCTTCACTAGGAAGGATACGAATGTCTCATATTACTGCATCAAGGTATTGATCCTTATCTCCTTAATGGTGTCTTTTCCTTCATATGTCTGAACTAAATGTATCCCAAATCTCCATAGTTGTACCACAAGAAGAGATTAGATAAAACTATAAAGGTGCAATAGTAGAAAAAAGCAAATTCTCAGCCTTTGAGTTCAATTCAGCTTTTGTGATTTCATTTGTCCTAAGAGGTGTTTTTGAAATTTTAACATCTCCATTTGAAATAATTCCCTAAGCTTGATAGTCGATTGCTTTGACGTATGTTTCCATCTTGAATTTCAAATATAGAAAATTAATACAATAAAAAAATAGAGCCTTATCTAGTTGAATGGTCAAAGAACCATTACTTTTTGCCATTGATCTTGACTCTTTGTTATATTAGAGCATGGATCTGATACTAATTGTAGGTCCTGGTAAGATATTAAGAGGGGGTAAATTGATATCTTTTGCAAAAACTAAAAATTTATTATTTTAAAAACAAAATCCTACTTAATAACTTAAATGGTGTGATAAGTAGTTGAAAATTTATTGTTTAACTTAAGGTATAAATAATAACAATACAAACAGTAAAGATCAAAAAGTAAATAAAGTGGGGAGAAAAAAGATCAAACAATCATTTTATAGAGCTTCGACATTTTACCTATTGCTCTCTTTTAGCTCCACTGCTATGGACTCAATTTTCCTCATCATCAATGTCATTCTACTAGTCCAATCTTTTCAATAAACAAAGATCAATGAGAGATTACAAGAATATCTAATTACTTCTCTATCCTATCTCACTAACTTCTTCCTAAGCTATACATAGGACTTAGAGAACTCCCTAATCCTTTGACACTAAAAAATACAATGTCAATAACTTTTATAAGGAAGGTAAAATAATATAAACAAATATCTCTTTACAACTTTTGCACAAAAGCCATAACAATGAAATAATGAAACTGATTTTGCTTAGTTTCTAACTCATTTTCTAACAACATTCCTTAGTGTTCATGAGAGAGATTTTGAATTTCAATTTTGTTTTCCACTTGCTGTTATTCTTATGCAGCTTCTATTTATCTTAGATCAACCTTTACTGTAATAGCTAGAAAACAACTATTTTCTAATATTTCTCTAAGAAAATTTGATTTAAACATAATCAATTTTGTTGTTGGAAAAATATCCCATGAAAATAGGAACCAATTATTTGAAAATTTGAAAACTTAAACCAAGGTAATCCTGATTTGTTTCTTTGCCATGCTTGAGTCATTTAACAGCTATTGCACGAGGTGATTCATTCCGTTCCTTTGTTGATTTCGTGGAAATTGAAAAACACAATTCAAATAATAAGGATAAGCATGAAAAGATATGAACAAATCTTTCCTATTATCTATCCTTCAAGAAATAGACCAACATATATGTTGTGAACAAGTTTTCTCCCTTTCTATCACAAAACCCTCCTGAAATATCGGGTTGGATTTTTCTAAAACTATAACTTTATCTTGATAAACTGCTGAAAAATATATTCAAATTTTCAAACACAACTTTGTCCAATAAATCCTTATATAGAGATTTGTAAAATTTTCTTAAACTTGATATATCAAAATCCTTTTTTCGGTTAATAACCTTACAAAATTTAAACCTTGATCAATCTTACCAAGATTGTCAGAAAATCTTCTTCCTAAATATATTATTCAAACCTTAATCACTCAATTTACAATTCTAATTCTCGAGTAATATCAAAATAATCCAACTAAAATCTCTATGGGCTTAACCATCTTAGTAGAATGAAATTGAGTATAATTTCCTAAAATACCCAATAACGTGCAGCTAGGCCTTCTAGCAAATTTGTCGCACTTAATTTATTTAGTTAGTTAGAAAATGACTTAGAAATAGCAACTAATCACAATATTGAATGCAAACTATATTGTTTTGATATTTTACTAATATAGTTTCTAACATACATTCTGACAAGTATAAACTCTAACTTATTTTCCTCTTAATACTTCTTTTCTTTAGAATGTCCTACATACTAAAATAACTTTTTAAGTTCATTCACATCTTTCCTTTATCCTCAAAATATATTAAGAGAAAACTCAACAATTTGAAGTACGATATGAGGTTGTTAGCATTCCATACCCTTGGGATCGGCTATACATCAAGCCTCTTTGATAGGAATCAATCCCTTGGATCGATCATGCGCAGCTAAGCTAGAGGACTCTAAGGACTTTCTCAGAGGATACTAGCTTTATGCTATAGCTGAGACGGGGATTCTTACCCCAAGTTGATCTCCTACTAACCTAACTATTAGATCCTTAAATGTGCTAGATTTTCCCTTGTTCAGCAACAGCGCTTTATCCTAAGAGATAACCTAAGAGTAGCCAAGGTAAGCTCCCAATCCGACCCCAAGTCAAGCTAACTTCTCTTCAGAAGAATTAATTGGTCCTCGACCTATTCCACATTAGGCCAGCCTTTGACCATAAGCGTTACTCTATTTTCTCCTATCTTATACCATATTCCTCTCATCCAAATGCTAAGCAACACGTATTTTTTGATACAGTATTCTAGAATGATTCTTTGTTTTTTTCACATTGAATATTCTTTGTCACTTTTACCCTTTTTTGTATGTCTTATGTAACCTAGTTGTAGAATACCCTTTTGTCTTTTCATATATGTAAAGTAACCCTAGTAAGCGGGTCGATAAACCCCTACTTTCTTGTATGCGAACATTAATCATCTAATCAATACAAAATTCTTCATTTGTGCGACCTTACTGTTCTCATTATTATTCAACTCTTATCTATTCCCTATAGCAAGAGTAGTGGTGAGTGACCTTTCAGTTCAGACCAATGTGTCATATTCGATGGATTATAGGCCGAGTAGGATTGAGTGGTGCATCATATTCATTTAATAGCTGCCTGGACATTGCTAACCTTTTCCCTATTTGTTTTGGTTTGCTTCATTGTGGTGCCTCTCCGTGTGTTCGACCCTGGAGACACATAAGCTTTGCTAATATCAAAGCACGGTTCCGTAAGGGAGTGTATGAAGTTGCAATGAAGTTTTGGTTCACTTTACTGTTAGTAGCTACTATACTCCTTCTGTATTGACTGTAATATGTTGGTATGACAGCAAGAGTGGTTTTATTGTTACTCAATTTTTTCTTTTTCTACTCTGTTTCTTATTGTAAAGACAAAGCAAGTTTGTTTCTATTCCATTTGAGTGACTATTAGGTATTGAAGTTGTTAGTAAGTTATTAATCCATTTGAGAAGTATTGTACCATATCAGATTTAAGTGTTCAGGGTATCATTGGTGACCAAAGCAGTAATGCTCAGCCTAGTCATAGTCATAATGGTAGTAACACCCTAAGATTGGTTGACGATAAACTTGATAGACTCATAAACCTTATTGAGAGTCTAGTCACTACAATACAAGTTAATAGACAACAACCCTATGGTGTGTAGCAGCAATACCTATAAGAAGATGCCCTTAAGAGACACTATGACTAAGGCAATTAGACCTATCGCCTAATTCGACTGCCATGAGCGAGAGGAATAACAAATAGAGCTACTAGATGAAGACTAGAGTTGGAGGAGATTGGGGAAGATGATGAGAAGATGGATTTTGAAGAGTTTGGTGAAGAAGAAGTAGACTATTACCAAGTGTAAGGATAAGGATGCCATGTTCCTCATAGGCTAGACAATGTTAAGGTGTAAATCCCACCCTTCGGTGAAAGTAGAGATGCAGATGAATACCTGGAGTGGGAAGAAAAGGTCGAGAAGGTATTTGAATGTTATGGGTATAAGGATGTGGTTAAGGTCTAGCTTGCTGCATTAGAGTTTATTAGGCATTCCATCATATGGTAGAAGAATTTGAATGCAGCTAAAGCAAATGATGGAAGACAAGGTGTTAAAACCTATGATGAGATGAGAAGATTACTAAGAAGAAGATTTATGCTTGAGTTTTACCTACAAGATACCTTTGCAAAGTTGCAAGAGCTTCACCAAGGAAGCCGATCTGTTGATGTCTATGTAAGAGAATTCCAGATGCTAATGATTTGAGCTAATGTAGAAGAACTAGAGGCTCACATTGTATCGAGGTTCGTTTCTAGGCTCAAGTATGAGATTTACAATATCATGTAAGCATAGAGGTTTTATAAATTAGAAGAGGCCATCAAGATAGTGTAGAGGGTCAAAAGGCATAGAAGAAGTGTTCTGAGCTAACCTAAGCTGACATTCTCATAAGTCCCAGTACTGCATTAACTTGATTGAGTTGAACTTAAGAATCCAATCAGGGTTAAGGATAGGAATGACCGATCTAAAGACAACCGAGTAGGCCAGTAGGGATGAGCCGATTATTTAGGCTGAGCCGAGAATAAATCAACCCAAAGCATATATGAGAAAGGACAAACCTCCAGATGGAAGACCAGTAAGGTAAAGTGCTTTAAATGCTTAGGCTTCAAACATATGGCCGCTAAGTGTCTGAACCGACACGTCATGGTGCTTCTAGGAGATGTAGTGAATAGTATTGATGAAGCAAGCCCAAAAAAGAAGATGTTGGAAAACCTAAGGCTGAAGAGGAAGAGGATATTTGTGTTTATGCCAACCAGGGAGAAGTGATGACCGTAGTCTAAAGATGAGTACTAAGTTCCTTACTCAACCCTAAGGAGGACTAGAGGGAGAATCTATTCCATAGTAAGTGTACTATTAAAGGCCAATTATGTATGATCGTAGTGGATAGAGGAAGCAGTACTAATGTAGTTGCACAATCCTTTGTGTAGAGGTTAGGCCTATCGACCTCAAAGCATCCCTAATGGGAATTAGCTTCTGACCATATCCAAGTAGAGGCTTATCAATGCTTGCCAAGGCCGAGCTATAGCCAGAAGGACGAAGAGAAGGAAAATAAACACATAGCATCAAATCAATCATCAGCTGAAGCGCCGAGAAACCATAAGGTTGAGTACTCGAGACTAAAGAACCATTTGGCATAGCATCGAAAGATTCATGCCAACTAATTCTAGGACTTAGCAATTATGGGCCAACCTCTCTAATGTCTCAATCAAGCCATGGGAGACTTTAGGGATCCCTTCCCAAACCTATACATCCAACTACTGACTATGTTCGATTTGGATACTCCTCCTTCCAGGATATGTTGAGTAACTGCATGCCATGTTTTGTAAAACACATAATTTTTTATTCTTATACATGTTTTTCCTTTATTCCATTTATGGGCCTGATTTTTTAGGGTTTAAGGCCTTATATTTTATTTACAGTTTTATCACTAAGGTTTAGGACTTGCTATAAATAGCAACATTTGTCCTAATATAGATACAGGTACAGTTAGATGTACAAAGATATATATAGAGTGAGACTTCTCTCTTTCGAGCAAGGCTATACTCGAGTTATTTAGCATTTGCAAGATTATCGAGTGTTAATTAGACTCTTTAATTGTCCCCACATTCTTATCAATCTTGTTCTCAGATTATGGTGAACCTCTTCATTTGATATGGTTAGTGAGTTGTATCTAAACTTCACTCTCGAGCAACATTTAGTATTCGTGAGTCATATCGAACTCTATTTCAAGCTCAAACCCCTTATTGTGTTTATGTCTTGATGAGTTATATCCATCCACATTCATTATCAAAACCCTTCCTGTTCTTCGTACAGATTTTCCTTGAATACTCATTCTGTTCATTTCTAAATCCATGGCTGTTTCTTTCTGGATTGATCCTTTGATTCCTTATCATCTTGGCATTGGAGATTTAATCCTTATCATATTTATCATTCGATCCTTATCAATCCCTGACCTTATAAGCTGCATTGGCTTCATCATAAGGATGCTTTGCAAATGACTAAATAAGTGATCGTACCATTAAGTGTTGGGAATGTATATAGAGACGAAGTAGTTTGCGATGTCATCCCTATGGGAGCTTCACATCTACTACTTGGACGACCTTGGTTGTTCGACCAACGTGTCACTCATGATGGGTATAAGAATACCTATGCCTTAGTTAAGGATGGAAGGAAGATTGTGTTACAACCCATGACCCCGTCCTAAGTAAATGAAATCCTTAACCAGCTCAATCGAGCTAATAAAAAGAAGACCTTAATTATGAGCCGAAGAGAGCTTTGATCTACTAAGAGGGCTTATGAATTGATGTTCTTGTTAGTTAGAAGATTGATGGAGATGAAGGAATTATAAGATACCCTAGAAGAAATCTGAAGCTTGCTAAATGAGTTTTCCAACCTACTTCCGAAAGAACTACACAAAGAACTACCACCAGTCTAAGGAATAGAGCATTGTATTGATCTGCAATTGGGCACTACCCTACTAAACCGACTTGCATATAGGATGAACCCTGAGTAGGTTATCGAGCTAAAAAGACAGGCAAACAAACTTATTGATTGGGGATATGTGAGGGAGAGCATGAGCCCTCGTGATGTACTAGCTTTGCTCGTTCCGAAGAAAGACAGTTCATGGCATATGTGCATCAGCCGAATAATCAATAGAATTACTATCAAGTACAAATACTTGATACTGAGGCTCGATGATATGTTAGATGAGGTTCATGTCACCAAAATAATTTTGAAGATTGATTTGTAGAGTGGCTACCACCAAATTCGCATGATGCTGAGTGATGAATGGAAGACTACCTTCAAGACTAGGTAGGGACCTTACGAATGGTTGGTTATGCTGTTCGAACTTATTAATGCGCTAAGTACATTCATGCGGTTAATGAACCATGTAATGCGGTCTCTCATTAGAAGATGTGTGGTCATGTAATTTGATGACATTTTGGTATATAGTGCCGACTTGAACGACCATGTTCAATATCTTCATGAAGTATTTGGCATTTTGTGAATTGAGAAGTTGTACGGAAATATGAATAAATGTATGTTCTGCTAGAAAGAAGTGATATTCTTAGGGTTTGTAGTGACAAGGGATGGAATTTGAGTAGATGAAGAGAAGATCCAAGCTATTTTAGAATGGTTGATGTCGAAGAATGTCATTGAGGTCCAAAGTTTTCACTACTTAACTTCTTTCTATAGGCAATTTGTTAAGGACTATAGTACAATAGTCGCCCTATTGATTGAGTTGACAAAGAGGAGTGAAGGATTCAAGTGGAATAATAGAGCTAAGCATAGCTTTAAAGCAATAAAGGAAAAACTTACCTCGACACTTATCCTATCACTACCAGATTTTGATAAGCCCTTTGAATTAGAATATGATACATCGTAAGTTAAAATTGGTGTTGTCCTGGTGTAGGAGCAATGACTCATCACCTATCATAGTAAGAAATTGAGTGGCCTAACCCTAAACTATTCAGTATACGAGAAGGAGTTGAACTCCCTTTTCCAAGCCCTCATTGTTTAGTAACACTATCTACTACTATGAGAGTTTGTTATCTACATTGACCACGAATCATTAAAGCATCTTAGGAGTTAGAATAAACTCTTAAAAAGATAGGCTAAGTGGTTGGAGTTTGTGGAGGTGTTCTCATATGCCATTCAGCATAAGAAGGGAAGCATAAATGTGATCGCTGGCGCTCTGTTACGATGGTAGTCATTGCTAACCACTTTGCAGACAAAATTATTAGGATTCTCACTTATTATTGAGTAATATGCTACCGACCCTCACTTTGGTTTCGTTGTTGAATAGTGCCGAGAAGGGGTAGTAGTTAGAGGATATTATCTTAAGGATAGCTATCAATTTAAGGATCGTAGGCTATATATCCTGAACTGTTCTACGCGTGAGCTATTGATCAGGAAAGCTTATAGTAGAGGATTATTTGGTCATTTTAAGGAAACCAAGACAACCAATTTGTTGAAAGAAAACTTTTATTAACCTGGTTTGGCTAAGGATGTCCATAAGGTAGTCAGTAGTTGTGAAGTGTGCAAGCATGCTTAGGGGAAAAGAGAACCCCATGGAGAGTATATGCTACTACCAACACCTACTTTACCTTAGGCTAACCCCAGATATCTAGAAGGAAAGATTTTATTTTTGTTATAATGGACCGCTTTAGTAATACGACACATTTCATTCCATGCCATCAGACTAATGATGCCTTATATATTATTGATTTGTTTTTGTAGGAGATTGTCTGACTACATGGAGTACCAAAAACTATAGTCTTAGATCGGGATAGAAAAATTTTTAGCTATTTTTAGAGGACTCTTTGGAGAAGACTTATAACTAAACTTGTATTCAACTCCAGTAGCCACCCTTAGACTAATAGCCAGACTGAAGTGGTAAACAGGACGTTATGTCATCTATTTAGAGCTATTGTGGAAAAGAACTTGAGGGATTAGGATTTGTACCTACCAGTTGTGGAGCTTACATACAATTAAACTATCCGAAGCACTACTAGGAAGACCCCATTTGAGGTTATCTATGGCCTTAACCCTACCATTCCCTTAGATATGGTCGGTACCCTAGTAGCTATTGAAGAGAGTCAATCCAGAGTAGACCAAGGCCAAGAATTACATGAGTTACACCAGTTTGTAACCAAGAAGATCGCTAAGTTCAATTAGAAGCAGTTGAAATTGGTAGCTGAGGCCATTGAACTATTTCTTTCCACTTAAGAGACTTGGTATGGATACATCTTAACCGAAAACTCTTCCCACACTTAAGACAGAATAAGCTATCTCCTCGAGCTGATGGTCTATTCAAGGTCCTGAAGAAAATCAACCACAACCTTTACCAAATTGAGTTGCTTGATGAATATAGAGTTTCTTCCACCTTCAATGTGTCTAATTTAATCCCTCACCAACTAACAGAAGAAGACCCTACAAGCACCCTAAAAGAAAGAGTAGAGATCACTCCAGATTTGAGGACAAAACTTTCTGACCCCTATGTAAATGATAGGAATTAACCCCTTGGACTGATCATGCACAGACAAGCTAGAGGACTCTAAGGACTAACTCGAAGGATACTAACTCTAGGCTATAGCTGAGATAGGGATTCTTAGCCCGAGCTGATCTCTTATCGACCTGATTATCATATCCTTACATACGTCAAATCCACCCCTATTCAACACAACACTTTATCTTAAGAGATAGCCTAAGAGTAGCTAAGGCAAGCTGTCGATCCGACCACAAGCATTCAAACTCAAATCAATCTAACTTCTCTTCAAAAGAACTAATTCGTCCTCGACCTGGTCCACATCAAGTCGGCTCCTAACTATAAGCGTTACTTTGTTTTCGCTTACCTTATACCATACTTTTCTTATCCAGATGCCAAGCGATACATGTCTTTTGACACAATATTTCAGTATGATTCTTTCTTTTTCACACTTAATATTCTTTGTCTCTTTTACCTTTTTTAGTATATCTTATGTAACTTAGTTGTAGAATACCCTTTTGTCTTTTCATACGTGTAAAGTAACCTAAGTAGGCAGGTATATAAACCCCTACTTTCTTGTATGCAGACATCAATCATCTAATCTATATAGAATTCTTCATTTAAGTGACCTTAGTGTTCTTGTTATGATTTAACTCTTATCTGTTCCCTTTAGTAAAGAGTAGTCACAGGTAACCCTTCAGTTCAGACCGGTATGTCATATCTGGTGGATTATAGGCCAAGTAGGATTGAGTGCTGTATCATATTCATTCGATAACTACCTAGATTTTGCTAACCTTTTCCCTATTTATTTTGGTTTGCTTTGTTGTAGTACCACTTCGTGTATTCGACCTCAGAGATGCATTACTCTCTATCTTATATGCATGCTTGTTACATACCACCTCTTTCACTTTGATGGGATCCTCCCATGTCGGGGTAAGTTTTCCTTGTCATTCCTATACTCCTAATGCTTCCAACTTCCTACAGACTAAATCACCAAGTCCAAAGCACTTATGCTTGACATGTTGATCATCGTATTAGGTTGTTCGTTACTGGTTAGCATTGAGATAGGCTTTGACTAATGTATGTGTTACGTGATGGTTTCCAAATTAGCTTGTAGGCTAACATCATTATATTCGGGGCTATAAGCTTGGATTCTCATACTCTGCACCTATAACTGAATTGGCAACACCACCTTTGCCCAAAAGCCAATTAGTATGGGGTACAACTTGTTAAGGTCTTTTAAGTAGTCCTATAACCCTACAAAACTTTAGTTAGCTCATTTACCTACCTAATGCTAGCTCAATTTACCTTCTTCTTTAGACTTTATAGGATTACCTTGTTCATTGCCTTACCTTATCCATTACTTTATGGATGCACAAAAAATGTGTAATACAATCTAATCTTCCAAGCTTCACAAAAATCCCTAAACTTATCATTATCGAGTTAGGGCCCATTATCTATTATGGTCACATACGACACTCTAAACTTGGTCAATATAGTACCTACTATAAAGGCTTTGATTCTCTACCCTATAATGCTTTCCATAACCTTAGCTTTTACCCATTTTGTAAAATAATCTACTACCACAATGATGTACTTCCTCTGTTTGGTCATTTTTGGGAAGGGACCAAGTGTAACTAATCCCCATTGAGCAAAAGGCCAAAGGCTAGTAAGGGGAATTAGATATAAACTTAAGGATTGTTCAACCAAAGCATTCCTTTGAGACTGATCACATATCTAAGCTTGATGAAGAGTATCCTCCCTCATTGCTGGGCACTAATATCCTAATCTCAAAGCTTAGACATAAAGTGCTACTACTTTGACATGGTTGCTACACACTCTTATATGCAAATTATATAATACTTATTGCGCATTAGATGGTTGGAAACATTGCAAATAAGGCATACTCATGGCTTTCTTATATAAATTCCCTTCAATTAGCGCAAAGTTAGCTACCTTATAAATAAGACATCGAGCTTCCTTAGTTTCTTGAGGCAAAACTCCTTACTTTAAGTTTTCCATAGTTAGATCCATCCAAGAAATTTTTACATCTCTCTATTAAACTTCTAAACATTTCTATGTCTACATCTCCATTCTCCTCCCAAGCAAATATTCTATAAAAATTCTATCCTCCCAGTTCAATAAGCTTATGGAGGCTAATTTGAACAACTTGTTTGCTACATAATTTTCCATCCTTAGTATCTTCATTAGTTGCCAATCCTTAAACTTTTGCCTATACTCTTTTACCAACTGCAAATACTTGATCATACTTTCATCTTTGGCCATGCTATTTCTCATGACTTGATTTACTACTAATTAGGAATTGAAAAGCACATTCAAAAGCCATGCTTCAACTTCTTTTGCCAATCTCATCCCAGCTAATAGTGCCTCATATTCTAACTTGTTATTACTAGCTTGGAAACCAAGCTTTAAAGCATAATAAATCCAATCTACCATGAAAATTGTAAAGATTAATCCTACTCCACTTTCTTCACTAGTTGATGAGCCATCTACATATAATTTTAAGGTTGGATAATCTTCATTTGGTTTGGAGACTTCTGATCTTGTAAACCCAATAATAAAGTTGACCAAAATTTGTGCCCTGTATGCTTCTCTAGGTTGGTATTGTAAAGTAAGGGCACTAAGCTCCAACTTGACCATAGGCCTGAAGCATCAAGCTTATGCAAGGCCTAATTTAGGGGTTGGTTAATTAGCATTCTGACATAATGAGCTTCAAAGTATGGTCGAAGCTTCCTTGTAGCAACTACTATGGCCAAGACAAATGTCTCTAATTTCGTATATCTCAATTTAGGTCCTTGTAAGACATGGCTTACGTAATAAACTGGTTGATGTACCCATCTTTCTACTTGCATTAGAATAGAAGAGGGTGCCATATTACTTATAAATAAGCATAAGTAAAGTATCTCCACTTTTACTAGCTTTAATAAGATCATGAGCCTTGTTGGAAATTCTTTCAAGGTTTCAAAAGCCTTTTCACATTCCTTGTTCCATCAGAACTCAAATGGGTTCCTCAAGACTTTGTAAAACTCCAAGCTATTTTTTGCACTTTTAGAGATAATGCCACAACTCTACCAGTTAGCCTTTAGACCTCCTTGATGGATTTTGGTGACTCCATGTTAAGCATAGCTTAGATCTTCTCCATATTAGCTTTGATTTTGTATTGCTTCACCATATAACCTAAGAACTTCCCTAAGAAAGCACCAAACATACACTTTTGCAAATTTAGCTTCATATTAGATCTCCTTAGAGCATCTAAAGTCACTTGGAGGTCGGTTAAGTGGTCATCATTCATCTTACTCTTCACCATCATATAATCAACATAAACCTTAATATTTCTATGTATCTAAGGTTTGAACATTTTGATCATTTACCTTTGATATGTAGCTCTTTCATTCTTCAGTCTGAACAACATTACATTATTACAGTAAATCCTAAAATTCATAATGAAGGATGTGTGTACTTGATTGATTGAATGCATCTTCATTTGGTTATACCATGAGAATGCATCTATAAAACTTAGTAATGCATATGCATCTATAAAACTTAGTAATGCATGTCCTAAGGCAAAGTTAATGATTTGATCTATTCTAGACAAAGGGAAGCAATCCTTTGGATAAGCCTTGTTTAGATTGGTCCTGTTTGCCTTCTTCACTAACACACAATTCGTAAGCCATATGAGATATGACTCTTACCTAATGAATCTAGCCTTCAATAATTTTTACACCTCTTCTTCAATTGCAACCTGTCTCTTTAGTTTAAAGTGCCTTTTCTTCGGTTGCATGACGTTCATGTTCAGGTCGATGTTCAACTTATGGGTAATAGCCTCTTTAGGTATGCTTGGCATGTGATGGGAACATAAAGCTAAGGATTGACAAGACTGGTTGTAAGATGCATCTAAGCTTACAGAAAACAAAAAAATGAAGTGGAGAATACGTGAAAATCAATAGGAAAAAGTAAATAAGCAAACCCATGAGTAGCTCTAAAGATTAGGAAAAATTAAATAAGCAAACCCACGAGTAACTCTAAACATATAACATACTAAGGAACTTATGAGGACTCATGGCATAACTTGAGATGACATATAAGTTGGTTTGCAAGGTTACCCACCACCTAGCTTTGCTTAAGGGTTAGGATAAGAGTGAAGTAAGAAAACAAGCTATCACTAGTATTTATAAAAAGAAGTATAATTGATATTCTCAAGTATGATGATGTGTCTACAATATAATGGGGTACTTATACCTGAAATATTAAGGCATCTTAGCTAAAATAGAAAAGACTAAAAGGGGTAGTATATAAAAGAAGTAATGTACAAGGAATAATAAAGGGTATAATTGAAAATACAACAAAAATGAGCATGTTGTATAGAGGATTCTTTCACATGGTTGCTCAAATACGTAGCTCATTATGAATGAGTGGCTTCCTAGCAAAAAAGGTAAACTATAAATTCAATTTGGTGAATGTCTAGTCAAGATGTTAAGTAGAGGTGGTAGATCAAGTGTACTGAGTTGAGTAGATGATTCTTCTAAGGAGAAGTTGCCTTAGACGTATTCAATATGGCTTAGATTCAGCTTGGCTGAGTTGATGGTTGGATGAGCCGAGTTGATGCTTAAGTGTAGTTTAAGTCAGCAACTAAAGATGAATGTTGAGTGCAAGAAGGTTTGGCCCAACTAAGGCATTAGGTCGGCAGATTGTAGTAGCTTGGACTCCTTGGTGGTAGGTCATAAGGAAAGAATTTACCTAGCCATGCTTTTTACCCTTTAGGCTTGGGCTTGAGTCAAGGGTTTGGTGGTCTGATTCTTATCATCTCTATTAGGTTAATTCGAGATGATAGGGATTTGGGATTAAATCTAGCTAATCTTCATCCAAGTTCTCTTTAGGTTAGTAGGGGTTGAGGTTAGCAATATTAAACACATCTGATACTTTGAAGTCTTCTAGAAGTTCCAGTTGATATGCAGTGTCATTAATCTTTTGGAGTATTCTAAATGGTCCTTCAGCTCAAGTAGATAGCTTGTTCTTCCTCTTATTAGGGAATTTTTCCTTACTCAGGTATAACTACACTTGGTCTCTTAGCTAAAACTATTTAGTCTTCCTTCCTTTGCCTTTCTCCTTTAGCTTTGTGGTGGCTTGTCAATTTGCTAGGTGACTAATGGATTTACTAGATAGATTAGGCTCTGGTTCTTGCCTTAGGATCTTAGTTAGTGGACGGCATGGGGGCATAATGTAGACTCTATAATTTTAACCTTCTAAATATAGTATTGGACTCAAGTATTGTAAATATTTCCTTAAGTCAATAAGACCACATAAAATGAAAACCGAGTAAAATTTTAAACTCAGAATTTAAAATGAAATTGAAAGACACTATTATACGATTTGGAAACCCTAATCATGCAAGAAAACACCAATCCTTACATATGCGTATTTTTTTAAAAAATATAAACCTAAACTTAATAGGAACTGTAAATATTAAATCATAAAAAAAAAATTAAATCAATAAAATTATCAATAGTTTTGTGAAATCGTATAAAATCGATAATGAACGAAACAAGGATTATTTCAAGCAATAATAAATAACAAAACTAAGCTAGTTAAAGGAATAAATTAATAAATTTACAAAAATTATTTTACTTATGTACATAAGTAGCCCCACAATATGTATATACATATAAATATATTAATAAGCAATTTCCTTCTCTTTTCCTAATCTATCATATGATATATATATGATATGTATATATATATATATATATGTTCATAATAAAGCGATATTCCTAAATAATTAAGCCAATTGAACCTTAAGCTCCTAAGTATAAGTCAATTATTTCCGAGCTGGTGAAAAGCCCTAAAAAGTACATAATCTCACTTGAACTCTAAAATATACTTAAACTCACTTGAACCCAAAACCTTGGGATAATTAGAGACTTATGGCTCTAAATAAGTAATTAAAAATATAATTTCAATAAATTTTATTCAATTTTAGAAAACTCTAAAATTTCTTAAGAGACAAATCATAACCTACAAATTAATTTGAGAATCAAGTCCTAAAAAGAATTTCATATAAAACAATTTTCTTATTTTCACTTATAAACCATATTATATATGGATAAGTTGTAAACTGTATTTTGAGCGGACTTATGATTCAACTAAGAACACTTCCCAAATATTTACAAGGATAAACTAAGCTAAGATTCAATTTTACATTTAAACGAATTTAATTTTCCAATTTGAAACTCTATTATCGATAAAACTTGAATACGAGAACCATAAACTCTAAACCCAAAACCTTAAAACAATTAAGGACTTGTAACCCTAAGCGGCTAATTAAGAATTTAATTTTAATAATTTTACTCAACTCTAGAAATTTTCATAATTTTATAAGAATTAAATCATAACATACAAATTAATTTAAGAGACAAACTCCAAAAGAATTCCATTCAAGACAATCTCCTTATCTTCATGCATAAGATTTGTGCACATGAATAAGTAAACCACCCAATCATCCTAAATAACTTATCAATTAATAAATATAAACCTTACTTTTAGTAGGCCCATGATTCAATTAAAAGTACTGTCCGAACGTTCCTAAGAATCAACAAAACTAAGAATTTAAGTTTACATTTAGAAACAAATCAAAATTTTCCAATTCAAAAACTAATTATCGATAAAACCTAAGCTTAAAGAATTACGAGCTCTAAAGTCACTTAAAACTCTAACCCTGAAATAATTAAGGAATTTTAACCCTATGTAATTAATCAATAATTTAATTTGAATAATTTCATTCAACTTTAGGAAATTTCACAATTTTATAGGAATCGAATCATAAATTACAAAATAATACAAGATGAAAACCCTAAAACAATTTCTTATAAGACTATGCCCTTATCTTCTTGTTCAAGCCTTACACTTCAATAAGTAGATCAACCAATCACTTCAGATAACTTATCAATTGAGAGTTAGAATCATTTATCAATTGATAACTTATCAAAATCTAGTGATAAGATATTTTCTTTATCACCCCTTCACTTATACTACATATGGATAATTTTTCACAAGATTTCATATGCTTAACTTTTTTAAATGAGACAAGACTACTCCATGGCCCAAAAAGACTTTAAATGGCAGATTTAAACAAGGAAGGAAGGGGGGCCATGTACTTGTCTTTCAACCATCAATCACTTTCTCTTATACATCACTATTCACCCCTTAATGTTTACATCATCAATAGTTGCAATTGTTGACTTTTATGTAAGCTACAAGACAATCAATTAAAGCTTCTTGCACACACCTCTTTCCTAATTCAAAATCTGCCACTCTCTCCCTCTTTCACTCCCATTTTAACTTCCTTTTCTCTCACTTTAAACATAAATCAAAAGAAGAAATTAAACTCCACAAATTCCTAACATTCCCACCACCATTTTTGCTTCCATACTAATGGAAATTTCTCTTCTTATTCTTGTGTCATTTTCTTTCACCATCTAAAATCTTTTAGAACCATTAGAACCTTCCACAAACCCCATTTCAAAAGATCAAACAACTCAGGTTTTCGAAAGGTAGCAAAAGGAGGAAGCAAAGTTAAGAGCTTAAGTGGAACCTTAGTGCACAACTACCATACTTTACTTTAAGGATGAGTAAGTGTTTCATATGATATGTGGCTTCGTATTTATGTTAGGAGACTTTGATTTCTTGAAGATATAAGTAAGGTTTAAGTTGTTATAACACCAAAAACTGTTTTAAGAAACAAACTTATGAAACCCTTACAAGAAGTTGAAACATAAGCATGTAAAGTTAGTGTTTTGTAAAGATACTTGTGTAGCACTTTGAATGGAAGATTTTAAGTTGAGAAAATCTTGAAACAAGAACTTAAATGGAGGATGAGCATGCTAGATGTGAGGGTTCCATAGTCATTTGGATGTTGATTTTGTTTCCATTAAGTTAAACATACTCAAATCTAGACCAAAGTTAAGGAAAAATCCATCACATAAAGTTTTATGAAAAAACCAACTTTGTATGACATGAGCTATGATATGGAGGTTGTATTAAGTATAAGATGTTTTATTTCTTTGTGTGGAGCATGAGTTAAAGGATCATCTTATGGAAGAAAACTTAAGTTAAGATTTGGATATAAGTAGTTTAAGTGCATAATCTAACACCTAAACTTAAGGAAATGATGAAACAAGTTGAAAACCCAAGCGAGAACCCATTGGAATCATGACGAACAGATCTGGAACATGGGAAAAAGAAGCTTAAAAATATGATAAAATTGAATGAACAAAGTGAAAAGATCAACCAAAGCAAGTATGATAAACATACAAAGCCTAAAACTCAAAACCAAGCCTAAAACTCTCAAAACAAGCCTAGAACTCTAAATTAGGCCTTCAAGGAAATTCTGACCAGCACCTTAAAGTATCAAGAGAGGTTGTTTTGAAGCCCATAAGAAATCCACCTAAGGCCCCACAAGCCTACCAAAGTCATTAACTTTAGTTTGAACAAAAAACAAGCCCATTTGGCAACTTAAGCCCACTAAAGGGCCCATGAAGTGGTTGTTAGCCTTAGGAATATAAATCAAAGTTGTAAATCTAATCTCTAGGGGTATTTTAAGCTTAGGATAAAATCTTAAGACCAAGCCCAAAGGATTTCTCAAGTTATCAAAAAGCCCATTTACCATACAAGGCCCAAAAACACTCCAACACATGAGGAATGCTACTGTTCTGACCAATGAACAGAATTGTATGCCTCATTTTGAAAATCTAACCTCAACATGTTAAAGTACACTAAAAAACGATGAAGATTGACTATAAGATCATAAAAATCGGATTTAAAATGAAAAAGTTATATAGGATTGAACTTTTAAGTAAAACCGAAAAAAATTATGAAACCAAGTCCAAAGTATAACTTAAAGGGTTTTAGCTTTGTTTTCTAGGTTTTATTTCAAATCCTTATAGTATCGTATTTGCGATGTCCAGGGGACCCGGCTTTAGGGATACGACCTATCCAAGATAATTTTGATTGATTCGCATAACTGAGTGAGTAAATTCCTGATGACTTTTTACTTGATTGTGCTTGTAGAATAGATGCATCTAAACTTATATATATAAATTTAGATGCTTGTGGGATATGGGAGATGCATGTGTATGGATTTATGGATGAATGTGATGACTTGTTAATTATATATATAATAGTAGGAATTGTTCGTATTAACATATACATGTGAATTGTATGGACTGAAATTGTTTGATCACCCTAAAAATCGAGTTAATCACTTATACGATTAAGAAATCAAAATGAATCATGCATTCCCTATATTGCATATGAATAACACCAACTACCGCTTCACGTAGAAGATGGGAAGGGACTCATAGGAATACGAGTTGGGACTAGCTATGTCATCATATATATTGAGTCCCTGTCCTAAGCTGATGGGCTTACTAGGTATTGGGAGATGCCAACCGTCGATGAGGGGCCGAGTCTTGTAGATTCTGTTTACGGCGTGTGTTTGTGGACTGCAAGGGTCACCACACAGCTAGACCTGGGATTTTAAAAGATATGATTTGATTTTGGTAAAGGAAGTATACATATATATATATATATGTATATAGAGTTTTGTTTTGGTATGAGTACGATAGTGCAAATGAAATAAAACCCAAGGCCTAGAACCTAGATTTTGGTTTGGGTCAGTTAATTATCTCTAAACCCCGACTTCAGGGGGTGTAATTCTGAGTCGTATGCAGTTCTTAGGTCACTACATGCATTGTTTGGCATACTGATTGTTCATGCATTCATATAATTGTATATCTAATAAATTTTTGTCATGTGGTGCTGACGAGGGTAATTATCTCACTAAGCATAAGCTTACACCCCAATAGTTCTTTTCTTTGAAGGTTGATCTATAGTTAGGAATGGGATAGGAATCGAGTGTAGAGTGCTACCATTGAATCAATGTGATGAAAAGCTTGTATAGTTAATTCGAAATGATCCGAAAAACGACTAATGTCTCAATTAAGTTTAGTATTTTTAGTAAGTTTAGAATTTTCTATCTTATTTCACTATTTTGCTGGGGGATACCGATTTTCTACGGTTCTGAGGAATTTTGGAAAAATGGATATCCATAATTATATATATTATATAATGAGTTAATGAACTAAAATTGAAGACTCTAGCATATAACTATTTAGAGTCTTGTAATCTCTAATTTGCAAGGCGATTTTCTTATCATGGGTGCATACGTGATATAGAAATTTTTGGCAATATTATTAGGCCCCTCCTTAGGTCGCTATACATAATTAAGGGGCAGCTTGGGGTTAAATCCATAGATGACCTTAAATGAGGCATACCTAATAGTGGCATGTATTATATTGTTGTAAGCAAATTCTACCACAAATAGGTAGAAGTCCTGTCGATTAAGTTCTTCCCTACTGCAGCTTGGAGTAGTGATCTTAGGGTATAGTTGACCACTTCTATCTAGCTATTGATTTAGGGGTAGTAAGAGGTGTTGAATAGTATTTTGGTTCCCATCCAACGCTAAAGGGTTCTCTATAAATAGCTTAGAAATTTTAGGTCTTTGTTTGACACCACACTTCTTAGTGCTTCGTGTAAGCTAACTACTTCATGCAAAAACAAAGAAGCAATAGCTCAAGCATCATTAGTTTTAGTGTAGGGCACGAAATGTGCCATTTTGCTAAACCTATCCATGATAAACATCACAGAATCTTTGCTTTGGGAAGTTTGGGGCAATTTGATGTCAAGACCCTAAATGGGGCCTAGTAGGATTACCTAAAATTTCTAAAACATGTATGTATCCATGATATGAAAATCACCTTGCAAGTTAAAAATTACAAAACTCTAAATGATTAATTACTAAGGATGTTGAATTGTTAATTAATTAACATATAATAGGATAGAAATAACTATGGATATTCAATATTTCACAGTTCCTCAAAATCGTAGAAAATCAGTATCCCCTACCAAATGATAAGATCAAATAGTATAAACTTAAAATTCAAACTTAATGAAGTTACTACATCTAAATATATAAGTAGTAGTAACATTTAAAGTCTCAAATGAGCAATACAATCTTTCTCTAATTCTAATCTCCAAAACATATCAATACATGCACTCAATGGTTGGCTCTTAACCCATGCCCAAATATCTAACACCTACAAAAGAAAAACTATTGGGGGGTAAGCTACAAGTTCTTAGTGAGCTATCCCTCATACTATAATAGTAAATAAGTTATCAAACAATTTGTTACAACCATATGAATGTATGGACACGTAATATTCTAAACAATATATTGAATTGACTGGTGTTGCATATAAGGTTGAATTTTAATGCCTTTCGAGATAAGAGTTGGAGATACATTGGCATCAATCATAATCGGGCTCTAATGCCTGGGTTTGTAACTATAACTATGAATTCTGTATTTCACAAAATACATTTTTATTTTTGAAAATCCAGTAGTACACAAAATCCCAAGCCTAGCGATGAGGTGACCTCCGCAGTTTACACTAACACCCAACAGTGAAGATTTCTAGACTCGACCCTCAACCATACGATTGGCGTCTCCATTGCCTAGTAAGCCTATAGGTTTGGGTAAGGTCATGTTATATAAGTGCACTGTATAGAAACACTTTAATATATATAAACAACCTTCATAAGGCCTCTCTCTACCTCCATATGAAGTGACGGCCGGAATAAGTAATGCAATGCATGGATAATGCATGCCCCTTTTTATTTAAGATAAACCAAATATAATTAAGTCAAATTATAAGACAATCAATCAATATCAGCAAACCATCTAAATCATATAACAATCAATTATACAATCAAATCCTCAATTATTGTATTAAACAATAATTTTCATAGTAAGCAATCAGTATCAAGCACTTGTATATCCCGAATCCCCATGCATTGAGTTATTACTATTTAATTTAAGTGCACTAACTAAAACACAAAACAAGTATAGGGTCATCGAGAGTACTCACTTGACTATGATGACTCGCTATAGTCGTAATAATCGATTGGAAGATTCTCGCCCTCGTCGGGATCACCTTATCATTACGAGATAACAGAGATAATAAGTAATTGGATTAACTAATGGTTCTAGATATCTATCTACTTAATTCTACTTAGATTACTATCAGTTTTTATTCGATTAAACCTAGTTATTAATCATATATAACTTTTTCATTCTATTTTCGATATTTACGCATTTACAATCGTTTTTCTTTACTTTCGGATGTACGTTCACACGGTGATGTCCATTTTAGATGTTAATACCCGTGTTTTATAATATGGACTAAATTTTTTGAAATCTTAACTATTGAAGCTTAAATATTCTTATTGCTTATGTCATCACTTATGTCATGAATTGCTTATGTAATCGCTTATGTCATCAATTGATTAGGTCATTGCTTAGGTCATCATTTGCTTACATAAGTCCTTACTTCATGCTTAAGTGTCTTATGTACATTTATACATATGCTAAGTATACACTTATACTTTTACTATACTTATATATATACTAGTATATTTATACATATACTTATACATATATCGCATTTATACTTGTACATATAGCCGTATATACATACAGTGTTATATTTATTTTCGTATGCCTTGTATAACTTTTTAATAAATCTTCATGTAATCCATATTTTTGCACCTTATAAGCTTATTTAGTAAGTTATATGTATGTATACTTAATATACTCCTCATTTTAGGTTAGATACATAGGAGATACTTATGTATAAGGGTATCCATACACATGTACATCAAGTATATTCTTGTATACATATACTTAAGCATATGTATATGTGCTCCTTCTCCATTTACCTAGGGGTTTCCTATACTTATATTAAGTATTTTACCAAATCCTTATAGATACACTTCATATGCATTTACTTATTGTATGTACATAGGTATTTCTACATATATACCTAAGTATTTATACAGTCCTAAGCACAAGTATAAAGATTCCTATCTTCCATAACACAAAAGCACATATTACATAAGGTTCCTACACTAACCTAACTAATACAACTCATCACTGATTAAGATAAGAATTCATATAAAAATATGTCTCTTTCTTCTTTATAATATGAAAAGGAAGACAAGTATATATGAGATGGTGGTTTATTTTGTTAGTTAGAATTGTGAAAGTGAAGTTAAGAAAGTATGGGAGTAAGGGAGAAAGGGAGCAAGGGAGCAAGGGGGGTTATGGTTTTGGTAAGGGGGGGAAAGAGGGTGTTTTGCTGTGTTTTTGATGTGATTAGAAGAAGATTGAAGAGGGGTTTAGAAGGAGGATGAAGAGACAACAAAAGGGGGAAAAGAAATGAAAAAAAAAATCAAAAGAAAAGAGAAGAAAACTCTAGATGACAATGGTATATGTATTGACTTTTCAACATGTTGACTTGGTCAAATATTGACTTAGTCAACTCTTTGAAATTAAATGTAATTTGTGTGTACATAATGAGATAATTAAGGAAAATTGGGAAGAAAATTAAGGAAATGAAAGCAAAATGTGGGGTTTATTGAAATGATTAGTAAAAATAGTTAATGAGATTTCCCTCTAAGTATTTACATCCTAAATACATTATATAATATGGTACTTAGTGTAACTATCATGAAATATATAATTTAGGATGCTAATGTCTACTATATGTAATATAAACATCAACCAATCACTTAACTCTATATAATACTAACTTAGTTGTATAATTAGAAGATGGATGTGATCTATAATGCAATATCTTAGTCTTTAGTAAATTGAATTAGTATTGTATACATTTATGAATAATTGAAAGTTATTTTAATCTTTTACTAATGATTTGGTAAGGTACTGAGGATATATTATCAATTAGGGTTTTAGGGTAAATTATGGTGAATTAGTACTTTCATATCCTTAAAGTTATAGTTTTAGGGTTTTCATCACTTTTAGGTGCAATCTCGAGTGTTTATATACATTTAAGGTTTAAAAATTTTATACGCGATTGAATCTTCGATTGTTATCATAAGATTTTGATGAGGTTCAGGGTCAAACATTTATAGTTACATATACTTAAGCTTTTAAGGTCTTAGTATATGATTAGAGGTTCAATTAATAATTTAAGGTTTTTCATATTCACATTAGGTTTTGAATTAAGATTTTAATCGGTTTTAAATCTCACTAGCTCTATTTACTTTAAGAAATCTTCTATAGTTTAGGGGTTTGATTCTATACTTAGAAGGCTAGATTTGCGGGGTTTACATCCAAGGATAAAATCCATACTCAAGTTAGCTTATGGTTTGGTTAGAATAGGTAAAGGCATTGCCTTCCCTTACTTCACTCAGCTCTTTGCTTTCTTATAGACAACACATCCTTCTATCATACAATGTACATCACGTCTCATTTTGAGCTAGAAGAACCTATCATTTAGCAGCTCACGTGTTCTCCATTCTCTAAAGTGTCTAGAAAGTCCTCAAATGTGGGCTTCTCTCACCAGCAACTCCCTTATTAAACAGATCGATACACATAACTTGCCATCTCTAAATAAATAACCATCATCTATATGGTACTCATCTATTACTCTTCATTTTTTATAGTGCCTGTATATAGGGCCAAAATGTGAATCATTTTGAATCATTAAGATATTACTCTTTAATGCTTGCAAACCCTAACAATTTATTATGCAACTCAGTAAGAAGAACATGTCTTCTTGATAGAGTGTTAGTAACTAAATTGTTCTTACCATGCTTGTATTTAATGATGAAGTTAATTCCTTCTAGGAACTCAATCCATTGGGCTTGACATTTGGAAAGCTTTGATTGACTCTACAGATATCTTAAGGACTCATGATCTATGTATATGAAAAATTCCTTTGGTAGAAGATAACTTTGTCATACATAGGGAACTCGGATTAGGGCCAAAAGTATTTTATCATAAATATAATAGTTTAATTGTGCTCCTTTGAGATTCTTACTATGATAAGTGATAGGTCAGCCTTTATACATTAGCACAGTTTCGATGCCGATACGTATGCATCACATTTAAGCTCAAATACTCTATCAAAGTTTGGTAAAGCTAATCTAATGTTCAATGCCTTTACAAAGGGATAATCCCTTAGGTAACTGTTCTAGAAATAGGTTAGTATACTCTTCCAATAGTTCTTTTGTAAACCCTACTTTTAGTGGGCCTAAGATTTGAGTACGAGTACTTTTCGAACATTCCCAAAGATCAATTATACTAAAAACTTAAGGTTATATTTAGAAACGAATTAAATTTTTCCAATTCAAAAATCAATTATCGATAAAACCCGAGCTTGAAGAACTGCAAGCTCTAAAGTCACTTAAAACTCTAACCTTGAAATAATTAAGGAATTTTAACCCTAAGTAATTAATCAATAATTTAATTTGAATAATTTCATTCAACTTTAGAAAATTTCACAATTTTATAGGAATCGAATCATAAATTATGAAACAATACAAATGAAAAACCTAAAACAATTTCCTATAAGTCCATACCCTTATCTTCATGTATAAGCTGTATACATAAATAAGTAGACCAACTAATCACCTTATATAACTTATCAATTGAGATTTGGAATCATTTATCAATTGATAACTTATCAAAATCTATTGATAACTTATCAAAACAATTTCCTTATCACCCCTTTACTTATACTACATATGGACAATTTTTCACAAGATTTCATAAGCTTAACTTTAATAAATGAGACAAGACCACTCCAAGGCCCAAAAAGACTTTAAATGGTAGATCTAAAAAGGGGAGAAAGGGGGACCATGCACTTGTCATTCACACATCAATCACTTCTTTTTAATCGCTTCTTCTTACACATCACTAGTCACTCTTTAATGCTTACATCATCAATAGTTGCAATTGTTGACTTTTGTGTAAGCTACAAGACAACACTTTCAAGACATTTAAACACTCATTCTCTTTCCATTCAAACCGGCCACTTTCTCTACTTTTTCTCTCACTTTCAATTTCACTTTCACTTCATCTTTCTCTCATTTGAAACAAACATAAAAGGGAGAAACCATCTTACCCCACAAAATCAACTTTTCTTCCATTTTCCAACTTCACTGACGGCAACTTCTCTTCTTGTTATTGTGCTATTTTCTTTCACCATCTAAGATCTTTTAGAGTCATTAGAACCTTCCATAAACCCCATCGCAAAAGACCAAAAGATTTGAGTTCCAAAAGGTTGCAAACGAGGAGGCGAAGTTGAGAGCTCAAGTGGAACCTTTGTACACAACTACCATATTTTACTTTAAGGACAAGTAAGTATTTCTGTGATTGTGGGTTAGTGATTATGATTAGGATACTTTGATTTCTTGAAGATATAAGTAAGGTTTAAGTTGTCATAACACCAAAAAAATCGTTTTAAGAAACAAACCATGAAACCTTTACATGAAGTTGAAGCATGAGCATGTAAAGTAAGTATTTTGTAAAGATACTTGTTTTACACTTTGAATGGAAGATTTTAAGCTGAGAAAGCCTTGATATAAAAATTTAAATGGAGGATGAGTATGCTGGACGTGAGGGTTCCATAGTCATTTGGATGTTGATTTTGTTTCCATTAAGTTAAACCTGCTCAAATCTAGACTTAGGTTAAGGAAAAATCCATTACATGAAGTTTTATGAAGAAACCAACTTGTATGACATGAGCTATGATATGGAGGTTGTGTTAAGTATAAGATCTTTTATTTCTTTGTATGGAGCATGAGTTAAAGGATCATCTTATGGAAGAAAACTTAAGTTAAGATTTAGATACAAGTAGTTTATGTGCATAATCTAACACCTAAACTTAAGGAAATGATGAAACAAGTTGAAAAACCAAGCAAGAATCCCTTGGAATCATCATGAACAGATCTGGAACATGAGAAAAAGAAGCTTAAAAATATGATAAAAGTGAATGAACAAAGTGAAAAGATCAACCAAAGCAAGTATGGTAAACATACAAAGCCTAAAACTCAAAACCGAGCCTAAAACTCTCAAAACAAGCCTAGAACTCTAAATTAGGCCTTCAAGGAAATTCTGACCAGCACCTTAAAGTATCAAGAGAGGTTGTTTCGAAGCCCATAAGAAATCTACCTAAGGCCCCACAAGCCTACCAAAGTCATTAACTTTAGTTTGAACAAAAAACAAGCTCATTTGGCAACTTAAGCCCACTAAAGGGCCCATGAAGTGGTTGTTAGCCTTAGGAATATAAATCAAAGTTGTAAATCTAATCTCAAGGGGATTTTAAGCTTAGGATAAAATCTTAAGACCAAGCCCAAAGGATTTCTCAAGTTATCAAAAAGCCCATTTACCATACAAAGCCCAAAAACACTCCAATACATGAGGAATGCTACTGTTCTGACCTATGAACAGAATTGTATGCCTCATTTTGAAAATATAACCTCACCACATTAAAGTACACTAAAAAATGATGAAGATTGACTATAAGATCATAAAAATCGGATTTAAAACGAAAAAAGTTATACATAATTGAACTTTAGGTAAAAACCAGGAAAAATTTCGAAAACTAGTCAAGAGTATAACTGAAGGAAAATTTTCTTAGTTTCCTAAGTTTATTTCAATCCCTTATAAATATTATTTCAATGACCAGGGGACACTGTGTACGGAGATGACTTGCCTCCGGATTACTTTGATTAATCCACATGGCAGAGTGAATAAATTCCCGATGACTCTTTACTTGATTGTGCTTGTAGAACAGATGCACCTAAACTTATATATATAAATTTGGATGCTTGTTGGATATGGGAGATGCATGTGTATGGATTTATGGATGAATGTGATGACTTGTTAGTTATATATATAATAATGGGAATTGTTTGTATTAATATATACATGTGAATTGTAAGGAATGGAATTGTTTGATCACCCTAAAAATCGAGTTAACAACTTATACGATTAAGAAATCAAAATGAATCATGCATTCCCTATATTGCATACGAATAACACCGACTACTGCTTCATACAGAAGATGGGAAGGGACTCACAGGAATACGAGTTTCCTGCAGGATTGAGCACTAGCTATGTCATCATATATATTGAGTTCCTATCCTAAGCTGATGGGCTTACTAAGTGCTGGGAGATGCCAACCGTCGATGAGGGGCTGAGTCCTGTAGCTTCTGCTTACGGCGTGTGTTTATGGACTGTAAGGGTCACCACACCGCTAGACTTAGGATTTTAAAAAATATGATTTGATTTTGATAAAAGAAGTATACATATATATATGTATATAGAGTTTTGTTTTGGTATGAGCACGATAGTGTAAATAAAATAAAACCCAAGGTTTAGAACCCGGATATTGGTTTGGGTCAGTTAATTATCTCTAAACCCCGACTTCAGGGGGTGTAATTTTGAGTCGTATGCAGTTCCTAGGTCACTGCATGCATTGTTTAGTATACTGATTGTTCATGCATTCATATGATTGTGCATCTAATAAATTTCTGTCATGTGGTACTGATGAGGGTGTTTATCTCACTAAGCTTAAGCTTACACCCTTATAGATTTTTCTTGATGCAAGAAAACCTCTTCACATATTCGGGTCGAGGCATGCCCGTGGTAAGTCTCGTTTAGGGATGGGTTGGAGCGATCAGAGAGCGAAGAGGACATTTTGTAATAGATTTATAGACATTTAGATACTTTTATATTTTTGCTCTTAACGTAGATTTAATGCAGTTCTGTTACGAACTACATTTATTTGTAATATTTTTTTTTGTATGGGTCCCACGAGCCCATACAATCAGCTAATCTATAACATAGAAGTAATTTTAGTTAAATTGCTCTATATTACTTGTCTATGGGCCTAATGTGAACGTAGAGTAGAAGGAGCCTTGTATGTCGTATGAAAGGCCTATGATCAGCAAGGAAGTTGATAATAGACCTTTATACGGTACACGACGACCTACCACGATAACGATACTGTTGGGTCATGATATCTTTGATTTCTCAGGGTAGTTTACCCCAATCCTCCAATTCTAGTAGTCACCTAATTAATAGAAAAAATGGCACATTGGCCTTAATAGCTTCTCGGAGTTCGGCTCTACTCAACACCAAAGCCTTCTTTGATCTACAAGCAAGTTAAGCTTACAGATTGCTAACTTTACTTAACGACATAAGGTTCAGTGTAATCTTTCTCCCATCTTTCTTAAGCACATATGTGTTCCTATAACCATGATGAATAACCCTTCAATTAAAAAGCTAAGGTCAGCTTAGTAGTATGTGAGATGTACACATGGGTAGTACGTCACAAAGAATTTTGTTAGAAGAGTTCCCAATTGAGATCAATAATAGCACTTGCTGAGTGACATGTAGTACTCCCTTCTCATTTAGCTAACGTAACTTATATGGCTTTGGATGTAGAGTGGTTGACAACTTGAGTTTCTTAATCAGGTTGCCAGGTGCTACATTAGTGCAACTCTTACTATCCACTATAAGTGCATACACCTGATTACTCAATTTGCAAGTAATGTGTAATAAATTTTCTCTCTCCTCCTCCTCGGTAGATGGTTCCAAACTCATTGTATGTCAAACAATGAGAGTCAACTTATCTCGGTCCTCCATAAACAAATCTTTCTTAAATAGGTTAGCATTAACATCAGTCTTACCTCTTACTACTTTCTCCTCATCTAGTTCCTCATATGTGCTTTCTACTTCAATCTTCGAGCCATCTCCTTTAATAATCATGGTCCTTCAATTCGAGCACTAAGCAACCATGTGCCCAAACCCTTAGCCCTTAAAGCATATGATCTAGCTTGTCTTCCTTCTAAATCCCTATCCCTTCTCATATGCTATTGTCAGCATGTCACCATTAACTTAACTTTTTATTCACCTTTGACATATACCCTTTTGGTCGACTCGATACTTAAGTGAGCTCCGTGACTTCCTTAAATAGGTCAGCTTAGCTGACTAAGTTGGGTCATTATGGGTTGGCTCGGTATTTTGCTCCTTTTCTATTGCTCCACTCATGGGCTATTCGTATAGCTTCATCCAATATGGTGATATCATGACTTGAACAGTATCATTGTCATAGTAGATTACCATGTATCGTATAAAGATCTATAATCAACCCCTTCGTTGATCATAGGCCTTCATAAGGCTCCTTCCACTATATGTTATCATCGGGCCCATAAATATGCAATATCGAGCATATTAACTAAGATTTACCATTTAATTACAAAATATTGAAGTTAAAGTGTGGATTCGTAGAATTCCATAACAAAATATTACAACGCATTTAAAGTCCTACAAGTGTTTGCATTAAGAAAATAAAACTATAGAATTAAACTAAATAAAGTAAATAAATATCTAGGAGTCATTATTACAAAATTCCCTCTTCGCTTTTTGAAACTCACAATCCCATCTTAGCATGAGACTCATCTTAGGCATTCCTTAGCTCGAATGGACAAAGAAGTAGTCCTATATAAAAAAAAAAATCTATTAGGATGTAAGCTTATGCTTAATGAGTTAATCCCCTTATCATCTTCATAACAATTTTATTAAATGCACAAATATATGAATGCATGAATAATCAGAATGCCAACTAATATATGCAGTGACCTAGGAATGGCATGTAACTCAAAATTAAACCTCCTATAGTCGAGGTTGGAGATAATTAATTGACACAAACCATTAACTAAGTCCTAGCACTTGGGTTTTTATTCCAATTGCACTATCATGCTTAAAGAAACTCAAACATATATGTAATATATAAAATCTTTCCTTTTTATACAAAAATATACTTTCCTTTTTCAAGAAACAAATTTTATGCCAAAAATTCCAAGTCTAACGGTGTAGTAGCCCCTATAGTCCACATCATACACCTTAAGCAGAAGTTATAAGATACGACCCTTCGCTAACGGGTAGCATCCCCTGGTGCCTAATAAGCTTGATAGCTAAGATACAGACTAAATAATATAATAATGGCATAACCGTTGCCTAATCCCTATAGGAGTCCCACTCCTGTAAGCTCCTTCTAACATTCCGCATGAGGTAGCAATCGACATAGTTATGATGCAAATATGAGAAATGCATGACTTATTGAATTTCTTAATCAAATACTTAGTTAATTCAACTTTCATTGTGATAAGACAATTTCATTTCATACAAGTATACATAACTATCCTCACAAAGAATTTCCATTATTATTTGATTAGCAAGTCATGGCATCCAATCATAATATCATACATATGCATTTAGCATATCCTACAAGTATTCAAGTTTATTATATAAATTTAAGTGCATCTACACTATAAGAAGAACCAAGAATAAGGTCATTAGGAATCACTCACTCAACCATAGCAGATTAGTCACAGTAATCTAGGGGTAGGTCGTCTCCAATGATAGGGTCTCTTGAACATCTTAAATATGATACTGTAAGAATTTGAAATAAATTTAGAAGTCTAACCTAGATCTTTTAAGTTACACTTTTAACTTATTTTTCATATTCTTTCCTGGTTTAACTTAAAAATTTAATCATGTATAACTTTCTTATTTTAAATTTGATTTTTCTGATCTTATAGTCGATTTTCATCATTTTCAAGTGTACTATAATGTAGTAAGATTAGATTTTTGAGATAGAGCTCGCAATTCTATCTACTAGTCAGAATAGTAGCAGTCCTCATGTTTTGGTGTTCTTTTGGGCTTAGTTTAGTTGTTAGGCTTTTTATTATTTTAGGAAATCTTTTGGGCTTTGGCTTAGGACTTTATTCTAACCTTAAAAAACTCATCAAGATCAGATTTCTATCCTCCTCTCATGACCTTAGAGCTATCAGTATTTTCTTAGACTCTTAAGTAGGCTTACATGGTAAAATAAGCTTGTTTGTGGTCTAAACTAAAGTTAATGGCTTTGTTAGGTTTATAGAGTCTTAAGTGGACTTTTTATGGGCTTCAAAAAAACCTTTCTTGGTTGATTTATATACTGGTCAGAATTTCTTAAAAGCCCAACTTAGAGTTCTAATCTTGTTTTGAATGTTTTTAAGCCTAGTTTTAAGTTTTAATCTTTATATAGTTATTATACTTGCTTTAGTTGATCTTTTCACTTTATTTACTTTGTTTTATCATATTTTGAAGTGAGTTTTCTTGAGGTTCCAAATTTGGACAGTTTGGAGTTGTGGCTTTTAACTTGGTTTTTCAATTTGTTTCATCATTTCCTTAAGTTTAAGTGATAGATTAAGAACTTACACTACTTATATTCCAATTCTAACTTAACTTCTCTTCCATGAAGTGATTATTTAGAATAAGTAAAAAATAATTATTATGAATCACATACTTATCATAAGTTATATACCTTAGTTTTCATCTCAAAAAGTTGATTTTCTCATTAAAAAATTATGTAATGAATTTTCTTTTACCAAAAGCTCGATTTTAGCATATGTAACCAAATGAAATTAAAAGTAACATCTAAATACGTTACATACACTTCACGTCCAGCATGTTACTCCCTCATTTATATACATATTTCATGATTTTCTCAACTTACAAACTTCTATTCTAAGTACTAGACATGCATCCTGCAAAATACCAAACTTAGTATGCTCATATTCTAACTTTCATGTAAGAGATTCATAAGCTTATCACCTAAGGTAACTTAGCTATGTTTTCACCTTATGTATATGTCAATATCCCCTACGAGAATATAAACTTCTAAACATGGTATACTAAAGTACTCAACAAATAAAAGAACTTATTTGTCCTAAAAGAGTATAAAGGTAGTTATGCACTAAGGTTCCTCTTTTGCTCCTTGTTTTCCTTTTCCTTTTATAAGCTTCTTGTGTTATCATAACGTTGGTATTTTAAGATTTCCTAAAATGGCTTTTGATAAGGATAAAGTGAAGGCAACAAAAACAAGTTTTATGCTGTGAGTATGTATACATATGTGTGTTAGCAAGGGTAAGTTTGTAAGGTTTGGTTTATTCTTGTTTTTGTAAGTGAAATGTGTTTAAAAAGTGAATGAAAGTTAGAGGATTTAAGGTGAAAAGTGGCCGGTTGGAAGTATGTATATATGAGCCCCACTAAGCCTTTTTTTTTTCTGTCTTCTATTTAGTACATAAGCCATACTTTGTAATGATTTAATGATGTAAGCAATAAGGAGTGAATAGTAGATGTGAAAGACACATAATTTGATGGATGATTAATAAGGTATGGCCTCCTTGATCTTCCCTTTCAAAACAGCCGTGTAGGGTCTTAGGGGTATGGGTCTTATCACTTAACATATTTAAAAATTGAGTTGATAATATGATGAGATAGCTTATCCATGTGTAGTATAAGTTATGCTGATATATGAAAATTGTCTTATCACTAGCTTTTGATAGGTTATCAATTGATAATTGATTCCAACTCTCAATTGATAAGTTATTTAATGTGGTTGGTTAGTTTACTTATCCATATGTAACATAGCTTATAAGTAAAGGTAAGGGAATTGTCTTATATGTAATTCTTTTAGGGTTTGATTGTTAAATCAACTCATAAGTTATGATTTACTTCATATGGAATATTGTAATTTTGTAGAAATGAGTAAAATTTTTTAAATTATATTTTTAATTATATATTTAAGGTAACAAGTCCTTAATTATACTAGGGTTTAAGGTTTTGGGTGACTTTGAGTTCGTTATTTTTGTGTTTAAGTTTTTATTGATAATAAACTTTTGACTAGAAGAACTAAGCTTTTTTTTCTAAATGAAAACCTAAATTCTTAGTTTAGTTGATCCTTACGAATGATTGAGAAGTACTCTTAATTATATATCCCTTATGTAACAGGGTTTACATCCTCCCCTCCCTAAAATAAATTTTATCCTTAAAACTTAAAGACGTACTTAAATCTTCAAATAACTGGGGGTACTTCCATCTTACTTCTTCCTCAGCTTTCCAAGTGGCCTCTTCTCTCTTGTGGTTCCTCCATAGTAGCTTTACATATGTGATCTCCTTATTTCTCAATTTCTGAACTTTATTATCTATTATTTAGATTGGGTGCTCTTCATATGTTAGATTTTCCTCGAGTTATATCAATTCTAACTCAATGACATTGTCTAGGTTGGGTTCATGTTTTCTCAACATTGACACATGAAATAGATTGTGTATTCCAGTGATATTTGGGGGAAATACTAGGCGGTATGCAAGGTTTCCTACTATCTTAAGGATCTTAAATGGTCCAATATACCTAAGGCTTAGCTTCCTTTGAAGCCTTACTTGATGTATGCTCCTGATCAGACTTACTTTTAGATATATGTATTCTCTCACATTAAACTCTAATTCTCTTTTCTTTAAGTCAGCCCAACTCTTTTGTCTGTCTTGGGCTTCTTTCATTCTTTTCTTGATGATAGCTACTTTTCCAGCTGCCTCTTGAACCAAGTTTGGTCCTAAAGCTGAGGTTCTCTACATCATCCTAGAATAATAGAGATCGGTATTTCTCCCATATAAAGCTTCATATGGTGGTATTTGAATGGAGGAATGGTAGTTATTATTATATGAAAACTCAACCAATGATAAGTGAGAATCCCAATTTCCCTTGAATTCCATGACACAAGCTTGAAGCATATTCTCCAATGTTTGAATCATTATCCTCGATTGTCTATCAGTTTAGGGGTGATATACTGTACTGAACTTCAAGTTCATCCCCAATACCTTTTACAAGCATCCCTAGAGTTTGGACACAAACCTTGGGTCTCTATGTGGTGTACTTAAGAACTCAGTTATCACTAGGATTTATCATAGCAAATTTGAACTAAAATGGGTCCTTCAAGATATCGAAGAAAATTAGAGGGAAAAGGCCTATAGACGAATAAGAGTAGCTAACGTGAAGTTATTCGATGGATATGACACACCAACGAGCACAATACGGCTTGACACTTTACTTGATATGATGCATCAGTTGATGTCAAGGACTACCTGCTACTAATCCTGAGCTACTCAGCAAGATTAGATAAGAGTATATGTAAAATAGACTTAGAGAGAATTATCTCACAAGAACAGGATATTCAATGTCTATGTGTAAAGTTTGATTATTTCAGCTTATAAGGAAAAGGTACTATTTATAGTAAGTCCTTAGGGCAACATTACAATTAAAGAAATTACAAGAAAGTGTATACAAAAAGGAAATTCCTAGTACATGTGAAAAAGGGTAAAAAGAATAAAAGAGAAAAATGGAAAAAATAGTACAATATTAGACGAGGTAGACAGGTAGCAGTGCAACATTAGTCCCATATCAATATTCTCTAAGCACAGCAAGTGAAAAGGATCATGATGTTGTGACAATATAAGGGTTGGGACGAGAGAGATGGTGGGATGTTGAAATAAAACTACTTGGCCATTAAGTAAGTCTCTTGTCACTCAACAAGAACTTCTCGGTAGTAGTTGGTCGGATTACACAGTATGTCTCCTCGGTAAGAGAATGGTCAGTATCATCACTACCAAGTGTATAGATCAACGTATGATAATATAGAAAGCTCAAGGAGTTCAATGATTCATCTTCGGAGTAAAGTTTCTCATGATGATAGGTTGCCAAGAGAGAATTCTTCGGGTGAGGGATTGGAGGCCTCAAAGCTATGAGTGAGTAATGGGACCAATGGTCGACAACTCATCAATTCCCCAAGGTTGCTGAAGATTTGTCCTCAAATCTTTGTCTTCTCCAACATTGGGTACATAGGGAGTCAAATCAGCGTTATCATTAATGCGCCTAAGGATCCTATAGGGTTTATCCACTTTAGGAGATAGTTTGTTCATCTTTTTGCTAGGGAAGCGTTCCTTGCTAAGATGGATCCAAACAAGGTCTCTAGGGGCAAAACAACTCTTTTCTTTCCATGGCTTCTCATTTCCTTCTCAAGCCACAGTTTTAGTCAATTTCTTGGTAACCTTCTAATGTAACCTTTGGAATTTCTTGGGACGCTATAGGCCAGATTAACTTTCCCCTTGTATATTTGGATCGTTAATTGAATCTAAGGGTAGGTTCGAGTTAAGCCCATAAATAACCTCAAATAGTGATGTTCTAGTTGAACTATGAGTTGAGCTATTGTAGGAGAATTTAAGCATAAGTCTTAGTTACGAGAGTTCTTTCCAATAGTAGCGGGTAAGAGGTTGCCGATGTTTTTGTTCACTACTTCAATTTGGTTGCCTATTTAAGGGTGGCAAGAGGTACTAAACAAAAGTTTAGTGCCAAGCTTCCTCCATAGGGTCTTCTAAAAGAAGATCATAAATTTAGAATCACGGTTGGATACAATACTCCTTGGCACTCCGTGTAACTGCATAACTTCCTACAAAAAGAGGTTAGAGATGAAATAGGCATCATTAATTCTGTAGTAGGGAATGTAGTGGCCTATCTTACTGAACCGATCGACTACCACCATGATCGAGTCATGTCTTCTCAACGTTTAAGGAAGGCTAAGCATGAAATCTATGCTTAGATCAGTCCATAGCCACTCTAAGATTAGTAAGGGTGTGTATTCTCCATAAGGCTCTTTCCTCCCCTTTTCATATTTACACACCTCACATCTCTTAAGTACTCGATGTACATCCTTCATCGTCCCAGGATAGTAAAAATGCTCCTTTAATATTTCAGTCATCTTCTTTTCCCCAAAATGGCCGACCAAACCCTCAACACAAGCTTGTTGGACGAGTAGCTCCCTTATCGAACTACTCGGCATGCAAACCTACTTTCCCTTCATTAAGAACCCTTGATTTATGTAAAATCCATCCATAGCTCTACTAGCACTACACCTCGCTACTAAGGGTTCAAAAATTAGGTTATACTCATACTGATCAGGTAAAATGCTAAATCTAAGCACCTTAGCTTGTAACGTTATGATAAAGGTATGAAGACGAGAAAGTTCATCAACTACTGTATTGATGCTTCTCTTCTTATATCTAATGACATAACAAAAGGTCTCTAAGAACTTGACCAATTTAGTGTAATGCCAAGAAAGCTTATGTTGCTCGCGAAGATGCTTAAGAGATTCATGATTCGAATAGATGATGAACTTTCTCAACAATAGATAATGCTACCAATTATGGAGTATACGGACAAGGGCATAGAATTCCTTGTTGTAGGTTGAGTAATTCAAGGTAGCACCTCAAAGTTTTTTGCTGAAGTAGGCAAAAGGTCAGTGCTCCTACATAAGAAAGAAACCAATACTGATACTAAACACATCATATTCAACCATAAAAACCTTTTCAAAATCCGGTTGGGTAAGTACAAAAGTAAACGTCAGTTTAGTCTTCGTGTCTTCAAAACTCCTTTGAGCTTTTCTATCCCTCTAAACTTAATATTCTTCTTAGTCAATTCAGTTAATGGTACAGTTATGGAGCTAAAGTTCTGGATAAATCTCTGATAAAACGAAGCTAGGCTATGGAAGCTCCTGACTTTGGTAGTACTAGTCAACGTAGGCCACTTATTAATAGCTCTGACTTTTTCCTCATTAACTCGAACTCCACTCCTTAAAACGATATATTTGAGGAATACAACCTCGCTTTGACAAAACGCACATTTCTTTAGGTTGTCGAATAATTTCTTGGTGTAGAGAATGTTAAACACCAATCTTAAATGTTCAACATGAACGAGGAGGTCAGTACTGTAGACCAGAATATCATCAAAATAAACCATAATGCATTTGCTTATCAATGTTCGGAGCACATGATTTATAAGTTGCATGAATGTACTCGACATGTTAGTTAAACTTAACGACATCACCATCGACTCAAATAAACCATCCTGTATCTTAAAGGTTGTCTTTTATTCATCTCCTAGTCTCATTCTTATTTGATGATAGCCACTCTTTAGATCTATCTTCAAAAATATATATATACCATGCAACTCATTAAGCATGTCATCCAACTACGGGATTGGGTATTGGTACTTAACAATAATCTTATTGATGGTACAGTTGTCAATGCACATTCTCCATGATCCATCTTTCTTTAGTACTAGTACGGCTAGGATGATACATGGGCTCATGTTCTCATAGACATACCTACGATCTACCAACTCATCAACTTACTTTTTCGGCTTAGCTGCTTGTTCAAGAATAAGTCTATAGGCGGGTCGATTCGGCAAGGCTGCTCTAGGTTAAAGATCAATGCAATGGTCAATTCCTTTCAAGGGAAGTAAACCCTTTGGCATCTCGGTGGGGAAGATGTCGTCAAATTTTTGAAGTAGCTACTGCACTTCGGTAGGTAAGTTCATAGCTTCTCTAGAGTCTAAGAACCTCTTGAATAAAAAGAGTACATAGTCTTTGGCCCTGACCTCTTGTGTAAACTGAGCTTAGGAAAGTACTAAGGACTTCTGTTATAGAGATCTAGTAACCTTTTCTTTGGCTTCTTGGGTAAGACTCATAGGTGTCAATATAACTTTCTTCTCATCCTTTTGGAACATGTAGGTGTCCTATACCCATCATGCAACACCCTCAAATCAAACAACCATGGTTGGCTGAGTAAAATGTCAGATGCATACATAGGAAGGACATTACACAACACCTCATCATTATACCTATCACTAATAGTAATTGGCACTCTAACTTGCTCGGAAATGTATAGTACTCCTTTCTTGTTTAGCTAAAGAATCTCATATTGATTAAGGTATGGAAGGACTGGCAATTTCATGGCCTTAACTACCCTTTATGCAATGATGTTGGTATAACTCCCTCCATCAATGATCACAGCACATAGCTTACCATTCACCCGGTAATTTGTATGAAAGAAGTTATCTCTTTACTCATTCTCATTAACCATAAAAGGATTGAGAGATCACTAAACAATAAAGTAATACTTGGCTCCACCCTCAAGAGGTATCTCAGCATCAAGATCTTCCATAAATTCTTCCAGCATCTGATTGGTTGGCACTTCTTCCCCTCCTTCACTCGTACCTTCTACTTCAAACTGAGGCTTGTCTCCCTTTATGGTCATGACTCGGTGGTTCAAACATTGACTAGCCATGTGTCTATAGCTAAGGCATTTAAAACATATGATTTCTTGGGTTTTCCTCCCTAAATTTTAACCCTGGTCTATTCGAATCTTAAGCTCCTCAATCTTGCTCTTACCTCGGCCTTTGTCTAGTTGGCTTAGCATATGACCTCGACGTTCCACCTTGGAACTATTTGATGCCCTGTCATTCCTTGGTTGACTCAGTAGGTTCTTCCTATTTGGCATTAATGTTCAGTTACTCAGCATTTGGCTAGCCTAGTTCCGTTGTCACCTTTCAACTCTCTAGGCTACATAGATGGTTTCATCCAAAATTATGAGGCTCTACAGTTCTATGTCGTGACTAATCTCAACTCGTAGTCTAGAGATATACCATACTATAGTTTGGGTCTTAGGCTAGTCAACATCACATCGTATTATGAGTAATTAAAACTCTCGAACATAGTCGTCTACGGATTTGTTACCTTACCTTAAGTCTCGAAGTCATCGGAAAGCATCTTGTTCATAGTGTTCAGGAACGAACCTACTTCTCAAAATTCTATTCATCTCGTTCCATGTTTGAACTTTGCATCGCGTCCTTAAGCAAACATTCTGTAGCTTCTTCCACCACATTGTCGCATATCCAAAAAATTCTAACGCAGCTACTCTAATGCAGACAGCATCTTCATAATCATAGAAGTTGAATATCTTTTCGATTTTCTCTTCCTAATCTAGGTAGTCATCAATACTACTAGACTCATTGAAGTTCAGAATCTATACCTTAAGATGTTTGGCACCTCTTAGCACTCTAAACTCACACTCATCAATCCCAACATACTGGTCTTCTTTTTCTTCGTACTCTTCCACTTCGTCCAACTCTAACCTCCTCCTTGTGACTCTATCGACTCGTTGCAATGGTACTTAGTTCACTAGAAAGGCTTTCGAAGCTTGCTTGTTCATCTGCCTCCTTAGCTTATCTCTTATTTCTCAACCTTTCTTAGCAACTCTTTTACGCGATCCAATCTCTAAGACCCTATTTACTAAGACAGTTAAGTTGGCCACAATGGCAACAAGATCTTATATCTGCTCATCAGTAGTACGTAGTGTTTATTGGGTAACTTAACCACGACCATGAGCATCACTTTCGACATCATGAATCTCTCCTTATATACTAGGGTTCAACATTCTCAACATAAAGTTTCAATAATTGCACTTAATATGAATGGCTTCAACACATACAAGTATCTCGAATAGTAGACTAATTATCACTATACAGCTCTCGATCTCAACCTCAAACTCTAATAATAGGAATATATGGTGTGCCTAGGAGCTTAGTTATCACTATGACTTACCATAGCAAATTCGAACTAAAATGGGTCTTTCAAGATAACAAAGAAAATTAGAGGTAAATGGTCCATAGACGAATAAGAGTAGCTGATGTAAAGCTGTTCGATGGATATGATACACCAACGAATATAACACAACTTGACGCTTCACTTATTATGATGCATAAGTTGATGTCAAGGTCCACCTACCACTAATCCTAACTTACTCGACAAGATTAAATAAGAGTATATGTAAAATGGACTTGGAGAGGGTTGTCTCACAAGAACAGGATATTCAATATCTACGTATAAATTTTGATGATTCTGGCTTACAAAGAAAATAGACTATTTATATTAAGTCCCTAAGGTAACATTAAAATTAAAGAAATTACAAGAAAGTATATACAAAAAGAAAATTCCTAGTACATGCAAAAAAAGGTAAAAAGGATAAAAGCCAAAAATGGAAAAAAGTAGTACAATGTTAGACGAGGTAAACAAGTGGCAATGTAACATTAGTCCCGTAGGAATATTCTTTGAGCATAGCAGGCAAGAGGGATCAAGATGTTGTAGCAATAAAGGGGTGGGGATAAGAGAGATGGTGGAATGCTAACAGAAAACCACTTGGCCATGAAGTGAGTCTCTCGTCACTCGGTAAGATCCTCTTAGCAACAGTTGGTCGGATTACTCGGTACAAGGTCCTTGGTAAGGGAATGGTTAGCATCATCACTACCAAGTACATAGATCAACATATGATAATATGGAGAGCTCAAGGAGTTTAACCATCCATCTTCGGTGTAAAGTTTCTTGTCATCGGTAGATTATCGATAGATAATTCTTCAGGTGAGGGATTGGAGACCTCAAAGCCGTATATAAGTAATGGGACCAGTAGTCGGCAGCTCATCACTATTAGACACTATTTTAGCAGGTACTCCATGTAAATGTACTATCTCCTTCATATATATCCAAGCTAACTTCTCTAGGGAATAGGTCATATTGATGGGTAGAAAATGTGCTAACTTTGTGAGTAAATCTACCACTACCCATATAACATCATGAGTTGCTGCCATTCTAGGTAATCTACATATGAAATCTATCATAATCTTATCCCATTTCCATTTAGGGATAGATAATGATTGCAGCAATCCTCTTGATCGCTAGTGCTTTACCTTAACTCTTTGGCATGTGTTGCATCTAAGCACATAGTTTCCAACATCTTACTTCATCCCAATCCACCAAAAGTTCTTCTTGAGATCTTAGTACATCTTAGTTCCTCTAGGATATATCATATATCCAAAATAGTAGGCTTCCTTCAAAATTTATTTCTGAAGTTTAGGGCTATCTGGTACACATATACGTCCTTTCATTTGGATCATTCCATCTTTGTCTTGACTGAAATCCATATACCTCCCAAGTATCATTTGCTCTCTTATATGTTGTAGAGTAGGGTCTTCTTATTGTGCTTCCCTAATTCTTTCTTACAAAGTCGACTTAAGGACTAAGTTATATAGTTCCACATTCACTTCATGCCATGAAAATTCCAAGTTCATCCTCTCAAATTCCTTATCAATTCCTTTTATTTAGTGAGAAGGGATGCAACTTTTACATGGTTCTTCTGACTTAAGGCCTCAGCTACTACATTCACTCTCCCTAGGTAGCAATTGATGTTAAGATCATAATCCTTTTTCAAATCTAGCCAATGCTACTATCTCATCTTTAACTCCTTCTAAGTGAATAGGTATTTTACGCTCTCATGATCAATGTTAATCTTATATTTGACACCATACAAGTAATGTCTCCATAGCTTTAGCGTAAACACTATAGCTACTAATTCAAAATCATGGGTGAGATAATTTCGCTCATGCAATCGCAATTGTCGTGAAGCATAAGTAATTACTTTTCCATTTTGCATCAATACGTACCCCACACCATTCTTAAAAGCATCATTATGCATCGAAAAAGGTTCTTCATTGTTGGGCAAAACTAAAATTGGTGTCATGATTAGTCTCTTCTTTAGCTTTTGGAAGCTTTCTTCTCTTTTCTCATTCCATTCAAACTTCTCATTCTTTTGAGTCAGTTAAGCATGTGGTTTAGCAATTTTTGAAAAGTCCTTCACAAACTTCCGATAATATCTAGCTAAACCAAGAAAACTTTGCATTTTAGTAATGTTTTCAAGCCTTTTCCAATCCATAATAGCTCCTATCTTTTCAAGGTCTACTTATATTCCTTCCCTTGAAACTACATGCCTTAAAAAGGATATCTCTTTCAACCAGAAGTTATACTTTGATAACTTAGAATATAGCTTATGTTCCCTCAAAGTTTGTAACACTAGCCTTAGGTGTTACTGATGTTGTTTTGAAGTTGACAAATATATCAAGATATCATCAATAAACAAAATTGCATACTATAGACACCTAATTTTTTCACCTCTTTTTATTTTTTATTTTTTATTTTCAGATTAAGTTATAGAGTCCTAAATTAGAAAAAAAGGTTGAAAAAAAATAGAAAATTAATGAAAATTACAAAAAATGAAGAAATTTAGAAAAAGTACAAAAAATGGAAAATTTTGGAAAAGAACATAAAAATTTTGAAAAGCCACAAAAAATTGAAACAAAAATAAATAATAAGATTTAAAAAAATAACATTTTGTAGATTTTTAATTTTAATTTAGGTTTAGAAGTTGGGCAGTTGAACCTTAGCTTAGATTTAAATCTAACCTAGGCTAACCGAGTCCATAATTGCACATATGGATAAGGCATAGGCCAACGGCCTAATGGTAAAACATATGGACATTGTAATTGGGATTAACTAGAGATTAGGGGTTTGAAACTCACTAAAGGCATAGAGAAATGCCTTTTTGTCCTTTTCTTCTTCTTTTTTTAACTCATTGTGTTGCCACATGTCAGGTCGTCATTGGGCCATATGTCTAATTACGACACGTGGCGCTTCATGATTGGCCATGACAACAAATTTTCCTTCTCCTCATTTTTTCCTCCCCTTTCCTTATTCATTTTAAAAGGAAAAGAAAGGGAAATTGATTTGGAAAAAGAAACAAAACACAAATAGAACACACATAGAAGGGGGAGGGGGGGGGGGAATTCATTACAAAAAAAAAAGAATAACACACAAACCTCACACTCATTCGGAGTCTCTCTCTCTTTGGGCCCATTCTCTCTCTCTTTAGATCCGAACCCCTCTCCCCCTACTATTTCTCACTCTTTACTTACTCTCTCTTAGACTAAATACCAAAGAACCAAATACCCTCTTCTCCATCCATCTCCAACAGCCCTACACAGTCACTCTTGACCATTCATCAAGATAAGTAAACATACCCTCGTAAGATCCTCTCTCTCTCCATTACGCTCTCTCACTCTCGAAACTCAAAGGACCCACTCTATCTCTCCACTTTTCGACCCTCTCTTTCTTCAACCCCCAACTCTAGGCCTACAACAGCATTCCACATTGAGCTATCCTCCCATTCACTATACTGGCCGAACCCCCATACACACATATACCTTACTCTTAGCCAATAAACACCATACCTAACCCACGAGATTAAACAAGCTCCACTACACCAATCGCTATCCTTAGCCTTTCCTTCAACTGACCGAACTGCCTACAATCACATGCTACAATCCACTTGACTAAATCAAACCCAAATCTCCACCTACCACAGCAACAAACACCACTAACTGCCATTAGCCACAGTACTCCTCCAAGCCCCATTCCCTAATAGAAAACTTACAAAATAACCTTTTCCCTATCGCTTTGATCGTTGAAATGGCCTCTGAAATGCCATTCTAGTCGCTGCCATTTCAACCTACGTAGAGCCCTAGTCTGACTAGGTTCAAACTGACCCAACCTAGTCAACCCTAACCGAAGACCTAAATCCGAACTACTCTTGACCCACATCCTCATTTGGTCTAACTCCTTCCATTTTTTGTTTTGTTTCTTGTTTTGTTTCTCTTTTTTCTTTAATTTCTTTTCTTTTTGTATTGTTAGTTAATTTTTTTTTTGTTATTATTATTTGTAAATGTAAATGTAAAGAAAAGAAAGAAAAAAGGGATTAGTATTTAGTTTAGTTTTATTTACTTTCACATTTTAGCCGAAAATCCAAAAAATAGCAAAAAAAAATAAAAATAAAAGTTAAAGGAATAATATATAGATAAAAATAACAATAAAATTGTTTTACCACTTAGAAAAACATATTTTTCAAATAAGTAAAAATCAAACAAATCCTTTCCAAATTATGGCTATAGCGACCCGAGGAGGAGCCTAATAGTATTGCCTATAATTTCCATATCATGTATGCACCTATGATAAAAAAATCGCCTTTCAAGTCAGAGATTGCAAGATTCTAAATAGTTATTTACTAGAGTCTTCAATTTTAGTTCAATGACTCATTATATAATATAAATAATTATGGATATCTATTTTTCCAAAATTCCTCAAAACCGTAGAGGGTATCCTCTCCCAAAATAGTGAAATAAGATAGACAATTCTAGAAAATTCTAAACATACTAAAGATACTAAACTTAATTGAGACATTAGTCGTTTTTCGAAGCATTCCGAATTAACTACACAAGCTTTTCATCGTACTGATTCAATAGTAGCACTCTGCACTCGTTTCCTATCCCATTCCCATTATCGATCAACTTGCAAGGAAAAGAACTGTTGGGGTGTAAGTGTATGCTTAGTGAGATAATTACCCTCATCAATACCGCATGATAGAAATTTATTAAATGCACAATCATATGAATGCATAAACAATCAGTATGCTAAATAGCGCATGTAGTGGCCTAGGAACTGCATACGACTCAGAATTACGCCCCCTATAGTCGGGGTTTGGAGATAATTAACCAACCCAAACCAAAATCCTAGTTTTAAACCTTGGGTTTTATTTCATTTGCACTTTTGTGCTTAAGCCAAAACAAAACTATATATATATATATATATATGTATATATGTATGTGTGTATGTGTGTGTATACTTTCTTTATCGAAAAACAAATCATAGTTTTAAAATCCCAAGTCTAACTGTGTGGTGGCCTCCGTAATCCACAAATACACGCCCTAAGTAGAAGCCACAAGACTCGCCCCCTCGTCGACAGTTAGCGTCTCCCGGTGCTTAGTAAGCCTATCAGCTTAGGACAGAGACTCAATATACATGATGACATAACTAATGCCCAATCCTACAGGAGACACGTCTTCCTATAAGTCCCTTCCCATCTTCTGCGTGAAGCGGCTGTTAGTGTTATCCATATGTAATATAGGGAATGCATGATTCATTTTTATTTTTAATCGTATAAGTGATTAACTGGATTTTTAAGGTGATCAAATAATTTCATTCTATACAATTCCCATGCATACATTTTTACAAACAATTCCCATTATTATATATAATTAACAAGTCATCGCATTCATCCAAAAATTCATACACATATGTTTTCCATATCCTACAAGCATCCAAATTTATATAGATAAGTTTAGGTGCATCTATTCTATAAGCAAAATCAAGTAAAAAGTCATCAGGAATTTACTCACTCAGCCATGCGGATCAATCAAACTAATCTGGGATAGGTCGCCTCCCCAAAGTCAAGTCCTCTGGACATCGCAAATACGATACTATAAACCCTTTAAGTTATACTTTTGACTTGGTTTCGTAATTTTTTCTCAATTTTACTTAGAAGTTCAATCGCGTATAACTTTCTCGTTTTGAATTCAATTTTTACGATCTTATAGTCAATATTCATCGTTTTCGAGTCTACTTTAATGTGGTGAGGTTATATTTTTGTGATGAGACATGCAAAACAACCTATGGGCCAGAATAGTAGCGATCCTCATGTTTTGGAGTACTTTTGGGCCTTATTTGGTTAATGGGCTTTTTGGTAGCTTGAGACATCCTTTGGGCTTGGTCTTAAGAATTTATCCTAAGCTTAAAATACTCCTTGAGATCAAATTTACAAATTTAATTTATATTCCTAAGGCTAACAACCACTTTATGGGCCCTTTAGTGGGCTTAATTTGTCAAATGGGCGTGTTTTTTGTTCAAACTAAAGTTAGTGACTTTGTTGGGCTTATAGAGTCTTAGGTGGATTTCTTGTGGGCTTCAAAAAAACCTCTTTTAATGTTTTAAAGTGCTGGTCAGAATTTTATTTAAGACCTAACTTAGAGTTTTAGGCTTGTTTTGAAAGTTTTAGGCTCGATTTTGAGTTTTAGGCTTTATATACTTATTATACTTGATTTAGTTAATCTTTTCACTTTATTCATTTACTTTTATCATATTTTTAAGTGCCTCTTACCCATGTTCCAAATCTGGTTGTGATGATTCCAAGGGGTTCTCTCTTGGTTTTTCAACTTGTTTCATCATTTTCTTAAGTTTAAGTGTTAGATTATGCACTTAAACTACTTGTATTCAAATCTTAACTTAACGTTTCTTCTATAAGATGATTCTTTAACTCGTGCTCCACACAAAGAAATAGAAGATCTTATACTTAATATAACCTCCATATCTTAGCTCATGTCATACAAAGCTGGTTTTTTCATAAAACTTCATGTGATGACTTTTTTCTTAACTTAAGTCTAGATCTGAGCATGTTTAACTTAACAAAAATAAAATCAACATTCAAAGGACTTTTGAATCCTCACGGCCAGCATGTTCATCTTCCATTCAAGTTCTTGTTTCAAGATTTTCTCAACTTAAAATCTTCCATTCAAAGTGTTAAACAAGTATCTTTACAAAACACCAACTTTACATGCTCATGTTTCAACCTAATGTAAGGGTTTCATGAGTTTGTTTCTTAAAACGGGTTTTGGTATTATAACTTAAACCTTACTTATATCTTCAAGAAATCAAAGTCTCCTAACATAAACACTAACCCACTAATCATAAGAAACACTTACTCATCCTTAAAGCAAAATATAGTGGTTGTGCACTAAGGTTCCACTTAAGCTCTTAACTTTGCTTCCTCCTTTTTGCCACCTTTTGGAAACTTAAGTTGTTTGATTTTTTGGAATGAGGTTTGTGGTAGGTTTTAATGGTCCTAAAAGAGCTCAAATGTTAGAAGAAAATGATACAAGAAAAAGAGAAGAAAATGCCATAAGTGAAGCTTAGAAAAATGGGGGCAAAGTTGATTTTATGGGGTAAGGTTGTTTCTCCTTTTTATGTTTGTTTCAAATGAGAGAAAGAAGATTTGAAAGTGAAATTGAAAGTGAAAGAAGTAAGGGAGAGAGTGGCCAATTGGAATTGAGAGAGAATGAGTGGTTAAAATGTCTTGAAAGTGTTATCTTGTAGTTTGCATAAAAGTCAACAATCGTAACTATTGATGATGTAAGCATTAAAGGGTGAATAGTAGTATGTAAGAGAAAGTGATTGATGGTTGAAAGATAAAAGCATGCTCCCCCCCCCCCCCTTCCGCCTTGTTTAAATCTACCATTTAATGCCATTTTGGGTTATGGAATGGTCTTGTCTCATTTAATGAAGTTAAGCATGTGAAATCTTGTAAAGAATTATCCATATATAGTATAAGTAAAGGGGTGATAAGGAAAATGTCTTATCACTAGATTTTGATAAGTTATCAATTGATAAATGATTCCAACTCTCAATTGATAAGTTATCTAAAGTGATTGGTTGTTCTACTTATTGATATATAAGGCTTAGACATGAAGATAAGCACATGGTCTTATAGGAAATTGTCTTAGGATTTTCATATTTTATTGTTTTGTACTTTATGATTTGATTCCTATAAAATTGTGAAATTTTCTAAATTTGAATGAAATTATTCAAATTAAATAATTGATTAATTACTTAGGGTTGAAATTCCTTAATTGTTTTTAGGGTTTAGGGTTTTAAGTAACTTTAGAGCTCGCAGTTCTTCAAGATCAGGTTTTATCGATAATCGGTTTTTGAATTGGAAAATTTTGATTTGTTTCTAAATGTAAGCTTAAGTTCTCAGTTTTGTTAATCCTTAGGAACGTTCGGATGGTACTTTTAATTGAATCATCGGCCTACTAAAAGTGGAGTTTATATTTATCAATTGATATATTTAGGATGATTAGTTGATTTACTTATTCATGTGTACAAATCTTATGCAAGAAGATAAGGAGATTGTTTTATATAAAATTCTTTTGGAGTTTGTCTCTTAAATTGATTTGTAAGTTATGATTTAATTCTTATAAAATTATGAAAATTTCTACAGTTGAATAAAATAATTCAAAATAAATTCTTAATTAGCCACTTAGGGTTATAAGTCCTTAATTGTTTTAGTTTTTTGGGTTTAGAGTTATGGTTCTCATATTTGAGTTTTATCGATAATAGGGTTTCGAATTGGAAAATTAAATTTGTTTTTAAATGTAAACTTGATTTCTTAGCTTAGTTTATCCTTGGGAATATTTGGGAAGTGTTCTTAGTTGAATTACAAGTCCGTTAAAAAGTAGGATTTATAACTTATCCATATGTAACATGGCTTATAAGTGAAAATAAGGGAATTATTTTATATGAATTTCTTTTAGGGTTTGGTTCTCAAATTAATTTATAGGTTGTGATTTGCTTCTTAAGAAATTTTAGATTTTGCTAGAGTTGAATAAAATTTATTAAAATTATATTTTTAATTATTTATTTAGGGCTATAAGTCCTTAATTATCCCAAAGTTTTGGGTTCAAGTGAGTTTAAGTATGTTTTAGAGTTTTTCACCAACTCGAGAATAATTGACTTACACTTTGGAGCTTAAGGTTCAATTGGCTTAATTATTTAGGAATACTACTTTATTATGCAACATATATATATCATATGATAGATTAAGAAAAGAGAAGGAAATTGCTTAATAATATATTTATGTATATATATATATATATTATAGGGCTACTTATGTAAATTTATTAATTTATTCCTTTAATTAGTTTAGTTTTATTGTTTATTATTACTTGAAATAATCCCTGATTCGTTCATTATCAGTTTTATATGATTTCACAAAATTATGGATTATTTTATTGATTTATAGATTTTAAAGCATTAAGATAATTTTATTGAGTTTTAAAAATTTTTATGATTTGATATTTACAGTTCCTGTTAAGTTTAGGTTTACATTTTTAAAAGTACGCGCATGTAGGGATTGGGGTTTTCTTGCATGATTAGGGTTTCCAAATCGTATAATAGTGTCTTTTAAGTTCTTTTTAAGTTCCAACTTTAAAATTTTAGTCGGTTTTCATTTTATGTGGTTTTGTCGACTTAGGAAAATATTTACAATATTCTAGTCCGACTCCATGTTTAGAAGATTAAATTTACAGAGTCTATAAGGGTACTTTAGGTTTTCCAAAATAAACCAATTTAGGACCCTTAGAAAATTTCTCAAATAAACTTAAAATGGGTAAAAATGTAAACCCAACTATTTTTCCAAAATTAAAATTAAATCAACCGGCTATATGTTTGGTAAATGAACTACAAAAGTTTGATCCTAAATAGCGAATATGTAGGCACCTATATGCAAGTGTGGGGCTATTTAAAATATGGAATTTTTATTTTTTCCATGTTCAAATATTTATGTAAATTAATCAATTTAGTCACGTGTATTATGATTAGCTGTTTTTAGAAATTAAAAAGGATATATTTGAAAAGCAATGTTCAATTCGGAAAGTTAAAAAGTGGCACATGTTTAGGGTTTAATAAATTAGCCCTCGAATCCTAATCTTTAGTTTTCAAAAAGCTGTCTTTATAAATAGGTTCTTTAATCGATAGATTGGTAGTTAAGTTATAACCAATCTAATTGGTTATAACTTAACCCTTTTTCCTTACTCTAGTCAGGTGGTAACTCTAAGTCTTTTCAAGTTGAAAAAAAAATGGTTTTTCTTTAAACCCTAGTCAAGAATTAGTATTAAATGGATAGGGTTTAATACTGATTAGTTTAGAGAAGACCTAATTTTATAAAAAGAACCGAAAGGGTGAAAAACCAGGCTCAACAGCTTGGCAACTCCACCGGGGAACATCAAGAGAGCTAACCACTTAAAAACATTTCGAAATTAAAATTGCTTTTCAAATTATCCATATTGTTTAGTTATTTGTTTATTTGTTTATTTCTTTGTATATTGATTTTTTTATTTAATTTTTAGCTTTGTGTTTATATTTGTTTTAATTAGCATATTTATTTTTGTAAATAGCATACATCGGGGCATAAAGGTTCATTTGTTGCATCAAAGATGTAAGCTAAATGTAGTCAGACCCAGGCTTTCTTAGGACCCTAGGAGGTGGGCCATTGTGTAAGTTCCAAGTGTAGTAGGGTAACCACCGTTTGAGGTCGATTAAGCCACCCCACTTAAGCTCATTTTACCAATAAAAGTGTTTTCTAAAGACAAGCGAGGTCATAGAGTTTAAGGACCTTTTAGAACCCACCCTAATTGCATATACTTCCTTCCAAACTTGAGTTAATACACGACCCTTAAAAGATTATAGTCCTACTGATCATCTAAGAGTTTTTGCAAATAAGTTTTGAAATTTACAGTAGGGTTATAACTTAAGGAGTAATATATTCACCTAAACAACCCTAACATATGCATATTTCTACGTTTTTTTTTTTCTATCATTGTATTGATGATCGATCCTTGTCCATAAAATGTGTAGACTTAAGGTAGCAAACAACCAAGCGAATGATCAGCCGAGAAATAGGCCACTGGATGCCTTTACGTCTCGTGAGCAAGTGCTAAGAGATGAAATTGCCTATCTGAAAGAAAAGCTCGAGTGTTCTAAAGCTCATAATTGGGCCTTAAGATCCCTTTTGGCACAAGTCATTAAGGATACTTATGAGATAATAGAGGACCTTAAGACACGTATACGGGCCTTAATGTAGGGTCTTTCCAGTTCAGATCTAAAGAGCCTAGAATAAAGCTCCAGAATAAATGCTAGGTTCTCTTCCTTTGCTTTTGTATTCTGATCTTCCTTTCTCAAAATAATAAAGCTCTCTTTAGTTCATCGTTCATCATTCTTTAACATTCCTGTCTTTGTAAATAGTCTTCCATTTAACCACTATTCGATGTAAAAAAAATCCATAAACTTGTAAATAGGAACTTAAAAAAAAAAAAAACACCATCCTTATTTGTAAATTATTTTCTGAAAATAAACTTTACCTTTCTCTCTCTAAAAAAAATTAAAAAAGAAACAACAAAAAAATGAAAATAAAAGTTGCCAATAGCTATAAATGCTTATGGGCCTAAGGAACCAGCATAAGCTTAAACCACACAAGGTTCCTTAACCTATTAAGGAAGCTAAAATATGAGCCCTTTGGCCTACTCAAGTAGACAACCCAAACATTTGGCTTTCAACCCGCACTAGACCTAGCCATTTATCACCATCTAATCTAGACATAAGCTACTTGGCTAACACTAACCTTAAGCCCATTCAGGTAACCTACCTAAATACAGGCCACTTGGCTAAGCATCTAACCTAAATATTAGCCTACCCAAACATAAGCCATTAAGCTAGCTAGCTAATCTGAATATGAGCTACAGTCCATTAAGGTAACCAACCTAAGCACAATCCTCAACTCCTAAAAGTAACCAAGCCAAGCCAAAACCCCTGATTTATTTAGAAAGTCAAGCGCAATCATGAATCGAACTAGAAAACAAAATCAAATAATGGGGCATGATTTGAGAAACTAGAGGGCAAAACTTGTTCCTTGGAAAATAAAAAATGGACTCCACCTTAAGAAACTGGTAACTTACTTTTTGAAAGTTTAAGATGATAAGAGGCAAGCTATATCCTATACACCAACTTGAAACACTTTGAGAGTTGAGTAACATAATGGTAAGAATACTTTGAACTCATTCCTTAAAGGAGGTTCACTTTGAATGTGATATGTAGATTGAAGTAAAGTTAGGCAATCATTTCTAAATCCTAAACACAATCATTTGTTGTTCATCCTGTTAAACCTATTTGGAGAATTTCTAAATTTAAACCCTATCAAGAATCACTCCGTAATGGGGATAACTCGAAGGTTAGGGTCATTGATTAGAAGATAAGGGTAAAATAAGTTTATCCTTATTTAAGTAACATTAAATCAAGAATAACTTTTATTTATGATAAATTATTTTTCTTTGAAATGAAGAAGAGCGAATTTCCTTTCTCAATCACCTCAAGCTTATACACTTGAAATCTATGGATTTAAGGCCTTGAACCATTTAAAAAAAAAAAAAAGAGAGAGACTCAGCAATGGAAACAATTACTCTTGTGGCCAAAAGAGAAGAGAGAATAGTAAGAGATGCTGAGGCAAAGCAATTAAAAAAGGAAAAAAAAAAAGAGAGGAAAAGAGGCTAAAGATTAGGCCTAGAAGTGTAGGACAAAAAGCCCCAAGAAATGTTTCACATCCCAATAAGGGCACCCAAACCAAATCAAAGGGCTAGGAGTCGATGCCCAAATAGCCTTAAAAAACACAAAACCTTAAATCATCCTCCTAAGCCCAGAAACCTAAATTTCCATATCCACATTGACACTTTAAAGCCTCTCCTACCTATACTATATCACATAAGGCCTCTCCACTTGCAATACTACCCTTACACATGTAAAAGCTCTTTTGATCTTGAAAGATAATTTATCTTTAATAAATTTTTTTTTTTTAAACTAGGACAAGTATACCCTTAATTTTACCCTAAGTTTCTTAATTTGTACATTCGAGATTAATAAAAGCAATTTTTTTCAAAATAATCCTTTTCATTAATCCTTTTTGGAACCCTTGGACCAAATGCCTAAATTCATAAGGTTAAACAAAAAAAAAAAAAAAACCTAACGGATTGATCAAGGAGTATCACTTACAAAATGAACTATAATTTTTGGAACTGTAATCAAGAGTGTAATCTAAATTGAAAGCTAGTAAGGAAGACTTCTTTGACTAAACTAATTCTAAGTTACCTTCTCCCTAAGAAAGGAATGTCTTGAAATCACAAAAGCCCTAAGAGAAGCCCTAGGGTTAAGGGCATCAAGAAATTCCATATGATTACTAAGGATAGGGGTGGTTATAAGAATGTTCCTTAATAAGAATTTATACTTATTGGCAAAACTTTCAAAAATAAAAATAAAAAAAAAAGAAGAGCGAGAAAGTAAAGGCTTGTCACAAAATTTTGGTCCAAATCCATGTCGACTTGAATAGCCAAGCTCTTAATCCATGTCATCTAGTTCCTTTCCACGGTCGTCATTCTTCAGATGTAGGTTTTAAACATCCTTCTAACTTTTTTTTTTTCAAATCAAGGGGCATATCCCTACTCTTTTCCTATTCATAAATGGTTTTTCAATAACTCTCTCTATAAATAATATTTCAAGTCAAAGAGTCTTTTGAAACTAGTTACTTGCCTTATTTTAGTTCTCCATTCATTCATCTTATTTCTCTTAGGATTCAAGCTAGCTCTTAGAGTGTTAATCCCTCTTTTACTCTCTTGAGGGTTCTAACCAGCCCTTAGGGCACTGTCCTGTCTTTCTCTTAGGGTTTAAGATAGCTCTTAGAGAGTTGATCCTTATTTTATCCTTTTCAAGGTTCCAACCAGCTTTTAGGGCGTTGTCCCATCTTTCTCTTAAGGTTTAAGCGAAATCTTAGAGCACTGATCCCTCTTTTATTCTTTTTAGGGTTCCAACTAGCCTTTAGGGCACTATCCCATCTTTCTCTTAGGATTCAAGCCAGCACTTAGAGCGTTGATCCCTCTTTTTCTCTTTTTAGGGTTCCTGCCAGCCTTTAGGGCATTGTCCTATCTTTCTCTTAGGGTTCAAGCTAGCTCTTAGAGCATTGATCCCTCTTTTATTCTTTTCAGGGTTCCAGCCAACCTTTAGGGTGATATCCCTATCTTTCTCTTAAGGTTCAAGCCAGCTCTAATAGCGTTGATCCCTCTTTTTCTTTTTAGGGTTCTAACCAGCCTTTAGGGCGTTATCCCATTTTTCTCTTAGGGTTTAAGCCAGCTCTTAGAGCATTGATCCCTCTTTTATTATTTTCAAGGTTCTAGTTAACCTTTAGGGTACTGTCCCATCTTTCTCTTAGGTTTCAAGCTAACTCTTAAAGCACTGATCACTCTTTTATTCTTTTTAAGGTTCCAACCAGCCTTTAGGGTACTATCTCGTCTTCTCTTAAGGTTCCAACCAGCCTTTAGGGTGCTATCCCTTCTTTCACTTTTGGTTCAAGTAAGCTCTTAGAGTGCTAACCTCTCTTATTCTTTTTAGGGTTCTAACAAGCCTTTAGGGCATTGTCCCATCTTTCTAGGGTATTAGCAATCTCTTAGAGCACCAACTCCTCTGTATTTCTTCTTAGGGATTTAGCTAGCCTTTAGGACGCTATCTTGTTTTTCATTTTTCTCATTATCCTTTAGGGTGTCATCTTATCTTTCTAGGTTGCTAAGCATCTTTTAACCCTTCTATCATCAACTCCATATAGGGTCTTTAGTGAGCCCGTTGGGCACTTTCTTTCACCAATTCTCAAAACAAGCCTATGGGGCGCTTCTCTTTCACTTTTCTCTTAATAAGCCTATAGGGCGTTTCTCTTCATCAAATTCTCTTAGTGAGCCTATGGGGCTCTTCTATTCCTTCAGCAAACCCATAGGGTTCTTTCATTCACCAAGTTCCTTCAAGCGAGCCTATAGGGCGCCTCTCTTTCACTCATCTAGTAGTAAGCCCATAGGGCGCTTCTCCTTATCAGCTGTCTCTTAGTAAGCCCATTAAGCACTTCTATTCATCTTATCTTCTTAGCGGGCCCATTAGGTGCTTTCTTTCAATAATTTCTTAGCAAGCCCATAGGGTACTTTTTGCATCAAATCTGCTCAAGTGAGCCTAAGGGTATGTCTTCACATCAATTGTCTCTTAGCGAGCCCATGGGGCACTTCTCTCATCAAATCCTCCTAAGCAACCCCCAAGGGGAACTTCTCTTCATCTATTTTCAATTAAGGGTCTTAGCTAGCTATAGGAGCGCTTCGTCCATCTTACCTAGGTTAGTGAGCCTAGTGAATCACAACCAGGTCTTCTAGATTGATCAAATTTTAAAGTTGCTAGTCCTTGAGAGACGCGCCTAACTTGGATTGTTAGCTTAAAGGAACACTATCAGGTTCTAGATCGATCAAATTTCAAGGTTGCTAGTCCTTAAGAGATACTCCCGCTTAAGATAGTTAGCTCAAAAGAGCACTACAAGTATCAGATCTATCAAATTTTAAGGTTGTTAGTCCCTAAAAGATGCTTCCGCTTAGGTTAGTAAGCATAATGAGGCACAACTAGGTCTTCCAGATTGATCAAATTCTAGGGTTGCTAATTCCTAAGAGACGCTCCTGCCTAGGTTAGTGAGCCTAGTGAGGTACAACCAGGTCTTCCAAATCGATCAAATTTTAGGGTTACTAGTCCCCAAGAGATGCTCCCACTTAGGTTAATGAGCCTAGACAACCAAGTTTTAGATTGATCCTAGTTTAGGGTTACTAATCCTTGACAGATGCTACCACCTGGGATAGTTTACTCAAAGGAACACTACCAAGTTTCAAATTGATCAAATTATAGGGTAGCTAGTTCCCGAGAGACGCTCCCGCCTTGGTTAGTCAGCTCATTGGGGCACGACTAGGTTTCTTCTATTAATTTACGGTTTTAGCCAACCTTAGGAGCACTTACCCATCTCATCTAGTTTAGGGTCTTAGCCAGCTCTAAGAGTGCTTTATCTACTTTGATTAGTCAGCTCATTAGGGCATGACCAAGTTTTCTCATTGTTCTTAGAGCCTTAGCCATCACAAGGAGCGCTTTAGCCGTTTCACTTCGTTTCGTTAGTTCATAAGAGCATGACCAAACTTCAATTCTTCTTTCAATCAACTCTTTGAGTGCCACCCATCTCTTCTTCAAATCCCCAATGGATTGGACCCATGATAGCTAGCTAGCTATAGCACTTTTTAGGATAAAATCCATTTTTTTTAGCAAAAATGGTGTCTATTTTATCTTTATAGCAAAATTTTGCTCAAATTTTACCACAAAGAGAGGCAGCTGTAAATACCAAATTTTTGCCCCCCTTTTTATTTTTTATTTTCTATTTTCAAATCAAGTTATAAGGTCCTAAATTGAAAAAAGGTTAAAAAAAATAGAAAATTAATGAAAACCACAAAAAATGAAGAAATTTAGAAAAAATACAAAAAATGGAAAATTTTGGAAAACTACATAGAAATTTTGAAAAGTCACAAAAAATTGAAATAGAAATAAATGATAAGATTTTAGAAAATAACATTTTGTAGATTTTTAATTTTAATTTAGGTTTAAAAGTTGGGAGGTTGAACTTAGGCTTAGATTTAAATCTTGCCCAGGTTGACCAAGTCTATAATTGTACATATGGATAAGGCACAGGCCAACGGCCTAACGGTAAAACACATGGACATTGTAAATGGGATTAATTGGAGATTAGGGGTTTGAAACTCACTAAAGGCATAGAGAAATGCCTTTTTGTCCTTTTCTTTTTTAACTCATTGTGTTGCCATACGTTAAGCCATCATTAGGCCATGTATCTAATTGCGACACGTAGCACTTTATGATTAGCCATGACAATAAATTTTCCTTCCCTTCATTTTTTCCTCCCCTTTCCTTATTCTTCCTTATTCTTTTCCTTTTTTATCAAATCATATAGACACGAATGGGGGTAATTCATTTTAAAAGGAAGAGAGGTGGAACTTTATTTGGAAAAAGAAAAAAAAAAGAACAAACAGAACACGTATACAGGGGGAGGGGGGGGATTCATTTCGAAAAAAAAAAGAATAACACACAAACCTCACTCTCTCTTAGCGTCTCTCTCTCTCTCTTTCACTAGATCCGAACCTCTCTCCCCCTACTATTTCTCTCTCTTAGACCAAAAACCAAAGACTAGATACCCTCTTCTCCATCCATCTCTAACAGCCCCATACTGTCACTCTTGACCATTCACCGCAACAAGTAAACATACCCTTGTAAGACCCTCTCTCTCTTTCATCATCTGATCCCTCCTTCTCTCTACCTTTCACTCTCACCCTTAGACTCTCTCACTCTTGGCTGCCTCTCTCTCATTCTGTATTGTCTCTTTCCCTCTCTCTACTACGCTCTCTCATTCTCAAAACTCAAAGGACCCACTTTATCTCTCCACTTTCCGACACTCTCTCTCTTCAACCCACCACTTTCGGCCAACAACAATATTCCACACTGAGCCATCCTCCCATTCACTACACTGACCAAACCCCCATACACATACATACCCTACTCTCAGCCAACAAATACTGCACCTAACCCATGAGATTAAACAAGTTCCACTACACCAATCGCCATCCCTAGCCTCTCCTTCAACTGACCGAGCTGACCACAATCACATGCATGACCAACATGCTACAATGCACTTGACTAAACTGAACCCAGAACTATACCTACCACCACAGCGAACACTACCGACCACCATTAGCTACAATACTCCTCTAAGCCCCCATTCCATAATAGAAAACTTACAAAACAGCCTTTTCCCTATCGCTTTGACTATCAAAACGGCCTCCGAAATACCATTCTAGTCATTGCTATTTTGACCCGCATAGAGCCCCATTCTAACTTGGTTCAAACTAACCTAACCTAATCAACCCTAACCAAAGCCCCAAATTTGAACTACTCCTGACTCGCATCCTCATTTGGTCCAACTCCTTCTATTTTTGTTTTGTTTCTTGTTTTCTTTCTCTTTTTTTTTAATTTCTTTTCCTTTTGTTTTGTTAGTTAATTTTTTTTAATTATTATTTGTAAATGTAAATGTAAAGAAAAGAAAGAAAAAAGGGAGTAGTATTTAGTTTAATTTTATTTATTTTCACGTTTTAGCTGAAAATCCAAAAAATAGTAAAAAAAAATAGAAGTAAAAGTTAGAGGAATAATAAATAGATAAAAATAATAATAAAATTGTTTTGCCACTTAGAAAAACATATTTTTCAAATAAATAAAAGTAAAACAAATCCTTTCCAAATTAGAGTACTTTAGGTTTTCCAAAATAAACCAATTTAGGACCCTTGAAAAATTTCTCAAATAAACTCAATCTGGGTAGAAACATAAACCCAGCTGTTTTTCCAAAATTAAAATTAAACCAACTTGCTATATTTTTGGTAAACGAATTACGGAAGTCTTATCCTGAATAATAGCGGGTACGTAAGCACCCGTATGCAAGTATAGGGCGATTTAAAATATGAAAATTTTATTTTTTCCATTTTTAGATATTTATGTAAATTAATCAATTTAGTCGCGTGTATCATGATTAGCTATTTTTAGAAATTAAAAAGGGTATATTTGAAAAGTAATGTTAAATTTGAAAAGTTAAAAAGTGGCATCCATTTAGGGTTCAATAAATTAGCCTTCGAATCTTGATCCCTAGTTTTCAAAAAGCCGTATTTATAAATAGGTTTTTTAATTGATAGCTAAGTTATAACCAATCCAATTGACTATAACTTAATCCTTTTTCCCAACTCCAGTCAAGTGGCCACTCGAAATCTTTTCAAGGTGAAAAAAAAATGGTTTTTCTTTAAACCCTAGGCAAAGATTAGTATTAAACAAGTAGGGTTTAGTACCAATTGGTTTAAAGAAGACCTAATTTTGTAAAAAGAACCGAAAGGGTAAAAAACCAAGCTTGATACACATTTATCCTAATATTCTCTAAACACTCTATTCATCAGGTCTATGAATGCTACCGGCGCATTGGTTCATTTGATTGGCATCACTAAAAACTTAAAATGTCCATATCTTATCCTAAATGCTATCTTAAGCACATCCTTCGGTTTGATCCTCAATTGGTAATATCCCAATCTTAGATCAATATGGGAGAATACACCTATACCTTGTAATTGATCAAACAAGTCATTAATATGAGGTAAAGGATACTTATTCTTTACATTGACTTAGTTTAACTCTCTATAGTCGATATAAAGTCTATGGGAAGCTTCCTTTTTCTTAACAAACAATATAAGTGCTCCCTAAGGTGAGACACTTAGTCTAATGAACCCTTCGTCTAGTAACTCTTGAAGCTGCTTCTTCAATTCCTTTAATTCTATTAAAACCATCCTGTAAGGTGCCTTAGAAATTAGCTCAGTTCCTGGCACTAAATCAATGGTGAAATCTATTTCCCTCTTAGGTGGCAATCTTGGTAGCTCTTTTGGAAACACATTGGGAAATTCGTTTACTACTAGAATCTCTTCTATTCTTGGCTATCCTAACTAAACTTCGGCGGTGTTCATCCAACTTGTCTCCAACATTAACTTAAAGGAGCTTAGTTCATGTATTCCCATTACCATCAATTTTCCTTGAAATTTTACTTAGGTCCATTCATATCCTTAAAATGCACTTTCTTCTCCTTATAGTCAATTGTAGCTCCACAAAATGTCATTCGGTTCATGGCCAAAATCATCTCATATTTCCCCAGGCCAAGAATGATGAGATCTATCATATTGTCATGGCTTTGTATGGTGAGTAGGCACTTCTTCACTATCTCTTTAGTAATGACTACACTTCCCGTAGGGGTTTGCACACTGAAACTTGATTCAGCGACAGTTACGAGCAACTCAACTCTTTTTACTACTTTTTAGGCAATGAAGGTATTAGTCACTCCGATGTCAAACAAGGTATACATCGAATGTTCTTTTCCGTCGATATTCCTTAGATCGCATTTAAGTTGAGTTTTTTACAAGTTACAATTATTGGCTTTAAAATTCTTGTGACTAAGTTAAACGTTTTAGCCTCTAATTGTTAAAACATACTTAATAACACAACTCAACATAAAAGAGGATTTAAGGAACATACTTGTGATCAACTCCGCATCTATGACATCCTCTACTTCTTCATAATTATTACGACCCAATAGTATCGTTGTCGTGGTAGGTCGCCATGTACCGTATAAAGGTCTATTATCAACCCACTTGCTAATCATAGTATTCTTGAGATCAAATTTACAACTTTGATTTATATTCCTAAGGCTAACAACCACTTCTTGGGCCTTTTAGTGGGCTTAAGTTGTCAAACGGGCTTGTTTTTGGTTCAAACTAAAGTTAGTGACTTTGGTGGGCTTATGGGGCCTTAGTTGGATTTCTTATGGGCTTTAAAACAACCTCTCTTGATACTTTAAGGTGCTGGTTAGAATTTCATTGAAGGCCCATCTTAGAGTTCTAGGCTTGTTTTGAGAGTTTTATGCTCGGTTTTGAGTTTTAGGCTTTGTATGCTTACCATACTTACTTTGGTTTATCTTTTCACTTTATTCATTCACTTTTATCATATTTTTAGGCTTCTTTATCCTACGTTCCAGATCTGTTCATGATGGTTCCAAGGGGTCCTTACTTGGTTTTTCAACTTGTTTCATCATTTCCTTAAGTTTAGGTGGTAGATTATGCACTTAGACTACTTATGTCCAAATATTAACTTAACTTTTCTTCCACAAGATGATTCTTTAACTTATGTTCCACACAAAGAAATAGAAGATCTTATATGTAATACAACTCCTATATCATAGCTCATGTCATACAAAGTTGGTTTCTTCATAAAACCTCATGTGATGGATTTTCCTTAACTTAAGTCTAGATTTGAGCATGTTTAACTTAATGGAAACAAAATCAACATCTAAGTGACTATGGAACCCTCACGTCCAGCATGCTCATCCTCCATTAAAGTTCTTATTTCAAGATTTTCTTACCTTAAAATCTTCCATTCAAAGCATTAAACAAATGTCTTTACAAAACACCAACTTTACATGCTCATGTTTCAACTTCATGTAAGAGTTTCATGGTTTGCTTCTTAAAACGATTTTTGGTGTTATAACAACTTAAACCTTACTCATATCTTCAAGAAATCAAATGTCTCCTAACATAAATACTAATCCACATATCACAAGAAACACTTACTCGTCCTTAAAGCAAAGTTTGGTGGTTGTGCACTAAGGTTCCACTTAAGCTCTTAACATTGCCTCCTCCTTTTTGCCACCTTTTGGAACCCGAATCTTTTGGTCTTTTGGAATGGGATTTATGGAAGATTATAATGGTCTTAAAAGGTCTTAAATGGTGAAAGAAAATGACACAAGAACAAAAGAAAAAAAATGCCGTGAGTGAAGCTTCAAAAATAGAAGAAAAGTTGATTTTGTAGGGTAAGGTTGTTTCTCCTTTTTATGTTTGTTTCAAAGGAGAGAAAGATGAAGTGAAAGTGAAATTGAAAGTGAGAGAAATGATGGAGAGAGTGGCCGGTTGGAATGGAGAGAGAATGAGGGTTTAAATGTCTTGAAAGTGTTGTCTTGTAGCTTACACAAAAGTCAACAATTGCAACTATTGATGATGTAAGCATTAAGGGGTGAATAGTGATGTGTAAGAAGAAGTGATTGATGGGTGAATGACAAGTGCATGGCCCCCCTTTCTCCCCTTTTTAGATCTGCCATTTAAAGTATTTTTAGGCTATGGAGTGGTCTTGTCTCATTTATTAAAGTTAAGCTTATGAAATCTTGTGAAAAATTGTCCATATGTAGTATAAGTGAAGAGGTGATAAGGAAATTGTCTTATCACTAGATTTTGATAAGTTATCAATTGATAAATGATTCCAACTCTCAATTGATAAGTTATCTAAGGTGTTTGGTTGGTCTACTTATTTATGTATAAGGCTTATACATGAAAATAAGGGCATAGCCTTATAAGAAATTGTTTTTAGGTTTTCATCTCATATTGTTTTGTAATTTATGATTTGATTTTTATAAAATTGTGAAATTTTCTAAAGTTGAATGATATTATTCAAATTAAGTTATTGATTAATTACTCAGGGTTAAAATTCCTTAATGGTTTTAAGGTTTAGGGTTTTAAGTAACTTTAGAGCTTACAGTTCTTTAAGCTCAGGTTTTATTGACAATTGGCTTTTGAATTGTAAAAATTTAATTCGTTTCTAAATATAAACTTAAGTTTTTAGTTTAGTTAATCTTTGGGAATGTTCGGAAGGTACTCTTAATCAAGTCTTAGGCCCACTAAAAGTAGGGTTTATAATAATATATTATCTCTACTCTTCATTATCCCATCCTCCCTCTAGATTATATACTCAGGCGGCATTTATAGCTCTTAGTCTTGGACCATTTCCTCCAACAATCTTACCCATCCCGAGGCATCCCATAGTTTGTATGGTGGCATTTTGATGCTAAGAGCAGGTGTTAGCAAAGTATCGCATTTGTTTATAGATATAATAAGTCGCAGAAGCTATTTTTGGACAATCTGCTACTAAGTGACATCCTAAGCTGAGCACAATCCCGAGGATAGTAGTTTCCCTTGAACTTACGACAAGTAACTCTTCTATTCCCGTTTCCATTTCCATTCTTCTTATAGAACACCTTATGGGGTCTTAGAATCTTCCTTACTTTAGAGCTTAAGCTTCTAGGTCCTTTGATATAAGGCAAGTGCACTTATCAGTTTTAATGTAATGGATGTGAGTCTAAGTTGATCCCTTAGAGACCTCGAGTACTAGTACTAATACTAAACTTAGCTCTATTATCTAATCGGAAAATTGTGATGGGTTGAATGAATTAAAAATACTAAAATTAGCAAACTAATCTAATTATCAGACTTGACTAAGCAATTTAGGTAGCGATAAAATTAAGAACAACTTCAAGAAGGCAAATAACATATTTAGGAATTGTTTCCCCTAATGTCTAACATGTGACCATTAAAAATATATCCAATTCCATCTCTATTATTTTTTACTAGAAGGATTTACAACTAAAGTTAACACCTCTCTCAAGCATATTAACCCTAATCCTAAATTATTTACTAGAATCTCTTCACTTAGTAATATAATTTAGAATCACGTTAATGTACAATGAATTCCCACACAAAAGAACAACTTTCTAGAAGAATCATGTATCTTATCTCTAAGTACACATGCAATTCCCTCCAATTATGTTAAGATCCCATTATTCACGTGATTTTTCAATCCTCATGCATAATATCATAGATTGATACCCTAAAAATATCAATTAACAATTAAAACACATAATTGAATCAAGAAAGATAGAAACTTTATTGAAAATTATCAATAAATCTAATAGTCACATAAAACCCTAGGTTCTATAATCCTAAATACTAGAATGTTAAGTTATTATAATGAAACTAAAAACGAATTGCAACAAAATCAAAAAATAAAACATGAAAAACCCCTTTTGTTGATGAAAAATCTCTTCAATCTCAAAGTTGGGTGTTGCTTCTACCTTTTTCTCCTCCTTCTCTTCAAGTCTCTTCTCTCTTTTTTTTTTAATGTCAAAGGTTATGTATAAAACCTTTAAACGTCCTTATATAATATATTATAAAGTTTCTTTTTTCATCACCAGACACAGCTTGGGACATAGTTGTGTCCTCAGGTTATGTAACTTGCTGACCTTGGCACAAAAATTATCCTACATGGACATAGCCTGGGGATATAGTTGTATCCCAGACTGTGTAACTTTTTAACCAAAATTTGCCACTTTCTCTTATCACTTATGTAACTTCAAAACTTCCTAACTCACTCGTTTGAACTCCAAATTGAGTGAAACTTGATTCCTTTTCTTTGTTTTCAATCCGAGAATGCGTTCAAATCTTGAAATCAAAATTTTGCTCAATTAATTATCAATTTCTTTAGAAAAAAAATATGTAAGGGAAATACTATAAAATCACCATGTAAAATGTATTTAAAATAAGAGTTATCATCCTTCAAGTGGCCTTTTGCCAAAAACAGCAACTCTTGGCTTTAACATTTTTTCTCCTTGTTTCTTTGTGGTATCCAACACTTTCACTTTCTCTACTACCTCACTATAAGTCCTCGATTGAAATTCCAAAACCTTCCTTTTTATTTTAGGGTCCAATCCTCTCATAAAGATTTGCTTCTTCATCCAGTCACTATTGTGGTATTTAGGAGGGGTAAACTCTAATAGGTAAGTAAAGTCTACCTTGTACTATTAAATAGTGCGATTTCCTTTTTTGATTCTAAATAGTTCATCACTATACTTAACTTGCAAGCTCTCAAGGAAGTAGTGCTTGAAAAACTCCTCTTTGAAGTATTCCCATGCAATGGGGTACCTTAAGTTTCCTCTCTTAGTTTCCCACTATGTCTTCACTCTTAAGAAAAGTAGATAAGTACCATAAGTGAATCTTAAATGATGTAGCACTTCAAATACCTCAAAGGATCATTTTACTTAAATCTACCAATCTTCAATCTCATCTGGCCGACTTGCACTTCTATCAAAATACCTATTACATTTTAGAGATTCAAGCAACAGGTTCCTTTGTTGTTGAAGCTCATGAGGAACTAGGCAAGGGTCTCTAGCTAATCCTACTAATGGTGGTGGAGGTAGCGATAGAGGAGGTGGTAGAGGAGGTGTTGATGTTTCATATTGTCTTTCCATAGCCATAGGTAGTAGAATAGGCATTTGAGGAACATGCTCTTATGGTGTTGGAGGTAGAGGTAGTTGATTTCTTACTAGAAATGTCCTTAATAGAGCATTATTTTCTTATATTTCCATGAGTCTTTCTTCAGTATGGTTGATTAGCACATTTTGTACTGGTGGTGCTTTATCCCTTAAGGGTTATCTCTCATGCCTCTATTCGCTAAAAATAAATTTCCAAGATCAGGTTTAATGTGGTTAATTCAAATCACAATTTTCTCACTTCAATGCCTTATTTAGATGACTGAACTTCATTACTTAAGGATGTAATGTCTTCATTCAATTCATTCATTATAAAGCACTCCTTTTTAATTGTATTACTAGGATTGGATTTAAATCACATAAAACACATAATTAGTTCTTTCATAAGTTCTCCAAAATACACACGAGGTTTAGTTACATACCCTTATGAAATTACACATAATTCTTATGGCTATTATATTAGCACTTAATACAACACTTAACCAAATACACACATAACACAATACATAAAGACTTCACTACAAATTCTCGCGAAATAAAAATCAACACCATCTGAAATGCTTATTGAAATCAATTATCTAGTGATGCTTCGTAGAAGGTCCCACTTCTTTATCATCCAACCATTTGCCTATCAAAGCCTTCTCCTTAGAAGTATCGATGAGTGATAGGAATCTTCCTCTAAGACCAATCACTCACAGCTGCACTAAAGGACTCAAGTAAAGAATGCTAACTTGAAATCAAAGCCAAGACAAGGATTCCTATGTCGAATTGATCTTCTATTGACCTATCTATTAGATCTTCACATAGGACTAGCTAAGCTAAGCTCCCCAACTAACCATAGGTGTCTGACTCCAATTCAGCTGACTTCTTTTACTAGACTGATTAGCTCCTGACCTAATCCAAATCAGGTCGGCCCCTAACTGTAATGCTTTCCTCTTTCCACTTACCTTATATCATATTTCTAATTTCTAGCTACCAAGTGACACATGTCTTCTACACAATATTCCAAGATGATTTTTTATTTTCCATACCGAGTGCTCTTTGTCTATTTTACCCTTGTTAGTAAGTTTCATGTAACCTAATTGTGGAATGCCTTTTTGTCTTTTCATACATATAAAGTAACCCTAGCAGATGTGTATATAAACCTCCACTTTCTTATACACATACAATCATCTAATCGATACAGAATTATTCACTTTAAGCAACCTTATTATTTTTAATATCATTCAACTCTTATACATTCCCTTTAGTAAGGAGTAGTGGTAAGTGACCCTTCAGTTTGAATAAGTTTGTCATATTTGGTAGATTGTAGGCCGAGTCGGATCAAGTGGTGTGTCATATTAATTAGGTAGCTACCCAAACTTTGCTAACTTTTTCCTTATTTTTTTTATTCGCTTTGTTGTGATGCTTCTTTGTGTATTCTATCTCGAAGACGCATCATCTTCATTGGTAGGAAAGCGCGATCTGCAAAGGAGTATGTGAAATAGCAATAAAGTTTTGGTTTGTTTTACTGTTAGTGGCTACTATGTTCCTTCCATAGTTACTGCAATATGTTTGTGTGATTGTAAGTATGGTTTCATTGTTACTTTATTTTTAATCTATTTCTCATTGCGAAAACAGAACAAGTTTGTTTCTATTATGTTTGCGTGACTATTGGTTACTAAAGTTGTTAGTAAATTGTTAATCTATTAGGGAAGTATTGTATTATGTCAAATTCGAGTGTTTAAGGTATTATTGGTAACCTAAGTAGTGGTACTCTACTCATTCATAGTCATAACAACAGTAAATTCCCAAGTTCTGTTAACGACAAACTTGATAGACTCACAAATCTTATTAAGAGTCTAGTCACAGAGATATAAGTTAACAAGCAACAATCCTAGGGAATACCACCACAAAATCTACTTGAAAATATTCAAGAGAAGGGTTATGGCCAAACTAGTTGAGCCCATCTCCCAGCTTAGCACCTTTAAGCTAAAGGAGCTACTAGACGAAGACTGGAGTTAAAGGAGATCGAAGAAGATGATGAGGAGTTGGATGTTGAAGAGTTTGGGGAAGAAGAACAAGAAGCTGACTATTACTAAGCATAAGGATGAGGACATTGAGCTCCTCGAGGGCTAGATAATGTCAAGGTTCTAATCCTACCCTTTAATAGAAGTAGAGATGTAAATGAATACATAGAGTGAGAAGAGAAAGTTGAGAAAGTGTTTGAATGTTATGGATATACAAAAGCTGTCAAAGTCTAACTTTGATACGATAGTGGGTTACGAAACAACAATAGGTATTCGGGGTTTGAATGGGTATGAAGAATAGGAAGTGAAACAAGGGTTTGACGGTGAATGTATATGGATATCATGTACCAAGACATAAACACAATTAGGGGTTTGAGCTTAAAATAGAGTTTGATACAACTCACGAACACTAAATATCACTTGGGATTCAAATGAAGGTTAGATGTAACTCATTAACTGGCTCAAATGAGGGTTTACCACAATCTTATGGTCAATATTAATAAGAACATAAGAAAGATTAACGAGTTATTCAACACTCAGTAATCCAGCAAACGTAAGCTCTAGGAGCTCAAGTATAACTTTTCTCGAAAGAAGAATATTCTTTTCTGTCTTATACGTATGATCCTTGCTAATTACAAATGTTGTTATTTATAGTAAGTCCTAAGCCTTGTGGCAAGACTGTAAATAATGTATAAGGCCTTAAACCATAAAAGATTGGGCCCATAGATAAATAAAGACAAACATGTACAAGAATACAAAACTGTACATTTTATAGGAGAGGTCGATATGCAATCATTTGAAATGTCTTGGAAGAAGCATGATTCGAACCGGGTGTGATTGGAAATTAGATGTCTAGGATCAAGAAGGAGTCCTTAAAGTCTCACATTACTTAGTCGAGACACCAAAAAGGTCAACCCATAATTGCCGAGTTCTAGAATTGTTTGGCATTAGTCTCTCCAAGCCATGCCGAATGGTTCTCTAGTTTTGAGGACTAAGCCGTATGGCCTCTTGCCTTCTTGGTAAACAACAGACTTGATGCCGAGTGGATCCTTTTATTCCTCTCATCCTTCTCATTCCTACTTAACCTCAGTAAGAGTTGATCAACCTCGGCTTGGATATAATTGAAGGCTGATTCCTATCAAACTTGTTGAGCTGGAGTTTACTAGGTATGCCACCATATGGTGGAAGATGAGGTGTTAGAACTTGGGATGAGATGAAAAGGTTGTTAAGAGGAAGATTTGTACTTGAGACTTACTTGTAAGATGCATTTGCAAAGTTATAGGAGCTTTGCTAAGGAAGCTAATTTGTTGATGAGTATATAAGAGACTTTTAGATACTTATGATCCGTGACAATGTCGAAGAACTAGAGGCTCATATAGTATCGAGGTTCATTTTTTAGCTTAAGTACAAGATTCATAATATTATAGATTATATGAACTCGTGGATGAATACATAAACCTAATATCATGCGTAACCAAAGGAGGTATGTCCAAGCCATAGGACGGCTTGAAAAGTAAATGATAGTTGAGGGAGAATAAGGGTTCCCGTACACTGATGCTGGATATAAAGTACTAGCGCCTTACACGAGCTCAAGTCGCACTTAATATGATGTATAAGTGTGACCGAAGGTCACTCGCTACTAGTCCACGCTCGAATAGGCTAAATAAGAGTAGCTCAAGAGTAAGCAAAAATGATACTTAGCTCAAGAGAGGGTGAAATAAAGTTTAGTGTATTCGTCAATATATCTTCTTGTGGCTATTACATTATGTGACTATTTATAGTACCCTATTAGGCCAAGTTCTATGTTACAGCTAAATATAAAAATGAATTCCTATTTTCTAAATAAAAAGGAAAGTACTATACAGGGATACACAAAATCATGTACAGCAAACGTTGTTTGTTAAAAAAGGCAGTATGGTTCTTAGTAAGGACAGTACATACGCGTTTTTACTATGATTATGATAATATTGAGGTCCGAGCAAGGGTGGGCCTTTGTTCAGGCCTGTTCGGCATCAGAAGAGGTTGGACTATAGTTGGTTTAAGGACGGCTCACATTGGGGTTAGCCTTGGATGGTCGACTCCTAATAGTTCTACTTGGCCTCAACATAGTAGAGATTATTGCATTTAGATTTAACACTTGGACTATGGTTTAGTAGAAGGTTCAACTCGGCATGCTAGTTAATTACGTTAGCAACATCTTGGATGGCACGGAGAGCGAAGTAGCTCGGCAAATCGAACTACAGCAAGTACTGCTCCTCGGCACTTAACTTACCTCAGATAGCCCGTCGGACTACCTAAGAGATCCCTTGAGCTCGGGAGCATGTAATCGGTCATTGATACCTATCATCCCCTTCAGGTTGTTTGAGATTTGGGATCAAATCTAGTTCAAGTCTGGTTTGCTCATTTTTAGGAGTGTAAGGTTAAAGGTCAGCAATGTTAAAAGAGTCTAAGACTCCATATACTTTAGGTAATTCAATCCTATAGGCATTAGGATTAATCTTTTCAAGCACTCTAAAAGGTCTATCAGCTTTAGGAAATAACTAGCTCTTCCTCAAGTTTGGGAATTGTTCCTTGCTAAGGTGTATCTAAACCAAATTACCTAGTCGAAATTCTCTCTTCCTCTATCCTAGGCTTTGCTTCTCAAGCTTAATAGTTGCTTGACCCAGTTGCTCTATAACCTTCTAATGCATGGTTTTGATGGCTTTAGCTTTCTTAACGACTGGTCAATCATCATCATCAGTTCTCGATTGGGGTAGTTGGTCCAATGGGAGCTTAAGGTTGAACTGGTAAGAATCTTCGAATGGAGACATGCTTGTGATATTGTAAGTGGTTTAATTGTAGATGAATTCAATGATTGGCAGACATAGATCCCAATCGACCATGTTTTGTCTGATAGTGACCCATAACAAAGTTCCCACAGTTCGGTTTACAACTTCGATCTACCCATCCGTCTAAAGATAGCAGGATGTGTTATACAATAACTTGGTTCCCAATTGCCTCTAAAAGTGGCTCATGAACTTGAGGTCTTGATCTGAAACTATGGATTTAGGCATGTTGTGAAGCTTAATCACCTCTTGCAAGAAAAGAAAAGAGGTAGCCAAAGTATCGTTAGTCTTAGAACAAGGCACAAAATGTGCAATCTTGCTAAATAAATCCACAACCACCATGATAAAGTACTTCCCTCAGGACATCTTCAGTAATCTTAACGTGAAGTCCATACTCAACTCGAACTATGGTTTGGTTGAGATTGGCAGGGGTTGTTAGTGTCCTTACTCGGCTTAACTCTTTGCTTTTCAGCAGGTTGCACATCTTTCCAGCATGGATTAGACATCTCTCTTCATCCTTAGCCAAAAGAATCTAGAGGATAATATCTCATAAGCTCGACACTGGCCAAAGTGTCCTATCAGTCCCCTTATATGTGCCTCACACACTAGCAGTTCTCATATGGAACAGGTTAGGATACATTGCCTCCTCTTCCTAAATAAGTATCCATCCTCCCTATGATAGTTGTCCAGCATTTGTCCTTCCTTACAACGATCGTAGATAGGACCAAAGTATGGGTCCTTAGCATACAAATTCTTGATGGTTGAAAGATTAAGTAGCCTCATCTACAGTTTGGTTAGGAGGGTATGTTGTCTCGATAGGGTGTCAGCCACCGCATTGTACTTTCCATTCTTATATTTCACAACATAAGAAAAACCTTCCATGAACTCAAGATACTTAGCTTGTCTCTAGGACAACTTCGGTTGGCTCTTTAGATACCTCAAGGATTCATGATCGGTATAGATCGCAAATTCCTTAAGTAATAGATAATGTTGCCATACTGTTAGGGCTCGGATTAAGGAGTAGAATTCCTTGTCATAGACGGAATAGTTAAGTGTGGCTTCTCGAAGTTTCTTACTAAAATACGTGATAGGTTGACTTTCTTGTATTAGCACAACACCTATGCTTAGTTTGGACACATCACACTCTACTTTAAATATCTTGTCAAAGCTCGATAGAGCTAAGATAGGGGTTGTAGTTAACCTTTCTTACACTACCTCAAAACTCCTCCTCTCTTTCTCATCCCATCTAAATTCAACATTCTTCTTTGAGAGTTTGGTGAGGAGGGGCACAATTGCATTGAAGTTCCTGATGAATCAGTGATAGAATGATACTAGGCCATGGAAACTTCTCACATCGGCAAAATAGGTTGGCTTAGGCCATTCCAAGATCACTCTTATCTTCTCTCATCAACTTAGATGCCACCTCCACTCATAACAAATCTTAAGAAGATCACCTTGGAACGGCAAAAGTCACACTTCTTCAAATTAGAGTAAAGCTATTCAGCTTGGAGTTTTGCAAGCACTTATTAAAGATGTTCTTGGTAAATCTCTAGGTCAGGAGTGTATACTAGAATGACATCAAAATAAACCATGACAAACCTTCCTAGTAATTCTTGAGCATATGATTCATAAGTCGCATGAATGTGCTTGGCGCATTAGATAGCCTAAATAGCATTACAAGCCACTCAAATAAACTATGTTGTGTTTTGAATATGGTTTTCTACTGATCTCCTTCAAGCATTCAGATATGATGGTATCCAGATCTGTGATCGATCTTATAGAACACTTTTGCTTCGCTTAACTCATCTAGCATATTATTAAGTTTGGGTATGGGATACATGTACTTGATGGTGATTTGATTGATGGCTCGTCTATCCACACACATCCTTTAAGAACCATCCTTCTTTGATACTAACAAAGCCAGAACAATACAGAGGCTCAAGGATTTGTCTACATACTCTTTCTTCATGAGGTCTTCTACTTGCCTCTACAGCTCAATAGCCTATTTAGGATTTAGCCTATAAGTAGGCTTGTTTAGTAGGGCGGCTCCTAATTATAGGTTAATCGCATGCTTAACACCTCAGATTGGGGGTATCTCCTCTAAAAATAGGTCAGCAAAGTCCTCTAGTAGGGTTTTTACCTTGGTTAGCAACTCTTCTTCCCTAGGTCTCATCTCTAGAAGCATCTTGAGAAGAATGTACAATGCTAGGAGAGTATCCTAACCAAAAGGAAGAATGTAAAGTGTTAAAGGAGTACCTTAGTCTTAAAAGAAGCATATGATGCTAAGTAGGCTCTCCCATTCTTAGAAGAATATGTAGCACTAGGGGAGTATCTTGGTCTTAACGAAGTGTATAGTGCTAAGGGAGAGCCCTCGTCATAAAAGAAGAGCATTTAGTGCCAAAGGAGTACTTTGGTCTTAAAAAACAACATTATATCAAATGGTAGTCTCCTTGTCTTAGGATAATGCATATTGCGAAGAGAATTTTTCAACCTTTGTGCCCTTATTTTAGGCATCGTATTTTGAGCTTAGATTGATGCAAATGTCACTGTCTTCAATATAAGTTTCTCAAGTCATATCCTGCTTCTAAATATTTTCTTTAGATTCTTGCATTCTTCAGTATGATGGTTATCTGTTCTATGATACCAACAAAAATTTTAGGTCACTTCTTTCATTCTTAGTAGGTTACTGCTCAACTTCTAGTAGTTTGATGTCTCCATCTTGTAGCCATTAATCAATGATGGTGTACACTCACTTAATTGAGCATAGGAAAGGAAGAACATATGTTAAGCTTCTTTATATGCCACTTTTAGGTTTCTTGTTGCTTCTAAATTTTTCATCTTGGAGTAAGTCCATAAACAATGTACATTTGTTGAACATCTCAACTCCTCCTCATTGTCTCATAACGAAACTATTAGTTCTTCATGCATTTTCTACTAATGTAATAAAGGAGTACAAGGAAAGGTTTTCCAACTATACATCATACTCATAAAACATCCTTAAAATACAAATCTTCACTAACTCCTTTTCATTGCATACATCTTAGATGTCTAGAGAGTGTTCCTTAAAGCTTTCAACATACTCCATAAGATCTCCCTTAAGGTTTTTCCTAATTCACCCCATGTCAATCAAGGTAACTATTTCTTGTGTAGAGAAAAACTTCTCTAAGAACATCTTTCATATACTTCCCTACGAGTCTATTGACCTATCAAGAAGATTAATGTACCAAGTGTACACTTTCTCTATGAGTAATTCGGATAATTCTTTCAACTTTATGTCATCATCTAAGTTGTAAACATCTAGAGTCTCAATAAACTTCATGAGATGCTCCTTAGCACTCCCCTACTTGCCAATGAACTTAACAAATTTCAGATTCACAAAGTCCTTTAGGTATGGTTTAGTGGCAATACATTTATTATATGGGAGCCATAGATCTAATACTGTAGTAGATGGCTTGGCATGCATTTACTTCATGTATTTATCTAGCTCTTCCCTCGTAATAAAGGAAGACCATGGTGTTGTTGTAGGCTTCAGGGTAAGTGCCATGGTTTCAGTTAGCGTAGGAAGGGCAAGGTTTAGCTGGCTAGTAAACCTTCCAAGTGCAATGTGACGAGTAGGGTGATAAGAGAAAGAGCCACCTTAGGAAACTCTTCCATTCTCTACCTTAAGTGGTGGGTTATGGTAAACTACAATTGCCTATGTAAGAGCTTGGTCACCTCTTCTCTAAAGGGTGTTCTCTTAAATGATAGAAGGATTGAGTGGTTGAACTAAAGGGTAACACCTTGTTGTGCTACAATAGTTGGGTTAGGTAAAGCCATGCCCTATTGCATGGCAATAGTAACCATTCCTAACATGAAATTGGTGAAAGTAGCCATAAATTGATTCAATGCCATTAGGCTTCTTACATAACCTACATCATCTATGTAGGATTTTAAGGGTTCTAAGGTGTTGGGTTATTTTGGTTAGTAGGGTTGTCTTGGTTGGTGTAGTTGGCTTGATTGGCACTTTGAGCGTTTGAGGTAAGTCTTGCCTAGTAGGGTTAACATAGCTCTCTTACTCTTAAGAGGTAGTATTAGATACACTAGTATTCCTTTTTTGAGGTGGTGCTACTGTTAAGTAGTTAACTCTCTCCGTTTCTAGAAGAGTTGCCAAAATATAAATGTAGGATTATAGATAACATTGTCATGTTAAAACTGCGTAGATATCGCGCTACATATGACATTAAAGGAGCGATGTGTAAATGGCACTTATAGAAAGGATTTGAAAAGAAATGGTTAAGAAGAGAAACAGATAGTCTCAATAGTTTAAGTACATTTATGATAGGTGAGAGAGCTATTAAGTATTAATCTTACTAAAATTAATTAAGTGTCGAATTGTTCTTCACTTAAGTATTGTTTTGATCTTTCAGAGTAGAATGTTCATAGGTTATTACTATTTTTCAAATCTCTAGAGCTTCTAAAGTCTCTATTGAAGAGACATGGCTAGATATTTATAAACTCTTGGATTTAATAGCAACCTTTGGATTACATGAATAATCAATACTTGAGATTGAGCTTGCTCATTCAAGAGAATCCTTATAAGCTTACTATAGGCTTAAAGCCAATAGCTTATCTTACTGAGTGTACGGGCGTTCCTAAGAGAGGTTAAAAGTAGATAGAGCTGTTCAATGATCCCTATTCCATGTTTATCAAATTAAATCTTTTTAAGTCATCTAAATTATGAATTAGACTAGGTCGTGTCACTTACCCTAATAAGTCAAGCTCTAATAATGCATTAATCATGGACTTAGATCAGTACAGAATTAACCTTTTACAAAATGCATAATAACAAGTCTAGTCCATTATAACATTTTAGGATCAACAATGATCTCTCGTTAAGATGGATGAAATTCGATTGATTTCTGTATTTTAGTTTGAGGAATAAAGAAAAAATTGCACCGTAAGAATATATAACAATTCCAATGGTGTCTCCACCACTAAGTTGTGGCTGCAGTGAATATTTGGCGCTTTATGTTTTTCGTTTGGATTGGCCTAGCCGAGTCGGATCCAGTCTGGTTGGCCCAATGTTCATGCCTATAACGGGCCCTGAAAAGTTTCACTGTAAGTGAACCCCAAGGAACGACGTAGGCTTGCAAGAGAAACGCCCTATTCGCAGGCAGCGCCGTTTTATCTCTACGAAACGATAAACCCTAACCCTAATTTCCTCCTCCACCGCGGCTCTATAAAATACACCATCAACTCTTTCTGTGCCTTCATCCTCTTACGAAGCACCCTTATTTCTCTCTCGTTCAGTCAGCTTCTTCGAAGGCTTCTTTGTTTAACAAAACAATTTAGGTAGGGCCTTCTTATTATCATTTGATTTAGTAATTTGGGTTGCTTTGCGATTTGTTGTTTCTCTGTGATGATCAAATTACGATGACGAGTCCGATCTTTCCATTCTTTCAAATAGTGACGACAAATCGAGGCATTTGTCTGAGAGGAACCCTAAGTTTTCTTTTTTACCATTTAATTAAAAAATTTTAACTTATTTTCTATTTGTAAAATAGATATTTCTTTCTTTTTTTTTTATTGAAAATTTGGGGGCATAGTGATGATTGTTTATTGTCATCTTATATTTATTATGTGATGATCCAATTACCTCCTACTCATACTGAATGCCCAAAGCTTTTCAGCGTCTAGTTCTTCTATTTTCATTTTTTATTTAAACTTGAAATTTTTCTTCTCTGAAACAGTATTATATCAATTTATTTTGATATTGAGCATTTTTTTTTTCTATAAATAAATTGATTTTCTTTTTCTTTTATTTTTGCGTGAAGCAATGGGAATGTTAATTTAGTAGGATAAAAATGGGTAGAATTGTTATTATTATTATTTTTTTTTTTTCGAAAGAGGTTGTGATTTAATGAGAGAAAGAATTGGGATATGCAGCTGTGATGAGAAAGTACCAACATTTCTCTCTCATACGAGATTGAGGTGCACCGATGATTGTGTTTCAAGCACTTTTGAGCTGTTCTCTGTCTCTCGCTTTCTCTCTCAGTTTTGCATATACACGCATTGTAATTTCGGATAGAACTTCGTGATTCAGTTAGAGATTTCGTCAACTTCTAATCGATAAAGAAAATTCATTATGATATACTTTATACGTCGTTGGCTTGATGTTTGGAGCATGGATTTAGCATACGATCGAGATTCGGTTCACAATTTTAACAATTTTTGACAAATTGGAATCTGCTTTCAGAGGTTAATTTAAGAATGGAAACAACACATGATAGGGAATTTTATTATATTTTTTTATGAAAAAGAATAAGGGTCTAAAGCCAAAAAAATTAGGATACATTTTTAAACCTAAAACCAATAGCGGATTTGATTTATGAACCTGTCAAGTATGGATGGTGCTCAGCTGAGCTTGGCACAATGGTGGGTATAAGATGTAGGAGTCCGTTAGGTCATTAATAGTTTATAACATTTTCTCCAATGAATAGGCCATCTCATATCAATTCGTCTCACAGGATTGGGTTTGCATTACTTTCTTCCTGCATCTATAATGTATTCTAAAAAGCGTGGTGATAGTATAAATGGTATAGATTGCACAGCTTTAAGTTGAATAGAATTGCATTAGTAAACGGGAAAGAAAGCTCTAATTATATGGGAGTCTTCACTCGAACACATTATTATTGGTTGTGTTTTGCTTAATTTATTCTGCGGTTGAATATAATTTACTATAACCCTGAAACTACAGATATGTACCCCTTGATGTTTAAATTGTTTCCTTAATAGGTGTAAAAGATTATTACATTTGGACGAGTAAAGAGTCAATTTAAATGAAAGTGAAGATAAATGAGATGGTGAATGGACAATAAATAATTCAGGAAAAAACTTTCTAGTTGAACCATCTCGAATCATTTTAAAGCCATTCAGATCAATTCCTTTAATCATTTAATGCAGCTTGTTATTAATTCATTTCATGTCGTGTGTCTTTACATTGATGGAAGGCTAAACACCATTAATAGAAGTATTGGTTTGCTAACCTTTTTTTTTTTTTTTTTTTTTTTTTGCAAATGTTGAGGGCTTAGAATGAAAAAAATAAAATTTTTAGGATTGAAATAAAAAAAGACACTTTGAAATTATGGACTAAATATGTATTTTGCCTCAGAAAAAAAAAAAAGAAGCTAAAAATAACCTTACATATAACAGTAATTTTAAAGAATATTATTACCATTCATTGAATTAATAATATTAGTTGCATTAGACTTAAATATCACATTCAACCAAGCCCATTCTCTTGTTAGCCCAATTGCTTTAAAGACGGTCAAGCACATTACTGCCTTTGCATGCTTGAACATCAATAGTTAGACCATCCAATAAAACACATGTGAATATTTGGCTAGATATGTGGTTGCTCTACTTCTGTCTTTTAAATAATGGGATGCATCTACATTTAACTTAATCACATTCTCTTATGGAGGCATCTAAACTTTAAATCTATCAAGACTATCTTTATGCTACAACCTACTTTCCTTCCTTAAACTCTTCCATCATGCCTCTGCATGCCTCAACATCAATAGCTAGACCATCAAATAAAACACCATGTGAATACTTAACTAGATGTGTGATTACTCCACTTCTTTCTTGTAAACAATGGGATGCACTTACATTTATCTTAATCACGTTCTCTTATGAAGGCATCCAAACCTTAAATCTATCAAGACCATCATCTTTATGCTACAACCTACTTTCCTTCCTTAAACTCTTCCATTTTTCCAAACTCTAAACCATGTTCTAATAACTCCTATTGCATTTAATCTCTTCTTTTCATACAGCACTACTCATTGTTCTTTCAAAGTTAACCAACTCAAAATTACAATATAACTTCCTATCTCTTGTTTGGAACTGTTCTCTTCTCTTACCTAATATGCTTATGAAACCATACTAAAAAACTTTTCACCTCTTGTTATTGATTCTTAGTCCTAAATCTCTAAACTAGATCATTGTAATATAAGAACACAAGATAAGCACATGCTCTACCAACTCCATATCGCTATGAAAGGGACATTTACCTCTAGGCACTATAAGTCTTTTTCCTAAATTATCTATGATAGGTAACAAATTAGTTTATGCTTTGCATAAAAAAATGTTTAATCTTTGGTTGTATATCTAGTATCTATAAAAGATTCCACTCTTTTGCTAAGATGACACAAGGAGATTAACGGTCTACAACACCAAGCTTACTTTGATAAAAAGAAGTACACTAATTTTGTTGTGCATAAACCATCGCAAGTGAAGAGCCTGATTAGTTCATAACAATTAATTCTATTAAATAAATGAATTTCTTTTATGGCTTTCCTCTCTTCATTGGCAAAGATGCTGTCAAAACCATCATTACCAAAATCTACTTTCATCACTTATTAAAACTTCAACCTTGAGGTTTTGATCTTATTGTACCTATTTGTCCTTTGGCCCAAAATGTGCTAGATTAAAGAATGCATCTATCATAGTGCTCTATAACTAGGAAATATAAACCCTTCAACATCCTTGCTTATAGAGCGTTTAGGTTATTTTGAAGTCTCAATGCTTATTTTGTGAGTAATGCTAAATTAAATAAGTACAAATCTTTCATCCCTAATCCTCTTTTGTCTATGGGTCTCAACAATGCTATCTAACTAATTGAATTCATTATTCCCAAATTATTTTGTTGGCTCTTACTAAAAATTTGTAATTAAGTTATTTACATCATTACACCCACCATCTCTTAGGAAATTTAAACAATCCATAGAATATGTAAGTATAGCAAATGAAATTGCTTTGGTGAGAATATCCTAGCAATAGCACTCATAGCTTATTCACTTCGTTGAACGGAATAAGGGAAGGGAAAAAAATTACTATTAATGAGGAATTGAATCAAAGTGTAATAGATATTGTATATATATTATATTGTTCACTTGGATGTTACAAAATCCATATTACATTGCTCATATGACAGTATGAAGATAAGAATTAAACTAAAATAGCTTTTTAAAAAGCCAAAATTGTCTCCATATAATTATTATGAGACAATAAACTATCTCTCTTTTCATGATTGAAGAACACTAACCCAAGGGAAAAATCAACATCAATAGATTGAATCTTAGCCCTTAAAAATTAGAGAACAACTCTAAAATCCAAATGTAAACCCAAAATCATAATCAAATCTCCTAAATCAATATCCTAAGAACCTTAATCACTTTATCTTATTCTTACACATCAATAGGCGCCCTGGGACTTTTCTAGGGATTACCTTTAGCAATAATCAAACACTTACTTTACATGCATACTAGGATTTTGTTGTGTACCAATGATGTGTTGCTTTCACTTTTAATTTCGCTTTCACTTTCTACTAAGGCTCTTATTGTAGGCATACAATCATTTTCTATGTATACTTGGTAATTTTGTTTCCTAGTTTTCATTTCAAGATATGTGATTTTGTTAATTTGTATTGATCAAGGAGTATAAGGGGTCAAATTGCATATATTCAAATGAATAAGCTTTTTTGCTCTTTTATGTTTTAGTGAACTTACTTATTATGGTGTTTTAACTTTGTACAAGCATGTTAGTGACTAAACTTTCTTGTTTAGTTACATTGATTTGCAAGCTATTGTTTTTAGGTCTAGTTACAAAATATATTACTATTGAAGGAAAAAAAAGAAGGAACTTTTTACTTAGTTAGTACTTAGTATAATTTAGCCTATTCAACAATACGGAAACTACTATAATTTTTTTATGCAAAAATAGTGGAATTAACATTCATGTGCAAAACCATTAGAACCAAAAGTTTTAGCTTAACTAAAATTAGGGCCTTTAATTAGTGGTATAACTAAGGTTATTACTACAATTATGGCTTTAGATAGCATATCTTTAACCTAAGAAATTATTGAAATAGTGGTTGGAGGTAATTGGTTATTAATACATATTACTTAGACAAGATAGTGTAAAATGAAGAGTTTTAATTTTAAAGGTATTGCAATTTTGGACAATTATGCCCATTGATATAATATATTTCTTACATTGATATGGTAAGTATATTTCATTAGTGCATGTCAATAGTAAATGCACTTGTATAGAGCGATTTTCTTTTTTAAATAATGATTTTTTATTTCCTAATATATGTTTCTTGCCTTCTTTCATAAGATGATGGTAATCTCCATATTAATTTTTGCTTTATAGGTTGTGGTAAGTTAAGCTAATCTTGTGAAAAATGAGAATGCAAGGCTCTTAGTTGCTTTAAATGAGATGATGTACAAAGAATGCATAAGAAGAATTGGAGGAGGGTTATACCTAATGCACAAAAAGCACTTTTGGTGAATATGGGAGAATTAACTTGCTGTGATTTGGTAAAAAGATTCATCATCTAAAAACATATAGTCAAAGATAATATATATGCTCATACCTTAGCTTATATTATGTTAGGTTTATTAGTAACCACTTTGAGTCATCTGGTTGAAGTAGTGAAGGAAAGAATGATGAATCAGGCTACTTGTATGATGGTGAGGTTATGTACAATAGTATAATAAAGCTAAAATTTGCTCCATTGTAAGAACAAACATTTTAGAAGAAGGGTAGCGATGTTCCTAAGACTATTATATGCATTGTCGATGTTTATCATTGTAATGATAAATGTTATATTGTATATATTAGAAACTTTAATAGAATGCAATATTTATGCCTAACATGATGTTGTTGTTATTAATTACGCTTGTTGGGAAATTTGAGATGTTATTCATTTAGCTCTATTTTTTTTTTTTTTGAAGTTATTGTTGTAATGAGAAGATGCTTATTAATAAAAGGATACTTATTGTTGTATTTAGAAGCTATTTCTTATACTTCTATAGCCATAGTCCCTATATTGACTACTTGAAGAACAATGTGATTATAATTTTATTGCTTATGAAACTTAAAATCATATTTGGAGTATTGGGAAAAATCTTATTACTATCATTTCCAAACTTTTTCTTTTTAAAGGAAAATCTATTTTGATAAGCAAGCCATTGATGAAGATGGAGTAAGCTTAAACTTACCTACTACTTGATTGTTGGCATTATTATGTGTAAACATTTTTTAATTATTTTTTATCTTTTGAGCAATCATGCCCCCTTAATCTCTTAATTAATAAAGCTAGAATTTTATTAAATATTTGTTTTGAGAAAGCTTACTTTTTTCATATTTCATTGTTTGAGATCAAGAACATATGAAGATATTTTGCTATGGCATATATCATGAGAGTAGATGAGTTTCCTTTGCTTTTTAACTTTATTTATCTTATATAAGTAAAAGTAATAGATACTAACAAAATGATGGTAGTGGATGATTTGTCATTATTGTTGTTTCTCTAAGCATCATCTTTCTAAATTAAGAATATACTAAAGCAAGGGATTCTTTACTCTACTCCACTCGTGAATATTAATTGCAGGCAAATAACTTTTTTTTTTTTTTTTTTGTATAAGGCATATCCTTGTAACATGGATTTATTAGCATACATAAAGCTAAAAAGCTTGATTTCCTAAAGATAAGGGGGTCAAAGAATTTTTTGATTTAGTGATGTACAATAAGGTAGTGCGTGATATACATTTTTGGTATTTACATTAAACTCATGTTACATAAATAAAAAAACTCTTCCTTTGAAGATCCACCAAATATAAGGCTATACTTTATAGAAATTGACATGCACAAAATTGTTTATAATGGTTGAATTGCACATCATATTTTTTTTACACAAAAAGGAAATAATGAGAAAACCAAATATGATGAAAACAACATCCTAGGAGCTGAAATTTTATTGTCCTTTGTAAATAATATAAGTTTATACTTCGTATATCATACCTTTTAATTCCAATCTTTAGTCTAAATATACCAAACAAAATTAGTTGCTAAATTGCTCCTATCAATTTATTCATTTCTAGCCTATTTAGTTTAGTGAGTGGGTTGGTCTTCATTTAACTACTATGAATTCTTATCATAGCAGCTGCTTGCTCTCTCTTTCTCTCTCTCTCTCTCTCTCTCTTAATTTGTCAAAGTGAATGTTTACTCTTCTGTCATATGACTCAAGGATTTATATAATCAAGATAAATTGCACTTGAACTTACAAATTGAATGCAAGGAGGATTTTGATGAATATAAAACTTATATTACATCTATAAGATTATAAAATCATGTTACATCTACAAATGTGTTAGTCCACTACAAAAAGAGAAACAACAAATTGTAGTAGACATCAAAATAATAAACAACATCCCCAAATCTTGTAGAAGATGGCAATGCTATCTATATAACAAAAATATTAGCATGGCTATCTATATCAAAGATCTGTTGATAACAAAAAATACCTAAAAAAAAAAAAAGATAAGCTAGCATTGCTATCTATATAGAAAATCAATGAATTAACATCAAACAATTTCTTTTAATAAAAGTAATCAATATTTTAGCAATTATTACTAAGGCTTCAGCAAACATGTCAACCATGTATGGATAAGCATGGCTGTCGTACTAACTTTAGTTAATTACTATGGTGCTTGATATAAATCATGTATGGACAAGTATGGGTAACTTGCATTGATAAAAATAATTCAATCTTGAACTAATCATGGAAAATTTTTCAATGGAATCTCTTAACAAGAAAAGATGAGTAAGTCCAAAGCATCAATTGTGAAATTAGTACCCCTATATGATTTTTCATAGGACAACAAGAGATATGGATGATGAACATTAGACTTATAAGAGAAAATTCATCTATTAGAAGATAATAATTTGAACTAAAATTTGGATACTTGATTTTCATATGACAAGATGAAGAGCCATATTAGCTCTAAGTAGCACATTAATGAAAACCATGTAATCACCTCACTTTTGAAAGGTTTAATTCATTGCTCTAGTGCATGTGCTTCCTACTCTTTCTTTTGTAAAAAATCCAGCATGCTTTAAAGGACTATATAAAAGACTGATCATCTCTAGTCTTCAAAGCATAGTAGACAAATCACATTCTTGCACATCAACTCTGCTATCATAGAATAGAAAATATTAAGGGGAATTTGTTTTATTAGACAGCTTAATACATTTTTTGGTTAATACAGCTTTTTTTCTTAATTCAACTTAATATAATTAGCTAACTTAAAATGAAAGATATAATTTCATAGCTTTAAGCATCATTGTCACATTAAGGGGACTATAGCAACTCTATGGGTATTGATGAATCATTATTTTTACACCAATTTCAAAGGTTCATTATTTTTACAACAATACTGGTTAGTGCTTAAGTTCTAAAAGCTACAAAGAAGTCAAAGCATACCATTGTGAAAACCCAACATTTCCCCTTTGATTGAATGGGACTTATTAGAATTTGAACAAAAAAGAAAATAATCGATACATCAAACCAAACATTATCCCTTCGATTTTGTTCATGTAGCATAATACAAAAATAACATATATAAGTAGAAGTCAAACTTATGGAGTTTTCTTGACAAACTAACCGGTTAGAGGGATAAAGGCACATGAGAGAGAAAGAAAGGGATTGAAGAAGCATTGTATAGTTTGAATGCAAAAATGATTAAGGTTCTTTAGGTTGATTGTGTGAGGATAATAGGGAAGAGGGAGACAAAGGAGCTCAATAATGTTATCAAGGGATTTGGTTTCTTCCATGGTGAATATTGAACATGGACGAATAACAGTTAAAGCAATGTTTATTTTGATGTTTTATTTGAGGGTCAATTATTTTATGTCATAAATAGTATAGGATTATTTTGAGGAGAAATATAAAGAAAAGAAATTACAATGGCAATTCATGGATGGACGTTTTTGCTGTAGTAGAATTTTGTACAAGAAGTTTAGCAAGCTGTCATCCTATTTGATACTAAGGGTAACTTCAAATTAAATACTTTCATTTCTATATTAATCTCTTTGATGGCCTTTATAGCCATTATCAATTGGTCGACAGTTAAATTGCTATCTTATTCCTGGAGCTTCATTAGCTCGTAACACCACCGACCAAGAATCTAAAGGCTGAGTCATTTAAGGCCCTCCCACAAAGTTTAAATGTTCAAATATTTGAACAAGAGCACAAATAGTTTGATGGTTGCTTTGATTAGTAATTGTTAAACCACTTACTTGTCCCTATGATTATCATATGCTTAAATTCAAGTGGTGCTAATGCCAAAGATAGTTTAACCATTCTTCTATACAGTTATTAGACAGTGCTTTATAAATATGTGTAAACTACTATAAGATTCTTTGGATACACTTATTGCTTGCTTTTCTTTTTTTTTTTTTTATGTACCTAAGAGTAGAATTATCACTAGGTTTTATCATGGAAATAATGACTATGGGTCCTTTAAGGTATTAAAGAAAGAGGGAAGGAATGAGTTAGCATATATAGTAGCTTTCATAAAGCTACTTGTAGGATATGACATACTAATGAATACAATATAACTTAGTACTTCACCTAATATGATGCATAAACTAATACTAAGGTCTACTTGTCATCAACCTCTAGCTATTCGATAAGATTAGATAAAAGTGTGAAAGGAATGTACTCGAAGAATGTTGTTTGACTAGAATAAGAATATGCATTAATAATAATGTCTAAGATGATTGCGGCTATAGTAAAAAGGATTATTTATAGAATGTCCCTTAGGCTAATAATACAATAATGGAAAATTACATAATGGATAATGTGAGGGAGAGATTCCTAATGTATACAAAAAGGGTAAATAAGATAAAGGACAAAAGGAATATAGTATAAATGTTAGCAAAGTAAGGGATAGGTAATGGCCTATTAATGGGTTCGTGTTTTAGGATCTTAGAGCACTGTAACTAAACTAAACTGATGTTACGGCTACTGTTGCTAAGCTATGTTGAAAGTTATTGAAGTGATTCAGTGAAGTTGTAGCTTAATAGGATGGAAAAGGAGAGCTCAACTTATAGGGACCTCTAACTTAGCACTTGGTAGGTTAGCCTCGATGCTTAGTTGGTAAACTTTGGCACTTTGTAGGATGGCCTCGACACTTGGTAGGTTGCTAATTGAGTAAGAGTCCGAGCAAAGCAAATAGTGTTTGAACTAAGGCCTTAAGAAGTTCTTTTACAACTTTATATATGTATTAGAGTTCATCCTTAGCTGATTAAGAAGATAGGATCCTCCTTGTAAGAGATTGTAAGCCTTAAAGGTAAGCTTGGGCAAGGAGTCCAGAGGTTGATACTCCATCAATTTCTCAAGGTTGTTGAAGATTTGCCCTTAAATCTTGATCTCCTTCTTCTTCTTCTAGCATATAGGGCATCAAGTCGATGATATTGAAAGTTAGAGACACTCTGTATCTTTTAGGTAGTTCTAGCTCATAGGCATTGTCAATGATGAGTTGAAGGATTTTAAAAGGGCCATTTGACTTGGCAGTTAACTTGTTTATTCTCTTCCTTAAGAACTACTCCTTACTGAGGTGAATCCAAACAAGGTCCCTTAAGTTATAAATAATCTACCTTCTACCTTGGCTTCCTTGCTCTCTTTATTGGGCTACTATCTTGGCTAATTGCTTGGTAACCTTTTGATGCAATTTTTGAAATTCCTTAGTATACTGCAAACTTGATCGACTTTCCACTTAAGGGGTCGGGCTAGTAATCATGTTCAATGGTAAGTTCATATTAAGTCTATAGACGACTTAAAAAGGCAATCTTCTTGTCGAGCTATGAGTGGAGTGGTTGTAAGTAAGCTCAATAATGGGTAGGCATAGATCCTAATCATGCAAATTCTTCCCAATAGTAGGTTGAAGGAGGTAGCCTATTGTTCTATTCACAACCTCTATCTGGTCATCTATCTACTGATGGTAAGAAGTATTGAACATAAGTTTAGTGTCGAGCTTCTTCTATAGTGTTTGCTAGAAGAAGCTCGTGAACTTTGAATTATGCTTTGATATAATACTTCTTGGGATACCATGTAGCCATATGATCGCCTACAAAAAGTACTTAGTAACAAATAAAGCATCATTAGTTTTGTGGTGAGGGATGCAGTGGCTCATTTTGTTGAACCAATTGACTACCACCATAATAGAATCATGTTTCTGAGTTGTTCTAGGGAGGTTGAGCATGAAATCCATGCTTATGTCGGTCCATGACCGCTTAAGTATGGATAGAGATGTATATTCTCTATATGGCTCCTTTCTTTACTTGGCTTGCTTGTATGCCTCGTATCGTTTAAGAATTTTACATACATCCTTAATCATCCTAAGCCAATAGAAGTGGTCTTTCAATAACTTAGCAGTTCTCTTCTTAGCAAAATGGTTGGCTAAGCCCCCAACATAGGCTTCTTGAATAAGTAATTCCTTAGCAGAGTTGCTTGACACATAGACTTGCCTTCCCCTCATTAGAAATCCTTCACTCAAATAGAACCCATCTACTACTCTCTAAATGTTACACTTTGCCACTAGTGGTTTAAAGTACGAGTCATGTTTATATTGATCAAGTAAGGTACCAAACCAAAGTATTCTAGCCTATAATGTCGTGATAAGAACATGCCAATGAGAGAGGGCATTCTCTTTGGTATTAATACTTCCATTCTTGTACTTAATGATGTAATAAAAGGTTTCTAGGTACTTGACCCACTTGGCATGGCATTAGGAGAGTTTTTGCTATCCTTTAAGATGTTTGAGAAATTCCTGGTCTATATGGATAATGAACTCTCTTAGTAATAGATAATGTTGCTAGTTCTGAAGTGTTTAGATAAGGGCATAGAACTCCTCATCATATGTCGAGTAATTCAATCTAGTACCTCTAAGCTTCTCATTGAAATATGCTATTGGACAACACTCTTACATGAGAACAGCACTAATGCTAACTCCAGATGCATTACATTCTAGCTCAAAAACCTTGCTAAAGTTAAGTAGTATTAACATTAAGGCAAGAGTTAATTTGGATTTGATCTCCTCAAAACTCTTTTGAGCTTTCTCAAACCATTTGAATTTAGAATTCTTCTTATTTAGCTTAATTAGTAAGGCAGTTATGGAACTAAAGTTAAGAATGAATCTTTGATATAATGAAGCTAGACCATGAAAACTCCTTACTTTGTAGCACTAGTCAGCATTGGCCATTCAAGAATTGATTGGATCTTTCATCATCAACTCTAATTCCTCTACCAAAGATAATATGTTTAAGGAATACTACTATGCCTTAATAGAACATGCATTTCTTCAAATTGCTAAACAATTGCTTGATATAGAGGATATCGAATACAAATCTCAAGTGTGTAACATGAGAAATGAGGTTGGCACTATATACCAAAATATCATCAAAGTAAACAATGACACATTTACCAATCAAAGATCTCAAAACATGATTCAAAAGTTGCATAAAGGTGCTTGGTGCATTTATAAGACTAAACAGCATCATCATCCACTTGAATAGATTGTCCTTTGTTTTGAAGGTAATCTTGCACTTATCTCTTAGTCTCATTTGGATTTAGTGGTAACCAATCTTCAGATCAACCTTCGAAAATATTCGCATAACATGTAACTCAATGAGCATATCATCCAATCATAGGACTAGATATCAATACTTGACAATGATTTAATTAATAGCTCATCTATTCATGTACATTCTCCATAAACCATCCTTCTTTATCACTAGGATAGCTCGTATAGCATAAGGGCTCATGCTTTCTTGGATATAACCTTGCTTGATTAACTCATCAACTTGTCTCTTTAGCTTGGCTGCCTACTTGGGATTGAGCCTATAGGTAGGTTAGTTAGGTAGGGTAGCTCCAAGTTGGAGGTTAATGCAATGCTATATACCTCTAACAAAGGATAATCTTCTTGGCAGGAAACAAGTCAGCATATTCTTGGAGCAATGTTTACACCTTAGCAAGTAATCTTCTAACCTCCTTTAATTTTAGAAGTTGTTTGACCAATAAAAAGTACACATTCTTCCTTCTTAACATCTTTGGAAAATTAGGCACAGGAAATCACTAAGGACTTTCTTTGCAGTAACATGGAAATCTTCCCTTGTGACTCTTAGGCCTCTTTAGGACTCATTGGAGTTAATATAACCTTCTTCTTATCCTTTTGGAACATATAAGTGTTCCTATACCCATTATAGAGTACCTTAAGATCAAAGAGCCATGATTGGACTAGCAGTATGTATAAGGCATACATAGGTATGACATCACACAATACCTCACCTTTTTACCTATTACCAATAGTGATCAGTACTCTGACTTATTTTGTAATAGGTAGTCCGCCCTTCTTATTAAGCTAGTGAATTTTGTATGGTTTAAGATGAGAATAGGTCAACAAATTTAGTGCCTTTACTACGCTCTATGCTATCACCTTAGTACATCTCCCTCCATTGATGATCACGACGCATAGGTTGCCTCTCTCTACTTATCTTCTCTAATAATACTGGTACTAAGAATTCTTTGAATAACCAATTTAGGTATTGTTCCCCCTACTTAGGTCGGGTAAGGGCTTCAAAGTCTTCTAAGACTCCATCAATACACTATTCAGCTTCCCCTTCCTCCTCAACTTCATTAGTACTTTCTACTTCAAGCTAAGGTTTGTCTCCCTTGATGGTCATGATGCGTTGATTAGGACATTAACTAGCTACATGTCCAAAACTAAGGCACTTGAAACACTTTATCTCCTTAGTCTTCCTACTAGAGCCTTGTTAAGCTCCTCGACCTTAGTCTTCCCTTGAACATCATCAAGTTTGCTTAGCATTTGACTTCGGTAGTTGACCTCGAAACTGTACTAAGCTCGGCCATATCCAGGTTAGCTCGAAATACCAATTCTGCTTGGTAAGCTAGGTTAGCTACTTTGTGTTCGACTTAACAGATTTCACCTTTACCTTTCGACCCTTTATGCTACACGAATCGTCCGATCCAAATTTCTAAGCCTCTACACTTTCACTGTATTACCAATCTTAGATCTTAGTATAGAAATGAACTTGGCTATTGTTTGTGCTTCTAGTTCATCAACGTCACAATAGATCATTAGTTACTGGAATTCTCACACATATTCATCTACTAATCGGCGAACTTATCTAAGTTCATAGAGGCCTTTAAAAGTATCTTGCTCATAGTGTTCTAGGACAAATCTACTCCTCAAAACTCTCTTAATCTCATTCCAAGTTTAGATTCCATGTTGGGTTCACTATCGTACATTTTGTAGTTTCTTCTACCATATTGCTATATACCTAGAAAATTTTAAAGCAACCAATCAAATACGCCCTGAGTCTTCATAATTGTAGAAGTTAAATATCTTCTCAATCTTCACCTCATAGTCTAAGTAGTCATCAACACTACCAAATTCATTAAAGCTCGGAATATGTACTTTAAGATGTTCGGCTCCTTTAGGAGCATGGAGCTCATACTCTTCAAATTCGTCAATTTGCTCTTCCACCTCCCTATACTCTTTAACTTTATCTAACTCAAGTCTCCTCTTCTCGAATCTCTCAACATGTCGAGGTAGAGCTGGGTTCATACTAATAGCCTCTAGTGCTTTATGGTTAGCTATTGTCTTCTTTGTTTATATCTCACATCTTAGCCTCATTCATCAACTCTCTCTTGAAGCTTAGTCTCTACTACCTTTTGTATAGATATAGCCAAGTTGGCTACGATAGCATCAAGGTCTTGCAATTGCATGTCAATAGTTCATAAGGTCTGTTTGGTAGCACTGCTATGACCATGAGCATCACTTCTAGCATCGTTAATCTCTCCTTGAACACTAGGATTTGACATTAATACAAGACTTCAAGAAGTCTAATACTCAATAGAGATTTCACATAACTTTGCTAATACAATATTGTATAATGTCTAAAGAACTTACTTTATTTTTCTACTAGAGAATAGGGTATAACAAAACATAGATTATGATAAGAAGCAATTACTATAATAGTTAGCTTTTGGTCACAACCTCAATCTTTGAAACCAAAATTATATGATGTGCCTAGGAGTAGAGTTATCACTAGGTCTTACCATGGGAAATAATCACAATGGGTCCTTCAAGGTATTGAAGAAAGAGGGAGGGAATGAGTTGGCATACATAGTAGCTTTTGTGAACCTCCTTATTAGATATGATACATCAATGAACACAACATGACTTAGTACTTCACCTAATATGATGCATAAACTAATACTAAGGTCTACTTGCCATTAAACTCTAGCTACTCAGTAAGATTAGATAAAAGTGTGAAAGGAATGTACTTGAAGAATGTTGTTTGACCAGAATAAGAATATGCATTAATAATAATGTCTAAGATGATTGCGGCTATAGTAAAAAAGGATTATTTATAGAAAGCCCCTTAGGCCAATAATACAATAATGGAAAATTACATAAAAGATAATGTAAGGGAGAGATTCCTAGTGTAAACAAAAAGGTTAAATAAGACAAAGGATAAAAGGAATATAGTATAAATGTCAGCAAAGTAAGGGACAGTTGGCGGCCTATCAATGGGTTCATGTTTTGGGATCTTAGGCTATTATAGCTAAACTAAACTGATGTTGAGGCAGTTGATAATGAGCTATGCTAAAATTTATCGAGTTGATTAGTTGAAGCTATAGTTTAGTAGGATGGAAAAGGAGAGTTAGGCATATAAGGACCTCTAACTTAGCACTTGGTATGTTAGCCTCAATGTTCGATCAGTAAGCTTTAGTAGTTAGTAGGATGGATTTAGCACTTGGCAAGTCGGTGACTAGGTAAGAGTCCAAGTAGAGTAGAAAGTGTCTAAGTTGACGGCTTAAGGAGTTCTTCCATAACTCTTCCATGTATTGGGGCTCATCCTTGGTAAGTTGAGAAGATATGATCCTCCTTGTAAGAGATTATAAGCCTTAAAGGCGAGCTTAGGTGAAGGGTCTAAAGGTTGGTACTCCATCACTTTTTCCTTAAATTGGAACACTTGAACACTCTTCTAACTTAGCATTAGAGTGATAGTTTGAATAGCCTTAGCACTCCCTTTAGCCTTATGTTTGCTACTTTTCTAGATCCTAAACACCAATCTAGATTCAACCAACAACATCTTTGAATGGGGACTCATGATTTTTAAGAATACTAGTTCATTAGGAAGTATAATACGGGTATCAAATGTTAAGTAAATGGTGTAATAGAAATGCTATAAGGAATAGCTAATGAATGGAATAGTCATTCCCCTAAGTGAATAGGCAATCAATAACTTCTTCTTCCAGTCTTGTAACTTCCCTTTAGCTTTATCTCCAACAAACTTCAAAGCCTCAGTTTTACATCTTCCCCATAACATAGGGATGCCTAAACATCTCCCAAGTTCATCCATTCCTAAACTCCTAATAATAAAGCTACTCTCTCCTTTTCATGTTGTAGCATGTTTTAGTTAAAAAAAAAAAAACATGATTTTCTTAAGATTTGTCATCTATCCAATAGCTAAACAATAATATTATAGTTTATTCTTGAGACTTTCTAAATTATCAACTATAATATCTAAGAAAAACATGAATCATTACCAAATAATAAATGAATAATCATAGGATAACTCATTTTAGGATTAATCCCTCTCAAGAAGTGATAGGAATCAACCTTTTGGATCGATTATGTGTAGTGAGCTATAAGACTCTAAGGACTCACTCGAAGGATACTAGCTCTAGGCTATAGTCGAGATAGGGATTCCTATTCTGAGTTGATCCCTTACTAACCTAACTATCGGATCCTTATGTTAGAACTGCCCTTGTTCAATAGTAGTGCCTTATCCTAGAAGACAGCCCTGGAATAACCGAGGCAAGCTCTCGATTTGACTATAGGCATCTAACCCTGAATTTAGCTAACTTCTTTTTAAAACTAATTGGTCCCTGGCTTAGTCCAAATTAGGTCAGCCCCGGACTATTAGCTTTCTCTGTTTCACTTTCTTTATATCATAATCTTAACTCCTATCCACCATATGACACATGTCTTCTAGCATGATCCTTTTAGAAGGATTTTTCACTTTTTTATAATATTCTTTGTCTTTTTTACCTTTTTTAGTATGACTTATGTAACCTAGTTGTAGAATACCATTTTTTCTTTTCATCTATGTAAAGTAACCCCGGTAGATGAGTATATAAACTCTTACTTTTTTGTACGTAGGAATCAACTAATCAATACAGAATTATTTACATTAAGCAACCTTATTGTTCCCATTATCTTTCAACTCTTATTCGCTCCATTTAGTAAGGGGTAGTTGTGAGTGACCCTTTAGTCCAGATTGGTGTGTCATATCCAGTGGATTGTAAAACAAGTAGGATCGAGTGGTGTGTCATATCCATTCGGTAACTGCCCAGACTTTGCTAGCTTTTCTTCTATTTCATTTCAGTTCATGTCATTATGGTGCTTCTCCGTGTGGTCAACTCCAGAGCTACATCAAGAAGCTCCTCTCTCACTAAGTAGTTTAGTCTTCTAGATAATACATTTGCCACAATGATAAAGAGTTAAGGAGATACGGGGTTACTTTGCCTTAACCCCATTGATGGTTTCACATGACCAACACATCCCCCATTCACCATAATGTTTTACTCCACTATCCTCACATACATTATAATTCACCACATGCACCTTCTATTAAGACTAAGTCTCTCTAAAGCTCTTCCAAAAAGATCTTATTCTACTTATTCATATGCCTTATTATATGAAATTTTAAAGCACAACTAAAAACTTGACCTTTTTTTTTTCTTGTTTTTAAGGAAGTGAAATAATTTATGAGTAGCAAGTTTGTTGTCTTAAATTAACCTTCTTAAAATAAAAGTATTTTAGTTTTTAGAAATAAACTCATAAAGGAAAGGTTTCAATATATTTATGATGATTTTTCAAATGATTTCATAAGAAATTAAACAAATTTATTGGTCTAAAATGGCTAACCAACTCTAGAGGAATTTTAGAAATAAGAATTAGATTAGTGGAGATTAAGGCATTAGGAAAAGTACCTATTTTGATAAAATTTTGGATAGCCATAACAATTAATGATCAAATGATATGTCATATTGTTGATAGAAAACTTTAGGAAATCTATCCAAATTTAGTGACTTTAGAGCCCCCTCTGATACACAATACCCTTTATCTCCTCAATCGTAACTAAATTACACAAAACTTCATTATCAACTTGTATAAACACTAGTTTAGTCCACTCCAGCACATCCTCTAAATTTTTATCCTCATCCTTTTTCTATAACCCATTAAAGAACTCCATTATAGGAATGACCAATCCCCTCTTCATCTTCCACCAAAAACTATGTGAATTTTCAATACAAACAACAACATTCCATCTCTTTCTATTTAAAGTAGTTTGGTGGAAAACATCGATATTTCAATCACCATAAATAAGCTAATTAGTACGTAATCTTTGGTGCCAATACTCTTCTTTTCTACCTACAAAATTTCGAACTCTTTAAGGATCACATCCTCTTCATCTTTATTACAATCACCAGTTATATCTTGTAATTCCTTAAGTTTTTTCTTTCACCAATTATTTTATATGAGCTTTGTTGTTTTGTACAACATGATTGCTTTAAATTGTCAAATTATCTTTGCAATTCTCTAAGTTTCTTGAAGAACAATAAACGGTTACTACTAATAGTGTCAGCCTAACTCTTTTCAATGGTCTTTTTGATACGATTCATGCTAAGGACTAATAAGGCTGACCACAAGAGGTAGGTCCAAGCATGTAGAAAGCTTAACAATAGGGGTAGAAATACACGAGAAACAAAGAAACCAACAAGTAAAGCCTTGATCTGCTCTAAGGATATTACATACTAAGGAACTACTGAAGGCTTATGGCTCAATTTGATATGACGTACGAGCTAGTCTAATGAAGGTACTCACTAACTAGTCTTACTTAAAGGTTATGATAAGAGTGAAGTAAATAATTGAATAGAGAGCAATGCTTACAAAAGGGGAACTATGTCTAATATTAGATCTATTGTAGCTACATTTACAATGGGTAGTTATACCCAAAACCTAAAATGGAAAATACTAAAAAGGTAATGTCCAAAATAAGTATGATACAGAGAATGTTCGAGGGTATAAATGAAAATTTAGCTAAAATGGGCATCTTGTATAGAAGATTCTATCATCTATTTTTCCTTTATAAAAATCAGTTATCTTCTCACAAGAAGAAGGGGGAGAAAAGTTCTTTAATAATTTTTTTATAAAAATATATGGTTGTTTTCTAATGGTAACAAAAAGGGGGAGAAAGGCCAAAAACAATTATGTGCTGAACATAAGCAAGCAAACTTGATAGTACAACAATTTACATAGTATATAATTGCTTTTAAATAATGTTTCTTTCTTACTGTTTATGTTGGACATTGAAATGTTACATGTTTTTGGATGTACGTATGTTTTGTTATCTTTAAAAAGGGAGAGAATGTTAGATATCTCTCATATATTCTTATGATAACAAAAAGAGATGAATGCTAATGAATCATTAAGAATGTAGGTATTCAAAAAGGTTTTCAAAAATTTTAAAATTGAAAAATTAAATTGTTTCTAAAAACTTATTCAAAAGGTCTAAATTGATTGAAAAAGAGAATAGTTTGAAAATCTTCAAAAAGTGTTTTAAAAGCCGTATAAGAAGGATGGATATAGTACTTCAGAAACTTATTTCGAGACTTTGAAGAAAAGAAGAATGATACTCTTCAAAAGGTTATTTAGCAAGTTGGTTTAGAAAAGTGTAATGTTGAAAATTAACAAAATATTAGATTTAAAGTGAATAAAGCCTAGCTTTACTAGATTGGGTGTATTAGAGAAATACACTTAATCCTATTTTACTTAAGTCAGAATTAAAATCCATAGGGATTGTTTTTTAGGGAATTTATTTTTTTGATAAATCAAGATATATACAAGGATGGATAAGGATAAGGCTGATTTCAGATTTTGTGGGATTTTAATTTCAAATTTGTAACTTATTTAGATATTGTTGATCAAATTGTATTTAGTTAAGATAAGTTGATAAGGTCAAGTTTAAGTTTTAAATTCTAAGATTTTCTTTAAAAATTTTCATGGATTATCTTTAATTTTAAATATGGATAAACATAAAGTGAAGGTAATCTTCAACAAGTTAGCTATTGGAAAACTTCAATATAAAAAGAGAATGAATTCAAAGTATTATGAACATTTCTAAGAAAGAAAATTATACATTCATTATACCTTGATCTTGATCAAATTCTACCATTTGAAAGAGCACATAATGTTTCTCATATATTGCAAAAAGTTGAACCAAAGAGAATTATTCATCAATCATTATTTCTCTTTTGGTGTGAAATTATTTGTGACTTGTATTACTGTTCTCACTTGTAATTTGTAAATTTTGTTTGTTGTTTTAGGGTTGAGAGAAGTTTGATTGTACTTTGTAAATCTATAATTAGCCTAGGTTATAGAGAGGTTAGATAGGTAAAGAAGGGTATTATGAAAGCTTATGTGTGGTAAGTGCTTATAAACTTCTTGTGATTTTGATTTAGCGAATCAAGTGGAATGGCATTAGTGAAGTAAATTGAGTTCTTAGCAGTAAAGTTAGAAGAAAGCAATAGGTAGAAGGCCAAAACTCTATAATTGCTCAGCTTGATATTTACCTTCCTTATTCTTTTAATTTGCATTGTTAATTATTGTATGTTGAGTTATTAAAATACCGTTATTCACTAATTTAAGTTATTAAGAGGGGTGCTTTTCTTATATAAAAAAAGTTTTCAAAAATTTATAAATATCAATTCAACCCCCTCTTGATATCTTATATGGGACCAATAGGCTCAATTAATGAAAGCCCTAAGTTTATGTAAATTACAAAAAGGATTCCTATTAGAAAAGGAAGGGGGAATATATTATAAGGATAAATTCATAAATAGATAAAAAGGATATTTGGTTGCAAAAGGACAATATGGATGTTAGAAAAATTAGGACATGTGTCTACTATCTATTTTGTAGTCTAAATGATGCTATATGCTAAGTAGAGTTGATTTTGAATATAGTAGGTTAAGTTAGCTATACGACAGCTCCAATGTTTAAGGCTTGGGAAGGACTATTCCAATGTGTAGTCATTCTTTTGATCAACTTGAAAGTGGGGGTAGCTTGGCCTTAGAGATGTGTTAGCTCAGTATCAAGTGGGTTCAATGCATTGGCTTTAAACTGGTGCTATAAAGAAGTTGGCTCGACAATAGGTTAGGTACCTTGAGGGTTTCTTCAATGAGATGGAGAACATATTATGTTGGTAAGTCAAGGTACTGAATGCATTATTGTTCAGAGTTGAACCTCCTTTGGATAACTTAGCGAATTGTATGGAGGATCTTGAGAGCTCGAGAGTAAGTGATTAGTCCATAATCCCTATTATCTCCTTTGGGCTGTTTGAGATTTGGGATCAAATCTAATTAAGTTCTTGTTGCTCATCATCAGGAACATATAGATGGAGATCAACAACATTGAAGGAGTCTAAGACTCCATAATCTTTAGGTAATTGAATCCTGTAGGCATTAGGATAGATCTTTTCAAGCACTTTAAACAGTCCATTGGCTTTACAAGATAACTTACTCTTCCTTAGACTTCGGAATTGACCATTATCGAAGTGGATTTAGACCAAATCACCTGGTTGAAATGCTTTGCTCTTTTGTCCTTTGCCTCACTTCTTGAGCTTGGTAGCAGCTTGACTTAGTTTCTCTACAACCTTTTGTTACATCTTCTTAATGGTCTTTAACTCATTAACAATGGACTGGTCTTCTTGCTGGCTTGGTTGTGGAGTTTAACCCAGTGGAAGATTAGGGTTGAATCCATAAGTGACTTCAAATGGGGATTTATTCATGATATTGTGGATGGTCCTGTTGTAGGTGAACTCAATTAAGGGCAAGCATAAATCTTAATCAATCAAGTTTTAACCAACAATAACTTGGAATAAAGTACCCACAAATCTATCAATAGCCTAGGTCTATCTATGCATCTATAGATGGCAAGACGTGCTAAATAACAATTTAGTTCCCATTTGCTTCCATAATTTCCTCCAAAAGTAGCTCATGAATTTTAGGTCTTGGTCTGAAACAAAGGTCCTGGGCACTTTAAGGAGCTTGATGTTCTCCTATAAGAAAAGAAAAGAGAGAGCCAAAGCATCATTAGTTTTGGAATAGTGCACAAAGTGTACTATCTTGCTAAATCAGTCTACGACCACCATGATGGAGTCTTTCCCTCAAGATACCCTCAACAATCTTAACTTAAAGTCTATACTTAGCTCGATCCATGGTTTGGTTAGGATCGATAAAGGTAATTATTACCCTTACTCTGCTCTTAGCCTTCCTACATGTAGCACATCTTTTTAGTATAGCTTGGACGTCTCTCATCATCCTTAGCTAAAAAAATCTAGAGGCTAGAAGCTCATAAGTTCAGTGCTTACCAAAATGCCCAAACAATCCTCTACCATATGCCTTGCATAGTAATAATTCTCTTATAGTATAGGTCGGGATACATAGTCTCCTCATCTTAAAAAAGTATTCATCTTCCCTGTGATAGTCATTAAGTGTTCAACCATCTTCACATCTAGCATAGATTGCGCTAAAGTGCATATCCTTAGCATATAAATCCTTAAGCATAGAAAATCCAAGTAACCTGGTCTGTAGCTTGGTTAAGAGGGAACGTCATCTTGATAGGGCATTAGCTACTATAATGTTCTTACTGTTCTTGTACTTGACAACATAAGAAAATCTCTCAATAAACTCAACCCACTTGGCTTGTTTTTTAGGCAACTTAGGCTAGCCCTTTAAATATCTTAAAGATTCATGATCAGTGTAAATCACGAATTCTTCAGAGAATAAATAATATTGCTAGATAGTCAAAGCTCAGATTAAGGGGTGGAACTCCTTATTATATATGGAGTAGTTGAGCGTAGCTCCTCTAAGCTTCTTACTGAAATAAGTAATAGGTGGGCTTTCTTATTTTATCATGGCTCCTATGCTTAGTTTAGATGCATCACATTACACTTCAAATATTTTGTAAAAGCATGGTAGAGCTAAGATAAGGGCGATAGTTAGCATCTCCTTCACCTCTTAAAAACTCCTTTGTTCATTCTCTCCCCACTTGAACTCTAAATTTTCTTTGAAAACTCAATGAGTGGGGCCACTATAGTCCTGAAATTTCTTATTAATCTATCATAGAATGATGCTAGGCCATGGAAGTTCACACATCGGTTAAACAGGTAAGCATAGGCCATTTGGTAATCACTGTCACCTTCTCATCATCAACTTGTATGCCGCCACCACTACCTATAACAAATCCTAAAAAAATCACCTCAGGTTAGCAAAAGTCAATTTTCTTTAGGTTAACATAAAGCTTCTTGGCTCAAAGCTTTGAGTAAACTACTCAAAGGTGCTTATAGTGAGTCTCTAAATCAAGATTATAGATATAAATATTATCAAAATACACAGCAACAAACTTTCTAATGAATTCTTGGAGCATGTAGTTCATCAATTTAATGAATGTACTTGAGCCATTTGATAAGCCATTCATACAGTCCATAGCAAGTCTTAAATGCGGTCTTTCACTCATCTCCCTCCTTGATTCAAGTCAATGATATCCATATTTGAGATCAATCTTAGAGAATATTCTTGCTCCATTCAATTCATCAAGCATGTCATCAAGCCATAGTATAGGGTAATTGTACTTGATGGTAATGTGATTAATTGCTTAGCTATCCATATTGATGGATTACTAACCTCAGGACCCATTGCTCATGCTTGCCTCTAAGGAGGATTCTCTCTCGTCAACCTACCAAAGACAAGCTCCAATACTTAGAAGAGCGGTAGAAGAATTCCCTTAGGTTTCAGCTCGAGTACATTTTGCTTTGCTTGAACTCTTGTCCAATTACCGACTAACCAAGTGCTAAGGTTGACTCACCATGTACCAAGGTCAACATGCTTAGTGCTAAGTCCTTAGTCCTTATAAGCATAACTTTACTCTTCCAGCCTACCAAGCTATAGCTTCATTCATTTTAGCTCATCGATAGCAACCCCAACATCAGCTTATCTCTATCACAGCACCTTATAATCTTAAAATCCGAAACCATTGACAGGCAACCACTTGTCCCCTACTTTTATGTCACTTGTACTATATTCCTTTTTGCTATGTCTTATTTACCTTTTTTCGAATGTAGTAGGAATCCATTTCTTACATTATCATTTACATAATTTTCCTTTATTGTAATGTTTCCCTAAAGGATTTAATATAAATAGTTTTTTTTTTTATTATAGTCACAATCATCTTATACATCATAGTTAATGAATATCCTTGTTCTTATGTGATACTCTTCTCTAAGTACATTTCCTTTCTCATACTCTTATCTAATCTTATTGAGTAGCTCAAGATTACTGACAAGTGGACCATAGTATTAGCTTATGTATCATATTAGGAGAAATACTAAGTTGTGTCATATTCACTGATGCGTCACATCCTTCAAGCAGCTTCATGGAAGCTACTGTATTTGTTGACTTATCCATTCCTTCACTCCTTGATACTTTAAAGGACCTATTGTTACTACTTCCTATGGTAAACCTCAATGATATACTTAGTTCCTAGGTAATCATATAATCTTGGTATTAGAGCTTAAGGTTGCAACTAAAAGCTTAGCATTATAGTAGTTCTTGTTATAGTGAGTATTCTGTTATACTCTTTTTCTTAAGTGGAAAAATAGAGCATGTTCTTAAGTTACTGTGTGATATCTTATTTTAAAAGTTATGTGTAATCTTCTATTGAATAGTAGACTTTTTGATGTTTTGTATTGAGAATGTCAAACCCTAGTATTTAAGGAGAGGTCAATGATATTGAAAGTGATGCTTGTGGACATGGTCGTATTACCTAACAAACCTTATGAACTATTGATGAATAATTACAGGACCTTATTGTTGTTGTATCTAACCTGGTTATATCTATATTGAGGGCAATAGAGACTAAGCCATAAGAGAGAATCGATGAATGAGGTTAAGATGTAAGAGATAGGTCGAGAAGATAGGTAGGCAAGCATCGAGCCCCTAAAGTTGTTATGTGAACCTAACTCTTCCCTAACATGTTGAAAAGGTTGCAAGGAAGAGGCTTGAGTTAGATGAAGTTGACTAGTATGGGGAGGAGGAGGAGTAGTATGATAGATTTGAAGAATGTAAGTTTTTTAGCCCTAGAGGAGTTAAGCATCTCAAGGTGCAAATTCTGAGTTTTAATGGGTTTGGTAGTGTTGATTATCTAGATTGGGAGGAGAAGATATTTTACTTCTATGATTATGAGGACTTAGTATGTGTTCGAGTAGTAGCTTTTGAAATTTCTAGGTATGTAGTAATATGGTGGAAGAAATTATAGAGTATACGTTACTGTGCTCGATGAGAAATCAGAACTTCAAAATGAGATGAAGAGAGTTTTGAAGAGTAGATTTGTGCCAAAACATTATGAGCAAGATACCTTCAGATGTCTTCGGGAACTTAAGTAAGGCAACTGATTTGTGGATGAATATGTTTGAGAATTCCTACTACTAATGATCTACTGTGATGTTGATGAGCCCAAAGCACATTTAATAGCAAGGTTCATTTTTAGACTAAGATCTGAGATTAGTAATGTAGTGAAGGTATAGAGGCTTAGAAATCTTGACGAGACTATCCAACAAGCATAAAGGGTTGAAAGGTAAAGGAAAAATAAGCTCAATTAAGTATAAGGTAGCTAACTAGGCTTGCTGAGCAAAACTGGCATGTCGAGCTAACCTAGATATAATCGAGCTCAATACAGTCCTAAGGTACACCGTTGAGATCATATTTTGAGTAAACCTGATGATGGTCAAGGAAAGACTAAGGTAGAAGAACATGAGGTTCGAAAGGATCAAGGTTTGAGCTATAGTAGGAAGACTCAAGAGATTAAATGTTTCAAATGCCTAGGTTTTAGACATGTAGCAAGTCAACGTCTAAACCAATGTGTTATGACCATCAAGGGAGAAAACCCCTAGTTCAAAGTGGAAAACGTTTGTGAAGGAGAAATAGAAGAGAATGTCGAGTTGTATTTTAATGAGTTCTTTGAAGATCTTGAGGCCCATACCCAACTTGAACCTAGAGAAAAATACCTTAATTTAGTTGTTCAAAGAATTCTTAATACCAGTATTGTGAGGGAAGAAGAATAATGAGAGAATCTTTTCCATACAAATCGCTAAGTGAATGGTAATCTATGTGCTTTGATCATAGATGGAGGAAGTTGCTCTGATGTCATAGTAGAAGGAGTGGTGTACTTGAAATTTCTAACCTGTCTGCATCCTAAGCCCTACAAAATTCAGTGGCTTAATGAGAAGGGAAGGCTACCTATTATTGTATAAATTAGAGTACCAATCACTGTTGGTGATAGATATAAGGATGAAATGTTGTGCGACATCCTACCTATGTCTGCCTCATACATACTGTTGGATTGATTATGGCTCTTTGATCGTACGGCACTCCATAGTGGGTATAAGAACACTTATATGTTCTAGAAGGATAGGAAGAAGATTATAATAACCCCAATGAACCCTAAAGAAGTTCAAGAGTTACAAGAGAAGATTTCCAGGTTGCTATAGAGGAAGTCCTTAGTGATTTCCTAAGCTTAATTTTCCAAAGATGTTAAGATAGAAGAGTATGTATTCTTATTGGTCGAAGGACTACTAAAGTTGAAGGAAGTTAGAACCTTACTTATCGAAGTGTAGGCATTGCTTCAAGAGCATGCCAACTTGTTTCCTGCCATTTTACTTAGAGGTTTACCTCTTGTCAAAGGGATAAAGCATTGCATTAACCTCCAACATGGAGTTGCTCTACCTAACTAATCTGCCTATAGACTTAATCTGAAGTAGGCAATTGAGTTGAAGAAATAAGTTGACAAGTTGGTTGAGCATGAATATGTCCAAGAGAACATGAGCCCCAATGTTATGTTAGTTGTCTTAGTACTAAAGAAAGATGGCTCATGGAGAATATGCATTAATAGCCGAGCTATCAATAAGATCGCTATCAAGTACCAATATCCGATCCCACGATTAGATGATATGCTAGACGATTTGCATGGTACACAAATATTTTCAAAGGTTGATCTAAAAAGTAGCTACCACCTAATTAGAATAAGGCCTGGAGATGAGTAGAAGATTTCTTTCAAAATAAAGGGAAACATATTCAAGTGGTTGGTGATGTTGTTTGGTCTTATGAACGCACCAAGCACTTTCATGCAACTTATGAATCATGTTGTGAGATCTTTGATAGGAAAGTGTATTTTTGGTTATTTTGACAAATTTTTAATGTACAGTGTTGACCTTAACTATCCTCCGAGCTAAACAACTATTCGGTAATTTGAAGAAATGCATATTTTTTCAAAGTGAGGTAGTATTCCTCAGATATATCATCTCTGGAGGAGGAATTAGAGTTAATGATTAAAAGACCTAAGTTATTCTCGAATGGCTGATGCTAACTAGTGCTATAGAAGTTAGGAGTTTTCATATTCTAGCTTTGTTTTATTAAACATTCATTCAAAACCTTAGTTCCAATGCTACCCCCCTAATTAAGCTAACTCAAAAGAACTTTGACTTCAAATGGTCTGAGAAAGCTCAAAGGAGGTTTAAAGAGATCAAATGAAAGTTAACCTTTACCTTAATGTTAGTATTGCCCGACTTTGGCAAAGTTTTTGAGCTATAATGTGATGCATTTGGAGTTTGTATTTTAGCTATTCTCATGCAGGAGTACAAACTAATTACATATTTCAGTGAGAAACTTAAAGGTGCCACATTAAATTACTCAACATATAACAAGGAGTCCTATGCCTTTGTCCAAGCACTTCAAAACTAGCAACACTACCTACTACTAAGAGAGTTCATTATTTACGAAGACCATAAATCTCTTAAGCATCTTAAAGGACAACAAAAACTCTCCCATTGCCATGCCAAGTGGGTCGAGTACCTATAAAACTTATGTTACATCATCAAGTATAAGAAAGGAAATTCTAACACTGTGGTATATGCCATCTCTCGTCAACGTATTCTTGTCATCACATTACAGGTTAGAATACTTAGATTTGGTATCTTACCTTATCAACATGAGCATGATCTATATTGTCACATCTTGACATAGCACAAGATGTACCACCACATAGGAATACCTATTTATATTCAACAAAAATTCTATTTATAACAAAAGAGTACTACAATAGAGTTCAACTTTACACCTATTTATACAAAAGAGTACATCAATCAAACTTAACTAAACCTAAAATACAATATTTTTTTTATAAGTACAAATCCTTTATAGAAATAAGGACAAAATACTACAAGACTTCTTCAAAAGTAGCTGACTCCATCTTACGCACTCTCAAAAGACCTTTTTCCCTAGCTGATGATGCCCTGTCAATTCTCTTCATAACCTGAAGACACATAAGTATCCCCTTAGCTTTTTATGAGCTAAGTGAGAATAGATTAAACAAAACATAGAATAAGCACAATACATATTCACCTAGATCAATAATATAAGATATTCAATTTCATAATCCAAGTTACCAATATGAATTGTTTACATAGGAAATTTATACCATGCTCATGTACGTGACATTTATTAGTACCAATATCCTATACTTTTCCAATTCTTCATCCTGTACTTAGGCATCTAGATACAACATCTAGGAACCTAGGGAAATAAGGGGTTGTTTGGGAGTAGGACCCTAAACAAAAACTACCAACTATGGCTTGAAAATCCAATACTTAGTCGGTCACCCATCTTGACCAAAATAAGTTAAGTAATGCAATTTTATATGCTCAAAAGCTAACCCAACAGTATTCAAGCTTTTAGAAACTCGACCTGTAAGTCCTTTCGTGCCATGCTATAAATGTAGTAAACACTACAATAGCTTAATATTAGGCACGAATCTTAAGTTCCACACTATAAACAATTCAACTATCTCAACTTCGGCTTTGTTTCTCAGCTTTATATTGCATTCCTTCACATAAGGTTTACTTGGGTGAATACCCGAAAGAATAGTTAAGTTTCTAAGTTTTCTAAAAAAAAATACATATCCATGAATTAGTCATACACAAGGAAACATTTCACTTAGTCAACACATATTCAACAGAATCATATATCTAGTCAATCCAATACGTCATTATAATTCACAACACTAGTGACTCCAAGTCAAGTAGATATAGGTTTACTTGCACAAAAATAGAAATATCCACTTACCTAGGCTTAATAGTAGGACAAAATCCTAAGTTTCATGATGTGGTCCTTCCACACTTATTATACCTAAGAAAATACAAACAGACCTTAAGTTAATTACATGACAATACTAAATTCTTATACGCTTACACGATTATGTTTTCGAACTTACTTCAATTGTGTCTTATTCATTTCCTATCCGATTTTAATGAACTTTATATTGTCATGATCCTTATTTTGAGTGCTATTAAGATATCTTAAGAATCAAGACTAATCAATTTTTTCAAAAGTTAAAAAATACCTTTTCATATTATCAACTCGATCGTACGTTAATGTAACTTCCTAATTAACTCAAATAAACCCTAAATCTAAATTAAGAATCCTGAAATTCCATATTTCCCAAACCAAACAGTACCTATTATGTAAAAAAAAAAAATAGTCTTTTAAAAATTCAATAAAGATTTCACTAAGACTAATTACTATATCATATGTTAGGCTAATGTATAGACTTATAATATGAAAATACATAATAAATAGTATATGAGGCCGATTAATTTTATGAAAAATCCTATAGACTCACAAAAATATGTATTTTAATTATTGACCATGAATTATACTAAACTAACTATTATCTATTTTTACGATAATAACAGTTTTAAGTCGAAATTAGTGAAAATTAAGTAAATAAGTGAATTTAATTACAAGATAAAACTATAGTGTTCCAAACATCATTATGAACTTCCAAAAATCTTAATATATTGGGATCATGGTTTGGTTTTATTAAAAAATAATTAATTCAATATAATAGCAAAATTTCTATTTTTATCCAAAACAATTACAATAAATAATAAACATGATTATTTTTAAAAATTCTTGTTACTAAAATTAAATATATATATATAATTATGTACAAGAATTCAACTCAAAATAACATTATTTAATATTTCTAAAATTTAAACTAATTTTCATCCAAATAGAGCCATTTCTTAAGGACCTTATATTTCTAGCAATTATTTAACTAAAATAAAATTACTATATTAATGTCTACATAAAATAACTCTAGCAAACCAAATTTCATAATCAAATAACACCATTTGCCATTTTTAGTAAGGTTACAAAGTTTCAGTTGAAAATTTAATTAACTTGAATTGACCACCCAACCTTATTAGAAAACCTCCTCTAGTGGTCCTTTTTCTGACCCTAAATGGCCACCACAATAAGATACCAACAACTTATTGAATTGGCTTAAACTAAATCCATGCTTTATTTTTGCTCTAATTTTCTTTTTATATTTTTTTTGAAATTTTCTTAATTGATTTTCTTATATTTTCAAACTTCCAAAATGTTGTTTTTGAAGTGTACATACCCTATTTATAATTTTCAAATGGATTAGAATTAGTTAAAATTAGATATGCAGCATAAACATGTCATTTTTTAAAAGTTTTTTTAAAATGTGAGGTGTCAATTCCTTGTATTTTACCTTTTAACTCATCAATTGTAATCGAACTTTGGCCACCACATCATTGGATAAACCATCCTTTCACTTTTTTTATTAATTTTCCACTATTTTATATTAATTTACCTTATTTTAATAGTAATTTGTTATTATATATATGTATTTAATACAAATAATGTATATTCTATGTTAATATATGTATATTACATATAATTCAACTTCATTTATTATTTTTATAAGTTAAATAACCTATCTCTAACAACTCTTTATATCTAAAAGCTTGAACTTCATGTTTTCAATATTTATTGGCTTTATCGATAAATTGATAATTTTCTCAAATTAATATTTTTATATAGCTTGTTTTGAGAAATTGACTTTACTAGAATTACTTCATCTAACTTTTCAAACTTTACTGTAAAGTTTGAAATTAAACAGATAACATAGCCGGATGTCCTAAATTTAGGGGCTCAGATCCTAGAATTATCATATGAGCTTAAAACTCTAGAGTATTACATCCTACACTCCTTACAAAAAGTTTCATCCTTGAAACTTAACCATGAGTCAAGAAAATATTAGTTTCTAACTTTATTCTAATAATAGAATAGTTACTGACAGCATTACTAACCTTGTGCAAATAGTTCGAGGTACTGGGTTCTCATCAATTTAGCCGATTCCCATGTAGCTTCTTCAATGGTGTGTTGACTCCACAAGACTTTCACATACTCAATCTTTGAAGCATGGTATCTAAAATATGAATTGGATACTTTACATACATAAGGTTTTCCATTAATTTCATTGGTACATCCAATATCTTTGTGGGATTACTTACAAATTTCCTTAAAGTTGAGACATGAAATACGTTATGAATTCTTGCCATCTCATTACGTAATTCAAGTTCATGGTTAACTTTCTTGATTCTTTTCTTAATTTGATATGGTCCAACATACCAAGGACTTAACTTTCCCTTAATACTGAACCGCCTTACACCCTTCATTGTGATATCTTCAAAAATATCCAATCACCTACTTAGAATTCTAATGGTTTTCTTCTAACATCTGCATAACTTTTTTGATGACTTTGGGTAGGTTGTATTTGTTCCCTTATTATGTGTAACTTCTCCTTAAGATCTTGTAATATTGATGGTCCAATGACTTGTTTGTTCCCTACTTCATCCCAATACGCAGAGGATCTACATTTATGTCAATACAATGCTTCATATGGAGCCATTTGAATGGTACTCCGATAGCTATTATTGTAAGAAAATTCTACCAATGGAAAATGGTCATCCCAACTTCCTCTAAGGCCTATCATATAAACCCTCAGCATATCCTTTAGAGTTTAGATTGTTCACTTTGATTGTCCATCACTTTAGGGATGATAAACAATATTAAAGTTCAACTTGGTTCCTACTTCTTCTTATAAGGATTTCCAAAATAAAGACATAAAACAAGAATTATGATTAGGTATTATCAACATAGGAACACCATATAAACAAACTATCTCCTTGATGTAAACTTTTGCTAGTTGAGAGAATGTTGCTACTTGCCTTATGGCTAAGAAATGCACTGATTTCATGAGCCAATCTACTATAACCCATATCATATCATGTTATTTTCTTCTCTTTGGTAAACCACTTACAAATCCATCGTTATATGCTCCCATTTCCACTTGGGTATAGGTAAAGGTTGTAATAATCTTCCTGGTCTTTGATGTTTAGCCTTCACTTTTTAGTAGGTCATACAAAGTGATATATACTGTACAACATTGCCTTTTATCCTTATCTACCAAAACTTTTGCTTTGGGTCCTTGTACATCTTATAATCCCAAGGTGTAGGGAATATCTTCCTTTATAAGCTTCATTTAATATCACCTCTTTAGTTTTGGAATCCTTTGACACACAAAATCTTTCTTTAAATCTTAACATTTTTGCATTATCAATTCTAAAGTTTGGGTGTTGTTCAATATCATTTATGATTCTTTGCAGCTCTACATCTCTCTTTTGAGCTTCCTTAATGCTCTTAAGTAATGTAGGTTCTACCTTCAGATTAGGCAACATACTGCTTTCTTTTCTTATTATAACTTTCAAGCTCAATTTCTCCATTTCTTTGATCAATTCTCATTGATTCATAATTAATGCAATGACACTACAAAACTTTTTTCAGCTTAATGCATCAGCCACTACATTAACTATCCTAAGGTGATAATGAATTGTAAGATCATAATCCTTTAATAATTCCAATCACCGCCTTTGCCTCAAGTTCAAATCTTTTTGTGTAAAAATATACTTTAAACTTTTGTGATCAATACATTTCTCCCCATATAAGTAATACCTCCATATTTTTAAAGAAAATATTATAGCTGTGAGTTCTACATCATGAGTTAGGTTGTTCTGCTTATGTAGTTTGAGTTATCTTGAAGCGTAAGCAATCACCTTATCATTTTGCATTAGTATGTACCCTAATCTACTTCTAAAAGAATCACAATAGATCGCATACTCACTAGATCCATCCAATATTGTTAATACTAGGGCAGTTACCAATCTTCTTTTAAGTTCTTGAAAACTCTCTTCACACCTATCATTCCATTCAAATCTAATACCTTTTCGTATCAATCAGGTCAATGGTACAGCTATTTTAGAGAAGTCTTGTACAAATCTCCTATAATAACCAGCCATTCCTAAGAAACTCCTCACTTTAGTTATAGTAGTCGACCTTGTCCATTTTGTTACTACTTTCACTTTTATAAGGTCAACTGTTATTCCTGTAATAGATACTATATACATAAGAAATCCTACTTAATCTAACCAAAACTTACACTTCTTTACCTTCATGTAAAGTTTTTTGTCTTTAAGAGTCTATAGTACAATCCTTAAGTGGTCCACATGTTCTTTCGTACTCCTTGAGTATATTAGGATATCATCAATGAATATAGCTATGAACTCATCTAGGTACTTTTAAAGACACGGTTCATCATATCCATAGATGTAATAGGAACATTTGTTAGCCTAAATGGAATCACTAAAAATTCATACCGTACTTAGTCCTAAAAGCACTCTTATGTATGTCTTCTTCCTTAATTTTCAACTGATGGTAATTGGATTGTAAATTTATTTTTGAGAATATTACGAATCCCTTCAACTAATCGAATAAGTCATCATTCCTAAGAAGTAAGTATTTATTCTTTATCGTAACTTTGTTCAATTCCAAGTAATCTATACATAACCGAAAACTTCCATCTTTCTTCTTAACAAATAACATAGGTGCGCCCTACGATGATGCACTTAGCCTTATGAATCCCTTGTACAATAGCTCTTGTAGTTGCTTCTTTAATTCCACCAATTCTATAGGAGCTATTTGATAGGGTGCCTTAGAAATGGGTATAGTACCTGGTATAAGATCTATGTTAAATTCGATATCTCTATCTGGTGGTAGTCCAAGCAAATCCTTAAGAGAAACTTCAAGATATTCAGACACTATTGGTATATTTTCTAATCTCACTTCCTAGACTTAGGCATTTACCACCGAAGCTAGAAATCCTATGTTACCATTTCTTACAAGCTTTACTTGCTAAGACTATTTGAGTGGTTACCCTCCTAGAACTTCCTTTAAAATGAAATTCTTCTCCATCAAGCTTGTTAAATATTATCATCTTTCCTTTATAGTCCTCATTCATTCAATGTATAGTTTGCTAATCCATTCTTAGTGTAACATCAAATTTTTCATATCCAATACTACTAATTCTACAAGCAATTTATATAGATCTACACACACATTATAACAACCCAACAGTACTGTTGTCATGATAGGTCACCGTATACCGTATAAAGGTCTAGACCCCACCTTCTTCTTTTCAAACATAACACAAAAAAAAAAAAAAATCAAACCCTTACCCCACCTCCATTGCCATGACCTTCCCTTTCCCTTTCCCTTTCACTTTCCAAATTTATGTCCATATTTTAAGAACAAACTAAGGTATGTAATTATGTTATTATGTATTGCTTTACATTATTTATTAGTTAGGTGAAGAGGTAGATTAGATGAGTAGTTATGTGTTATGTATATCCATGTTGAAGAAGACATAAAGCTTTAATCTTTAGGTGTAGAAGAGTAAAAATCATGGTGAAGTGGAAGGATATGCATGCATATATGTCTTTAAGTATATGTACATAAGGGTATACTAGAGAAATACAAGTATAGAGACCTTTGTACATAAGTATTTATTATGTACATAACCTAAATTAAGACATATACTAACTATACATACCTATACCATGTTAAATACACTCTTAAAACACAAAAAGAATGAAATTAGAGAAGCTTTCTTAAGTGGAATTTTAGGCATACGAAATTTGTATAAAAATACCTATCTGACCGTATGTATATATGGGTATATGTACAAGGATAAATATGGTATAAGTATATGCATGAATATACTATTATACATACAAGTAGAGTAATGGTATAAGTATAAACTTAACATATGTATAAATGTGTGTAAGTGTACATAATACACTTAGGTATGAGGTAAGGCTTATGTAAGCAATGGATGAGGTAAGCAATGATGCAATTAAAAAATGACATAAGCCATGATATAAGCAAATGATGACATAAGCAATAACACAAGCAATTGATGATGCAAGCGATGACATAAACATAAGTTTATAAAATAATAAATAAGAAGAGTACATAAGAATTAGGTACATGAATTAGTAAATCCAAATACACTTCCTAAATTGGATTAAACTTAATTAAGTACATGAATTAGTAATATCAAGGTAAAATTCTCTAAGTATAACAATCTAAGGGTTAACCAAATCATTGAGTACAAACATAGGATATAAATAGAACCAATAAGAATAATTAAGCTTCAAAATTAACATTTTCCACAAATTTAGTCCATATCCTAAAACGCGGGTCTTAACTTGCAAAACAGACATCACTGTATGAACATGCATCCGAAAACAATGAAAAACAACTATAAATTCATAAATATTAAAAATAGAATAAAAAAGTTATATATGATTGATGATAAAGTCTAACCGGATAAAAGTTTATAGTAATTGAGGTAGAATTAAGTAAATAGATATTTAGAATTACTAGTTAATTCAATTACTTACTAACATTATTATATCATAATGATTAGGTAATCTCGAGGTGGGTGAGGATCTCCTGATTGATTACTTCGACTAAAGCGAATTGTCATGGCCAAGTAAGTATTTACCTTATGATTCCATGCTTGCATGCAATTGTAGATAGTGGAATTAAATGTTATTTTTTATTGACTGTTATATGGGGTCGGGATATGTTTGTGTTTGTTATTGTGTGCTAAGTTGTGAATTTACCTTAAATACGAATAATACTTTATTTACCGTATGGTAGTATAGAAAATGATTTGTGTACTATTGAATGATCACATCATAATTAGACTTAATTATACTCGACTCATAAGAAGAAACTGGTACATGTATCAACATGCATTGCATAGACTTAATTCTGATCGTCACATCATACAAAGGTAAAGAGAGGCCATTTGAGGGTTAATATTATTAATTTATTGGTTATGCATGGTATACTTATACAAAATGACCTTACCTTAGCTCGCAGGAATACTAGGCATTGAAGGCGCCAATCGCCTAGCTAAGGGTCGAGTTTAGAGGCCTCCATTTAGGAGTAAGTGTGGACTGCGGGGGCTTACTCATGCTTATACTAGAACTTAGTTTTTGTGGAAATAAAGACTTGTTTGATTTAAGCATGGAACATTGAGTTCTATAGTAAAGTAAGTTATAGTATAATACCCGGATTTAATTAGTGTCGTATATACTTCAACTCTAACCTCGAAGGGCATTAAATTTGCGTTACATATATGGACTAGTTAACTATACGTATTGTTTGGCATTCAATTTGATCATTTATTCATATGTGTGAATATAATGTATTTATAACTTACTTATGGTGTAGCTAAGGGTTTTACTCACTAAACTTAGGCTTATACCCCCTTAGACTTTGGCAGTAGGATAACTTATTCATAAAAGCTAGCCGAGGGATGCCACGGGTTAGCTTAGGGACTTAGGCAAGAGCGAGTCATCCTGTATATTGAGATAAAACAAATTATGTAGACTCTTACTATGTACTTTTGTTTTAACAGTAGTATAGACCTAGATGTAATAAATTACTGTGTATTGTAAACATTGTAGTTTAAATTTTATATAAATATGTTTGTATAATAATATCATATGGATTTGTATGTTCATAGGAAACTAGTAGTTATAGAGTCTTTTATATTGTGCGAAAAGTTCATAATTAGAAGGCTAACCAATCAGGGGTTCTTCATATAGTATACGGCTTTACCAGGACTAGGCTGCCCTCAATTTGTGATAAGCAATTTGTCTATTTCACCTTGGTTAATCATCTCATAAGGACACAACTAGGTTTTCAACATCTCATTTAGGGTTTTAGTTAACTTAAGGAGTGCTTCACTCATTTCACCTTGGTTAGTCAACTCATACGGGTATGATTAGGTTTTCAACATTCTCTTTAAGGTCTTAGCCAACTCAAGGGGCACTTCACCATTTGCCTAAGTTAGTCAACTTATAAGGTTATAACTAGGTTTTCAAGTTCTTTTAAGGTTCTTGCCAACCTACAAAAGCGCTACCCTCTTTTAGTTTCTCGACTAGCTCTTAAAGTGCCTCCTGTCTCTCTTTTACCTGCACTAAATCCACGATGGACTAATTCTAAGATAACTAGTTGGTCATAGCACTTCTTAAGGTCAATCTATCTCGAGGGCAAAAATAGTGTCTCCTTTATTTTTGCAACCAAGTTTTACTTAAACTTAATCGCAAAAAAGGATAGCTGTAGACACCTCATTTTCTCCTCCCTTTAAATTTTATTATTTTTTATTTTTATTTCGAAATTATTTATTATAATTTAAGGGGTTCTAATTTAGGAAAAAGTATAAATGAATAGAAATGTAGAAATTTAGAAAAACCACAAAAAGAATTTAGGAAAGTGCAAAAACAAAGGAGATAAAAATATCAAAAATGAAAGAAAATAGATCTTTGTGGAATAATAGACATCTTAGGTCAATTTATTTTTACATCAGAGCTTCGTTTAGTGTAGTTTTTTAAAAGATAAGAAAAAAACAAAGAAGAAAGAACCTTAAATAAAAAAAAAAAAGAAAGGGACGGATCGGACTAGATTTAAAACTTAGTTCATGTAGTTTAAAAATAGGGCCTAAGGCCTTGATCGTTTGCCAAAGAGCATAAGGGGGGTAGGGTGCACCCGTTCCTAGCCCCTCTTCCTCCATCTTCTTGTTCTAGTTACCATAAGGAAAAAGAAAAATTAACTCATGCAATCCCTTCACTTGTTGACTCGATTAAATTGTTTTTTTGGCCAAATTTCATTGAATTAAATGCATAAATTCAACATAGGCTTGAGATACTATGAATTGAGCCCTAAACTTCATTTAAATTCAGTGAAAACTCAATATTAATTCGGCTCCAAAAAGTTAAAAAGAAAAACTCAATATCTGGCATCACCATTCATGGCTGATTTCTTCGTTAATAAGCTTTCCAAGCTCGTTGAAGTAGAGATTAGTATAAATAGGCATTAGTATAAATAGGCACTTATGGACTCATTTTCAAGATAGAGCTCGATTAACAACACTCCATATAAGTTCAAATTTAAGCTTTCTCTCTCTAGCACAATTTCTTTCTCTCTCTTTGGCAACATCCTCTATGGTAGTTTTCGACAAAAACCATCACCACTATGAGCTCTAGTACCCTTGAATTACTAAGACCTAACCTCTCTTTTACCTCTACTAACCACCACCATAGTCACATATATTGAACCATAACCACCCAACTTCGATCACTACCCAAACGACAACCGAACACCAGGGCATCATCGATATACCCCCTAAAGCCAATAAGAAACACACGAAACGCCTTTCCTTTGCTCGTTTTGGTGACTAGTACGAGCCGAAGTATGCCCCTACCACCATTGCTATTGAAGACCTGACTAAACCAACCTAAATTCGACTAACCTAACCCTATTAGACTCGCATCCCCTTTAACTTGATCCAGTCTATTTTGTGTTGATTCTGAATTTCTTTTATTTTATTTAATTCTCGTAATTGTAAATTTAAAAAAAAAAAAGAGATAAAGAAAAAGAAAAAAAGATAGTGGTAAGTTTATTTTATTTTATTCAAGACATAAATAAAAATAAATGAAATAGAATAAAGTAAAATAAAATAAAAAATCATAACAATAAAAATTAAAAATAGAAAATCAATTTATTACTTACAAAAACTATTTACCAAATAAATAAAATAAAATGAACCATTTTTTCATTAGAACCTTTTAGAACTTTCCAAAAATAAACAAACCAATTAGGACCCTTTTAGAAAAATTTCAAAATAAATTAAGAAGGCTAAAGAAAGCTAAATCCAACTCTTTTCCAAAATAAAAGAGTTCAACCCTTCAATATTTTTTCTAAATGAACTACGGAAGTCTAATCCTAAATAGCGAGTATATAGGCATTGGTATGTGATTATGGGGTGACTTAAATAATGGAAAATTTTCCTTTTTCATCTTTTGCAAATAATCAATTTAATTAACTTAGTTACATGATATGATTTGTTGCTTTACAAAATAGAAATTGAAATCTAAAAGGTGTATTATTTGAAAATTGAATCTAAATTTGGAATGTTAAAAGTTGTACTTATTAAGGGTTTAACAAGATAGCCCTGGGATCCAAAAACTCCAATTTTCAAAATCCTTTTTTAAAAAATCATTTATTTTACGCAACCAGTATCTAAAATAAAATCAATCCACCCAATTTGTTTTAATATAATTCTATTCTCGAGTCTAGTTGGGTGGAGACTCCAAGTATTTTTCAAAATATGTCTAAAAACCAAGTTATTTAGATCTCCTAATTGAGGGTTAGTATGAAATGAGTTAAAGTTTAATACTAATCGAGTCAAGGAAAATTTAAAAAACTGGGGAAAAAAAAAGGCTCAATAGAAGGTCTTTCCTTAACATTTAATTTCTTTGTAGACTTGAAAATAAAAATAATCTTAAGTGTAGTTCTTAATAGAAACAAAAAATAAAAGAAGTTTTGTTAATGGCTTGAGAAGAAGGTTAAGGTTTAATGGCTCTTTCTATGTAGATCCTATTCAAACTATAGGTAGCCTTACACTTCTGCTATTAATGGATGTTTAAATTGGTGTTCTAGAGTGTAATGATCATATGGTGGTCTTACGAATTGATGGATTAGGTAATAGTTATTTTATAACTTGTTGGTCTTACAAATGTTGTTGATAGGCCATAGATGTGTATTGATGACCTAAATGAGATTCTTAAGGACTATGAGAAATGTAGTGGAAGCCAAAATTGTTGAAGACGAATTAAAGGGTTTAAGGACATGGTGTCATATAAGGGTCTAGTGGATATAGGGTTTAAATGTCAAAAATTCACTTGGTTAAATAAAAGATATGATGGAGTTTTAGTGAAGAAAAGAATTGATAGAGCATTGTGTCAAATGAATGGATTATGGAATATCTAAATATCCAAGTTTTACATCAACCCATTTTTGGGTCAAATCATGTTGCTGTATGTGTTTCTATGAATGAGTTCAATGAAGAGAGGTAAAAAGTGTAGGTTTGAGAATTTTTGGAAAGTTATAGAAGGATGCAAGGAGTGATAGGAATTAGACTACCAAACCCCTAACTTGAGCCTGAGCTTGAGGATTAGAGGGCATAGCTAGACGAGTTCTTTCTTTTTGCCCCACAACTAAGGAATTCAACCATTTGCAATATACCGACCGTGATAGGGATTATGGACCAATTACTCACTCTCAAGCTTAAGGGCTTGTCTATATGGTTCGTTAAGCTATCCAAGGAGAGCTAAACTCTAAAGAATAATGCATTCTCCACCTTAACCTGCCAAGGTACTCTATTCTCCATCTCATTGAAGAAACCCTTAAGGTGTCCAACTTGTTACCAAGCCAACCTCTTTACAACACTAGTCCAAGGCTGAGCATTGAACCTACCTACTACCGAGCAAATACATCTCTAAGGCCAAGCTACCTCTACTTTCAAGCCAATCAGTTAAGGTAGATTAAAAGAATGGTCTTACATTAGACCAACCCTTCCCAAGCCCTAGACAGTCAAGTTGTCATCTAGCCAACCTAACCTACTCTATTCAAAATTAACTTACTAGGCATATAACATCATTTAAACCAAAGAATAGACAATAGATACGCATCCTAATTTTCCTAATATCCATACTATCCTTTTGTAACTGAATATCCTTTTTGTTTGTTTACAACTTTATCTTATAATCTATTCCCCTGTCCTTTACTAATAGGAATCCTTTTTGTAATTTATGTGTACTTAGTACTTACCTTAATTGGGGGATATAAATACAAGTAATGTAAACCTTACTTTTAGTGGGCCTAAGATTTGATTAGGAGTATTTTCTAAACGTTCCCAAGGATCAACTAAACTAAAAACTTAAGTTTACATTTAGAAATGAATTAAATTTTTCCAATTCAAAAACCAATTATCGATAAAACCTGAGTTTGAAGAACTACGAGCTCTAAAGTCACTTAAAACCCTAAACCCTAAAACCATTAACGAATTTTAACCCTAAGTAATTAATCGATAATTTAATTTGAATAATTTTTCAAATTTAGAAAATTTCACAATTTTATAAAAATCAAATCATAAATTACAAAACAATGCAAGATGAAAATCCTAAAACAATTTCTTATAAGACCATACCCTTATCTTCATGTCTAAGCCTTACACATAAATAAGTAGACCAATCAATCACCTTATATGACTTATCAATTGAGCGTTAGAATCATTTATCAATTGATAACTTATCAAAACCTAGTAATAAGACATTTTCCTTATCACCCCTTCACTTATACTATATAAGGACAATTTTTCATAAGATTTCACATGCTTAACTTCATTAAATGAGACAAGACCATTCCATGACCCTAAAGGACACTAAATGGAAGATTTGAACAAGAAGAAAAGGGGGACCATTTTCTTTTCTTTCAACCATCAATCACTTTCTCTTACACATTACTATTCACTCCTTAATGCATACATCATTAATAGTTGCAATTGTTGAATTTTGTGTAAGCTACAAGACAATGCTTTTAAGACATCTTAAACACTCATTTTCTCTCATTCCCAACTGGCCACTCTTCCCCTTATTTCTCTCACTTTCAATTTCATTTTCACTTCTTCTTTCTCTCATTTGAAACAAACATAAAAAGGAGAAATAACCTTACCCCACAAAATCAACTTTACCACCAATTTCCAAACTTCACTTACAGCATTTCCTTCTCCTTTTCTTGTGTCATTTTCTTCCAACATCTAAGCTCTTTTAGAACCATTAGAACCTTCCACAAACCCTACTCAAAGGATCAAACAACTCGGGTTTCCAAAAGGTTGCAAAAAGAGGAAGCAAAGTTAAGAGCTTAAGTGGAGCCTTAATGCACAACCACCGTATTTTGCTTTTAAGGATGAGTAAGTGCTTCTTGTGATTAGTGGGTTAGTGTTTATGTTAGGAGACTTTGATTGCTTGAAGATATAAGTATGATTTAAGTTTTTATAACACCAAATACCATCCTAAGAAACAAACTCATGAAACCTTTACATGAAGTTGAAACATGAGCATATAAAGTTAGTGTTTCGTAAAGATACTTGTTTAACACTTTGAATGGAAGATTTTAAGTTGAGAAAATCTTAAAACAAGAACTTGAATGGAAGATGAGCTCGCTGGACGTGAGGATTCAAAAGTCCTTTGGATGTTGATTTTATTTCTATTAAGTTAAACATACTCAAATCTAGACTTAAGTTGAGGAAAAATTCATCACATGAAGTTTTATGAAGAAACCAACTTTGTATAACATAAGCTATGATATGGAAGTTCTAATAAGTGTAAGATCTTCTATTTCTTTATGTGAAGCATGAGTTAAAGAATCATCTTATGAAAGAAATGTTAAGTTAAGATTTGGATACAAGTAGTCTAAGTACATGATCTAATACCTAAACTTAAGAAAATGATGAAATAAGTTAAAAAAGCAAGTGAGAACCCTTTGGAATCATCACGACCAGATCTGGAACATGAGTAAAAGACACTTAAAAATATGATAAAAGTAAGTGAACAAAGTGAAAAGATCAACTAAAGTAAGTATAGTATGTATACAGAGCCTAAAAATCAAAACCGAGCCTAAAACTCTCAAAACAAGCCTAGAACTCTAAGTTGGGCCTTCAATAAAATTCTGACAAGCACTTTAAAACATTAAGAGAGGTTGTTTTTAAGCCCACAAAAAATCCACCTAAGACTCCATAGGCCTAATTAAGTCACTAACTTTAGTTTGAATAAAAAACAAGCCCATTTAACAACTTAAGGCCACTAAAGAGCCCATGAAGTGGTTGTTAGCCTTAGGAGTATAAATCAAAGTTGTAAGTCTGATCTTAAGGAGTATTTTTAGCTTAGGATAAAATCTTAAGACCAAGCCCAAAGGATTTCTCAGGTTATCAAAAAGCCCATTTACCATACAAGGCTCAAAAGTACTCCAAAACATAAGGATTGATACTGTTCTGACCCATGGACAGATTTGTGTGCCTCATTTCAAAAATCTAACCTCACCACATTAAAGTACACTTGAAAACGATGAAGATTGACTATAAGATCATAAAAATCGGATTTAAAACGAAAAAGTTATACACGATCGAACTTTTAAGTAAAAATCTGGAAAAGTTACAAAAACTAGTCAAGAGTATAACTTAAAGGAATTTGAATTCGTTTCCTCAATTTATTTCAATCCCTTATAAATATTATTTTGATGGCTAAGGGACACCACGTATAGGAAATGACTTGCCTCTGGATTACTTTGATTGATCCACATAGCAATGTGAGTAAATTCCCGATGACTCTTTACTTGATTTTGCTTGTAGATTAAACCTACCTAAACATATATATATATATATATATATTTGAATGCTTGTAGGATATAGGAAATGTATGTGTATGAAATTGTGGATGAATGCAATGACTTGTTAATTATATATAATAATGGAAATTGTTTGTGCTAATATATACATGCTAATTGTATGGAATGAAATTGTCTAATCACCTTGAAAATCGAGTTAATCACTTATACAATTAAGAAATCAAAATGAATCATGCATTCCTCATATTGCATACAAATAAAATCGACTGCCACTTCACGCAGAAGATGGGAAGGGTCTCACAAGAGGACGAGCCTCCTGCAAGATTGAATACTAGCTATGTAATCATATATATTAAGTCTCTATCCTAAGCTGATGGGTTTACTAGGTGTTGGGAGATGCCAACCGTTAACGAGAGGCCGACTCTTGTGATTTCTGCTTAGAGTGTGTGTTTGTGGATTGCGGAGGCTACTATACCACTAGACTTAGGATTTTAAAAATATGATTTGTTATTTAGTAAAAGAAGTATATACATATATATATAGAGAGAGAGAGAGATAGTTTTATTTTGGCTTAAGCACAATAGTGCAAATGAAATAAAACCTAAGGTCTAGAACTTGGATTTTGGTTTAGGTCGGTTAATTATCTCCAAACCTCGACTATAGGGGGTATAATTCTTGGTCGTATGCAGTTCCTAGGTCACTGCATGCATTGTTTGGCATACTGATTGTTCATGCATTCATATGATTATGCATTTGATAAATTTTTGCCATATAGTACAAACGAAGATATTTATCTCACTAAGCTTAAGCTAACACCCCTATAGATTTTTATTGTTGTAGGAAAACCTCTTTAGTAATCTAGGCTGAGGCATACCCATGGTAAGTCTCGTGTAGGGACGAGTTAGAGTGATAAAAGAGCGAAGAGGATAATTTGTAATAGATTTATAGATGTTTAGTTACTTTATGTTTTGTTCATAACATAGATTAAAATCTCTAATGCAATTCCTTTATGAACTACATTTGTTTGTAATATTCTTTTGGTGTAGATCTTACGAGTCCACATGTCTAGTTAAATTATACCATAGAAGTAATTTTAGTTAAATTGCTTTACATTACTTATCTATGGGCCTAATGGTAACTTATAATGGAAAGAGCCTTGTGTGTCGTATGAAAGGCCTATGATCAGTAAGGGGGTTGATAATAGACCTTTATACAATACACAACGACCTACCATGACAACAATACTGTTGGATCATGATAAGTAATATGTAATAGTCGCAATAGTTAACGATATTGAACTTTCAAACATACTTTTCCTTATGAGCTAAGTGTCTCTTGCATACTTTTGTTTACTCTTATCTAGTCTATTGTAAGCATAGGTTAGTGATGAGTGCCCTCTAGCTACACTTATACATAATATTAAGTGCGACCTAAGCTTGTATGATTGGTGAGTTATATCCACCATCGATATACGAAGACCCTACTTAAACCTTAACTACCATTTACCTTTTAGACCATCTTGCAGTTCAAACCCAGTCTTATGGTTCACATGATATCAATAACCATGTGTCACCCCTTTTCGATAATCTGTATCATCTTGGTATTAGAGCTTGACTACGTTCAAGCAAGATTTTGTTACTTGGTACTCTGAGTAACTTGTTACAGCATTGTGGAAATTGTTTATTATAGTTATGACTGTTTGAAGAGTTTCTAGTATTAAAGGAATTTAAGAGTTTGGTTTCCCCTATTTCTTGTTCGCGAAATAGAATGTAAGTGGTAAATTGGTTTATCATATGTAGGTTGTAATAGTTATTGGTGTGTTAAGTGTAGTTTTGTTGTTGTTGTCCTTAGAAAAGAATTTCATGTTATGTTTCAATTGTTGGTTTATTATAATAGGCAATAATGTCTGATTCTAATGTTCAAGGACCCCTAACTAACCAAAAGAATAGTGCTTATGATGGCTAAGGTCAATAAGGAAGTTTTATGCCCTAAATTGTGGTTGAACAACTTGATAAGCTTATTGACTTAGTGACTTGCCTAATGATTGCCATAAATGAAGATAGGAAACAAGCTCAAAATGATCCCTATAAGGACCAAGTCAATGAGATGCCTAAGAGAGGTAATGGTAGATATGGCCAAGCTAACGTACTAATTTGACCACCCTGAGCTAGAGGAGTGGATAAGTTGCTCAACGGAGATTAGCATTAGACAAGATTGAAGAAGAGGAAGAGGAAGCAAGTGATGAGGAGGGAAAGTATTATGAACTCGAGGAGAGGAATATCCAAGATCCTTGAGTGAAAGGACTGAGAATGCATATCCTTAATTTTTCTAGGAGTGGTGATGCTAAGGACTACCTGGGCTAGGTAAGTAAGATTGAGAAGCAAAAGATTTAGACATATGGTCGCTCAATGTTCAAACAAAAGAACCATGGTTATCTAAGGAGAAGTACTGACCATCGAAGTTGATAGTATCAATGAGGAAGTGAAAGAACTAATAAAGATAGAACAAAGCAAGTTGTTCAAGGAAGAAGAGATCATTTATAGCGAAGTGGGTAATTTTATACCTATAACACTAGTGTTAAGGAGAGTAATGAGTGTAAGTCCTATGCCTAAGGACGAATAGTAGGAGAATTTGTTTCACATTAGCTGTAACGTAAATAGATCTTTATGTGCATTAGTGTTATGTGCATTGATTGTTGATAGTAGCAACTGCACCAATGCAATATCAGCTTTCATGATCTAACAATTGAAGTTGCCGACCAAGCCTCACCCCAAGCTTTATAAACTACACTAGCTCAATCACAAGGGTACCCTACAAGTGAATAAACAAGTAGCTATACCAATCAGCATTGGAAACTTTCAAGACAAGTTGCTCTATGATGTGTTACCCATGGGTGTATCTCATATTCTTCTTGGGCGACCATGGATGTTTAATCTGAATGTGATATATGATGGAAGGAAAAATATGTGTTCCTTAGAGCACGAAGGTAAGAAGGTAAAGCTAAGCCCAATGATTGTTAAATACGTTAGAGAAATCCAAACTTAACTAAGTCGAGTTCTAAAGAATGAGGCTTTGGTGACAACCTGAGCCGATTTAAAGTGAAAGATGAAGTTTGAAGAGCTGCCCTATTTGCTAGTCACAAGGCTACTTGAGATGAGAGGAACAAATGAGGAACTACTACCTACCAAAGTGAAAACCTTGCTGAATGAGTTTGCCTACTTATTCTTAAGTGAACTGCTAGAATGTCTACCCCTAATTTGAGGCATTGAATATGTAATAGACTTGTAGTCAAGAGACATACTGCTGAATAAGCTTACTTGCAGGTTAAATCTTGAACAAGCTATTGAGTGTAGACACAAGTAGATGAATTGATAAGGAGAGGGTATGTTCGAGAGTCCCTAAGCCCATATGTCATGCTAACTCTATTGGTACCAAAGAAGGATGGGACATGAAGGATGTGTATATGATGTACCTAGAAGCTGAGTTGATCACTAAGATTTACTGTAGGAAATAGTAATAGTAGGTCCTTTGAAGTATTAAAGAATGAAGCAATGGAAAAGTCGATAAGAACAGTAGCCTTTCTAAAGCTACTCAAAAGATGTGATGCACTAGCAGACATGACACAACTTAGTATTCACCTGATATAACTCGCAAACTAATACTAAGGTCCACTTACCACTAATCTTGAGCTATTCGACAAGTTTATATAAGAGTATGAGAAAGGAAATGTACTTGGAGAAGGGAATCTCATAAGAACAAGGATATTCATTAACTATGATGTGTAAGATGATTGCGGTTACAAAAAAAAAGGATTGTTTATAGTAAGTCATTTAAGGAAACATTACAATAAAGGAAAATTACATAAAGGATAATGTAAGAAAAAGATTCTTAATACATTCGAAAAGGGTAAATAAGATAAAGAGCAAAAAATAATATAGTATAAGTGTTAGAAAAGTAAGGGATAGGTGGTAGCCTATCAATGGGTTCGTATTCTAGGATCTTGGGGTGTTGAGGCCAAGTTGAGCTAATGTTGAGATTACTATTGATGAGCTGTGCTTGAGGCTATCGAGGAAAATGAATGAGGCTACAATTTAGTAAGCTAAAAGAGTAAAGTTATGAGTATAAGGACTAAGGACTTAGCACTCAGCATGTCGACCTTAGCACTTAGGAAGTTAACCTTAGTACTCGATAAGTCAACAACTAGGCAAGAGTCCAAGCAAAGTAAAATGCAATTAAGCTGGGACTTAAGGGAGTTCTTCTATAGCTCTTCCAAATACTAAAGCTTATCTTTAGTAGGTTGACAAGAGAAAATCCTCTAGGTAAGAGACTAGAGGCCTCGAAGGCATGGGTCTAAAGGTTAGTAATCTATTAGTTCCCTAGGGTGGTTGAAGATTTTCCTTAAAATCTTGGTCTTCTTCTTCTTCTTCTTTCAATACATAAGGTGTTAGGCCAGTAACATTGAAAGTAGGAGACATTCTTTACCTTTCAAGTAGTTTTAGCTCATAGGCATTGTCATTGATGTGTCAAAGGATGTTAAAAAGGCCATCTAACCTAGGTGGATCTAAACAAGGTCACCTAGGCTGTAAATAACTTGCCTCCTACCTCAACTTCCTTACTCTCTCTATTGGGCTACTATCTCAACTAATTACTCGATAACCTTCTTATGCAGTTTTTGAAACTCATCGATGTGTTGTAAGCCAATTTGACTTTTTAAGGGGGATTGAGCTGGTAATCATATCTAATGATAAGTTCAGGTTGAGTCCATAGATGACCTCGAAAGGCATCCTTCTTACTGAGCTATGAGTTGAGCGGTTGTAAGAGAACTCGATGATGGGTAAGTAGAGATCCTTATCATGTAGATTCTTCTAAGCAGTAGCTTAAAGAAGGTTGCCTACTATTATATTCATAACTTCTATCTGGCCATCTATTTATGGATGGCAAGAAGTATTGAACATAAGCTTAGTATCAAGCTTCTTCCATAGTGTTCACCAAAAGAAGCTTATGAACTTCAAATTACAATTACATACAATACTCCTTAGAACTCCATGCAGCTACATGATCTCTTGTAAAAAGAGGTTAGCAACAAATAAAGTATCATTAGTTTTGTAGTATGGGATGAAGTAGCTCATTTTGCTGAACTAATTGACCACCACCATGATATAATCATGTTTTCAAGGTGTTTTGGGTAAGTCAAGCATGAAATCATGCTTAGATTGGTCCATGGCTGCTCAAGTATAGGTAAATGTATGTATTCTCCATATGGCTCCTTATTTCGCATAGCTCACTTGCATACCTTACACCATTCAAGAATTTTGCACACTTCCTTTATCATTCTAGGCTAATAGAAGTCTTATTTCAACAACTCAGTGGTTTTCTTCTCACTAAAATGGCCAACTAAGCCTCTAAAATAGGCTTTTGAAACAAGTTTTTCCCCAACAGAACCACTCAACACACAAACTTACCTTCCCTTCATAAAAAATCCTTGGCTCAAATAAAACACATCCACTACTCCTCCAACATTACATTTGGCCACTAAAGTTCCAAAGTATAATATAATACCCTAGGGTTTCTAGCCCATATGATAATTCTAAGATCCAAGCCTCAAAATTTAAGGCATAAGGCTATGTTATCTATTTAATTTCAAACTTTACAATAAGGTTAAAAAAGTTAAATGAAGTAATTCTAGTAAATTCAATTTCTCACAAGAAGCTATATAAGAATATTAATTTAAGAAAAACATCAATTTATCAATAAAGTTAATAAATATCGAAAACATGAAACTGAAGCAAAGATATAGTGAGATATCAGAGATAAGTTATTTAACATATAAAAATAATAAATGAAGTTAAATTATATGTAATATACAAGTATTAACATAGAACATGCATTAGTTGTATTAAATACATATATATAATAACAAAATTATTATTAAAATAAGTTAAATTAATATAAAATAATGGAAAATTAAAAAAACGAAAGGATGAGTCATCCAATGATTTAGCAATCAAGGATCAATTGCAATTGATAAGTCAGAAGGTAAAATATAAGAAATTGACACCTCATGCTCTGAAAAAAAAAATGACATGTATATACCACATGTCTAATTTTTATTAATTGTAATCCATTTGGAAATTATAAATAGGTCATGTACACTTCAAAAACAATTGTTTGGAAGTCTAAAAATACAAAAAAAAAAAATCACTTAAGAAAATTTTGAAAAAAATTACAAAAAAAAGAGAGAAAATTATACCAAAAAAAAAGCACGAATCTAGTCTAGGCCAAATTAATAAGTTGTTGATATCTTGTTGTGGTGACCATTTCAGGTTAAAGAAAGGATAACTAAAGGAAGTGTTTCGACTAGATTAAGTGGTCGGAGGGTCATTGGAGGTGATCGATTTAAGTAAACCAAATTTTTAAATGAAATTTTATAAATTTTCCAAAAATAGTAAATGATGTTATTTAATTATGAAATTTCATTTGCTAGAGTTATTTTATGTTTAGATTAATGAAGTAATTTTATTTTAGTTAAATAATTACTGGAAATATAAGGTCCTTATGAAATGGCTCTATTTGGACGAAAATCAGATTAAATTTTAGAAATATTAAATAATGTCCTTTTGAGTTGAATTTTTGTACATAATATACCTAATAGATATATTTAATTGTAGTAACAAGAATTTTCAAAAAAAATCATATTTACTATTTATTGTAATTAGTTTGGACAAAAATGAATTAATTAGTTTTTGACAAAATCAAACTATGAACCCGATATATTATGATTTCTAGAAGTTCATGATGATGTTTGGAACACTATAGTTTTATCTTGTGATTAAATTCACTTATTTCAAGTTAAAGTTGTTATTTTCGTAAAAATAAATAATAGCTAGTTTAGTATAATTTATGACTAATAATTAAACTACATATTTTTATGAGTCTATAGGATATTTCCTAGAATTAATTGGGCTTGTATACTATTTATTATGTATTTTCATATTATAAACCTATACATTAGCCTAACATATGATATAGTAATTAGTCCTAGTGAAATATTTGTTGAATTTGAAAAAGACTAATTTTTTTTTTTAACATAATAGGTACTATTCGGTTTGGGAAATATGAAATTTTAGGATTTTTAATTTAGATTTAGAGTTTATTTGAGTTAATTATGAAGTTACATTAATGTACAATTGAGTTAGTAATATGAAAGGGTATTTTTGGACTTTTGACAAAATTGATTAGTCTTGATATTTAAGATATCTTAGTAATACTTAAAATAACGATTGTGATTATATAAAGTTTATTAAAACCAGATAAGAAATGAATAAGATACAATTAGAATAAGTTTAGAAATGTGATAATGAAAGCATATAAGAATTTAGTATCAACCTATAATTAACTTAAGGTTTGTGTATATTTTCTTAGGTGTAATAAGTGGGGAAGGTCCACATTGTAAATCTTAGGATTTTACACTACTATCAAGCTCGGGTAAGTGAATATTTCTGTTTTCATGCAAGTAGACCTATTTCTACTTGACTTGGAGTCAGTTATGTTATGAATTGTAATGACGTATTAGATTGATTGGATAGATTGGATACATGATTCTATTGAATATGTATTGACTAATTAAATTGTTTCCTTATATATGACTAATTCATTTATATGTATTTCTATTTGGAAAACTTGAAAGTTGAACTATTTTTTAGGGTATTCACCTAAGTAAACCTTATGCAAATGAATGCAATATAAAGCTAAGAAACAAAGTTAAAGTTGAGATAGTCGAAATGTTTATAATGTGGAACATAAGATTTGTACCTAATACTAGGCTATTATACTATTTACTGCATTCATGGCATGGCACGAAAGGACCTATGGGTTGACTTTCTAAAAGCTTAAATATTATTGGGTTGGCTTTTGAACATCTAAAATTGCATTTCTCAACTTATTCTAGCTATGACGCATGACCAACTACGTAATGGATTTTCAAGCTATAATAAGTGGTTTTTGTTAGGAGTCTTACTCCCAAGTAGCTCCTTCTTGCCCTAGGTACCTAGACGTTATATCTAGATGCCCGAGTATATCAATTAACCGGATGAAGAATTGGAAAATTATAAGATATCGGTATGGATGCATGTCACATGCATAGGCATGGCACGAATTTCCTATATAAACAATTTGTACTAGTAACTTAGATTATGAAATTGAATATCTTACAGTATTGATCTAGATGAATTTGTATTGTGCTTGTTTTGTGTTTTATTTAATCTACTCTCACTTAACTCACAAAGAGCTGAGGGGATACTTGTATCCTCAACTTATGAATGGAATTGATATGGCAACATCAGCTAGGGAAAAAAGTCATTTGAGAGTATAAAAGATGAAGTCGGTAGCTTTTTAAGAAGTCTTACAATATTTTGTCCTTATTTCTATAAAGGATTTGTACATATATAAAAAAAGTACTATATTTTAAGTTTGGTTAAGTTTGATGGATGTACTCTTTTGTATAAACAAGTGTAAAGCTGAACTTCGTTATAATACTTTTTTTATATAAATAGAACTTTTGTTGAATATGAATAGGTATTCCTATGTAATGGTATATCTTATGCTATGTTGGGATGTGACATCCTTTAAGTGGTATTAGAGTATAAATTAGAGACCACATTACTAAATGCTTGTAAAGTGTGTAAGGTAGCTAAGTACCAATTGAACTTAACTTTGTTAGTAGCTACCAATATAAGAAAACTTATTGTATCTATTGTGTTTGTTGCTATCCAAAAAATGGTGCAAACTTATGTTAGTAGGGATCTTAGTTCATCAACTACTCCTAGGAGACAAATTTAGGAGGAACAACAACCTCAACCAAATCAAGCTTCGCCTATACAAGTAATGGATATAGTGCAGCAACTTACTACTACTTTGGCTAGGGCTAGTAAAGAAAATGGAGATAAGTTAGCTCAAGTGCAATGTATAGTGAAACCATTTGATGGGACAAAAACTTACCCTTTAGTTGCGGAAGAATGGATCAACTTGTTAAAAAAAGCTTTTGAGGTACATGAGGTCATAAATAATATAAGGGTAAGGATTGTTTCTATTTTATTGGATGGACATGCAATTAATTGGTAAAGAAGTAAGAAATGGACAATGGAAGAATCGATAGATTGGAATGCCTTTAGGGATGCATTTCTAGAGCAATACTTCCCTAAACGTGTGAAGAATATTATAAGTTAAGGTAAGCAGGAAGACCCATTGAAGAATATGAATGGTAGTTTAATAAGTTATTGAAATTTACCTCAAAAGCGATACAGAATAATGACAATTCTAAAGCGTAAGTGTCTTTTGTTGACTTAATCAACCTTTTGTCCTTGGTCAACATGTGTTGACTTGATCAACTTTCTAAAAGCATATGCCATTTAGTATACATAATGTAATAATTAAGGAAAATTAAGGAAATGAGCCATTTGGTAAATTGATTAGTAAAAACAGATGATGAGATCTTACTTTAGGTATTTAGATCTTATATACATCATTTGGTAGGCTACTTAGTATAACTAGTATGAAAAATATCAATTAGGGTATTAAAGTTTACTATATGTAACATAAGCATCAACTAAACCCCTAACTCTATGTATTACTATCCCAATTATATACTTAGAAGATAAATGTGATCTATGTTGCGATATCTTTGTTTCTAAAGGATTACTTAAGGATTCTAAATATGTATGCATGATTGAAAGCTATCTCTAATCTTTCACTAATGATTTGGAAAAATACTAAGGTTATATTATCAATTAGGGTTTTGGGGTATATTATGATGAATTAGTGCTCTTATGTCTCTAAGGTTATAGTTATAGGGTTTTCATAATTTTCAAATGAAATCTTTAGTGTTTATATATATTTAGGGTAGAAAAATTTTATATGTGATTGACTAGGTATTTTAGGGTTTTCACTTTTATTATTCTTGTCAACTCCTAGATTATTTAACATACTTGAGTCTACTTCAAAAGCTAGAACAAAAATTTTAGGAGTTTACTATACTCCTAGAGCTAGCGAAAACCCTAAAGGAGAAATAGAAAACTTCGTTGTACCCTTATGAGCTGACTAACTAAGGTAAAATGGGCGAAGCACTACTTGAGTTGACTAAAACCTTAAAAAGATGTAGAAAACCTAGTCTTGCCTTTTTGAGTTGACTAAACAAGGTGAAATGGGTGAAGCTTTCTTAAAGTTAGCTAATAATCTAAAGAGATGTTGAAACCCTGGTCATATCCCTATGAGTTAACTAACTAATGTAAAATAGGTGAAGTGCTCCTTAAACTACCTAAGACCCAAAAGAGATGTTGAAAACTTGGTTGTACCCCTATGAGCTAACTAACTAAGATGAAACAATTGAAGCCTTCCTAGAGTTAACTAAGACCCTAAAGGAAAGATAGAAAACCTAGCCATTCCCTTATGAGCTAACTAATCAAGGTGAAACAGGTGAAGTCCTCCTTATGCTAGCTAAGACCCTAAAGAGATGTAAAAAACTTAGTTAGAACCTTATGAGCTAACTAACCAGGATAAAACGGGTAAAGCACTCCTTGAGCTAGCTATAAAAGAGATGTTAAAAACCTGGTTATGCCCTTATGAGTTGATTAACCAAGGTGAAATGAGCGAAATACTCCTTAATCTGGCTAAGACCCTAAAGAGATGTTGAAAACCTAATTGTGCCCCTATGATTTGACTAACTAAGGTGAAACAAGCAAAGCACTCCTTAAGCTAACAAAGACCCTAAAGGTGAATAGAAAGCTTGGTTGTACCCTTATGAGCTAACTAACCAAGGTGAAATGGGTGAAGCTTTTCTTAAGCTAGCTAAAGCCATAAAAAGATGATGAAACCCTGCTTGTGCCCTTATAAGCTGACTAAATAAGGTGAAATAGGTGAAGCTCTCCTTAAGTTGGCTAAACCTTAAAGAGATGTTGAAAACTTAGTCGTACTCGTATGAGATGACTAACTTAGGTGAATAGGCAAAGTACTCTTAAAGCAGGTTAAGACCTTATAGAGATATAGAAAACCTAGTCGTACCTTTATGAGCTTACTAACTAAGGTGAGATAGGTGAAGTGCTCCTTGAGATGGCTGAGACCCTAAAGAGATGTTAAAAACCTAGTTATGACCTTATGAGTTGACTAATTAAGGTGAAATGGGTAAAGTGCTCCTTGAGATAGCTAAGATCATACAGAGATGTTAAAAACCTAGTTGTGCTCTTATGAGTTGACTAATTAAGGTGAAATAGGTAAAGCATTGTTTGAGTTAGCTAAGAACCTAAAGAGATGATGGTAACTTAGTCATGCCCTTATGAGTTGACTAACCAAGTTGAAACTGGCAAAGAGCTCCTTGAGCTAACTAAGACCTCAAAGAGATGATAAAAAACGTAGTTGTACCCTTATGACTTGATTAACCAAGGTAAAATAGGTAAAGTGCTCCTTAAGATGGCTAAGGCACTAAATAAGAGATAGAAAGCCTAATCATGCCCTTATGAGTTGACTAACCAAAGTGAAATGGTGAGGCACTCCTTGAGCTAGCTAAGACCTTAAATGAGAGATAGAAAACCTAATCGTGCCCTTATGAGCTGACTAACTAAGGAGAAATAGGCGAATCATTCCTTGAGCTAGCTAAGACCCTAAAGGAATTATAGAAAACCTAATCGTGCCCTTATGAGTTGACTAACCAAGGTAAAATGGGTGAAACACTCCTTAAACTAGTTAAGACCCTAAAGAGATGTTGAAAACCTAGTCATTCCCCTATGAGTTGACTTACCAAGGTGAAATAAGCGAAGTACTCTATGAGCTGGTTAAGACCTTAAAGAGATGTTGAAAACTTAGTCGTACCCCTATGAGCTAATGAACCTAGGTGAATGGGCTAAGCACTCTTTGAGGTTGTTAAAACCTTAAAGTGATGTTAATAACTTGGTCGTGCTCCTATGAGCTAACTAACTAAGGTGAAATGGGTGAAGTATTCCTTGAGCTGACTAAGACCCTAAATGAGAGATAGAAAACTTGGTCATTCCTTATGAGCTGATTAATTAAGGTAAAATAAGTAAAGTACTCCTTGAGTTGGCTAAGACCCTAAATGGGAGATAGAAAACCTGGTTGTGCCCTTATGAGTAGACTAGCCAAAGTAAAATAGGTGAAGTGCTTCATGAGTTGGTTAAGACCCTAAAGAGTTATCTAAAACTTGGTTGTGCCCTTGTAAGTTGACTAACCAAAATGAAATGGGTAAAGTACTCTACTGTTAGCTATGCCCCTAAAGGAGAGATGTAAAACCTAATCGTGCCTTTATAACCTGATTAACCAAGGTAAAATGGGTGAAGTACTCCTTGAGTTGGCTAAGATACTGAAGAGATGTTGAAACTTGGTCGTGTTCTTATGAGCTGACTAACCAAGGTAAAATGAGTGAAGAGCTCCATGGGCTGGCTAAGATCTTAAAGCAATATTGAAATTCTTGTCATACCCCTATGAGCTAATGAACCTAGATGAATGGGCTAAGTACTCCTTAAGTTGGTTAAGACTCTAAAGAGATGTTGACAACCCGGTTGTGTCCCTATGAGATGATTAACTAAGGTATAACGGGCAAAGCACTCTTTGAGTTGGCTTAGACCTTAAAGAGATGTTGAAGGGATGTGCCCTACAGGCTCATAAAGTTTATAATAGAAATTCATGAAGGGAAACACCCTATAGGCTTACTGATCTTTAAAGAAAATGGTAAATCGTGATAATGCTCTATGAGCTTACTGGAACCCTAAAAAGAATTGATCAAAGACAAGATAGTGTTCTAGGAACTTGTTAAAATCATAAAAATTAATAAAAGAGGGGATAGCACTCTAAGGGCTAGCTAGAACCTTAAAAATAAAAGAGAGACAAGACAACGCTCTAGGAGCTAGTTAATACCCTAAAAATGGATTGAAAGACGGGACAACTCTCTAAGAGTTGGCTAGTACCCTAAAAAATGAATTAAAAGATTAGACAACGTTTTAGGAGCTGGTTGGTACCATAAAAATGAATTGAAGATGAGATAGTGCTCTATAAGCTAGCTACTACCCTAAAAAATAAAATAAGAGATTAATGAAGCAAAACGGAGGATACAACCAATTTAAATAACTTCCTAACTTAAAAAATATTTACAAACAAAGATTTTGGTTAAAATCATTTAACGAAAAAATAGGCATTAAAGATTAAGTCCCTTAATGGCCTAAATTAATGTGATCAGCTTAAAGGTAAGACTACATAAAAAAGGAAATAGATGAATTAAATTGGAAGTTTAAATACTCAAGCCAACAAGGATTTGAAAAAAAAAGAAAATCACGATAAGCCTTTACTTTCTCTTCTTCTTTTTTTTTTTTTTTTTTCTGTTCTCATTTTTCTTAAAAGGTTGCTAATAAGTATAAATTTTTATTAAGGAGCAAATGTTATAATGATCCCCTTTCTTAGTAACTATATGGGGTGTCTCATATTCATCTAGGCATTGTCTCCTAACCCTAATGCTAGGCTTCCTCATGGGGCCTTGTTATCTTAAACATTCATTTCCTAAGAAAAAGGTAACTCATGACTAGTTTGGTCGAAGAAGGCTTCCTTACGAACTCTCAGTCCAGATTGTGCTCTTGACTATAGTCTGAAAAATTATAGTCCATTTTATAAGCAATATGCCTTGATCAATTCATTAGGTCATTTTTGGTTCAATATTATGAATTTAGGCTTTTGGTCAAAGGGTTTTAAAAAGGGCTAATGAGAAGGCCTATCTTGAAATAAATACTTTTATTTAACCCAGGTGTACAAGTTAAGAACCTTTAGGAAAAATTAGAAGTATGCTTACCCTCATTTCAAAAATAATTTTTATTAAAAATAAATAACCCTTTTAAGATTAGAAGAGCTTTATTAAATAAGGGTAATACTGTGGCTAAGAAGGCCTTGTGTGTATGATGGGTAAAGGGGGCTTTGTATTGTGTGATTTGGGATGGATATGTAAGGGTTATATTATTAAGTTAGGCATGAAGGCTTTGTGTTTCTTGAGAATGTTTAAGCTTTAATTATGAGCCTTAAATTTTTTGGGCTTTCTTTAGTTTGGGCTTTTCTTCTTACACACAAGCTCGATTTTAAAGCATTTTCTCTTTCTTCATTTTCTTTTATTGTTATCTTTTTGTTTTTTTTTTTCTTTGCTCTTTCCTTATTTATTACCTTGCCCTATTATTTCTTGCTCTTCTCTTTTCCTTTGACCTAAAAAGTGATTATCTCCAATGTCGAGTTTTTGTCTTTTAGAGATTCAAAGCCCTAAATTTATGGATTCCGAGTGTCTGGGCTTAAGTGAGGTAAAAAATTAGCTCTTCTGCATTTCAAAGAAAAATAACTTATCATAAATAAAAGTTATTTTTGAAGTAATGTTACTAAAGTAAGCAAAAATCAATTTTTATCCTTTCTTCCTAATCAAATACCCTAACCTCTGAATTGCCTCAATATGGGGTGGTTCTTGATAGGGTTTAATTTTGAAATTCTCAAAATAAGTCCAATGAGGTTAACGAGAGATAATCATGTTTAGGATTTGAAAATGAATGCCTAACTTCATTTTAATCAACATATCAAATTCAAAATTGACCTCCTTTGAGGAATGAGTCCAAAATATGCTCACCATTAAGTCATTCAACTCTTTAAGTGTTTAAGAGTTAGCATATATGATGAAGTTCACCTCTTGTCATTCCAAACGTTTTAAAAATGAGTTACCAATTCCTTAAGGATGAGTCTATTATTTATTTAACTCAGGATGGAGAATGATTTTTCCCCTAAGTTTCTTAACATATGCCCTAGTGTGAAACTTCTTATTTGATTTGAACAAGAGACTGAGGTTGCATTTGATTTTATGTAAAACTTGGTTCAAGGGACCAACAATTTTAGCTCTTCATAGGCTAAGGTTTATTTTTAGTTCAACCAACTTGATGGGCTATAGGCTTTGAGGTTGGCCACTTAAACGAGCTAAGGTTTAGTGTAATTAGTTATGGGTTGTTTTTTGGGTAAGCTACTTGAATGGGCTGAGTGGCTAAGGATTTGTGTTTAGATTGGCTACCTAAATGGGTCGAAGTTAATGTCTAGATTGAATGGGCCGAATGGGCTAGTGTTTAGATTGAATGGGCTAAGGGGATAGTGGTTGGATTGATTTTCCTTAACGAGCCCAAATGGCTTCGTTTGGATTGGATGTGTTTAGACTAGCTGCTTCAGTGGGCTGAGAAGCTTGTGTTACTCATTAGAGTTTACAATTGTTAGCAACTTTTCTTTTCATTTTTTCTTCATTTTTTTATCATTATTACTTTTTTTTATGAGAGAGAAAGATAAAGTTTATTTTATAGAAATCGAAAAATCCAATAAAAAATGAAGATAACGATTTTTGGGGGTTCTATTTACAAGTTTACGAGAGTTTTTTACATTTCTCTAAGGGATAGAGAATGAATGGTTATGTAAGTTCTATTAAAGGACTATTTAGAAGGAAGGGAATGCTAAAGTATGAAGAACGATAAATTATGGAGAAAATTTATTATTTTGAAAGATCAAAGTATTGAAAACAAAGGAAGGGAGCCTAACAATTATTCTTGATAAAACTTAAAATTTATTCAAAGTTTTTTAACCACATCTAAAGTTTCTAATCTAACTCTTGTAGATGGGCTTTAATCTTGTTTAGCATCTCTAAAACTTAATCCATAGTCCTTTTGCTTTTTTTGACTTTAGCTAATAAGGCTTAGTTAAAGGCCTCACTGCATTTAGCCCTTTGCTTCTAGTAGAGAGCTTCAACTTGTAGTAGCTATTCATGGGTCCTTAGGGGCATCTAGTAACCTATTGACTCTTTGATTATTCTCTTGTTGGTTACCTACCATTATCTAGGTTTAGATGTTTCATAGACAACAATCATTCATCAATAAAACAATACAATATTCGTGTAAACATGCATATGGTAGAACTGTTTAGGTTAGTTCATTACTCCTTAAGTTGCAACTCTATTATTTGATTCGATGTTTTACTTTTAAAGAAAGACTGATTATATTTCTAAATCTTTCAAATATTAATAGGCTTACAATTCTTAGGAGTAGTGTATTAACTCAAACTTTAAGAGAGGTATATGTAATTAGTATGGGTTCTAAGGGTCATTAAGATTTCTAACCTCATTTGATTTTTAGAAAATACTTTCATGGATCACATTATAGCCTAAGTAGGGTAGCCTAATCAACTCCAAGCAATGGTTACCCCATTACACTAAAAGCTTACACAATGACTCCTCTTTTAGGGTCCTAAGATGACCTAGGTGTGATAGTATCAACCATGAATCCTTAATGCAATCATTCCCCCCAAAATTCCAACTATAATGCAAAAAATGGCAATTAAAACAACAATATTTGCATGAAATAAATAAATAAATAACATGGGTATTTTGAAAGGAAAATTTAATTTCCAAAAATTTTTAAGTAGCTAACCTTCTTTGCTCCCTAATGGAGTCATCAAGCTATCGAGCCTAATTTTTCCTCAATTTTTAAAATTTTCCTTGACTCGATTAGTACTAAATCCTAACTCATTTAATATTAACCCCCGACTAGGAGATAAGAAAAACTTGATTTTTAGACATGTTTTAAAAAATACTCAGAGTCACTTCTTGACTAAAGTTAGGAATAGGTTTAGATTAAAATCATTTAGGTAGATTGATTCTAATTTAGACACTAGGTTATGTAAAAAAAAAAATAATTGATTTTTTTTTAAAAAGGTTTTTGAAAATCAGAGGTTTTGAATCTAAGGGCTATCTTATTAGACCCTTAACAGGTACCACTTTTAACTTTCCAAATATAGATTCACTTTTCAAATAATACCCTTTTTAGATTTCAATGTCTATTTTACAAAAAAAAAAAAAACAAATCATATCATGTAACTAAGTTAACTAAATTGATTACTTACAGAAGATGAAAAAAGAAAATATTTCGTAGTTTAAGTCACCCTATAATTACATATGAATGCTTATGTACTTGCTATTTAGAATAAGACTTTTGTAGTTCGTTTCAAAAAAATATTAGTGGATTGATCTCTTTTATTTTGGAAAAGAGTTAGGTTTAGGTTTCTTTACCCTTTTTAATTTATTTTGAAAATTTTTTGAAGGGATCCTAATTGGTTTGTTTATTTTTGGAAAGTTCTAAAAGGTCCTGATAAAAAAATGGTTCATTTCATTTTATTTAATTGGAAAATAGTTTTTTCTAAGTGATAAAACAATTTTCTACTTTTAATTTTTGTCATTTTGGTTTTTTATTTTATTTTACTTTATTTTATTTTATTTATTTTTATTTATATCTTGAATAAACTAAACTAAACTAAACTTACCAAAATCTTTTTTTATTCCTCTTTTTTTTATCTTTCTTTTAATATACAATTACATCTAATTACAAGAATAAATAAAATAAAATAAAATAATTTGGAATCAAGACAAAATAAACTGAACCAAGTCAAAGTGGACGCAGCTCAAACCAATTCAGTTCGGTTGAATTTAAGTTTGTTTCGTCAAGGGAAAGGCCTTTCATGTGTTTCTTATTCGCTTTGTGGTGTGTAAGGACGATGCCTTGGTGTCTGGTAATCGTTTGGGTGGTGATTGAAGTTAGGTGGTTACGGTTGAATATGTTTGACTATGGTGGTTGTTACTAGAGATGAAAGAGAGGTTGGGTCTTAGTAAATTCAAGGGTACTAGAGCTCGTGGTGGTGATGGTTTTCATTGGAAAACCATAGCAGAAGATGTTACCATAAAAAGAGAAAGAAATCATTTCAGAGAGAGAAAGCTCAAATTTGAACTTGTATGGAGTGCTTTTTATCGATCTCTATCTTGAAAACGAGTCCACAAGTCCCTATTTATACTAATCTGTACTTAACTGAGTTTGGGAAGCTCATTAATAGAGAAATTGACCATGAATGGTGATGCTATATTTTGAGATTTTTTTTTTCACTTTTTGGAGCCAAACTAATATTAAATTTTAATTGAATTTCGATAAAGTTTAGGGCTCAATTCGTTGTATCCTGAGTCCATGTTGAATTTATGCATTTAATTCAATGAAATTTAGTCGAAAAGACAATTTAATCGAGTCAACAAGTAAGGGGATCGTGCAAGTTAATTTTTCTTTTTCCTTATTGCAAGTCATACAAGAGGATAGAGGAAGGGGCACTAGGTCATGTGCTGGGCACATGCCACATGCCCTCACGTACATGTATAATCTATATGAGTGTTGCAAAATAAATGGGTGCGCCAAGTATCTCCCACCCCAACCCACCTCCGTCCCCCTCCTCTCCTCTAAGTTCTTCAACAATTGATTAAGGCCTTAGGTCCTTTTTCTAAGCTGTACAGATCAAGTTTTAAACCTAGTTGAATCCGTTCATTTTTTTTTAAGGTTCTTTCCTCTCTTTTTTTTTTCTTTAAAACATTACACTAAAGTAAGTTCCTACTTAAAATTTGACCCTAAACTTTCAACAAAGCCCAATTTAAATTATTATCATTATTTTGTTTTGTACTTAATGTCAATGTAAAAATAAATGATGATAAAAACTAACCTAAGACGTTTATTTTCTAGAAAGATGTATTTTCTTTCATTTTCTATATTTTCATGTCTTCTTTTTTCTTTTTTTACTTTTCTAAATTCCTTTTATGATTTTTCTAAATTTCTAAAATTTTTTATTTTTTATTTACCTTTTTCCTAAATTAAGACCTCTTACATCATTCTAAACATTTTCAAAATAAAACTAAAAATAAAATACGGCAAAAGTAAGGTACGTATACCCATCACATGACAAATACCAACCTAGAAGCATCATAGCCCCTTTATTACTATTGAAGGCCAACTATAACCGTCCTTTAGATGTCGACTTCCACTAAAGCACCTTCATCACAAACTATCTTCTCAATCTTACTCTTTTTAAGTTCAATTTTTTCTTCCTTCCTTACCCATCTTTATATCTTCCACCTTAAGCCATTCTTATATTAAATTTTTACTTAAGTCCCATCTTTAGAGTTGTATTTTCAACACATATCTTCTTATAAGGTAGAAAACTTTCTTCTCTCCTCCCCCTTTAAGATTTAGCTTTTATAAAGACTTCACCATGGAAATAACAACTAACACTTTAGGTTATCCCCAAGTAGGAGATTGAAAAGGGGTAATGTTTGTAGTAGTCTCATCGTGTAGGGATAGTTCAACTATATAAAATAAAGGGGATGCGTTTTTTTAGCTCTAATTAGGAGAAACGACATTTGGGGGTATAGAAACTAAAGCTTTCTAATGCTTTGAAGGATTAGGAGTTTCAGGATTCTTTTCAACAAGTAAGTGTTTAGTAAAGGTCTTTACAATAGGGTTATAATTGGATTTGATGGGAGAGAGAATGAAAGAGATCCTATTGCTTTGCTCTTCAACCTTTGAAAAAGACTCTTTTCTCCTTTAAGAAGTGCTTCCTCATAACTCATAACAGAAGAACATCAATCCTTAGTTATGTTGATAAGCAATTTCAAATGGAAGGTTCTAAGCCTGGACCTCAGGTTAACCTTAACAATTTGTCCATAAGCGAAGCCCTCAGCTAAGCTTAGCCATTGGATATAACCCTAAATCATCTAGCTTGACTTAGGTTGGTGAAGCCATGCTAATAGTTTAAATGAAGATAGGTTGGAAATTTTAGTAGATAAGGCAAGTTAAAGGTTCATAACTCCCCATAATCTAACCATAAAATTTAAAGTAAAAAAGAAGATCTTTGCATTAACTACCTTCCTTATTTGGTATCGTTGTTCCTTTATATATACCGCATCAAGCTTTCATGGTGAAGGATAAAAAACCTTTAACTTCAATCATTCTTATTCTCTCTTTCATTTTGATCCTTAACCCCATTTAACTTAAGCATTAATGTGATAATGTCAAAGCCGACTCTAATACCCTCTTAGCTTATTTCTTACCTTATGTAGGACTCTTACCACATATTAAGATTGACCATCAATATGTTCAAATGTAGGTATTAGTAAGATCCCTATATTACCCTATTAGTGATGAGAAAATGATCAATTTACCCTCTTTTAAACTTTAATATTTTACATTTTTAATGAAGACATGTTATAGGATGAAAAAGGATATGTTTTATGTTAAGAAGGACAAATACATAAAATATGACTATATGGGAGCTTAACTCACACCTTTAAAATGTTAAGGAATTTAATCTCATAAACTCTAATGCCATGTCGAAAACATAAGAAAGATTGATAAAGTGGCTCTAGGCTATTGCCTTATGTTTGACTAAAGCCTAAGGGGATGCATTCTTCTTTCATTTCTTATGGTTACCATTCATTTTGATTGATAAAGATGATAGGGATCAAAGACTAATCACTTGTTCCCGAGTCCGAGGGTTATCTTAGATGGTTCACCGAGCTGTTGAGGTGAGTTAAGTGCCAAGGAGCAATGTTTTCTCCAGTCCACTTTGCTGTGCTACTTTACTCTCTACACCATCTAAGAAGCTACCAAGATGCTCTATCGACTTACTAAGCCGACTGCTCCACAACAATTCAATCCAAGCACCAAATTAGGAGAATAACCATCTGTACAGTATCAAGGCCGAGCTGATAATTGCTAAGAGCTAACCATCTGAGGCCAACCCGAATGTGAGACTCCCTTGAACCAACCCTTATCCAACCCTAGTAGTTAGAGTGTCGAACTGCTGGTGCCAAATAGACCTAATAAAAGGCCTATCCCTACTAAGCTCATAGTGTTGTTAGGATTGTAGACTGAGTAAAAAGCGCGCATACTTCTTTTGTGATATCTATACTGTCCTTTATGATAGAGGATGTTCTCTAAGCATGATTTCATGCTTTCTCTGTAAATTATTCTTCTTTTCTTAGCAATTAGGGATCCGTTTATGCACTTTTTTATTATTTAAGACTACCTTAACTAAGTACTATAAATACTCACATAATGTAATAGCCGTATACATATGAGTACAGATAATATACTAAATTTCTTCTTATTCCCTCTTAAGTTAAGTGTTATTTCTACTTCCTCTTGAGCTACTCTTATCTAGCCCATTTCAGTGTGCACTAGTGGCAAGTGACCTTCGGCCATACTTATATGTAATATTAAGTGTGACCCGAGCTCGTGCGAGGCGTTAGTATATCATATCCATCATCGGTGCATGGGAATCACTACTCTTCTCTCCACTTTTCTTTTACTTTTCGAACCATCTCACTGCCTGGACCTATCCCCTGGTTACGTATGACATCGAGTTCCTGTGTCTATCCACGAATTCGTATCATCTTGGTATTAGAGCTAGGCTGTGTTTGAAGTTGGATTCTGCTACTATGTTCTTTGAGTAGTCTGTTATTGCTCCTGTGAGATAACGATTCTATTGTTAGCTTTAAAGTTTATAAGTTAAGAAGTATTTTGTTCTCTATTTTTCCCTGTTTTCAAGACACAAAACAAAGTGTTGTTAACTATTTATTTATTGTGTAGTTGTCGTGATTGGAGTACCAGTTATTAATATCTTAATGGCATTAAGAGATGTCAATTTTGTGAAGTGACCATCAATGTTAGACTTATGTTCAAGGAACTTTGGGAAACCAAGAAAGTGATACTTGACATGGCCAAGGGTAAGGAGGAAGCTTCACACCTCAGTCAAAGGATGAATGATTGATAGGCTTACTAATTTGGTAGCTAGTTTGGTGACAGTTGTCCAAGAAGACTAGCAACGAGCTAGAAATAGCCCCATTAGAGAATGTGAGCAACAATAGTGAGGAAGTGGTCAGTTTAGCTGAGTTAATTCCCCAACTCATCCACCTTAAGCTAAAGGAGTTAGTAGGGATGCTTGACAAAGTCTAGCGCTTAAAGAAATTGAGGAAGGAGTAGAAGGTGATGATGATGCAAAAAAGCACTATGAGGCTGAAGAAAGAAATGTACAAGCCCCATAGAGTCAAAGGATTAAGGATGTGTATCCTAAGTTTTTTTGGACGTGGCGATGTTGAGGACTACCTAAATTGGGTAGATAAGATTGAAAAGCAATTTGAATGCCATGATGTGCCCGACAATGCAAAGGTTAGACTTGCTATATTAGAGTTCACTAATTATTCCGCCTTATGGTGGAAGAACTTGCAAGCTACCCAAAGAAGTGAAGGAGAATGAGAGATTAGGAGTTGGGATGAAATGAAGAAGGTTATGCAAAGAAGGTTTGTATTAAGCTATTATTTGTAGGATGCCTTCAAAAGATTGCAAGAGCTAAGATAAGGAGGATTAAGTGTAGACACTTATGTTAAGGAATTCTAAATGTTAATGATTCGATGTGAAGTCGTAGAGCCAGAGGACCGAACTATATCTCAATTCATTGGTGGGTTGAAGTATGAGATTAGGGATGTCCTAGAAACCCTGGATATTATAACTCTTGATGACTCAATTCGAGCTACCTAGAGAATAGAAAAGTGCTGAACAAGAAGTTTTTAACCGTTAGTCAGCTAGCTATTCAATAGCCAAACTATTCTGAGTAAACTAGTACGAATGGAACTAAGTAAGGTTGCTGAGACCCGACCTATTTCGACTACCCAAGCCGATGAGAAGGAACCCCTAAGGAAGTTTGAGAAGGGCCAAAGTTTAGGGATGAAGACGAAGGAGATCAAGTATTTCAAATGCTAAGGATTTGGGCACATGGCCTCTTAGTGTCCAAATAGGCGAATAATGGTGATCCGATGCAAGGTACTGACCATTGAGGTTGATAGTACTAATGAGGAAGTAGAGGAGCTAAAGGAGGGTGGGCAGACTAAGTTGTCCAAGGAGGAAGTTATCTACAGTAAGGAAGGCAGCTTTATGTTAGTCGCTCTAATACTGAGGATTAGAATGAGTGTCAGCCCTGTACTTGAAGATGAACAGAGAGAAAATCTCTTCTATATTAGATGTAGGGTGAATGAATCATTATGTACGCTGATCATAGACAATAGGGGTTGTACCAATGTAACCTCTACATTTATGGTACAACAGTTGAAATTGTTGACTATACCCCACCCAAAACCTTATAAGCTTCATTGGCTTAGTGATAAGGGAGCTCTATAGGTGAATAAGCAAGTATTTGTGCCAATTTGCATTGATAAGTACCAAGACAAAGTGCTGTGTGATGTGTTACCCATGGGTGCAACCCACATTTTACTTGGACGACTATGGATGTTTGATCGAGCAATTATGTATGACGAAAGGAGGAATATATGTTCTAGAGAACATGAAGGAAAGAGGATGAAATTAAGCCTTATGATGATCGAGTAGGTAAAAGTCATGCAGTCCTAACTAAGATGAGCCCTAAAGAAGGAGGCTTTGCAATTGACCCGAGTAGAACTAAAGAGAGAGATGGAGCTTGAAAGACCGACCTATCTGCTGGTCTAAATAATTCTAGAGCTGAGACCCAAAGAGGAGTCACTTGCCAAGGTAAAAACCTTACTAGAGGAATTTGCTAACCTGGTTACAGAATAGTTACCAAAGGGTTTACCCCCAATCTGAGGTATTTAATGGATTATACATTCCATAATATGAAAAGTCTCACCATTTATGGAAAGGACATTATTAGGAAGGAGATAAGGACTACTCATTTGGTAACTATATTCTAACCACTACCCTTCTTCCTTTGATCCATCTAAAATTCTAGCTTCACTACCATGATTAACTCCCAATAGCCATACCTTATGTAGCCACCATTGCCATCACAATTAACCTTAAGGTGCTAAAAGCTCATCTAGTTGCTGCCATTAAAAATGGTTACATAACTAAGGTAGGAATAAGTCTTGGCTATAGGCCATACATCTAGTTGTAGCTATAAAGACTAGTTTAGGTGAGACTAGGTTGCATAAAATGCTTATCCAAGAAACATTAGCATTATGCATGAGCATGTGACACAATGAGTTACAATTAGGTTTTATAGGTTAGTCTAGGTTTAGCTACTTACTCTACTACCAAGCATAAATGGTTCGTACCTCTATGCTACCATATTAGACTCCTGCTGGATACTTCAACTATGGATAATCTTCATGAATAGCTATTACTTGAAAATTCTAATGTAAAAGCCACCACTTACTAAACCTACTATCTCATCCAACTATTGTTCTAAACCTAATCTACATTTATTTTCCACCACTCCAATAAACCCAAACCACCTAACTATGAACTTATAAAGTTAAGGAAACCTCTTGCAAATGACAAACCTAGACTTTTACCCTAAAACCATGAACCTATAGTGATGCAAAGACAATTGAAGCGGCCTTATAATAACATAAGATTAGGCACATGTCAATCATATCAATGCAAATGAAAATACAATTCAGTCATGGAGAGTGAAACTATAAGAAAATAAATCATGAGAGTGGATAAAACAACTTAATTCACTTGAGTAAACCTATCCTAATAAGCCACTTAGTGAAATAAAAGGGTTATATATACGAGTTTATAGGGCAGATAGTTAGGGTGGTGGTTGGTGACTAAGGTTTAAATGATGGAAAATACATGCATGATCCAATTATTTTAATCATATTTCTTATTTATCCACATTACATATGCCGAAAGTTATATACTTGATCTTAATAATAATACATGTAATAATAGCAAACATTACCTTAAATCTTGATATACGGAGGCAAATAAAAAATGAAGAACACATGTAATATATAAAGAAACTAATATAAATTAATGTCATAAATTTGAGCTACATTGCTTGAGGGAGATATCCTAAACATAATGGAATGCATATGCAAACTAGTAATGGAGAAGGTTTAGTTGTACATAGAGATCTTGATTGATGAGCAAAGAATACCATCTACACTATTAAAGAGGAAGGAAAAAGAATACTCCATCTTGATAACTTCTTAAGAGATGCAGATGGTGGTTTGGTATACCTTATTTTGGCTACATCGTTGGAAAATGACAACTGACCACATTGAGCAAAACTAAATGAAGGATAGGTCTTTATGATCATGACAAATTATATGGACACTCTCTCCTTTGACATGCATCGAAACCCCTTCAAAACCCTTACTTGGAATGCTTGTGGAGCAAGTGTAAAGGGTAGAAAGAGGGCCATTAAGGACTTGATTCACAAGTATGAACCATAAGTTGTCATCATCTCTTAAACAAAGATAGGATGTAAAATAGTAGGAGAGTTAAAGGAGTATCTAGGGTTCAATAGGATGCTATGTTAGAAGGTTGAGGGGTTTAGTAGAAGCATCATTATTCTCTGGAATATAGAGGTTACTGCTATTCATGCTAGGAATATCTCTTATCAACAAATCATTATAGAGATACAAGTTTGTAATTCCTCTTTTACTTAGTTGCTTTCTACAATTTATGTTGAGTCTTAGTTGGGATATTCATTGCTTGTTATGGGATGAACTTCGTGAATGGACTAATGAGATTAGTGGGCCATGGATGATGATATGAGACTTTAATGAAATCCTGGGTAAAGAAGAAAAAAGGGGTAGAGTTGAGATAAACTAAGGTAGGGCAACAACATACCAAGATTGCATGAATGAAGATGGAATGTCGACTTAGACTTTATTGGTCCATGATTCACTTAATCAAAATCCTTGATTGATCTTATCCTAATGTAAATGGATAGGACTAAGGTAAACTGTGAATGGAGGACACAATTCTTAGAGGCAAAACTCTTTCATATATCTTCCCATCAATCTAATCACCTCCCTATTCTCCTTAATACTAAGCTTAGATGTAGGGTAGTGATATGGACTCATGGATAAACACAAGAACCTAATATCATGCATAACCAAAGGAGGTAGATCTAAGCTATATGGTGGCTTGAAAAGTAAATGATAGTCGAGGGTGAGTAGGGGTTCCCGTATACTGACGATGGATATGACTCTTTAACGCCTTACACGAGCTTAGGTCATACTTGATATGACATGCAAGTTAGCCAAAGGTCACTCATCACTAGTCCACACTAGAATGGGCTAGGTAAGAGTAGCTCAAGAGTAAGCAAGAGGACACTTAGCTTAAGATAGGGTAAAAGTTTAGTCTATTCTTCTATATGATCTGTTGTAGCTATTACATTATGTGATTATCCATAGTATCTTATTAAGGTATGTTCTACGTTTTAGAAAATTACAAAAATGGATCCCTATTTGCTAAAAAGAAGGAAAATATTTTACAGGGACAATACAAAAATGAGCGCAATGAACGTTCTTTGTTAGAAAGGACAATGCACGCGCATTTTACTTTGAGATTCTGACAATATAATGAGCCGAGCAGGGGTAAGCCTCTGTTTAGGTATGTTTGAAATTGGAAGTTTAGCACCTTGATTGTTGGGGCAAGATTAGGGTTAGCTCAAGAACGGTTCAAGTTTGGATTTGCCTCAGATGGTTGGCTCTTAATAGTTGTCAACTCAGCTTTAACATCGTAGAGATTGTTGTATTCAAATTTGGCGCTTGGATTAGTGCATGGCGATGGGTTTGGTTTGGTACATCGGCTGGTCACCTCGGGAACACCTTAGATGGCATAGGGAACAAAGTAGCTTAGCAGATTAGACTAGGGCAAGCACTACTCCTCAGTGCTTAACTCACCTCGGATAACTCGGTGAACCACTTGAGAGGGCCCTCGAGCTCAAGAGCATGTAATCAGTCACTCCAAGTTGTTTACGATTTAAGATCAAATCTAGTTCAATTCCATGTTGCTCATCTTTGGGAGTATAAGGTTGGAGGTCAGCAATGTTGAAGGAGTCTGAGATCCCATATCCTTTGAGCAATTCAATCTTATAAGCATTAGGGTTGATCTTTTCAAGCACTTTGAAAGGTTTGTCAGCCCGAAGAGACAACTTGGTCTTTCTCAAGTTTAGAGTCATTCCTTGCCGAGGTGTATCTAAACCAAATCGCCTGGTTGAAATTCTCTTTTCATTCATCCTCAGCTTTGCTTCTCAAGCTCAATATTAGCTCGACCCAATTACTCTACAACCTTCTAGTGCATGGCTCTGATGGCCTTAACTTTCTCAATGACTAGTTGATCATCATCAAGCATTGGTTAGGGTGCTTGATCTAATGGCAACTTGGAGTTGAACCCATAGGTGACCTTGAATAAGGACATGCTTGTTACACTATAGGCAGTCTTATTTTATGTGAACTCAATGATTGGTAGGCATAGATCCCAGTCAGTCGTATTTTGTCTGACAGCAACCTGTAACAAAGTTCCTATAGTTCTATTGATAACTTGCGTTTGTCCATCGGTTTATAGGTAGCAGGACATGCTGTATAGTAACTTAGTTCCCATTCGCCTCAACAACATCCTCCAAAAGTGGCTCATGAACTTGGAGTCTCGGTCTGAAACAATGGTCCTAGGAATTCTGTATAGCTTGATTACTTCCTACAAGAAAAGAGAAGAAAAGAGATAGCCAAAGCATCATTAGTTTTAGAATAGGGCACTAAATTTGCTATCTTATTAAATCAATCTACAACCACCATGATAGAGTCCTTCCCTCGAGATATCCTCGGTAATCTTAACATAAAGTCCATACTTATCTCGGACCTTGGTTTAGTTAAGATTGGCAAAGGTAAGTAGTGTCCTTACTTGACTCGACTCTTTGCTTTTCAATAGGTCGCATGGATTGGACATCTCACCTCATCCTTGGCCAAAAGAATCTAGAGGATAATACGTCATAAGTTTGACGCTAGCTAAAGTGTCCTATTAATCCCCCTCTATGCATCTTGCATACTATACATAGCCTTTTCTTCCTAAATAAGTATCTGTCCTCCTTATGATAGTCATCTAGTATCCATCCTTCCTCACAACGAGCATAGATAGGTTTAAAGTGTAGGTCCTCAACATATAAATTCTTGATGGTTGAAAAACCAAGTAGCCTTATCTGTAGCTTGGTCAAGAAGGTATGTCGTCTTGATAAGGTATTGGCTACTACATTGTTCTTTTCGTTCTTGTATTTTACAATATAAGAAAAACCTTCCATGAACTCAACCCACTTAGCTTGTCTTTGGGATAACTTTGGTTAGCTCTTTAGATATCTCAAATATTAATGATCGGTGAAGATCACAAATTCCTTAAGCAATAGATAGTGTTGCCACATTGTTAGGGCTCGGATTAACGAATAGAACTACTTGTCATAAACGGAATAGTTAAGTATAGCTCCTCTAAGTTTCTTACTGAAGTAAGCAATAGGTCAGCCTTCTTGCATCAGCACAGTGCCTATGCTTAGTCTAGATGCTTCACACTTTACTTCAAATACCTTATTGAAGCTCAACAGAGCTAAGATAGGGGCTGTAGTTAGCTTCTCCTTCTCATCCTCAATATTCCTCCTTTGTCTTTCACCCTATCTAAATTCAACATTCTTCTTTGAGAGTTCGTTGAGTAGGGCTACAATCATACTAAAGTTTTTGATGAATTGATGATAAAATGATGCTGGGCCATAGAAACTTCTCGTGTTGGTATATCAGGTCAACTCAAGCCATTCTATCATTGCTCTTATCTTCTCTTCATCAACTCGAATACTACCTCCGCTCACAACAAAACCCAAGAAGATTACCTCGGAATGGCAAATGTCACACTTCTTCAAATTAGCATAGAGCTATTCATCTTAAAGTTTTGCAAGCACTAGTTAGAGATGCTTTTGGTGAGTCTTTAGGTTAAGACTATACACCAAAATGTCATCAAAATAAACCACAACAAACCTTCATAGTAATTCTCAAAGCATATGATTCATAAGTCGCATGAATGTGCATAGTGCATTAGATAGTCCAAGTAGCATTACAAGCCATTCATATAAACTATGTCTTGAATGCTGTCTTCCACTCATTGCCTTCACGCATTCAAATCTGATAGTCCCTAGCTGTAAGGTCAATCTTGAAGAATACTCTTTCTCCACTTAATTTGTCTAGCATGTCATCAAGCTTGGGTATGGGATACCTGTACTCGATGATGATTCAATTGATCGCTTAGCTATGCACATACATCCTCCAAGACCCATCTTTCTTTGACACTAATAAGGCTAGTACAACGTAAGGGCTTAGGGATTCGTGCACATACCCTTTCTTCATCAACTCATCTACCTACCTCTCTAGTTCGACAGCCTATTTAGGATTTAACCTATAGGTAGGCTTGTTTGGCAATGTAACTCTAGGCTAAAGGTTGATCACATGCTCGATGCCATGATTTAGGGATAGATCGTTCAACAACTCTTTTGAAAATAGGTCAACAAATTCCTTTAGTAGGGTTTTTACCTCAGTTAGGAGCTCTTCTTCCCTAAGTCTCATCTCTAGAAGCCTCCTGATTAGCAGTAGGCTGGTCCCTTAAGCTCTATTTCTCTTTTCAGTTCAACTCGAGTCAATATCAAAGCCTCCTTCTTCAAGGTTCGGCTAAGCTAGGACTGCATGACTTTTACTAGCTCAATAGTCATGGGACTCACTTTTAACCTTCTCCCTTCATTCTCCACAGAACATTTGTTCCTCATGCCATCATATATAACTACTCGATCAAACATCCATGGTCGTCAAGTAAAAAGTGGGACACACTCATAGGCAATACATCATAAAGCACTTCAGCTCAATACTTGCTAATATAGCTCAACATAGACACCTATTTGTTCATTTATAGGGCTCCCTTATCACTAAGCCAATGAAGCTTGTAAGGTTTCAGGTAGGGCATAGTCAGCAATTTTAGCTGCTGGACCATAAATGCAGAGGCTGCATTGGTATAGTTCCTACTATAAACAATCAACGCATATAGTGATTCATTCACCTTATACCTCATATGGAAGAGATTTTCTCTCTACTCATCTTCTGGTACAAGATTGACACTCATTGTCCTCCCCAACACTAAAGCTGTCGGCATGAAGTTCCCTTCCTCACTATAGATGACTTCTTCATTAGATAGCTCGGTCTGTCCATCTTCTTTCAACTCCTCTACTTCTTCATCAGTACTGTTGACCTCAATAGTTAGCACCTCAACTTAGATCACCATTGTTCACCTATTCGGGTATTGAGTTGCCATGTATCTAAATCCTTGGCATTTGAAACATTTAAGCTCACCTGTCTTCTTCCTGAACTCTAGCCCTTCTCAAACTTCCTTGGGGGTTCCTTCTGCCCAACTTAAGTTGTTGGAATGGATCGGGTCTCAACAATCTTATTCGGTTTCATTCACATTGGTCGACTTGGAATAGTTTGGTTACTTCCTAGTTAGCCAACAAGGGGTCGAAATCTTCTTGTTCAATGACTTTCTATCCTCTAAGTGTCTCAGATTGTATCATCAAGTATTCTAATGTCTAAGGTTTTCAGGATATGCTTAATCTCATACTTCAATCCTCTAATGAATCAAGACATAGTTCGGTCTTAAAGCTCTACGACTTCGCATCAAATCATCAGCATCTGGAATTCCTTAACGTAAGTGTCCATACTTGATCCTCTTTATCTTAGTTCTTATAGTCTCTTAAAGGTATCTTATAGATAATAGCTCAACACAAACCTTCTCCACATGACTCTCTTCATATCATCCCAACTCCTAATCTCTTATTCTCTTTCCCTTCTTTTGCTGGCTTACAAGTTCTTCCACCACAAGGTAGCATAACCAGTGAACTCCAATGCGACATAACTAACGAACTCCAACACAGCAAGTCTAGCTATTGCATTATTAGGCACTTCATGGCATTCAAACTGCTTTTTAATCTTATCTACCCAATCTAAGTAGTCTTCAGCATCACCACTTCTAAAGAAACTTAGAATATGCATCCTTAATCCTTCGAATCTAGGGGTTCATGCATTTCTTTCTACAGGCACGTAGTACTCCTTTACCTCGTCATCCCCTTTCGATTCCTCCTCGATCTCTTCAAGTGCTAGCCTTTATCTAGCATCCTTACTAATTCCTTCAGCTTGGGGTAGGTGAGCTAAGGCATTAACTTAGCTAAACTGACCATTGCCTCGATATTACTACTTACGTTCTCTAGTGGGGCCATTTTTAGCTCATTGTCTATCTTCTTAGATAATAGTCACCAAACTAGCTACCAAATTAGTAAGCCTATCCAATCGATTATCCACTGACTGAGGCGTGAAGCTTCCTCCTTACCCTTGGCCATGTTGAGTACCACTTTCTTAGTTTTTCAAAGGCCTTTGAACACTGGAGTCTAACATTGATGGTTACTTTACAATGACAATCAAATGAATAGTCAACTAAACTTTGTTTTGCGTATTGAAAATAGGGGAAAAACAAAGTACAAAACACTACTCAGTTACCAAACTCCAATGTGAACAATAAAACCTCTATCACATGAGAGTAGTGACAAACTATCAAAAGAACACAGTAGCAGAATCTAGCTTCGAACATAGCTAAGCTTTGATACCAAGATAATACGAACTTATGGATGAACACATAAGCTTAATATCATGCATAACTAAAGGAGGTGGGTCCAAGCTACAAGATGACTTGAAAAGTAAATGATAGTTGAGGATGAATAGGGGTTCCTGTGCAGCGACAAAGGATATGACTCACTAACGCCTCATACGAGTGCAAATCACACCTAATCTAATGCACAAGTATTGTTGGAGGTCACTCGCTATTAGTTTATGCTCGAATGGGATAGATAAGAGTAGCTCAAGAATAAGCAAGATGACACTTAGCTCAAGAGAGGGTAAAAGTTCAGTCTATTTTTCTATATGTTCTATTGCGGCTATTACATTATGTGATTATTTATAGTACCTTATCAGGATAAGTTCCATGTTTTAGAAAATTACAAAAATGGATCCCTATTTGCTAAAAAGAAGGAAAATATTTTATAGGGAAAATACGATATCGTACGTAGCGAATGTCTTCTATCAGTAAGGATAGTACAGTTATGAAAAAGGACAATAGGCATACATTTTACTCTACAATTCTAACTGTATAGAGAACCGAATAGGGGTAGGCCTCTGTTTAGGTATGTTCAACATTAGAAGTTTGACACCTTAATTGTTGGGGAAAGACTAAGGTTAACCCAAGAATAGCTCACATTTGAGTCGGCTTCGAATGGTCGGCTCCTAATAGTTGTCAGCTTGGCCTCGATACAATAAAGATTGTTGTATTCGAATTTGGTGCTTAGACTAGTGCATGGCAGAAGGTTTAGTTCAGCACGTTGGCTAGTCACCTCGATAACACCTTGGATAGCATGGAGAGCAAAGTAGCTCAGTAGATTAGACTAGGGCAAGCATTGCTCCTTAGTGCTTAATTCACCTCGGACAACTTGGCAAACCACTTGAGAGAGCCCTCGCGCTTGGAAGCATGTAATCGGTTATTGATCCCTATCAAGTAAGGCCTAAACATGTGAGGTGTTTTCGATTTTATTCTATGTGGTTAGAATATCTAAGTTTTAAACCATTTGTTGCCATAAATTGGAGTTGGCCATGCTTTAATTATGAGAGAGACCTCCTTAATTTTATTAAGTCCTTCTAAAGCTAGAATAAGGAAGTGTTTGGTATCTTTCCTATTAAGAGAAAACAAATAATAGAAGAATTGGAAAAGGTTCACAAGGCCTTGTTTAATAGGCTAAGTTAGGAACTCATGAATAAAGAACATTATTTACTTAGGGAGCCAAAATGAATGTCAAAAGTGATAGGAGAGATCATGGGTAGATAAAGGATAAGCAAATTGGATACTGAAGGAAGAAAGGAACACTCGATTTTTCCATCCTAACGTAGATGTAAGATCTAAGTCAATAATCTATGCTATTTTTTATTTGATGTGGAACTAGATAGTTGATGAGATGTTAATGAAGAACATCTTCTCATCTTATTTCCAACAACTATATACATTAGAAAGGATCTCTACTATAAGAAAAATGTTGTAGCCATTTTTTTAGGTAAAGAGTGATTGTAGAGGAAGAGAAAACTGACCTTCAAAGACCTTAACTAAATGACGAAATCAAGAGACTAATGGCTTGCCAACCTTTGGACTATGCACTTGAGCTTAACTCAAAGGTCTGCAAGGCTTAGTAAAATGCACGCTAACCACTCTACCAATCTTAAATGAGTTGTACTAAGATAACGCATGGTTGAATTATTTGCAAGATTAACTTGACGAAACCTTACTTTACTTTAGGGACCCTAATGCCAAGTTCCTAGCTTGGACTCTTACATTTGACCTTTAGATTGTTGAGCTCTAGTTGCCAACCTGATCAGTCGGCCTATTTACCCTACTAACAACGTAGTTTCAACACATCACTATCTTAACGTACGAACCTTATAGTGGCATGCCACTTATTTGAACCATTTTTTCTTTTTGACATTATAATATATTCCTTTTATTTGTTTGTTGCATTTTCCCTTTTTGGCTCATACTAGGCATCTTTCTTTTGCATTATCTTTTTGTAATTTCATCTTTCCTTTTTGTCGCCCTAGTGACTTATTATAAAAATCCCTTATCCATTGTAGCCAAAATCAATCAGTCTTCAGTTATTGAATATTTCCTTCACTATTTCTTATTAGAAAACCCATCTAAGTTACAACCCTCACATTCTTATCTAATCTTGCTAGTAGCTTGAGGTTAGTGATAAGTAGACTTTAATCCTTTTGCTTATACATAATATCGAGTCGAGGCTAAATTGTATTATGCTTATTGGTGAGTTATATCTGCTGAACAACTTCATTAAGCTAGTAAAAGTTCTATTCCTTTCCATTACTTTTTCTACAATATCTCGAAGGATTCATTTTAACCCTATAGTAAGCCTAAGTGTAACTCAACTCCTAAGCATATCATATTATCTTATTATCAAATCTTGAGATTGCAATTGAAAGTTGCATAGCTATGATACATTGTAGAACAATTGCTACAAGTGTCCTAGTGTGCTTATGTATATACCTTATTCTATTTTGTTTTGAGTGATTGGACATAGAGCTTATTTATAGAGTATGAATAGTATAGTGTATTTAGTAACATTTCGAAGAGACACCTTATTGAACTTATGACTATTACTTATATGAATGTCAAGTCTGAGTGTGTATAAGTGATGTTAAGAGTGATCTACCTAGATGTGGACACATTGAGCAAAGGATTCCTTAGACAACAAACGAACGGATTCAAAACCTAATAGCCATAGCAACCAATCAAGTAATAACCATGCAAAGGTTTATAGAGGCTTACCTTCAAGATAGGTATGTTAAGTATGGTTATGGTGCACAAAATAGACTAAGGAAATATGAAGATGGAATCCATGCTAATGTTGTTACTAATACTCTACCAGCTTGCCTTATCCAAGCTAAAGGATACATACGGTGAAGGCTTAAGTTAAGAGAAGTTATTAAGGAAGTAGAAGGTGGTGAAGAAGAGGATGAATAATTCTAAGACTTTGATGAGCGAGAAATCCAAGGACCAAGAGGAATTGAGAATATTAAGGTTTAGGTCCTAATCTTCTCTGTGACAATGAGTATATGGACTAGGAAGAAAAGATTGAGAAAATATTTCATTGTTATTATTATGAGGATGTAGTACGCATTCGCACAATTTCTTTAGAGTTTTCTAGGTATGTTGCGATGTGGTGGAAGGTATAAGCTACACGTTAGTAAGCCTAATGTGAGATAAGAACTTAGAATGAGATAAAGCGAGCTTTAAGGAATAGGTTGGTTGTTGAGCATTACGACCAAGACACTTTCCCATGTCTTTAAGAGCTTAGGGAGGGTAACTGAATTGTAGATGAATATGTTTGAGAATTTCAGCTACTAATGATCTGATGTAATGCTAATGAACTTAAATCTAAAACCATTACTAGGTTTCTATGAAGAGTACGACTTGAGACTGGGAACATAGTAGAAGTAAAGAAGATTGGTACTTTGGATGAAACTATTCTAATCACGTAGAGAGTCGAGCAGAAGTAGCAGAATTAGTTTAGTTAATCACAACGTAGCCTACCTATTGTATTGAGTTGACTTGCTTCAAGCATAACACCTTATAGTTCTAAGGTGGACTTATAAGGACCAAATCCAAGTTGACTTGATGACAGCTGAGGTAAGACTAAGGTTGAGGAGCCTAAAGTCAAGAGATATTGGCCAAAGCTCAAGATGGTAGACAAGGGAGACTAAATGCTTCCAATGCCTTTGCTTTAGGCTTGTAGCTAATTAATGTTTGAACCAACATGTAATGACCATCAAGGGTGAGAAGCTACAATTTGAAGTAGAAATCGCTAGTAAAGGAGAAGAGGAAGTAGATGTTAGGCACTTACTAGATGAGTACTAAGAAGATCTTGATACCCTTACCTTACTTGAATTTAGAGAATATTATATGGTTGTCAAAAGAGTTCTTAGTGCTAACATTGCCTAGAAGAATCTCTTTCACATTAATTGCTAAGTGGTAAATTATGTGATTTAATTATTGATGAGGAAAGTTGTACTAATGTTGTAGCACAAGGAGTGGTATGCACCTTGAAGTTATCGACCTATCCTTACCTCAACCTTTGCAAAGTCCACTAGCTGAATGAGAAATGTGGACTCTAGGTCACCAAATAGGTGAAGGTGTTGATTTCCATTTAAGTAGGTATAACGATAAGGTGCTATGTGACATCTTACCAATATGTGCTTTACACATACTTCTTAGTTGACCTTGGTAATTTGATTTAAGGGTACTCTATGATGGGTACCGAAATACTTACATCTTTCAGAAGCATGGTAAGAAGATTATGCTCACTCTAATGAGCCTTAAGGATGTTTAGGATTCCCAAGATAAAATCTCTAAGTCCTTATAGAAGTCCTTAGTTATATCCCAATTTTCGTTCTTTGGGATAGTCAAGTTGAGAGACTATGTCCTTTTGTTGGTAAGGAGAATACTTAAGCTGATAGAGGTCAGAACATTGCCATTTGGTGTGTAAGAACTACTTTCAGAATATATTAACCTATTCCTAAATGAGCTACCTAAGTGGTTACCCCTTATCTATAATACCTTAAGATTTTGAGCCAATGCGATAACCCTAGGATTTGACCTCTCAAATTTAGGGCATCGAGCAATGTCATCCATTTTAGTTCAAACATCACAGTAAGGTTAGAAAATTAAGAGTTTGGATTGATCAAAAGATCCTTTCATTTAGCTAGAATCCATTACTTGAACGAAACTAGATCTTATAGAATCATATTAAATATTTAACGACACATTCTGTAGCTTGCTAAAAAACCGTTGATAAAATCATTGAAATTATTTCCATATTGGAACTTGGACATATAATAGTTCCAAATCAAATCTCTTTAGAAAGATATTTTGTCTCACGATAGCTTACTCCAATCCCCTTACAAAACTTTCGTTATTAGATTAACCATACACTTGGAATAAAAGGGATTGATATTGGTGTGATATGACTCATTATGAAAGCTCAATACTAAGGATGATGGATCATTTTTTTTTTTCTAAGATATGAAATATGTGACTTTATTAAGTCAATTATGAGAAAATCTCAAATCAAGCCATTTATTTCTTAACAAACCCATTATGGTAAGACCTATGGAAACACGTATGGGCTTAGGTAATGAATCTCCTTAATATTGGGTAGCCGTTATAAAAGCTTGTAGAATACTTTATGAAATAAGTGAGTAGCCAAAAATATAGCTAGAAAGGCTATCTTAATTGAGCCATCTAAAATGCAAAAGTATTCTATTAAAGTCAATTTCATAAAATAAACTATATAAAAGGATTTATTTGATAAAAACATTAATTTATTAATAAAGCCAATAATTATAAAAAAGGTGAAATTTAAGCTTTTAGATATAGCAAGATATTAGAGATAAGTTATTTAACTTATAAATATAATAAATGAAGTTGAATTATATATAATATACATGTATTTATATGTGATATGCATTATATGCATTATATATATACATATAATAATAATAAATTATCAAAATAAGGTAAATTAATATAAAATAATGGAAAATATTCTAGAAAATAATTTGTTGAGTCACCAAATGATGTGGCAACATAAGATTAAATTAAATACATGAGTCAACAGCCCCAAACCCATGAAAATGACACCTAACATATTGGATTAACATAAAAATGACACCAAAGGGAGGAAAATGTCACTTGGTGTGATGACTCATTAATCTAACCAACTCTAAATCTATAAATAGACCCTCAATCCAAGATATTAAACATTTTAACAAATCAAATTAGGGTAGGAAAAATTAGGAGAAAATAAAAAAATTAAAAGAAAGATACGATAAAAAAGGGCACAATCTAGTCTAGGTCGATTCACTAGGGTAATGAAGTCCTACTATGGTAACCATTTGCAATTAAAAAGTGGGTGGTTAGAGAAGCTTTTCTGGTAAGGTACGACGGTTAGAGGGTAATCGAAGGCAGCCGATTCAGGTAAACCAATTTTCTACCCATAACTCATTTAATTTTCTAAAAATATCAAATAACCTTATTTAATTATGAAATTTGGTTTTCTAAGATTATTTTTAATCTATATTAATTTAATAATTTTATTTTAATTAAATACTAAGTGGAAATATAAGCTACTTATGGAATTGCCTTATTTGAGCGAAAATTAATTTAAATTCTAGAAATATTAGTTGATATTGTTTTAAGCTCAATTTTTGTACATAATATTTTTAATATATGTATTTAATTGTGGTAAGAATAATTTTTGAAAATAAGTATGTCTACTATTTTTAATAATTATTTTGGATAGAATTGGCAATTTTACTAAAATGTTGAAATAATTGGTTTTTGAGTAGTTTAATGAACAAGCCTTGCATGTTTTGACTTCTAGAAGTTTATAAGGATATTTAGAGCACTTATTTTTTATCTCACACATAAATTTTTTTTTATTTCCCTAATTGTCCATAATTTTGAGCTGAAACCACTTTTTTTTTTTTTTTGTAAAAGTAGATAATAACTAGTTTAGTGTAATTAATAATTAATAATTAAATTACATATTTTTGTGAGCCTAGGATTTTTTGTGAAATTAATAGAGCTCATATACTATTTATTCCATATTTTCCTAATATAAGCTTATATATTGACCTAATATATAAAATAGTAAATAATACTATTATGATAATTGATAAGATAGTGTAAGATTAGTATTTTAGGTATAAAATAGATGTTGGAAATGTTTGGAAAGCATAATTTTTAGGATTTTTAGTTTCGAAATAAAGTTTATTTAGATTAATTACAAAGTTATGATGACATATGACTAAGTTGATAAAGAGAAAGGATATTTTCGAGCTTATAACTATATTGGTCAGTCTTATTTCTTAAGATATTCTAATAGTACTCAAAATAACTAGTGTGACAATATAAAGTTTATTGAAATTGAATAAAGAATGAGTAAGATATAGTTAAATGAAGTTTAAAAATGCAGTAATGAAAGCTTATAAGAGTTTAGGTTCGACCTGTAATTGACTTGGAGACTATGTTTATATTTTCCTAAGTGTGATAAGTAGGGAAGGGCTACATCACGAAGTTTAGAATTTTTCACTACTATTAAGCCTAGGAAAGTAGATCTATCTCATGTTTGGAGTAGATATATGGCTACTCCTAACACTGTGTACCAGTTGATGTTGTGTTGATTGAATATGGCTATATTTTGGATGAATTGATATGCTACTACGGTAGATGTTGATGTAGTGATTTTAAATGACAGTAACTATACCTTGGTTAAATTGCTATGTTGCTATATTAGGTATTGATGTGGTGTTTACAAATGATTGTACTAACTTGGAAAGTTAAGTGATTGCTAATCTAATCTTCTAGGAGTATATATAAGTGAACCCTAAGTAAGAATTTAGATTTCCATTAAGGAGAGATTGAACACTAGACTAAGATAGCTAGGTTGAATAAAACTCAATAACTAGTTGTTCTTAATGACATACTTAAGTTGTTATTACATAGCATGACATGGCATGGCATAAAAAGGGACTAATGGATTAGAATTTTCAAAATGAGGCTTTCAAGTGATTAAGAAAAACCTTGGCTTTATGAACTCAATTTTTAAAAGCATATAGGTTCTCATTGCCCATGTAACTTGACTAATTTGGTTGTTTGATTTGGTAGACTATAGTGTATAATTTAGTTTGGTTAAACAAAGTTGGGGGTCTTACCCTTAAGTAGCTCCTTGTTTCCTCTAGGCATAGGTTGATGACTCTTTGTGATGGGATTTGGTAAATATAAAGTTAGGGATTGTGTAAACCCCACGAATTTAGCTTTCTAAGTATAGAAACAAACGTCCAAACTGTAGATGATTTCCTGAACTCAAAAGAGCTAGTGAGATTTAAAACCGATTAAAATCTCAATCCAAAACCTAAAGTGGACATGAAAAACCTTAAATCATCAATTGAACCCCTAACCGCATATGAAGACTCTAAAACCTCGAACCTCATCAAAACCCTAAGATGACAATCGAAGATTTAATCGCGTAAGAATATATGAAACCCTAAATGTGTAAAAACATTAGAGATTGTGCCCTAAAGTAATAAAAATCTAAAACTATAACTTTAAGGATATAAAAGCACTAATTCACCATGATATACCCTAAAAACCTAATTGATAATATAATGCTCATATTTTGCCAAATCATTAGTAAAAGGTTAGAGATGACCCTCATTCATGCTTATATGATTCGAATCCTCCAGTAATCCATTAGAAACTAAGATAATGAGTCATAGATTATATTTATCCCTTAAGTATGTGATTGAGATAGTCTCACTTAGAGTTAGGGTTATAATTGAAGATTAGGTTACATGTAGTGAACTTTAATACTCAAATTAGTACTTTTTGCACTTGTTATCCAAAGTAGTTTATCAAATGAGATATATAAGCTATAAAGACCTAAAGTAAGACCTTATCAATTATGTTTACTAATCAATTCATCATATACCTCATTTCTTCTCATTTCCTTCATTTTCCCCTAATTTTCCTTAATTACTACATTATGTGCACAAAATTATACATACTTAAGGAAAGTTGACTAAGTCAACACATGTTGACCAAAGTCCAAGGGTTGACCAAGTCAACACATGTTGACTAAAATCAATATTTTAAAAAGTTAACAAAAGACTAAAAGATAAGGAAAATATCTACTCCTTCATGATGGCTTCTCTTATCTTTTCTTTTGATTTTTCTCTTCTCTTTCTCCTCAATTATTGCCATCCACTTATTCTTCAACTTGACCCTACCATTTGTTCTCTTCCATTATGACAACAAAACAAAAAAAACAAACCAAAAATCCTCCTCCATTGTCGTGAGCTTCCATCTTCCATTTCACCTTCAACATCTTCCTTTTGTCTCCTTAATTCAAACATATGCAAAGGTATGTATCTAAGTTACTTTATCTTGTTTTATTTTCTTCATTAGTTAGTTAATTAGGTAGATTAGATAAGTAGTTATGTGTTTAGTGTTGTCTTGAAGAAGAGGAAACAAAGTTCCCATCTTTAAGTGTAGGAATTAGGAATTATGAAGAAGAAGAAAGGAAGACATGAGTATATGCTCATAAGTATGTGCACATAAGGGAATACTAAAAGAACACAAGTATGTGAACTTTTGTACATGAGTATTTATCATGTACATAACCTAAATTAAGACCATATTTAATTATATATACCTATACTACACTAAATACATACATAAAAACACAAAAGGATGAAATTAGGAAACTTTTCTTAAGGAAAAGATTAGGCATACGAATTTGTGTATAAAAATACATATCTAACCGTATAGGTATAGGAGTATGTATACATGTATAAATGTGGTATAAGTCTAAGTAGATATATAAATATATATATGTATAAGGTATATGTACAAAAGTGTAAGGGAAGAAGTAAAAGGTACATAAGACATGTACATATGACATAAGGATGAGGAGAGGCTTATGTAATCACATAATGAGGTAAGTGATGAGGTAAGCACATGATGACATAAGCTATGACATAAGCAAATGATGATGTAAGCGATGACATAAGCGTAGGTTTATAAAATGAGAAAATAAGAAGAGTGTATAATATTAGGTACTTAACTTAGTAAACCCTAAGACACTTTCTAAATTGGATTATACTTAATTAAGTACATGAATTAGCAATCGCAAAGTAAAATCTTTTAGGTATAAGAATTTAAGGGTTAACTAAATCATTAAGTATAAACAAAAGATAAAAATATAAGTAATAAGAGTACTTAAGTTTTCATAGTTAAAAATTTCAATAAATTTAGCCCATATCATAAAACACGGGTCTTAACATCCAAAACGAACATTACCGTATGAATGTACGTCTGAAAACAATGAAAAACGACTATAAATTCGTAAATATTGAAAATATAATGAAAAAGTTACGTTCGATTAGCAATTAGGTTTAATCAAATAAGGGCTGATAGTAATCTAAGTAAAATTAGGTAGATAGATATCTAGAACCATTAGTTAAGTTAACTACTTATTATCCTTATTATCTCGTAATAATCAGGTGATCCTAACGAGGGCGAAGATCTCCCAATCGGTTATTACGACTAGAGTGAGTCATCATAGTCAAGTGAGTACTCCCGATGACTTTATACTTGTTTGTGCTTGTAGTTAGGGCATTTAAATTGAATATCAATAACTTGATGCATGGGGTTTCGGGATATGTGCGTGCTTGATATTGATTGATTATTGTAAGAAATATTGTTAAATATGATAATTGATGATTTGATGGTATGATTGATTTTTATATGAATTGGATGGTTTGCTGATATTGATTGATCGCCTCGTAATCTGACCTAGTTATATTTGGCTTATCTTGAATCAAAAGGGTCATGCATTATCCATGCATCGCATTACTTATTTCGGCAATCACTTCACACGGTTGGTAATGAAGGGCCTTGGAGGGATGGATTCCCACATGATTTGATTAATACAGTGCAGGAGCATGGGTATAACAAGACCCTACCCTTGGCTCGCAGATTCTATTGGCTCTGGAGACGCTAACCGTAGGTAGCTGGAGGTCGCGTCTAGAGACCATCGCTGTAGGGTGTGAGTGTGGATTGAGGGGGTCACCTCACCGCTAGGCTTGGGACTTTGTGAACTACTGGATTTTTAGAAATGGAAATATATTTTTGTGAAATATGGAATTCAAAGTTATGGATAAAAACCTAGGTACTAGAGCCCGGTCATGATTGGTGCCGATGAATCTCCAACCCTTATCTTGGAGGGCGTTAAATTCTGATATTATATGTAGTACCGATTAACTGCATATATTGTTTGGCATTTTGCGTGTGCATGCATTCATATGGTTGTAATAATTTGTTTGATAACTTGTTTGCCAGTATGGTATGAGGGATAGCTCACTAAGCTCTTGTAGCTTATTCCCCAGTAGTCTTTCTTTTGCAGGTTTACATACGATGGGATTGGGATAAGTCTTGAGTGCTGAGAGCGAGATGAAGATATGTAAATTAGTGTTAGGATTAGTTGAGATCTTTATAGGTAATACATAATACTCTTTATAGAAAATATTCACATGTTGAGAATTTAATATAATTTAATTCTACCTGCAGTTTTATAATGTTGGCATATCCTGTCCTATTATTTGGTAGGGGATACCGATTCTTTACGGTTTTAAGGAACTGTGGGATATCGTACATCCATAGTTATTTATAATTATATATTATGTCATGTTATAATAAAGTAATTACTTGAAAATCCTTAACCTTAGTGATTTATAATTTAAAGTCTTGCAATCTCTGACTTGCAAGACGGTTTTCATACCATGGGTGCATACATGTTATGAAAATTTTAGGTAATCCTACTAGGCCCCCTTTAGGGTCCTAACAGATCCTACTCCTAAGTAACTCCTTGTTTCCTCTAGGTTCTTGGACCTTATATCCAGATGCTTAGGTATGTTGACTAACCAAATGAGTATATTAGAAGGGCATTGGATATTGGTACTGATGAATGCCACGTACATGAAGATAGTATGCTGCACTGCTAATAATAAATACTTGGTTAAGCTAATGTATGTGTGAAGCTAAACCTATTGGTTATGATTGAAATGTTTTAATTGTGATATTATTAGTATTTTATTGTTGGTTATTTACTCTCATTAAATTTTAGTAGTTAAGGGGATAAAATTTTATCCTCAAGTTAGCGGCATCATAAAGGGCTTAACACTAAGGGAAATGAGTCACCAAGTTTTAGATAGAACCTGTACTAAGTTAGGAGTCCTATTATTTTGAAGATGGGAAAAGAAATGGTTTATGTTTTGATGTAAATATTATGTTATACATATAAGTTGTAGCCAAATATGCAACTGAACTCCATTATAGCACCCCCATTATCACATAAAGAAATTTGTCTTTTGATGAAAGAGCAGGTTGAGTTAAGTTATTAACAAACATTCCTATTTGATGGTACATTCCATGCTAAGTTAGGATGTGATACTATCAAAGGTATCAAGCACTATATTGATCTTGAACTTGAAGCAACTTTGTCAAGTTGACTTACTTATAGGCTCAATCCTGAACAGTCAACCAAGCTTAAGAAACAAGTTAATGAGTTAATTGACCGCTGATACATTAGGGAGGGCATGTGTCCTTATGTTGTACCAACTATTCCAATACTGAACAAGGATGGCTCTTTACATATGTATATCAATAGCTAAGCTATCAATAAGATAATTTTCAAATATAGGTATCCAATACCCTAACTAGATGACATGTTAGATGAAGTACATAGTACATGGATCTCTTCAAAGGTAGATATGAAGAGTGGTTACCACCAGATTCGAATGAGACTGGATGATGAGTTGATGATAGTTTTCAAAATAAAGGATAGTCCCTTTAAGTAGTTGATAATGCCTTTCAAACTTATAAATGCACCAAGCACTTTTATGTGGCATGAATCATATCTTAAGAACATTGATTAGTAAGTGTGTTGTAGTTTATTTTGATGATATTTTAGCATATAGTACCGACCTTTCGTCTCATGTTGAGTACTTAAGAGTTGTGTTTGATATTCTCTAAGGTCAACATTTGTTTGACAACTTGAAGAAATGTGTGTTCTATTAGAATAAAGTCATATTTCTCAAGTATGTTGTATTTGATGGTGGTATTTGAGCTGATGATGAAAAGGTTAAGGCTATGCTTAATTGGTCAACACTGACCTGTGTAGTAGATGTGAGGAGCTTTCATGGTCTAACTTCATTCGAAACTTCAATCCTATAGCTACCTCATTGATTGAGCTAACCAAGAAAAACTCCAAGTTTAGTTAGTTAGAGGAGTTTTGAGGAGATCAAATCTAAGTTGACTTCTACCATAGTGCTTACATTACTAAACTTTGATAAAGTCTTTGAGTTAGAGTGTGATGCCTCAAGAGTAGGCATCAGTGTCATTCTCATTCAAAAGCATTGACCTACTGCATACTTTAGTGAGAAACTTAGTAAAGTTGCATTAAACTATTCTACGTATGATAAGGAATTCTATGCTCTTATCTGAGCTCTTTAGAACTGGCAACATTGCTTGCTACCTTAAGAATTCATCATCTATATGAATCATGAGTCCCTTAAGTGCTTACAAGGTCAAGAGAAGCTTTCATAATGTCATTCTAAGTAGGAAAGGTTCTTGGAAACTTTCTACTATGTGATGAAGTACAAGAAAGGAAGTTCTAATACTATAATTGATGCCTTGTCACATTAGTATGTGCTTCTTATGACCCTACAAGCTTGGATACATAGGTTTAGCCTTGGATCAATATGAGTAAGATCCTTACTTTAGACCTATAGTAGTCAAATGTAATTATGGAGTTATCATGGATGGGTTCTATCTGAATTAAGGATTTTTGATAAAAGGTAGATGTATATGTCTACAAAACAGCTCGACCTAAGAACTACTAGCTCAAGAAGCTCATATAGGAGGCATAACACATGAATTGTTGAAGGAAGGGATGATGAAGGACATTCATAAGATTCTAGAAAGATGTGAAGTATGTAAACATGCAAAAGGTCTTAAGGAACACTTAGGCAGTACATTCCCCTATTTGTACCTAATAGGCCCTAGATTGACCTGAGCATGGATTTCATGCTTAGATTACCGCGAATAGCTCCAAAGCATAACTCCATCATAGTGGTGGTTGACCAATTCAGCAAAATGAGTTACTTCATTCTCTACCATAAGACTAATGATGCTTTATATATTACTGACTCTTTTTGCAAGAGGTTGTACACCTACATAAAGTCTTAAGAAGCATTATTTCATATTAGGACATGAAGTTCATGAGCTTCTCTTGCTTGTTTAGTGGCCTAAGAGCCTGGCTTATCCACTTAACTACTTTTGAATTTGAAAAGTGGTACAAACAATCAAGTCTCTACATTACTTCATTATATAACCACATACTACTCTCACTCTTTAATCATGTGCTTAATTGAGAAGCTGCTACTTAGTCCATGATCAATGTTTGCCTATTACAACAGTTACTCAACAAACACCTATAAATAAGGAGATGGAAACACTGTAAGAACTCTCTACACTCTTTAACACTCTAACTCTTTTTCTCATTGATTCCTTTAATTGAACATAAAATTATTTAAGCATTAGAGTAGCTACGCTGGACCAGCATCAACTCACCCTTTAGCCTTTCTTCTTCCCTTTTGCAAGATCAAAACTTTACACCAAAATTGACTGACAACATTTTGGCACCATTTGTTTTGCATTAAGAGTACAGGTGCTAGCGCTTCTCTTTAGTGACATTAAGAAGGGAGTAAGCATACTAATGAATAACATTTGGCTAAGTTAGAGAAACTTTGCACTAATGTAGTTAAAGAGAATGAGGAACTCAATAAGAAAAATGATGAGATTTTAAACCTTCTCTGTAAGGGTAATCTACTGGATCAAAACTAAAGGCATGAAGACAACAGTGACTACAACTATAGGAATTCAGTCTATTCTCTTGAACTACCTAAAAAGTAGGTTGAAGTGTCACTTAGACCTTTAACCCCTATTTTTTAGAAGTTTAGCAAAGTAAAGCAATTGCAATAAGTGTACCATATCAGGCCATTACATGTTAGTGCCCTTGCTTCAATAAGTAGGCAACTTCAAATCAAAAAGAGCCCTTTCGTTCTAGTGATCTTAAAGGAAGTCACACCATAGCATGTTAAGTTGCTACAGTTTAAAACATACGATGGGATGAAGGTCCTAGAGCATAATTTTGGCTAAGCTATATGACTTGAGTGATAACATGGCTTGTCAAGCATTCCCTTCGACTTTGAGGAATGCTATAAACATATGGTTTAAACATTTGAAACTAAATATGATTTCATGTTTCGAGGATTTAACAAAAGTGTTCTTGCAACACTTCCCTGTTAAGGACTCAACTATCCTTAATACCATAAAGTAGAGGTGTAATGAATCCATCATAGACTATTTGGCACGATTTTTGGTCTAGATGGTTTAAATCCTAGAGTTAGATATGAGCCTTGCTTTGAACGTAGTGATTGATGGAGTTAAACTGCATGGAGATTTCTTTAAATCTATAGCAAAAAACAAGCCAAAGACATTTTCCAAATTCAAGGCTAAGGTCACATCATACATTCAGCCAGAGGAGATCAAAAAATGATAAAAAGAAGAATGAAAGAGATCAACTTAATGTATGATGATCAACTTTAAGAGGGAAGCAATGGTGAAAGAAAGAGGCCACACATCCCAACCTATTTTATCTACACCCCACTCAATCATCCCATTTCCAATATATTGATGGAAGTGTGCAACTAGAGGGGGATGTTGCAGTAGCTAGAATGGATGAGAGGAAACCCATCACATTGAAATTTAAGCAAATATTACAATTTTCATCATGATAGAGGCTATAATACCGATGAATATATTCAACTCAAGAATACAATTGAGGATGTGAACCAACAAGGATATTTAAGCAAGTTCCTTACTTACAATGCCGAGAATATTGAGTGTCCTACCTAGAGATGAAGGGATGAATAAGAAAATGCAAATCGACCTCCTTAACCTTAGAGGGAGGCAAGGGATGGAGGTAATAATAGAACTCCAAATGGTGTAACCTTCTACCTTAGGTCGATCTAGCTCTTCAAACTCAAGTAATACTATGCAATGTGTTTGCATTGTATAAGACAAGAAAGTCAAGGTCAACAATTACATCTCTTTCATAGAAGGCAACTTCAAGGCATATAGAAGCCCTACAATGATGCATTAGTGATCAGTTTGAGAATTGCCAATTTTGAGGTCAAAAAGATTTTAGTTGACACTGGGAGTTTGGCAAACATTATTTTCCAACATGCCTTCGACCAAATGAAGCCAAAGATCAAGGTACAATTATGATTTTATAATTACAATCTATATGCTTTCAATAATCAACCAGTACAAGCTACTAGAGTTATTTCCCTTCCAATTCATATTAGAGAAGATGAGAACATTGTGGAGGATAAGGTGGATTTCCTTATCGTTAAGTGCCAGTCTCCTTTAATATGATTATGGGCTGACTACGTTGGTATTTGTTTGACATGGTCCCCCCAATAACATATCTCAAAGCAAAATTTTCCACTCCTATCAGAGTCAGAGTATGCAAAAGAGACCAACAGCTTACCAAATCGTTATATTTGAGAGTGCCTAAGTGTAAAGAAGTTTGTCAAATTGAGATTGACCTAAAAAGGAAGACCAATGGCATTGACAATGCCAAATAAGAGGTAGAAGAAGTCTAGCTTAAGGACAATCTAGAAAAGATGACAAAGATAGGGAAAACATTATCGGTGAACATCCATCGAGACTTAATCAAATTTCTTCAAGATAACACTAGTGTTTTTGCAAGGACTCCCTCGGATATGCTGATCACCTCTCAATAGAGCCACCTAGTATTACAATTTAAATTCCTATATTTTATCCTTTACTCGATTAAATAGGAAAGTATACCTATCGTTTATTAGTATGGATAAGTATATGGTTGTCTCTATTAGGAAAATGATTTAAACACTAGTATCAATTATTCTTCCTATCGACTAGCAACCGAATGATTGAATGAAGTAATTTAATTGATTTCTACAACTAAACTATATTGATTCTACAATTACACCAAAAAAAAAAAGTAACTAAAATTATAACACGAAAACAACATTTTACAAAGCAGGTTTACTCCATCATATTAACATGAATTATGAACTATCTATCCTAACAATTACTCATTTATAGGAATTCTTTACTCATGAATATTCTTCTTAGAATTACTTAATTCTAATCTCAATTACACTCCTTAGAATCTTTTCTCAAAGAATGGATAAGTTAAGATTACATTAGAAGCTTACTAATCCTTGAATTCCATACAAGATGCAGCAAATTTCCTAAAAATATCTCTATTAGTAGGAGTAGTTCATTCTAATGACTAAGATCAATTTAGTGGAATCGTTTCTCAACATATTATGTTGAAATCTTCTACAAGATTATTTTGTATAATACACTATCTCAATTTATATAAAGTTCTAATCACCAGAAATTCGTAATTATTAGGAATAGCAACAAATCTAAATACATTCATGTTAAAATGACTTCATAAACCCTATTTTATCACTCACACATGATAGAAGCAAAACAAATACAAAGAAATAGGGAAAAGGAAGTAAAACACAACATAAAAGAAGAGAAAAGAAGAAAACCCCTTTTTATTCACTTTAAGGATTCCGATACAACAGTATACAGACACTAAATTCTTCACAATTCTCTCAAAGTTAGTGAAGAATATTACACAAAACTCACATTACAGTATTACAACCTGGAAACACGAATAAGAAACTTAATGGTCTTGATCCTAATGATCTATTGTGTTTTCTTGATGGTGTTCATTCTGATATAATTCTCTATACCCCTTAATCTAAAAGTTAGGATATATTTATACTTGACTCGTCAAAGGACTTGAAAATATACTACTTCAAGACACTTCTTAATGTTAAGACATATTTCATATACTGGTTCGTGTGAAAAAGTTAAAGAAGAATAGTCATATCCATTACCATCACGCTCATGGCATAACGTATGATAGTCTTGAAAGACAAAAATCTCTGTTAATAAATGTTGTGATAGTGGATGTAAGCTCTTCGTCGCTTCATCACATCTCATCACACTAGTGATTGAGGATATGATCTCCCTCCTGATATTTAATCACGAGTGTAATTGATAGGGAGATTATCCAAACTTCCTCAATCACACCCGTGATGAAGAGCAAAATCAATGCTGGCCATTCCAATTGTTCATCATCATACCTATGATTGAGTGAATCTTGGTTCTACTTTAAGGTTTTCTTCTCTGCATAGACATGATTACCTTAAAAGTCATTGTTCTTATGTAAATTTCATCCCCTTGCTCATAATTCATTTGAATTCAATACATTACCTAATCAAGTACCAAAAACTTAAGAATTCAACCACAATTATGAACAATTTATGCTTAAATATGTCTTCAAAGTGTAGAGTAATTAATGCTTATTGTATGCTAGGCATCCTTAGAGAGGAAATGATGCACATGTTGCATATTGATCCTAATGCAAAGATAATTCAACAAAAGAAGAGGCATTTTTCCCTAAACAACCAGCAACCATAGAGGAAGAAGTTTCGAAGTTACTAGAGGTAGGATTCATCAAGGAGGAGCCTTATTTAACCTAGCTAGCCAATTGTTTTCTATTCAAGAAGTCGAAGGGCAAGTGGTACATGTGCATAGACTTTATGAATTTGAATAAGGCATATCCCAATGATTGCTTCCCTTTGTTGAGAATTGATCAAATGGTTAATTCAATTGCCGGGCATGCAATACTCTCTTTTATAAATGCATTTTCTAGCTATAATCCTATTAAGATAGGGAAATATGATGAAGTCCATACATTGTCCCTCATAAATTTTAGGACGTACTATTATAAAGTAATGCCTTTTAGACTAAAAAATTGTTAGCACAACTTATCAAAGGCTTGTGACCAAAATGTTTAAGCCATAAATCCACCATAATGTCAAAGTCTATGTCAATAATAATATAGTTAAAAGCAAAATAAAAGATTGGCACCTCGCCTTCTTGGAAGAGACGTTCAATACATTAAGGAGGTATAACACGAAACTTAACCCTCAAAAATGCATTTTAGGGCTTCCTTGGGCAAGTTTTTAGGATATATGGTCATACAACATGGCATTGAAGGAATCCTAAGAAGATTGATACAATAAGGAATATGAAGTCCCTTACCACTATCAAGGATGTTCGGAAATTGATTAGGTGAATTGTCGCCTTGAATGGATTCGTATCTAAGAATGCGGATAGATATGCAAAATTTTTCAAAATCTTAAAGAATCTAAATGAGTTCCAATGTTCCAATGAAAGTGAAGCAACATTCATAGAATTGAAAGAGTTTTTAGGATCATTACCAATACTTTCAATACCCATCCTTAAAGAGGATCTATTTTTATACCTATCAATTAGTAGCCAAGCACTTTCCTCTATCCTTGTTCAGATAAAAGGGAGGGAGCATAGGCCAAGTTAATATGCAATCCATGTTTTAAAAGACCCAGAACAGAGATACATAAAGATTGAAAATTTTGTCTTGGTTGTAGTGATCTTAATGAGAAAGTTGGAGCCATATTTTGAAGCCCATCAAATTATAGTTCTCATTTACCAACCTTTGTGGAAAGCCTTGCAATGACTAAAATCCTCAAGAAGAATAATGAAGTATGTTTTGGAGCTAAGTGATTATGGTGTGTAAAAAAAACCTAGAATGGCACTAAAGGCTCAAGTTTTGGTAGATTTTAGAGCTGAGTTTACTAGAGAAAGGGACAACATAGACATGGTCGAGAAAGCTACATGGAATTTATATGTAGATGGTTCCTCTACTAAAGAAGGATGTAGTGTAGGCCTTATTCTATAATGATTGCATAATGTGAAAATTTAGTATGTACTGAAGTTTAGATTTTCAACTAGTAATAATGCGGCTAAATATGAAGCCCCTATCACAGGGTTGAAATTAGCAAGGGAAGTTGGAGCCAAGAAAGTCAAAGTTTTCTCTGATTCATATTTAATTGTAAATCAAGTGAAAGGAAGCTCTATAGCAAAAGAAGATGTGATAAGTAGATACTTAATGATAGCACAAATGTTCATAGAAGATCCCGAGAATTCAGAACATTGCTATCGAAAAACTTTCAAAATTGGTAAGTATGACACTTTTTAACCTAAATGATAAACATTTTACCAAATATCTCCCTAGCAAAAGTTTGGAAGCAATTGGGCAGAGTGTTATGTGACTCATTTCCATGGAGAGAAGTCTTAGATGGATCCAATTATTGATTATTTAAAAGATGGGGTTCTACTCAAAGATAAAAAAGAAGCTCGAATGATGATATATCAAGCCATAAATTATACCTTGATCAATGACCAATTATATAAATGTGGCCTCTCATAAGCCTTCTTTGGATGTCTTCTGCCAAAGGATGCTTATCAAGTCCTTACTGAATTGCACGAAAGCATTTATAGTGATCATTTGAAAGCCCAGACTCTTTATATCTGAGTGCTAAGACTTGGCTATTATTGGTTAACCATGAAAGAACATACAAAGACAATTGTATGACAATGTCCACAATGTCAAAAACATGAGACTCTAAGTAATGTGCCTTCTACTAAATTACATAGTTTGGGTAGCCCTTTGCCTTTTGCTCAATAGGGGCTGGATATACTAGACATCTTCTAAGGGCTACAATATAGTGACAATATATAATAATTGCAATGGATTATTTCACTAAATGGGTGGAGCCCAAGGTAATAGTGAAGATCATAGAATTGAAGATTGAGTCATTTGTTTTCAACTTCATTATATTGTGATTTAGGGTTCCTTTAATGATAATAATTGACAATGGGCCACGGTTTAACAATGGCAAGTTCCAAGTTTTCTATGAGAAGCACATCATCTGGTTGAGCTGCACCTTAGTGGATTATCCCCAAATAAATCGATAAGTGAAAGCTATCAACATTACTATCTTGGATAACCTAAAAAGAAGAGTTAATCAGGCCCAAGGACGGCAAGCTGATGAATTGCTTAATATTTTATAGGGGTATAAGACTACCTATAGGACTTCAATAAAGGAGACACCCTTCAAACTAGCTTTTCCATCGAAAACTATTCTGCTAATTAAATTGGAGCTACCTAACTTGCAAGCATAAAAGTTTGATGTTATGTCAAATTAGGTCGACTTAACTACTAATTTAGATATGGTCGAGGAAATAAGAGACATCACAAGAGCAAGAGTTACTACATATCAGTATGAAGCAGTGAAGTAATATAATTAGAAGGTTAAGCACAAGGTATTTCAACCTGGAGACCTAGTTTATAGGAATTTAGAGGCAACAGGCGCATGAGACAATCTAAGGAGGCTCGGTGAAAATTGGGGGAACGTAGTGAAGGTTTAGGAAGTCATAGGTGATAGGGCCTACTGACTAGAGAGGTTAGATGGTCAAGTCATTCCTCACATATGGAATAAGGAGAACCTGATGTTAAATTTCAAATAATTATTTTGCATTATTAGCAATGTTTTATGTTTGCATTCACTTTTTCCTTTTGAGTAGTACATGGTATTAGCATATGTTATAGTTAATATGAAATGGTCATTCTAAGTTTATGAACTTCCCTTCTTAAAATCACTTTTCATACTAACCTAGCCATGATTAATAGGTAAATGTAGTTATAAGATATACGAAAAACGAAGTATTACTTAAAGTTCTAGCCAACATTGGTTAACAAGCTTAATATCAATTGAAAATAATGTTATACTCCCCTTGAAAAGAGTTCTAACCTATTAGGGCTAATGGACTAAAAATGGCCTCCAATAAGCAACCATGCAATTCAGAAAACGAACCTTCATACCTTAAGTTCAAGTCTTACACAACCAATGAACTACCTCTAGCCATGTCTACAATATCTATCCCATCTTAAGAGTATAAAATGGAGTTAATCAGGATTTAGGTTCTGATTTGGTTGTCTGGCATAGATGGTTGACATGTGTTTGAAGTTAAAAATCCAATAGACACCATTTTGCAGGAAGTTAATAAAGCTTGTAGTGCAATGATGGTAGATGCAATAGCTTTCCTACATGCTAGCATAGAAAGCAATAAAGTGAGAAAGCTAAAAGGTCATGACCCTTAGTTTGAAGCTTGATACGACATGTTTCAAAAATATGAAGATGAATAAATAAGAGGATGCCAATAACTTATTGAGTAAGATAACTAGGAAGATGTTTTACAACCTTTGTTAAACACAGGTTTAGATGTCCTACGCACTGATCAAGTGAAATGGATATTACAATTCACTCACATTGTCAAAATCTCAACCATAAGACTCGAGGGGCAAATGATGATGATAGAATTTTTTCCTTGGTGTTGCCTAGCACCTTAACCATTAAGTTGTCCTACTTTTGACCAAGTTATTTTAGTTATCCCATTCTAACAAATTACTGAGTTAGGCATTACTTATTTGATGGGCCTTGGAGACTAACCTATGCACTTAACTGCTTCTAAATTTGAAAAGTGGTGTAGATAGTTGTCTTTACACAACTTCATTACATAACTACTCACTACTCCTACTCTTTAGGCATTTGCTTAAGTGAGAAGCTACCACATGGTCCATGAGTAATGTTTCCCTGTTATAGTAGTTTTCTAACAAGTGTCTATGAATACTAACTTACTTAAGCAACAAAGTGGCTATGCTAGATTATCCTTAACTCACCCTTTAGTTCACTAACAACAAAAGGAGCATTATCCGCAACCTAAGAGACCTTGTTTAGATTCACCTCATTAAGGAGCGATTCCTAGGGAAGAAGACTAACAAGCTATCACCCAGGTCAGATGGTCCCTTAAAGGTTCTTTGATGGATCAATGACAATGCTTATGAGCTAGAATTACTAGAAAGGAATCTAATGTCTCCAACTTAACACCCTATGTACTAAAAGAGGAAGCTACCTAAGATCTAAGGGCAAATCTACAACATTCTTAGGGAGCTAATGGACTGCTGACCTTAGGAGCACTCATTCGAGCTCAACTTAGGGGTTTATATAGCTTAATTAGATGTACACTAACCACTCAACTGACCTCGGATGAGTTGTTATACCAAGATGACTCATGGTTGAATTCTTTACAAGATCAACTTGGCCTAACCTTACTGTTCATTGTGAACCCCGATGCTAAGCTCCCAACTTGGACTCTTATATCCATCCACTAGATTGTTGAGCTCCACTTGCCAACTTGTTTACCTCACTAATAGCTCATTTTCAATACAATATAGTCCTAATGCATGGACCTTACAATAGTCACATTTTCCCTTTTTGGCTTGTACTAGGTATCTTTATTTTTTGTTAACATTTTGTAATTTCGTCTTTCCTTTTTGTTGCCTTAAGGACTTACTATAAATAGTCTCTTATCCATTGTAGCTAAGATCAATCTATCTTCAATTAATGAATATGCCATTCATTGTTTCTTGTGAGAAAACCTTCTCTAAGTTACAACCCTCACACTCTTATCCAATCTTGCTAATAACACAAGGTTAGTGGTGCATAGACCTTAATCCTTTGCTTATGCATCATAACAAGCCAAAGCTAAGTCATGTTATGCTTATTGGTGAGTCATATCCAACAAATAGGTTCATAAAGATACTCGAAGTTCTCCTCCCTTTCATCAATATCTTGAAGAACCCATTTCAGCCCTATGGTAAGCTCTAGTGATAACTCAGCTCCTAGGTACATCAAAGAGCCACATGGTATATAGGAAATAATAATGCTCCTAGAGTGGATGAACTTCATGTCAAGTTTTTTAAGCAATGCTAGGAGAGATTTTGGCTGAATGGTGAAATCAAGAGAACCTTATGGTGTATAATAATAAGCCTCCTTGAGTGGATGAACTTCATGCTAAGTTTCTTAAGCAATGTTGGGGTATAGTAGGATAGAAAGTATATGACACAATTGGAGAGATTTTACATACTAAGAAGGTGCCTTTAGAGCTAAATAATACTTTGATAGTTCTCATTTCAAAGATTATCAAAGCCAATAAGGTAAAAGATTTTCGACTAATAAGCTTATGCACTACAACGTATAAAATATTCAGTACATGTCTTGTAAACAAACTAAGACTACAACTTCATAAGCTTATTAGTGTAGAGTAGTCTAGCTTTATCTTAGGTTAAGCTGCAACAGATAGTATTATAGTATTTTAGGAGATTTTACACTCACTTAAAAAAAAAAAGAGAGAAAGGAAAGGAAAACTGGATAGTGGTTAAACTTGACTTAGAAAAGGTCTATGATCAGTTGGAATGAGATTTCATTCATCATTCACTAATTCTTTAAATTTCCCTACTTCATAGGTAAATCTCATTAGCTCTTGTTTACCCTTTGTTAATCATAAAATTATATTTAATAGAGCAATGTTATAAACTTTCATAGCTAGTAGGGTAGTTTGATAAGTAGATCCTTTGTCACCATATTTTTTTATTTAAGTTATGGAAATGTTAAGTAGAATGATCAATGCCATAGTATCTTCAAAATCCTAGAAACCCCTTTGTCTAAGGAGAACAATAAATTTATCTGATTTGTTCTTCGTAGATGATCTTCTTCTAATGGGGGAAGTTACTAAGGAAATGCAATCCTGATGACGGAGACCATGAATGAGTTCTACAAGTTATCTAAGCAAAGAGTCAATTATGAGAAGTCATGCATTTTATTCTCAAGAAGTACAAGTATGACATTGAAAACATAGATTTCTAATAATTTTGGAATTAAACCGAGTGTAGATATTGATAAGTATTTAGGCATACTCATTAAATAAGGAGAAAGGGTTACTGGTGATGATTTGAACTTTATTTTGGAGAAAAGGAGGAAATTATCTAGTTAGAAGGAGATTTATTAAGTATGCTAGCTCATAGACTACTAGCAACTTCTACCCTGGAGAGTATTTCTAATTATTATTTGTTGGTGGTTCCAATATCAATAAGCTTTGTTCAAAAGATAAAAAAAAGTATCGTTAGAACTTTATTTAGGGCTCATCATGGGAAGTAAAGAAGATGTATCGAATTGAGTGAGATAAATTAAAAGAACCACAGGATCATGGAAGATTAAGGATGTTTGATATAAAGAGGAGAAATGAAGAAAATTTTGCAAAAAATGCTTAGTAATTAAAAAGGAAAATGCTCCTCTAGACATCTCTCCTATCTTAGAAGTGTAAACTTGATCAAGGTAGCCAATGAATCAAAAGTAAATCTTAATTCTATAGGAAGCTAAATAAAGCCATTGACTAGTTCGATGGGAATGTACATGTCCTCCTAAAGAATAGGAGGAGCACCAAATTATGGTTAGACAACTGGTTATATGAGGGAAAGGCAAGTAGTTAGCTCTTTGGACCACTTAACAAATATGATGATACTTTATTAATTAATTAGGTTTAGGACAATGAGCATGGATGGAGTGAGAATGTTATTAGATATCCCATAGATGACGTGATTAAAGAAAGATTAGGATACCTTATCCTTAACTCCACTACTAGGGTGAATGACTTAAGGAGATGGCAATTCGAGTGGACAGAGAATTGATAGCTAAATCTACTATGAGGTGACTCAAGAGAAAGTGGTACACATTTGGAAGGGGGAAAATAGGATAAGGTATGGAAGCTTCAAATTAATTTGAATGTCTAACTAATGGTATGGCATATCCTCTATAAAGGTCTAGCTACCAATGAAAACTTGCAAAAGAGAGGATTGAACTTTGATAATTCTTGCACATTGCATGCTAAAAATGGGGAAACATTTCAACATGTGTTTTGCAATTGTAGATGGAGCCATCAATATGGAATGGTATGGGAATCTAGTTAAGAAATGTAGAGTATAGTTTTAATGAACTCAAGCTTAAATTTGAAAAAATTGTAAAAATAATTAGAGGAGTGGGATGGATATCGCAATATGATAGCAAGTAAGAGTTTTGGTTGCTCTAAAGCATATTTGGAAAGAGAGAAATAGATAAATATTTAAGTCAGGTTAGAGTACAGGAAATTGTGTTGATTACATTCAAACAAAAGATAATGAGTAGTGGGTATCAAGCTTGAAATTTTTCGATTTTCCATTTATTTTCCTTAATCCAATTTATATAGAACCCTATACCTATTCAATATAAACCATCAACTAAGAGTTAAGAAAAACTTAGTTTTCTTTTAGTTTTTAAAAGATTTTGGAGTCGCTACCCAATTAGGGTCGGGAAAAAAAATGTTTAAGGTTAAATCAATTAAGTTAATTGATTTTAACCTAGTCACTAGTCTATTAGAAAAAACTGATTTTTAAAATGGGTTTTGAAAACTAAAGGTTTTGGATTTGGTGACTAACCTATTAAACCCTAAATAGGTATCATTTTAACTTTTCAAATTTAAATATATATTTCTAAAATACCACTTTTAGCATGAAAGAAGAATTATAAATTTACAAATACATAAAAAAAATTCTATTTACATACAAAGAAAAGAAAAATAAATAGAATCTATTTACAAAAAGGAAAATAAAACAAGTTTTCCAATTTTAAGTTGTCTCGTAAGTGCCTATATATCCTCTAGTAGGGATCAACTTTTCATAGTTTGTTCTTTGTAAAACTTTAATTTGTTAGTTTCTTCTAATTTTTTAAAATGATTAGATTTATAATTTTAGCCATTTTTTTATTTAAGGAAATTTCTAAAGGGTCCTAATGGATATTTATTTTGAATAAAATCTAAAAGAGGCCTTAAATTTGTGTAAAAAAAAAAGAAAAGGTTTATTATATGTAAAAAAAATTATTTTCTATGAGATCAAATACACATCTCTTAAAAAGATAAGGAAAAAAAAAAAGAAAAGATTAAAAATTTATTTGTTTTTATTTTTCTTAACAAAATCAAGCTTTTTCTTTTAAGGCAACAATTTCTCTTCTTTTTTCTTTCTCTATTTTCTTCTTTTTTCTTTTCTAATTATATGTAACTAAATAAATAAAAGAAACAAAGGGAAAAAAAAAACAACAAATCACAACATTGAGGACTAGATTTGGAAGGCAAAAGTTGGAGGATGCAAGCAGATCAAGTACTCGAATCAAACTCGGGTCATCTGACCCAATTATGTGCTATGTACATGCGTAGCTTGGAGAAGAAGTTGGTGGCAGATTTGGTTCAAATCAGGGTGATTTTGATTTTTTTCATGCGAGAAAAACAACTTTTATGGTTTGTCATTAGGATTAGTGGGTTTAGGGCAAGTGCCACAACATTTAGTGGCTGTTTAGGTAGTCTTAGAGTAATGGCCAATGTAGTTGTTTAAGCAGCCAATGTAGTGGTTGTTGGTCATGATTAGATAGTATGGGGTTAGGTTTTAGACTATGACAAGTTTGGTCGTAGTGTTAGATAATGTCAAAGGTAGTTGCGAGTGTAGTCTTGATAGTGGAGTTGGTGGTTAAGTTAGGGTTTTGAGGTAGTTGTATTGTCAAGCTACTAAAGGGCACAACTGATACTAAGAGTGGTCAAGTTCGAGAGTTACTAGACTGGGGAAGCTTCCTATATTGTTGGTTTTTACTTAATAAGATTTGAGCTTGGCCAATTTTGTAGAGAGAGAGAGAATCATGACCTAAAGAGAGAGAAAGACTCAAAAGTGAATGTATGTATATGTTTTTGGATGATTTATGATTGTGATTGGTGATAGGAGAGGTTCCACAGGATCCTATTTATACCAAGGAGCTTCGATTCAAATACGATAAGTTAATACTGGTAAGGACTTCAATCTTAAATGTTTATAGGTTTGACCAAGAAAGAAGATGAAATTGGGCTTAATGATTGGTCAAATGATGTTCCTGAACTTTTGTTTTTTTCCAAAAGCATGACCTAGAAGCTTTGATGGCCATTGATGATCATGACCTGAGATTGAGTATTAAGTCATGAATTTATGCTTTTTTTCCAATTATTGATCCAATTTTAACCATCTTAACTCATGAATTTGGAAGAGTTCTCACATTAGATTCAAAGTATCTTAAGCCTAGCACATAATTTCATCAGTAATTTGATGGAAATCGTATGTTAAACACAAAAAAATTTGATCTAATGTATGGGGGGCAAGTTAGGTTCATGTTAAGAAAAGGAGAGAAAAGGAAAGAATGGGAAGGAAAAAGCTTAATGTGCGCCACGTGTCATGTGTCAATACTTAGCCTAATAGCTCCTTACCACTATATTGTATTTTGGCAAAAAAAAAAAAAAAATTGGCATAAAGTACCTATTAGAAGACTCCAACTCATAACCTCTTTTATGTATCAATGCTGTCATGAACTGTGGACGGTCTATTTGTGGTAGATGCCGTATACTGTATGAAGAACTCCTAATTAGTTACATTTCCAATCATGAACTCTTCACACAATATGCAAGGCTCTACAACTACTAATTTCCCAACAACATACAAATTCACATGATATCATCACATAAATATATTTATATAAAATTTGAATTACAAAGCTTACAATAAACAGTAATTGAGTATGTCTAAGTCTATAATACTAGTAAAGTACATCAGTAAGAGTCCACATAAATTGTTCTCTCTCAATATACAGGATAGCTTACTCTTGCCCAAGTCTTGAAGCTAACCTGTGGCATCCCCTAGCCAGTCTCTACGAACAAGTTATTTTGCAGTAAAAGTCTAAGGGGACGTAAACCTAAGCTTAGTGAGCAAAACCCTTAACCACATCATAGGCAAGCTATAAATATATTATATTCACACATATGAATGAATAGTCAAATAGAATGCCAAACAATACGTATAGTTAACTAATTCATATACGTAACTCAGATTTAACGCCCATTAAAGTCAAGGTTGGAGTATAAACAACATCAATCAGATCTGGGTATTATACTAGAACTTACTTTACTATGGAACTCTACGTTTTGTACTTAAATCAAATAACTTTTTTTATTTTCATAAAAACTAAATTCTAGTATGATCGTGAGTGGGCCCCCATAGTCTATATTCAGCCCTAAATAGAGACCTCTAAACTCGACCCTTAGCCAGGCGGTTGGTGCCTCCAACGCCTAGTGTTTCCATAAGCCAGGATAATGTTATTTTATACGATTGTACTATACAGAACCAATAAATTAATAATAATAACCCCCGAATGGCCTCTCTTTACCTCCATGTGATATGACGGTAGGAATTGTATCTGTACAATGTATATTCCAATTTCTTTTTATAAGCCGAGTATAATTAAGTTCGAATTATGCTGTGACCATCTAATAATACATATAATTATTTTCTATACTAGCATGCAACAAACAAAGCATTAACTATACTTAAGGTAAGTTCACAACTCAGGACATAACAACATACACAAGCATTTCCCCAACCCCACACAGTAGTCGATTAACAATAATATTAAAGTCCACTCTCTACAATCACAAATGAGCATGGAATCATAGGGTAATTACTCATTCAGCAATGACAACTCGCTCTAGTCATAGTAATCAATCGGGAGATCCTCGCCTACCTCGGGATCACCTGAGCATTACGATATAATAATGCTAGTAAATAATTGAATTAACTAGTAATTCTAAATATCTATTTATCTAATTCTACTTAAATTACTATCAACTTTTTATCCAGTTAAACTTTATTATTAATCATATGTAACTTTTTTGTTCTATTTTTTATATTTATGATTTTATAATTGTTTTTCATCGTTTTCGAATGGACATACATTCACACGGTGATGCTCGTTTTAGATGTTAAGAAGCTTGTTTTACAATATGGATTAAATTTATGAAAATTATAGTTATGAAAACTTAATTATTCTTCTTGCTTATATTTATATCCTTTGTTTATACTTAATGATTTAGTTAACCCTTAAATTCTTATACTTAAAGAATTTTACCTTGCTATTACTAATTCATGTACTTATTTAAGTGTAATCCAATTTAGGAAGTGTATTAGGGTTTACTAATTTATGTACCTAATTACTATGCACTCTTCTTATTTCTTATTTTATAAACCTATTCTTATATCATCGCTTACATCATCAATCACTTATGTCATCATTTGTTTATGCCATGACTTATGTTATTTTTTAATTACATGATTGCTTACCTCATCATTTAATTACATATGCCTTACTTTATACTTATGTCATACTTAAGTGTCTTATGTACATTTTACAAAAACTACTATATACTTATACCCGTGCTATACTTATATGTATAATAGTATACTTATACATATACTTATAACATATTTATACTTGTACATATACTCATATACCTATACAATCATATACGTATTTTATACAAATTTCGTATGCCAAATTTTCCTCTTAAGAAAACTTCCCTAATTTCATTCTTTTTGTGTTTTAGGTATATATTGAACATGGTATAGGTATGTATAGTTAGGATTTGTTTTAGTTTAGGTTATATACATAGTAAATATTTATCTATAAAGATCTCCATACTTGTATTCTTCTAGTACTTCCTTATGTACATATACTTAAGGGCATATACACATGTATCTCCTTCCTCTTCACCATGGTTTCTATCCTTCTACACTTAAAGGTAGAAACTTTATGCTTTCTTCAACATGATCACACATAACATATATCTACTTATCTAATCTACCTCATCACCTAACTAATAAGTAATATAAAGTAATACATAATAACATAATCACATATCTTAATTTATGTTTGAAATATGGAGACAAAGTTGGAAGATTTTGAAAGTGAAAGGGAAAGGGGATGGTCATGGCAATGGAGTGGGGCTTTGCTTTGTTTCTTTTTGTCTTGTGTTGCTTTTGAAATGAAGAAGATGGTGGGGTCTAGAAGGGAAAGATGTGGGTGGCAATTAAAGAAGAAAGGAGAAAAGAAAAGCTAAAAGAAAAAAAAAAAGAAATCATGAGATAGATTAGATATTTTCTAATGCATTAGTATCTTTTGTCGACTTTTCTAAATGTTGACTTTAGTCAACATGTGTTGACTTAGTCAACCTTTTGACCTTGGTCAACATGTATTGACTTTGTCAACTTTCCATAAGCATATGCCATTTTGTATACATAATGTAGTTATTAAGGAAAATTAAGGAAATGAGGCATTTTGTGAATTAATTAGTAAAAATAGATGATGAGATCTCACTTTAGATATTTATATCCTATATACATCATTTGGTAAGCTACTTAGTATAACTAGTATGAAAAGTATCAATTAGGGTGTTAATGTTCACTACATTTAACCTAAGCTTTAAATATACCCCTAACTCTATGTAATACTATCTTAATCATATACTTAGAGGATAAATATGATTTATCATTCGTTATCTTAGTTTCTAAAGGATTACTTAAGGATTCTAAATATATATGCATGATTGAAAGTCATCTCTAATCTTTCACTAATGATTTGGCAAAATATCAAGGTTATATTATCAATTAGGGTTTTAGGATATATTATGATGAATTAATGCTCGTATGTCTTTAAGTTTATCATTGTAAGGTTTTTATCACTTTTGAATGAAATCTTTAGTATTTACATACATTTAAGGTAGAAAAGTTTCATACTCAATTGATTAGTTTTTTTAGGGTTTTCACTTTCATTAGCCTTGTCAATTTCTAGATTATCTAATACACTCAAGTCTACTTTAGAGGTTAGGTCATGAAATTTAGGGGTTTACAAATGCCAAGACCATGTATTGAACCAATCAAACTATTGGCCTGTACCCTATTATATTGTGCAACGAAATAATATTTAACCCATAAACCATCCTGATTTATTTAAAAAACTACTCAAATATAATAATCTAGCTAATGATTCAATACAATTTTCAAAATCTATTTTTTTTTAAAAAAAATTCTTAAAAATAGTTTATTTGTCTAAAAATCTATTTTATTTAAAATATTCTATTTTCCTCAAAATGATCTATCTTTTTTCTTTTTCATTTTTTCTCTTTTTTTTTTATACCTTTGCGCATTTTTCTATTTTTTTTATTTTTCTAAATTTTCTAGTCTTTATATTTATCTAAATTTTCTATTCTTTTTATATTTTTCTAAATTTTATTTTTTATTTTCTTAATTAGGACCCTTTTCATTTTAAAAGAAACTCTAAAAATAAAGAAAAAAACAAGGGAAAAAATAGGATATCTACAATAAACACTCAATTGATAGGAGAAGATGAGATCAAATAACATCTTAGCTTATTAGACGTAAAAGGCTCCAAATGAAGGTTAGGTGGAGCTAAATTGTAATGGTGCTATAGCGGAAGATGAAAGTATTACTAGCTTAGGAGTAATATGTCAAAGTCATGGAGGTAAAGTTTTATGCAAAAAGCATAAGCAGTCATGTTGATTATCTCTATTGGAAGCTAAATTACTAGCTGTCAAGGAAGGGTTACAAATGGCATATAGTCAAGGATATCAAAGGATAATATGTAAAGTTAATTCTCAACAAGCAATAGAATAGATTAAAAACCCCTAAGTAAATAACAATGTTTGTCATCCCATTCACATCCATGCAGGTACTTGATTCATGCTTTGATGATTTTCTCCTTTTTAGGGTAGACCGCAAAGTCAATGGTGCAACAAACAATTTGGCCAAGCACAAATTGCAATCTTTAGTTGTAACTTGTTTATTTGATTATGCTCCTTTATATTTTTTCTAAAATTATTTCTAGTTTTAATAAGAATTCAGATGTGATCAAGAACTTGATGTCAAGGGAGTGTAATACACATATCCTAGCTATTGGATAGTTTTGGTTGATGTTTTGTTAGAGACAATGCTTAGTTTGATTTTTTTGAAGTGATATTGAATGTTTACCAAAAGAAAAAAAATATAAATTTCCATAAGATTAGGAGATCTCTAAAATGGCATACAATTTGTAAATAATTCTATAATAAATATGCAATACACCTATTTTAATTTGATTATACTACAAATTAATGTTTACTCTTTATAACAAAGGATAGGAGCAAGCCGTTCTTAAGTAGAGTGCAAATATTTATTGCCTTTCCAACTTTTAGGAGATTCTACTTATGCCTTTTTACTTTGTTAATGATATATAACATATTTTTTCTATCATCCTCATCCTCAAAACTCAATTCTTAATTATAATGCCCCAATATTTCAAGCTCATGCGATAACTCTAGGATCCAAGCCTCTAAATTTGAGGTGTTAGGCTATGTTATCTATTTTAGTTCAAACTCTATAGTAAGGTTAGAAAAGTTAGACGAAGTATTTTAGTAAAGTCAATTTCTCAAAATAATCTATATAAAAAGATTAATTTAAGAAAAGCATCAATTTATTGATAAAACCAATAATACAACAATGAAAGCTTATAAGAGTTTAGGTTCAACCCATTGATTCAAAGACTATTATATTTTCTTAAGTGTCATTAGTAAGGAAGGATTACATCACAAAGTCTAAGTTTTTGCACTATTACTAAGCTTAGGTAAGTGGATCTAACTTATGCTTAGAGTATATATGTTGCTACGCATAACAATACGTGCTGTTTGATGCTACGTCAAATGAATATGACTATACCTTGGATGAATTGATATGCTACTATAATGGATGCGAATGTGGTGATTTTGAATGATAATATCTATATCTTAGTTAAAATGTTATGTAGCTATTTTGGGTGCTGATGTGGTGTTTATGAATGATTGTACTAACTTGGAAAGTTGAGTGATTATTAACCCAATCTTCTAGGTGTTCACCTAAGTGAACCCTAAGTGACATGCTAGATTTCTACTAAGGACAGTTCGAAAACTAGAAGCAAATAACTAGGTTAAATAAAACTTGAAGACTAATTTGTTGAATGATATACTTGAGTTATTATTGTATATCATAGCATGGCATGACATAAAAAGAGACTTACAGGTTAGAATTTTCAAAATGACCCTTCCAAGTGATCAAGAAAAATTATGGCTTTATGAACTCAATTTTCGAAAGCATATAGATTCTCATTACCCAAATATCTTGACTGTTTTGATAATGTAATTTGGTAAACTATAGCATGTAGTCTAATTTTGTAAAACAAAGTTGGGGGTCCTACTCTCAGTTAGCTCCTTATTACCTTTTTTATTTAGTAAACTACAGTGTGTAATCCAATTTGGTAAAATAAAGTTAGGGGTCCTACTCCTAGGCAACTCATTGTTACCCTAAATTCTTGGACATTATATCTAGATACCTAATTATGTCGACTAACTAGATGAAGATTTTAGAAGGGCATAGGATATCAGTACCGATGCATACTATGTGTTTGAGCATAACATGCTACATTTCTAGTAATAAATGCCTAGTTGGGCTCATTTATATGGGAGCTAAACATATTGGTTATGATAGAAATGTTTTAGTTATGATATTGCCTATATTGTATTGTTTGTTATCTACTCTCACTCAGCTTCAATAGCTAAAGGGATAAAATGTTTTATCCTCAAGTTAACAACATTGTAAAGGGCCTATCATTTGGAGGGATGTATATTGTGATCGTAAGTCAAAGTCAACGACTTTTGGATGGAACCTGTACTAATTTAGGAATTCTACTATTTTGAAGATGACAAAAGAAAAGGATTGTTCATGTTTTTTATGTAAATATTAAGCTGTATATATGAGTTGTAACCAAATGTTCAACTAAACTCTAATATAGCAACCCCGTTATCATATAAATAAAGTTTTCTTTTGATGAATAAGCAAGTTGAGTTAGGTTTTTAATGAGTATTTTGTGTAATGGTACATCATGTGCTATACCGAGATGTGACATCCTTTAAGTGGTATTGGAGCATTAATTAAAACCATAACCTTTTTGTCACGTGTGAGATGTGTAAGGTAGTTAGGTAATAAAGAGTCATAGCTTAGTAAAACAACTTTAATAGTTATCCATAGATTATTATGTGATGTTTATTTAGAAAGGTGATTCATTAGGAATGTAGAATATCACAAATGAGCTAAGTATTTAAGGAGCAAGGAAGAGAATTACCATAACAACCTTGACCTAATCTTGAGCAACTACGATATATGGAGGAATTAGCACAACAATTTATGGCTAAATTGGTAGGAGTTAGTGGAGATGGAGATAAGTTAGCTCAGGTACAGCAAATAGTATAACCATTTGATGGAAAGAACACTGATCTTTTGATGGTAGAAGAATAGATTGACTTGCTAAAGAAAGCCTTTGAAATTCATGAGGTTAAGGAAAACAAGAAAGTTAGGGTAGTTGTTATTTTATTAGACAAAGATGTAAGTAATAGGTGGAAGGTAAAGAGACAGAATTTACCAGAACCTATTGGTTGGGCTACATTTAGAGATACTTTTATAGAACACTAATTTCTTAAGTATGTAAGAGAACAAATGTGTGAAGAATATTATAAGCTAAGACAGTAGGGCAAGATAATTGAAGAATATGAGAGGGATTTCAATAAGTTATTGAAGTTTTCTCTTGAAGCTGTGCAAAATAATGAAATTTTAAAGTTAAGCGAATCAAGGATGGGCTTAACCTTTATTACCAGGAAGAGTTGAAGAGGAGTAAGGTGGAAAGATATATTGATGTTGTTAATGAAACTCCTTTCATCGAACAAGTTCATAATCTTTGACCAACCACAAATGAGGTCAAGAATAAGAAAAGGAAGTTAGATGTTAGTTTTAGTAGCAAAAGTAATCTAGCTAAAGGAAAGAAGTCCATTCGATTTGCAAAAGGAAATAGAATGCCCCTACTAAAGATATAACCTTATTGGAAGTGTAATGATAAGCATCGAGCTTAGAAATGCCTAGACCTAAGAGGGAAGTGTTATAAATGTGGTGAAACTGGACATGTAACTAAGTGGTGTGAAAACCTTAATAAAAGAAGTATATGTTGTTATTGATGCCCTCAGTGAAGGCATAGTGTTGGTAGAACAGAAAAACCTAAGCCTAGGGAGTAAGGAAGGGTGTATGCTTAGTCTATTTAGTGAGACAAAGTTAGAGATGACCAGGTTGTGATAGGTATGACTTCTAAAGTTGATAACTATAAGTATATGCATACCTGGTAGCTAATAGTAGATAAATAAGAAATGCTTGAAAGTAGTAATATAGTTATCATAAATTGTTTTAAGACTAGTATGTATAGGAGATAGTTATGCCTATACATATAACCTATTTAATACTAAGGCAATTCACTTGTATATTTCAAAAGAATATGTCAATAGAAATAAGCTTTATATAGAATCTTTAGAATTAATAGTTGTAACCCCTACTCTAGGAGAATAAGCAGTGCAATGTAAAGTGAAGGATGGGGGATGTGAATCGAGATACTCATGAGATGATTGTAGAGTTAGTTGTCTTAGATAAAAAAGGATTGAATATAATACTAAATGTAATCATAGAGCAAATGTTGATTGTGAGGAAAGAATAATGGCATTTAAGTAGCCTGATGAGAAGGGAATCGTAGAAGATTTATAGAAACTTAAGTGCTAAGAGAAGTTGTTAGAAGAAAAAGAACTTGTAGAGAAGGAGTAATGTAGATGCTCAGGATGCTATGCATGTTGCAATGAGGTAAGCTAAAGTGTTATTGGAGTGAATAGAATGGAATAGTAAGAAATTTTGAAGGTAGATGATCAAGAGCAAGTTCTAAGAATAAATCAAAAAAATTATTGGAAGAATAATTGGAGACTAATTTAGAGGTTGATCTTGTATAGAATGAGATTGTGATTCATAAGGTAATAGCTAACGATGATATTAAAGAATCAAATGACGATAAGTATATGAAGTTAATATGGTATATAATTACAATACTATAAGATGTATATCTTTCATGTACCCTTAGCACATGTGATAAGTAAGAACAATATGGCAGATCTATGACTTTCATGACTCTTTTACTAGGACTCATATTTATTACAACTCCCATGTCTTTCATAACAAAATTTCGTCTTTACAAGTTCTGTCATGTCAGTGGTTAGCCAGAAAAGTATCTAGTATCTTTATGGGTCTTGTTTGTCAAAAGTCATGTCAACTTATGTTAGGACCAATTGAGCCCACTTGGTATGAGTCATTCTATATCTCCTTAGTGATACGATTCAAAGTTTGTGGTGAACACAAACCATAATCAAAACCCAAATGAGTATTCAAGGTTCAAATGGAAATGAGGAATTAGAAAATTGAATGATGGTTTAAATGTTGATATGGTGGATATCACATACCAAGACATAATTACAATTAGGGATTAAGCTCGAAATGGATTTCAATAGAACTCATGGAAACCAAACTAATGCTTGGGATTTCAAATGAGGGTTAAATGCTACTTACTAACTCGCCCAGATAAGGGTTTGCCACAATCTTAAGAAGAAGATTTATAAGAAAATGAATAGATTAGATAAGGATAGCACGTTTAATAACCACTCAAAAGGAGACAAACTTGTAACAAGCTTACAAGAGAAGTTTCTTTGAGAAAATATTATAAATGACTGATGATAATTCAATGTTTACTACTCACAAAAAGTTACTATTTATAGTATATTCTAAAACCTTAATGTCAAAACTATAATAACATATAAGGCCTTAAACCCTAAAGGTTAGGCTTGCAATTAAAGTAAGGAAAATATTTACAAGTATACAAAACAGTGCTAAACGTGGTGTTTAATAGGAAGGTTAGTGTGTAAGGTATCTACGTTGTTCTAAGGTAGGTTGGGTCCAAGCAAGATCAGGTCAGTAACTGGCTGTCTGAGCTAGAGTTGAATTCCTTGAAGTTATAACGTGCTCAATCAAGCTCCTAGTGAGGTCAACCCATACTTGTCGAACTCGTAGATTGCTTGCACTAGATTCCTTATGCCATTGTAAGCTGGTCTTTAGATTTAGGACCTCAATTGCTTGGCCCATAGTCAACTCAATAGCCCATAGAGCCATTGCCAAGATATCTTTCTTTCTATTCTTGGCCATCTAGCATCAACTTGACCTTAAGTAAGGTAGGTTGGCCTTGAAGTATAATAAGTCATCGTGGCTTGGAGATGGTCATAAGTTGATTCTTATAATCACTGTAAAGCTGAAATGAAGTAGAATTCGAATTTAAGCATTGAGCAAGGGCCTAGATGCCCAGTAAGCTCTTCTTCCCTTTTTGTTTAACCATAGTTACCAAGGTGCTTTGAATCTCCTCAACGCTAATGGGAATCAAGCAATAGCTCTATCTATCCTTCTGAAATGTATAAGTGTTGAGGAGGCTATCATAGATTACTCTCCAATCATACTCCTAAGGTCAGCCAAGAATTAGATTTGCCACATTCATAGGCATCACTTCAAAATCAAACTCATATTTGTATTGACCTGCCTAGAATGCTATTCGAGCTTTCTTATGTACATAGACCATTCCCTTATCATCAAACTACTTCAATTCATATGGTTAGGGGTGAGGGTAAGACAATAATCTCATCTTCTCTACTAGCTCAATAGAAATAATGTTGGTGCAACTTCCTCCATCAACTACTAAGAAATAGGTCATCCCATTCACTAAACATTGGATCTAGAACAAGTTCTCCCTCTAGCCTAGGTCTTCCTTTAGGTCAACTCATCAGCTCATCATGGCTAAGAGTCAATCTATATCTAAATAGATATTCACCTCTTCCATCTCACTTTTTGAGCTTTCATTACTCTAACTCTCTACTTAAGCATTGGGTCCTTTGCCCTTTAAGATCAAGACCCTCTTATTTGGATATTAAGAAGCAATATATTCGCAGATTAAACACTTAAAGCACTTAACTTCTCAAGCCTTGGTGCCAGGTACTTTCTCCTTCCCTACTTTCTTAACCTTAGCCTGATCAGGTTGGCTATACCCTCCTTTCTCCATCCTCTTCTTAGGATTTTTCTTCTCCTCATACCTCTCAAGCTCAAGGTTGCCATGTTGAGGTCAACTAGTCGACCTTTACTGCCTTCTCCTCCTCTGACACTTTACTCTCAAGGTTAGGTTAATTAGGTTATCCAATGAATTGAATGGTTAGAGCTTGACCATACTGGCCATATCATCTCTTAGGTCTCTTAGGAACTTAGAAATAGTACGGTCCTGTGGCTTAGCAATCCCACATCTGGTCATCAAGGTCTTAAATTCTTATAAGTACTCTTCAATAGTGTTTCAACCTTGCCTTAAGTGTTGGAAAGTATGGAGCATCTCTTACTTGAAGTAAGTCGGCATAAAGCATTGATCCATCAACCTCTTCAAAAGCCTCTAAGTTATGATTGACTCTTCTCCTTTGGCATCACGCTCAGCAATTAACTTATCTTACCGAAGACTTGCATATTTAATAAGGGATAGTGAGGCTAACTAACCCTTTGTCTAATCATCAGATTCATAACGCTCAAATAACTTCTCTACTCAAGTAACCCAATCAAGAAACTTTTCAAGTCAACTATTACCACTAAAGGTTAGCAGCTTAACCTTGATGTTGTCAAGTCCTCGGCTTTGTGTTCAAGGCTCATTCCTTGTATTTCAAGTTATTTAGTCCACCTTAGATCTATGACTTCTATTGGAGCTCTACTTAGCTAAACCTCTCCTAGACTCAAGCCCTACTCTTCCTTGCTTCACCTTTGAATCAATACTCTTATCATTGCTTCTCCTCAACTTAAGTTGATCTCTTCTTCTCCTCAGCTCAATAACTCTTTCGAGCTATCATGCATCATTAATGGGTTTGTTGGAGTCACTTCTACTAGTTGGTGCTCAATCTCTTCTTTCACCTCAGCCAACATACCCACGACCTCTAACTAAACCAGTAAGCTCCTAGATAGAATCAACGAGAATCTAGATCTAATATTCTAGATTATCAATACGTTACCTCAAACTTCGATAAGGATTATCACCACCATTATTTACACTGTCTTCAAACATTTTTGTCCATATAGTAATTTCCACTAATAAATTTTAACAAAATGTAATATACACAACACAACTTAGCTAGAACCATAACAAATTCATTTTCTATAACTAGCCACAACTTCCAAACACTATTACTAACCAAAATATAGTTGACAGCAACTCAAAAACTATCACTACATGATATACTATACTTCGAAAACTCAAGCACCATTACCTCTATTACGTACAGTACAGTAAACCACAACCTAAATAGTAACTCATAGAAGAATAAGTACCCATGAACTAAACTTTGAACAACACTAACACATGTGTCTCCCTAAAGCTCTGATACCAAGATGATAGAATTCAAAGTATGCAGCATACACGAACCACAATCAAAACCTAAATGGGTATTCGAGGCTCAAATGGAAATGAGGTAGCAAATGGAATATAGGTTTGAATGTGGATGTGGATGGATATCACACACTAAGACACAAACACAATTAGGGATTGAGCTTAAAATGGATTTCAATATGACTCACAAAACCAAACCAATTCTCAAGATTTCAAATGAGGCTTAGATGTGACTTACTAACTTGCTCAAATGAAGGTTTGCCATAATCTTAAGAAGAAGATTAACAAAGACATAAATAGATTAAATAAGGATATCATACTTAATAACCACTCAAAAGGAGACAAGCTTGGAGCATGCTCACAAGAGAAGTTTCTTAAAGAAAATACTATTAATGACTAATGATAATTCCTTGTCTACTACTTACAAAAAGTTACTATTTATAGCATATTCTAAAACCTTAGTGAAAAAACTGTAATAATACACAAGGCCTTAAACCCTAAAGGTTGGGCTTACGATTAAAATAAGGAAAATATTTACAAGTATACATAATAGTGCTAAATGGGGTGTTTAACAAGAAGGTTAGCGTACAGGGTATCCACATTATTTTAGGGTATGTCAGGTTTAAGTAGGATAAAGTCGACAGCTAGCTGTTTAAGTTAGAGTTATGTTCCTTGAAGTTATAATGTGCTCAATCGAGCTCCCAATGAAGTTGGCCTACAGTTACTGAACTCCTGGATTACTCAACACTAGATTCTTCACGCCATGCCGAGCTAGTCTTTGGACTAAAAACTTTGGCTATTTGGTCTATAGTCTGCTCAGCAACCCACAGAGCCATTGTCAAGTTGTCTTTCTTTCCATTCTTAACCTTCAAGAATCTACTTGGCCTCAAGTGGAGCAGGTTGACCTTAGAGTAGAATAGGTTGGCCATGGCTTAGAGATGGTCATAGGCCAATCCCTATCACTTGGTGTACAAGTTAATGGAAAGTTCAAATTTAACAAACTCATTTTTGCTAATATATGTGTTAACTATGAGAAGTATCTAAGATCTTAATTATGACCATTAAGTGACGATTGTGGTATAAAACTTGTAGACGTAAAGAAATTGAATTCATTATGTTCATCCTAATTGGAAATTGGGACTTGGACGATGTATAGGTAGTAGGGACAAGGTGAAAAGACATATTGGCCAGCTATGGGATAGATAAGGAAATAATGGATGAGATAACTTTGAGTTCTATAAGACTAATTGATGTGAGAATCGAAACCAACTAAAGGAATGAAGTGAGGATTCAGTGAAAGGATTGGTTAGATGGTGACAAAGGAGTGGTTTAAGAGCATGCTAGTTCAATACATGTAGTGATAGGAATAAAATTATAAACAATAATATGATGATTGTCATATTTAAGATAAGAACCTAATAAAGTCATAATAATGGACTAGTTACTATGGAAAGATGACTTGAACAAAAAGGAGGAGTGAAACAGGATAAACTATATTAAGCTTATATAATAAAGGTTAAAAACACAAGATGAAGGAAGTAATGAGACAAGTGATGAAAGCAATAAGTTACAAGTTGATAAATTTGAGGTTAGATATAGGAGTTAGTAGTGAAGGATTTCACCTCTAACAATAGTTAATGATTGTGATGTAATGTAGAAATCAAAGTTGCATAGCGGAAGTGCGATATTAGGTCATGAACATGAATGTCCTAGATTGTAGAAGTTTCAAGAATGAAAGTTTTTGTAAGGGAGATAAGACGTAATATCCTAGGTGTAAACACCCAATTTTTTTCCCTTTTAGTTTTCTTTCTTTTCTTAATAGGCCCTAAATTAGGAAAAACACACAAAAAAAAGGAAATTAAAGAAAACCCAAAAAATTAAGAAACTTAGAAAAAATAAGAATTTTAGAAAAATAAAAAAATAAAAAAAAACATAAAAAATAAGAAATTTAGATAAGAAACACAAAAATTTTGAAAATTGAAAAACAAAAATAAAAGATTTTCGAAAATGACATTTTATTAGGGTAGATTTTTAATTTTGAAATAAGTTTGGAAGTTGGACTATTGAATCTAAGTTTAGATTTAAACCTAACCTAGACTAGCCAAGTCCATATGTGCAGTTATGGATAAGGCACAAGCTAACGGCCAAACGAATAAACATATGGATGTTAGCATTGGGATTAATATGAGATCAAGGGTTCAAATCTTAGGGAAGACATGTAAGTTTTTTATTTTTCTCACATCAGGGGATTGCTACGTATCAGGGTTTTATTGTGTCATGTGTTCAGACACGTGGCAATGTTCGGTTAGACAACATGTGCTAATGTGACATGCTACGTTAGTTGCCACATGTCACCATTGATACGTAGCACTCCATGATCGGTCGGATTGGCTGACGTGGTGTTACGTTAGCACTAGTTCAGCACTTTCCCTCTCTTTCCCTTAGTTTTCCCCCATTTTCTCTAGATTTTCCTCTACCTTCCTAGTGATGAACAACCTACTCCCTCTACTTTAGCTCTAATTTTTACATAGATTTCACACACACACACCCAATCTCTTGCTTTGATTTTATGTATAGCATGGCTTACTTTGAATCCAATACAAGAACACATCTAAATTTAGTCAAAGGATCATTCAAATCGAGCTCTAAAATTCGAAAAAAAAACTTGATTTTTGGGCATTTCTTTTAACTCTAAATTTGATCTTTCCTTGTTCGATTGCTATTTTAGAATATAAAGAGGAGGCTTACGAGCATCCAAGGACATACACAAACAACTCATAAGTTGTTGAATCACTCAAAATACCCTCTTTATCATTCTTGCAATCTTTCTCTCTATAACTCACTCTCTCCTAAGCTTACCACCGTAAATCCCCACCATAGGAGTACTGCTTGTAGCTCAAGCTACCCATTCTAACCCCTCTCAACCATTGCCATAGCCCCAAGCAATGCCACCAACAATTGCCACCCAAACCCTAAACTGTCGCAAGCCACCCCCTCTCAAAACACCATCTCTAACCACCTTAATCCCAAATTAAATCCACGACTAAGCTCTCACCACCTAAAACACCACCCAAACCACCTCCGACCACCACGGCACTTTGCTTAGACCCCGTATCCCCAATAAGAAACATATGAAACACCCCTTACCTGCTTGTTTTGGTGACTATATCAAGCAAAATCACATTGTTGTTACTGTTGCTGTGGAAGCTCCACCCAAACCTAGAAGAGTTGACTCAAACCTAACCTAAATCCAACCTAAGGCCTAAAGCCAACCTACGCATCTCTACTAGTCTGAAGAATTCTTATCTAAGTTTTGTTCCTTTTGTTTTCGGTTTTGTAAATTATTTATTTATTTACTTTATTTATTTCTGGATGTAAATGTAATAATATGAAAAAAAAGAAAAAGAAAAAGAAGAAAAGAAAAGAAAAAAAAAGGAGAAAAAAAGAAAAGAGTAAGTTTATTTTACTTTATTTCTTTATTTTTTTAGTTTAATAAAAATAGATAAAATATAATAAGTAGTAAATAAATAAGATGACATAATAAAATCAAAATAAAATAAGTAGGATAGGGAATCAAATTGTTTTTTCACTTAGAAAAATTTATTTTTCAAAAATGAAATAAAAATAAATCAATTATTTTCCAAATTAGGATCATTTAGAATTTTCAAATATAAAATCCAATTTACGACCTTTGTAAGAAATTTTCTTTAATGAACCAAATTGAGTAAAAAAACATAAACTCAATTGTTTTCAAAAATTAAAAGCAAATCACCTACTAATGTCTTTTAGAAAAGAACTATGTATGTCTGATCCCGAATAGTGAGTATGTAGGTACCTATAGGATGATGATAAAAATGAAAAAAAAAATGATTTCCTTTTTTCTTTCAATTTAGATTATTTTGTTTATCCAATTAGAGTAACAAATAAGCAAATTCTACTACTTTTTTCAAACGGTGATTTTTAAGTTTAATTCTAATTTTGGAAAGTCAATGGTACTCATAAGAGTTTAAAATTCCTAACACCCTAGATCCAGATTCTCTAGTTTCAATAGCCGTTTTATAAAACTAGTTTTAATTATTAGATTAGTAGCTAAGTTATAACCAATCCACCCAATTGACTATAACTTAACTATCTTTCCTGACTCTGGTTAAGTGGTAACTCCAAAATTGCTTTCAAAACAAAAAGGAACGATTTTCTTTAAACACTAATTGAGGATTAGTATTAAATGGGTAGGGTTCAGTATTAATCGGTTTAAAGAAGACTTAATTTTGTTAAAGAACCGGGAAGATAAAAAAAAACCAAGCTTGATAGCTTGGCAACTCCATTAAGGATTGTCAAGAGGGTTAGCCATTCGATTTTCCAAAATTAAGATTGATCCTTAAAATCACCATAAATGCAATTTATTCATTCTTTCTTTGTTTATATTATAATTGTACTAACATTTCTTTGCAAGTTTAGTTCTATTTCTTTAATTTAAAGGGATTTTTTATTTTTCACACCATGAATAAATAATAAATGCGGTCGAACCCGGGCCGTCTTAAGACCTTAGGGCAAGGAGCCATTGTGTAAGTTTCGAGCGTAGTGAAGCAACCACCGTCCAGGGCCGATTAGGCAATTCTACTTAAACTTCAATGTGACCAAGAAACCATTTTTCAATAAACACATGAGGTCACAAAGTTTAAGGACCTTTAGAACCCACCCTTTTTGCATACATTGCATGGAACAACAAATAACTAACAAGGCGGCAATGTTATAAAGAAAAAAATGATGAAACCTAGAGTTTCTTTCCCTGTATTCTTTTCTACAGTTCATGTACAAAGGGAGTTGTCTTTGTAATTTCTTTTCATGGAAATAGTCCTTTGTAATTTATACTTTCTTTGTAATATTTCAGAAATGGCCAGCTCATCCAATGCTAAGGTCTTCACCAAGGAAATTCTTGTCCGCAAACCAACAAACCTAAAGCCCATACTTAGCCAGTGGTTTTAGACCTCCAACCTAACAAAACAATAGTTCATTACTAATAAAATTATACCCGTACTCTCACTAGTCAAAGTGGATGCTAATGTCATGCTAGTAAGGGCCTTAGTCCATTTCTAAGAGCCTAAAGAAGCGGCATTTCGATTTGGGCCACAGCTAATCAGTCCAACTTCAGAAAAGTACATCTAACTGCTCCAAGCTCCTCCTAGAGATGAAATATACGTTCCAAAACTTAACTTCGGTCCAACCTACTTTTTTTCAAAATTCTTAGGGATCCATAAGATTGAGATAAATGAAGACTTAGATGATTGCAACAAACACGCTATAAAGATAAGGGATCTAGTCCATTGGTTCCAAAACAAGCCCAATTTCAATAAACATGCTTTGTCTCTTGGAAATTGGAAGGAAAATCGAATCAAGGCCTATATACTACCAGCATTCGCCACCATCTTATTTTTTAGTAGATATTTTCTCATACACTTTAAGATGATAGAGCTAATAGCTCAATTCAAGGAAGGGAAGTCTTATATTTCTACCTTACTTGTTGAACAAATGAGGAAACTTAATTTCCATAAGAAAAGAAGCTATGGAGATCTTAGGTCAAGTATGATACTGTTAATGGTATGGTTCGTTAGTCATATCAAATGTTTTGGGTTAGACCTAATAAGGGGAGCATTCACCAATAAGATTAATCTTATTGACTCTTTCATTGAGAAGATCAAATTACTAGAAGATATTGTCGAGCCTGATTTTTCGATTTCTTTTATTTAAAAATTAATTTCCCATTTCTTGATTAATACTAAACCTTAACCTATTTAATATTAATCCTCGACCAAAGAAATTGAGAAATTCTAGTTTTTTATTAAAAATAATTTTTGGAGTGGTCACCCGACTGAAGTCGAGAAAAGAAAAGAAACTGTAATCAATTAGGTGGATTGATTACAATTTGGCTACCAGTCTTTGATTTCAATTTAAATGAAGAACCAAAGGGTTTCGAGTTTAGGGGCTAACCTATTAAACCCTAACAAGTACCACTATCTATTTACCGAAATTAGGATTATTCTTCTAATTATAATATTTAAAATAATTAAATAAAATCAAAAGAGAGAAAAAAAAATGGACCTAAGTTTCTACATATTTTATCGTCGCCCCGAAGGTGCCTATGTACTCACTAGCCATTATCAGACAATCATAGTTCTTTTTGAAAAATTTAATGTGTTGGTTCATTTTAATTTTTTAAAACCAATTGAGTTTACGTTTTAATTGATTTAGTTTAAAAATATTTAAAGGGTCCTAACTCATAAGTGTTATTGTTTTATAAAAAACGCTCTAACAATCCTATTTTTTGAAAATGGTGTTTCATTAATTTTTATTTAAAGAAAAAGGACTTTCTATGTGATAAATCCTAACAATTGAATGCTAAAAGGCCCTAAACTAATATATAAACATATATATGAATATATCATGTTATGAACCTAACTGACTAACTAACAGAATAATAGTACAATAATAAAGACAACAATAACTAAATAAAGAAATAAAAATTAAAGAAAACCTTGCTTGAACTCGGTTTCAGCCATAGTATGGATTCGATACTGATTGGAAACTGGATAACAACTCTAAAGTCCATATACAAATCTAGCTCCAACAAGTAATAGACTCGAGCTTCTAGCTTAAAGCAGCAGTCGAGAACACTATCAGGCCGAACAATCCCTACACGAGTTGACCAAAACCCCATATGGACCTGATTGCAAAGCTACTATGTGGCAGTATGTGTGCTGGTCAGTAGAGAATCTGTATGTAGTTGATCTTTAGCGGTATTGTGGAAGCATGGGCGGTGGCGTTACTGATCATGGTTAAAATTAGGCACTGGATAGTGCAGTTTGGCTAGGACAGCAATGAAGTGTACTGGTGCTATTTGGACGTGGAGTAGAGATGGCTATTTGTTGTTACTGAGTTGTTTTGTTCGGTTAAGGCACAGCAAAGCGTGGAGAAGGAGCTATCTAACAATAGCTTAGTCGCTATTCAGTGTGTTGGAGCTCAATGAGAAATGTCTAATGTACTGAACAGTAGAGATGAAGTAGTTTAGTGGCCGTAGTCATTCTTGTGGACAACGAAGCTTAAGGTTTGATGCTGTTGACCACTACTGCTGCTGTTGTTTTAGCTAGTCGTACCACTAAAAGCATTGTATACAAGAGAGGACGTAGCTACTGCTGTAGTGAAACAAATTTGTGTATGCATTGAACTATGGATGGAGTCAGGCGAGGCTAGATAGCAGTGTGACAGCAATAGTTATAAAGCGGTGCTACCATGGTTCGTTCGATCATGGAGTATACATTGATTGCTATAATAGAGAGTGCGTCGAGCGTAGATGGGCTACTGACAGTTACGACTCAGGTGTTGTCTATGGAGTGTACTGTTGGATGAAAAATGTACAACGAACTACTGTATGCAAGTGAAATTGATCAGCCGTAGCGTGCGTGTGAGGCCAAAGATAAAGTGCTGATTAGAATTGGTGTGTGGGTGTAGATTGCTACTAACTACTATTGCTGTGGCATGAAGCTCTGATTCCGTGCGACTGGGTTATTAGGATATGCAAGGACTGTTGGTGCGTTCATCGTGTATAGTCAAGGATTCAACTTACTTGTGTGTGTTTTTGTTATTTTCTTTTACTATGACCTCAAATTAATTCTAATCAAATACTCCAATGCTTATCCATTAGGCCATTGACCTGCACCTTAACGTTCAATACAATTAAATTATACTTAAACTACTCAATTCCCTTAAATAATTATTTATACTAAACTAAAACTAAAACTATTTATCCCTAATATAAGTTACTTTCCAAAAATCTACAAAATCTTTATAATTTTTCTTTTCTTATTTTTTTGGTATTTTCATCATTTGTTTATTTTTTATTATTTTTATTTTTGAATTAGGACCCTTTTTGTAAAATAAAAATTAGGACTATAGAAGGGCAAAAATTAGATGTCTACAGATATCTCTACCCTTCTCTAGATAGAGGTTCTATAAGATTTCTAAGTATAAGACATACTGTGGACCATCAGGTGGAGCAATTACTCTAAAGTCATACTAATTTACAAAAATTACCATGCTGTACCATTAATCGGAATGAGTTGTTGTATAGGATACTATCCAAACAACATGTTAAGATAGTTTAGAGGGCTCCAGGACATAGTTCATAGGCTTTCATTGGAGCCATTCACTCTTAATCTCTAATAGCTTCATGCCACAGAAAAATTAAAGCTTAGTGGGATACCAGGACCATAAGCCCAAACATCGATCTAATTGAATTCATAAGAGAAGTGAACAAACACTAGGTTACCAAAGATTACTTATACAATCAACTTCACAAGGGGAGCACAATATGATATCGAGTACCCAAAGTCCTTCAACCTTCCCCTATGCGCCTTAGCTTTGAAATGGTAACCTATATAGACCAAGTGAAAGCTCGTATGGAGGTCCTCTATGATGAAAAAGATAGATGGGAAAACCTATTTCGAGAGTGTAGGCAAAGGTTATATATCCTGGAACATCAGCTAAAGATGGCCCAAAAGAAGATTCAAGAGTTTGAAGAATGCAACTAAGCATGATTGAAAGAAGGAGCAAATGCCATCTAGCCTATAGAAAAAAAAAAGAAAAGAAAATTATTATACATGAATTTTTACCTTTTCCTTTCTATTATGTAATAAAACTCTAGGAATTCAAAAATAATAAATAACTTATTGTTCTATTAATTATTCGTCGATTCCCTCGTTTCCGTCCGTATAGCTCATTTTCATTTCATTCAGCATTCTTTTAAAAATTAAAATATTCGTGTGCTAAATTATTGAGAAGTGGCTTTATCTAGATCGCCAAGATAGCTGCAAAACATCAAACTTTCTAAAGAAGCCCTATCAAAACCTATTGTCAAATTTCCTTCTCTACTAAGGAATTAGGCAAAGAAGGTAACCAGTACACAAAGCCTCTATTCATAATAATGAGGACAAATAATATCATCACAACAAAAGTTCTCATCGACAATGGGTCATCTCTAAATGTTTGCCCCTAGCTACCCTAGATCTATTGGGCATTGATACAATTGCTATCAAGCCAAGTTCAACAATAGTAAGACCTTTTCACAAATCTAGGAGAGAAATAGGGGAGATTGATATCAGGCAAGTGCACCTATCAGTTTTAATATAGCGGATGTGAGTCCGAGTTGATCCCTTAGAGACTTCGAGTACTAATATTAACCTTAGCTTTATTATCTAATCGGAAAATTATGAAAGTTTGAATTAATTAAAAATACTAAAATTAACAAACTACTTTAATTAAAAGACTTAATTAAGCAATTGAAAAAGCGATAAAATCAAGAACGATTTCAAGAAAGTAATAACGTATTTAGGAATTATTTCCCATAGAGTTAATCATGGGATCGTTTAAAATATATTTAATTCGGTTTCTATTATTCTTGACCGGAGGGATTCACAATTAAAGTTAATACTTTTCTCAAGCATATTAACCCTAATCCTAAATTATTTACCGGAATCTCTTCACTTAGTAATATAATTTAGAATTGCATTAATGTATAATTGATTCACATACAAATAATTAACTTTCCGAAAGAAACATGTATCTTATCTCTAAGTATACATGTAATCCTCTTCAATTATGTAAAAATCTAATTACACATGCAATTTCTCAATCAACATGCATAATATCATATATTGATATTCTAGAAATATCATATATTGATATTCTAGAAATATCAATCAATAATTAATAACATAATTGAATCAAGTAAAGATAGAAACTTTATTGAGAATTCTAAATCAATCCAAGAATCACATGAAACCCTAGGTTCCATAATCCGAAATACTTGAATTCTACGCTATCATAATGAATCTAAAAACGAGTTTCATCAATAATATAAAATAAAACATGGAAACCCCTTTAATTGATGAACAATCTCTCTAATCTTGAAGTTGATGTTGTTTTCGCCTCTTTCTTGATGTTCTCCTTAAGTTTTTTTCTCTTCTCTTGTGTCTCCTCGTTTCTGTAATGTCTCTCATGTCTTTTGAAACCCTAAGATATCATTTTATATATGTATTACAAAGATTCTATTTTCTTCACCAGACATGGCCTGGGACATGGCCGTGTCTCCAGGTCGTGTAACTTTCTGCACAAAGGTAAAATTTTCTACACAACTTCAAAATTTCATAACTTCTTCATTAGAACACCGATTTGAGTGAAATTTGATTCCTTTTCTTCGTTTTCGATCATAGAACGCGTTCAAACCTAGAAATCAAAATTTTACTCAATTAAGTATCAATTTCTTTAAAGAAAACCAAAAATGTGAGGAAAATACTATAAAATCACCATATGAAATATGTTTAAAATCAGAGTTATCAAATTTCCCCATACTTGAGCATTTGCTTGTCCTCAAGCAAATAAATCAAAACAAAACTTTCAAGAAAAGAAACGCTAAACAAAATTTATCATTATTTAGGAAACCGGTGAACAAATAAACATGACCCGTAGAAAAGTAAGAAAATCATTCTCAACTAACTTGCAATAATAAAGTCAACCAATTTCATCTGACCATATTCAAATGCTCCAACAATACTTAATACTAGAGTTCACTAGTTAATTTATAAAAATCAAAGTTTACTGGAGTCATTTAACTAAGGATTCTTAAACTAAAAATTGGATTTAACATCTCGCCAACCAAGAAAGAGTCATAAAAATTTTGTCAATTTGACTAAAATGTATACAATTCTCTCTTCCATCTCACCAAGCACCATAATCTAAAACAAATACATTTTACATCCACTCATCCTCTGATCATGCCCCTAGTTCATACTTTTGTTGAGAGGTCTTTTGAAATTAACCTTATTTAAGTACAATTGTGTTGGTAGCGGGAAAGAATCTTGCTCTTCTAACGGACCAAGACCGATCCATACCAACTTATTCCTTATATTGATAGCGGGAAAGAACCTTGCTCTTATGACGGACCAAGGCCGATCTATATCAATTTTTTTCTTTTTTCTTTTTTTTTTTCATTTGAATTGGCATTGGGACTCAATCTTGCTCTTCTGATGGACCAAGACGAATCCTTACCAATTTTTTTCTATTCATATACTTGTTATTACTTTTGACCTCCATACATTATGATTTTTCAGGGGTTTCTCAAAAGAAGAATTTCATTTGTTTGTTTGCTAAAAATTATAGGACTCTTAAAAATTTCTAAGAGAAAGGTATACATAAAAGTAAATTTTAAAAATAACCATGACTAACTCTCAACTAGTGATGTTGCTCCAATCTCAAGTCCTAAAGTCCTAAGCTAAATAACTCATAACTTTGCCCTTTGCCCTTCACAAATTTTTGACTAATCAATTCTAGTAAAGTATAATAAGATCAATAATAATCAAGATGATACAATTAATTTGGCTCAATACCAGTTAATCACCTATTACATGTTAACTTAAAAATTAATTGGGTCAAATGTGAATAATTGGTCTCCTAAACAGTAATAAATTCATATATATCCCTTCCCCACACTGAATAATGTACATTGTCCTCAATGTACAACAAAAAAAATAAGAACAGCACGAAAAAGCAGCACAGGGAAAAAGAAAACATATGAACTGAAAAGAAAACTAATACTTCCCTACCAGTCGAACAGAAGAGCAAAATGAAGAAGCATCTTCATTATATAGCAGAGTTCACAAACCTTGAACAACAAAAGTTAACACAAAAAATGAAGAACTAAGAAGAGGGATCGGAATCCATCTCTTTATGTGCCTCATCAGATGATGCCTCAGCCATCGTAACATCATCATCGTCATCACTGGCCTCAACATCCTCATCACATTCGCTAGCCTAATCATGAGGAAGAGAAAGCAAAATTAAGTAGGAAACTTACTTGCATCAAAATGCAGAATGCAAGAATTGTGGAGAGAAGAGGGAGAATAAGAGAGAATATGAGAGAGAAATGTTTGATTGGGAATGTGTGAGAGGGTATGTTTAATTTAAATAAAACGGACGTGTGCAAAAATCGTGTAAGTTTGGGTCGACATAGGTTGGGACACGACGGGCTAGGACACGACCGTGTCCCTTGCCCATGTAACAATTTGTATGAGTCGTGTGGAGTTTGGTCGGACACGGGCTGGGGACACGATCGTATCCCACGCCCGTGTAACTCTCTGTACCTGTATATATAAACTGGACGGACACGGGCTGGGACACGACCGTGTCCCACGCCCGTATAACTCTCTGTGCACGGGTGGAAAATTCTAGGCCCATACGGGTTGGGGACACGACCGTATCCCTCACCCGTGTAACTCTCTGTGCACGGACGAAAAATTCTGGGTACACACAGGCTGGGGACACGACCATGTCCCTCGCCCGTATAACTTTCTATGCCCATGGAGTAACGTCAAAGTCTGGGCGAACACGGGCTGGGGACACGACTGTGTCCTACGCCCATGTAACTTTCTATGGGTAGGCATTTTTTTTGAAGGTCTGCATGGACACGGGTTGGGATATGAACGTGTCCTTTGCCCGTGTTAAATTTTTTTTTTTTAAGTAAAAATAAAGATAAAGGAAACTTAAAAATAATAAAACTAAAGAGAAAAAGCAAAAATAAAACTAAAAGGGGAAAGAACTATGACGAAAAATTGAAAGAAAACCTACGAAGCAAAGCAAAGCAAAGTTAGATAAAATGGAAAATAAAATGAAGAAAACTTAAAGAACTAAAGTGTAAGCAAAGTTAAACATGGGTTGCCTCCCAAGAAGCACTATAGTTAACGTCGACAGCTCGACGGGATACGTCTTTTCATAATAGTTCTTCACCCAAGCGGAAATAGAACTCTTCCTATATCTCGCTTTCGAACTCTCCATACAAGTATAGATTTACTCTTCGGCCATCGACCTTGCCAATTCCATTTCATTGATGCATAACTACCATAGTTTCTCTCCTTATCATGCCACTTATCAAATTCATGTAGCCTAAACTTTTTCGTTTTGTTTGCTTTTAGCTTAGATGCGGTTGTCATTGGGGGTTTTGAACTTTTCACCGCAAAGACATGCTCCAAATGATTTCTTGACAGTTTTGGTTCCAAAATTGCTGGCTTCTCTTTGAAAGATTTTAACGTACGATCCTTTGGCTTGTGGGGTGGATCAATTCCCTTCTTGTCCATACTAGATTCATGAATTTTTATTTGAGCTGCCACTCTGCACAATTGGGGTTGGTCATCAAATTTTCATCTCCCTTTTACAAGCAATAGCTTGAGGAATCATTGGAAAGCGTTTCCTGCACACATGTAGATCTAACGATATTAGTGGCATTAACATTGTAACTTATGTCCTTTGAGTTAAGAAATTTGTTCATTGCCTCTGGAGTTTTAAAAACTGTTTCATCATCCCCGATCCATAATATCAACTTATGCTCACTAATATCAAAAACAGCCTTAGCAATGGTTAAGAAGGGTCGACCTAAAATGATTGGCACCTCAATATCTTCATCTATATCAAGTATAACAAAATCCACGGGAAAGATGAATTTGTCTACTTGCACTAAAACATCCTCTATGATGCCTCTAGGGTATGTGATAGACCTATCGGCTAATTAAAGACTCATGCCCGTTAATTTAGGTTCTCCTAACCCTAGCTTTTTGAACACTTTATATGGCATCAAATTTATACTAGCTCCTAAGTCTGCCAAAGCATTATCTACCAACAAATTGCCAAGCATACAAGGAATAGTGAAACTCCCTGGATCTTTTAATTTTTGTGGCAGTTTTTCTGGAGAAGTGCCGAGCATTCCTCGTTCAATATGATTGTTATAAGCTCCTCCAACTTCCTCTTGTTCAATAAAAGATCTTCTAAAAATTTTGCATACTTTGGCATCTGTAAGATGACATCAACAAGAGGTATGTTAATGTGTAATTGTTTGAAAACACCAAGCAGTTTACCAAATTTCTTATTTTGATTAGTGTAACTTTGCTTAAGGCGCTATGGGTAAGGGATGGGAGGCTTGTACTCCTTCACTTTTGGTGATTCCATATTTTCTTTTGATTTTAGTGGCTTTGCATCTTCCTTACGGTTGACTTCCACTTCTTTCTCAACAACTTCCCTACTATCCTTCTTCTCCACCTGCAGTTTTCTACCACTTCCCAAGGTCACAGCATTAACATGTTCCCTAGGATTGACCTCGGTATTCCTTACGAGTGTCCCTTGTTGCCTCTCAGAGATCATTTTTGCAAGTTGACCAATTTGATTGTTAAGGTTGCGATTTGAAGCCTCTTGATTCCTCAGCAAGGATTCAATGTTGGATAAGCAAGCTTCATTGCCTTGAATATATTTTGTGAGAAGTTCTTCTATACTGGGCTTCTTTTCTTGAGGAAGAGGAGGTGAGAATGGTCTTTGAAATCCAGGTGGGCCAAAGTTGGTCTTCTGCTGGCCTTGGTTTTGGTTTCCCTATGAGAAATTGGGGTGATTCCTTCATCCTGGATTGTAAGTGTTGCTGTAAGGGTTATTTTGTTGCTTAGGTAGATTTCCTAGATAATCTACCTGTTCCAGTTGTTCTTGTGCTCCATACCCTGCATACCAAAATCACTTATATCCGATTGCACTTGTTGAGGGCCAACTGAGAGTGCATCAATCTTCTTACTCAATAGGTCTACCTTGGCTGCCAAAGCAGTGGTCAAGTCCACCTCATAAACTCCCACGGCCTTTTGCTTGGCTCTGGTGCTTTCCCACTAATAATTGTTCATCGCTATTCCTTTAATCAGGTTTTGTGCTTGCTCAGGTGTCTTTGTGTTTAAAGTACCTCCTGTGGATGCATCAATCATCTGTCTAGTGGATAAATTAAGACCATTGTAAAAGGTTTGAATATGCATCCATAGTGGGAGGCTATGATGTGGGCACCTCCTGAGCATGCCCTTAAACCGCTCCCGAGTATCATATAGCGTCTCCACTTCCAATTGAGCAAAACAAGAAATATCATTCCGAAGTTTAGCGGTCTTTGCAGGTAGGAAATACTTCTCTGAAAATTTCACTACCAATTCATTCCAAGTTGTGATTGAATTTCGTGGTAGAGAGTTCAACCACTGTTTTGCTCTACCCCTCAAGGAGAAAGGGAATAGCCGTAGTCAGATGGCATCATCCGTGGCTCCGTTAATTTTAAAAGTATCACAAATCTCTAGAAAGCTAGAGATGTGGGCATTAGGATCTTCATCTTGGAGACCATCAAACTGAACATATTGTTGCACCATTTGTATAATGTTAGGTGCAATTTGGAAGTTGTTAGCCGCGACGGTTGGCCTTATGATGCTAGAGTTAGCTCCAATAAGTGTAGGCCTTGAATAATCGGACATGGTCCGATTTGCTTCATTCCCCTTGTTAGCCATGTTTGGTGAATCTTCCTGCTCGATGAATTGAGTGTTGGTCTCTTCACCTTCTTCCTTGATTTCAACGATTGACTCGTCGTCAATGATCGCCACACTTTGTCTAGGTCGTGATTTCAAATTTTGAAGGGCAGTTCTCTCAATTTCAGGATCAAGTTCTACCAACTTCCGGGTTACTTCAAGTCATGCACTGCAAGGGTAAGAAATATAGAATCAATTGCAGCTCTAGCTAATGAAAATAAATGATGAAAACAAAAGAAAAAAAATGGTTAAAGTAATAAAGCAACTAGTGTTCTTAATATTAAAAATCCTCGGCAACGGCGCCAAAAACTTGATATCAGGCAAGTGCACCTATCAGTTTTAATATAGCGGATGTGAGTCCGAGTCGATCCCTCAGAGACTTCGAGTACTAATATTAACCTTAGCTTTATTATCTAATCAGAAAATTATGAAAGTTTGAATTAATTAAAAATACTAAAATTAACAAACTACATTAATTAAAAGACTTAATTAAGCAATTGAAAAAGCGATAAATTCAAGAACGGCTTCAAGAAAGTAATAACGCATTTAGGAATTATTTCCCCTAGAGTTAATCATGTGATCCCTTAAAATATATTCAATTTGGTTTCTATTATTCTTGACCGGAGGGATTCACAATTAAAGTTAATACCTTTCTCAAGCATATTAACCCTAATCCTAAATTATCTACCGGAATCTCTTCACTTAGTAATATAATTTAGAATTGCATTAATGTATAATTGATTCACATACAAATAATTAACTTTCCGAAAGAAACATGTATCTTATCTCTAAGTATACATGTAATCCTCTTCAATTATGTAAAAATCTAATTACACATGCAATTTCTCAATCAACATACATAATATCATATATTGATATTCTAGAAATATCAATCAATAATTAATGACATAATTGAATCAAGTAAAGATAGAAACTTTATTGAGAATTCCAAATCAATCCAAGAATCACATGAAACCCTAAGTTCTATAATCCTAAATACTCGAATTCTACGCTATCATAATGAATCTAAAAACTAGTTTCATCAATAATATAAAATAAAACATGGAAACCCCTTTAATTGATGAACAATCTCTCTAATCTTGAAGTTGATGTTGTTTTCGCCTCTTTCTTGATGTTCTCCTTAAGTTTTTTTCTCTTCTCTTGTGTCTCCTCGTGTCTCCTCGTTTCTGTAATGTCTCTCATGTCTTTTGAACCCTAAGATATCATTTTATATGTGTATTACAAAGATTCTATTTTCATCAGCAAACACGGCCTAGGACATGGCCGTGTCTCCAGGTCGTGTAACTTTCTGCACTAAAGCAAAATTTTCTGCACAACTTCAAAATTTCATAACTTCTTCATTAGAACTCCGATTTGAGTGAAATTTGATTCCTTTTCTTCGTTTTCGATCATAGAACGCGTTCAAACCTAGAAATAAAAAATTTACTCAATTAAGTATCAATTTCTTTAAAGAAAACCAAAAATGTGAGGAAAATACTATAAAATCACCATATGAAATATGTTTAAAATCAGAGTTATCAGAGATTGACTTACCAATTGACATTGGCCCACAAGTATTCAACATCCCATTCTAAGTTTTAGACATTCCAAGGACATTTAATTTGTTGTTGGGAAGGCCTTGGATACATTTAGCAAGGGCCATACTATTAAGTTTTCACTAAAAAGTTAAGTTCATCTCCAACGTCTAAGTCACCACAATTTTAGGTGATCAAGATTATGAAATCTATAAAGAGTCGGCTATACCCTATATTAGTATAGAAGAGCATGAGGACCTTGGACTCCAAATTTTTTATGAGGTGTGCATGATCACCAATTAGCAGAAGAATGAGAGGCCAAAATTCAAAGAAGGCCAATTTGGGACCTATGGTCTAGGGTACATTCCGACCCCGATAGAAGAGTTGCAAAGAATGCAAGCCAGGAGCGAAAAATGTGACAGGTTATGTCACACTCTAATGACCTCCCTCCATTGTCAAAAACTTACATCCGGGCCGAAGTCCAAAACTCAAAGCCTACCAAAGAAAGTACTTCCAATAGAAATGAAGGGGCTGGTCCATCCAACAAATCCTAGCATTGGAATAATTGGTTCTCCATCCCTATGAATAGAAATAAGACTTCCCTAGGGTAAAGGATGAATTGTAGTTTAGTATTTTATAAATTTTTTTAATAAATTACCTTTATTTTGAAAATAATTGTACTTAAAAGAAGATTCCTCTTTCTTTTACTTATACTCTTTCTTTTACATACCTTTCTTTTTACCAAATCCGATGTTCCAAATAAAGGCTATGGATACCTCGTACAAATAGGTGATGAAAATATTGATATCACCTTTAGCCCTATTGGGTTAGTCGTCGAGAGTGATATCAATGACCGTAATGACATACAAGAAAGCTAACAAAAACACGAAATGAGTAGAATTTCCATTGACGAGCCAATCGAGATAATTCATGTCAGGACTAATGATAACCCTAAAGTGTTGAAGATTAAGGGAAATTTGAAAAAGAAAAAAAACAAAAGATAGAGATGACTACATTATTATTCGAATACCAAGACACATTCGCATGGCCTTATGAAGACATGCCCAGATTAGATCCGTCAATTATGGTCTATTGTTTACCCATACGAGAGGATATCAAATATAAGAAACAAAAGTTAAGAAGGTTCTAACTGGATCTCCTGTTAAAAATCAAAGAAGAAGTCAAAAAATTACTGAAAGTCAGTTTTATCGAGGTACCTAATTATCCCAAGTGGGTAGCTAACATCATGCCTATAAAAAAGAGAAATGGAAAAGTCAAAGTGTATGTAGGTTTTCGAGACCTTAATCAAGCAACCCCTAAAGATAATTTTTCTTTACCCCATATCCATGTCTTGGTCGATAACACAACTGGAAACATCTTTTCTCTTTCTATGGATGGATTTTTGAGGTATAACTAAATTCGAATGGCTGAAGAAGATAAAGGCAAGATAATATTCATCATAACTTAGGATACATTTTGTTATAAAGTAATGCCTTTTGGACTCAAAAATATTGGAGCAACTTATCAAAGGGCTATAGTAACAATCTTTCATGATATGATGCTCAAAGAAGTTGAAGTATCTGTTGATGATATGATTGCTAAGTCCAAGGAAGGAAAAAATCACGTGGATAATTTGAAGAGATTGTTTAATAGGTTGAGAAAACACAAATTGATGCTCAACCTAAAGAAATGCATTTTCAGAGTGATATTAGGGAAATTATTAGGTTTTATAATCAGCCAAAGAGGGATTGAAGTGGACTCTAATAAATTCAAAGCAATATTTAACTTGCCCTTGCCACGCATGCTCATAGAAATCAGGGGCTTGTTCGGCCATTTAAGCTACATAGCTTGGTTCTTATCCCAACTCACAGACAAGTGTCATCCCTTATTTAAGTTGTTGAAAAAAAATGATAAGATCAATTGGGACGAAGAGTATGAGCAAGCCTTTACAATGATCAAAGAATACCTCATGAACCCTCCAATTCTGCTAGCTCGAAAACCTAAGAAGCCTTTATTCCTATGCTTGACAATATTACCAGAGTTCATGGGGTGTATGCTTGGCTAAAAGGATGAGGAAGGAAAGGATCGGGCTATATACTACTTAAGCAAGAAATTCACTAAAGGAGAGCAAAAATATTTAGAAATTGAAAGAACACATTGTGCTTTAGTCTGGGTATTGCATCGGCTCAAACAATACACACTCTACTACCAAGTTTAATTGCTGACTCAGCATGATCCCTCAAATACTTAGCAGACAAACTAGCCCTAATTGGCAAAATCTCAAAGTGGCAAATGCTGCTATTAGAGTTTGACATTACATACGTGAATTGGAATTCGGTTAAGGGGCAAGCTCTAGTGGATTAATTAGTATAAAATCCCTCTGATAGCTGTCCCTAAGAGGTATAAGTCAATTTCCCTAACGAAGATATCCTAGTAATTGAAGGAAACTTTAATAAAGGAGAAGATGATGAGCCACCAAAAAGGAAAATGTTCTTCGATGGTGCAACCAATGTATTTCGGTGTGGAATTAGGGCAATACTAATATCCACTGTAGGTATTTAATACCCTATGGCTATAAGGCTTATTTTCCCATACACTGATAATATCGCTAAGTATGAAGCATGCATCATAGGACTTAAAATGGCCTTTAATAAAGACATTGAAGAATTGAAAGTAAATGGGGACTCTTTACTCATTATTGGCTAAGCTCAAGGAGAGTACAAGATGAAGGACCCTAAACTAATACCTTATCATCGGCACTTAACTGAGTTGATGGCGAATTTCAAAGAAATAGCCTTCAATCGCGTATCGAGAACTCAGAATCAATTTGCTGATGCTTTAGCTACTTTAGCATCTATGATCCAGATATCCAGTAGAGTCGAGGTTCAGCCTCTTACTATTGACATTGAAGACAAGCCTACCTTTTGCCTAGTAATTGAGGGTCTAAATGACCAAAAACCATGGTATCATGATGTTAATACATTCTTATAGCAAGGCACATATCGTGAAGAAGTCAAGAAAAAGGAAAAAAAAAATTTAGGAGATTAGCCACTCAATTCTTGATAAGCGAGTCCACTTTATACTGGCACTCTTTTGATAGTACACTCTTAAGGTATGTAGATGACAAGAGGCTGAGACGTTAATGAAAGAAGTACATAAAGGAGTATGTAGCCCTTACATGAATGGTTGGATACTGGTGAAGAAAATTATGAGGCTAGGGTATTATTGGTCAACAATGGAAAGTGATTGCATCAAATACGTTAGGCATTGTCACCATGCTAAGTTTATGCAAATAAGATAAATACCTGCCTCGGGAACTATACATCCTCTCAGTATTGTGGCCTTTCTCAATGTAGGGCACAGATATCATCGGCCAAATAACTCCAAAAGCACCAAATGGGCATCACTTCATACTAATCACCATCAACTACTTCAGCAAATGGGTTAAGGTTTCATCTTACTCAAGTGTTACTAAAGGGGTTGTAGTTAAGTTTATCAAGAAAGACATCTTGGCATGATACGGACTTCGAAAACAATCATCACTAATAATGGTACCAATCTCAACAACAAGCTTATGTCAGAATTATACTGACAGTTTCGAATCATTCACAAGAACTCTACTCCTTATCGACCTTAAATGAATGGAGTTATTGAAGCAGCTAACAAAAACCTCAAAAGAATCATTGAAGAATGGCTGTCACATATAAGGACTAACATGAGGTGTTACCATTTGCACTCATGGCCTATCGAACTTCCATCAAAACATCGATCGAGGCAACACTGTACTCTTTGGTATACGATACTAAAGCAATGTTACCAATACAGGTTAAGATCCTATTGCTCAAGGAATTACCAAAAACTCAATTAGATGAAGCTAATTGGGTTAAGAAACACATTGAGTGGTTGAATTTAATTAATGAAAGGAGATTGATAGCCTTGTGTCATAATCAATGTTATCAACTAAGAATGGCTCGGGCCTTTAACAAAAGGGTACGACCCCAGAACTTCAAAGAAGGAGATATGGTGTTAAGAAAAGCTCTCCCCAACAGATAAGACTATAAAGGGAAATTTGCTCATAATTATAGAGGCCGTTTTGTCATAAAGCAAGTATTACTGGGAAGGGGCTTTGATTTTGTCCCCAATGGATAGTCCAAATTTGAGAGACCCTGTAAATGTTGATGCTATAAAATTGTACAGTACATAAGTAGTCAGTAGAAATTTTTTGCTCAAAACACAAAAATGCCAGTCATTCTGAATGTCATTGTGGTCTAATTTTCATTATCTATAAGTAAATTTGGTATCCTTGGCCGTTGTTGTCATTGAAATAATCACCCTTTCCATGGAAAGATTTAATTCCTTTTACTCCATTTAATCAAACCCATACATTAAAAACACGAGAGAAGTTAATGAATGAGATATAGATCATTAGTAATTAATAAAACTCTTTAAAATACTTTATTGTGGATTGATCCCCCCTAATGGGGAGTTTTATTGTCTGTTTTTCATGGGAATGCAAAATCTGAGCAAGCAATCACCTCACAACAAATGTTTGTTAGTTGAGATTAAGGCTTTTAGTTCATAAAAGTTCTAAAGAGACAAAAACAGTGGGTGGCTTTCTATATCGAGTTAGTTTCCATGATTTCTCTGTAAGAGTTGGTGAAGTCTCAAACCTTCTACATCAAGAACATCCGGGTTTATAACAAGAGACTAAAACATAAGCCAATTATTTCTAATAAGGCTTTTCAAAAAAGTTTGACAATTTGGGTGCTATCAACAAAGACCAGGTAAGTATTCCCACATAATGTTAGCCCACAGATTTTTAAATCTTACACTTGCATTTAGATTAGTTTTTTCTTTTTAATCCTAATAGTCGTTTTTGAACTAGCCTATAAGGCATTCACTTTTGGCATTTAGTGTTTAGCCAGCCTTCGAAAACATGATCTTAATTTAGTCTCTTTTCCAAAATCCTATTCTTCTTAGTAAGCAACAACCCCTAGGGTATTTCCCCTCTATTCACTAAGTTCTATAGGGCACTTCTCTTCATTGATTCCTTAAGGCACAATATTAAGATCAAATTTAGGGTTGCTAATCTCCGAAAGATGCTCCTGCCTAGATTAATGAGCCTAGTGGGCCACAACCAGGTTTTAAATCGATCCTACATTAGGGTTGCTAATCCTCAAGAGACACTCCTACCTAAGTTAATAATCCTAATAATGTATGGTTAGGTTTTAGGTCAATCCCAGTTTAGGTTTGCTAGTCTCTAAGAGATGCTCTCGCTTAGATTAGTAAGCCTATTAAGGTACGACCAGGTTTTAGATCAATTCCAGTATAAGATTGCTTATCCTTTAGAGGCACTCCCACCTAGGTTAGTGAGCCTAAAGAGGCATAACCAGGTTTCATTTCTTCATCCAAATCTACAATAAATCAATTTTAGGATAGCTATTTAGTTGTTTTAGAGTCATCCTAGGGGCAAAAATAGTGTCTCTTTATCTTTGTTGCAAAGTTTCATTCAAACTTTACCATTATAGACACCCAATTTTTGCCCCTTTCACTTTATTTTCTTTCTTTTCTTAATAGGCCCTAACTTAGGAAATACACAAAAAATAGGAAAACAAAAAAAACCCAAAAAATTATGAAACATAGAAAAAATAAGAATTTTAAAAAAAATTCAAAAATAAGAAAAAGCATAAAAAAAATAAGAAATTTGGATAAGAAATACAAAATTTTGAAAATTAAAAAATTACAAAAAAAATTGAAAGAAATAAAAGATTTGAGAAAATAACATTTTATTAGAGTAAAATTTTAATTTTGAAATAAGTTTAGAAATTAAACCATTGAACATAGGCTAGATTTATTGAGTCCAAATTGCACATTAAAATAAGGCACAAGCCAACGGCTTAACAGATAAGCATATGGAAATTGCCATTAGGATAAGTATGAGATCAGGGGTTTGAATCGTAGAGAAATCATTTATAATTTTTTTTATTTTTCTCACATCATGGACTATCACATGTTAAGATCTTATTGCGCCACATGTCTTGACACATGGCAGCATCGGGTTAGATGACTCGTGCTGACGTAGCATGCCACGTAATGCCACATGGCATCCACGTAGCATGCCATGTCAGTTGCCATGTGTTACCATTAACATATGGTACACTGTAATTGGTCAGATTGGCTGACGTGATGCTCCGTCAGTGCCACGTCAACACTTTCCCTTAGTTTTGCCCCATTTTTTCCTAATTTTCCTCCACTTTCCTGGTAAAGAATAGCCCACTCCCTCCACTTTAGCTCCATTTTTCTCACAAATTCCACACACTTATGCCCAATCTCTTACTTTGATTTTGTTTATTGCATGGCCTATTTTGAATCTAATATAAGAACACGTCTAAATTCAATCAAAGGAGCATTCAAATTGAGCTCCAAAATGCAGAAAAAACTTGATTTTTGGGCATTTTCTTGTAACTCCAAATTTGTTCTTTCCTTGTTCGACTGGTGTTTTCGTGTATAAATAAGAGGCTTACGAGCATCCAAGGACACACACAAACAACTTACGAGCTATTCAATCACTCGAAACACCCTCTCTATCATTCTTGCAATCTTTCTCTCTCTAACTCACTCTCTCTTGAGCTCACCACCGCAAATCACCACCATAAGAGTACTGCCTGTATCTCAAGTTGCCCATTACAACCCCTCTTGACCATTACTGTAGCCCCCTTGCAGTGCTACCAATAAACGCCACCGAAACCCTAAATCGCCATAAGCTACCCCCTCTCAAAACACCATCTCTAACCACCTTAGTCCCAAATTAAATTTACAACCGAGCTCTTCACCACCTAAAACACTACCCTAAACCCTTCACCAAGTTCCAGCAACCAACACAAGGCCAAAACACTACCGCTGCACTACCCATAACCCAACCACCTCCAACCACTATGGCACTTTGCCTAGCCCCCTTATCCCTAATAAGAAACACACGAAACACCCTTCACCCGCTTATTTTAGTGACCATATCAAGCCAAATCATGTCACTATTACTACTACTATAGAAGCTAGACTCAAATACAGGAGATTCGACCCAAATCTAACCCAAGGCCTGAAGTCGACACTCATGCCTCTACTGGTTCGAAGCATTCTTATCCGAGTTTTGTTCCTTTTGTTTTCGATTGTGTAAATTATTTATTTATTTCCGAATGTAAATGTAACAATATGAAAAAAAAAAAAAAGAAAAAGAAGAAAAGAAAAGGAAAAAAAGGGTAGGGGGAAGAAAAAAGAAGAGATTAAATTTATTTTACTTTGTTTCTTTATTTTTTTAGTTTAATAAAAATAGATAAAATTTAATAAGTAGTAAATAAATAAAATGATATAATAAAATCAAAATAAAATAAGTAGGATAGGGAATAAAATTATTTAATCACTTGGAAAAATTGATTTTCTAAAAATAAAATGGAAATAAATCAACCTTTTTCCAAATTAGGATCATTTAGAATTTCCAAAAGTAAAATCCAATTTAGGACCTTTTTTTGAAATTTTCTTAAATGAACTAAATTGAGTAAAAAACATAAACTCAATTGTTTTCAAAAATTAATATCAAATCACCTACTAAAGTTTTTACAAAAGAATTATATACAACTCATTTCAAATAGCAAGTATATAGGTACCTATGGAGTGATGATAAAAATAAAAAAATAAAAAACAATTCCATTTTTCTTTAAGTTTAAATTATTTTTTTTTATCCAATTAAAGTAACCAATAACCAAATTTTACCTTTTTTAAAAAAGTGATTTTTAAGTTTAATTCCAATTTTGGAAAGCTAATGATATCGTTAAGGGTTTAAAATTCCTAACCTCCGTATCCAAATTCTCTAGTTTAAAAAATTCTTTTGTAAAACTAGTTTTAATTGTTAGAGTAGTAGCTAAGTTATAATCAATCCACCCAATTGGCTATAACTTAACTATTTTCTCCGACTCTAGTCGAATAGTGACTCCAAAATTGTTTTCAAAACAAAAAGGAACGGTTTTCTTTAAACCCTAGTCGATGATCAGTATTAAATAGGTAGGGTTTAGTACTGATCGGTCTAAAGAAGACCTAACTTTATATAAAAACCAAGAAGGTGAAAAAACTAGGCTCGATACTAAGATTTCGAGCCCATACAATAACCCTAAAATCCAAGCCTCTAAATTTAGGGCGTAAAGCTATATTATTCGTTTTAGTTTAAACTTCACAATAAGCTAGAAAAGTCAGAGAAGTATTTTAGTAAAATTAATTTCTCAAAAATAAGCTATATAGAAGGATTAATTTATGCAAAATATCAATTTATCAATAAAGTTGATAATCATCCAAAATGCGAAATTCAAGATTTGAGATATAGTGAGATATTAGAGATAAACTTTTAACTTTCAAAAATAATAAATGAAGTTGATTTATATATAATATACATGTATTAACATTGAATATTCACTCTATATATTAAAAATATATAATAATAATAAATTATGAAAATAAGAAAAATTAATATAAAAATAATAAAAATTAATTTAATAAGTTAATGGGTAAGTCATCAATGATGTGACGGCATACGAAACAATAGAAAATAAGAGTCATCATTAATTTAATAGGGAATTGCTACCTCAAGCTTAGAAAATCTAGAAAAATAACATGTATATACCGCATGTCCAATTTTTAATGAATCCAATCAATTTGTAAATTACAAATAGGACCTAAACACATCAAAAACAACATTTTTGAAATCTAGGAACATAGGAAAAACAAAGTTGAATCTAGTCTAAGCCAGTTCAATAGGTTATCAATGTCCTCTTATGGTAGCCGTTTGGGGTTAATAAGAGGGTGGTGCGGCCAATTTTTTCAACAAGGAGCGGCGGCTCAATGGTGGTCGAAGGTTGCTAGCTCAAGTGAACCAATTTTCTAGCTAAATGTTTCCTAATTTTTTTAAAATACCAAATAGTGTTATTTAATTATGAAACTTAGATTTCTAGGGTTATTATATATATATATTAATGTTGTAATTTTATTTTAATTAAATAGTTATTCGAAATATAAGGTCCTTAAGAAAATACACTATTTAGCAAAAATTAAATTAAATTTTAGAAATATTAAATAATGTCCCTTTAAGCTAAATTTTCGTGCATAATATGTTTAATATATGTATTTGAGGGAAATCATAAGAATTTTTTTAAATCTTCATTTTTACTATTTATTATATTTATTTTGAATAAAAATGGCAGTTTTGACCCTTTGTTAAAATAATTAGTTTTTAATGAAATTAATAAATAAGCCATACATGTTTTGAATTCTAAAAGTTTATAAAGATATTTAGAATACTTAGTTTTTATCTCACACATAAATTTTTTTATTTTCCCTAATTTTCAATAATTTCAAACTAAAATTGCTATTTTCATAAAAATTAATAATAATTAGTTTAGTGTAATTAATGGTCAATAATGAAATGACATATTTTTTTTAGTCTATAGGGTCTTTCATGAAATTAATTGGGCTCATATATAATTTATCATGTATTTTCCTAATATTAGCTTAATATGTAAAATAGTAATTAATACTATTATGATAATTGAAAAGATAGTGCAATATCAGTATTTTAGGAATAAAATAGATGTTCGAGTTTGGAAAGTATAAGTTTTAGGGTTTTTAGTTCAGAATTGAAACATATTCGAGTCAATTACAATGTTATGATAACATACAATCAAGTCAACAGCAAGAAAGGGTATTTTCAAGCATGTAACATATTAATCGCTATTCTTTCTTAAGATATATTAATAGTACATAAAATAGCAATCATGGTGATATAAAGTTTACTGAAATCGAATAGGAAATGAGTAAGATACGATCAAATGAAGTTTAAAAACACGATTATGAATGCTTATAAATGTTTAGGTTCAATCAATAGTTGATTTGAAGATTGTGTTAAATTTTCCTAGGTATGATAAGTAAGGAAGGATCAAGTCACAAAGTCTCGCATTTTTTGTGCTCTTACTAAGCCTAGGTAAGCAGATCTAACCCATGCTTGGAGTAGATATATTACTACTTATAAGACTACATGCTGTTTGATGTTATATCAATTGAACTTGACTATATCATAGATGAATTGATATGCTACTATAATGAATGCTAATGTGCTGATTTTAAATGATAGTAACTATATCTTGCTTAAATTGTTATGCTGTCATGTTGTGTCTTAATGTGGTGTTCACAAATGACTGCACTAACTTAGAAAGTTGAGTAATTACTAACCCAATCTTCTGGGTGTTCACCTTAATGAGATGCTAAATTTCTACTATGAAGAGTTCAAGAACTAGAAGCAAATAACTAGGTTGAATAAAACTTGGAGATTGATTGTGTTGAATGATATACTTGAGTTGTTATTGCATATCATGACATGGCATGGCATAAAAATAGACCTGTGGGTCTAAATTTTCAAAATGAGACTTATAAGTGATCAAGAAAAATCATAGATTTATGAACTCAATTTTTGAAAGCATATAGATTCTCATTGCCTGAGCATCTTAACTATTTTGATAATATGATTTGGTAAACTATAGTATGTAGTTTAATTTTGTAAAACAAATATGGGAGTTGTGCTCATAGGGCAGCTCCTTGTTACCTTTTCAATTTGATAGACTATAGTGTGTAGTCTAATTTGGTAAAATAAAGTTCGATGTCCTACTCTCAGGTAGCTCTTTGTTGCTCCAAGTTTCTAAACATTGTATCTAAATGCTTGACTATGTCGACTAACTGAAAGAGGATTTTAAAAAGACGTAGGATATCAGTACCAATGCATGCTATGTACATAATCATAGCATGTTGCATTACTAGTGATAAATGCCCAATTGGGGTAATGTATGTGTGAAGCTAAACGTATTGGTTATGATTGAAATGTTTCAATTGTGATATTGCCTATATTGTATTGTTTCTTATCTATTCTCACTTAGCTTCAGTAGCTAAGGGGATAAAATATTTTATCCTCAGGTTAATAGCATCGTGAAGGGCCCAACACTAAGGGAGATGTATACTAAGAGCGTAAGTCGAAGTTAATGACTTTTGGATGGAACATGTACTAAGTCAAGGATCTTACAATTTTAGAGATTACAAAAGAAAAGGATTGTTCATGTTTTGAAGTAAATATTAGGTTATACATATAAGTTGTAACTAAATGTCAAGCTAAACTCCAATGTAGTAACCCCATTATCATATAAATAAAGTTTTTTTTTTTTAATGAATGAGCAAGGTTAAGTTAAGTTTTTAACAGGCATTCCTATGTGATAGTGTATTTTGTGCTATGCTGGGATGTGACATTAATGCATATACCAAGATGGTGTAAACATAAGAAAAATAAAATAAAGAAATCAATAAAATAATAAGGGAGCTACCATTACTTTTAATTAATCGAATTTATAAGAGCACATAAAGGTTTTGATATGATCCATAGCAAGAACAGATAGGGTAAGCATATTGGGGTAAGTTTAGGCTTATAGAAAGCTTAAAAGCAAGGGTAAAGGTAGGAAAATAAAAGAACCAACAAGCAGAACCACGATCAGTTCCAAAGATATGATACACGAAGGAACTATCAAGGACTCACAAAACGAACTCGATATGATGTACAAGCTAACTCTACGAAGGTACTCGGTACATAGCCTTGCTTAAGGGCTAAGATAAAAGCTAATTAAGTAAGTAATGAGAATGCCCATGAAAATGAAGTATATTTTGTATTGTTGGTATCTAATGATTTATTCTAACTACATGTATCGTAAGTATTTACAATAAAAAATTTAGGGTAATTACTACAAATGGAAGAGACTAAAAAGGGTAATGTCTAAAATAAGTATTGTATAAGGAATATTTAAAGGGAATAATTGAAAACTTAGCAAAACAGGTGTTTTGTACGAAAGATTATATCTTAATAGGTACTTGGATACGTAGTAGATGGCCAGTAGTTATGTTTCCTACAAAAACAAACAATTTATCTAGTTAGCATGGCTATTACTTGCTAGTGTTGTTGAGCTGAGCTAATAACACTTCTAAGATGAATTCAACCTAAACTTCATCGGAGTAGCTTAGATTTAGGTCGATTAAGTAGATGGTTAAGTAGGTCGAGCTATTGTCCAAGTATATCTCAGGTCAATAGTTGGAGACTATTGATAGGTACAAGAGAGTCTGGCTTAGAGAGGGTAGTAGATCAATAGACAATAGTAGCTCAGACTCTTTAATTATGGGGCATAAAAAAAAAAGAATTCTCCTTGCCATACTCTCTAATCCTCAAGCTCAAGTTCGCATCAGGGGTTTAATGGCCTAATTCCTACCATCCCCATTGGATTAATTGGGATTTAGGATCAAAACTAAGTGGTCTTCATCCAATTCTTCTTCGAATAGATAAAGGATGAGGTTTGCAATATTAAACACATCAAATACTCAGAAGTTTTTTGGTAGTTCTAACTGGTATGCATTATCATTTCTCCACTGGACTATCTTGAATGGTCCTCCAACTCTAGTAGACAACTTGTTCTTCCTCTTGTTAGGAAACCTTTCCTTCCTCAAGTGTAGTTACACTTAGTCACTAGGCTAAAATTGCTTGGTCTTCTTTCCTTTACCTTTCTCTTATAGCTTCCTAGCTGTAAACTCTACTTTTAGTGGGCCTAAGATTTAAGTACGAGTACTTTCCGAACATTCCCAAAGATCAATTGGACCAAAAAACTTAAGTTTATATTTAGAAACAAATTAAATTTTTCCAATCCAAAAACCAATTTTCGATAAAACCCTAGCTTAAAGAACTGTAAGCTCTAAAGTCACTTAAAACCCTAAACCCCAAAATAATTAAGGAATTTTAACCCTAAGTAATTAATCAATAATTTCATTTGAATAATCTCATTCAACTTTATAAAATTGCACAATTTTATAAGAATCGAATCATAAATTATGAAATAATGCAAAATGAAAACACTAAAACAATTTCCTATAAAGCCATGCCCTTATCTTCATGTATAAGCTTTACACATAAATAAGTAGACCAACCAATCACCTTAGATAATTTATCAATTGAGAGTTGGAATCATTTATCAATTGATAATTTATCAAAATCTAGTGATAAGACAATTTCCTTATCACCCCTTCACTTATACTACATATGGACAATTTTTCACAAGATTTCATAAGCTTAATTTTAATAAATGAGACAAGACCACTCCATGGCCCAAAAAGCACTTTAAATGGCAGATTTAGACAAAGGAGAAAGGGAGACCATGCTCTTGTCTTTCAACCATCAATCACTTTCTCTTATACATCACTATTCACCCCTTAATGCTTACATCATCAATAGTTGCAATTGTTGACTTTTGTATAAGCTACAAGACAACACTTTTAAGACATTTAAACACTCATTCTCTCTCCATTCAAACCGGCCACTTCCTCCACTTTTTCTCTCACTTTCAATTTCATTTTCACTTCATCTTTCTCTCATTTGAAACAAATATGAAAGGGAGAAACTACCTTACCCCACAAAATCAACTTTTCTTCATTTTTCTAACTTCATTCACGACAACTTCTCTTCTTATTCTGGTGTTATTTTCTTTCACCATCTAAAATCTTTTAGAACCATTAGAACCTTCCACAAACCCCATTCCAAAAGACCAAAAGATTCGGGTTCCAAAAGGTTGTAAAAGAGGAAGCAAAGTTAAAAGCTTAAGTGGAACCTTTGTGCACAACCACCATATTTTGCTTTAAGGACAAGTAAGTATTTCTTATGATTAGTGGGTTAGTATTTATGTTAAAAGGCTTTGATTTCTTGAAGATATAAGTATGATTTAAGTTGTGATAACAACAAAGACCATTTTAAGAAACAAACTCACGAAACCTTTACATGAAGTTGAAGCATGAGCATGTAAAGTTAGTATTTTGTAAAGACACTTGTTCAACACTTTGAATGGAAGATGAACATGCTGGATGTAAGGGTTCAAAGGTCATTTGAATGTTGATTTTATTTCCGTTAAGTTAAACATGCTCAAATCTAGACTTAAGTTAAGGAAAAATCCATCATATGAAGTTTTATGAAGAAACCAACTTTGTCTGAATGAGCTATGATATGGAGGTTATATTAAGTATAATATCTTTTATTTTTTTGCGTGGAGCATGAGTTAAAGGATCATCTTATGAAAGAAAACTTAAGTTAAGATTTGAATACAAGTAGTTTAAGTGCATAATCTACCACCTAAATTTAAGGAAATGATGAAACAAATTGAAAAACCAAGTAAGAACCCCTTGGAATCATCATGAACAGATTTGGAACATAAGGAAAAGAAGCTTAAAAATATGATAAAAGTGAATGAACAAAGTGAAAAGATCAACCAAAGCAAGTATGGTAAGCATACAAAGCCTAAAACTCAAAACTGAACCTAAAACTCTCAAAACAAGCCTAGAACTCTAAGTTGGGCCTTTAAGAAAATTTTAACCAGCACCTTAAAGTATCAAGAGAGGTTTTGTTGAAGGCCATAAGAAATCCACCTAAGGCCCCACAAGCCCACTAAAGTCACTAACTTTAGTTTGAACAAAAAATAAGCCCATTTGACAACTTAAGCCCACTAAAGGGCCCATGAAGTGGTTGTCAGCCTTAGGAATATAAATAAATGTTATAAATCTAATCTCAAGGAGTATTTTAAGCTTAGGATAAAATCTTAAGACCAAGCCCAAAGGATTTCTCAAGTTATCAAAAAGCCCATTTACCATACAAGGCCCAAAAGAACTCCAACACATGAGGAACACTGCTATTCTGACCCATGGATAGAATTGTATACCTCATTTCAAAAATCTAACCTCATCATGTTAAAGTACACTTGAAAACAATGAAGATTGACTATAAGATCATAAAAATCAGATTTAAAATGAAAAAGTTATACACAATTGAACTTTAGGCAAAAATTGGGAAAAATTTCGAAAACTAAACAAAAGTATAACTTAAGGAAAAATTTACTTAGTTCCCTAAGTTTATTTCAATCTCTTATAAATATTATTTCGATGACTAGGGGATACCGTGTACGAAGACGACTTACCTCCGAATTACTTTGACTGACCCATATGGTAGAGTGAGTAAATTCCCAATGACTCTTTACTTGATTGTGCTTGTAAAATAGATGCACCTAAACTTATATATATAAATTTGGATGCTTGTGGGGTATGGGAGATGCATGTGTATGGATTTATGGATGAATATGATGACCTGTTAATTATATATATAATAATGGGAATTGTTTGTATTAATATATACATATGAATTGTATGGAATGAAATTGTTTGATCACCCTAAAAATCGAGTTAATCACTTATACGATTAAGAAATCAAAATGAATCATACATTCCTCCTATTGCATACGGATAGCACCAACTGCAGCTTCAAGTAGAAGATGGGAAGGGACTCACAGGAATACGAGTTTCCTACAGGATTGGGCACTAGCTATGTCATCATATATATTGAGTCCCTATTCTAAGCTGATGGGCTTATTAGGCACTGGGAAATGCCAACCGTCGGCGAAGGGCTAAGTCCTGTGGCTTCTACTTAGGGTGTATGTTTGTGGACTGCGAAGGCCACCACACCACTAAACTTGGAATTTTAAAAGATATGATTTGATTTTGGTAAAGGAAGTATACATATATATATAGAGAGAGAGAGAGTTTTGTTTTGGCATGAGCACAATAGTGCAAATGAAATAAAACCCAAGGTCTAAAACTCGGATTTTGATTTGGGTCAGTTAATTATCTCTAAACCCCGACTTCAGGGGGCGTAATTCTGAGTCATATGCAGTTCCTATGTCACTACATGCGTTGTTTGGCATACTAATTGTTCATGCATTCATATGATTGTGCATCTAATAAATTTCTATCATGTGGTACTGACGAGGGTGTTTATCTCACTAAGCTTAAACTTATACCCCTATAGATTGTTGTTGATGTAAGAAAACCTCTTCACTAATTTAGGCCGAGGTATGCTCATGGTAAGTCTCGTGTAGGGATGGGTTGGAGCGATCAGAGAGCGAAGAGGACATTTTATAATAGATTTATAGATACTTTTATGTTTTTGCTCATAACACAGATTTAATGTAGTTCCATTACGAATTGCATTTTTTTGTAATATTTTTTAGTGTGGGTCCCACTAGCCCACATAATTAGTTAATCTATAACATAAAAGTAATTTTAGTTAAATTACTCTATATTACTTATCTATGGGCCTAGTGGTAACGTAGAGTGGAAGGAGCCTTATGTATCGTATGAAAGGCCTATGATCAGTAAGGGGGTTAGTAATAGACCTTTATACGATATAGGCGACCTACCACGACGACGATACTATTGGGTCGTGATACTAGCAACTCAATTAATATGTTAGGAAACTCGCTGGTAAAGCTATTAGAAGGACTAAGCTCTGGTTCTTACTTTTGGATCTTCTTGGTTAGTAGAAAACATCGGGGTATAATCAAAGGGGAGCTCAAGGTTGAAATCATAGATGAGCTCAAATGGGGTATGTCTAGTGGTGGCATATACGATTCTATTGTAAGCAAACTTCACCATAAGGAGGTAGCTATCCCAGTCAGTTAAGTTCTTTCCTACTACAACTTAGATTAGTAACCCTAGGGTACGGTTGACAACTTCTACTTAACCATCAATTTAGGGATGGGAAGAAGTGTTGAATAGTAGCCTAGTTCCCAATAAATGCCAAAGAGTATGCCAGAAATGGCTTAGGAATTTTGAGTCATTATCTAACACCATACTCCTCAGCATTTTGAAAAAGCAAACAATATCTTGTAAAAACAAAGAAGCAATAGCCAAAGCATCATTGGTTTTGATGTGTAGCACAAAAAAAGTTATCTTGCTGATTTTTTCTACAATGACCATAATAGAGTCTTTTCTTTAAGTAGTTCAAAGTCAGCCAAGGACAAAGTTCATTCTGAGATCAACTTATGATGTAGTTGGGGTAGGTAAAGGCATTGCTCTCTGATAGGAATTCGTAGATGAACATACGAACTCGATATCACACATTACTAGGGAATGGGTCTAAGTCACAAGATGGTCTAAAATGTAAAAGAAAAGTTGAAAGATAAGTAGGGGTTCTCGTACACCGACGATGGATATGATACACCAGCGCTACACAAAAGCTTTGGTTACACTTGATATGACGCACAAGTATAACCGAAGGTCACTCACCACTAATCTACGCTCAATGGGCTAAATAAGATTAGCTTAAGAGTAAGTAAAAAGGACACTTAGCTCAAGAGGGAATAAGAAGAAATTCAATGTATTATCTATATTCATGTGTATACAACTATTACATTATGCGAGTATTTATAGTACCTAATTAGGGTAGTCCTAAAAATAGAAAATTTCATGAATGGATCCCTAACTGCTAAGAAAAGAAGAATAATTTACAGAGAAAGTATGAAATCATGTGTAGAGAACATCTTCTGTCAAAAAGGACAATACAGATGTCGAAAAAGACAACACGCACGCATTTTACTCAATTTACGATCTTGATAACGTTATGAGCTGAGCAAAGGTGGGCCTTTGATCAAGTTGGTTTAGTATTGGCAATTTAATACTCTAACTGCTGGGGTTGGAAAGGGGTTAGTTCAAGGGTGTCTTACATTCGGGTTGGCCACGAATGGTCAACTCTTAGCAATTGTCAACTTAGTCTTAGTACTGTAGAGATAGCTATTCTCCTAATTTGGTGCTTAGATTGGGGTGTTGTAGAGGGGTCAGCTCAGCAAGTCGATAGAGCACTTCGATTACTTCCTGGATGGTATGAAGAGTAAAGTAACATGGCAGAGTGGATTGGGGAAAACATTGCTTCTCGATGCTTAACTTCCCTTTAACAACTTGACAAACCATCTAAGACAACCCTTTGGCTCGAGAACAAGTGATTGGTCCTTGATCCCTATCATCTCCTCTAAGTTGTTTGAGACTTGGGATCAAATCTAATTCGGCTCCTAGTTACTCGTCCTCGGGAGTGTAAGGTTCGAGATCGACAATGTTGAAGGAGTCTAAGACTCCATATCCTTTAGGTAACTTAATCCTATAGGCAATGGGATAGATCTTCTTAAGCACTTTGAAAGGTCTATCTGCTCTAAAAGACAACTTGCTCTTCCTCATGTTTGGGAATTGTTCCTTACTAAGATGTATCCAGACTAAATCACCTAGCTGAAATTCTCTCTTCCTTCGTCCTTAGCCTCACATTTCGAGCTTAGTATTAGCTTGGCTCAATTGCTTCATAACCTTTTGGTGCATAGTCCTGATGGCCTCAACTCTTTCTGCAGTTGGCTAGTCATCGTCAGGCCTCGTTTACAGTGCTTAATCCATTAGGAGCTTAGGATTAAACCCATAGGTAACCTTGAATAGAGACATGCTTGCCACGCTATAGGTAATCCTATTGTAAGCAAACTCGATGATTAGCAGACATAGATCCTAATCGATCATATTTTGTCCAATAGCAACCCATAGCAAAGTTCCCATAGTTCTGTTGATAACTTCGATCTATCTATCTATTTATGAATGGCAAGATGTGATGTGCAACAACTTAGTTCCCATTCATCTCCATAGTATCCTCTAAAACTGGCTCATGAACTTGGGGTCTCGATTCGAAACAATAGTTCTAAATATACCATGAAGCTTGATAGCCTCCTACAAGAAAAGAAAAGAAATAGTTGAAGCGTCATTAGTCTTGGAGCAGGGTAGGAAATGTGCCATCTTGCTAAATTAATCCAAAACCACCATGATGGAGTCCTTCCCTCGAGACATCCTCAGTAAACCTAACATAAAGTCCATACTTAACTTAAACCATGGTTTGGTTGGGATAGGCAAAGGTAGATAATGTCCTTAATCAACTTATCTCTTTTTACCTTCCTGCAGGTTGCATACCTTTCCAATATAGACTGCATGTCTCTCATCATTCTCGGCCAAAAGAATCTTGCAGACAGTACTTCATGGGTTCAACATTGACCAAAATATCCTATCAATCCTCCTCCATGCACCTCATGCACTAGCAACTCTCTCATAGAACAAGTCAAGATACATAACCTCCTCTTTCTGAATAGGTATCTATCTTCCATATGATAGTTGTATAATGTCCATCCTTCCTCACATTGGGCATAGATAAGACCAAAGTACGGGTCGTCAACATACAAATTCTTTATCATTGAAAAACTAAGTAGCCTTGTTTGTAGCTCGGTCAGGAAGCTATATCGTCTCGATAGGGCATTGGCCATTACATTGTTCCTTCCATTCTTGTATTTTATGACATAAGAAAAACCCTTTATGAACTCGACTCATTTGGCTTGCCTCCAAGACAACTTCTATTAGCTCTTTAGATATCTCAAGGATTCATGATCAGTATAAATCACAAATTCCTTAAGAAGTAGATAGTACTACCATACCTTTAGGTCTCAGATTAAGGAGTAAAACTCCTTGTCATAAACAGATTAGTTGAGTGTAGCTCCTCGAAGTTTTTCACTAAAGTAAGCAATAGGGCGGCCTTCTTGCATCAGCATAGCACCTATGCCTATTTCGGATGCATCACATTCTACTTCGAACACTTTATCAAAGCTTAGTAAAGCTAAGATGGAGGTGGTAGATAGCCTCTTATCTTTTCCATTTTTAGGTAAGGTACCCTAACTTTTCATGTACAAATATCCTTTATAATATGTAGCTACAACAATCATTTGATATTGAATATACTTCTCTTTCATGAACTAGCATGCTTACCCCTTTTTCTTACTCTTATCCTCACCATTAAGCAAAATTACATGTCAAGTAATCTCGCCAAGCTGCTCATGCATCATATCAAGTTAGTTTTGTATGTCTATGGAGTTTCCTTGGTGCATCACATCCTTAGAATCATTCATATTTTTCTTGTTTATCATGTTTTCTTGTTCTATTTTTTGCCTTGTATCACCTTTCACTTCAAGCTTTCTACAAGCTTAAACTCACCCTCAATTTGGTCGCCCTTGTCTACTTTTAGCACGGCGTATCATCTTGGTATCAGAGTGGAGGTTCATTGAGGTATGTTTTATTTGAGTTTTCTTGTGAAGTAATGTTTGTTGTAATAGTGTAGTGCTATTGCGAAGAGTTTAGTTGTGAGTGTTTAAGTAAGTAGAAGGCATTGTAGTTTGTTATTGTTGTATACTCTGTTATACTCTATTTCAAGCACATGAAAATAGAGCAAGTCTCTAACTAAGTTTATTATTCTTTAAAGCGGTTACAATGTTGACAATTAGCTTAAACATTTGTGTAGAGAAGTGTGTATGTAAGTTGTTTGACTTAAGAGGACAATGTTTATCATTTTGTAGATTCTGAATTTATTTATTGAGTTTTGTCAAAAAGGATGATGAATTCAAGTATCAATACTAGTATTGAAGATGATAATAGCAGTGTTGTCTACCATGGACGACAACCTCATAACACCTCTAAAAGTATAAATGAGCAAATTAATGAGATGGTTAATTATTTAGTCGATCTAACTAGAGTTATTCATATATTGGCCTTTTGACCTATCGAAGCCATGTAGAATACTCCCCAAGCTACTCAACTTACAAGAGGATAGATCTTAGCTCAATAAGATTAAGGTAGAGGAATAGGAGGACATGTACAAAGAAGCATTAACTAAGGTGATATGGATGAAAAAGGAGAAGAAGAGTACAATGAGGAAGAGAAGCGAGCTCGAGCACCCTAAGCTGTCGACCATCTAAATCTTTAGATTTCAAGCTTCAATGGTTTTGGAAACACTGATGACTATGTAAGCTTGGAAGAGAAGGTAAAGCATGTTTTTTATTATTACCAGTATAAAGACAGCAAGAAAGTGAGGACTATTGCTATAGAGTTCTCAAATTATGCTATAATGTGGTAAAAGAACTTCTAAATTATGAGGAGACAAGAAGGATATAGGGAGCTAAACACTTAACCTAAGATGAAGAGGATACATAGAAATGGATTCATATCGAATGCTTATTTGCAAGATACTTTTGCTCAATTTGAAGAGCTAAGGCAAGGAAGCTGAACTGTTGATGAATATGTTCGAGAGTTCCAAATACGCATGATTCAATGTGAAGTGGATGAACCATCAGCCCGAACAATATTTAGATTTCTCACTAGGTTAAAAGGCAATATCAGAGATGCCGTGGAGCTTCAACAATTTACTATGTTAGATGAGACTATAAGAATAGCCTAGCGTATAGAAAGACAAAGGAGAAATAGGCCGAGCTGACCTATACAATCAAACTAACCCACTTAAGGAAGTTACTGAGCTTAGCAAAATGTCGAGCTAAGTAAAAGAATAAATGTTAAAGCTGACCAACTAAAGGGGAAGTGTTATTGAGAACTTATGAGAAGGGATAAGGATTTGGGAGGAAGACAAACTAGATCAAATGCTTTAAGTGTCAAGGGTTTGGACATATGGCTACCCAATATCTGAATCAAAGAACTACAATTACTAAAGGAGATGTTTCAAAACTTGACGTAGATAGTACTAATGAAGAACCTAAGGAGGAGGTTGTTCCTAAGAAGGATACTACCCAGGAGGACCACCTTGTTGAAGAAGATGTATTTGCTAAGGATTTAGACAAACCAACTTTAGTTGTCTAATGTGTAATGAGTATTAAACCTTCTACTAAGGAAGAGTAAAAAGAGATCTTATTCCACATCACTTAGAAAGTGAACAAGCAGGTTTATGCACTCATAATGGATAGTAGAAATTATACTAATGTAGCATCTGCCAACTTGGTTAAGAAGCTCAAATTGCTGACCATTTCATATTCGAAGCCTTATAAACTACATTGGCTTAATGAGAAGGAAGCACTATTTGTTACTCAACAAGTGTTATTGCCAATCTTCATTGGGAACTATTTTGATGAAATTCTTTGTAACGCACTACTCATGTGTACGTCTTATGTATTGTTAGGCAAACCTTGGCTTTTTAACTGGAGGGTTATGCATGACAATTTTAAGAATACGTATGTGTATCAAAAAGATGGTGGAAAGATTACTTTGAACCCTATGGCACTAAGTCAAGTTAGTAAGCTACAAGCAAAACTTACTCAAGGATCCAAGAACGCCTTAATTATAAGTAAAGCCGAGCTCTAAGGAGTTATTAAGGCTGACATGCCAACCTTTCTATTGATTAAGCGACTACTAGAGCTAAAGGAGCAAATTGAGCTACCCCTAAAGGTCAAGGAGCTATTGGATGAGCATGCCGATCTATTTCCCAAACAATTACCTAAGGGATTACCCCCTTTCTAAGGCATTGAGCATTGCATTAACTTAATACTCAATACTGCCTTATCGAACAAGTCAACTTATCAGATGAGTCTTAAATAAGCTATAGAGCTCCAAAGACAAGTCAATGAGCTACTACAAAAGGGATATGTTAGGGAAAGTCCCAGCCCTTATGTTATGCCAACGCTCCTTATACCTAAAAAGGATGGCACCTGGCATATGTACGTAGATAATAGAGCCATGAACAAAATTACAATCATGTATTAATACCCTATCCCTAAGTTGGATGATATGTTAGATGAATTGAATGTAGCTAAGGTCATTAGTAAGTTTGATTTGAAGTTTAGCTACCATCAGATCTAAATGAGATAAGGAGATAAGTAGAAAACTGCAATCAAGCCTCAACGTGGTCTTTACGAATGGATAGTAATGCCCTTTTAGCTTATCAAATGCCTTGAGCACCTTCATGAGATTAATGAACCATGTGATAAGAAACTTGATCAGGAAATGTGTCATGGTATACTTTGACGACATCCTTGTACATAGTGCCAACTTGCTGAGCCACTCTAAGCATCTTTGTGCCTTATTTGATGTACTTCATGCTAAGAGATTATTCAATAATTTGAGGAAGTGTTGTTTTTGCCAAAAGGAAGTTGTTTTTCTAAGATATGTAGCTAATAGAGGAGACTTACGAGTCAATGATGAAAAGATCTAAGCTATTATCAAATTACTGACCCCAACCACCAATGCTAAGGTGAGAAGTTGCCACAAACTAGCATCCTTTTACTAAAGACTCATTAGAAGTTTCAATACTATTGTTACACCCCTCACTAAGTTGATAAAGAAGAATATTAAATTCAAGTGAGGAGAGAAAGAAGAGAAAAGTTTTGTTGAGTTGAAGACAAGATTGACTTCTGCACCAGTATTAGCTTTCTAACTTTGAGAATATTTTTGAGCTTGAAGGTGATGCATTAGGCTTTAGGATAAGCACTGTCTTGATGCAAGAAGGCCAACCCATCACTTATCATAGTGAGAAGCTGAAAGGACCTCAATTGAACAACTCAGTATATGATAAAGAACTTTTAGCCCTTATCCGAGCACTCTAAGTATGGAAATATTGTCTACTACCAAGAGAGTTCGTTATTTACATAGATTATGAGTCCTTGAGGAACCTTAAAAGTCATGCTAAATTATCAAAGAGGCAAGCATGATGGGTTAAATTCTTAGAGGGAATCAACTTTGTAATCAAGTACAAATAGGGCAAGGCTAATATGGTTGTCAAAGCCTTATCATGTCAACATGTTCTTCTAACTAAACTACAAACAAGACTCTTGGGATTTGCTAGCATTAAGGAGCAATATCCTTAAGACCATTTTGGTCCTATACTTAGATGATGTGCCGAAGGAAGAATGGTAGATGACTACCATGTAGAAGATGGTTATTAGCTCCGAAGTGATAAGATATGTATGCCAACCTATTTTATACAAAAGATGTTAGTAGAGGAAGCCCATGGTAAAGGGCCCTTTGGCCATTTTAGAGCGAAGAGGACTAATGAGCTATTAAGTTGAAGGTTCTTTTGGCCTAAGATGAGGAGAGATATACATCGAATTGTTGAAGCTTGTGCTACTTACAAAAGGGCCAAATGCCAAGTTGACTAAGGGAAAGCGATGCCTTTGCTTGTCCCAACCAAACCCTAGATTGAATAGAGCATAGATTTTGTTCTCAAGTTGCCGAGAACTACCCAAGGAAAAGATTATATAATGGTCATTATGGATAGATTTAGTAAAATTGAACACTTTATGCCCTACCTTAAAATTAATGATGCTTTGGCTATTACTTTTCTCTTTTTACAGGACATTGCTTACCTACATAACATGCCGAGAAGTATAGTATTGGAAAAAAGATCCAAAGTTTCTGACCCATTTCTAGAGGACTCCTTAGCATCATATGGGGACTAAACTACTATTCAACATTCTTATCATCCTTATATCGATGGCCATACAGAGGTAGTCAACTGCACTTTAGAATTATTGCTCTAAGCTATAGTTAAGAAGAACTTAGCCATTTATGATATCTGTTTGCCTATGGTGGAATTTTCTTATAACCATACAGTATATGACACCATCAAACAAATACCCTTTGAAGTCGTCTATGGCTAAAATCCAAAGCTACCCCTTAAGTATACGCCAATACCCATGCCTAAGTAAGAAGATCCTAATTCAAAAGCATAAGCACAGTCTTTGCAACAAATCTATAAGAAGTTTTCCCGACAAATTGACAAGCTACCAAGAAGTTAAGGGAAAAGAGTAAAGGGAGGAATCCAACACAATTTTAACCTAGTGATTTGGTATGGTTACACTTGAGAAAGGAGAGATTTTGAACAAGAAAAGGAATAAGTTATCTACTCAAGTAGAACGTCCTTTTAGAGTACTCTAAAGGATCGATGACAATGCCTATCAATTAAAGTTACATGAAAACTATGGAGTTTATGACACCTTCAACATTGCCTACCTCAACCCTTATCAACTTGAAGACAAATCCAGTGAAGACTAACTGAATTTGATCCCAAATCCAAATCAACCCAAAGGGGATGATAGGAATCAAACAACTAGACCTTTAACCTAACCTTGAGCTTGAAGTCATGAGGAACTGATAAAGCAGATTCTATTGTTCTAGCCAACTCATATTGAGGCTAAGTTGATCCTTACCATCAACTAACTCTATATGCCAAGCCAAGTAACTTCTCGTCTGTCAGTAATCAAGTACTGACCTAAAATATACTCCACTAACAGCTAGGTCCTTTCACACATCTGCTCGGGCATGACATGACCAGCAACTCGATAATATTAGTGTCAAGAACCCTAAAGCACATTCGAACCTACATCTTCTTAGAAGGGCTCCCAACTCTACTTGGCACGTCTACTCAGTTATCCCTAACCTAATCATACAATTTGTCTATTTATGCTAAAAGTACCCCTAGTGATTGCTCACTACGTATCCAACCTCCACATAAAAGGATTTGTCTCACTAATGAGCAAATTCTCTAAATTTTCGTTTGTACCATTTATTATTCCTTATACATTACTTTTTTTTAGATAATACCCTTTTTGTCTTTTCCATTTTAAGTAGGGTGCCTTAACTTTTTATGTATAAATACCCTTTGTATTATGTAGCCACAATAATCATTTGATATTAAATATACTTCTCTTTCATGAGCTAGCATGCTTACCCATTTTTCTTACTCTTATCTTAACCTTTAAATAAGACTAAGTAGCAAGTGACATCACTGTGCTACTCGTACATCATATCGTATTAGTGTTGCGAGTCTAAAAAGTTTCCTTAGTGCATCACATCTTTGGAATCATTTGTGATTGTTTGTTTTTTCCAGTTTTCTTATTCTAGTTTTCACCTTTCATCACCTTTCACTTCAAGCTTGAACTCACCCTAATACAATTATCCTTGTCTACTCTTGGCATGGCATAGCAGATAGTTGGCAATTTGAGCTTCTTAACCATCTCAATAGATGCTACATTGGTGTAACTACCACTATCTACTGTGAAATCATAAACCTACTTATTTATTTTGTAAGTAATGTAGAAAAAGTTTTCTCTCTACTCCTCATTAATAATGGGTCCCAAACTCATCACATGTTAAACAATTAAGGTTAGATTGTCTAGGTCTTTAGTAAAGACATCCACTTTAATAAGTTCATTTTCCTAGGTGATATTTTCTTTGAAAGTAACCTCCACTTTGGGCTCCTCATAAGTGTTTTCCATGTCGAACTTCGGGACATCTCCCTTGATAATCATAGTTCACTTATTTGGACATTAAACGACCATATGCCCAAATCCTTATTAATTAAAGCATTTGATCTGGCTTATCTTCCTCTAAGATCCTTATCCCTTCTCATAAGTTATCAGTTGCACTTTACCATCAACTAGTCAATTTTTCCATTTAGCTCTAACGTTTGTTCTTCTACTACGCTTGGTACTCTATTGGGCTCAATAACTTCCTTGATTTAGTTGGCTTGAATGGATAAGTCAGCTCATTAGAGGTCAACTTGACTTATTCCCCCTTTTATCTTTCCACATGCTGGGTTGTTCTTATAGCCTCGTCTAGTGCAATAAATTGTTGAAGTTCTACAACATCTTCGATGTCGCTTCTCAACCTAATAAGAAATCTCAATACTGTTTAGGTTAATGGTTCATTCACTTCATATTGGATCGTAAGCATTTGAAATTCCTAAACATACTTATCAATAGTTTGCTTCCTTATTACAACTCTTGGAGTCTAGCAAAAGTATCTTATAGGTAGGTATCTAATACAAATCTATCTCTAAGGATTCTTTTCATCTTTGGCCATGTCCTGACCTCTCTATATCCTTCCTACAGCCTCATGGTTTGTAAGTTCTTCCACCATAATGAAACATACCCTAAGAATTCTATAGCAACAACCTTTACCTTCTCGTAGTCCTCATATTGATAATAATAAAAAACACATTCTACCTTTTGCTCCTACTCCAAATAGTCATCGACATCCTTAAAACCATTGAAGCTCAAAATCTAAAGCTTCACATGGTCGGTAGTTTAAGGTCATCTAGTTTGGCCCTTTTCCTCAATGTATTCTCTTTCTCCTTCCTCATTCATATCACCTAAGTTAATTCTTCTCTACACACATCCTCTAACTCCTCCATCTCAATTTTATCAAGCTGGGTTCTAACCTCTCATAGGTTAGGCAACTTAGGGAGTATTCTATACAATTTTAGCATATTGAAAGGCTCATACATGAATGGCCCTAATTAGATCAACTATTAAGTTGGTCATTTCATTAAGCCGCTCATCTATGGGTTTGTCATCCATTGTAGAAAACACCATTATTATCATCCCTAATACCAACATTGACACTTGAATTTATCATTCTCTTAACTAATTGTAGAGATAAACTTAAGATCTAAGAAATAGTAGACATTACCTTATAAGCCAAACAACTTACATATATACTTCTCCATACAAAAGTTCAAATTAACTATGGATGCAACAACTACTTCGAAGAACAGTAAACCTAGTTGAAACTTACTTTCTTTCTTTCTTTTTTTGTTTGCTTAAAACAATGCAAAACAAAGTACTTTGCAATGAAGGTCTCACAGCAATAGTAAAACTTCAAATATTCTCCAAAAAACCTAATCTAATCCCTCTTGCATTCATAGAACACTTGACAATAGTACCATACACTGTAAACCCCTGAAAGTTTCGATCTAGTTTTTGAAATAGACTCAACTATAGTAGACAATTTAAGAGTCGACAAGGCTAATTAAAGTGAAAACCCTAAAAGACTTAATTAATCGCGTAAAGAATTTTTCTACCCTAAATATTTCTAAAAGCTAAAGATTCCTTTCGAAAGTGACAAAAACCTTAAAAATGATTCCATTAAGGACATACGTACACCAATCCATCATGATATACCCTAAAACCCTAATTGAAAATGTAATGCTTATATCTTGCAAAATCATTAGTAAAAGGTTAGAGATAACCCTCATTCTTACTTATATGATTCAAATTCTCAAGTAATCCATTAGGAACTAAGATAATGAGTCATAGATTATATTTATTCCTTAAATATATGATTAAGATAGTCTTACTTAGGGTTAGGGTTATAGTTGAAGATTAGATTACATATAGTGAACTTTAATACCCAAATTAGCACTTTTTACACTTGTTATCCAAAGTAGTTTATCAAATGAGATATATGGACTCTAAAGACCTAAAGTAAGATCTCATCAACCACATTTACACATCAATGCATCATATACCTCAATTCTTCTCAATTCCTTCATTTCTCCCCTAATTTCCCTTAATTACTACATTATGTGCACAAAATTACACATACTTAAGGAATGTTGACTAAGATAATACATGTTGACCAAATTTCAAATGTTGACCAAGTCAACACATGTTGACTAAAGTCAACATTTTGAAAATTCAACAAAGGTTAAGAGATAAAGAAAATATCTCTTATGTAATGATGTCTTCCTTTTCTTTTCTTTTTTGATTTTTCTTTCTTCCTTTGTTTCCATTGTTGCCGTCCATAAATTGTCCCCTTAACCCCACCACATATTGTCTTCCATTAAGAGAAACAAACAAAAGAAACAAAACAAAATTCCTCTTTCATTGCCGTGAACTCCCCTCCCTTCTTTCCCTTTCATTTCTTCCCTTTTGTCTCCTTCATTTCAACATCATAAAAGGTATGTTTTTAAGTGCTTTATCTTACTTTTTATTAGTGATTAGTTAGTTAATTAGGTAGATTAGATAAGTAGTTATATGGTTAGTTTTGTCTTGAAGAAGAGGAAACAAAGTTTCCTTCTTTAAGTGTAGAAACTTGAAGTTTGAAAGAGAAGAAAGAAAGACATGAGGATATGCTTCTATGTATGCATACATAAGGAAATACCAAAAGAGTATAAGTAGAAGAACCTTTGTACATGAGTATTTAACATGTACATAACCTAATTTAAGATCAAATCTTACTAAACATACCTATACTACACTAACTATGTACATAAGAACACAAAAACATGGAATTAGTGAGCTTTTCTTAAGGAAAAATTTAGGAATACGAAATTTTAGTATAAAATACGTATCCCACCGTATAGGTATACGGTTATGTATACATGTATAAATACGGTATAAACCTAAGTCTAGGTATAAGTATAAGTATGTATAAAGTATATGTACATAAGTATAAGAGAAAGAGATAATATGTACATAATACATATGCATATGACATAAGCATGATGAAAGGCTTATGTAAGCATATGATGAGGTAAGTGATGACATAAGCACATGATGACATAAGCCATGAAATAAGCAAGTGATGATGTAAGCGATGACATAAGCATAAAATTAGAAAATAAGAAAACTAAGAAAAATGTAGGTGATTAGGTAACTAAATTAAGAAAACCTAATACACTTTCTAAATTAGATTATACCTAATTCAGTACATGAATTAGTAATAGCAAATTAAGATTCTTTCATTAGAAGAATTTAAGGAATAAAAGATATAAACATAAGTAATAAAAGTACTTAGGTATTCATAACTAAAAATTTCTATAAATTTAGCTCATAACATAAAATAGAGGTCTTAATATCCAAAACAGATATTACCATATGAAAATATGTTCAAAAACGATGAAAAAAGATTATAAATTCATAAATACCAAAAATAAAATGGAAAAGTTACATACGATTGAAATTAAAGTCTTACCGGGTAAAATTTGATAGCGATTTAAGTAGAACTAGGTAATTAGCTGTTTAGAATTAATAGTTAATTCAAACACTTATTAGCATTGTTATCACATAATGATCAAGTGACTCTGAGGTGAGCGAGGACCTCCTGATCGATTACTACGATTAGAGCGAACTGCTATGGCCGAGTGAGTATTTACCCTGTGACTCCATGCTTGATTGTGATTGTAGATAGTAGACTTAAATATTATTGTTAATTAACTGCTGTGTGGGGTTCGGGATATGCTTGTGTATGTAATTGATTGTTGAGTTGTGAATTTACCTTAAATGCAAAGAATACCTTGTTTGTTACATGGTAGTATAGAAAATGATTGTGTATATTAATGGATGGTCACAGCATAATTTGAACTAACTTATACTCGGCTATAAATAAAAACTGAAACATGCATTAACATGCATAGCATGGATACTATTCCGGCCGTCACATCACACGGAGGTAAAGAGAGGCCATTCGGGGGTTGATATTATTGATTTATTTGGTTATGTACGGTGCACGTACAAAATGACCTTACCCTGGCCCGCGGGAACACTAGGCGTTGGAGGCGCCAACCGCCTGGCTAAGGGTCGAGTCTAAAGGCCTCCGTTTAGGGTTGAGTGTGGACTGCGGGAGCCTACTCACAATTATACTAGAACTTATGTTTTTCTGAAAATAAAAGAGTTATTTGATATAAGTACGGAACATGGAGTTCTGTAGTAAAGTAAGTTCTAGTGTAATACCCGGATCTGTTTGGTGCCGTGTAAACTCCAACCCTGACTTCGGAGGGCGTTAAATCCAAGTTGCGTATATGAACTAGTTAAGTATGCGTATTATCTGGCATTCTGTTTGATCATTCATTCATATGCGTGACTATAATGTACTTATAACTTGCTTGTTATGTGGCTGAGGGTTTTGCTCACTAAGCTTAGGCTTACACCCCTTTAGACTTTTGTTGCAGGATAGCCTATTCGTAGAAACAGGACGAGGGATGCCACAGGTTAGCCTAGGGACTTGGGCAAGAGCGAGGTGTCCTGTGTGATAAGAGGAAAACAATTTATGTTGACTATTCCTCATGTACTTATGTTTACCTTATCATTATGAACTTAGACATACTTAAATACTATGTAATGTAAGCTTTTGAGCTTAACTTTTATATAAATATGTTGTGTAATGATATCATGTGAATCTGGATGTACTTTAGAACTAGTAGTCGTAGAGCCTTGTATATTGTGTGAAGAGTTTTTGATTGGAAAGGTAACCAATCAGGGGTTCTTCATACAGTATACGACGTCTGCTACGACTAGGCCGTCCTCAGTTCGTGACATACGCCACACAATAACAATCATAACTAAATAATAACATACCCAAACAAACATATGCTTTGATACCAAGATCATAAGATTCGAGCCAAGAACAGATAAGGTAGGCATATCAAGCGCTTAAAAGCATAGGTAAAAGTTGCGAAAATAAAAGAATTAACAGTAGAACCACAATCAGTTTCTAGGATATGTCATGCTAAGGAACTATCAAAAACTCATAAAGTGTACTCAATATAATGCACAAGCTAAGTCTGCGAAGGTACTCGCCACCTAGCTGTACTTAAAGATTAAGATAAGAATTAATCAAGTAAGCAAAGAGAATGCCCATGAAAATGAAGTATATTCTGTATTGATGGGATTTGATGATTCATTGTGACTACACATATAGTAGGTATTTACACCTAAAAATTTAGGACAACTGCTACAAATGAAAAGACTAAAAAGAGTAATGTCTAAAATAAGTATTGTAAAGGGAATGTTTGTAGGGTGTAAATAAAAATTCAACAAAGTAAGTGTTCTATACAAAAGATTCTATCACAAAGGGTGCTTAGATACGTAGCAAATGGCTAATGGTTGTGTTTCAAGAAAAATAGACAAACTATGCGATTAGCGTAGCTGTTGCTACCTAGTGTTGTTAAGCTAAGCTAATAATTCCTTTGAAGTGAATTTGGCCTAGATTTGATTGGAGTGGCTTAGATTCTAGTCGACTAGGCAAATGGTTAAGTGAGCTAAATTGTTGTCTGAGTGTACCTCAAGTTAGTAGTTAAGGACTATTGACAAGCATAGGAGACTTCGACTTAGATAGGGTAGTAGATCGGTAAACAGTAAGAGCTCGAACTCTTCAATTGTAGGGCGTAAAGAAAGAATTCACCTTGCCATACTCTTTAGTCATTGAGCTTGGGCTTGGGCTTGGGCTCACATCAAAGGTCCAATAGCTTAATTCCTATCACAACTGAACTACTATGGCAATATAAGGCACTAATCAACAAGTACCAAAGAGACAGCAATGAAGACATTACCAGATTCGAGCAAAGGAGGATGTCACGAACCCCTAATAGAGACCCAGATTCAAGAAGTTCCTCCAAGCCCATATAAGAGGAAACCTAAGGCCCAAGTCCACTAAGAACTTCTAGAAGGGAAGCTTCCAAAAGATCCTGGAAGGTCCTAGATCTTTATAAACAAAGGGTAAGTAGCATTGTAAATATAAATGTAATATAGACTATTAGATCGATTTAATCTCGACTGTCCATTACAAGAGGCCTCTTGTATATATAGAGGATTTTCCTTCAGTTGTACTCATCGGTAAATTGAGTAAGAATTTCCTTGTGTTTTAGAGCTTCTCTCCTTAAACACTTTCTCTCTCTCTTGGGTATGTTATGAGTAATTGCAGGAAAAGTTGACTAAGTTCTCTTCAAGTTACTAAAAAAGTTTAAGTACCATACACGTAAATGAGACTAAATACTCCACACATAACATAATCATATGTAGGGGGAGTAATTAGAGATTGAGAAGGTGGATGGATTTTAAGGTTTCTCTAAAAATTAGGATTCATGGATATAATAGTAGCAAAAATATGGGGAATCTACTGGGGAATTCAACATTATATACAGTTAAGGCATTACAAAATAAAAATCGAAACCGATTCTAACCTAGTAGCACAATTTTTAAATTGATACTACAAATGTAAAAAGAAATATCACTATGTTTTAAATATGAGTAGGAAAATTCTTTAACAATTGTGTAATTGCAGACTCTAAGCAATTCATTAAGAAACTAATAGCATTACAAATCATCTTAAGGATTGAGGTTGGAAATGTGAAGGTTATTTTGTTGTATTTGATCTATCACCTTCATCTTTTTGTGTATTCAACTTTAGAAAATGATGTATGTAGTCTTGGTTATGCTAGGGTTACTAAAAACTTGTTAATAAGTCAGATGTAAGGTTATTTTATATTAACCTTGACTAAGGGTATATAAGTTTGACTATTGTCTATGTACTTTGTGTTTATATTAATACAATTATACCTTATTTTACCAAAAAAAAAAAGAGAGGAACAAATCTAAGGGCACAATCTCAAGCTATTATAAATCTACAATAGTAATTTTTCTTTTTCAAATTTTAATGTTTTTTCTCCTATGAATGATTTGAGGGATATAATAGAAAGGTCCAAATGCCAACTTAGCACCCTTATGGTGGTCTTTAGCGGTCTAAACTAAAAGTATACAAATATATATATATAATTTAATTATATTCTAAATTATAATTTATTAAATGTTTTCCGGTTCTTACTTGAAGTGATTGCACCACTTAAAATTAAAGTCCTTATTACTTGAATATATATATATATATATATATATAAACTAGTTTTTTTGAAAGTATTTGATAAGAATTATATAAGAAATGTCTTGTTTGTCTGCTTTACAAAAATTTTCCAGAAAAGATATAATGAGTTCTTATATAGATAATATGGCATGGACTACTAGCCTCCCATGAATCGATTCCATATCATTTAGTTTGAACTGAAAAATTCAAGTAAATACGAGTTAAAATAGATGAACCTTTGAAAACATCCAAAACTTGAATGATTTTAACTCAAATTTTAGGTCTAATTATAGACCGATGGAAATGAAGGGGAATAATAAGCAGAATATGTGGAAGCCATACGTTTGCACGTAAGCACAAATCCTACGACTATGGTTCCCCACTTCATCCACCGTATCTTTATCCTCGTTAGAAGCTTCCCACATGGCAGTTTCAAGGCCACCACCCTACTTTCACTCCACCAATGAGAAGACACCCTTATCCTACTCCTTATCTTAAACCCAAAAATGCCATCAAATAACTATCGATCCCAATAATTCCTCGTGTGTTTTCTCCACTCACACAGGAAAGCAGACAGGGAGTGAAAAACCATGGCAGCTTCACTACAAGCAGCAGCTACATTTGTCGGTGCACCGGCTAGGACCGGGATGCAATTCAGGCCTTCTCAGAATATCTCTAAGGCAATTGGGTTGGAATTATCTAGTTCTAGAGTGACCTGCTCGTTGCAAGCTGATATGAAGGAGTTGACTAAAAAGTTTGTGGATGCTGCCAGGATTGCTGGCTTTGCTCTTGCCACTTCCGCTCTTGTTGTTTCGGTATGTGTTCGTCAATTTGTCCAAACCTTGTTTAAGGAATATAATTTGCTTGTTTCGTACTTCAGTTATCTCTTGGCATAGTGACTAGTCCCAATTGATGGACATGATATGGTAATTTAGGTAATGCATCGATGCTTGTACTTTCTCTTAAAGACATTTTACTTCTTCAGTGTAACCTCTGTCCTACGTACATGTATTTTACTGAACATTGTGATCCTGCTCATAGTACTCAGAATAAACCTTGTGAAAAATAGTTATGTCTAACCAATCAAGAGAGTCAATTTATTATTCTTTTCCATAAGCAATTCATCCTGCTCAAACTTACGTACAGTTTGGGGGTTCTGGTGACATTTTTTTATTGGATGTTTCTTCTGGTTGCTTCTCCATTAATGAGCAGGTTTGAATTCGTCCTCCTATAGAAACTAGCTAACGAAGACTGTTCCTGGGCCTGATGGCTCTGTGGCATTGTTATGTCAGAACTTAAAACTGGACGATAAAATTCATGAATTCCTAAATAAACTTTTGTGGCCGCTTTTGTGTCATGTTTGTTAATCTAGTTAGTGCTCAATGTCAGACCCTGCAATGTATGAAATGTCAATGAATCACGTGGGACTGAGGTTATCACATTATAATGAGAAACTACACCATGCTAATATCACGTAATCTGTCTTTCCATAGGGAGCAAGTGCTGAAGGAGTGCCCAAGAGGCTTACCTATGATGAAATCCAGAGCAAAACCTACCTTGAAGTGAAGGGGACTGGAACTGCCAACCAATGCCCAACCATTGAGGGTGGAGTTGATTCCTTTGTCTTCAAACCCGGCAAGTACAATGCCAAGAAATTCTGCCTGGAGCCTACATCTTTCACGGTCAAGGCTGAGGGTGTGAACAAGAATGCTCCTCCTGAGTTCCAAAAGACCAAGCTAATGACCCGTCTAACCTATACCCTTGATGAGATTGAAGGCCCTTTTGAAGTCTCACCTGATGGCAATGTCAAGTTTGAGGAAAAGGACGGAATTGATTACGCTGCTGTCACGGTTCAGCTGCCAGGAGGCGAGCGTGTACCCTTCTTATTTACCATCAAGCAGTTGGTTGCATCAGGAAAACCTGACAACTTTGGGGGAGAATTCCTAGTCCCATCGTACCGTGGTTCATCTTTCTTGGACCCAAAGGGACGAGGTGGCTCTACTGGTTATGATAATGCTGTTGCATTGCCAGCAGGAGGCAGGGGAGACGAAGAGGAACTTACCAAGGAGAACATTAAGAATGCATCCTCATCGACAGGAAAGATTACCCTGAGCGTTACCAAAAGCAAGTCTGAGACCGGTGAGGTCATTGGAGTGTTCGAGAGTCTTCAGCCATCTGACACTGACTTGGGTGCAAAGGTACCAAAGGATGTGAAGATTCAAGGGATCTGGTATGCTCAGCTCGAGTCATAGAGCTATTGTGTAATGAATGAACTATTTGATGTATGTCATCTGGGGTCACAAATTTTGTTATGATGGCCAAAGCTGCAGAGCATTCAGACACTTACCTTGTTGTACATTAGCCTCTTTCCATTTAGAAGTTGTTTCTATACTCCAAATTTGCACATTATTCTCTATTGTCATGCAAGGCGGTAATTAGGGGATTTCAACCCCACAACAAATTACTGAAGATAGGAGGAAATCCTCACTTGCAATTGATTAGGTGTGGAAACTTGATCAAGCAAAAATTAACTGCAATTTGTACTCGTGTACTAAGCCATGAAGAGCAAAGTATTTAGTAAACTGAAATCTGTTTCTAGCGCACAGATTGTAATCTCTAATGAAAAATATATCTCCATGAGCAAAAGCTCCTGTCATGATGAATCATCGGTAGGAGAGCATTCCGCCTTAGAGGAAAGCACCCGCAAGAGCAGGGGTGGACGAAGAGATGTTTGAAATTTTCAGAACTCCATGGACATGGAGAAGAGAAATGCTATCCCCACTCGGACTATGAAAGATTTAGTTGCAATCACAACACAATATAGTAAGTAATATTAAAAAAATTTCTAACTATATTTAATTTTGTTCTATTTTGGATAGAATTCGATTTAAAGTATACTATTTCATTGAAATATCTTGGATGATATTCTTGTCGTATCTGTGACTACTGTTGTTTCACCGGTCTAGAATGGTACAGCTTAAGCTGCTATTAATTGTTACATAAATGATTTTCAATTTGGAAGATCAGTTAGCTGTAATGGCCATTTGCAGCTAAATTGTTATAATTCTCTTCCTCTTGACCAAATCTGTGACCGCTATTGGCACATTCCTTTTGTAGAAATTTTAAAATCAAAGTAGAGGCTACCAAGAAACCATATGTAGCTTAATAGGGAGCCATCAGATACACTAGTTATGCCTAAAAAATTTAACAACTATAGATCAAACTTGAAGTTGAAACAAACCAGATAGTTTAGAAACGTAAAGTAGTGAATCGCATACCTACAACTGGCCATGCAGCTAAGAAGAAAAGTAAAGGATGAGAATTGTTGATGTAACTTTCACATGTGAACGTACAAGTCATATAAATAATATGCATCTGCATCTCACCTCAACTAATAGTATAAGAGGTTGTGTTAACTTCCTTTAGAAGGAAAGCAAAAGCTGGGTGAACAGCTCAAAATTGCTTAGGGCAGCAATTGGCAAGTCTACCCAAAGAAAGCAACAGAGAAAATTCTAAGGACATTAATCCAATATACTTTGTCGAACATCTGATAAGATCTGAAGTATTAATTTTCAGCAGTCTCTGGGATTTCATTAAATTTCGGCGGTAGGATTAATAAATTGGTCAAAAGATGCTTTTTGCAGTTGTGTTATATTGGCAAATGATGAATTGAAAGATCTTAGCATGAGATCATATGCATGTAGGTTTGTTATTTTTGATGAACGAGGTTAGGACTGAATAAAAGAAGAGTTGAAGGTTCAGAATGTATTTACCTTACCCTTAAATGTGTAGTTCAAGAAGAAAAATGAGTAATCATACTGGTATGAATGTGCCAAATGTCCTCAACCTCGATCGAAATGATAAAAAGAAGCAATATTCTTCACTAAATACCAAGCATTATCAAAATGACAAGAAGAATCTGCACTCACCTATACTGAAAAGTATTCGTTGCTACATCTCCTGGTGATGGGGTACATGAAAATGAAGATTTACAATGTACGAAAATAGACATAAATTAATGAATATGCAATTTATGATGTGCAATATATTAGATACTAGCAGACTGCATCAGCATTGCCACATTCGATAAATGACGGTATGTTAGTAGTTGCAAAAAATTCATACAACTAATGGATGGAGACGTAGCATGGAAATCGTGAGTTAGTTACCTGACGTCTCTAAATATGTATAGGAAAGGTACAATTGTATTGCATTAAAACTAATGTGATATAATAATATATTTATGCATTGAGATATCTCTGTAATCCTAGTATATAGTGTAAAAGTACTATTCTACCCTTGAATATAGAAAATACATGAAAATATATTTATATGTACATTACTACTCTACTATTGAATATAGAAAATACACAGAAATACATTTATATGTACATTAATATGCCTCTACAATCTCAAGGTGTGATGGTCAACATGAGGTTAGTTCAATGATTAGCAAATGCTACAATGAAGAGATTCTTGATGAGGATGTTAGCTCTCTAGTAATGGGTAGGAATATAATGAATAAGGACTTGACTAATCATAGCCATTTTACGAACAAAGTGGTAATTGATGGCTACATGTTTTGTACGATCATGTTGAATGGGGTTGCAAGATAGGTACATAGCACCAAGATTGTCATACAGAGAGTGAGAGGTTGTTAAATGGGAACTCCCACTTCTCAAGCAAGGTTATATATCTAAGTAGATTTAACAATTGCATAGGTTAAAGCATGATATTCAACCTCTATTAAGCTTCAAGAAATAGTTGGTTGTTTCTTAGACCACCAAGAGATGAGATTTGTGTCAAGATATATAGCATAGCCAGTAGTGGAGCGATAAGTGTCAAGGCAACCAGCCCAATCAACATCTGCAAATGTGGTTAAGGAAAGGCTGGATGTTCAAGAAATGGGCAAACCTATTGTAATAGTACCACGAAGGTATCAAAGTACACACTTGGCTACCCGCAAATGATTTGTACTTGGTTGATGCATATATTAACTTAATTAGTTGATCGTAAAATTGATATCTGGTCAAGTTATTGTAAGGGTACTGTGAGGCACCCACAATTTCATGATAGGTAGTGGGGCTTGGTAATAAAGGTAAACCATGAGAAGTAAGATGACTCTTACGGGATGAAGCCGTTTTGATTGGTTTGGAGAGATGCATGTTGTGACATTTAAGAAGATCAATTGTAAATTGTGACTAACTTAGATGGATACCCCAAGGGGTACGGGTGATACGAACACCAAGAAAGAAATGAAGATTGCCAAGATCCTTCATAGCAAATTGTCAAGACAAGATGGAAATGAATAGAGAAAGAAGTTGAGCATTGTTCTTAGTATAAATAATGTCATCAACATAGAGCAAAAGCACAAGAGTGTTAGAATCGTGAGAATAGATAAACATGGATGTGTCATCCTTGCTTTGTTTGAACCTAATTTGTATGAGGAAACTGCTAAATCTAAAGAAGCAAGCACGTAGTGCTTGCTTAAGACCATAGAGTGATTTTTGAAGTTTGTATACACAATTTGAATACTAAAGATGAGCAAATCCTAAGGGTTGTTTCATGGAAATAAGGTCACTAGATGACCATAGAGGAAAACAATTTTTACATCTAGTTGATAAATAACCCAATTAGAGGAGATTACATGAAAAAGAATAAAGTGGAAGGTGGTGGGTTTGATAACTAAGCTGAAAGTTTCTATATAGTCAATACCTTCCCTTTATGAAAAACCTTAGGCAACAAGGCATGCTTTGTATTGTTTAATCTTTCCCTCTGAATTGTACTTAATATAAAATTTCTAAGTACTGCTAACAACATTTTTGTATAAGATGTAGTTGTACCAAAATCTAAGTTTTGTTTTTGAGATGAGAGTCAAACTCTTCCTTCATTGCAGTAGACCAAGTAAGGTGGTATAAGGCCTCAATGTAGTGTGTAGGTTCGAAGTGAGTAGTTTAAGCGTAGAGGTTGAGGATTTGATTAGGTTTGTTTATGCTAGACTTGGAGTGAATGATCATGGGATGAGTTGTTTATAGGAGAGGTGGTTGTTCTAATAGAGGGGGATGTGTCTAAGGATTTTTCTCTGATAAACTTAAGTGATTAGTAGGTATAGAGTTGAAGATGAGGAAGTTAGTGAAAAAATCAGGGAGGTAGTAGGAATTATAGGTAGCAGGGAAGAGGAGACTGTAGTAGTAGAGGGGAACTAAGGATAAGAAGGGTATGGTGGTAAGGATTGTTGTTGGGTAAGAGTGGTAAGGTTAAGTAATGTAATGGTGTAGGCCAAAGATGGAGCAATAAGGTGTTCCAATATGTTGTCCTTAGGTGGTGTAGTAAGAGAGGTACATGGAAAGATGGATTCATGAAAGACCATATACTGGCTTATGTAAACACATCCTGATGAGGGGGTCAAGACAACAGTATCCTTTATGGTGAGCAAAATACCTAAGGAATATACAAGGTAGGGATCGAGGGGATAGTTTATGAGGTGTGACTAAGGTGGTGTTTAGGTAACAGAGATGGCCAAATGTGCGGAGGAATGTATAGTCAGGGGGTGTATAGCAATTCAAAAGGTGATTTATGTTCCAAGGTAGTAGAAGGTAGTTAGTTTATAGTGTAAATTGCAGTAGGAGCAACATCAACCTAGAAACTAAGGGGTAAATTAGCTTATAGTCGAATGGTGCGGGCAAGATTAATAATATGGTGATGTTTGTGTTTAGCAATGCCATTTTCCTGTAACGTGTAAGGACAGGATAATTGAAGTTTTATGCTAATTTCTTTAAAAAATGTAGCAAAGGCATAGTTTACATATTCATCACCTCCATCACATTGAAAAATTTTAATGCAAGTAGAGAAATAATTTTCAACAAGAGACCTGAACTATTTAAAATTGGAAAGAACTCTAGATTTATTATGCATAGGAAATATATATGAATAATAAGTCCAATCATGAACAAAAACAATATAGTATCAAAATCCTAGATCCAATCTAAGTGGCAATTACCATACATCAACTAAATAATCTCTAAAGGATGCTGTACTCAATAGGGTGATTATAAGAATGGAAGGTATGTGGATCTTCTAGTGCTGCAAGACTAATAATGACTAAATGATGGAAGACTGGACTTAACTGGAAGACATTGGCTATGAATAAGGTGATGCAAGACCTCATGATAAGGATGACATAGTTGAGAGTGCCAAACATCATTGGAGACAACAAATGCAACAAGTGACTAAGGAAGACTAACAACAGAAAAATGGACTGCATAAAGTGGATTTTTAGTGTTCTGATAAAGGAGTGTTAGTGACGATAAGGGTGGAAGAAGAGAAGATGGTAGAGGGGGCGAGTTAATTGTGGTGGTGTTGGTAGCTGTGATAGTAGTAGTGGATATGTTGGAGATAGCCATAGAAGTAGACAAGGAGGAGTTGATGTAGGCTAGGGTTGGTGCGATTTGAATGTTGGTGAGAGTGTTGAAAGTGGTAGTGTTTGTATTAGAGGAGTGGATGGCAATGGTGGGGTTTACCACAATTGATTGATCGGGGTATGTATGTTGTGACACAGTAAATGAGGTTGCCGTTGCTTGTGGTCGCCATTGCTTGTGGTCGGAAAAGTGAAGAATATGATTGGGAAAGGAACAATCAACAGAAAAAAAAATAAAGATTTAATTAGGGTTTGTTTTCTCTAGCTCTACTACCATGAACACATATAGGAAAGGTATATTTGTATTGCATTAAAACTAATTTGGTATAATCATGTATTTATACATTGAGATATCTCTGTAAGCTTAGCATATAGTGAAAAAAATACTATTCTACCCTTGATTATAGAAAATACATGAAAATATATTTGTATGTACATTAATAGCCTCATCACTATGTGGAACTTTTTTAATTTCACACGCAAAGGTTCTGGAATTACAAAAGCCTCCAAAATTTGCATGTTTAAGCAAACAGCTAATTTCCATTGAGAATCGAGTTTGTTAAGAAGAAGAAGTCTAGATTAGGAGATATTCAGATTGAATGGAACTAAGGACAAGCTTAGTGCAAGAATCAAGAAAAAAGATATATTACGATTGCCTCTACAATTTTCTCCGCAAAAAATGGACTGCTTTTTTACATAAAAATACATTTGCACATTGGTCTTATACTTTCGTGGAAGACTCCGTGGAAGATCGAGAGAAAGTAGGTCGTGCCAAACAAGCTTCTAAAGCTCTTTCTAAGCTATTTACAATTTCTGACATCGGTGGCCGATCTCTACCTTCTAAACTAACACAATCTGCAGCCAGGTATCCTACATAAGCCACAGCTTCTATCTCAAATGGTGTTGGAGGCGGTACTTTCCTGTCCAAAACTCTATGGATCTCATCCTGGATAATGTAAGGAACGACAAAGTCCACCACATTTCTTGGCACCCCGTTTTCATTCCTGTGAATAGCAGGGTATCCTGATAGAAGTTCCAGGAGCACAACACCAAAACTATATACATCGCTTTTAGGAGTCAAATGTTGAAGCCTATAATACTCAGGATCCACATAGCCGAATGTTCCAGCTGCATGGAGTGATAGATGGGAGTCCTCATCCTCTGGAGCCATAAGAGACAGCCCAAAATCTGAGACCTTAGCAGTCCAGTTTGAATCAAGCAATATGTTGGATGACTTGATGTCTCGGTGTATTACAGGCGGAACTGCGTAAACGTGGAGGTACTCAATACCCCTAGCAGCATCTAGGGCAACCTTTAGACGTGTAGCCCATGACATGAGGGGCGAATTTTCGGGTTGAAGCTTGTGGAGATGATCATGCAGAGTGCCATTTTTCATGAACTCGTATACGAGGATGAGCTCATTACGGTCTTCACAGAATCCTAACAACCTAACAAGGTTCTTGTGATTGAGTCTTGACAAGGATTCAAGCTCATTGACAAACGCATTGTCCTTCTCTTCTTGCTTTTTGGTTCCAACCACCACAATCTCATTTGAGGAATTTGCGGTGGATATCTCAGCTCGCTTGATTGCAACCTCCCGCCCGTCCTCCAATGTGCCACGGTATACTGAACCATAGCTGCCTGTCCCAATCTTGAACTCATCGGAGAAGCAATTAGTGGCTTGAACCAGAATTTCCAATGAAAATTCTTCTAGTTGTGCCCCATTGCCAGTTCCCAAACTAACCAAGTGGCTTAACCGCTTCTCTAAGACCGGTGGATGAACTTGGGGGCTGCCAGCAGTTCGACTATGTGCTGACGGGGTCTCTTCCAAGCGCCCCGAGTCATGAACCCTGCATACCCTTCCCTTACAATATTGAAACAGCAAGAAGACAACTACTAGGAGCAAAGAAAAAGACCCTACACATCCAACCACTAGGAAAGCCACCATTTTATCACTCATTTTCTCTCGTGAAAGTGGTGGCTGGGGCCTCGGTGTGACCTCCGCTGGAGGTGGAGATTCATTACCAACTCGGCTTCCACAAGGTTTGCACACACGTCCTGATTGGGGACAAACTAGACCCGTTCCTATCATTGGACCACACTCGCACTTACTTGTGCTACAAGGTCCTGGCAATACTCTTTCAAAAATCTTTGAATTAGAGTCCAAGTACTCATTTCCCCAACAATATAATGAAAAATTCCCAGACAGAACTCCACAGAACACATTGCGCTTTGCCACAATCGATACGAAGTATTCATCACTCAAACCTCGAGGCAAGCTAAAATTATTTTTCCCCCAGCAAACCACTTTTTCGGTGGTCTGTAAAGCACAACCTCTATCCTCTCCTAAAGCCACCATGACAAACTGTCCTGGTGGATACCAAGTGGATTTTCCCCAACAGTGCAGGGTACTATCATTGGAAGAAATAGCACAAGCTTGATGAGACCCTGCCGCAATGGCATTATAACTCAAACCTCCATCATTTGGTTTTTCTATTCCATAGCACACAACGCTTCCAGGATCATCACTGGAACTACCTGATAACCCACAAACAAAATCATTTCCAACAGCAACGCTTGACAAGTTCCTTGCCCTTGCTGCATCTGAGGTTCCAAATTTTGACCATTGCCAGCACTGGAGACGGTTCCCAGTGTCATCAGGACCAATCAGACCGCATATCCGGGTGTTTCCAGCGACAAGTTCTTTCACTTCTGTACCATTGTAAATTCGCTTATAAGACATGGTAGCATTAGCACTAGTAGAGCCATTAGAAGGGAGAGAGAATCTCCAGCAGAACAATCTAGAGGATGCTGTAGGAAAGGAAATCAAGGCACATACAAATCGATCTCCAGCTACTAGAGCTGTGAATGAAGCACTAGGACTCACAGGTATTTGGCTTCCAGGACCACTAGGACTCGTCCAAGGAACACTAGTACAATTAAGGGAATAATTTGTATTAATGGCACAGATCAAAGTTTGGTCCGATGTTTCAGAAATTGCAACAGTGGACAGTGAATTAAAACGTGGGAAAAAACAAAATAATAAAAGGCTTGTAATAAATCGTACCAGGAAGTATAGTTTGCTAGTTAATTGAGCCATAGAAACGGTTCAATAAATCAACAAATGTAATAATAATACTAAAAATTTCATCATGAAATGTAAGAATAAAGTGGCTGAGGATTTTAGCTTGTATGTATGCTCCGCGTTCTGCATTTTGATGAATGGTGATTAGAGACCAGGTCATGTATGGACTAGTTTACATACACTATTTAGGAAAATGCTGGACGCGGTTTGAGAGAAGCTTCTTGAGGACTAAAGACCAAGTCCTGCATGGACCAGTTTACACTATTTAGGAAGTAGATGCGTGTGGTTTGGTCAAGAGTTGGAAAACAAATATCCAAATGGTCCAACTTCAACTACTAATCAAAATATAAAATAAGACTCAGTAATCCAAGTCCACTTTATGTACTCGGATGCAACTAAAGCAGACTTATAATATGTGCTTGACTTTTCCATTCAAATATTAATCTTATTTTTAACTTATTTTCTCTACCATTTGAAAAGAGTGGAAAGAAACATTTGAAACAGTCCAACAATTATTTGCACCAATAATAGAATGGGGGAAGGAGGAACCATTGTCGGTTCATGGGATTCCTTCGAGAATAGCCCAGTACTGTGCCTTAAAATTCTATTTTTGCAAGATTTAAAAAACATTAAGATCTCGAAATAAAAGAGAAAACAAATCAAGACTCAAATAGAAAAGTAAGTAAATATTAATTGCTAAATATGTACTTTTCGCTATTAAAAAAAAAAAAGCAAATTATACAAGGCATGGCACCAAGCTTTAATAATAGAATTGAGAAGCAATACTACTAGTTTTATTTTAAATAACATGAAACTAAACCCACATTGATATTTTTAGTAATGCTCGGTGAGCATCGCTATGGGAATAATAATAATACTAATAACAATAATAACGATAATGACAATAATAATAATAATTCCAAATTGTGAAAAAATGGGATAAGTTCGAAAAGATAGATAATGGACATCGACTTGACTTAGCTTACTTTCATTGTGAAGTCCTTATTTGGAATTTTTTGCTTACGTTTATGTACATATTATTCCAAAGAGCAAAGAATGTAAAGAACCACAATCTTGTCAACAATCATGTTATATCATCCATTAAAAGAAAAAAAAAAAAGAACACTACCTAAACTTTATTAGTTTTCATAATTTTAGACCTCAATTTTAACTTTATCAAATATACATTCAATTGAAAGTTCATTTGATTGTATTACCACTTATCATTCTCCATCTCTATGATCATTAGTAGCTAATAACAAGCTAAACCACTTACTTTTGAATTTACAATATAGTTTCAACCATATAAGTGTCAAATCATACATTTATGTTATTAGTCTTGTCTTCTCTTTAACCTACTTATCTCCCTTTCACAACCCTACACCTTTTAAGGGCTGTCTAACTTCTTTAAGACACCAACTACATCAATCTAACCTCCAATCATTTGAAAAACAACATTACAACATTAAAATCAAATGACCACTTCAAAATAGGGATAGATTTTTTAAAGATCACATCTTTTTATTTTTTTTCTTCATTTTGGTCCTTTGTCCTCATTTTTTCCCTCAAGTTCTTTTATTTTTTCCATTTCATTACACCTTTTTATAATTGATAAGCTTTTCATTGGTTGTATTTTATACAATGATTTTTGCTTGAAATTTGGGTTTACTTAAAAAAAAAAAAAAAAGGGGAAAATTGCAACACCCCCCCTCCCCCTACCCCCAACATAAACTTTTACTCGAGTGCAAATTGCCTCCCTAAACTTTTAAATTATGATTTTTGATCCCTAAATTTTAATAAATTAACAAACAACTACCTAAGTTGAGAATAACCTCTTAAACATTAAGTTTGGTGTGTAAACACCACCCCTCCCCCCCTCTCTTAAGTCAAAGTTTAGGGAGGTTTAATGTATTTTTCCTTTAAAAAAAATGATACCTAATTGCGCAAAGTCTTATTTTCTAGATTTTAGAAAATTCTTTGAAAGAAAACGAAAAAAAGAAAAACAATTTTCATTCAAATCAAAGTTAAAGTAAAGAAGTTATGAAGTTTTAAAATGACATAATTATGTCAATTCTAGTGAAGATTTTGAGCAAAAAAGTATATTTTACAGTAAGTGACACGACTTAGGAGACATGACCATGTCCCATGTCGTGTCACTATCGAATTTGGTGAAGAGTTCAAAAGATCTACTAAGATTTAGTGTATCTTAAGGGACATGACCAAGTAGTACAACTGTATCATTCACTTATATTGTTTTTTATGACGTGCAAAATTTTACATCTCTTATATAAAGGCTTCTTAAGGATTTTAGTCACGCTCTTTTAGATGATTTTTTGAGAGACTCAATGGGGCAGAACACTTAACAAAGTGACGCATGTCAAGAATGAAGACTTTTTATTGACTTCATCGCTTATTTTTTTTTATTTCGTCTTTAGATTGTGCTCAAGATTTTCATTTTACCATGATTAAAGCATAGATCTATTGTATCTAGGTTTGTAGAATTTAGAATTACTATGTGACATTGATTTTTCTTAGATTTAATGAAAATTTTTAATTTTCTTAATTCAATGATTTGTGCTTAATTGTTTAGATTAATATTTCCTAGGGTTTTAGTGTAAAATTTAATATTGTATAAGAGAATCAAGAGATTTCTTATATGATTAGATTTAGACATAATTGATAAAAATTATTACAAGTTTAGAGATAAATTGTAAGTTCTTTCTGGATCTTGATTAAATTAGTTAAAAAATTCGCTATTCTTTGCTAAGAGATTCTAATAGATGATTTAATGATTAAGGTTAATAAACTTGAAAAAGTTATTAATTTTAATAGAGAATTCTCCCGATGAAGAAAATTAAGTATTAAATTAGATAATCTTTCATAAAGTTACATGTGTAATTATACGGAAAGCGAGATTTAAGTACGACATTAAATTTTGAATTAATCTCTAATTGAATTGCTTTCTTAGTAATTTCTTGGATTCAGTCTTGGTTAATCTTTAAATTAGTTTTGGTAGTAACTTAGATTTACTTCTGTAAGTACTTGAATTAAAGTTTATCAATTAGATAATGAGTAGATAGTTAGTATTAGTACCCATAGTCCTTATGGGAACAACATTCGATCCTTGAACCATACTACTATATGATAGGTGCACTTGCTTAATATTAATAATAATTTCCATTAATCTTAGGTGTTGATTTTTTAATCTAGATATTTCTCCTTCTTCAAATCATTCCTCTCCTTTTAAGGTTGAAGGCTTCTCTATTCTAGTCCTTTCTTCTTCTTCTTTTTTTTTCTTTTTTCTTATTCTTATGGTATTTTTGGTGCATTATGAAAGTTCCATTCATTTTTCCATCACCTCTATTTTTCAATTTGAAAAGAGGGATTACTTTCCTACTTACCTTATTCAATGTGTAACATCTTTGAACTTTCTATTATATAAACATCTGATCATATATGACATCAAGATGGAGGTTTTTGTGCCATATAGACATGAAGATATGTTTATACATGAATAAAAGTAAGGTATAAGATCATTGCACCATCATGTTAAAGTAAGGTTTCATATTATGTAAAAATTTAAGTAAATAGGAAGTGACATGATCAATGATATAACTATATCATTTGGTCATGTTAATGTATTGCATGAACAAAAAGTGGCATGACCAACAACACAACCGTGTCACTAAGTCGTATCCATACAACCCATGTTGAGAAAGTTATATGACTAATTATACGTTCATCTCACTTAGTCTTATCTATTGTATTGGTATGATTATTCATATTAGATGACGTTTTTGCTCAATAAGTATAGTATATCATCTTCCAAAAGTTACATTACTTCATAATAAACAATCAATATCAATTTTTAGGATGAGTTGTGATGCTTCAAACTTGATGATTCCAAAGTTCTTTAAACTTGTATAGTCATGAAGAACAAAATAGCACAAAAATTGTTATTTTGTTCTTGATATTTACTTAGTTATATTTTAAGTGAGTTTACAACTATGCTTAGCAAAGTTATTGTAGAATGTATAAAAATCTTAAGCAAAATGTTTTTCATTTTCCTTCAAGTATATTCATTTTTCCTTATCTTTAACAAATTTTCTATTAATTTCATGAGTCTTGCATTAGCAAGTAAAGCAAACATAATCTTAAAGAGTCTTATTGCATAAAGATAGATAATGGTAATTCTAATAGAAAATTAAAGGAATATGAGAAGTAGTAGATGAAATATGCAAAAATTCAAAAAAAAAAAAATTGCATGGTGATAGACAAAGAAGTCGTTGTGTTAGTTTGTTTCAATGGAATCGATTTAAGGTAAGTTATCATACTTATTTATTTACGTGAAAATATTGTATAATATGGATATTAGTTGATGTTTTTGTTAATAGGTAACAATAAACACAACATTGGTATTGGTTTCAATCTAATAGTGCAAATTTCGATTTAAAACAAAGGAAATCATTAAATTGCTCCAAATATGCATTTGCAAATGTTTCTTGCACTTTGTTCTTGGTGTTAGATAAAATTAAACTTTAACTAATCATACATACTATATGAATTTGTTTGTAGCAACATTTACCTTTATTTAATTGAAATGATACGTATATGAGTTTATATTACTAATATGTCAATGTAAACATATATGAGTTTGTTAATGTACTTAATATATGAAGAATACTTGTTATAGTTATGTTCTCATGTTTATATGTCTTAATTTGAAAACTAAATAAAAAATCTAAGAAAAGTGGCTAATCTAAAATTTTTTTTAGTAATTATATGGGATCAAGATGTAGCATGTCCATTCGATATAAATTATATTTCTAAAAGTTTGAATACATTAACTTCTTGTTAATATATATATATATATATGGAAGATTAGTCATACAACAAATTTCCATAAGATCAATAACGCCTAACCAACATTCAGTTATGGTTAGAAGCTACCAAATCCAATGTTCCATTAACAATTAATGAAGAATCCTCTTCCTCACCTAATGAACAATCTGCAATGACTTCTAATGAAAAATTCCAAATGATACTACAAAATAGGCTAGAAAACCCGATAAATGCTCCAATCAATGTTCCTATAGACTCAAAACTTCTTAAGTCTTTAGCAATGGCTATCCAATACCTAATGAAATCTCCAAAAATTCAATCAATGGTTCTAGAGACACTCCAAGTGGAAGAGATAATTCTACTTAAAAGAACCAACCAAAATATACAATTAATTGAGGTGGTATCCTCATCTGCGAAGGTAGTTGCTCCTCAAAAATCAATATTTTTTGTCAAATATATTTTTTTAGTTGAGAAAAATCTTTTTGAAAATGATCCATATGATTAGCCAAAAAGATTTTTACTCACAATTTTAATTATGTTCCTTAAGATTTTTACAAACCAATTGAATTTTATTAAAGGATTCTAAGTGAAACAGGTTCAATTTCATTCATACATTTTGAATCTAATGGAATAATAAGCTATTCAACAGCTAGAATATATAAGGTTATGAATATTAATGAATGGAGTGAATCTAGTTATCCAATAATGCCTAGAAAATTCCAATTGCACCCAATGGAAGCACAACCAAAATACCAAGCCTTTTAGGACTATTATGATTGTAAACAGGCCTGTTGGAATATATTTTCTCAAATGAATCCAAAGAAATCACACACTTAGTTGATCTTCTTTAACAAATGTTCTTTTAAAAACCTACCATACTGGTTTGCACACTAGTGGGATGAGTTCAGAGCCACAATTGACATAATTCATGAAAATACTCGTAGTGGTTATAATGTGTTCATGAAAAATTATACTCTAAAGGTCTATGATAGATGTTTTGATAAAATCATGTTGTACTTTATGTATATCAATATTTCATAAGTTATGACATGGTTTTATCAGTATAAGCAAGATTATGAATTTGGGACTACTATTTACAAGAAAATATAAAGTTAAATGGTGGGATAATTTCAAAATGGAGGATAAAGTTGAGAAAAATTCCATCCTCAATTGTATAAAAAATTATCAATCCTCAACAAATTCATCTAATGTTTTAATGAAGAATCAAGGAAATTAAATTCCTTTTCTCCATGATAAAGGATTTTTTATATCTTTAATGGCAAATGTGAATTCTTCAAAACAAAAGAAGCAACTATTGGAGAAGGCATTAATAATTCTCAATGAATCAACTAGTGAATCAGTTTTAGAATCAACTTCTCATCATAACAGCAACACCAACAAAGACGATTTCTATGGGATAGATTTAGAAGATCCATGAATAAATGTTCAATAAATGTATTACAAAATATATTTTGAATTTTCTAATATATGTATTCTGCACTATAAATTACCAATAGAAGTACATATGATTACATGTAACACAATGTACGATGTCATTATACTATCAAAATGACATCAAATTCCATTGTCTGGCATAATAATTTTATTCCTCTGCTTTTCACTATTTACTATAGTTAATTGTCTACCATAATGATTTACTGTCACTATTCATGAATAGTGTTATGTCGAGGCCTCTTTTCCTATAAAAGAGACCTCATTCTTCACTTAAAGGCAAGCCTTTTTCCTGCAATATTCTCTCCATCCGAATTTTCTAAAGTTCCTCTCCTCTCCTCTCCTAATGTTCTTCTAATCTTCTTCCATTTTTTCTAACCTTTTCATTCTTCTATTCTCTCTTCTTTTCTTCTCCTTTCTCATAATTGAGAAGCATTTTTATGCTTCCATCTTAAGGTGTAAGACCATATACCTCCAATATTTCTTTCAATGATTCATGTGTAATGCTCTTTGTTTGTAAATATTTTCAAATTAATGAAATAAAATTTTTATTTTATTACTCTTTTATATTCATCTTATGAGAGGAATATCCATCATTAAATGGGTGTAACACCATAAGATATATCTTTATGTTTATGTTTATGATAATGTTTTATGTTTTAGACCCCATAATCTGTAGGTTATACTGCCTCTAATGGTTTAATTTTATATTTAATGTTCATTTAATATTTCTAAAATTAATGCACATATCCCATTAACTCAATAAGTATATTGGTTAGAAACTAGGATTGCAAGAAGAAAAGAAGGTGAAATACCCTTCGTTGTCCTCATCTACAACACTACATATGAATGAGTTGAATGGTGGTTTTCTTGTAATATGTCTCAAATAGTCAGAGGCAACAATGATAATGATTTGTTAGAATTTCTAGAATATTTAGATGATAATGCTGTAGAATTTTTAGAAAATTTATATATATATATATAATATGGGTAGCTTATGGTGATCCCATATTTTAAAATTAATACTACATCTTCTTGCTTCTATCTATAATCTTATCAATTTAATTCATTTGTCTTTCATATCTATCATTTAGAGTAGCTTCTCTTAAGTATCTTATGGTATTAGAGCTAGGTTCAAAATTATCAGAATATTCTTGAATAATTGTCACATCTCGGCATAGCATAAGATGTACCATCACATAAAAATACATGTTGAAAACTAACTCAACTTACTCATTAATCAAAAGACAACTTTGTTTACATAATGAAGGGGTTACTACATTGAAGTTCAGTTGGATATTTTGTTACAACTTATGTATATAACATAATGTTTGCATCAAAACTTGAATCAACTTTTTCCTTTATCATCTTCACAGTAATAAGATCTCTGACCTAATACAAGTTCCATATAATAGTCGTTGACTTTGACTCACGATCTTGGTATACATATCCCCCCTGAGTGTTAGGCCCTTTACAATATAGTTAACGTAAGGATAAAACATTTTATCCTCTTAGTTATTAAAGCTGAGTGAGAGTGGGTAACAAACAACATAATATAGACAATATGATAGACAATAATACACATCACAACTGAAACATTTCAATCATATATCCAAAGTTCAACTTCACATATGCATTCACCCAACCGGACACTTATTGCCAATAATGCAGCATGCTATGCTCATGCATGTAGCATGCATCGGTACCAATATCCTATGCCCTCCAAATTTCTTCCAATTAGTCGGCATAGTCAGGCATCTAGATACAACGTCCAAGAACTTGGGGCAACAAGGAGCTGCTTGAGAATAGGACCCCTACCAAATTAGATTTCACACTCTAGTCTACCATTTTTAAAAAGGGCAATAAGGAACTTCTTGAAAGGAGGACCCTTAACTTTACTTTATAAAATTAGACTACATACTGTAGTTCACCAAATTAAAGTGCCAACATAGCCAAATTAGACCATACACTGTAGTCTACCAAATTTGACTATCAAAATAGTCACAATGTTCGAGCAATGCAATCTATAAGCTTCTAAAAACTGAGTTTATAAACCCATGCTTTTTCCATAATCACTTGGAAGCCTCATTATGAAATTTCTAACTCGTAGGTCCCTTTTTGTACTATGCCATGCCGTACCATGATATGCAATAGCAACTCAAGAATATCAATTAGCACAATCAATCTTTAAGTTTTATTCAACCCAGTAAACTGATTCTAGTTTTCAAACTCTCCCTAATGGAATTCTAGTATCTTACTTAGGGTTCACTTAGGTAAACACCTTGAAGATTGAGTTAACAATCACTCAACTTTCCTGGTTAGCATAAATCATCGTCAAAATGGCAACATAACAGTTTAACCAGAATATAGTTACTATAATTCAAAATCAATACATCAGCATCCAATATAATAATATATCCATTCACCCAAGATATACCCATTTCAATCAACGTAGTATCAAACAGCACACAATGTTATAAGTAGCAATATATCTATTCCAAGCATGGGTTAAATCCACTTACCTAGGCTTAGCAATAGTGCAATATCCTATACTTTGTGACGTAGTCCTTCGTTACTTATCACACTTATGAAAATATGACACAGTCTTCAAATCAAGTGTAGGTCAAACCCGAACTATTATAAGCTTTCATTTCCTCATTTTTAAACTTCGTTTAACCATATCTTACTCATTTATTATTCGATTTAAGTAAACTTTATATCGTCATGATTATTATTTCAAGTACTATTGATATATATTAAGAATCAAGACTAATTAATATTTCCAAATATCCAAAAATATTACAACTCAACTATACGCTACCATAACTCTGAAATTGACTCGAGTAAGCTTTAGTACTGAACTAAAAATTCTAAAATTATACTTTCCAAACTTGTCTAACAACACTTATTATACCCCCAAAGTGTTCACTTTATGTAATTTGACAGGTATCTTACTAATACTAATTACTATATTACATATTAAGCCAATATATAAGCCTATATTAGGAAAATACGAAATAAATGGTATACAAGCGCAACTAATTTCACAAAAAATTATATAGACTTACAAAAATATGTAGGTTAACTATCAATCATCAATTACACTAAATTGGCTATTATCTATTTTTACAAAAATAGAGGTTTTAGCTTAGACTTACTCAAAATTAGGGAAAATAAATAAATTTAAGTGTGAAATAAAAACTAAGTATTTCAAATGTCATTATAAACATTCAGAATTCAAAACATGTAAGGCTCATTCATTAATTTTATCAAAAACTAATTATTTTAATAATTCGGTAAAACTGGTAGTTTTATTCAAAATAATTATAAAAAATAGTAAACATAATTAATTTAAAAAATTATTGTTATCACAATTAAATATATATATTAGGTGTATTGCATAAAAAATTGAGCTTAAAACAACATCATCTAATATTTATAAAATTTTATTCAATTTTTGTCCAAACAGAGAATTTTCTTAAAGAACCTATATTTACACTAATTATTTAATTAAAGTAAAATTATTAAATTAATATACACCTAAAATAATCCCAAAAAAAAAACTAAATTTCATAATTAATGGATAACATTTGATATTTTTAGCAAATTAAACAAATTACGGGCGGAATTTTGGTTCACTTGAATCGGTCAGCTCTGGCCACTACCTAACTACTACACCTTATCAGAAAGCCTCCTCCAACTACCCTCTATTAGTCTTCCAAGCTACTCTAACTCAAGTTGTGGTTTGGTACATAAATTGCCCTAGATCGATTCCAACCCTATACTTTGTTCTATTTTTTTTTTTAACTTTTCTAAATTGTTTTCTTTCATTTTTAGAGTTCTAAAATATTGAATTTGGGGGTTTGGGTCCTATTTATATTTTTTGAACTTTTCATAATCAAATAAAATTTGGACATGTGTATGACACATGTCAACATTCCATTTTCCTAAAGGACATGTGTCATTTCCTCATTAAGTAAGTATTGACTCACCATTTCCAATTAATACTAGCTTAACACATCATTTGTTGACTCATCCATGCAATTTTTTATTAATTTTCCATTATTTTGCCTCATTTTAATAATAATTTATTATTATATATATGTATTTAATACATATAATGCATATCACATGTAAATACGTGTATATTATATATAATTCAACTTCATTTATTATTTTTATAAGTTAATTAACTTATCTCTAATATCTCACTATATCTAAAATCTTGAATTTCTCGTTTTTGATAATTATCGGCTTTTAACGATAAATTGACATTTTTCTCAAATTAATATTTGTCTATAGTTTATCTTGAGAAATTGACTTTACTTAAATTAGTTCATCTAACTTTTATAACTTTACTATGAAGTTTAAAATAAAACATATATTATAGCCCGATACCCTAAAGGATTCAGATCCTAGTGTTATTGAACTAGCTGGAAAAACCCAGAGTATTACAATTATCATCTTTTGTTTTAATTCAAAAGATGGAATTAATTTATATCTATCATTTGTTTTAATCGTATTAGAGCCAAGAGAAAAGTATATAGTCTAATAGGTTAATTTATATTTTCTCTTGAGACGATTTTATATGTGATCCCTTTTGTTGTGATAAGCTTATTGAGACCTAATGTAAATCCCACTTGAGTTGATTAAGGATAGAAAAATGGTCATAAATTAGAAATTACAACATAGGATTTAAAATAGTCTTGTGAATTAGATTTATAAGATTAGATAAATTAATCTCTTTTAAAAATATAAATTTACTTAGAAAAACTACATCTTATTCTAGCTTTACTCTCTTTGAGCAATCAAAAGAATCTATACTAAATAATAGGAATGAAACATACATAAAAAATTTTGATAAAGTAATAGATGACTGGAAGATTCCTAAAACTTTCTATGATCGCATATATCAAATGGAAAAATAGAAAATATTTGATAAAAATAATTATGTAATAGCTACAGAAGAAAAAGGATATTCCAATTTCTAATAGCTTAACTATAATAAAACTTTTAAATATTGATTCAATCAAAAAATATGCTAAAGAATGAAACTACATGCACATAGGTCTAGTTCAAATAGGGCCTAAACCTCTTACTAAATTATGTCTTAATACTTCTGTGTTTATGATCCTTAGAGATGCTAGGAACTAGACTATGAAAGATCAATGCATGCCTCTATTAAGACTAGTCTCAATATTGGTCCAATACAATTTGAATGTCATCCAACTGTTAGTTTAGGTCTTAAAGATACAAGCATAATGAATTCTTTAATTCTTCAAATTAAAACTTATAATTATAGAATTATAAAAGGTTCTTTAACAATGGCTGTAATTTATAGAATATATTTTAAATAAATAAAGACTACTTTTGGGTCTAAGGTTTAAAAAATAAACAAAAGAGGTCAAACTCTTTCAATTCAAACAAACCTAACCAAAGCTAATGTGTCTATACCTAAAATGATTCAATGGTCTCAAGTTAACTTATTTGAACTATGGGAAGTAGAAAATCTACTTCCAAAATAACTTGTTTACAATGCTGAACTTTCTAATGTAACACAACACCCTAAAGGTAAGATAATAATTCAATTTGCTATGAGATCTTTTGATCAACTTAGAAGACCCTTAAAAATAAGGTCTATGTAATTTTCTTCTAGGAGATCAGTGGATCTACCTTTACCTCTACTTCCACCTCTACCTATAATTCATTCACCATTTAATGTTCAACCTAATGTCTAATCTAGTGTTTAAGATAATCCCTCAATTTCTGGAACAACTAACAATAGGTCAAGTATCACTAGACCAGTTTACCAACCTAGTAACAAACCAGACTATGAGGAACCCTTAACATTCATAATTAATGGAGATCTAGAACTTAATATCTTAGAAAAACCTTTCGAACCAAATAAAATTTTTCTAAATAATGAATTTAATTCACTTAAAAATGAAAAAAAAATTAGGAAATGGTATTTTCAAACATTCAAAAATGTTATTAAACAAATAAAAGATGAATATTATAATTTTATGTATGAAATTGGTTATCAAATATATTTCTTCGAATGGTTTGAAGAATATTATTTGAAGCCTAAAGAAATTAATGTCATAACTAAGTGTTTTAAATGGAAATTAAGTGATAGAAAAATAATAGAACCAAATCATCCACCACTTAGTGATATAAAATCTACACATAAAAACACTGAAATAACACTTGTGCCTTTTAAAAATGCTATAAAAGAAGAAGACTTAGGAATTACAAAGGTAATATACCAAAGTAATTACACTAATCAATATTTACCTATAATAGGAAAACAATTAGACAAGATAGAAAATGTAATAAATAATGAAATAAATAAAACCTAAGAGAAAACCATAATCAATAAAACTAATAAAAATGTTCCTTTATTTAAACCTTTTAAAATGCCAAAAAAATCTAAGTAATGAATTTTTAAAAGCTTTAGAAGATAAGAAAAGAATGTTAAAAGCCAAAATGAAGGAAGAATTAAAACAATTGATATATTAAAAATGGAAACACCAATTAACTCTTCAAAGTTAAGGGGTATTACTATCAATGATACTCCTCCTGAAAAAATTAATGTCCTTAATGAAATTGATAATGATTTAAAAAATGAATCAGAGTCCAATAATTCTTTAAAAAATTTAAGCATTAATAAATCTAATGATGAAATTAATAAAATTAATTGGAAAGAACCTAAAAAATTATACTATTAGAAAGCGACTCCTCCTAATATAATTTTTGAAGAAAAGAATGATAATTATCAAAATAAGTATTCTGCAGTATCCACTTATAAATGGAACATAGATGGATACACAAAACAAAAAATTCTTAATGTACTTAACCAAATAATAATGATGTCTAATACTAATAAAACAGTTCCTAATGTTATTGATTATTAAGTAGCATTACTTTTAATTTTTTGTTTTACTGAACAATTAAAATGATGATGGGATAATTATCTCATTGAGGAACAACAATTTAATATTTTAACTTCATATAAAGCTGATGATAATGGAATTGAAATAGTTGATGAAAATGATGAACCAATTCAAGATATGGTTAATAATCTTATATTCTCAATTAGCCAACATTTCATAGAAGATCCTTCACACATTAGGAATAAAACCTTATATTTATTGTCCAATATGAAATATAAATCCTTAGGAGAATTCTATCAATATAAAGATATTTTCTTTTAGAGAGTTCTTCTATTAGAGAGTTCTTCTTAAGAATGATTGTAATCAATCTTTTTAGAAAGAAAAATTCTTAGCTAGTTTGCCTAAATTAATAAAAGAACAAGTTAGGAACAAAATTCGAGAAGAAAATAATGGAGAAATTCCTTATGATAATTTGTCATATAGGGAATTAGCACCATATGTTTACAAAATTGAAAGTAATTTATGTACAGCAATTAGACTGCAAAAATAATTAAAAAAAGAATAATGCATGAAACTTTAGAGTCTTAGTGATTTTTGTGCTCAAAATGATCATTCTTTTATTTATAAAAAGAAGAAAAATAATGTAAAACACTCACACTCACAATGTTCACATAAAAAACCTTAAAGAAACTTTACAAAAAAATCTCTTCGAAAAATTTAAGGAAAAACCAATGGATGAAAAATATAAAAGAAAATCTTATCAACAATTAAGATGTTATAAATGTAGGAAAATAGGTCATATAGTAAACTTCTATAAGATCATTAATAAACTTAATGAATTAAACCTTGACGATAAAACAATAGAAAACAATTTGCAAATTTTCTGTGATAATGAACCTGTGACATCAAAAGAAAAAAGTGAAGATAGAATTCAAGTCAATGATATTGAATCATCATCATCATTATCTTTTGATAATGAAATTAATGTTTTAACTAATGAAGAAAAAGAAATACTTCAAAAAAGTAATTAAATGCCTAATGATAATGAAAAGCTCCAATGTTTAAAGAATGCAAATAAAAATATTTTAACAATCCCATGAAATTTACTTTATAATCTAAAAGACATCTTAGAAAGAGGTAAAAAAAAAAAAACCATAGAAAAAATCTATTTATGTAAATGATCTTCACAATAAAATTAATATCCAAAAACAAGAAATAAAAAAATTTAAATTAATACAATTAAAACTTTAAAAGGATTTTCTTGAATTTAAACAAAAAATGATAATTCAAGAGTTTTCCGACAATGATTCAACTAATGGTTCAAATAATTTAGCTGAAACATCTAACAATTATAAATACCAAATTTTTAATAATTTTGATTATCTAATGCAACTTGCTAAAATTACGACAAGAAAATAGATTATTAATGTTCCTATCATAATTAATAATGAATTTGTTTCAGAAACAACTACATTATTTGATACCGGTACTGATCTTAATTACATTAGAGAAGAGTTAATTCCAATAAAATATCTTAAAAAACCAACCAATCTCTAAGCTTTACATTAGGTAACAAATTGCAGATTAAAAGAAAATGCTTCCTATAAAACTACTTTTATTTTTGCAAAGCATTTAAAGCAAAATGTTATATTAGGAACACCTTTTATTGATTTAATTCAACCATTTTCTGTTAATAATTTAGGAATTGAGACACATTACTTCAAAAGGAAAATTGTTTTTAATTTTGTCTCAAAACCACAAACCAAATATTTAAATAAATTAAAAGATAATTCCATTTCTAAATTGAAATGTTTAATTGAATATAAAGAAAAACACTTAATGTTTTTAAAAAATAATATTAAGTTTAAGAAAATTGAATCTCAACTCTCTATTGAAAATTTAAAGAAAAGAATTTCTAATTTTAAACTAGAAATTAAAAACTCAATATGTTTGACTTTGCCTAATGCTTTTTGGGATCGTAAATCTCACATAGTAGATTTACTTTATGAAAATGATTTCAATAAGAAACATATTCTGACTAAGGTAAGACCTTCTCAAATGAATAATAAAGTCTTAAATCATTGCAAGAATGAGATTAATGATTTACTTAATAAAAACTAATATGTAAGAGTAAGTCTCCTTGAAGCTGTTCAGCTTTTTGTGTTAATAAAAAAGCTAAAATCGAGAGAAGTGTACCTAGGTTAGTAATTAACTATAAACCTTTGATTAGGTATGCAATACCTAATATAAGGGATTTACTTAATAGATTACATAATGCCAAAGTATTCTTAAAGTTTGGTATGAAATTTGGACTTTAGCAAATTCAGATTAAAAAGTCTGATAGATATAAAACTGTGTTCACTATTCCATTTAGTTAGTTTGAATGGAATGTCATGCCCTTTGGACTTAAAAATACTCCATTTGAGTTTCAAAGAATAATGAATGAAAATTTTAATGACTATATAAATTTCATAATTGTCTATATTGATGATATCTTAATATTTTCATCTAATATAGATCAACATTTTAAGCATATTAAATTTTTTATTAATATTGTTAAAAGGAATGGTTTAGTTATGTTATCGTCTAAGATTAGCCTATTCCAAGCTAAGGTTAAATTCATAGGGTTTCACATATATAATGGCACTATAATTCTAATTCAAAGATCTATAGAATTTACATCTAAAGTTCCTAATGAAATCAAGGATAAAAATCAACTCCAAAGATTTATAGGGAGTTTAAATTGTATTGCTAATTTCTTTCCTAATCTTAATATTCTGTATAAACTACTCTATCAGAGATTAAGAAAGAATCTCCCTTAATGGTTAGAATGTCATACTAATGTTGTTAAGAAAATTAAATAAAAAATCAATGAGATTCAAAGTCTCCATATTGCAGAGTCATCTCTATTCAAAATAGTAGAGACTGATGCGTCTGAAATTAGATTCGATAGGATCTTTAAAAAAAAAAAACAAAATGATAAAGAAAATGTTATTCAATTTATTTCTACATACTAAAATGAATGTAAAAAAAAAAAAAACTATTACACAATCAAGAAAGAGATTTTGGCTATTGTTTGAACAATTTTCAAATTTTAAGGTGGTTTGTTAAATTAAAATTTTCTTTTACGTATTAATTGTAAAATAGCAAAACTTGTTTCAATAAATGATATTCAAAATATTGCTCTAAAACAAATTTTTGCTAGATGGCAATCAAGTTTGTCTGTTTTCGATCTTGAAAATAGAGCATGTAAATGGTCTTTCAATTCTCTTCGTGACTTCTTTACCTGTGAATTCTTACAGGAAAATGTCTCTCAAAAAGGACAAAGTAAAGGTGAAGGAGCCTTAAAAGAAAGGCTTGACCAACATTCGATCATGGCTTAAAGCCACCAAACCTAATGCTTCATTAATGATCATGGATGGATCACCATCCTTAACAAACCTCAATGAACCCAATGAACCTAAATCCAAACCTTCTAACCAAATGCTTGAGGTTCCTATAACCCCAAACTTTCTTAGACCTATGTTAATTGCTTTACAACAAAAAAATATACCACTAATAATTCCAGTAATGACCCCAATGCAAGAAATAGAATCATCTAAATCAATGACCAAATCTAATGAAATATCATAAATACCAACAAATCCTCAAACACAAATAGATTTCCTTAGAGCAATAGTAAATGCTTTATAGTTAAATGATACCTATTAGCTGTCAAAATGTTTAGAATTTCAGAATGTGGATGAAATTATTTGACTAAAGAAAATGTCTAATCAAAATATACAAATAACTAAGGTAGTGTCATCTTTTGGTAAGAATATAGTCCCTCATAAATCAAATTTTTTTGTTAAAGGAATTTTCAAATATATCTTTTATGTTAAAAAGAATATGTTTGAAAACGATCCTTTTAAATGTGCAAGAAAGATTTTTACAAAAGATTTTCTTTATGTTCCTTATAATTATTACAAAAAAAAAATCCAATTTTATGAAAGGATTTTAAGTGAAACAAGATCTGTTTCATTTAAGCATTTTGAAAATAATTGGATGATTAGTTATTCTACTGCTAGAATTCATAAGGTCATAAACCTTAATGAGTGGACTAATCATCCAGTAATCCCTAAAAAATTTCAATTAAATCCAATGGAAGCTTAACCAAGTTATCAAGCTCTTTATAATTATTATGATTATAAACAGGCCTAGTATATAGCTTTTTATCAAATGAATGCGAAAAAGTCACATACTTAGTTGATCTTTTTCGACAAATGTTCTTCCAAAAATTTACCATGCTAGTTTGCCTAGTGGTAGAATGAATTTGGAGCCATAAATGAAATTATTCATGAAAAGGCTCATAATGGTTTTAATGTTTTCTTAAAAAATTATGTCCTATCTGACCATGAAAATATTTCAAAAAAGATATGCTATACTTTATGCATATTAATGTCTCATGGGTCATGACATGGTTTTTTTATTACAAAAATGATGATGAAACAAATACTACCATCATAATCCGAAAAAACAAGGTTAAGTGATGGGATAATTTCAAAATGTGGAATAAGATTGAAGAAGAATCGATCCTAACTTAGATCAAAACCTATTCTTCTATAATTCCCATGCATGAAGCAACTCCTTTACTCCATGATAAGGTTTTTTTAATGTCTTCCAGTGTTTCATTACCAGAACAAATGAAAGAAATATTAGAGAAGGCATTGGCATCTCTTAATGAATCAATTGTTGGGTTAACCACAAATTTAAGCTCCCATTACAATGGAAACACTAATGAAGATGACTATTATGGAGTAGATTTGACTGATCCATGAATGTATTTATTTTATATTTTGAATGTATTTCTCCATGTATTTTACACTATAATTCATTAAGAAGATACGTATACTCACATATATTATAGTGCACAATGACATAATAATAACATCACAATGATGTTGGATTCCATTGTCTAACATCATGATTTTATCTCCGACTTTTTACTGTTTATTACAGTAAATTGTCTCCTACTTTCACTGTTTCTATAGTGATATGTTGGCTACTTTACACTATTCTTAAATAGTGACCTGTCGACCTCTCTTTCTATATAATGACCCTTATTTTCTCCTCTCAAACAAGTCTTTTTCCCATAATATTCTCTCCATCTGAATTTTCTAATGTTCCTCTCGTCTCCTCTTTTCTCCTAATCTTCTTCTAATCTTATTCCATCCTTTCTAACCTTTCCATCCTTCTATTCTCTCTTCTTTTCTTCTCCTTTCTCATAATTGAGAAGTGTTTTTATGCTTTCGTCTTAAGGTATAAGACTATATACCTCCAATATTTCTTTTAATTTCTTTCAATGATTAATGCGTAATGCTCTTTATTTGTAAATGTTTTCAAATTAATGAAATAAAATTTTTATTTTATTATTATTTTATATTCATCTTATGAGAAGAATATCCATCATTGAATGGGTGTAATACCATAAGATATATTTTTATGTTTATGTTTATGATAATATTTTATGTTTAAGACCCCATAATCGGTAGTTTATATTGCTTATGATGGTTTACTTTTAATGTTCTTTAATACACTTTAATTTAATGCAATTTATATTTGTACAATAGCCTCACTAGCCTTAACTCTATCGTCTGGGGTAGTTTATGTTTAATGTTTATTTAATGTTCATTTAATATTTCTTATATTAATGCACATATTCCATTAACTCAATAAGTATATTGGTTGGAAACTGGGATTAAAAGAAGAAAAGAAGGTGAAATATGGTTCATTGTCCTTGTCTACAACGCCGTGTACGAATGAGTTGAATGGTAGTTTTCTTGTAATATGTCTCAAATAGTTAGAGACAACAATGATAATGATTTGTTAGAATATTTAGATGATAATGCTATAGAATTTTTAGAAAGTTTATATATATATAATGTGGGTAGCTTATGGTGAACCCATATTTTAAAATTAATACTGCATCTTCTTGTTTCTATCTATATACTTATCAATTTAATTCATCTGTCTTTGATTGATAAGCACCCAAGAGGAGCTACCCTAAATGATACTTGTGAAATACTAATGAAAAAAATTGATAAATATAGATAGAAAAGAAGATGCAGTGTTAATGTATTAAAATTAATTTCTTCTAAAATAAATATCATTTAAGTAAAATCTTTCTCCTAAAAGAGAATAAGCCCAAACTACATAAAATAAAATTTTCCTACTTTAGGCTAATAGCCCATACGTTTGAATTTCTAACTTATATATTTATTAAGTTAATAGGATGTATATATTAACATAAAAGCATTAAATGAGCATTAACATAAACTCATTTAATGAACATTAATACAAACATAAACAAAAGACCACCACAGGCGGCAGTACCAAGGCTAATAAGGCTTATACATGAATTTTAAAAGTCATAAACATTAAATAAATAAATATTAATAGAAAATCACCATAGGTGTTATAACTTGCCAATTATGGGGTTTAAGCATAAGGAACATAAAGCATCAAATATAAATAAACATTAAGGAATAAAACAAAACTTTTATTTCATTACTTTGAAAATATTTACAAATAAAGAGCATTATGCATGAATCCTTGAAAGAAACATCAAAAGAAATATCGGAGGTATGTAGTCCTATACCTTGAGACAAAAGCGTAAGAACACTTCGCAATTATGAGAAAGGAGAAGAGAAGAAGAGAAAGAATAGAAGGGTGGAAAGGTTAGAAAGGATGGAAGAACATTAGGAGAGGAATATTAGAAAATTCGGATGGAGAGAATATTTTGGAAAAAAAGCTTGCCTTTAAATGAAGAATGAGGTATATTTTATAGGAAAAGAGGCCTCAACATAACATTGTTCATGAATAGTGACAGTGAATCATTATGGAGGAAAATTCACTATAGTAAACAATGAAAAATAGAGGAATAAAATCATTATGCCAGACAATGGAATCTAACATCAATGTGACAATATAATGGCATCGTACACTGTTACATGTGATCATATGTCCTTCTACTGGTAATTTACAATGTAGAATACATACATTAGAAAATTCAAAATACATTTTGTAATACATTCATTGAGTGTTTATTCATGGATTTGCTAAATCTATCTTATTGCAATCATCTTCGTTGGTGTTGCTACTATGATGAGAAGTTGATTCTGAAGCTGATCTACCGGTTGATTCATTGAAACTTGTTTATGCCTTCTCTAATAGTTGCTTCATTTGTTTTAGAGAATTCACATTTGACATTGAAGACATAAAAAATCCTTTATCATGGAGAAAAGGAGTTTGATTGCCTTGATTGTTCATCAAAACATTGAATGAATTTGTTAAGGACTATATCTCACATTTTGAAGTTATCCTACCATTTAACTTTATATTTTCTTGTTAATATGGTAGTCCTAAATTCATAATCTTGCTTATACTGATAGAACTATGTCATAACCCTTTAAAGACTGATGTGCATAGAGTATAACGTGATTTTATCAAAACATCTTTCATGGACCTTTGGAGTATAATTTTTCATGAACACATTATAGCCGTTGTAAGCGTTTTCATGAATTATGTCAATTGTGGCTACGAACTTATCCCACCAATGTATGAACTAGTAGGGTAGGTTTTCAGAAGAACATTTGTTAAAGAAAATCAACTAGGTATATGATTTCTTTGAGTTCATTTGAAAGAATGCATTCTACCAAGCCTGTTTATAATCATAATAATTATGAAGGGCTTAGTATTTTGGTTACGCTTCCATTAGGGATAATTGGAATTTTCTAGGCATTGTTAGATAACTGGATCCACTCCATTCATTAATATTTATAACCTTATGTATTCTAGTTGTTGAATAGCTTATTATTCAATCAGATTCAAAATGTTTGAATGAAACTGAATCTATTTCACTTAGAATCTTTTCATAAAATTTAATTGGTTTGTAAAAATCATAGAAGACATAATTAAAATTTTGAGTGAAAATTTTTTTGGTATAATCATATGGATCCTTTTCAAAAAGATTTTTCTTAACTAAAGAAACATATTTGAAAATTGATTTGACAAAAAAATTATTGATTTTTGAGGAGCAACTGCCTTATACCACCTTAGTTAATTGTATATTTTGGTTAGTTCTTTTAAGTGGAATTATCTCTTCTACTTGGTGTATCTCTAGAACCATTGATTGAATTTTTGGAGACGTCATCAGGTGTTAGATAGTCATTGCTAAAGACTTAAGAAGTTCTAAGTCTATAGGAACATTGATTAGAGCATTTGTTGGGTTTTCTAGGGTATTTTTGTATCATCATTTGTAATTTTTCATTAGTAGTAATTGCAGATTGTTCATTAGGTGAGGAAGAGGATTCTTCATTAATTGTTAATGGAACATTGGATTTGCTGGTTTCTAGCCATCACCGAATGTTCGTCGAGCCTTTCTTTTGGGGTTTCTTACCCTTTTCTTTGTCTCTTTCAGGAGGCATCTCCCTATAAAAATTCATAGGTAAGGAAGTCAGGAAAGGAATTGGATGATTTATTAATAAACTCTATTTCGAAATAAAAAAAATAAATAAAATTGATTGTCATCTGGCAAAAAGTTGTTTAGAAGTAATATTTTGAATATCCTTAAATACAACATTTTTTGCTGCCTTACAATCAATTCATAAAAGAAATTTTTGATTTAACAAATCACCTTGAAACTCAAAGATTGTTAAAACTATTGCCAAAATTTCTTTTTTGATTGTTGAGTAGTTCTTTTGACATTTATTCCAATATTTAGAAATGAATTGAATAGCATTCTCTTTATCATTTTTTCTTTGCTTAAGGATCCCATCGAATCAAATATTAGATGCTCAATCACTACAATTTTGAATAGAGATGGGTTTGCAATACGGAGTTATGGAATTTCATTAATTTTTTATTTAATTTCCTTAATAACATTGGTGTGACACTCTGACTATTAAGGGGGGTTCTTTCTTAATCTCTGATAGAGTGGTTGACACAAAATATTAAGATTAGAAAAGAAAGTAACAACATAATTTAAACTTTCTAGAAATCTTTAGAGTTGATTTTTATCCTTAATTTCATTAGGAAATTTAGATGCAAATTCTATTGTTCTTTGGATTGAAATTATGGTGCCATTATATACATGAAATCCTAAGAATCTAACATTAGCTTAGAATAAGTTAATCTTAGGCGGTGATATAACTAAACCATTCCTTTTAATGATATTAATAAAAATTTTAATATGCTTAAAATATTGATCTATATTAGATGAAACTATTAAAACATCATCAATATAGATAATTTTAAAATTTGTATAGTCGTTAAAAATTTCATTTATTATTCTCTAAAATCCAGATAGATCATTTTAAGTCCAAAGGGCATAACAATCCATTTGAATTGACCAAAAGAGACAATGAATGCAATCTTATACCAATCAGACTCCTTAATCTAAATTTGTCATAATCTAGATTTTATATCAAAATTTGAAAATATTTTAGCATTATATAATCTATTAATTAAATCCCTTTTATTAGGCATTGGATATCTAATCCATTTTAGAGTATTGTTAAGAGGTTTATAGTTAATTACTAACCTAGGTACACCTCTCTCAATTTTAACATTTTTATTAACATAAAGAGCTGAACAACTCTAAGGAGATTTACTTTTATGGATTAGTTTTTTATTAAATAAATCATTAATTTCATTCTTGCAATGATTTAAAACTTCATTATTCATTTAGGAAGTTCTTACCTTAGTTGGAATATTTTTTTCATTGAAATCATTTTCATAAGGTAAATCCACTATGTGAGATTTATAATCCCAAAAAGCATTAGATAAAGTTGAACTTATTGAGTTTTTCATTTCTAATTCTAAATTAGAAATTCTTTTCTTTAAATTTTCATTAGAGAGTTAAGATTCAATTTTCTTGAACTTAAGATCATTTTTGAAAAAATTAATTGTTTTTCTTTACATTCAATTAAACAGTTTGATTCAATAATTGAATTATCTTTTAATTTATTTGAATATTTGGTTTATGGTTTAGAGACAAAATTAAAAACAGTTTTCCTTTTGAAGTAATGTGTCTTAATTCTTCCATTATTAACAAAAAATAGTTGAATTAAATTAATAAAAGATGTTCCTAATATAACATTTTGCTTTAAATTCTTGATAAGAATAAACATAGTTTTATAGGGAACATTTTCTTTTATTATTTCAGCAATGGATAATTTAAATTTGATCTACAATTTGTTACCTAATGAACAACTTAGAGATAGAGTTGTTTTTTAAAAATATTTTGTTGGAATTAGCCCTTCTCTAATGTAATTAAGATCAATACTAATATCAAATAATTAGTTGTTTCTAAAATAAATTCATTATTAATTATTACAGTAACATTAATAATCCATTTTCTTGTCATAATTTCAACAAGTTGCATTAGATAATCAGAATTATCAAAAATTTGTTGGTCTTTATAATTGTTAGATGTTTCAACTTCATTATTTGAACCATTAGTTGAATCATTGTCGGAAAACACTTGAATTATCATTTTTTCTAAATTCAAGAAAATCCTTTTGAAGTTTTAATTGTATTAACTTTAATTTTTTTATTTCTTGTTTTTGGATATTAATTTCATTGTGAAGATCATTTACGAAAATGTAATTTTTTTTTGTGGTTTTTTACCTCTTTTTAAAATATCTTTTAGATTATAAGGTAAATTTCATGGTATTATTAAAATATTTTTATTGACATTTTTTAAACATTGGAGTTTTTCATTATCATTAAACATTTGATCAATTTTTTGAAGTATATTATAGGTGGAGGTAGAGGTAGATCCACTAATCTCCCAAAAGAAGATGACATAAACCTTATTTTTAAGGGTCTTTTAAGTTGATCAAAAGATCTCCAAGCAAATTGAATTGTTACCTTGCCTTCAGCGGTTGCATTGCATTTCGGTATTGTAAGCAGGTTGTTTTGGAAGTGGATTTTTTACTTCTCGTAGTTCAGGTAAGTTAACTAAGACCATTGAATCATTCTGTGTATAGATACATTAGCTTTAGTTAGGTCTGTTTAAATTAAAAGAGTTTGACCTCTTTTGTCTATTTTATAAGCTTTGGACTCAAAAGCAGTTTTTATTAATTTAAAATATATTCTATAAGTTATAGCCATTGGTAAAGCACCTTCTATCATTCTATAATTATGAGTTTTAATTTGAAGAATTAAAGAATTTAATATGGTTCTATTTCTAAGACCTAAAGTGGCATTTAGATGACATTCAAACCGTAAGTATTGAGACTAGTCTCAATAGAGGTGTGATTGATCTTTCCTAGTTTAGTTCCTTAACATCTTTATGGACCGTAAACACAGAAGTATCAAGACTTAGTTTAGTAAGAGGTTTAGCCCCTACTTAAACTAGACTTATGTAGATGACGTTCCATTCTTTAGCATATTATATATATATGTATATATATATTATGGGTGATTTGAGTTGTATGTATATTCATTTCATGTACTGATACTCATATAAAGTTAGATAGTATGAAAAAGATTCAAATATGTCACTTGTCAATTTTATTATGATTTTATATGCCATGTACCCATTTTGAATGTCATTACACTAATGTTGTTTTATTTAGATAATGTTGCCCAATTGTAAAGTACTCAGAGATAAAAGTAGAAAAATAAATATCATGGTACACAAGCTTATCAAAATAATGAATTTATATATTGGTTTAAAGCATTAGATGTGAATTGAAAGGCAAAATCATGATGTTATATATAAAATAAAAAATGGCTTCTGAAAATATAACTATATGAAAGTAATATATGTACTTTCAAAATCGAAAATATGTTATGGAAGTAAAGAATTTTATTAAGTTGTCACATCCTAGCTTAGCACGAAATGAATTATCACACAAGAATACCTATTGAAAACTTAACTCAACCTGTTAATTCATTAAAAAACAACATTGTTTACATAATAAAGGGGTTTCTACATCGTAGTTCAATTGGATTTCCTGTTACAACTTATGTATATAACATAATATTTACATCAAAACATAAACCAACTTTCTCCTTTATCATCTTCATAGTACTAGGATTCCTGACTTAGTATAGGCTCCATACAAAAGTCAATAACTTCGACTCAAGCTCTTAATGTATATATATATACATATATATATATATATTTATATATCCTCTTAATGTTGGGCCCTTCACGATGCAGTTAATCTAAGAATAAAACATTTTATTTCCTCAGTTACTAAAGCTGAGTGAGAGTGGATGACAAACAACACAATATAAACAATATGATAGACAATATTGCTTATCACAATAGAAACATTTAAATCATAACCTGTAGGTTTAACTTCACATATGCATTTGCCTAACTGGGCATTTACTGTTAGCAATATAGCATGCTATGTTCATACACATGGCATGCATCGATACCAATATCTTATGCCCTCTAATTTTTATCCAATTAGTTAACATAGTCGAGCATCTGGATACAATGTCCAAGAACCTAGGGCAACAAGTAGCTGCTTAAGAGTAGGACTCCGACCAAATTGGACAACATACTATAGTTTACCATTATTAAAAAAGGCAACAAGGAGCTGCTTAGGAGTAAGACCCGCAACTTTGCTGTATAAAATTAGACTACACATAATAGTTCACCAAATCAAGATAACAGCACTACCAAATTATACCACATACTGTAGTCTACCAAATTTGACTATCAAAATAGTCACAATGTTTAGGTAATACAATCTATATACTTCAAAAAACTGAGTTCATAAAGCTATATTCTTTCCATGATCACTTGGAAGCCTTATTCTAAAATTTCTTATCCATAAGTCTCTGTTTGTGTCGTATCATATCGTGTCGTGTCATGCTATGCCATGATATGCAATAGTAACTTAAGAATATCAATCAGCACAATTAATCTTTAAGTTTTATTCAACCTAGTTATTTGATTCTAGGTTTTGAACTCTCCATAGTAGAATTCTAGCATTTTACTTAGGTGAACACCTATAAGATTGAGTTAGCAATCATTTAACTTCCTTAATTAGTACAATCATTCATAGGCATAAATCATCGCCCAACATGGCAACATAACAGTTTAACCAAAATACAGTTACTATCATTCAAAATCATTATATCAGCATCCACTATAGTAGCATATCAATTCAACTAGGAAATGTCCATATTTAATTAATACAACATTAAACGGCATACAGTGTTATGAGTAGCAATATATCTACTCTAAACATGGGTTAGATCCACTTACTTGAATGTAGTAATAGTGCAAAATCCTAAAGTCCACCACATAGTCCTTCCTTACTTATTACACCTATGAAAAATATAACACAATCTTCAAATCAAGTATGAGTTGATACTAAACTATTATAAGCTTTCATTTCTACATTTTTAAACCTCATTTGACCATATCTTACTCATTTCTTATCCAATTTCAGCAAACTTTATATCATCATGATTGTTATTTTGAGTACTATTAAGATATCTTAAGAATCAATTATTTTGAGTATTATTAAGATATCTTAAGAATCAAGTCTTTTGTTATTATTAAATGTCAAAAAATACCATTTCGTATTACTGATTTGACCATATATTATTATAACTTTGTAATTAACTCAAATAAACCCTAAATCTAAGTTAAAAATTCTGAAATTCCTTATTTCTCGAGTTGGTCAACATTCATTATGTACTCAAAAATATGAATCCTTTGCATATTTAACAAATATCACATTAGTACTAATTACTATATCGTATATTACGCTAATAGATAAGCTTATATTAGGAAAATACATAATAAATAGTATACGAGCCTGATTAATTTTACAAAAAATCCTATAGACTTACAAAAATATGTAGTTTAATTATCGACCATCAATTACATTAAACTAGCTATTATCTATTTTTACGAAAATAAAGGTTTTAGTTTGGAATTACACAAAATTAGGGAAAATAAACAAATTTAAGTGTGAGATAAAAATTAAATATTCCAAATATCATTATAAACATCCAGAAGTCTAAACATGTAGGGTTCTTTCATTAATTTCAACAAAACTAATTATTTTAATAATTTGGCAAAACTAGCAATTTTATTCGAAATAATTATAAAAAGTAATAAACATGCTTAATTTTCAAAATTCTTGTTACCAAAATTAAATATATATATATATATATTATTTGTATTATATACAAAAATTGAGCTTAAAACAACATCATCTAATATTTATAAAAATTCATTCAATTTTTGTCCAAACAAGGCATTTTCTTTAAGAACCCATATTTTCTCTAATTATTTAATTAAAATAAAATTACAACACTAATATAAACCTAAAATAGTCCTAGAAAACCAAATTTTATAATTAATGAATAACATTTGATATTTTTAACAAATTAAACAAGTTATGAATAGAAAATTAGTTCACTTGAACCGACCGCCTCCGGCCACCATTAAACCACCGCACCTTGTTGGATAGCCTCCTTTGGCCACCCTCTATTGGACCTCTAAGCTGCTCTAACTCAAGTTATAGTTTGGTAAACGAACCGCCCTAACCTAATTGTAATCCCATTTCTTATTCTATTTTTTTTTCTGATTTTTTTCAATTTTCTAAAATTATGTTTTTATGTTTTCAGGTTCCAAAAGTATTGTAAATGATTTTTGGAGCCCTATTTATAGGTTTTAGGATTTTTCGCATGCAAAAAACTAAAATTACACATCAATTTTATGTTTTCCTAGGTATTATGTGTCATTTTCTCCTTAACCATGTATTGACTCATCATTTGCAATTAATCCTAGTTTGAATTTGGTGACTCAACCATTCAATTTTTTTATTATTTTTCTACTATTTTACCTAATTATTATTATTATTATTATTATTATTATTATTATTATTATTATTATTATTATTATTATTATTATTATTATTATTATTATTATTATTATTATTATTATTATTATTATTATTATTATTATTATGTATGTTACATGTAATACATGTATATTATGTAAATTTAACTCCATTTATTATTTTTGAAAGTTAATTAACTTATCACTAATATCTTCCTATATTTAAAAGTTTGAATTTTACGATTATCAACTTTTTCGATAAATTGACGTTTTCTTAAATTAATATTTTAATATAACTTATTTTGAAAAATTGAATTTACTTAAATTACTTTGTTTAACTTTTCTAATCTTACTATGAAGTTTGAAATAAAACAAATAACATAGCCCAATGCCCTAAATTTAGGGGCTCGAATTCTAGGATTATTGAATTGACTCGAAATCTTGAGATATTACACAAGTCATCATTATCTGTGTCTCAAATATTAGGAAAATAATAAGATCATGATCGATCAAATCTCAAATAAGTGACATTATTGATATTACAATTTATAAATTTACTCAATTAATATTTACTTAAGTTAATGAAATATATGTTTAAGGGCATACTTATATGTATTTATCAATAGTACAACTTGAGTTTCATTATTTTTCTAGAATGGTAATAATTAAGTGAAATTCTAATAGAAATACTATGTAAAATTTTTATCAATTATTGGTTCCATGGCTGATAATTGGGTGTATTCTTAAAATATTACCTTCACTCCATAAAATTTATTAGTGATAAACTTGATTGTTGACACTGAATGCAAATGTAGACCATTTTAGATATTTGTATGTTAATCTTTGATGTATTTTCTTTATAATAAATATATGACATAAATTTATCATTATTTAAGTTGTAGAGTATGGTTTTTGTTGAGAATATTATTATTGTTATATTCGAATAAATTATTTTGCACATATCTTGTTATTCTGTAAACAAGTTTATTTCGTGTTCAACGTAATTGTTAATTGAACATATAAGGAAAAGTACCCAGAGCTAAATTGATGCATTAGTGGATTCTATGCATTTAATTCCTTGTGTACAAAATATTGGATTATGTATGTATATAATATTAAATTGTGGCCACAACAAATTCTCTAAATCATGTCTCTAGTGACAAACTTAAGTTCTATTAGTCAATTTTTTATGGTCATATGTTTATTTAAATAACTCAAATGACATATTTTATAAAATGTATTAGTGAAATTACAACACAAACAATTTCTTTATGTTTATGTTTTATCAAGTTTGTATGAGATAAGTAATTGGATTTGATATAAGGTATTACCTTATCTAAATGGAATCAATTGAATAATTTGATTATCTAAATCTTTATAGTTGGAGTACACTAGTAATTAAATCAACAAATTACAACAAAATTGTGAATTATTGGTATATACATATATATTATCTTTGTGTAAAAGTATATATGTTAATATACATATGGTTACGTACTTGGCTATTGGAATCTCTCTTACAAATTTTAATGCTTATGATATCTCATGTGACCTACGTTGGGTTAATTTATCTTTTATAAAATAATATATTTTACAATTTGTTCCATGTGATAATATTAGGTAATATGCTATGTACAAATCATAATATATGCTATTTAAGGCATTGCATGTTCTATGTTATTGTCCATGTGACGTTGGAGAAATAGCATGTTATGCACAATTTATGACATAAGGTATATGGAACAATTTGTGGTTATTAAGTTGTCTCTATATGTTTTGTTACTAACTTTTCCATAATCCCATCTAAAATGTCTATGGTTTTTCTTTTTATAAATTTTGAGAAGAAAGAAAATCAATTTAAGAAAATACCTACAGTGTGGAAGTAACTAAATTGTAATATATAACAAAGTAAAGGGCATTTCTATGGATATACCTTGAACTCTAAGGCAACTAAAGTTATAAAATAAGAGGAGCAAAAGATTTATTTTGAAATGACTTGGTGTCTCTTTTTCTCTCGCTCTCTCTCTCTTAATACTACTAAATACAAACATTCTTTTATATCTAATGTGTAATATGATACTTGGATTTTTGCTATCAAAGTATCAAGACTTAATTTTATCTTGGAGAAATGCTATACCAAAACAAACTTAATGTGAGAGTCATCACTTCTTCAAGGAAAGCGAATTACTCATGCCTCCAAATCCCTTATTAATTTGTTTGTTTTACTAAAATATTATCCACCATACATTTTCTTAACAATCTTACAATATTTATTTATTATGAAGAAGTAAGGCCTGACCAAAGATGCAAGAGTATGATATTCTAAATTATTTTGATGGAATCAACACCAAGATGGCTTGTATTGATGGAAAAATAGAATTGAAAGAAGATGAGAAATCATGTGCAAGGGTTCAAGAAATAATTGGTGAATTGACTTCAAAATAAGTTGCTAAAACTAATTTATGTGAAAAATATGATCTCCACTATATGTTCATCATGGATAAAGTGCGATCGATATAGGGGAAATGCATGTTACTCTTGTGTAAATATTATGCTTCAAACATTAAAGGGAAAAATAAGCATTTATATTTTAAACTAAAAAAATAAACATGCATACTACCAAATTTTGTATATCAACTACTAAAATATGTTTATACTTTTGTCATGGTATCATAAGTGCTAGTAATATTTTCTGCTTAAGAGTATTTTCATTGCACGTGAAGAGTAAATGAAATTATAAGAGAAAATGTATTGTAAATTTAATTCCTAAATGAGCTTTAATTATAAAACTATGTGAAAGTATCCGGTGCATTTTCTAACAATCATAAAGTGTTCACCCAATAACATGAATTACTACAATTTGAAGGTAGCATCTTATGTTTCTGCAAATTAAAGATATTTTAAGATGTTAGTATAATTGCTAAGTGGATTGTAGAAATAAGAAAGCACCAAATGTTTATGATAAACCGATGCTCTACGTATCTTGAATGATTAAATTTTTATAATTATATTTGATGATAGTTATTTGTAGTTATTGTGAAGCCGAACAAATATTAAAGTTGTAATGTTATAATTTCTTATAACCATATGTTCGTCGAAGAAACTCAAGATGACATATTTTCTATTATAAATGTGCTATCTTTAATATCTTATCGAGTTTCTATGATATAATTAGTAATTGTGAGAATAATGTTTTACGTTTAAACCATTTAAATGGAGTCAATAAAACAAGTGATTGTGTGAATTTTTTGGTAGTAGAAAATTGTTTCTGTTCAATGAATCCCATCAGAATTTTAGATACTTGAATGTATTTAAACTCATGTTGTTCAATAGCGTTGTGTTGTTACCGAAATTCTCAATCTCAATATGTGGTTGTATTTTTATAAATGTTGTCTAGTGTGACATATCTTGTGAACTTTAGTGTGCCAACTTCTTGGTAAGAAATTGAATAGAATTTATCTATTTGACATGCAGGGTTATGCTTTCAAATTACAAAATTAGTTATTTATGAAATTGTACCTTTCTACAATTTTTTTTATATGATATTGGATAAATTTTATATTATACACAATTTTATGAACAACATTCAATTATATGAAGTGCATTGATTTCAATAAAAAACTATATTGATATGTTATATTATATTCATAATCTCGTTTAAAAAAGTTAAGAGTTTTTCCTCATAAAACTATAAGAAGAAAAAAATTGATTTGAGAAAATTCTCAATGTGTGAGTGTAGACTAAGTTTCAAGGCTTGGGATAGTAAAGGGAAACTGTGAATATTATCCTATTCTATAACGCAAATAAAGTCTAGAAAATTAGCAAAGCAAAAGATTTAATTCAATCATAGACTTGGTATTTAAAATTAAACCTAACTCCATATTGATACTCCCATTAGTGAAATATAATTCTATAATATTAGTGTAAAACTTTTTCTGATTTGGTAACTTTGAAAATGGAATGACTATAAAAGCACAAAAAACTTTGTACTTATTAAGCCCTTTTAAAACTTAATCAAATCCTTGAACATTAAGAAGGAGATTTAACTTGAGTTACAAGGTCACATAACTTTACAAAGAAAATATATTTATTTGGTTTTAGTTTAAAATATATATATAAAGTGATCATATGTCAATGCAATAGATACTTAATGTCAAAAGTGTAGAGTTGTAATGGGGGGTAAAGCAATAAATCAATAAGGTTGATTTGTAATACAAACTACACTTCAATAGACATTGTAATTATGTAAAATTTGTTAAAAGAATCTGAATTCTTAAGTTATGAAATATAAGCTATACTGACGGATTTTCAAAGTCATAATTTAATGATTTTATTACATTTAGTCGATTGATATGCGGCTAAAATTACAACTTACAAAATATAAGGCTAAGTAGTCTTAAACTCTCAAAGTTGGTAGTAATCAGAAGCTTACATTATTTTAGCAAATGGCCAATTTCGAAATTCGCAAGGTAAAAACAAGTTACCATTGTCTAAATATAGTATAGATACTATAAGTTAAAAGAAAGACAAATTACAGTAAACATATCCTTATGGATATATTTTATATTTACATCAATTAGTTTGATGGAATTCAACTATCTAAACGTAGAATCATGCCACTTCAAGAAAAAGGTTAAGGAGTTTACTTATACAAATGTTTATGAAATAAATGCACTACAATTGACTAATTGAACGTAATCACTATCATGTATGTGGATTCTCTAATTATCATATATAAATATGAATTTAATCACAAAACGACATTAGGCAAAAAAAATAAAGGTGGAATCTTTTGGTGTTTTTTGATGTGGAATAATGGAAAATTATAAGAAAAAGTATATGAATGATATCAATAAATAATCAAACTTAGGCTATTGAATTATGTCTTGAAATTCCTACACGGAACAAAAATCAATAAAAGAAATACAGTAATTAGAAATATCGAATTAATCACAAATCAATTTATTTATTAGAACACATTGAAGCAATATTTGTAATAGTCAATAATCTCGCTCTAGGAGAATAATAAGGTTACAACCTTTAAGAGAACTATTTTATGTCAAAGGTATCTTAAAACAAACTTACAAAAGAGCAAATAAACCTTAAATACTAACTATAAGAACCCCTAAGTTAGTGGTGATGCTATAATCAACATAAAATAAAAATGGGTGAAATAAAATATTAATTTAAAAGTGATGATATTGGCGTACTTAGTATACATAAGCATGTACCATATTATGGTTCTCTTAGATGGATGCCTTCTTTGTATAGGACACAGGTGTGTTGTAGCCTTGGCTTAAGCTTGCCTCCCTATGTAATGTGTTGTTACATGGATTAGCCTTACCTCTCTATACAATAGGATATAAGGCATGCACATTCCCTATGTATCTTATGGTAATATCCAATATGTCCTCTTTTTCCATCTATGATCCTTCCTTAAGTACCTAACCTGTTTCTTAACACCTTGGGAACATTACTCCTCCCTTGTTAGAAAGGACATGCCTTCAAATCTAATAATCTTGTAGTTGCTTTTTGGAATCCTTTCTTACAAATAAGCTCTTTTGGATGGATTCAAGACTTCCCTTAACAATTCTAACTTTCATCACTTTAGTTAGACCCATAGGCACCAAAATAATCTTCTTCCTAACTTTCATAAGATTAGATGAATTTTGGAACCCATTAAATATGACTTGCCCATCAAATTGCTAGGGCCTTCTAGATAATATGCTAGCAGCATCCATAGGCACTACATTACAAGTTATCTCATCAATATATTCTCATATATCAATTGGTACTATAACTCATTTGTTCACTTTTTATTACTCTCGTAGACCTAAGTCATAGGGTTTTGAAAGCCATTTGCTCTTCAATCCAAGGTGATGAACAATCTAGTAGAATCATATTTGCACAATTTCCTACATCTATTATGAAGTAACATGGATTACCCTCCATCTTCTCTCAGGTTTAGCATATGTTCTCTCTTTGCCTTGCTTTTTTAGATTCATCATCACCTTTGGATCATTGTTTTGCCAACACTAAAGATATTAGATCTCCCTTTTCCCTGCTAAGTGATCTAAACTTATCATCATATTGCTTCAAATTTTCTTTAGCATCTTCCTTGCCTTAAACAAAAGCACATTTCTTTCTTTATTTCATTTGTTCCATGACCAAGAACAAGGCCCTCTTCATCCTAATAAAATATTTCATCCCCTCTAAGCATTACAACCATGTAGTAAGGACACTTAGATGTAATATTGATTAAGCATGTCATGCATCAAACAAATGCACTTAATCAAGTTATAATATAACTAGAACAGATTGTGAGTCCAAGTGTCGATCCCATGAGGAACCATATGTGTGAGTGATAAATGTTTAGAATTACACATTTATCTCTACTAAAATAGCATACATTCATACGTGTATTAGCACATTTATTGCAAACTATGCTTAAAAATTGATAAATACATGTTTTGGGTCAATCATTCAATAATCTCAACTAAAGGATAAAAAACAAAGCTTAAGTGGTCTATATGTCTTATTGGTTTTGAGTTCAAATTGTAAAATAACTTTTAGAATGAAAATGGCAGTACAATTCCATGCTTTCAATATCTAAGACTATCATCTTTTCAAGTGCACTGTTATTATTTAGACTTTGAGTTAGTGTCTTTTCTTGCTATGATGATGTTACTACAATTATAAGCAGCTTTTCAGTGTGCATAACTTCATTATAGGTAAGCCAATCTAGGAGATGGGTGCACTCTCTTTTGTGTAGAATAGATTTTAACAATATTTTAGTCTTCATGTAGTGTCTGAACTTAGCATGCGTTATATGGGCATTAATCTTGAGAGATGAGCAATTAAGGAGCAGTTGTTACTAAACTCTAAGAGCAGTAGTCGAGAAGAACACTAAATAAGGAACAATCGTAGCACTTCAAGTATCAGCAGCCACAACAACAAGAAAACTAGCTGCAATCCACTGGGTCGGGCTCTCCAAAGTAGCAGCGACCAAGTGAAGCACATAGTAGGACCTAGGAGCTCATTTGGAAGATAACAACAACAACTAGATCCAAGCATCAAAAGTTCTGATGAAGAACAAACCAAGCCAAGCAGCTGTGAAATGGAATCCGTGCCTTTCCAAGTTCGAGCAGCTGTCGAAACCAAGCAAAACTGAACACGGACAGCAGTAGGATATTCCAAATTCCACTGCAATTGTAGATTTAAACCAAGTTAACTGTTGTCTTGAAGCTAAGCACAATCAGCCCCTTGCACCATCCAATTCCATGCAAGAAATTCAGCAGCTAGCAGAGCATATTTGCAGCAAAGACTAAGAACAATTTGAGGAATTCAGTAGCTAGATAATTGAAGAGTAGCTGTTAAATTAACAATTCAAAAGTCTATCAAGCTCAATATGCCGAATAGTTTTCCATAGAAAAATCTGAGCAAAAGCTACAACAATACTCTAAGCACAAGATAAGAACCATGCTTCTAACTTTGGCAATGTACTTGAATTTCAGATAGGGGCTAGCCAAATGATTGAAGCATGTCAGATGCTTCATCTAAGAGCAGGCCAAGGGAACCAAATGGAGAGCTAAACTGAGCTTCAACATGAGACAAGAGCTAAGCTGATGCAGAGCTCCTTCAACTGAAGACAAGCTGTAATTAAATAAGAGCAGCAATTTCTGACCTTAATTGTTTAGCACCAGCATTGACCAAATGAGAGACTCATGAGCTGCAATATCAGAAGTAAGCAGCTCCATGAATTTAACAGAGCATCCAAAGCAGTCACAGCATTTCGATTCCCAAATGTAGCAGCGGTTGAACTTACAAACACAACCTTCCTGAACCAAGTAAAGGCACTCTCTAACTCGATCAGCATCAAACCCATAGCAAGGCATTCCACGCATCAAAACAGTAGCAGCTGCAGCAAGATCCACCGGGAGCTTGCCAAGCAACCAAGTTGCAATTGAGCTCTAGATTCTTGAAAGATCCAAGCACAAGCCAAGCCAACACTAGCAGCTCAATTTGCTGAGTATAGAACTTCACTATTACTAATTTTTCTTCTATTTATTGCGGACAATTACAATATAGTGCAGCAGGCCGTGAGTGCTAACATGGATGACAGTAGCTGGATAATTCCAGAATGGAGAACAACTTCAACCCAGAAGCATGACAGTCCATGCAGCAGCAGCCATCGAGTTACCAAGAAGTAGCTTGAGCGTTAGCAAACAGCAACCAATTCAGCCGAGAACCAAACCAAACAATCTTTTTTAGCAGCAGCACGTGGTAACTGTAAGTAACCGTAGGAGAAATCCTAGACTAATGAAAGCAGATTGGCGCGTCCAGCAGTTCCAACCCGAGACTAAGCAGCTGAATTCACAAACACGAGCGACACCACGAGCAACCTACACTTCTTCAATCCGTGACAGCAGACCTGAATTTTTAGGCCGAGCACTCCAAAACAGAACACTCTAGCAACTTCACTCCAACTCCAAGCGCAACAGGTCACGGCAACCAATTAACGGCAACTATGCTCTCCAAATTACACATAGCTGTAGTTTGCAACAGCAGCAACTAGCCAAGATTCCAAGTACTTAAGAGCACGGCCTGGTTCCAAACTCCATAGCAGTTACCGTGAACCACTCTTCAACAATTGTTCGAGTTCTTTTCCAAACTGCACCAGATGTCAGTTTTTCTCGAAGCTCCAAGCAGCATGCTAAACTTGTCTCCATGGCGCACTCAAAGATCTAACTAAGCCCACAAATGAACTGCAGTTTCTGTGCGCCAAACTGCGGAGTTGAGTGCCTATTGGTGCACTCCAACATTCATCCGATCACTCCAAGACAGTAGTAGAGGATTTCACCAGCAGCAGGTCATGATTTTCCAGGAGATTCGCAGCAACATTCACGTGAACCATGTTGCAAGCAACACCAACAGCAAACTTGATCCGAGCAGATTTTGACAGTAGCGGACTGCTGCAATCCACCGAGCGAACAGTAGAGAATTCAGCAGCTCATGAGAACGTCACCAAGCTTTAAACAGCAGCCCACACTTCTTTTGACCACAACAAGCCGTGGACAACAAAATCAGCCGAGAAGCTCTCCGAACAGAAACAGCACGTGCTACAACTTGATGCAGCCAGCACCATGCGTAGCAGTTATCAGCTGAGAAGGATTTGCCCAAAGAAGCCCACACATGCAGGTCTTGAACATTAAATGAGGGCTTTCTGAAATTCATTATACTATTATGTCAATAGCCTAATGTGAAGAGAAGAAAGTAGAGATCACAAAGTGGGGGGTACAAAACACGCGTGGGCTGCAACTTTTCATTTTGGGTTTTAATTACGCATGTCAGGCCTACGCTAATGAAATCAGACCACAATTTATTTTCCTTCTTATAAAGTATAAGAAACGAAGACAAAGAGAGGGAGTAGCCCGAAAAGAAAAAAAAGAAACAAAGATAGAGAATAGAGCAGCCTAGAGTAGTAGAAGAAAGAAGCCGAAAATAGGGAGACATACGGTAGATTAGGGATTTTGGAGTTTGTTTTTTTTAGTATAGTGGGGAACATAATTTTTTTATTAATTTGAATATGTTTTTTTTTTTAATTTCAAGACTCTAAATCATTTTATTTTAGCTTACTAGAGGACTAACTTGAATTTCAATTGAATCGAGATTTACCTATTTTATATCGGGTTTCGAGATTAAATATACGGATCGAGATGTTTTCTTTTTCTTATTATTTTAATTTATATATATCTTGATTCATTTAGATTTTGTAATGTGATCTTATACTTTATTTATTTGAGTTTTTTATTGATAGATTTGATGAGTTGATGTGTTTTGTGCATTATTCTACTATCGATTTTCAGTAATTGGGTATTTTTCTATTATGTTTATCATCTAGTTATTTAATACTTGACTATTACTCTTTTACTAGATAGAGTTATACGATATTTGAGAAGGTTTCAATAACTCATGTTAAATATAATTTGAATTTTTGAAAAAACTTGTTATAGAGATATGTAAGTTTTAATTAAATTCATGAATTCACACACTTAATGTAGTTAGAAAGACGGTTCAAGTCATGGAGACATGTTTAAACCATGTTTTTAACTAAAATAATAATTTTGGTGTGAGCAAATTATTATTTATTTGATAATTAGAGATAAATTACCTTAGTAAGTGAATTTATGCTATAATTAGAATTTCGCTACTCTGGGAGATGGGCAAGTTTTATTAAGTTTAATTAAATCCCTTTTAGTCAATTTCAAATATTGGTTTAAGACATCACATTGATTCAAATGAGAATAGATTTACGAATCCTAGTTTGACCTTTTTTATCTCCTAGACTTGAGACCCTTATAGTGCAATTCGAATATTTGGTTTAATATTCATCTTGTTATTTAGTTTTCACTTACTTTTAGTTCAATTATTGATAACTTAGCTTAGAGAAAAACTCAAATAATTTAGTACATAATACCTAACTCTATGTGTAATACGACCTTAACTCATTGTTTATACTATTTCCATGACCCGATACACTTGTTAGTTCACATGTTCACGTTTTCAATGAGTCATGTTTTTGGCACCATTGTCGGGGAGTTTTGGCTTTACTAATATTAGATTAGTAGTTCATCCCTTAGACTAGGCCTCTTTTTATTTTCATCTTTACATTTACTTTTGGTAGTTTATCTTAGTAGTAGTCTCGTTATTTTATTTGATTTCATAGTCCTTAGTTGGTAACTCTATTCGTGATAGTTAATTTAGTGAAATTTTGATGCACTTCTTTTATTTTTTTTTGCCTACTAATTAGCTTCTTGTGCTAGTTATTTGGTAATTGTTTGTTAAACCTCTCCTTTTATTAGTTGTATCTTATTTAGAAAAACCAAAAAAAATTTTGTAGCTTCATTTCATTGCGATGTTACTCATGTTATATATATCTTTACTAGTAGAATCATGCTTTGACTTGTTTTGCTCTTAGTGATAGTACTAGTGTGCTCTAGTTTGTAAAGTCTTAATCTTTCTAGTATTTTTGGGATCTTTGTTTATGTTTATGTTTATGATTTTTAGTATGATTGTTGCTGGTTTGTGTTTAGTTTAGCTTTTTGCTAGTTTAAGTTCTTATTGAGTGTTGAATTTTTGCCTTCTAATTAGTTTATCTTGCTATGTTAGCTTAACTTGCACATTTATTGCTCAATTTTTCATTGTAGAAGTTGCAACTAATTGAAAAAAACAAAAAAAATCTTTAAGTTGGTCATCAAGTGCTTAGTGTTGTTTACTATAGTTCATTGCTTTAGATTTCAATTAAATCGGGTTTAATTTAACTTCTTGATAGCTCAAGCCTTTAATTTTGCACTAATCTTGCTATTTATGTGATTTTCTCCTTTTATATTTTGCATTTCTTTAAGAAAAACAAAAATTCCAGCCTTATCTCATAATTGTTTTCTTAGGTTTTATATGCCTTTCTTATGGATATTATGTTTTCACTTATCACTTTTGATATTAGAATAGTCGTAGTTTACTTTAGTACGTAAAGTTTCAATCTTTCTACATTTTAGGAGTCATCTTTTGATGATTTTGGTTAGTTTAGTTTCTAAAGATCTGAAATTTTTGAAAAATCTATAAAAATTTGAAAATTTTTAGTGAAAAGTAAAAAGATTCTTCCCTTAAGCCTTGCTAATGTATGTCTAGTGAAAGAATGCCAAATTTGACTTTTCTTTTTTATCTTGAAATCAAGCAAACCTTTCACCAATGTTTAAGAGAAAGAAGAGCGAATCTTGAGCCATTAAGAGTCATGGGAATGGAGATGATCATAATGGTGATGATAATAATGGGAAAAATGCACAGATTATGGGTGGAAATGAGCATGCAAGACCATTGTAGGAGTACTTCATGCCTACGGTTGATAGAGCCACACTAACTATTGCATGGCCTACAATTCAAGCAAATAATTTTGAGTTAAAACCCACATTGATTCAAATGGTGCAGGTAAATCAATTTAGTGATGGTTCGTTAGAAGACCCACATGATCATTTGATGAACTTTTTATAGATTTATGCCACACTTAAGAGCAACGAAGTTTCAGATGATGCGATTCACCTGTACCTATTCCCTTTTTCCCTTAGGGATAAGGCAAGAAGTTGGATAAACTCCTTGCTAACACAATCAATTACAATTTGGGATCAATTGGCATAGAAGTTTCTAGCAAAGTTCTTTCCACTTAATAAGACCACCCAATTAAGAAATGAGATCAATTCCTTTCATCAATTTGAAGGAGAGACATTCTATGAAGTGTGGGAAAGACTTAAGAAGTTACATAGGTGTTGTCCTCATCATGGTATATCTATGCATCGATTGATTTGCACTTTCTATAATTCATTAGATGATTAGTTAAGGATGATGATAGATGCACCCTCTAGAGGTGGCCTAATGAGAAAGAATGCTAAACAAGCATATGAACTCTTTGAGGAAATGGCCTTCATTTCGTTTAACTGGCATAGTGAGAGAGTTAAGCCAAGGCAAGTAGCTACTGTGCATGAATAAGAAATAATTGCTAAACTTCAAGCTTAAGTAGTAGCTTTTACAGCCTAGATGAGTCGTATGTAGCCTATATAGGGGGTAAGCCCAAGTTTTGGTTCATCTAAGAGTGGTATACCATTTAGGGGTCCTCTTATAAGCTTTCCAAATTGTTTAGTAGGGGATTTATACCCTCCAGGTTCAAGTTTAGGTATGGAACAAGAAAATTTTGTGAATAAGTTTAACAATGGAGTGGAGAATTGGAACCTTACTCGAATATATATAATCTAGGATGGAGGGATCACCCGAATTTTGGTTGGACAGATAGAAATGCTCCTAGAGGCCCACTTATAGCTTAACAAAGGACATTTCAACCTAAGGAAAAAGAGAAAGAGGACACCTTAGTGGAGATGCTAAAAATGTTGTTACAAGAGTCTCAAAACCAAAAAGTCATCATCTAAGACTTGCAAAAACAATTAGCCCAGCTCTCCTAGTCATTTAGTAGCCGTCTTTAAGGTACCTTTCTTAGTAATACTGAAAAGAATCTTAAGGAGGAGGTAAAACCAATCACATTAAGAAGTGGGAAGGAACTGGAAAAGAAAAATCAAGATCAAGTTGGGGTGAGTGGAGAAAACAAGACAGTTGAGCAAGAGTCAATTGGACAAGAAGGAGGAAATGTTGATAAGGGAGGAGAAAAGGAAGTTCAGGAGAAAAAGGATAAGGATCTTAAGTTGGAGAGAAAGCGAATAGAAGGTGAGTCATCAAGAAGTGGAGATATAAGGAAAGGTAAGGTGGAGGACTTTGAGAAGAAGAAATCAAAAGTGAAGCCATATGTCCTACCCATCCCATTCCCTAGGAGATTGAAGCAGCAGCAATTGGACCATCAATTTTCCAAGTTTTTAGAAGTTTTTAAGAAGCTACATATCAATATCCCATTTATGGACACACTTGAGCAAATGCTCTCTTATGCAAAGTTTATGAAGGACATCCTCATTAAGAAAAAGAAGCTAGTTGATCATGAGATTGTAATGTTAACCTATGAATGTACAACAATCCTTCAAAACAAGTTGCCTCCTAAGTTGAAAGATCCAGGCTGCTTTACTGTCCCAGGTATCATTGAAGACTCTTATTTTGATAAGGCCCTATACGATCTTGGAGCAAATATTAATCTTATGCCCCTCTTAATCTTTAAGAAATTAGGGCTTAGAGAATGTAAATTGACCACAGTTTCTTTACAATTGGTTAATAGGAGCATCAAACATTTAAGGGGGATAGTGGAAGATGTATTAATGAAAGTGGACAAGTTTACCTTCCTGGCGGATTTCATTATTCTAGACATGGAGGAAGACTGGGAGATGCCTTTGATCTTTGGTAAGCCATTCTTGGCCACCAGTAAGGCCTTGATCGATGAAGAAGAAGGAAAGTTGACCCTTAGGGTCATGGATGAGCAAGTTACATTTAACGTTTTTAGAGCCTTTAGATACCTAATCGAGAGTGATTCTTGCTTCCATATTGATCTAGTTGATTGGCTAGTAAAGGAGTTTAGAGATGAGCACTTTTGAATGAGTTGATATGATAAGCATGTGTTAGTGGATGATTGGAGTAATGATGAGGATGAGCTTGATTTCACATATGACACAATTGATGGTCAAGAGAGAGTTAAGATAAAATAAGATGAGATTATGAGAGAAAATGATGCCACTTATAAAGACCATTTTCCATTACTCTTCATAGGCTAGATGCTTCAGAGCTGAGCGGGGCATAAGTATTATTGCTTTCTTACTGGATATTCTAGATACAATTAGATGCTTATTGCCCCAGAGGATCAAGAGAAGACTACATTCACCTGTCCTTATGGTACTTTTACATTCAGGTGCATGCCTTTTGGTTTTTGTAATGTACCTGCCACATTCCAGAGATGTATGATGGCATTGTTCTCTAATATGATTGAGAAGTGCATTGACGTCTTCATGGATGACTTCTCTATATTTGGAGCTTCCTTTGATAATCTCTTAGAGAAGTTGTCATTTGTGCTTAAGAGGTGTAACCATACTCACTTGGTGTTGAATTAGGAGAAGTGTCACTTCATGGTGCAAGAAGGGATAGTGCTCAGCCATAAAAGGAATCGAAGTGGATAAAGCCAAAGTGGAAGTTATCACAAAGTTGCCACTACCAGTGAATGTTAAGGGAATTAATGTTAAGGGAATTTGGAGTTTTCTTGGTCATGCTGAGTTTTATAGGAAGTTCATCAAGGATTTTTTCAAGATTACTAGACCTCTATGTACTTTGTTAAAGAAGGATAGTCTATTTTAATTCGATGAGGCATGCCTTCAGGCATTTAAGTTGTTGAAGGAGAAATTGACCGCAACACCTGTGATTATGGCACTTGATTAGAGCTTGCCAGTTGAGCTTATGTATGATGCTAGTGACATTGCAATTGGTATTGTACTTAACCAACGGAGGAATCAAGTCTTTCAAGCGATCTACTATGCTAGCAAGATGCTTAATGGCACTTAGCGCAACTATGCCACCATAGAGAAGGATTTGCTAACTGTAGTATTCGCTTGTGATAAATTTAGATCATTTCTCATAGGCTCTAACGTTACAATCCACATAGACCACTCCACACTTAAGTACTTGTTAGTGAAATCAAATGCAAAGCCTTATAAGGTGGATCCTTCTGTTACAAGAGTTTGATATTGAGATTCATGATAAAAAAGGGATTGAAAATGTGGTAGCTAACCATCTTTTAAGGATTGTAAATAAGAAAGATGAGTTACCAATCAATGAGGTCTTTCCTAATGAGCACCTGTATGCAACTTTAATTGAGGATCTACCTTGGTACATAGATATCGTGAATTACCTAGTTAGTGTCATTTCACCATACAAGATATCTCATCACCAGAAGAGGAAGTTCTTGTTGGAGGTGAAAAAACACTTCTAGAATAAGCCATACTTGTTTAGGAGTTATGCTGACCAGGTAATTAGGCGATGTATACCAACATCTGAAATTGTGGACATACTTCACCATTGCCATAGTCATGAAGCTAGTGGTCATTTTGGTGCTAAGAGGATGGTTGCTAAGGTGCTTTAGTGTAGATTTTATTGGCCCACCTTATTTAAGGATTGTTGTGCTTTTGTACTAGCTTATGATCAATGCTAGCGTTCAAGAAACATCTCAAGGAGGCATAAGATACCATAGCATGGGATACTAGTATCTGAGATCTTTGATGTTTAGGGGATTGACTTTATGGGACCATTCCTGTCATCCCTTAATAATAAGTACATCCTTGTTGCTACTGATTATATGTCTAAGTAGGTTGAAGTAGTGGCTCTCCCAACTAATGATGCAAGAGGAGCACTTCACTTCTTAAAAAGAAACATCTTCACTAAGTATAGGATACCACAAGAATCATTTGTGATTGGGGCTCTCACTTCTGTAATAAGTAGTTTGATAATTTGCTTGCAAAATATGGAGTAAGATATAAGGTAGCCACACCTTATCACCTTTAAACAAGCGGTTAAGTGGAGTTGTCAAATCGAGAGCTAAAGTGAATCTTGGAGAAAACTGTCAATGCATCAAGGAAAGATTGGTCACTTAAGCTCGATGATGCACTTTGGGCTTACCGAACCACTTACAAGAACCCAATTGGTATGTCCCCATATCGTGTGCTCTTTGGCAAGGCTTATCATCTCCCAGTAAAGTTAGAGCACAAATCATATTAGGTAATAAAATTCTTAAATTTTGATAGGCAAGCTACTAGGAACCATAGGTTACTCCAATTGAATGAGCTAGATGAGTTTAAGAACAAGGCTTTTGAGAATGCTCATATCTACAAGGAGAAAACCAAGATGTGGCAAGACAAGCAAATCCTCAGTTGAGAGTTTAAGGAAGGACAAAAAGTGTTGTTGTATAGCTTCCATATGAGGTTATTTCTTAGCAAGCTAAGGTTTAGGTGGTCAGGACCCTTTGTAGTCACTAAAGTCTTCCCCTACGGAGTTGTAAAGATCAAGAAGAATGGTGAGGAACCTTTTCGGATAAGTAGTCACCAGCTTAAGCACTTTTAAGAAGGGGAAACTTTGGACAAGAGTGAGAGAGGGTTAGATCTTCATGATCCAGGATAAGCATAAGACAAAAGAACAAAAGTCTAGCTGATGACTTTAAACTAAGCACTGAGTGGGAAGCAACCCACTATTGAGTCTCTTTCATTTTATTTATGTTTTCTTTCCTTCTAGTTTCCCATGTTTGTGTTGTTTCAGTTTTCCTTTTGTTCTTTTTGGATGTTTTCTCATGTTTATGTTTTTCTTTTTTCCTCTTTAGCTTCCTTCCTCTTAGGCTAGTCTACTATGATTTCTCTTGTTCCCTCTTGTGCAAGATTGATTGATTCAAGTTTTGGTGCATAGAAGAGATGATTATGTTGCTGGCTTGGAGTTTAAAGCACTGATAGAGTGACTTTTGTGATAACTGAGAGATCTAGAGCATAGATCTAGTCGAAGATTCGCATAGATGTGGCTAGCTCATCAGCCAATACCCCAAGGAAGTCCCATTCTTTCCCTCCCTCTTCTTTCATCTATATATACTGTGCTAAACAATGAGGACATTGTTTGTCCTAAGAGTTAGGGGTGGATTTTGTGCTAAATTGTAGTTAGGGATTGTATTAGCTAATGTTTGATGGAGTAGTTTGCTAAATTAATTATCCATGGGTTCTTATGTGCTAGGTACATGTTGTGCTTATGTTGGCTACATATGACTTGATTGCATTTTGATCCTTGTGCTTATTGTGTGAAAACGACAATTGATCTATGCTATTGTTGACATTTGCTTCAGAGATACCAAATTTTTTCAAAAGTTTAGAACTTTAGTTTCATTTTTCATAAAAGAGCAATTTTTGACCCAATTTTTTTTATCCTTTGCCCTTTTCAACTTGATCTTGAGTTGGACACTATTCACTTTCTAGAATTAAGACATGAAATCGTTGCTTTGTTTAGTTACACTCTATTTAGATTGAGATTTGACAACTTAGGATTAAGGCAATGCCCTTGATTAAGGATTAGGTTTTTGCATTTTTAAGCTAACCAGTATGTATGCATGTTCTCTAAAGTTCCAAGAGCTCGATATAATCATGTAAATCATGGAAAACTCGAGCTTGCCTAGAATGTTTCTTCTTGAATACAAAAAAAAAAAAAAACCTAAGTTAAGTGTAAAATAAACCCTACCCAAATGATAAATCAAATATAAAAAAAGAAAGAGTAAAGAAAGCAAAAAGAGAGTATAAGTAAACATATGGGGCACCCAATAAGCATATGGCGTATCTCTGATATCAAGCAAGTGCACCTATCAGTTTTAATATAGCGGATGTGAGTCTGAGTCGATCCCTTAGAGACTTCGAGTACTAATATTAACCTTAGCTTTATTATCTAACTGGAAAATTATGATAAGTTGAATGAATTAAAAATATTGAAATTAACAAACTAAACTAATTATGGGACTTGATTAAGCAATTTAGAAATCAATAAAACTAAGAACGACTTCAAGTATGCAATAACATATTTAGGAATTATTTCCCCTAATGTTTAACATGTGACTACTTAAAATATATTCAATTCAATTTCTATTATTCTTGACTGGAGGGATTCACAATTAAAGTTAATACCTTTTTCAAGCATATTAACCCTAATCCTAAATTATTTACCGGAATCTCTTCACTTAGTAATATAACTTAGAATTGCATTAATGTATAATGAATTCTCACACAATTAATTAACTTTCCGGAAGAAACATGTATCTTATCTCTAAGTATACATGTAATTCTCTTCAATTATGTAAAGATCTAATTATACATGTAATTTCTCAATCAACATACATAACATCATATATTGATATTATAGAAATATCAATTAACAATTAAACGACATAATTGAATCAAGCAAATATAGAAACTTTATCGAGAATTATAAATCAACCTAAGAGTCACATGAAACCTTAGGTTCCATAATCCTAAATACACGAATTCTAAGCTATCATAATAAAACTAAAAACGAGTTCCATCAAAAACATAAAATAAAACATGAAAAACCCCTTTAATTGATGAAAAATCTCTCCGATCTTGAAGTCGGTGTTGCTTTCGCCTTTTTCTTCTCCTTCTCCTTATGTCTCTTCTCTTCTCTAATGTTTCATGTGTCTTGTGAAAACCTAATAGGTCTTTTTATACTTTATTATAAGGTTTTCATTTTCTTTACCAGACACGACCTAGGACATGACCGTATCCCCAGGTTGTGTAACTTTCTGACCCTTGCAAATTTCCTTACATGGATACAGCCTGGGGACATGGTCATATCCCAAACTGTATAACTTCAAAACTTCAAAACTTCATAACTTCTTCATTTGAACTCCAAATTGAGTGAAACTTGATTCCTTTTCTTCGTTTTCGATCCAAGAATGCGTTCAAATCTTGAAATAAAAATTTTACTCAATTAAGTATCAATTTCTTTAAAGAAAACCAAAAATGTAAGGGAAATACTATAAAATCACCATGTGAAATATATTTAAAATCAGAGTTATCAATCTCCTTAAATGAATAATTCTTGAAAGGGTTCGTGAGCCTTTAGTATCCAACTTATGAAAAAGGGTAAGGAATAAAGAGCTCCCCAATGTAAATCAATTAAATAAGGCATGCATGTGTGCTTAAAGGCAAAAAAAGAAAAAGAAAAAAGAATGGAAGATATAAAAACCGAGAATGGCAAAGTGAAGGAAGAGCTTATAGTTTGCATCATTTACTTAGTGGTATCATGCTTGTGATATGAATTAGGAGTGTATACATGCATGTTTAGTGTACAAAATGTGAGGATCTCCTCTTTAGTTGATTGATGTTATATTTGTTCTTTAGTAACAGAATCTTGGTCTAAACATGGTGATTCAACTCTATTAAGCAAGTGATTAGTGGTTTAAGTTTATTTCTAGTGATTTGCATGTATGTTGATTGATTGAGTAATGGAAAGACAAGAAAAAGTTGCTTGAACTTGATTTAGAGTAAGAAGAATGCAACTAGTTCCAATGAGCCTTATGGTTTTGGTGCCATTATGAGGTAACGGTTGACAATGGTTGAATGTGCTTGCTTTCCTTATGAGAATTTGGTTTTAAAAGTGATATATAGATCTACTTAAGGATAGGCAATGGCTTAAGTTAGGGGTATTTGGTAAATGTGTATAATTACACATTTATCTCTACCAAAATGGCACACATCCATACATATATTAGCATATTTATTGTAAACTATGCTTAAAAATTGATAAATACATGTTTTTGGGTCAATTATTTAATAATCTCAACTAAAGGATAAAAAACGAAGCTTAAGTAGTCTATATGTCTTACTCGTTTTGAGTTTAAATTGTAAAACAACTTTTAGAATGAAAATGGTAGTACAATTCCATGCTTCTAATATCTAGGATTGTCATATTTTCAAGTGTACTATTATTATTTAGAGGACTTTAAGTTGCTGTCTTTTCTTGCCATGATGATATTATTACAATTATAAGTAGCTTTTTAGTATGTATAACTTTAGTGCAGATAAGCCAATCTAGGAGATGGGTGCACTCTCTTTTCTATAGAACAAATTTTAACAATAATTCCAAACTCCATGTAGTGTCTAACTTTAGCATACATTATATAGGCATTAATCTTGAGAGCTAAGCAATTAAGGAGTAAGAGTTATTGAACTCTGAGAGTAGCAACTAAGAAGAACTTCAAATAAGTAACAACTATAGCATTTCAAATATCAGCAACCACAACAACAAGAAGACTAGCTATAATCCACTGGGTTGGGCTCTCTAAAGCAACAGCAACCAAGTGAAGCACGTAATAGGAACTAAGAGCTCATTTGGAAGATAACAACAATAACTGGATCCAAGCTTCAAAAGTTCTGATGAAGAACAAACCAAGCTAAGTAGCTATGAAATGGAATCTGTGCCTTTCTAAGTCTGAGCAACTACTAAAACCAAGTAAAATTGAACACGGGCAACAGTAGGATATTCTAAATTCCACGGAAATTGTAGATTTAAACCAAATTAACTGTTGTCCAGAAGCTAAGCATAATTAGCCCTTTGCATCATCTAATTCCATGCAAGAAATTCAGTAGCTAGCAAAGCATATTTATAGCAGAGACTAAGAACAATTTGAGGAATTCAATAGCTAGATAATTGAAGAGTAGCTACTAAATTAACAATTCAAAAGCATGTCAAGTTCTATATGCTAAGTTGTTTTCCATAGAAAAATCTAAGCAAAAGCTACAACACCACTCTAATCACAAGATAAGAACCATGCTTCCAATTTTAGCTTTGTACTTGAATTTCAAAAAGGGGCAACAAAAAAAAAAAAATCAGTGAATTCAACAGCTAAATGATTGAAGCATTGCACGTACTTCATCCAAGAGTAGGCTAAGGGAACCAAATTGAGAGCTAAACTGAGCTTTAACATGAGACAAGAGCCAAGCTGATGTAAAGCTCCTTTAATCGAAGACAAGCCGAAATTAAATAAGAATAGCAGTTTTTTACCTTAATTGCTTGGCACCAGCATTGACTAAATAAGAGACTAATGAGCTACAATTTCATAAGTAAACAACTCCATGAATTTAACAAAGCATGTACAACAGTTACAACACTTCAATTCCCAAATGCAGTAGTGGTTGAACTTACAAACACAAGCTTCCTGAACCAAGTAAAGGCACTCTATGACTCAATCAGCATCAAACCCATAGCAAAGCATTCTACGCATCAAAATAGTAGCAGCTGTAGCAAGATCAACCTAAAGCTTACCAAGCAATTAAGTTGCAATTGAGCTCTAGATTCTTGAAGGATCTAAGCACAAGCCAAGCTAACACTAGTAGCTCAATTTGCTGAGTATAGAACTTCACTAGTATTAATTTTTCTTCTATTTATTGTAGGCAATTACAATATAGTGCAACAGGTCATGAGTGCTAACATGGATGACAGTAGCTGAATAATTTTAGAATCAAGAATAACTTCAACCTAGAAGCATGACATTCTATGCAATAGCAACCATCGAGTAACCAAGAACTAGCTTAAGCGTTAGCAAATAGCACCTAATTTAGTCAAGAACTAAACTAAACAGTCTTTTTTAACAACAGCTCATGGAAATTACAAGTAACTGTAGGAGAAATCATAGACTAATGAAAGCAGATTGTTGTGTCCAACAATTCCAACCTGAGACTATGCAGTTGAATTCACAAACATGAGCAACACTACGAGTAGCCCATACTTCTTCAATCCATGACTATAGACTAGAATTTTTAGGCCAAACACTCTAAAATAGAACACTCTAGCAACTTTACTCCAACTCCAAGCGTAACAGGTCACGGCATCCAGTTAACATCAATTATGCTCTCCAATATAAGAAATGAAGACAAAGAGAGGGGGTAGCTAGAAAAGCAAAAAAAAAAAAAAAAAGGAAGAAAGAAACAAAGACAAAGAATAAAGTAGCCGAAAGTGGTAGAAGAAAGAAGCTGAAAACAAGGAGGAGACATACAGTAGACTACCTTGGTAATTTTGTTTTTTCTTAGTATAGTCAAGAACAAAATTTTCTTATTAATTTGATTATCTTTTCTTTAATTTCAGGACTCCAAATCATTTTGTTCTAGCTCACTAAAGGACTACCTTGGGTTCCAATTGAATTGAGATATACCGATTTTATATTGGGTTTCAAGATTAAATATACGAATCGAGGTGTTTTCTTTTTCTTATTATTTCAATTTATATATATCTTAATTCATTTGGGTTTTATAATGTGATCTTATACTTAATTTATTTAGGTTTTTTATTGATGGATTTGATGAGTTAATGTGTTTTGTATATTATTCCAATATTGATTTTTAGTATTTGGGTATTTTTCTATTGTATTCATCGTCTAGTTATGTAATACTTGGCTATTACTCTTTTGCTAGATATCCAGGAGGGTTTCGATAACTCGTATTAAATATAGCTTGAATTTTTTAAAAAGCTTATATAGGGATATTGTCACATCCTGGCATAGAACAGGATATATCATTACATAGGAATACCTGTTTATACTTAACATAAGTTCTATTTATAACAAAAGAGTACTACAACAGAGTTCAGCTTAATACTTGTTTATATAAAAGATTACATAACAAAACTTCTTTAAAAGTGGCTAACTCCATCTTATGCACTCTCAAAGGACTTTTTTCCCTAATTGATGCTGCCCCATCAGTTCTCTTCATAACTTAAGGATACATAAGTATCCCCTTAGCTCTATGTGAGCTAAGTGATAGTGGATAAAACAAAACATAGAACGCACATACATACATTCACACAAATCAATACTATAAGACATTTAATCTCGTAACCCGTGTTATCAATACAAACTGTTTATATAGAAAATTCGTGTTATGCTCATGCACGTAGCATACATCAATACCAATATCCTATACTTTTCCAAGTCCTCATTCGATTAGTCGATATACTCGGATATATGGATACAACGTCTAGGAACCTTGGATAACAAGAAGCTGCCTGGGAGTAGGACTCTCAACAAAAACCACTCTCTATGGTTTGAAAATCCAATACGTAGTCAGTGACTCGATGTGGCCAGAATAAGTTGAGTAATGCATTTTATATGTCTTAAAGTCAACTCAACAGTTTTCAAGCTTTTTAGAAACTCGACCCATAGGTCCTTTCATGCTATGCCATGAATGCAGTAAATAGTACAGTAACTAGTATCAGCCATAAATCTTAAGTTCCATGTTATAAACAATTCAACTATCTCAAATTCAGCTTTGTTTCTCATCTTTATATTACATTTCTTTGCATAAGGCTTGCTTGGGTAAATACCCTAAAGAACAGTTTAGTTTCCAAGTTTTCTAAACATAAATACATATTGATGAATTAGTCATACACAAAGAAACATTTCACTTTTTCAACATATATTCAACTGAATCAAGTATCCAATCAATTCAGCACGTCATTACAATTCATAACACAACTGACTTTAAGTCAAGTAAACATAGATCTACTAGCACAAAAATAGAAATATCCACTTACCCAAGCTTGATAGTAGCGTATAATCCTAAGCTTCACAATGTGGTCGTTCCTCACCTATCACACCTAGAAAATAAATATAAACCCGAAGTCAACTACCAGGTCAATACTAAGTTCTTATGCATTTTCACTATTGCACTTCTAAGCTTAATTCGATTGTATTTTATTCATTTCTTATCCGATTTTAGTAAACTTTATATCGTTATGATTATTATTCTAAGTACTATTAAGATATCTTAAGAATCATAACTAACCAATATTTCCAAATATCCAAAAATACCAATTCGTGTTACCAATTCAACCGTATGTTATTATAACATCGTAATTAACTCAATTAAATCCTAAATCAAATTAAAAGTTGTAAAATTTCTTATTCAATAACATCGTAATTAACTCACTTAAATCCTAAATCAAATTAAAAGTCGTAAAATTTCTATTCCCCAAGTTGGTCAGCATTCATTATGTACTCCAAAATACTAATCCTTTGCATTTTTAATAAATATCATATTAGTACTAATTACTATATCATATATTAAGCTAATATATAGGTTCATATTATGAAAATACATAATAAATAGTATATGGGCCTGATTCATTTCACGAAAAATCCTATAGACTCACAATAATATGTAGTTTAATTATTGACCATGAATTATACTAAAATAGCTATTATATATTTATATGAAAATAGCTATTTTAACTCAAAATTAGTGAAAATTAAGCAAAAAAATGAATTTAATCACAAGATAAAATTCAAGTGTCCCAAACGTCATTATTGTTACTACAATTAAATAAATATATTGAGTATTCTACAACAAATTTTTAACTTGAAAGAACATTATTTACTATTTTTAAAATTTAATTCAATTTTCGTCCAAATAGAGCCATTTCTTAAGCACCTTATATTTCAAATAATTATTACATTATTCTACACATAAAATAACTCTAGAAAACTAAGTTTCATAATTAAATAATATCATTTGCTATTATTAGAAAAATTACAAAGTTTTGGCCAAAAACTTAGTTCACCTAAACCAGCCACCTCCAGTTACCCAACCTTGTCAAAACACCCCCTTTGGTGGTGCTTTCCTTAACCCCAAATGGCCACCACAACTGGATACCAATAGCTTATTAAATTGGTCTCATTAGATTTCACGCTCTATTTTTGCTCTAATTTTTTTTTTAATTTGTTTCGAAATTTTTTAAGTGATTTTTTTATTTTTTCTAGAGTTCCAAAATGTTGTTTTTGAAGTGTAAAAGGACTATTTATATTTTCTAATTGGATAAGAATTTATAAAAATTGGACATGTGGGTTACACATGTCATTTTTTTGGATTTTCAATTCATAAGGTGTCATTTCCTCATTTCTTTGCTTTTGACTCATTATTCAAATTAATTCTAAGCTACCAAATAGGTATGATGACTCATCCTTGCATTTTTTATTAATTTTCCAATTTTTTATATTAATTTAGCTTATTTAAATAATAATTTCTTATTATATATGTATATTTAATACAAATAATGCATGTTCTATGTTAATACATGTATAATTCAACTTCATTTATTATTTTTATAAGTTAAATAACTTATCTCTAATATTTAGTTATATCTAAATGCTTGAATTTCATATTTTCAATATTTATCAACTTTAACGATAAATTGACGTTTTCTTAAATTAATTTTTTTGTATAGTTTATTTTAAGAAATTAACTTGAATGGCTTTATCTAACTTTCATAACCTTATTGTGAATTTTGAAATTAAACCGATATCTTAGAACAACACTCTAAATTTAGGAGCTTAGATCCTAAGATAGTTGTATAGGCTCAAAATCTAGCATTTTACAAATATGCAGGTTTTAATTGAATTTATGAACTCACATACTTAATACAGTTATAAATATGGTTAGAGTCATGGGAATATGTTTAAACCATATTTCTAATTAGAATAATAATTTTGATGTGAGTGGATTATTATTTACTCAATAATTATAGATAAATTACCTTAACGAGTGAATTTAAGCTATAATTATAATTCCGTTGCTCCGAGAGGTAGATGAGTTCTAGTGAGTTTAGTTGAATCCTGTTTAATTAATTTTGAATATTGATTTAAGATATCACATTGTTTTGAATGTGAATAGATTTATGAATCCCAGTTTGACCTTTTTTATCTCTTAAACCTAAGACCCTCATAGTGCAGCTAAGACATTTAGTTTAGTGTTCATCTTGTTATTTAGTTCTCACTTACTTTTAGCTTAGCTTAAACTTAAATAATTTAGTAGTTAGGACTTAGTTCCCTATTAAATACGACCTTGACTCATTGTTTGTACTATTTCTATGACCTGATACACTTATCAACTCACACATTTGCGTTTTTAGCGAGTTATTGAGAACCCTAAGTTACTAGCAAGTTACCTTAAATTTTCCAATTATCATACTTAACAATATAGAGATAATTGTGATTAAATTGGAAAGGCAAATAAAGCACAAGAATCAAAGTAAGAACAATAAAATAAATAAGAACAACAAAAATAACTAAACTATTTAAACTTAAACTAATAAAAAAGCATCATTCAATTAAAATAAAGAGCACATAGTCCTTAGTAAATTGTTGTTGTCTACTATATGGTTCTATGCAACTATTCAAACTTAATTATTCTTTAGATTGAGGAGATGCTTAATTTGAATTTATTGGAATTACGTTTCTAGCCTTTGTCGAACCTTGAGACCTTCGTTGCCCAAGTCGATTCTAAATAGAGTATTGTAGGATCACATTAAGAACACGAATCTTGCTATTAGGTTAGTTGTACTAAGGTTACCTTAATTCTGAGGAACTAAGCTACTAAACGATTTAGTCATCCCTAATTCCCTCTAATTATACTTGTTTATTCAAACTGACACATCAAATTAGCAACATAAGTAAATACTAATTGACAACGATATAATCAGTATAATTAAATATTCATAGAATAAAATCTTAAATTGAACAAGAAATTATTGTAAGAAGAACTAAGGTTCAATAACAATTTACTAATAACATTCAAAAGAACAACATTATAGAATTAAAAGAAGAAGAAGTAAATTGAGAAACCCCCACTATAATTCTAACTTGGCTCTTTTTTTAACCCTAACTCTATACATTTATTTATAAGAAGTAGGCCTAAAAATACAAAGAGCACCTAACAAAAATAGAAACTGTAAAAATCATTGCAAGTCCATTATTGATGTACACAACCGTAAAGTTGGGGTATGTACTTGCACTTCGTTAGAAAACTTCAAATCTTAATGAAATTGATTGATGAAAGGAGCATGGGTAGGGACCATAGTTGTGGTCCTTAACTGTGGTCTTTATTAGACTTCCTTTATCGCTTGAAATTCATTCGCTTCAATCCTTAATCAATGTTTATACTACTGACTACTTCAAAATTTGATAAGAACCTTCAAAGCTTCATAAAGTGCTCCTGAAGTCTTTGAATATGATATTTAAATGAATAAAGCTCAAAATAATATAAAATTGACTAGATTAATAATTGAAATAACATAAATTAACCATAGAAAATGTATACCAAATTTATGTTATCAAATGACCTCACACTTAAGCTTTTGCTTGTCCTTAAGCAAAACCAAAAAAAGTTAAAGTAAAAATATCTTAAGGAAAAGATGATTATAAATAGTTCTTAGAAAATTGCACCCTTAAATTTGAATAGTTTAGAAAAAAATTTCAGGATCACCCTTTTCCTCAAGTTCATAATGCCTTTAAAACAATTAGATAACAACAGCTTAAAAACTATTAAATTTCAATAATCAATCCAAATAATTTAGAGTTAGCCATATCACCTAAATTAAAACTAAACTAGAGATTAAAACAAATATAAATCAGTTAAGAAAAAATTATATAGATTTCCTTACTCTAACTCAAGAGAAAAGAAATCTTCCCTAATTATTTTTAATTGAAAAACTAGACTAGATGCATATTATGTCAATTCATCCTCTACTTGTTCTTCTACTACTATCAATTTTCATTAGGAAGCTTTTTAAACTCAAATCAATCTTCTTTATTGAAGCTTGATTAGCATTGAGAATGCACTTTGCTCTTCTGATGGACTTAGGTTGATCCTTACCAATTTAGCTCATTTAATTACTTTAGCAGTTGTCAACAAAAAAGCATCTTGCTCTTCTAAGGGATCGAGGCTGATCCTTAACAACTTTAGTTAAATTTGTTTCCCTTTTTTGCAATTAGTAGTGGTAAAGAGTCTTACTCTTTAGAGGGACCAAAATCAATCCTTACCAATTTTTAGCGATTCTCTACTTAATTTAATTAATCAATAAATGCCTCCAATTATTTTTATTTTTTCACGTAACTTTTAAAGGACAAATCTCCTTTATTTATCCAGTCTAAATTTTTTTGAAAAAGATAGATAGATAACAATCTTCTAGAATTAAGCTTAGAGATCAAAATAAATGGTCCTTAACGCATTCATACCTATCATAATCTTGAGTCTAAGTCTAAGCATAAATAATAGAGAACTCTAAATCATAAAGATTTAATCACTTAAATTCAACAAATAGTTCTAAATTCATAAAGCATTTAGGAAAATTTGAAAAAATTTTATGCTTGCTTAATATATAGAAAGTGCAAATTTCTAAAATTTTAAGAAAAAATGTCAAAAGCTTAAGTAAGTATCTAAAAATATTAATATACGTAATCTATCATTTACCCCATACTTAGGTTGTACGTTGTCTCCAATGTACATAATACTAATGAAATTTAAAAACCAAAAGTGGGAAAAAAATAAAAATAAGAAGTAATTGGAACATTCTCGGTTTAAGCATTGATCCTTATACATTGTAAAGTCCAAAGTCTAAATTTCATTGACCAATTAAGTGCATGGTTTTCTTTGTATAAAAAACGTGTTGACTAGAAAAAAGAAAAGAAAAAGTTAAACTAAACAAAATGAAACTACTACTAATTTAAGTACCAAAGTATCAGTATCATGTAGAACTTACAAACATAGAAAGTAAAAACATTTAAAGAAAAGGTAAGAGCAATGTTCAATAGGTTATTAGTACAATCATCAAAAATAAAAATCAAACTGAGAGTTTTGAAAAAGGAAATAAACAATGCAAAGGAAACTCATTTTTCATCTTCTTCCTCACCCTCATCCTCCTCAATCTCATCTCCTTCTGACTCCTCATTTAAGTCAGGCTCTAGCATAGGTGATGGTGATGCTTACTGGATTCCTAAGTAGGCTAAGATTGTACTTCTCTTAACCTTAGCTCTTTCCAACTTATGAGTCAAGATCTACTACTTTTCCAAAATTTTCCTCATCATCCTCCTCAATCTCATCTCCTTCTGACTCCTCATTTAAGTTGGGCTTCGACATAGGTGATGGTGATCGTTACTGGAATCCTAGGTAGGCTAAGATTGTACTCCTCTTAACCTTAGCTCTTTCTAACTTATGAGTCAAGATCCACTACTTTTCCAAAATTTTCCTCATCATCCTCTTAAGTTTTCCAAATACTAAGGATGATAAACCTAATTGCAACTATGATGATGATGAAGTAGCTTCACTAGTTAGCTCATAAGGTTGAGCTTCATGGCCTTGATTGTATCATAAGTCAAAGAAGCTAAGGGATCTAATTCTTACATGTCGGGAATTCCATGGTAGTAGGGGAGGCTTCTCACTAACCTAATGATAAAGGGACCTGCAAAAATATACTTTGATCGGCCCTTAGTAGCTTGGTTCCTAAAGGACTACGCCATTATGATTCCTAAGTTAATCGGCCGCCAGTTGGTGATACTATGCAAGTACAAAATATCTCTTTCATTAACAACCCCATTGTTATTCTTTTTGCCAATAAAACCCTTAGTTAAAATATAATTAATTAATTTAAGAGTAGGATGCTCAAATTGGAAGCTTTAGGCCTCCCAAGGTCATAAGCTCCTCCTTTCCCACTACTCAAATCCATTTAAACAAAAGACTTATATTCACCTTTAAGCCAACTTATATGATCATTGAACAGTATGGTCAACTCATGACCATTACAGCTAAAATAAAAAATATTTTACCTATCATAGTCAAGGTTATCAAATGCTAACCTTAGAATGCTCAATACTTTAGTGTCAACTTCTTATACACTGGCTCATTAATGATTAGAAGTCTATCCTAACCTTTAAATTCAATTAGCTGCCTAACCTTAGCATCGTAGCTAGCTTAGGTTAGTGCTTCCCAATTCAAATATATGGTTTGGCTTAACTCTTTCTTAGGTAATGGAGATATCTCTTCTATTGCTAAGAATTGTAGAATGTCAAGAGTGGGTAGCTGTTGAAGGATGGTGCTTGAGTTTTTTTGTGCGACGTGCTTTTCCTTAGACATTTTCTACAATCAAAAAGCAAAAGAAGATCAAATTTGATAAAAAGAAATAATTCATGTTATATAGATAATAGCTAATTCAAGAATTCAATAAAACTCAAGTCTCATTCCTAATGGATTGATAGTTTATCCAACTAAGTATCATAAGAACAAATTGTATAATGAAATGCTAATTTTTCTAGATTCTTGGATTGATGGAATTATAGAATTAATTCAAGATTAAATCCTCTGTTCGTGCATAATCTCTATTGTCGTGATCATTAGCATACAAATCCTATAAACTTGTTTAATATAAAAAATTCTCGAAGTGGCAAAATATTGTGCATTGAAATACCAATTTCTAAATACATGGATTAATGAAATTATAGGTTAATACTAATGATAACCCTACAATTTCATGATCTCGGTTGTTATGAACATTAGCATTTAATATCTAATTGATTGAAACTTGTTCATGTGCAATTGTTCATAGCAAATCCCCCAATTCTAATCATGAATTTAGGACATCTACTAATATAAATCCATATCAACAATTTTAATTAATACTAAAAAAATTCATGGATTTCCCTAATAAGAAAGAATTCAAATCACAACAAGTTTCTAATTTCAACATGAATTATAAAAGTTACATGGCAAGAACAACATCAATCCCATGGTATCCATCACTTTCTCTCTCTTTCCTTCACTTTCCTTTATCACAAAAAATCATTGTTACATTAAATCCTTAACAAGTATACATTTTTCATGTAATTTTTGGTAGATAATTGATAGATAGCACACTTCATCACATTAGCTATCCTGAATCACTTCTAAAACCAAGATTTCTAGACATGCATAGAAAAGTGTCCTTCATAAAACCTTTACTAAAAATCAAATTTTTATACAATCTAACCACAAATCTAAACATATAACTAGAGAAGGATGATGTATGTACCTGGAATTTGTAAAGTACAATATTAGATCATAAAGTTTTGTAAAGATTAGTATGGTTTTAGAGAGAGGAATGAGAGAAAATAGTGTTTTGGAGAGAGTATGTATGTGTTAGACTGATGTGAGAAAGCTGTAACCATGATCTTTGAATTCAAAAGAGATTACGGGCAAGATCTATGGATGTGTAGTTTGGCCATGGCCCTTGTATTCACCTAATTATTGCTTACATGGCAAGACCATGGTTAAGGACCATAAGAGTGGTTCAGACCGTAGACTTCTCATTCGCCAAATTCCTTTAATTTTCGATTGAAATAATTTACAAAGGGAACATGGGCCAAGTCCACGAGCATGTACTTCAATTGTATTCTTCCTCTAATTCTTGAATTTATGTAATTTTGATTCCCTTGACTAGATTCCTGCAATTTCTTTTGAAAAGCTCAAAATTAGAGTGAAGCAAAGCACAAAAGCAGTTCAAATAACACTTCAATTAGATGATAACTTAAATTTTATTATTGCATAAACAAATTCAATAACTATTTTTTATTCAATAGATCATTCAAAGTAGAGAAAACACTAACTACAGTCTCAAAATTTGATACTTGAATTGATTGAAGACAACAAAATAAATGGACAAAACCAATAAAAATAATAACTAGAAGTAAAATAAACCAAACTTAGACTACCTCCTAAGAAGTATAGTTGTCTTATGTCGTTGGCTCAACTATTGAATTCTTACTTCAACACGATTCCCTAGTTAATAACTATATACTTAACCAGTTAAAAGCATGCTAACAAAGAAAAATACCAAAAGAACCATAGGAAAGATTATTATAAGAATGTTAAAATAATTGGGAAATTAGGATTTTTGTTAATATCCTAACTAGGTTATTCTTTTAGCTTCCCAACAATAATGCCAAAAACTTTGATTAAGCGCATCATGCATCAGACAAATGCTTCTGGTCAAGTTACAACATAGTTAAAACAAATTGTGTGTCTAAGTATTAATCCTATGAGCAACTATTTATGTGAGAACCCTAAGTTACCAGGAAGCTACCTTAAAATTTCTAATTATCTAACTTAATAATATAGGGATAATTGTGATTAAATAGGAAACATGAATAAGGGATAAGAATTAAACTAAAAACAAATGATATAACAAAACTAATTAAACTAAAACTAATAAAAAAAGTATTATTCAATTAAAATAAAGAGCACATGATCCTTAGTAAATTATTATGATCTATTACCAAGTTCTATGCAACTACTCAATCTCAATTATTTTTTGGATTGTGGAGATACCTATAGATACCACATTTTTGCCATCCTTTAGTTTTAGAATTTCTTTTAAACTAAAGAAAAAAGGTCCTAATTCAAAACTAAAAAAAAATTAGAAATTAAAAAAAAATACAAAAAATTAGAATATTTAAAAAACAAAAGATAGAAAAAAAATAAAAAATTATTTAAAAAGAGAAAGTTTAGGAGAATGTAAACAAATATAATTCTTTGGAAAATAAAAATTTTAGGAAAATTTTGGTTTGAGTATTTTTGGGTTTAGGCTTAGTTATTTAATCTGCCTTACATAGATTTTAGCTTTATATAAATTCTTTTTGCATTAAACTTTAGGGCATAGGCTAAATGGCCTAGCGGTTAAATGTTGTGTTTGCTTTAAAGAATACCCAAGTTTAATCTTTGCCATAAGTGCTTCTAGCACCTTTTTCCTTTTAAAACAAACGAGTGCTACATGTGATGGGAATCAAGCTATAGAACCTTTGACCTATAACCAAGCCTGAGGATTAGAAGGCCTGGTACGATAGATTCTCCTATTTTAACTGACTCTTGCTAAGGCCGAGTATTTCCTTGTTAATGTATTTTGCATGTTGAGTCATGTGATTACCTATCTCTTGTAGATAATGTGCTAAGAAGGGAAGGCTGAGAGAATAGCCAAACCTCATTCTCACTCACGCTTGGCTAATTATTTACCCAGCATCACCTTATCGAGATGATGAGAGACAGACTTTAGACTAATGCAGCCACCTCTGCTTGGACAAGTAAGCTACCCGTACTTTTTGTCCCTATCTTCTAACGGCCTCATCAAGACAATATTGGTACGTATATAGAATCATGTATAAATTCCGTTACACCAATAATTATTTTTCTTGAATATTCATTTTTACCCTTTTGTATCTTGTACATTATTTTCTTAGGAAATACCATTTTTGTCTTTTTCCTTTTGGTTAAGTTGCCCTAACTTATGGGTATAAAGACCCTTATAATTGTAGTAACATTAATAGATTATCATTGATAAACTTGAGTATTTTCTTTTCTTACATAAACACTATTCGTTTACTCTCAACATTACTCTTATTTTAACCTTTAAGCAAAGCTAGGTGGTAAGTAACCTCATCGGACTGATTCATGCATCATATCGAATTGTACCGTGAGTCCTCAGCAATTCCATTGGTGCGTTATATCCTCTAGAGCTATTCATAGGTTTTGCCTACTCCTCATTCGTATTTGTCCTTTTGTACATTCCTCTTCACTTTCCTTTCAATCTTTCTGCAAGCTTAGACTAATCTAGCGACTAGCCTTATCTGTTCTTGGTTATGGTTCGCACCATTTTGGTATCAGAGCAGAGGTTTCGTGTGAGCTATAGTTAGTTCTTTTTTAAGTTCTATTATACTCTGTTTTACGTGTGTGAAATAAAGTAAGTTATTATGTTCATGTTAACTACTGTGTTTGCTAGCTATTAACTTCCTGAAGTATTTGGTTGAGCTTTGAATTTATGAAGAAAATGACAGACTCGAATGTGAATGTTGGTATGGGGGATGACAATAGTGGAGTTGTCTACCATGGATGACTGTAATGGTTGTGCTATGGGTGAAATGGTGAGGCTTATATGCATGTGAAAAGGGTTGAGCCAAACCCATGTAGGACAATCCCTCACACCATACTAGCAGTGGTGCTCGCGGGTCTATATTACCTAGGAAGGGGAATTGGGCAGGTGCACTACTGTGAAACGGCAACGCTGAGAAGAAGCCACATGAACAACACCCAACCCTTTTTACATGCATATAAGCCTCACCACTTCACCCATAGCATAACCATTACATGACAGTCTCAAGGAACCCTGAGAAGCACTAACAAGAGACTTGATAAAGTGGCTAACCTTTTGGTAGATTTAACCTAAGCTATTCATGTATTAGCTTGTTGACCACTGAGGCCATACAAAACACCCCACAAGCTACTCAACCTATTAGAGGTTAGAACCTAACTCAACCCATTAGAGGTAGAGGAGTAGACGAATGAGTGAGGAGAAGGATTGATTTGGAAAACATAAGATACAAAGAAGAAGAAGAGTATTTTGAAGAAGAACGTGTATGAATCCCTAGTGCATCTGACCATGTGAAGCTTCAAATTCTGAGCTTCAATGGATTTAGGAATGTTGATGAATATTTAGAGTAGGAAGAGAAGGTAGAGCGTATTTTTTATTATTATCAATACAAGGATTTCGAGAAAGTGAGAACTACTACTATTGAGTTCTATAGATATGTCGCCATGTGGTGGAAGAATTTCTAGGCTATGAGGAGACAAGAGGGCTACCGAGAGATTAATACTTGGCCAGAGACGAAGAAAGTATTTAAAAATAGGTTCATGCCGGAAACTTATCTTCAAGATACTTTCACTTAGCTTTAGGAGCTAAGATAAAGAGGCTAGATTATTGACGGGTATGTTCAAGAATTTCAAATACTTATGATTCATTGCAAAGTGAAGGAGCCACTAGCTCGAACAGTCTTAAGATTCATTATTGGGTTGAGAGGTGACATTCAAGATATTGTGGAACTCCAACAATTTGCTACAATGGATGAGGCCATCAGAATAGCCTAGTAAGTAGAGAGGTAGAGAAAGAGCTGAGTACTGGCCAGGATGTTGACTAACCGACTTATTCAAGTGAGTCACCAAGCTTAGTCGAGTACTAAGTTAAGCTGAAAGATGGATTTCCAAGCCAATCAAAAAGATCGACTTAATGCTAAATTGCTAACCTAAACTTATGAGAAGGGGTAAGGATTAGGCAAGATGACAAGCCAGATCAAATGCTTTAAGTGTTGAAGGTTTGGACCAATGGCTATTGAGTACCTAAATCGACAAACAATGGTCATCAAGGGAGACATCCCAAAGCTAGAGGTAAATAGTATAAATGAAGAATCAAAGAAGGAGGAGATCCCTACAGAGAAAGAACTAATTGAGGAGGATGTGTTTGTTAAGGACCTGGACTAGTTGATTATAATTATCTAACATGCAATGAACATGGAGCCTTCACGAGAGGAGGAGCAGAGAGAGAACTTGTTTCATACTACCTACAAGGTAAATGATCAGGTGTATGCCCTCATTGTGGATAGCGGTAGTAGCACCAATGTGGCATCAGTTGATCTTATTTTAAAATTGAAGTTATCGATTGTTACACATCCAAAGCCATATAAGTTGCACTAGTTAAGTGAGAAAAGGATACTACATATCACTTGCCAAATACTATTGCCAATCACCATATGGAATTACTCTGATCAGATTCTCTACAACATACTACCTATGTGTACTTCCCATGTGTTATTAGGTAGGCCATGGCTGTTTAATAGGAAAGTTATCCATTACGGCTACAAGAACACATACATATTTAAGAAGGATGACCAAAAGATCACATTGAACTTCATGCCATCGAGAGAAGTTAATAAATTGCAGACAAAACTTGCTTACGGATTGAGGAAGACTTTAGTGATGAGTAAAGCCAAGCTTCAAGAGGCCATTAATGTTGATGAGCCGACGCTTATGTTGGTCAAGTGACTATTACAAAAGGAAGGAGTAGGGTGAACTACCCTAGGAAATCAAAGAGTTGCTGGATGAATATGCTGACTTGTTCCTAAAACAATTACTTGAAAAGCTACCCCCTACTTGAGGCATAGAGCATTGCATTAACTTACTACCTGGCACCGCATTGTCGAATAAACCAGCCTATCAAATGAAGCTAGAGCAAGTTTCTAAGCTCTAACATCAAGTCAATAAGTTGCTAAAGATAATATATGTTAGATAAAGCCTTAGCCCTTACTCTCTGCCAGTAATTTTATTGCCTAAAATAGATGGAACCTAGCGAATGTTTGTTGACAGTCGAGCTATGAACAAGATCACAATCAAATACAAGTATTTAATCTCGAGATTAGAAGAAATGTTGGATGAGTTAAGAGGGTCCAAGGTCTTTAGCAAGATTAACCTGAGGTCTGGCTACCATGAAATCCGCATGAGGTTGGGAGATGAATGGAAGATTGTATTTAAAACTCGTCATTTACTCTATGAGTAGATGGTCATGCCATTCAGCTTATTGAATGCCCGGAGCACTTTCATGCGATTGATGAGCTATGTGTTAAGACATCTGATTGGAAAGTGTATCATGGTATACTTTGACGACATACTAGTCTATAGTGTTGACATATCAAGTCACTGCGAGTATCTCCGAGCCATATTGAATATTCTTCATGTAGAGAAATTATTCGACAACTTAAGTAAGTGTTGCTTTTGCTAGGAGGAAGTGGTCTTCTTAGGCTATATAGTCAGTAGGGGAGGCTTAAAAGTAGATGACGAGAAGATCCGAGTAATTGTAGAGTGGATGACTTACTACTTGTGCCAACATGAGAAGTTTCCATGGATTGTCTTTATTCTATAGACGATTCATTAGAAATTTCAATACCCTCACTTTACCATTTATTGAGTAAACCAAGAAAAATGCTAACTTCCGATGGGGAGAAAGGAAGGAGAGGAGCTTTGTTAAGATAAAAGAGAGATTGACCTCTGCCCTGTTATTAGTTCTACTTAACTTTAAGAAAATATTTGAGTTGGAATGTGACGCATCAGGCATTGGAATAGGTACTATCCTAATACGAGAAGGTTGACCAATTGTCTTCTATAGTGAAAAGCTTAGAGGACTACAATTGAATTACTCCATGTATGACAAAGAACTCATGGAACTGATCCAAGCACTGCAAGTATGGCAGTACTATTTACAACCAAGACAATTTGTTATATATGTTGACCATAAGTCATTGAGGTATCTCTAAAGGAAGACCAAGTTATTAAAGCGGTAGGTAAGATGGGTTGAATTCCTTAAGTGATTCAATTTTGTAATAAAATATAAGTAAGGAAAGAACAATGTAGTTGCAGATGCTCTTTCAAGAAGACATGTACTTATGAATAAATTGTAGACCAAGCTATTTGGGTTTGCAAGTATCAAAGAACAGTATTATGAGGATCCATACTTTGGACCCATAATTATGTTGTGCGTCAATGGAAGAACAATGGATAAGTATCATGTAAAGGATAGCTACTTGTTTTAAGGTGGAAAATTATGCATACATTGTTCCTTGAGGGAGCTACTAATCAGGGAAGCTCACAATAGAGGGCTTTTCGGACATTTTGGAGAAAAAAGGACCTGTAAATTGTTGAATGGTCAATTATTTTAGCTAAGAATAAGGAAAGATGTACATTGAGTTGTTGAAAGCTGTGCCGTGTGCAAGAAGGTGAAGTACCATATTGAAAAGGGGAAGCAATGAAACCATGGACCAAATTAAGCATGAAATTTGTTCTCGGATTGCCATGAACTCCTCGAGGCAAAGATTCTATAATGTTTGTTGTAGATGGGATTAGCAAGATGGCACACTTTGTATCCTGTTCTAAAACTAACAATACTTCGACTATTGCTACTCTTTTCTTGCAAAAGATTTTACAGTTACATGGCATGTCGAGAAGTGTAATCTTGATAGGGACTCAAAGTTTATAAGCTATTTCTAAAGGACCTTGTGGCATTAGATGAGGACTAAACTACTATTCAGCACTTTCTATCACCCCCAAATTGATAGTTAAATAGAGGTGGTTAATCACACTTGCAATCACTACTCTAAGCTGTAGTGGGCAAGAACTTGGCTAATTGGGACATTTGCTTGCCAGTGATCGAATTCGCTTACAACCAGCTAATACATGGCACTACTAAGCAGACTCCCTTTAAAGTAGTTTATGGTTTCAATCTCAAGTTGCCCCTCAATCATACCTCTATATCTGTACCCATGCAAGAGGACCCTGATGCGAGAGTTAGAGCATAATCCCTTCAGTACATCTATCATAAAGTCACTTAACACATCAACTAAGCTACTAGAAGAATGTGAGAGAAAACCAAGGGTGAGATGGCTAAACAATTCCTGTCAGGCGACTTGGTATGGCTGCATCTCAACAAGGAACAGTTTCAGAGCAAAAAGAGGAATAAATTATTTGCAAGAGTTGAAGGAACCTACAAGATCATCCAGAAAATCAATAATAATGCCAACATGTTAAAGCTGCTTGAAGATTATGGAGTATCTGACAGCTTTAACATTGCCAACCTCAGTCCCTATCACCCTAACGAAGAGTTGATCGAAGATCATACGAATTTGATCCCAAATCCAAATCAACCCAGAGGGAATGATGGGAATCAGGCTATGGGACCTTTGACACGTAGTTGAGCCCTAGGACTAGAAGGTATAGTATGGTGAATTCTCCTATTCCAACCGACTCTTGCCGAAGCTAAGTATTTCCTTACTGATGTATTTTGTATGTCAAGTCACGTAACTACCTATTTCTCACAAATAGTGTACCAAGAAGCGGAAGGCCAAGAGAATGGCTAAACCTCATTCTCACTCATACCTAACCAATTACTTACTTGGCATCACCTTTGTTGAGATGACAAGAGAGAGACTCTAGACTGACTCAACTACCCTTGCTCAGATAAGTAAGTTGCCCGTACTTTTTATCCACATCTTCCAATGGCCTTACCAATACAGCATCGCCATGTATATAGAATCATGTGTAGAATCTGTTACACCAATAATTATTTTTCTTTAATATTCATTTTTATCCTTTTGTATCTTGTACATTATTTCCTTAGGAAATACCTTTTTGTTTTCTCCCTTTTGGATAAGTTGCCCTAACTTATGGGTATAAATACCCCTATAATTATAGTTGCATTAGACAGATTATCTTTAATACACATCAATACTACCCTCTTACTCTTGGTATCACTCTTATCCTAACCCTTAAGTAAGGCTAGGTGGTTAATAACCTCATCGGACCAATTCATGCATCATATCGAATTGTACCATGAGTCCTCAGAAGTTCCATTACTACATCATATCCTTTAGAGCTGTTCGTAGGTTTTGCTTACTCCTCATTCACATTTGTCCTTTCATACATTCCTCATCACTTTCCTTTTAAGTTTTCCATAAACTTAAACCCATCTAACAATCGGCTTTGTTTGTTATTGGTCATGATCTGTACCAACATGCCAACCTTTGATTGGCTAACACCAGCAATTTCTTTACCTTTCCCCCATTTTCTCGTGAATTCCTTCGTTTTCTATCCTAAGGTCATGTGTTCTAGTGCATTTTTCATGTGATTCACATATGATTTCACTAGGATTCATGGTGGAATTATGTGCCACACATGGCCTATTTTTGAATTCATTCATTTTCACATCCAAATTCATGAGCTTCAATGGCTAAATTGGATCTTGAAAATCAAAGAAACATTGCCACCTGATATCTTCGCTTCATTATGATCCTTTAAATTCAAGTTGAAACAGCAAAAATTCATGCTGAATCTCAATATTGTAAGCAAGAATGTCAATTCTTGGTAAAAAAATATTAACGTAGATCTCATTTCTTTCTTAAAAAGTGAAAATCAAAATGTTCATTACCCATTTGTATTGATTTTTTTATTTGATGTAGTAAATCACATCCCATATTTATTTGAGCTCAAAGAGTATGAAAATGGGTCTTAAGAAGCTATTGTAATCATCAGTTTCTCACAAAATCTACTCATGGAGACACATTTACAACTCTTTCTCTCTCTCTATTGCAAAACCCCACTATAACCTCCCTCTCTCTCTCTCTCCCTCTCCTTCCCTCCTACATTTCTTCACGTACAGGAGATCTAGTAAAAACAACTACATAGAAATCATCCCCCGATTGTAAGCTCTCTACAGCACCCTTTCCTCCTCATTATTGTGCCTCTCAGCCCCTCTTATGAACCAGTTAAGGTTCAATTACCAGTGGCCACCATTCCAAATACCACTACCGCTACGACTGGACCTCGAACTCTACTATAACCGACTTCACAATACCCTAAAATAGAAGACCTAACATCCTTTTAAGCTCTAGCAACCACCTTACACAATAGCTACCCCCATTACTATCGACCTGAACTCTAACTACCACCAAACTACCTTTGTTAGCCACAATACTCTCCTTAGGCCCCCTATCTTCAATAAGATTCTCACAAATCTAGTGTTTCCCATTCAAAACTCAATCGAAAATCTACCTTAAAGCACCCTTTTGATTGCCATCTTCTTCTTCCCTCTTGCTCACACCTGCAGTGCATGTGACTTGAGTTGAACGACTCGATTCAGATTGGATTCTAGCCCATATCCTTGCTTCGCGAATCCTCACCTACTCTGGTCTCTTTCTCTTCCCTTTTATTTTTCTTTTGCTTTTCCTTTTCTTTTTTCTTTCTTCTACCTTTTCTTAAATTCTTCTTTTCCTCTTTATGTTGTTGTAAAAGAAAAGAGAGAAAAAGAAAGAGGTATTCTTGTTTACAAATAAATTTGAAGTTACTTTAAATTTATCATTTGTCCTTTTCATACTCATATACATACATATGTATATATATATATATATATATATATAGACAAGTTAATTTTAAACATTTTTGCATCATTTTTTTGTTGTTTATTAAAAAAAAAATAGCTAAACAAACAAAAAGAAGAATGATATACTTTTGGCATTAAGAAAAAGTTCATTTTTCCAAAAATAAAAGAAATAAAACTTCTTTTCAAAATTAAGATTCCTTTTTCAAAAATGAGCATTTGAAAAAATAAGACCCACCTTAGAATTTTAAGAAATAAATAGGTCAAATTAGGACCTATTGATGATTAATTTTTGTCCTAGTGTACGATACCCACAAAACATGAAAACAGCTTTAAAAGGTGTCGGAGGGTGCTCCCAGACAGTCATTTCGATACTTAAGTCAGCCCTCTTATCAAGTGAAATGTTGAATGGTTATGTGAATGAAAATGGAGAAGAGGTCCCCTTTCTTGAGGGTCTTGCTTAGTATTTATAATGAGTCAATGGAGATTATCTTTGGACTGGGTCATTAGACTGAGTTTAGATATTGGGCCCACTAATATAAACTTATATAATAATTATCCAAAAATGCCTCTTAACACTTGCCCCCCACTCTCTTTAGTGATAAAGTCAAAAAAGAGAGTATTTAGGGAAATTGATTAGGTAGGGATTTTTGGAAATGTTTGTAATCCCAACCTAAAGAGGCTAGAGTACGTAAAGAAGTAAAGAGCGTTTGAAGAGGCGAGGAGTGCCTAAGGAGGTTAGAGTGCTTGAAAAGGCAAAGAGCACTTGAAGAGGTGAGGAGCGCTTAAGGAGGCGAGAGCACTTGAAGAGGCCAAAGCACCTGAAGAGGCTAAAGCACCTGAAGAGGAGAGGGGCTGAAGAGGCGAGGAGCACATGAGGAGGTGAGAGTGCTTGAAAAGGCAAGAGTGCTTGAAGAGGCCAGGAAAGCATGAAAGTCGCTTAAGTTGGGCATGACCTATGCTAAGTTGTAAGATAAGCTAACTGGCCTCTGGTTTGTTAAAGTATAGGACCTTAGCTTGCTTTCTTATCATTCATATCAATTGTAAGACTTAGATTTGTTAAGGAGTATCCCATTAAGAAAATTATGTTTGCGTAAGTATAGAATGAAGGGCGTTTATTTTGCCCTCACTTGCTTTGATGTTCTCACACTCATCTCTAAAGAAAGTTAAGTTAGCAAATGACCAGGCAAGTCGCTATAAGTGCCGAATAGGCGACGATTTTTATTACTTGACTTTTTGAAGTTTAAATCATAGAGCGACATATGGATAGATGTAGCTTGATGCATAGTCAAACGAAAGTGTTAACAATAGGTTAACATGAAGCTTAGCATAAGACTTACATGTTTAATGCGTATTTTCTTGAAAAATGCATAATAACTTACAAATGGTAGGAGTAAAATCTTACTCATCTTTTAACAATGGAGTTAGTACGTATAGTCCAAACATGATTTTTTGTAGCTTGAGATGTTGTTGACTTTGTAGTAATTCAAGAAAACAATCCAAACTTGAGACAACCATTTGACTTTGGTGTAAAGGAGCTTGGCTTTTTGAGCTTTTGAAACCTAGTAAAAGATAGAACTCGGCTAGTGGAGTTTAGCCTTTGGAGTCATCATCGATGTTAGCAAAGCATTTGACTTAGGCTTGGAAAAGATCTAACTCGGCATTATCATCACAGCATAGTTGATCACCAACCTAAGCATTGTATCCTTTTTCGGCTAATATTAGAAGATATTCTCTTTGTGGAGTTTGACGTATTGAGAAAATTCTCAAAAATTCAAGTCGTACTTAGAAATTTTATGTAAACCTGGTTACTAACTTATGGTAATGCGACATGAAAGAAACTAGACCACGATGGAGTGAAGAGCAAATCCATTCGTGGATGTCTTACCTAAGCAAAACCTGGATTTTGATTAAAAGAAGAGAAGGTCAAGTCGCTATCTAATATGCTGTTCTTAAAGTGCTCAGTCTTATTAAGATTTGACTTGGCCACGGATAACTTGGCATCGGTCTGCCGAAGCGACTCAACATTTAGCTCGGATCCTCTGACTCGACATTTACAAAAAGAGTGTCATTCTACTATCATAGTGGATTGTACTCCAAGAAGGGGACTACTCACTTGCGCTCCCTACTTCCTCGGAAATTTAGTTGATATGGGCTCAATCATTCGGCATGGAGCATGAAGACTCGATTCCTCAACTGGTGCATCCATGAGCTGTTGATGGACAAATTGTTACGTGCAGTTTGGCCGATGAACAACTCGACCATGCTTGGAAAGTATAAAGCTTGGATAGGTTCTATGCAAATGAACAAGGCCATACAACATGCTTAGCTTCTCGAAGCCTAGAATTCTTTCATTTTTGAAGTGAACAGCTTGGTCGTGTCCTTAGGGAGTTCAAGTGAAATACCACTGGGGAGTTCATCTCGGCTTTGAAATGCCCAAATACTGTGTCCTGACCAAATACTCAGCTTTTGTAAGGGTCGGTCGGCAAGTTTGGAATATAAATCAGCCATGTTTTTGCTTTGATCTCACGTAGGCAACTATTGTGTGGAACAGCGTGGTTGTAGTTGTTGTTAAAGCTTAGTAAAGAAGAGAGCTTCGCCTTAACTTGGTATTCGTAGTACTCGGCCTATCAGAAAATCGGCCTTCGCTTTGCCGAGATTGTGCTTGTTCAGCATTTACTGTCTCAAAGCGTGAGTAGACGTTAAACCAAAGTGCTTGGCATGGATTTGGATAAACTGCACTCAGCACTTAGCACAGAACTTAGATAAAATGGCACTCGGCATCTCAACCACTCAGCAAAATACTTCGAGCTTTGGGCTCAATACTCTATGAGTTGATCTTGAAGTTTAGGATTTGAAATTCGCTGCGAAGCTTGGAAAAGTCACTTTTAGATCGACTGGATCATCATAGCGGTAACAAGGCTTGAATCTGGCCGAGTAGTTGCTGCATCATATTATAAGCGGCGTAGAGCTCGAAATTACTATTGTTAGACATGAATCGGCATGGAGCTTAGTTTCTTTACTTGCTCAGCAACTGGGCACTGTTTAGCCCTTCGTACTGTGGATGGGCAAGTCAGCAAAAAGCTAGTAGCTTGGCACATTAGGAGTTACTCGGCAAGTGCGAGAGATAAAATGATGGTATTCAGCACAGCATACTGTGCAAAAAGATTCTTGGTTTACTGCTTGACCTTAAAGTTCGGCACTAAAACTACCACTTGACCCCAAAGGTGGTTAGAAGAAAGCGATACATGTCCACCAAAATTTTCTGTGAATTTCAGTCGATCATGACACTTTCTGATTGTTAAAACCGAAGCAATAAATGAACTAGTGGCCATACAAAAACCATGCTACAGATATGATAGTCGTATATATGAGGGTTGCCGAACTTTTGGCCGCCACAATGTAGGACAACGAGTGTCCACAGCAAGGCATTTTAGTACAAGTACACTTCATTGACATATGAATCGATGAAAATTAAATATGTGTGTTCAGCCAATTTGTATTCGAAGATTAACATGAAATTCAAAGATCTCTAGAATAGAGGCATGGCGGTTATTAAGATGTTAAGTTGTCATTACCAATTTGGCAGTGATGGTTATGAACCAAGAGAAGATGAAATTGTGGTTATCAAACTCTTGAAAGGAAAAAACCAAGTCCTTCATAGTTCCCAAATTGCAGATGGAAGCTGATGTCATAGGAAGATGATACAGTACCACAAGAAGCCAATGGCCGAAAGATACCAATGGACTACAAACCAATTTTTCCAAATATGAAGAAATAATAATAATAATAATAAAAAGAAATAGCGTGACCTGAATGAGGAGAATCCATTAGAAGGGGTGAAACATCGGGAATCATGGAAAAATGTTACACTTTCCCACAGAAGGTACCAATTGTTGACGATTAATTTTTATCTTGGTGTGCAAACACCTGCAAAATATGAAAACGATTTTGAAGGGCATCGGAAGGTACTCCAGCACAGCCACTTCGATATCTAAGTCAGCCCTCTTGTCAAGTAGAGAAAAAATGTTGAATGGTTATGTGAATGAAAATAGAGAAGAGGTCCCTTTACCTAGGGGTCTTGCTTAGTATTTATAATAAGTCAATGGAGATTGTCTCTGGATCAAGTTTAGATATTAGGCCCACTAATATTAGCTTACACAATAATTATCCAAAAATTCCCATCAATAGGACCCTTTTAGAATTTCCTCTTTTGAATAAATTTAAACAAATAAAAAACTTAAACTCAATTGTTTTTCAAATTTAAAAGAAACCACACATTTAAATTTTCAAAACAAACTACGGAAGTCTAATCCCAAATAATAGATAAATAGGTTATCATAGAAAACTATGAGGTAGCTTATAATATGCAAAAAAAGAAATTTATTTTTCTCCTTTTGTTAGCAATTTTTCAATTTCATTTTTGTAAATTTTTATTTATTTACTTGTAAATTTATATTTATTTTTAGAAATGGTAATTTGAAAAATAAAGTTAAATTCGAAAGGTCAAAGTGATATTTGTTAAGGTTTAATAAGTTAGCCTTCAAAAGACTTCGAATGGCTTCCAATCCAATATTACATCACAAGGCTATGAAAATGGGCCAAAAAGAAAAAAAGTAGAGAAAAGTGAGAAAATACATACTCAAGGCAAATTTTCTTATGAGGCCCAAAAGAGACAATTCACTTAACTTAAGATCCCATTGACCTAAGCCTTTAACAAGTTAAGGGAAATTAGGGTCATGTTTTATGAAGCCCCTAATAATAACTACAAGCCACGAAGTTTTGACCTAGTAGTACAATATGAAGACCATATAGGTTAGAAGGGGCACTCCATTAAGAAGTGTTGGAGGCTAAGAAACAAGATTCAAGATATAATTAAGGCCAAGTTGATTTAGCTTGATGTTCTGAAAGCCATATGCTATATGCTCAACTATGAAGGGACTTCAAATAGACCACCTATGACACTAAACTTTGAAAGCCTACTATTACCATATAAGAAGATTGAGTACCATATAAATAGTTAGGGATATCTCCAGAAAGCTAGTTTAATTAGGCAAGTTAAAAGGAAATCGAGGATAAAGAAAAGTTAGATGGGGAATGCTTTTGAAAGAGGTACTTTTGAAAGTTAAATCTTGGCATAGGTTCATAATAACAATCACTTAAAATAAAAGTTATCTATTTGGCCATGCTCTATTTTTAAGTTTATTGATCATTTTTTTTGTTGGAGCACCTTGAGGATCTCTAAGATTAGGGCAAAAAATGGAATCAAATGTTTGAAGGGGGTATCTGATGAACTACTGACCAACTGTTGACCAAATAGATATCCCTAAATATCACATTACTTGCGTACGGTTCTGAGGACTCCACTCCCTCACATGGAAAATTCTTTCTCGGCAACCTACTAATAATAAGAAAGTTTACGTTGAAGGAATGTGCCTGAACTCCTTAAGGTCCTCTAATTGTCATGCGTTGATCTATATACTCGGTAGTGATAATGCCAACCATTCCCTTGCCGAAGACCTTATGCCGAGTAATCCCATTGATACTACCGAGTAATTCCTACTAAGTGACGAGAGACTCACTTAAATGATTGAATAGTTTTTCTCTCAGCATGATGCCCTCTCTCTCTCTTCCCGACCCTTTAAATGCCGTAATATTTTGAACCCTTTCACCTATTGTACTCAGCAAATATTCGTATGGGACCAATGTTGCACTACCTCCTATCCACCTCATCTAACATTGTACTACTTTTCTATTTTGGTCTTTTGTCCTTTTTACCCTTTTTGGTATGTACTAAGAATTTCCTTTTTGTATATACTTTCTTGTCTTTTCATTATTTGTAATGCTATCTTAAAGACTTACTATAAATAGTCCTTTTCTCTTATAAGCCACAAATATAACCAACATTTTACATTGAGTATTCTATTCTTATGAGACAACCCTCTCTAAGTCTATATTTCCTACACTCTTATCTAATCTTGTCGAGTAGCTTAAGATTAGTAGCAGGTAGATCTTGACATCAACTTATGTGTCATATCAAGTGTGGTGTTAAGTTGTGTTGTGCTCATTGGTGAGTTACATCCTCTAAGCAGTTTTACGTCAGCTAGTCTTATTCAATTGTGGACCCTTTCCCTCTAATTTTTTTTCGATATCTCGAATGACCCATTCAGTTCAATTCCATCTTAGTAAGTCCTAGTGATAACTGAGCTCCTAAGTACACCAGTATCTTAGAAAGATTTAAGATGAAAAGAGACAAGTTGAATCATAAAAATTAACTCTTGAACACTTAATAGTTGAGTGTCATTTAAAGTAAAAGTACCAGACTCATTCCTTAAAAGAGGTCCATTTTGAGCTTGATGCGCTAATTGAAATGAAGTTAGGCATTCATTTTTAATATCCTAAGCACAAAATTCCTTGTCAACCCCATTGAGCCTTTAAATGGAGTATTTACGAAATTAATCCCTATCAAGAATTACCTTGCAATAAGGCAAATAGAAGGCTAAGGGCAGTAGTCGAGAGAAAACGTTAAAATTAATTTATTCTTCTCCAATTGCCTTAATTCAATTATAATTATTATCTTTGATAACTTGTTTCCATTAAGTTAAAGAAGGGTTTCTATCCTAAGCACTATATATGAACCACATACATTTTGAGTTGCATGACAAAACAAAGAATCATCATCTTTGTCTTGAGTCAAAAGAGACAAGAAAAAAAAAGAGAGAAGAAAAAATACTAAGAAGAAGAAGAGAAGGAAAAAGAAAGAATAAAATATATGAAGAAAAGGAAAATGGATAGGAAGAAAAATGAGAAAATCTAAAAGGAAAAGTGAAATGTTTGCTAAAGAAAGAAATCAAGCAGTTTACATAGATAAGAAAAACAAGTCCAAAACACAAAACCCTAAAGTTTAAACTAGGGGCACATAAAAAAAAAAAAAAAAAACCATTCCTAAAATAAAGCCTATGCCTCAAAATAAGAACCTTGAAAGTTGAAACATTAGGGTAAACACTAAGACCCACTACATTCACTCCTCTTGACAACTTAACCAAAATTAAGGCCCATCGACAATTCCACCCCTTCTAAAAGCCCTTCTGATTTGAAGAAAATAATTTATCTTTAGTAAAAGTTACTTTTAAAACTAAGGTAAACACAATTTTAGTTTCACCTATAGGGTTCTTAACTTACAAACCTAAGTTGAAAAGTAATCCTTTCAAAAAATGTCACTTCATTAATATCCATTTTGAAGCCGAGGACTAAAAGCCTTATTACCTTACAATTCAAAAAAGACCTAATAGATTGATTAAAAGTGCATCACTTATAAGATGGACCATAATTTTTGGAATTGAAGTTGACAGAGAGGAATTTAAACCTGAGAGTGTGAGGAACTCCTCTTAGACTAAGCCTACTTTCAATAAGATATTTCTCCTCTAAAGAACACATCCCCATTGGCATAAGGTCATTTTGCCTAAGTAAAAAATCCCTAAAAGAAAGTTCAAAGTCCTTTTAGAAAAGAAAATCTCCCTTAGAAGATCAAGCTAGTATGTGTGATGGAAGAGCCTATTGCTTACCTATAATTTTCTAAGAACATGTGAGCAATCTAAACATATTAGCAAATCCTCAAAAAAGAGGGAAAAGGAAAAAAAAAATCTTTTAAATAAAAAATCCATGATGATCTCAGTGGCTAAGTTTTATGCACTCTAACTTTTAGTTAAGAATCTCCATTTCTTTTGAAAAATTCTTTTTCTCCTAAGTCAATCGTAGTGGTAAGTTCTTTATTTCCAATAAGCTCGCCCTAACGACTAGTTTTTTTAAAAGGGATTCACTTCTTATTGCCTAAATTTAGGGGTTTGCTCTCATTTGAAAATTCTATTCCCAAGTTGGCTGGAATAAGCAAAATCATCCTCTTTAACATGATCACCCCTATAGCTAATGTCACCTAATTCTCTTTCAAATTGAGTTATTTTGTCCCTAGTACCTATTACATCCTAGACAGATTTCAATGAACAAATTTCCTTTTATAAATATCTAAGTCACAAAGTCTTCCAAAATGATCACATCACCTATGTTGTTACTTCAATCATCTTTAAAGGTTTTAAGCTAGCCTTTAGAACGCTTTCCCTTCTTCCATTATCTTTTAAGGTCTTAGCCAACTTGTAGAGTGTTGTCTTACATCATTTCCTTTAGGGTTTTAAGCTAGCCTATAGGGCACTTTCCCATTTCTCAATCTCCTTTAGTGTTCTAGTAAACTCATAGAGCGCTGTCTCGACTCACATCACCTTTAAGATTTTAGCTAGCTTATAAAAGTGTTGTCTCAACTTATAGGGTGCTTCCCTTAAGGTTTAGTTAGCACATAGGGTGTTTCCCCTTTGTCAATCTCTAACTCATAGGGCGTTTCCCTTAGGGTTTAGCAAACCCATAGGGCACTAATCTCTCTAAAGATCTTAGCTAGCCCATAGGGTACTCATCCTTTGTCTATCTCTCTTAGAGCTTTAACCAGCCTACAGGACACTTTCCCTTTCAACAATCTTTCTTAAGGTTTTAGTCAACCCATAAGGCGCTTTCCTTATGCTAACCAATTTTTTAAGATTTAACAAGCTCAAAGTACTTTCTACGCTTAGGTTAGTTAGCTCAACAAATTAATTTCTTGTTTTGGGTTGCTAGTACCCTAAAGATGCTCTTGCCTAGGTTAGTTAGCTCAAAAAAGCACAACCAAGTTTCAAATCAATTTCTTAATTAGGGTTGCTAGTCCCCTAAAGCCACTCTCTCTTAGGTCAGTTAGCTTAGAGAAGCATGATTAGGTTCCAAATTAATTTCTTACTTAAGGTTACCAGTCACTTAGAAATGCTCTTACCTAAGCTAGTTAGCTAAAAAGAGCATGACTAAGTTTCAAATCAATTTCTTGTTTAGGGTTACTAGTTCCCTAGAAATGCTCCTGCCTAGGTCAATCAACTTAGAGGAGTATGACCAGGTTTCAAATCAATTTCTCAAGTAAGGTTGCTAATCCCTAGAGACACTCTCACCTAGGTTAGTTGGCTTAGAGGAGCATGACTAGGTTTCAAATCAATTTCTTGTTTAGGGTTTTTAACCCCCTAAAGATACTTTTGCTTAGGTTATTAGCTCAAAGGAGCACAATCAAGTTTCAAATCCATTTCCCAATTGTGGTTGTTGGTCTAGCTAACTCATAAACACTACTAATTTAGAGTTCTTACTAGCCCACAAGGGTGCTACCCTCCATACAATATAATTTTAGGGTTCTTGCTGGCTCTTATAGTGCTACCCTCTATTCAATACCATTTTTGGGTTTTTACCATCCCACTAGGGTATTACCTTCCATTTCAATATCATTTTAAGGTTCTTGTTATCTCTTAAGATGCTACCCTTTACTTAATACCATTTTTAGGTTCTTGTTAGTCCATCAGGGTGCTCCCCTCTATTTGACATCATTTTAGGGTTCTTGCCAACTATTAGGGCGCTACCTTCTATTTTTCAACTCTTAATAGCCTATAAGGGTGCTACCTTCCATTATCATTTTAGGGATCTTGCCAACTCTTACAGCGTTAGCCTCCATTCAGAATCATTTTAGGGTTCTTGCTAGCTCTTATGGCACTACCCTCTTTTAGTACCATTTTTGGGTTCTTACCGACCCACAATGGTATCGCCCTCCATTTAGTATTATTTTAGGGTTCTTGCCAACTCTTAAGGCACTATCCTTCACTTAGTGTCAATTTTAAAGTCTTGCCAACTTTGCTTCCCTTTCATCTAACCTTTTTAAGGTTTTAGTAAGCTATTAGGGCACTATACTTTTTTGAAAAACCCATTCTTATGTCTCAACCAGCTCTTAGTGCAACTTCTTTCAAAATATCTTTCATCGATCACAAATTCCTGAGTGAATCAAGCCTAGGATAGCTAGCTATTTATAGCATTACCTAAGGCAACTTTATCCCCAAGGTAAAAATAGTGTCTCTTTTGTTTTTACAGTAAAGTTTTACTCACACTATACTACAAAAAGAAATAGCTGTAAACATCCCATTTTTGCCCTCATGTAATTTTATAATTTCTTTTAGAATAAAGAAAAAGTGTCATATTTCAAAAATACATAAAAAATTAGAAATTTCAAAAAGTAAAAAAAATTTAGCATATTCTAGAAATAAAAAAAAATTAAAATAAGAGAAAGTTAAGAGAATGTGAATAAATTGAATTCTTAAGAAAATAAAAATTTTTGCAAAAAAGAATTTTAGCATAGTAAAATAAAAATAAAAATTTGGTTTCAATATTTTTAGCTTTAAGTTTAGTTATTTAATCTGGCCTAAATAGATTTTAGCTTTATGTAAATTCTCTTTGTACTTTACGTTGGGGCACAAGCCAAATGCCTTAGCATTTGAATGTTGTGTTTGCTTCAAATAATACCCAAGTTCAATCCCCGACATAGGTGCTTGTAGCACCTTTTTCTTTTTAAAATAAACACTACTACATGTTAGCCTCAATTAGGCTAACAAGAGCACTTTCCATCACTTTCCCTAATTTTCTCACAAATTCTTTCATTTTCCAGCCTAAGGTCGTATGTTCTAGTACATTTTTCATGCAATTTGTGTGTGATTCTACTAGGATTCTCTACATATGGCCTATTTTCCAATACATCCATTTGCATGTCCAAATTCATGAGCTTCACTAGCTAAATTGGATTTTGAAAGTCAAAGAAACATTGTAACCCGATATCTTAACTTCATCATGAACCTTCAAATTCGAGTTGAAATATTAAAATTTTATGCCAAATCTCAATACTATAAGCAAGAATATCAATTTTTGATAAAATATATTAACTTGAATCTCATTTCTTTGCAAGAATTTGAAAATCAAATCTCTTAGTACCAACTAGTATTAATTTTCAAAATTAATGCAGTAAATCACTTCCCACGTTTATTTAAGCTTGAAGAGTATAAAAATGGATCTTGGGATGCTATTTGAATCATAAATTTCTCATAGAATCCACTCAAGAACACATTTGCAACTCATTCTCTCTTTACTGCAACCCCTACTATGACCTTTCTCTCTCTCTCTCTCTCTCTCTCTCTCTCTCTCTCTCTCTCTCTCTCTCTCTCTCTCTCTCTCTCTCTCTCTCTCTCTCTCTCTCTCTCTCTCTCTCTCTCTCTCTCTCTCTCTCTCTCTCTCTCTCTCTCTCTCTCTCTCTCTCTCTCTCTCTCTCTCTCTCTCTCATTTCTTTGCATAAAAGAGATATCATTCAAAAACAACTCCATAGAAATCATCCCTAGGTCATGAGCTCTCTATAACACCTTCTCCCCCTCATTGCCACGCCTTTTAACTCCTTCAATGAGCTACTTAGGGTTCAATTAGTGACGACCACCATTCCAAACACCACTACCACCACCGCAATTAGACCACAAACTTCACCATAGCAAACCTTACAGCACCCAAAAAATCAAGAACCAACATCCTTTTAAGCTCTAGCAACCACCCTACGTATCGACCAGCCTCACCACCTTCGGCTTGAACTCCAACTATCGCTAGACCACCTCTATTGGCCATGGCACTCTCATTAGGCCCCTTATGTCCAAAAAGACTCTCATAACTTGATTCAAAATGTAACTGGAAATCCATCACGAAGTAGCCCCTCAATTGCCACATTCTTCTTCCCTATTGGCCATATGTGCAACGCACGTGACTTAGGTTGGACAACCCAATTCTAACCTGCATCTCTGCTCTACGACCCGTGAATCCATACTTAATCTAGTTTGTTTCTCTTCCCTTTTATTTTTCTTTTTCTTTTCTTTAATTCTTATTTTCTACTATATGTCATTATAAGGGAAAAAAAAAAACAGAGATGCTCTTGTTAACAAATAAATATGAAGTTATTTTAACTTTGTCATTTGTCCTTTTCACGCATACATATATATATATACTAATGGACATGCACCCACTGTGCTTATGCAAAAAATAAAATAACCATATGATAAAATTTAAAATGTAAAATAATTATTGAATTAAACTATAACAATTCATGATGTGAAAAAGAAACAAATAAAAATCTAGAATCATGGGAAGAATGACATAGTAAAGCATCTTAGAGTAATTATACATTAGTATAAGAAAATAAAAAGGGAAGAAAAATTACATGTGAAATTTCCTACTAATATAAATAGTGATAAAATTTTTCCTCTATATTCATGCTTCGATTTCCCGAGCTTTTATACTTTTATTTACAATAAACTATGTCATATCTTATTTTTCAAAAATAGAAGTATGAATTGATTTTAGGGTAAATTACACGTAATTACCACTTTATTCTACATCAATATTTTAATATCATATTCAAATATTTTAAATTTTTAATCAAACTTTATCAACACCCATTACGAATTGGAACTTTATGCCTTATGCGTAAATAATAGTAAGTTGTCGGTAGTATGAAATTGTAGGAAGAAAGATAGATTAAAACTGTTAAAGAAAAACAAAAGGGAAGTATAGGATAGAGGAAGGATGATGAGAGAATAATAGAGGTGTGAAAGAGAAAACATTGATAGTGAGTTAGTGGGGATAAGGAAGAATGAGGAGAGAATAATTGAGGAGTGGAGGGGAAAACATTAGTAGTGGGTTAATGGGGTTAAAAACAGGTAATTTAAAAATTTAATATAACAATGTATACAATTATCTCTATGTCATTGAATGGTATAATAGTTATAAGAGTATTTAATGTAATTTTATTAAAAAAATATTGAAAATGGTGAATAAACAAAAAGAAGAAAGATTTATTTTTGGCACTTAAAAAAATTTCATTTTTTTTCAAAAATAAAAGAAATAGAACTTTTTTTCAAAATGAAGATTCCTTTTTCATAAATGAGGATTTGAAAAATTAGGCCTCAACTAAAAAATTTTAAGAAATAAATGCGTCAAATTGGGACCCATTTAGAATTTCCTCTTTTGAGTAAATGTAAATGATAAAAAAAAAAAAGAAAAAACTTAAACTGGACTATTTTCTAAGTTTAAAAGAAATTAACACACTTAAATTTGGAAAACGAGCTACAAAAGTTTAATAAAAAATAGTTGGTACATAGGTTCCCATAGGAAACTATAGGACAACTTAGAATACGTAAAAATAATAATTTTTCCGCTTTTGTAAGTTATTTTTCAATTTCTTCATTTTTGTAAATTTTTATTTATTGACTATAGATTCTTTAGAAATGGTAATTTGAAAAATAAAGTTAAATTTACAAGGTAGAAGTTATATCTATTAGGATTTAATAGGTTAGTTCTTAGATTTAAGACCCTTAGTTTTCAAAAGTCATTTTTAAAATTAGTTTTTTTTTTTTTTCATACAATAGTGGCTACATTATAACTAATATACCTAATTAGTTATAATTTAACCCTTTCTCTAACTCTGGTCGAGTAGTAACTCCAAAATGTTCAAATTAAAAGAAAACTAAGTTTTCCTTAATCCCTAGTAGAAGGTTTATGTTGAATGGGTATAAGGTTTAATATAGGAAGATTAAGGAAAATGACGAAAAGCAAAAATATTAGGCCCAACAATACTTAATCTAAATTGATCGAACTCATGTTTCTAGCCTCTTCCTAGTCTTAAGACGCTCTCTACTTGAATCACTTTTGACTAAAATGTTACAGGATCACATTAATAACCTAGATCTTGTTATTAGGTTACTCGTATTAGGGTGACCCTAATCTAGAAGAACCAAACTACAAAACGGCTTAGTTAGCCTTAATTCCCTCTAATTGCACTTATCTGTTTATTGTAGGGCTTGCATCTCTACAATAAGCACACACATCAAATTAGTAACCCGTATAAATACTAATAGACAACGATATAATCAATGTAATCAAATCTTCAAAGAATAAAATCATGGACAAAATAAGAAGTTCCTATAAGAAGAACTAAGGTTCAATAAAAATTTACTAAAAGTATTCAAAAGAACAACATTATAGAATTAAAAGAATAAGTAAATTAAGAGACCCCTACTGTAATTGTAGCTTAGAACTTTTCCAGGGGGGCTCTCTTTATAACCTTAAGGTAACGTTTAGTTGCATAATTTTTGTATTATTGGACTGGACAAAAAATTTAATCTTATGTTTAGCTTATAACTTTGTTTAGTGACTAGACAAAAAATTAGCTAATGGACTATACAAAAGCCCTAGATTTTATCCATCTAAACCATAATACAAAAATGAAATTCATAGGATAAAAACAAAAATATTTTGCATTCTAAGAACTATCCCTCCAAATTCATCATTTTTTACTTCTTCTCTCCTAGAGCTCTCATGTCTCACTCCAAATTAATATTATTCTAATTAAATATTACAAAAAAATATTTATTTTATATTTGAATAATTAGTTTTTAAAAGATGGAAAATCTATAGCTTTTATTTAATATTATATATAATTTATTTAATTTTATAAATTCAATAATCTATTCAAATCATACTTCAAATGTCGAGCCTAAAATTTCTTGGTTTTTATTACTTTCCTTAACCCAATCTCTATTGAACCTTATACCTATTCAATGTACACCCTTGACTAAGGATTAAGAAAACTTAGTTTTCTTTTAATTTAAAAAAGATTTTGGAGTCACCACCTGACAAGAGTCGAGAAAAGGTTAAGTCATAAATAATTGGGTGAATTAGTTATAACTTAACCACCAGTCTATGGGAAAAACATTTTTAAAAATGATTTCTAAAAACTAAAGTTTTTAAATTTGAAGGTTAACCTATTAAACCTAACGGGTACCACCTTAATGAAATGCTCAAATCAAATAAAAGGAAAGTGAAGGAAAATTTAAGTTTAAAATTTTTTCTTGATTTTCTACAGCCTATTTGTATGCCTAAATGTATGAATATGGTCAAGTTCATGGGCATAATACAAATTAATCCATGTAATCTTCATGATTTCACAAATTTATGTGAAATCACCAAGCAAATAAGGTAAAAAATAGATCTAAACCAAGCACCCTAAGTGTGTTCCTTAAGGGAACTAGAGGGGAAGAGTAAGAAAGGGAAGGAAAAGTATTATGTTAGCCAATGAGATACTGACACATGGCAATAAGAACCAAGAAAAACAAAATGGTGTAGTGTTACCCTCTAAAGGACTAGCAACCCTAGCTAAGAAATTGATGTAAAACCTAGCAGTGCTTTTCTAAGTTGACTAATCTAGGTAGGAAAAAGTGATCCTTAAGCTTGTTAAATCTTGATAGCTAGTTGGAAATGGGGAACGTACATTATGGGCTGGCAAGACTCTAAGAGAGCTTAACAAAGGGGAAGCACCCTATGGATTGGCTAAAACCCTAAGAGAAGCTGATGAAGGGAAGTGATCAATAAGCTTACCAAAACCTTAAGAGAAGCTAACGATAGGAAGTTCCCTACAGGCTCGCTAAAACCCTAAGAAAAGTTGGTAAAGGGAAGCACCCTATGGGCTTACTGAACCATAAGAGAAGTAGTGAGTCAAGATAGTACTCTGTGAGTTGACTAAAACCTTAAAGGAGAACATGAGTCGAGATAGCACTTTTAGGAGCTAACTGGAACCCTAAGGGAGATGTATGTTGGGATAGTGCTTTATGAGCTAACTAAAACCCTTAAGAAGATGTGAGATGGGACAGTACTCCTTAAGCTGGCTCGAACCCGAAAAAGTAGTTGACAAAAACGACAAAGCTCTATGAGTTAGCTAGAGTCTTGAAGGAGATGTGACTCGAGACAGCGCTCTATGATATTGCTAGTATCCTAAAGGAGCTACGAATTAGGACAGCACTCTATGACTTAGCTAGAATCCTAGAGAGAATGTAAGATAAGATAGTGCTCCTTGAATTGGCTATAAACCTAAAGAAGAAAAATTGGGATATGTAATCTATTTGAAAAACCTCTTGACGTAAAAAATTTACAAATAAGGAATTTGGTAAAAACCATCTATGATAAAAAAGGCATTAGGGATAGGGTCACTTGATTTGAAAAAAAGTTAATGGACATCAAAAACTACATCATGGAGAATGATTTTGACTATTATGGTCAACTTAAAAGATGTGACCACATTGAAAAGGAAGTAAGTGACATGAGTTGAAAGTTTAGCTACTGGGGCTAACATGGACTTAATAATAGATGGAAAAAACTTATAGCAAGCCTTTACGTTCTTTCTCTCTTTTTTCTTTCTTCTTTTGTCTCTCTCTCTCTCTCTTTTTTTTAGTCTCCCTTTTTTGTTTCTTAAAAGTTTGCTAACAAGCATAAATTTTTATTTAAGAAGCAAGTGCTATAACCATTCCCTTCCTTACTAACCATGTAGGGCATCTTATATTCTTCTTAGTCTCTGAACAAGTCTCCTTACACTAATGTTAAGCTTCCTATTGAGGCCTTATCATTCCTTTTTCAAGGAAAGGGTAACTCATGATTAGTCTAGTCAAAAAAGATTTCTTTACATACTCTCGGTCTAGATTTCACTCTTGACTATTATGCCAAAAATTATGGTCTAATTTGTAGGTAGTGCATGTTGATCAATCTATTAGGTCATTTTGGGTTTAGTATTATAAATCAGGCTTTTGGTCAAATGATTGCAAAAGGGATTAATGAGGTTTATTTTGAAAGAATTATTTTTATCCAACCCAAGGGTACAAGTCATGAACCGTCTAGGAAAAACTAGAATTATGCTTAACCCAATTTCAAAAACAATTTTTATTTTAGATAAATTATTCTTTTAAGATTAGAAGAGCTTTTATTAAGTGGGGAGGTATTATAAACGGGGGAGGACTTGTGTTTAAGATTCAAGTAAGGAGGTTTATGATTCGAAAAGCGATGTATTTGGAGGATTGCTGCTTTGGGGCTTAGAATGTGGTTCCGAATGGGCATGAGGGCTTTATGTTTCTTGGGAATATTTAGGCTTTGATTCTGGGCCTTTTGATTTAGGTTTTGTTACCTTTGCTTAGATGTGATATATCCTTTGGGACTTTTCTCTTACATTCGAGCCTAATTTTCAAGCCTCTATTCTTCTTCTTCTTCTTCTTCTTCTTCTTCTTCTTCTTCTTCTTCTTCTTCTTCTTCTTCTTCTTCTTCTTCTTCTTCTTCTTCTTTATATATATATATTGCCCCATTCTCTCAATGTTTCTTATCCCTTTTCCTTAGGCTCAAAAGTAACTGCCTCCCTAAAAAGTTTGGATTGTGTGTATAAGGATCCTGTAAGCTCTTCTTCATTTTAGAGAAAATAAATTATCATAAATAAAAATTATCCTTGAATTGATGCACTAAAGCAAGCCCCAACTAGTTTTTATCCTTTTCTCTTAATTAAATACCCTAACCTCCAAATTGCCCTCATTGTAGGGGTGTTTCTTAATAAGATTTAATTTTAAAGTATTCCTTGAATAGGCTCAATAAGGTTAATAAAGGATATTTCTGTGCGGGGACACTAGAAAATGAATGCCTAACTTTATGTCAATCTACATATCAAATTCAAAATAGACCTCCTTTAAGGAGTGAGTCCAAAATATCCTCACTATGATGTCACTCAACTCCCAAAGTGTTTAAGGGTTAGTGTGTGGAATATAGTTTGCCTCTTCCATTCCAAACCTCTTAAAAGTGAGTTAATAATTTGTTAAGTAGGAATGTCTATTGATTTGCCCCAAGGTAGAGATTGACTTTACCCCCCAATTTTTCGAAATATGCCCTAATGTGAAATGATACTTTCATTTGATCTGAGTTCAAGACTGAGGTTGTATTGGACTTGGTTCATGGTTAGGTTCAGTTTTCTCAATGGATGAAGGGTTTTGCCTTAATTTAAGTACTTTGATGGGTTGTAGTTTGTGTTTAGGTTAGCTGCCCTAATGGGCTAAGGGTTAGTGTTTAGGTTGGTTGCATAAAGGGTCGAGTGTTCGTACTTCGAGTTGGCTACCTTTGTGGGTTAAGTGTTCATCTCTAAGTTGGCTACCTTAATGGTTGACGTATTAGTGTTTCAGTTAGCTGCTTAAACAAACCAAAGGTCTATATTTTAGGTTGGCTACCTTAGTGGGCTAAATTTTCATGTCCGGGTTGGCTACCTTAATGAACCAAGGGTTTTTGGTTTGCTACCTTAAGGGGCCAAAGGTTGCGCTTAGATTGGTTGCCTTAACTAGTTAAAGGTTTTGGTTTGGTTATCTTAATGGGCCAAGATTTTATGTTTAGGTTAAGCCTATAAGAATTTGTAATCATTAGTAACTTTCTTTTTTTTTTTTCTTCTTCTTCTTTTTTTTTTTTTGGTGAGAGAGAAAAATAGGGCTTTATTTTTCAAAAACCAAGTGATCTAAATATAAATAAGGATGGGGATTTTTGGAGTTTCATTTACAAGCCGATGGAATCTATTTACATTTCCTTAAGTGAGAGAGAATTATGGTTAGATGAATGCTATTAAAGGATTATTTACAAAAGGGGTAATACTAAAGAATGAGGAATTATATGCTAAAGAGAAATTTATTATCTTAAAAAATTGGAGTATAGAAAAATAAAGATAAAGTGCCTAACATTTATTATAGATTATTATTCGATGAAGCATTTATTCTAGGACTCTTAGTTATAACATGAAAAACCTTAATCTAACTATCGTAGGTGAGCTTTAAGGTCTTCTAACATTTCATGGGTTTTTCTAAGCATGTCTAAGAAGGGATTTTAAGACCCGGATGTAAGCTTCAGAACATTCGAGCTTCTATCTCAAATAGGCAATTTTGACTTATAGCATCTATTCATGAATCCTAGGAAGGTCCTATTGTAAACCCCATGAATCTATCTTTCTAAGTATAGAATCAAACGCTTAAATTGTAGATGATTTCCTAAAGTCAATAGAGCTAGTAAGATTTAAAGCTGATTAAAATCTCAATTCAAAACCTAAAGCAGATATGAAAAACCTTAAATTATCAATTGAACCTCTAATCACATACGAAGACCTTAAAACCTCAAATATATGTAACTACAAAAGTTAACCTCGAACCTTATCAAAATCCTAAGATAATAATCAAAGACTTAATCGCGTATGAATATATTAAACTCTAAATGTGTAAAAACATTAGAGATTGTACTCGGAAGTAATAAAAACCCTAAAACTATAACTTTAAGGATATAAAATCACTAATTCTCCACAATTTACCCTAAAACCCTAAGTGATAATATATCTTCCATATTTTACCATTTCATTTGTAAACAACTAAAGATAACTTTCAATCACGCAAAAATATTGAGAATATTTAAGAGATCCTTTAGAAACTAAGATATTGCATCATAGAGCACATTCATCTTCTAAGTATATAATTAAGATAGTATTACATAGAGTTAGGGGTTTAGTTGATGCGTAGGTTAAATGTAGTAAACCTTAATACCTTAAATGTAGTAAACCTTAATACCCTAAATGATACTTCTCATGACAATTACATAAAGTGGCATACCAAATGATGTTTCTAGAATATAAATACTTAGAGAAAGATCTTGTTGCCTATTTTTACTAATTATTTCAACAAACTCCACATTTCCTTAATTTTCTTCCTAATTTTTCTTAATTACTTTATTATGAGCATTCAAATTACATGCAATTCTAAGAGAGTTGACTAAGGCAAAGGTGGACTAAGTCAACAAATGTCATTGTCATCTAGAATTCTCTTCTCCTTTCTAATGATTTCTTCTCTTTTCTTTCGTATTTTTCTTCCCTTTTTCCTCCCTTCTTTGCTGTCCACATCCCTTCCCATCTAGACCCCACTCATTTCTTTTTGGAAACACAAATTAAGACAACAAAACACTCTCTTCTTCCCCTTCTCAAATCGTAAACCCACTCCCCTTTGCTCCTTATTGTCATATCCTTTCAACACTTTACATTCACAATTTCTACTCACATAAATCAAGGAGAAAGAGGTATGTTATCATTTGATTATCTATTTTATGTAGTAGTTAGTTGTGTAAACTAAGTTAGTATAGAAAGTTGGTATGATATGGGTATATATGTTGTTAGAAGTGGAAGCTCCATATACATGTGTAGAAGAGTAGGAATCTTTATAAAATGGAAGAAGATGCATGTGTATATATCTTTAAGTATGTGTACATAGGGGTAAACTAGAGAAATACATGTATAAAGCCCTTTGTACATAAGTATCCATTATGTACATAACTTAAAATAAGGCATATACTAACTATACAAACATATACCATGCTAAATATACCATTAAAATACAAAATGATGAAAGTTGAGAAGCTTTCTTAAGAGGGTAAATAAGGCATACGAAAATATGTATAAAAATACGTATACCACTGTATGTGTATTTGAGTATATGTACTAGTATATGTATAAGTACACAAGTATATGTATTAGTATGTTAGAAGTATAAGTATGTATATAACATATGTATATGTATGAGTACATAAGGATATACATACATAAGGATATATATATATATTTATATGTAAAGAATGATTATATAAGCCATGACATCATGAAAAGATTAGATAAGTCATGGCATAAGCAAATGATGACATAGGTGACGATACGAGCGATTGATGACCTAATCGATAACATAAGCATAAGCTTGTAAAATAATAAATTATAAGATTACATAAGAATATAACATATATATATATACATATGTACTTAGGAGTTAAAGATCCTTTAAACCTTAATACACTTCCTAAATTGAATTAAACTTAATTAAGTATGTGAATTAGTAATACCAATGTAAAATTCCCTAAGTGTAAGAATCTAAAGGCTAATTAAATCATTAAATATTATGATAGGATATAAACACAAGCAATAAGGGTAATTAAACTTCAATAAGTTAAAATTTCAATAAATTTAACCCATATCGCAAAACATGGGTCTTAACATCTAAAATGGACATCACCATGTGAACGTGCATCCGAAAATAATGAAAAATGACTATAAGTTCGCAAATATTGGAATTATGATGAAAAGTTATTAAATACACAAAGGAAGTCTCATAACTTACAAATATAAGAAAATAGTTACTATTAACCCCGTTGAGTATGGTAAACCCATGCACATTATACTTGGGTTATATTGAGAGAAACTAGATAAACTACAATGGACTTTTAGTTAACTAAGGAGTCTAACTCCTCAGAATACTTATAAGTTTTACTATTTTGGTTTAGGAATTCAATATTGAGTTCTGGAAACCCTAAAGCTTGGAGAATGAGCAATAATCTAGGTGAGGGAGTTCCAATGACTTGCTAATTGCTTGTGCATATTACTTGTATGAGGTTTTGCTACTTGCTGTTACTTATATGTTTAAATGACTGCTTTGCTTATTTGCTATCATCTATATGATCTCCTTTTTAAATTGATAAATATAAGTATTAGACCAAAATAACCGATTATACTCGTCACATGTCTAAGATTCAATAAAGGTATGAATGGAGAGTGTTAATTTTGCAAAAATCTTAAGAAAAGTGTTTTTGGAAAAAAAAAAGCTTTTCTACTCTTATATATATTTTTGTATGATCTCTATAAGGACTCATGGAGCCATAAATAATATTTTAACATTATGGCAAAGCTAGCATAGGATCTCCAATTGATAGCGAGAGAACTCGCTTTATTGTGCCTGCAAGGCCTTAGATAATTTTGGTTGCAAAAGGACTTGTATGTTTGTGCTTGAGGGGCCTTAGATGGTGGATGGTCCTAGTTTGGGATCTACCTATTTAGATTGGAAGTCTTTTCTCGACTAGGGTAATAGTCAAGTGTTGCCTAGAACAGTGGTGCCCTTCGGTAGCCTTATGTGGGTAAGCTGAGGTGCCTTATGCGGGTAAATATAGGGGATAATCGAAGTGTAGACATTTTAACTGTATACCTCCCATAGTTCCAGACTCCTATTGATGTGTTGCTTGCATTCATCATGCCTGCATTCATTTTGTATGTAGATAGCTTGCTCGCATGTATGATAATAATGTGTGATAACTTACTTGAATGGTAGTAATAAGGGACAAACTTACTAAGCTATTTTATGCTCATTCTCCCTTAGTTTCCTTTGCAGGTTTACTTATGATGGGACTGGGATATGTCTCAAGTACTAAGTGCGAGATGAAGATATATATATTACTATTAGAAGTAGCTGAGTACTCTTTAGATGATACATAAACATCCTCTGTAGAAAATATTTATATGTTAAAACTTACTATAATTTAATTTTTCTTGTATATTTTTTTTATAATGTTAGGATATCCTATCTTATTATTTGGTAAGGGATATCGATTCTCTATGATTCTGAGGAACTGTGGGATATCGGATATCTATAGATATTTATATTTATATGTTATGTTATATTACAATAAATTAATTACTTGAAAATCAGTATTCCTAGTGATTTATTATTTAGAGTCTTGCAATCTCTAACTTGTAAGGTGATTTTCATATCATGGGTGCACACATGTTATGAAAATTTTAGGTAATCCTACTAAGCCCCTATTAGGGTCCTAACACCAATAGCCTATCAATTCTCTTATTGTTTACTTGGTCACCTACCATTATCTATAGGGCTAAACGTTTCATGGACAAGAGTCATTTAAAAAAAAAACATGCACATGGAAACACATAAATACTAAAATCATTGAGTTAATACATCATTCCTTAAGTTGCAACCTTACTATTGATTTAGTGTTTACAAAATGCACCCAACATTATAAAAGAACAGGTATAAAAATTGATCACATTTCTAAGATACTTAAACGTTAGTAGGGTTGCAACTTTTAAGAGCAGTATAATAACTCATGGTTTAAGTGTATGCAATTTGGGTGGGTTCTAAAGATCTTTAAGCTCTATGACTTCACACGTTTTTTATGAAATGGTTCATTAGTTACATTAAAACTTAAGTAAGGTAGCTTAGTTAAACTCGAGTGGTGGTTACACTACTATACCTAGAGCTGACACAATAGCCCTCCTCCTAGGGTCCTAAGATAGCCTGGGTCTAATCATATTTATCCTACATCCTTCATGCTATCATCCCCCCAACATCCCAAACATGATGCATGCAAAAATGAATAATTTCAACATATAATATTTACAAGAATATATTCACAAAAAGAATAATATAGGTATTTTGAAAGGTAAATTTAATTTCAAAAGGTTTTTTAAGTAACTACTCCTCTTGATGTTCCTAATGGAGACACCAAGCTGTCAAGCCTAAGATTTTTGGGTTTTTATTACCGTCCTTGATCCAATTCATATTGACCCCTATACCCATTCAATGTAAACTTTCGACTAAGGATGAAGAAAATGTGGTTTTCTTTTAATTTTAAAAAGAGTTTAGAGTCCTTACTCGATCATAGTCGGGAAAAAATTAAGTCATAACTAATTTGGTATGTTAGTTATAACTTAGCCACTACTCTATAGAAAAAACCAATTTTAAAAACAGTTTCTAAAAACCAGAGTTTTTTTAATCTAAAAGCTAACCTATTAAACCTAACAAGTACCACCTTATCCTTCTAAACTTAGTTTAATTTTTTCAAAATACACTTTTTACATGAAAGAATAATTTTAATCTACAAGAAAGAAAGAAAATTAATTTCATTTATAAAAAGGAGAAATTAAGAAGTTAAAACTACTTATTTTCAAAAGGGAAAGTAAAAAGAAAAAAGAAAAAAGAAAAAATTTCCCCATTTTAAGTCGCCCCATTGTTACCTTTAGGTGCCTATATACTTGCAATTCAAGATCAAACATCCTTAATTCATTTATAAAACTTAAATGTGTTAATCTCTTTTAATTTTGAAAATAATCAGCTTTACATTTTATCAATTTATTTTGCAATTATGAAAAAATTCTAAAAGGGTCTTAACTATTTATTGATTTAAAAAAAAAATCTAAGAAGATCCTATTTTTAGGAATAGGATCTCAATAATTGGGCGGCTTTTATTTAAAAATAATTTTCCTAAGTGAAAAAACACACATTTTTTTAATATCTTTAATTTTTTTATTTTTTGACCAAAGCATGAAATAAAATCAAATAAAGCTTTCCTTTCTCTCTTTTTTTTAATTTTTTTTGGGTTTTTTTTTACAATATCATGACACATTGAAGGGAAAAAATAAAAAATAAAAAAAATAAAAATGAAGTATAAAACAAACGAAAGAAGAGGAAGGGGTACAGATCGGGTGGGAGGTAGATTCAAGTCAAATCCCACGTATTGTACATGTGATGTACATGTGCAATTGCGAGAGAAGGAAGGAGGCAACTTGAAGGCCTCAATTGGAAACACCAATTATGGTGTGCTTTGGTGTTTGATGGTGGATTTTGGTGTTTCAAAAATTGGTAGGTAATGGTGGTGTTTGTTGACTATAGCTAAGGGTAATTCGGGGGATGAGAGGGTGTTACCCTAATGTTATTAGATGTAACAACCTCACTTATGTGGTTATTTTCACATGAGGAAGTGGTTAGAATGATAGTATACTTAGGCTATCATGGTGGTTGTGGCCAATTTAAGGTTTGGTGATTGGAGAACTTAGAGGTCATGATTGCACCTAAGAAGAGATAGATTTAGGTTAAATCCCACATACTGTACATGTGAAATTGCGAAAGAAAGAAGGAGGCGACTTGAGGGCCTCAATTGGGGTGTTTCTAAGGTGATTTTTGAATGGGTAAACGCACTTTCATGTGCTTGTCATTGATGAAAACACCAATTGTAGTGTGCTTCAGTGTTTGATGGTGGATTTTGGTGTTTTGAAAATTGGTGGGTAGTGGTGGTGTTTGTTAAGTGCTGCCAAGGGTGGTTTGGAGGATGAGAAGGTGTCAACATAATGTAATTGGATGTGACAACCTCACTTCTATAGTTGTTTTCACATAGGGAAGTGGTTGGGACGGTGGTACACTTAGGCTATCGCGGTGGTTGCGGCTAACCTAGGGTTTGGTGATTGGGGAACTTAGAGGTCATGGTTGCACCTAAGAGTCTTCCTCCCACCCAATCTATACCCTTTCCTCTTCCTCCCTTTGTTTTATACTTCATTTTTATTTTTTATTTTTTTTCCCTTTAATGTGTCATGGTATTGGAAAAAAATTCCTAAAAAATTTAAAAAATGAAAAGGAAAAAGAGAGAAAGGAAAGCTTCATTTGATTTTATTTCATGCTTTAATAAAAAAATATTATAAATGTGTTTTTTCACTTAGGAAAATTATTTTTAGATAAAATCCCAATTAATAAGATCCTGCTCCTAAAAATAGGATTTTTTTAGTTTTTTTTTTAAATCAATAGTTAAGACCCTTTTAGATTTTTTCATGATTGTAAATAAAGTGGTAAAATGTAAAGTTGATTATTTTCAAAATTAAAAGAGATTAACACATTTAAGTTTTATAAATGAATTAAGGAAGTCTGATCTTGAATTAAGTTACACCTAAGACTGATGGCATTCAAAAGCTTGAGGGCTAAGGAATTCGGTCATATGGTTGACATTGATTGAATTGCTTCAAGCACGACTATAAGTTAGAGAGAGAGTGAGGGGGCTCAAACCTAAAGAGAGAAAGGAAGCTAGGTAAGTGTGTTGAGTGAAAGAGGATGGAAGCTGATGATGGAAATGAACCCCTAGGTATCTATTTACACTGTTTGAGTACGAATTATACTTAGAAAAGCTCTAATCACCATAAATTCGAAGGAATTTAGAAGGTTATGACCAGGCTTTAATTTTGGATCAAAGTGACAATTCATGTTAATTATTGGTAAAAAATGTATCCTTATTGTCCATCCTCGCTAAAAAGATCAAATGGAACCTTCGATTTTTAATGAAATGCTCGAATTGACCAAAAGGAAAGTGAAGGGAAATCTAGGTTTTAAAATTTTTCTTGATTTTCTACAACCTATTTGAGTGCCTAAATGTATGAATTTGTTCAAGTTCATGAGCACAATACAAATTATTCCATGTAATCTTTGTGTTGGTGAAATCGCAAAGCAAATCAAGTCAAAAATGGATCTAAACCAAGGCACTCTAGTTGTGATCTTCATAGGAAATAGATAGAAAGAGTAAGAAAGGGAACGAAAAGTATCATATTAGCCAATGAGAGGCTGACAAGTGGCAACGAGAACCAAGAAAAATAAAATGGCACAAAGCACTTGAAGTGGGATTTAAACTCCAGATGTTGCCTTCGTATGCATGTGCCTTAGCAAGCCATGCTAGCTTTTATTCTTAATGAAAAATGCACCTAATTTGTTTTAGCAATACGAATGGGCTAAACTAATTTTCATGATAAAGAGAAAAAATAAACCGAACAAAAAAATTTTTAAAAATAATCTAACACCTAATGAACCTAAAATGACTCAATCTTACTTTTCTAAAAATTCTATATTCCTATATCTTTTTTCTTTCTTTTTGTTTTATCTATTTTTTATTTTGAAATTTTCCTTTTTTATATGTATATTTTTGTAAATTAAGACTCCTTCTCTAAATAAAAATATATAATTTGAAAATACAGTATATATCAAAGAAGGGATAGCATAAAATTTTGTATTTAATACTATGCAAGCTAAATATGTATAATAAGCTTGTGCTATCCAGTTCTCCTTATACTTATTCTAACCAATTCTCTTTGTCCTGTCCTATCTAATCCTTATAACCAAATACTACTTACGCTTATGCATCTATTTATAAGAAGTAGGCCTAGAATTATAAAGAAAACCTTACAAAAATAGAAGATCTAAAAATCATTGCAAGTGTATGATTGAGGTACACAATTGTGGAGTTGGGGCATGTAGTAGCACTTCATCCAATATCATCAAGACTTGATGAAATTGATTGATGAAAGGAACATGAATAGGGACATGACCATAGTCCTTAACAGTGATGAAATTGATTAATGAAAGGAACATGAATAGGGACATGACCATAGTCCTTAACAGTGGTCTTTATTAGACATTTTTTCTTGCTCGACATTCGTTTGCTTCGATCCTTGATCAATGCCTTTACTTCAAACTACTCTAAAATTTGATAAGAAGCTTCAAAACTTCATAGAATGCTCCTGAAGTCCTTAAAAACAATATTTAAACTAATTAAGCTCAAAATAATATGAAATTAACTAGATTAATATCTAAAATAGCATAAGTTAACCATAGAAAATGTATGTTTAATTCATATTTTCAAGTACGCTCATGCCTTTGACATTTGAAGCACTAGACTTGTTTCGGTTTTCTCTAAGAAGTACTTGAACTCTAAGCCTTATGAGCAACATCACTAGCATCCTTTCCTTTATTCTCAGCCTTTTTCGTACATCTAGAATTAGGTGCCTCACCCATCCTCTATTTTCAAAATGGATATCATGATGTGCTTCAAGGTTAAACACATAATGCACACCAAAGGGAATCAAACAAGGAACAAACTTAGTTAACAAAATACGGGAACAGCTATTGAATATGACGCACCAACAACCCACTTGGCATAACGCCTCATTTCAAATTATGTACAAACTAATATCAAGGTTAGTCACTAGTACTCTTGCTAAAGTAGTGGATAAGAGTCAGGGAAGGTTAGAGAAAATGCTTTAAATGCTGTAGTGTATTCAAATATTTAAGGTATTGTCCACATATTACAAATGAATGCCTTACATAAAGAGCCAAGTAAGGTTATGAAAAAAATGGAAAAGATAAAAGGGTAAATACAAATAAAATCTTATTATTCATGCTAAAGGGTTAAAATAGACAAATGATATAAGAAAAATGTTAGAATCATCATAGGACCATACACTATAGGCATATGTCGTGTACTAGTTAAAGACTTTAACAAAAAGTGAAGGAATGCATATTCGACTTATCTTTGGAAAGAGTGGAAGCTTGGGTCTTTAGGTAGCTTAGAGGAATGTTTTATAAGTTTAGGGGTTTTAGTTGAACTCAAGCTCCATGCCAAGTCTCTTCCATAATGTCTTCCAAAAGTAACACAAGAACTTTGTATTTTGAATAGGATTGAGACCAATAGTTATAAAAATAATAGACTTGGAAACATAAAGATTTTGAAAAAAGTTTCATCCTTTAACTAACCAATAGACCAGATTGTCTATAGTAATAATATTAGTGAGTATTCACTAGGTCATCTCCTTAAGTAGAAGGACTTGTCCAAGTACCAAATTCTAACTTGTTACTCTAATCGAATAGAGAGTTGAGGAATTGCAATTAAGAGCATGGGTATGTGACATGCTTCTAATGTAGTGGTGAGGTTATACCATTAAGATATCAAGTAAGGTCATTAAGTAGGTTTCGATAGAACTCACTTGCATTCAATCCCAAGTAAGGCATGTTACTCAACTATGTAGAGAAAATCTCCTCTCAATATAATTTTCCTATATGATGAGCTAAACACTTAATTCCTATCATAAAATACATGTTCTAGTTCTAAAAACTAAGGGGTTAATCTTCTCTCAATCTCATAACCTATCCCAATTCATTAAAATCGCATAAAACAATGTGAATTCAATGGAATTTCCACTTCTAATCTCCTCTTGGTCTCATGGTTGTAAAAACCCATTCATTAATACTCTACAATCTCATTGATATAGGTAGGAATTTCCATTACTAATCTCGTTTAGGTTTCGTATTTACAAAAACCTATTTAAGTTTTAAGGGATTCCCATGACTAATCTCCACAGTCTCATAATCATAAAAACCCATTAATATAATCATGTAAAGCACCTCAACAAGTTTAAGTAGAGTATCAAATATCAAAATTCCCAATAAACACACATACCCATATCAAAACTACAACGTTTCATTAACTACATTATTAGCATTATCACAAACCTACAAAAACAAATTTAGCCACTCATATTTTCAAGAACAACATCACATAGAGAAATAGTGGCAAGTTCCATAGATAAACATAATAATAAAATACCTAAATGAGAACAAGAGTATAATGAAGATTACAGAGATAAACAAGCTAAAATCTACTAAAAATACCAAGAAATATGCATATAAATCTTAAGAATAAGTGTCTACTAACATAAAAATAGCAATAACACAGTAAAAATGCAAAAGAGCTTGCAAAAACTAAGTTAAACCTTAGAATAATCTAATTGTAGCTCACTATTTTCTACTGAAATCATGAGTATTTATAAATTCAGGCTACTGATCGATTAGTAGACATGTGTCAACTTCATGCTACTCGCATGTTTTATGAAATGAAATGTTTAAGGATTAAAGCTTTATCTCAAATAAAACCTAACCCTAAATTGATCAGTAAGGAAGGTGCTAACCAATTTGTATGGTCAAGTCCTTTTTTGTAGCTTCTATTCAATTCCCATCCTATCTTCCTAATCAACCATACAAGAGATTGGTTCATCCCTGGTACTTTAGGGCATGCTGATAGATCAATAGCATGGCTACCAAATCAATAGGCTCAATTACTACGGCCTCTAGTTCTTTGCTCCCTTGATTTGATGGTAGGGGCTACCAAGATCATAGTAGCCTGCATGCACATTCAAGAACAAGATGAAATTAATAAAATGTAATTAAAATTGATCTTTTTTATATAATTTGATCAATTTTGTTCAAGTTGGTCCATTTAGCACATCAACCCTAATTTTGTATAATATTTAATAATTTCCCCAAAACATATGTATTAAATGCGAGTTCTAAAGTTAGAAAAAAATTTTTATTTAGAACCATGATCACAACCCTTAAGTTTATAACCTTGCTTGTCATCAAGTAAGTGTTAGAAATTAGCTTATAGAAAATGAGAAGACAAGTTTGCACTCCTTTATACGATCATAATTAAGAGTCTATCATCTCATTAAAGGCTCAAAGATTGCATACATTCATTTTAGTACAATTTTATTTTTAGAAATGATGTGGAATTTGATCAAAAACCATGCAATTAACTCAACAATCTATGACTAAAAATATTAACATTTCCATTTAGGTTAAGCTTATAAAATTTGAACCTAGGTCTAAAATTTCAAACTAAATGAGTGGCTTTGGTGTTCAATTGGCTTATCCCATGTATATACTTCTTCATTATCGAGCTATTATGTATGCTAATGCCATAAGAAAAGGGAAAATTTAGAATTATACCTTACATCACCTCCTTAACTTTAGTATAACTTTCATTTCATGTCCGTTATTTTCTTTTGGTATTTTTAATATTTTCAACTTTTTCTTTGTTTTTCTACTTCTTTCATTTCCTTTCTTTCTTTTTCATTTTTCTGTTCGTCTACTTTAACTTTACTTTGGGATAAGCTCATGATTTTTCTTTGTAACGACTTTTACTTAATTGCCATGATTTCTTTTTCATTTATTTTCTTTTCTTTTCAAGCATCCATTATAAGGTTGTCAAGTAATGTTCAAGTGGAATCCAATACCTACTTTAGTTCACAAGATGTTAACAAACTGCTTGATTCCTCAAAAGAATGGCATATATAAATATATCAACTTTAAAAAACACAAAAAAAAAAACTAACACAAAGCCAAAAGATTTTTTTTTTTTTTTTTACTCTAAATCTCTAAAATGTGCCTAAATTAAGCCTAACTAAACAAAGCAAAGATTCCATGAATTGATTACAAAATATTGAAAAGTATTCACAACTTATTAACAAGGGAACTCATTAAAAATTCAAGCCCTAATCACTTCCTTCTAGTTTTATTGATGCAAACATTATTAGAATAATGACATACTAGAAGTGTAAGGCATTAAGTGTAAAGGAAAATGGATCCAAATATAAAAAAAATAAAAAACAAATCATTTTGTTAAGTGCTTCGAAGTAACGAATTTGCAATCATAAATTCTATTATTAACACCTTAGTTAGAACTACACAACCATTTTTAAGTTCATATCTAACCTTCCTCACCCCTAACCTTAGGTTCAAAAACAAATTTAGTAATTCAACACATGCATGATTAAAAGTAAAAGAGGAAACGTTAGAACAAAATTCTCTTAGTTTCATGGTGTGTTTTGAGTCCTTAATTCCCTTATGAATTTCTTTTGGAAGGTATCTTTGAATAATAAATTCAACCTTCCTTTATTTAATTGCATGCGCTTACATAATATAAAAGAAACATAACTAAAAAGGCTCTGAAAAATAAAACTTAGACATAGACTAAATGAAAAGATAGAGAGGGATGGTAGGTTAGGTTGCCTCCTACTAAGCACTTATTTTTAAACCTTTAGCTTTTCTTTTCAATGCTTACTTCATGGTGGATCTTCCAAATATGTAGTTATTTTTACTTCTTGTTCTTCTTCCTTTTCCTCGAAGAAGAGCTTTAGCATACATTCGCTTACTTTGAAGGTTTCTCCCTCCTCTCATTTAACTTTAGTTGCTCTATGAGGCAATACTCTAATTATTGTATACAACCTTGTCTACTTTGATCGAAGCTTACCAAGGAATAACCTTAAGCAAACATTATATAGGGGAACGTTCTATCATACTTTGAAATGCTCATGGAGTGTTTTCTTGTCATGCTACCTCTTTGGTTTTTCCTTATAGATTCAAGCATTTTCAAAGGCTTCATTCCTAAATTCTTCTAGTTCATCCAATTGAAGTATTCAATGATCACTTGCTATGTTCGTATCAAATTCAAGAATTTTATAGCCAAATATGCTTTATGCTTGATTTCTACCAAATGGTGATAAGCTTTTTCACAAACCATTCAACAGGGTAACATTCTAATGAGGCTCTTGTAAGTTGTTCTGTAGGTGCACAATGCATCATCTAACTTAAATGCCCAATTCTTCCTTAAAACGTTGCCAGTTTTTTTTAGAATCTATTTTAATTCTTGATTCAATAGTTTAACCTGTCTGCTTGTCTAAGGATGATATGATGATACAACTTTATGTCTAACCCCATACCTGAACAATAAATTCTTAACTTGTTTATTGCAAAAATGTTCACTAATTATAGCTCTTGGTACACCAAAATGTGTAGAGATATTATTCTTGAGAAACCTTAGGATATTTCTAGGGTCGTTGAAGGTAAGGCAATTGCTTCCACCTAATCAGAGATAATCTACTACCATTGAAATATACTTATTGGCCAAAGATGTGGGATCTAATGTGTAGATCTAATTGTTATAACGAGAGAACTTAATGGTTGAGCCTTGGCTTCACATTTGGCTTATTGAATCGATATTTTAAGACTACATGATCAATATATATTATCACCTTTGATCCTATCAGGTAAGATTAGGACTTATCACATGTGAAGAACATGGCAAGCAATTCCTTTTCTATAATTGCATAATTTCTCTAGGCATCAATGAAAAGTTTGCTTACATAGTAAATTGTTTAGAAGATCCTATTTTTTCTTTACCCTAAGACTACTCCTACTACTGTATTGCTTGGATCGCACATCAACTTAAATGGTAACATCTAATTAGGGAGCTATAATAACTAATATGGTTACCAACTTCTTATTTAGTGTCTTGGATGCTTTAATGCAATTGTGGTCAAAATCAATCGTGCATTTTTTTCTCAATAAAGCACAAAGTAATTTTAAGATCTTTGATAAATCCTTTATGAACTAGCAATATAACCTAGCATGTCCAATGAAACTTCAGTTGCCTTTCACATTAGTAAGTGGAAGTAGCTTAGCAATTACCTCCACCTTTACCTTATTAACCTCTATGCCCTTTTAGAGATCTTATGTCCTAATACAATTCGTTCTTGTACCATGAAGTGACATTTCTCCCAATTAAACACTAAGTGAGTCCCCTTACAACAGCTCAAGACTGTTGCTAAATTCTCAAGGCATTTTTCAAATGTATTTTCATACATTGAGAAATCATCCATGAACACCCCAATCCCTTTTTCAATTATATTTGAGAATATTGACATCATAACATAGGTGAAAACCTGCTAGAGCATTACAAAGTCCAAATGGCATTCTCCTAAATGCAAGGGTTCCATAAGGATATGTGATAGTGGTTTTTTTCTTAATCTTTAAGTATTATAAGGATTTGATCATGTAACGACGTTGAAGGGAGCTTGGTCGGATTATCTAAAATCTTCATATCACATGTGTACTCATGATATGAAAATCACCTTGCATGTTAGAGATTTCAAGACTCTAACTAATTAATCACTATGACTTTAATGCATAATTTATTAATTTAACTAAAATTATAAACATCTACGGATACTTGATATTTCACAGTCCATGAAAACCGTAGAGAATCAGCAACCCCTACCAAATAATAAGACAGGGTATATTAATTTTATAAATTACAACGATTACTAAATATCATAGAGACTTAATATATAAATACTTTAAGTTCCCACTCGTCTATTATTCTACTAGTTCTCTCCACTCAAGTCCTAGCCCAAATCTTAACTTTTAGATAACGTACAAAAGAAACTATAAGGGAATAAGCTACATTCAACTTAGTGAGATATTCCTCCTATTACACCTTTCAAGTAAAAACAAGCAAGTTAAATTAACAACCATATGAATGTGGACAATTCATACACGATGCATCAAACATATATATATATATATATAAGGTCATCCAAAAACCATATATAGCTTGGATTTTCATCCTCCATAGCTTAGGTTGGAGATGATGGTCCATCAGACCCAGGTTCCAGTTACTCTAACTTCTAATCCACCAAATAGCCTCACATGGCAATCAAAATTATTGTTTTTTTCTCCTTTTTATTAGCCTATGCCGTAAGTGTGGATGTGAGTAGCACATGCAGTCTACTTATCCCTAAGTAGTGAACTCTAAGACTTGGCTCATTGCTATGCGGTTGGCATCTCCAATGACTAGTTAGCCCACAGGTTAAAGCAGGGCCATGTTGCACTTGTGAACCATATGAAAAACTCAAGTGTAATAATCATGATCCCCACAAGACCACTCCATCCCATACGAGTAGTGTGACGACCAATAAGTCCCTACTAATGCATGGTATGTATGTCCATTTAATTTATTGAGTCGAATATAGTTAGGTTCATTTTATTTAAGTAACCAAACAATCATCACAGAAAATCATCATATCAAAAAGATACTATTGATTTATCACTCAATTCAGTTCATATTTTTTATGATATTTTGGCAATCATGGTGAGCAATAATCAATCACAAGCATGATTCCTAATTCCTCATGTAACCAGTTGATGGTAGTTATATAATTAAGCACGATTAATCTATAAGCACAATCAAGTAGAATAGTCATTGAAATACTAACTTGGTCAAGTCGCCCTATAGTTGTAACAATCTAAGAGCAAGTCTATGTTAAGGTCGGAATCACCTAATATTAATAGAGGAGAATACCCATAAGTGTTTGAATAACCACCTATTAAAATGCCTAAATTCGCTAAAATTCCCAATTACCGCTTAAACTTGTTTTTATCATAACTTTCTCATTTTAACTCTAATTTTCATGTTCTCATACTTGTTTTACATCACTTTCAGAAGTAGATTATCATGGTGCAATCTATTTTAATAGATTACAACCATAATTTTTTATACTAGTCCAAAAAGTTACTAACCTCCTAATTGTTGAGCTTGTTGCTTTTATTTTGCATGATGTTGGTCTTTGATTTCTATTTCTCCAATTTTTAATGGGTTCTAAATTCTTATTTGGGCCTTAGGGTATATCTATGATGAATTCTTTTTGGGTCCATGTTTAATTATTGATCCAACTTTAGTCTTTTATTATTAATGTCTCATGGTTGGGCTTTTAGGCCTTGTTACTAAGGTCTCTTAAGTTGAGCTTTCTATTTGTTCTTTTGGACTTTTTAACTGGTTAAGTTGGGTCTTGTTCTTTTATAAAATCTAGAAATGCCGGTTTCCTAATTCTTTAAGTTAAAAATTTTATCTATTTGGTCTGTTTAGTAGTTTTGACCCGTTTTAGCCATTTAGGGCCTATGACCTAGGCCCATTATGCTTGTTTAAGTCTAAAATTATTTAATCATGTTTATAAGTAGCTTTTCAAGTTGATTCCGATTCTGTCCAAAATGCTTTTGGGACTTGTTCAAGTTGGTTTTGGGCCCTTAATATGTTTTTAGGCTCAATTTCGCCTTCTGGTTTCTTTGTATGATAGTTACACTACTTTGGGGAGTCATAAATCACTTTAATCTTTTCTAAAACATTATTATAAGTGAATATTAAAGTGTGGTCAGATTTTTAAAGGTTTTGTTAAGCTTCTAAATGGACATTTTTCCAAAGATTTTTGTCTAAACAACATATATATTTATTAAAGGAGACATAAGGCAATTTTTCTAAGCTAAATTAACAAGAATACGACTCAAGAACTTATGAATACTCCTAAATTGTCCATGTCCAGCAAGCTTTCATGGGTTTGTTAGGTTTTATTTTGATCCTCTTTTAAGTTACCAGTTCATATCCTTGCTAACACTTCATATGTTGGTTTTTCTTTACCAAAGGCTATACCAAAGCATGTAAAACTTAAGTTGAGTAAAAATAGCACTTAGATATGCTTCACACATGCCACGTCTAGCATTTTGTGGGATGTTCATGCACTTGGTTTCTTTATTTTCTCAAGTCATAACCTTTTACTCTAAGTGTTATGCAAGTATTTTACAAGGGAACTAAATCTAGCCTACTCATATTCCAATATTCATGTGAAAGATTCATAAAGCTTCACACTTAGAATGATCTAACTAAGATATCATCTTATGTACATAATAACATCCTCATGAACATATAAAATCTCCTAGGGATGGTATTCTAAGGGTACTTAAGTTTAAAACTTACTTCTTTCCAAGTGTGACGGATAGTGGATTTGTGCCTAGAGTGTCCTCCTTAGCTCCTTGTTTTCCCTTTCCTTTTCATGTGCTTCTTGAGTCCCAATGTATAAGTTCTTGAGGGTGGTTTTGATGCTCTAACATTTCCTTAAATGGGCTAAAAAAATAGAGGCAACAAAAGCAAGTTTTTATACCATGAGTAGGGTATTTATAGGGCAATGATGGAGTAGAAGTAAGGCTTGGTTTTTTTTTTTTTTCCTCTTTGTTTGTAAGTCAAGAATGTTTGGAAAAGTGAGAGAAAATGAGGGAAAATGAGGGTTAAAGCAGCCGGTTAGAGATGGTGCAAATGCATCCAAATTCTAAGTTTTTTTGTAGCTTCCAATTTTAATGTATAAGTTGTTATGTAATACTTAGGTGATGTAAGCATGTAAGGACTAATAGTAATTGGGACAAAACAAGTGAAAGGATGTTGGCATGATAAGGAATGGCATGCCCTTTCCTTCCTCTTCCAAATAGCATGGCTTATGTCCTTTAGGGCATGGGAACTTGTCACATCATTCTACTTTTATACCTTAAATAATTGATTTGTTAGTTCACTTATCTATAAGTAATGTGCCTATATGGAGAGATAGGAATTAGCTTATCTTATACTTATGGAAAATGTCAAGTAAAAGGTCAATTAAGTTGTCACCATTGGCTTTGGTTTAAAAATATTCAAATTGATGAGAAAATTTGATATAAGTAGGTTTATCTTCATATGTGATTTTTCTAAAACTTCTACTATTGTATGATCTAATTGGCCACCTTACTCAATCAACTACATAGAGTTTGTTTCGTAATTATTTTCTCACTTCAAATTGGCTTTGAAGACAAATAGTAACCAAGATGAGACAATTGAGTGGATGTTAAAATGATGGGGAATAGCATGGCATGACATTGCAAGACGTGAAAGGTAAGATGAAAAGATGATTTGACAACTCTTGTACTTGTCAACTTTAATTGTATTATCATCCTTAATTTGAGGGATATTTCATGTGTGATGTGATGGGAAGAAGACAAAACAAATTAATGGTAGATTTGTTTGCTTCATGGCAAACATAAAAGCATGAAGGAAGGAAAAAGATTCTCCTTTGTCACATTTTCCTAATTTGCTAGGTTTATGTTATAATATGATTGGTTTAGGGATATGATGGGATGGTTTTACCTAATTAAGGAAGAGATTGAATTCTAAAAGAAAGTTGATTATCTTAATTAGTCTAGTTATAACTCAAATAAATTATATTGTACCCAATAGTTTATTAGTAAAAGTATCCATATAATATATTATTTTACATATTTAAGACAATGATGGGTAGGATAAACATATAAAAATATATGTATGCATAGTGCTACACTTATATGTCATGTAGGGTTAAATTTACAATTTCATGAATTTACTATTTTAATTAGTTCAATTTAATTACTTATTATTATTTAAATTTATCTCTAACCCTCCATAGCAATTTGACACGATTTTGCATATTTAGCAATATTTTGTTGATTTGGGGTTTTATTAGCATTAGGATAAATTATGGGGTTTTACGATCTTAGATTTAGTGTTTACGGTTTTAGTTTAGTTTAAGCTCAAAATTTTTGCGAGTACATATACGTAGGGTTGAGGATTATTCTTATGCGATTAAGATTTTCAAACCATATATTAGGGTTTTCATATTTGTTTAAGGTTTTGAAATAAATTCTAAATTGATTTTAATTTTATACTATTTTAATGACTTGGGGAATTTATCTACAGCACTTTAGTTCAACACTATATTTAAAAGGTTAAATTTGTGGGTTTCACAAATTATATTTGGAATTTCCATCTAAAAAGCAATAGTATTCATGCCTTGCTAATCATTTAACCATCTAGTCTAGTATAGGAAGGGTAAAGGGAAATGCTCCTTTCAAGTGACATCATTTAACTTACGATAATCAATGCGCACTCGCCATCCCACTACAGCCCTTATTGGAATTAGCTCATTCTTCTCATTTGTCACTACAGTAATTCTTCTCTTCATTCAAGCCACTTAAATAAGGCTCATCCATTTACTATCCTAAATAGGGAAGATTATCCTTGCATCTAAAAGTTTTACCACTTCCTTTTTCATTAGTTCTTGTAGAGTTGGGTTAAGCCATCTCTTTGGTTCAATGATAGACTTACACTCTATTTCAAGGAGAATCATGTGGATATGATACATGCACATGATACACTAGTAATTTTATGACATAAATTTCATAAGTGAAAGTTCTTAAGATAGTATTGTCTCTTAACCAACCAGTGTATCAAATTGTTTACAAAAATAATATCAGTAAGTATTCACCACATTGAATTCCTTAAGGAAAGGGGTTTAGCTAAGTGCCAAATCCTAACTTCCTACTCTAATCTAGGCAAGTCAAATGAAAAATGGTGAATCATAATTAAAGGCAAACAAATGGGGAATGAAAGTTAACGACTAACACAAATACTAAAAACGTAGGCTTATGACATATTTCTAATGTAGTGGTAAAGTTATGTCGTTATGATATCAGGGATGGTTTTTACTTAGGTTTTAATAGAATTCATTTGAGCTTGATCTCAGGTAAGGCATCTCTCTCATGTATCTAGCAAAAAATCTCCTCTCGATCTCATTTTTCTACATAATCAACTAAACACTCAATTCTTATCGTGAATTAAGTGCTCTAGCTATAGAAATGAAGAGGTTGATCTCTTCTCAGTCTCATAGATATAAGGTTTTGTTTATCAATACTCTACAAACTAATGGACTCTTGTTGGAAATGACATGACTAATCTCCTCTTGGTCACATAATCATGCAAGTCCATTTACTCTAAAGGGATTTCCTAGGACTAATCTCTTCTTAGTCTCATAATTATAAGGGAAACCCATTAAAAGGATCAATTTCTAGTTCCTTAACAAGTTCAAATAAGGCATTAAACATCAAAATCCCAACTAAATACACAAACCCATATCAAAACTACAACATTCGACTTACTACATCTTCAATATTGTCACAAACCAAAAAAAAAACTAACTTAACCACTCATGTTATTGATAATGGTAGAAAAAAAATACACAAATATAGCAAAAAACTCCATGAATAAAAAAGATAACAAATTATCAACACAAGAACAATTGAGTAATTGAAGGATAAGATAATAATAATCTTTAATCTAACTAAAATATCAAGAAATGTTCATTAAAATCTTAAAAACAAGTGCCAAAAAGCATAAACAAAGTTAAAAAATAGTAAACAAGGCAATGAGCATTCAAACCTAAACTAAAACCTAACAAATCCCTAGTTGCAGCTCACTATTTTGGTACAAATGTGAGTATTTATAAAATTGGGCTATCAATCAATTGGTAAATCATCTTACCAACCGATCAGTAGATATGTATCAACTCAGGCTTATCTTTGTATTTTATGAAATGCAGCGTTTAGGGATTAGAGTTTTAATTTATAATTTAATTTAGAAAAACCTTAACCCTAATTCATTTTGTCAATCGATCAGTGTAGATGGTATCAATCAAACGATGTCAATGATCCATTCTTGTACTTTCTATTCACCACATCGTCCTCTTTTCCAATCGGTCGCTTAGTTAGTCAGCATGAATTTGATGCTTCAAGGCATAATAATCAATTGGTAACACGGCTATCAATTGATCAGTAGGCTAAATTTCCTAACTCCATCAATTTAAGCCCTCTTGATTGAATGATGGGAGCTACCAAGATCATGGTAACCCCCATACACCAACACATAAGATATAAAATTCATTTAAATTCAATCCTTTTTCATGCAATTTTATCAATTTTACTCAAGTTGGTCCATTTTACGCATAAACTCTCATTTTATATAAAATTAACAAGTTTTTATAGCACAAATGTGGGTTGTAAGGTTGGGAAAAATTGTGCATTTTAAGCTACGATCACTACCCCCAACTTTAGAACCTTGCTTGTCCACAAGCAAGCAAGAAAGAGTCAAATCATTCAAAAAATGATGAGACAAGAATGCACTTCCTTAATGGTTGCATATAATCAAGAGTGTGTTATACCATTGAAAGTTCAAAGATTGCATATAATCAATATGATACAAAAATCTTTAAAAGTGATGTTGAAATTGTTCCACTTGCACTAAATCAAACACTCACAAATCAAAGACCGTGTAATTAATCTAGGAATCAATGCCTATAAATGTTAACCTCTCATTTAGGTTAAGTTTATGAAATTTGGAGTCAAGTTTAACATTTCATACTAAATGAGAGGTCTCAGTGTTTAATTAGCCAACTCGCATACATACTTCTTCCTCATCGGTCTCTTAAGTATGCTAATGCATGCAAACAAAGAGTGATGACTGAATTGTACCTTACTTCACCTCCTTGACTTTTGGAATAACTTTCGTATCTAGCCCATTATTCTTTTTAACATTTTATATTTTTCAATTTTTCTTCCTTTTTCTATTTTCCTTCACTCTCTTTCTTTCTTTTCAAACTTCATTCCTCTATTGTGATAGGATCATAATTTTGATTTTGAATGATTTTTGCTTGATTTGCATCATTTTCTTTTTCAACTTTTCTTCTCTTTCTTTTTAAGGATACATTGTACATTGGTCAAGGAATGTTTAGGTATGATCTAGTGCCCACTACAGTTCACATAACATTAATAGATCACTCGATTCCTCAAAAGAATGATGTATATATATAGGTAAACTTCTGAAAATACAAAAACCTAATACCCAGCCCAAACATTTCCCTAACTCTAAGCCTCTAAACTATGCTAAATTGAGCACAACAAAATAAGTAAAGATACCATGAATTGATTACAAAGTTTTGCGAAGTATTCATGACCTGTTTACAAGGGACTTCTTTCAAAAGTAGGTCCTAATCATTCCCTCCTCCTTTCTTTTAAGCATATTTTATAAAATGACAACAAACTCAAATTTAAAGGCTTAGAGTATTAATGAAAATAAATCCAACTTTTCAAAAGAAACTATCTTATAGTTTTCTACCCTTAACTTTAAGTTTAAGAAATATTTTTAGCAGTTCGGCTAATGCATGTGTTACAGGACAGGAGGTTTACCCCATCCTTATGTAGATGTACAGCACTTAACCCTCTTTTGCCTCATATATTTTTTTTTGTATTGTAAAGGGCAAGCTAACCTTTTTCCTTCCTATCTTCCCAAGACTGTACTAAGCCCTTCTATTTTTAAGAATACTAAGAGGTCTTATCACCGTCCTCCATATGATAAGGATGTCCAACTTCTCAATTAGTTTCAGCTTGCCATTGTCATCATCAAGAGAGCAACATTAGCTCTCAACCAGTTTACTCATAGAAAGCTAATCTTATCTTGAGATACTACTACACCCCATAAACAAACTACCTATTAATGCCACTTGCTTCACTTTTAGCCCTAAGTTGAACACCCCTATTCCATCCAAAACATAGACCATGACATTCTACTCCACTTAAATCCTCGACGACCTCGTCATAGGGCTAACACTTAGCTACTACCTCGCCCCATAAGATCATCGACCTTATTTCTCTATTGCCTAACTCTACACCAAGATCATCTCCGCAAGGACTTTAGGGTTTCCACAGGCATCACCTTACCGTTGCCCTTGCCCTCTCCTTTATCCTTTAAGATTGCCTCTTATAGAGTGGCCCAACAGTAAGGTTTGCCCTTTAAGCTCTTTTCATTTCCTCAAGATCATTGACCCTTTTTCCACTTATTGCCCAACTCTATCCAAGATCACCTCCGCTAAGACTCAGGGCTTCTATAGGCTTCCCTCATGACCTTACCCTCTTCTCTTGTCCTCCAACGTCACTTCTTTCTGAGTGACTCAACCATAGGGTTTGCCCATTGCAGTACATGATGCCATCCACCCGATGGCTACTCCTTCCCTTGAGCTTCATTCACATGAGCCCAATTGTCAATAAGAACTACCCTTGTTCATTAGGTACAATAAGTAGTATTTAGGTAGCTCATATGGGCTGGAACTTCTTGCTTTAAAACCACTTATCAAGAGACAAGAGTTTCACCCCTTTCTTATGTGTTCATATGGTACTTAACCCTCCTTTGCCTCATATATTTTTTTTTTCATATTATGGAGGGCGAGCCAACCTTTTTCCTTCCTATTTTCTCAGGATTATTCCAAACCTTTTTATCTTTAGGAGTGCCGACTAGCATTATCACCATCCTCCATATTATTGGGAGGCCTAACTTCTCTATTGATTTTAACCTGTCATGGCCATCATCAAGAGAGTGGCATCAACTCCTAACTAGTTTGCTCACAAGAGGCCAACCCTGCCTTAAGAGACTACTCTACCCTACAAACAAACCACTTGCTGATGCTACTCCCTTCACTTTAACCCGTAAGTTGAGCACCCCCACTTCCATCGAAAATACAAACCATGACATATGCTTGAAGGGTAAAAGAAGAAAAAGATTAAAATAAGACTCCCCTAGTTTCTTAGAATGTTTTTAATTCTCAATTCCCTATAAAAATCCTTGATGGTATCTCTCAACTGATGGATTTGACTCTTCCTTTATTTATTCACATGTGCCTACGTAACATAAAAGAGACATAACTAAAAGACTTTGAAATTAAAAAGACTCATAACCTAATTAAAAAGATAAGAAAAGATGGCGAGTTGGGTTACCTCTTGCTAAGGGCTTGCTTTTAAACCTTCTGCTTAACTTGTCGGCATTGCTTCATGGAAGGTCCTTATATACCCTTTGGGGCTCTATTCCTTTAGCTTTCCAACTCATGCTCAACTCTCCCTGCTCATAAATCTTCCTTTTCTCAATTTTTTTTTCTTGGTCTAACTCTCGTTCTCCTTCTTTTAGTTGCTAAATTTGTTCTTTACCTTAAAGCATCACCTTCCTTTCTCCACTTTGTAGGATAATTACCCTTTTTTATATCCAATATAGCTCTAGAGGTCACCAAAAACGATCTTCTAGAGATTAAGGGTTGATCTTCATCCTTCGTATCCATCACGATGAAGCTAATCAAGAAGTCACATGGTACTACACTAACAAGTATGAAGTGGAGTTCTCTTAAAGGTGTAGTCTAACCTTTATTGATGGTTCATATATAATGCAGGCTTCCATCTATAAAATTCTCCAATTCTAATTCTCACATAATTTTCCTTAACATAAAGTTATCTAATGTACCCATATATACAAGAACTCTTAAGAAAAACTTATCTAATATAGTGCATGGCATGAAGAATTTCCTTAGATTTTCAAATTTGTATGCAAATTGGAAACCAATATCACCCTTCTCCTTAAGCACCATGTCTATGATTTTGAACTCATCGATATTAGGCTTGTTGTCTAAATTTGCTTTAACCTCTTTACTAGAATCAAACTTGTCAAGACTCTCTTCCTTATCTCTCTAAGGATTACCTTCCTTAGGTTCATTACTTTCTATGTCTTCACATTCACTAAGATCCTCTTCAACTTGCTCTTCACTTGGATCCTACTCTTCACTCATTTCCCTCATTCTATTTGTCTCTATGTTGTCTACATCATCGTCACTTGGTGCTTCTTTTTCAAAGTCCTCAACCATATCATTATCAAAATCCCCTTTAAGTTCAACTATTAAAGCTTCCTCTAATGGTGTAAACATCTCCTCACCATTAGAACTTATTCCACAACAAGATCCTCTAGCCTCATGTATTCACCTCCAAACACTTGCTTTCCACTAAAGTATAACTCCTTTTCTCCTATACTAGCTTCCTTACCATTCCAACTAGATGTCCTAACTTAATCTCTCTGGTTTCGCTTGGTGTTGCTAGGTAGTTGTCTTAGGAGTCTCTTATTTGTGTTCTCATAGTGCCAACCCATTCATTTATGTATATCTTGCAAAGTGGCCTCTTGTACATTCATTCTCATATCACACTTTTGAATAAAATACCTCAACATTTGCTCAATAGATTCTCCCTTTGAATTTTTTGTGGAAAGAGGTAGAGTGACTAGTGCTGGCAAGCTTATATCTTCGGTCCTTGAAAACCTTTATTGAATCCTCTTCCTTTATTACCTCCTCACAATAAGGAAACATTATCTCTCCATCCTAGATTATTAGAGCTTTAGTAAAGGTTACAATAACTTTGTCCCTGATTGAAATTCCTTACTGTGTTACCTCATTCCTCCTTACTATCTCTTGATAGGGCAAAGGGATTTTCAACCTGATTACATGCCCTACTCCACAACATGTACTAGAATATTTGTAAGGATGCTTGTAATTGCTAAAGCGAATGGCTTGGTTAGCTTTTTCTAAGTGAGTTGAGTGTTAAGCAAGGAAACTTTCTCTCTAAGTCAATTAACTCTTCTTCTATACTTAAACTCACTTCCCTCCTTGGTTGAGCTCTCTTAGAATGCCAACCATAAGGATGTGATTCCATCTATTCAAAAATTTCATATGCCTCTCCAACACTTTTGTTCATTATACTTCCTCTAGGATAGACATCAATCATCATCCTTAATTGACTTCCCAAACCATTATAAAAAGTATTTATAATGCTCCACACAGGTAAACCATGATGGGAACACTTCCTCAACAACTCTTTAAAACTTTCCCAACTTTCAAATGATGACTCCCCATCAAACCACCTAAACATGGTATATCATTCTTCATTTTCATCGTCTTCCCCAATGAAAAAAAAAATAAGACAAAAACTTTTGAACTAACTCATCCCAATAGTGATAGAATTGTGTGATTGGGAATTCAACTAAGTTCTTACCTTATCTCTTAATGAAAATGGGAATAAACTCAGGCAAATTGCATCATCGAACACCCCATTTACTTTCATTATGGCACATAATTGCAAAAAGTTTTGAAGATATTTGAGGGGCTCCCTAGATGGTGATATACCAAATTGATTAAGTTGCACCATCTAAATCAAGGCTGGTTTAACTTCAAAATTATTTGCTTGAATAGTTGGCCAAGTGATAGGTAGTGCAATTTCATTTAAATTTAGGACAAAATATTCTCATGAAGCTAAATTATTACCATTCCCATTTCCATTACATCCATGTCCACTATTTCCATTCTGATAAATTATATTTCCATCTCCTCCATTAAAGGCTCTTTGCTAATTTTCCATTTCTCTTAATTCTTCTCTCCTCCTTTCTCTAATCTAATGATAAAATGTTCTATCTATTATAGGGTTGAATTCCTTTACTAATTCTCTCACCCTTATTTGCATACATATCAACAATTCTTAACTCTACTCCTTTTTCAATCCAACCAAACCTATAGACTACAACTTACAATTATCAACACAAATATATAAACAACACTCTTCCTAACTCGTCATAAATTGGCTAAGGATATATTCAACACTTGTCCAACAAATCCAACAATAAAGTTTTAAACTTTATCTTAAAATCAACTCAAATTAACATGAGAATAGCAAAATCAGCTCAATTGAATAGGAAAATGATATGTCTCTAGGATCGTACACACGGAGGTCATACCACAATAAACAAGAACAAGGAAATAAAAGGGGTTTAGCAAGTCAGAATGACTACCAACTGGATATGACATACTAGCAGATCTCACTTAACCTAATCTTAACACTTCATATGACACACGAATATAATATTAGGGTTGCTCACCATTAACTCTTGCTAAAGGAGCTAGATAAGAGTTAGTAGATAAGATATAAGACATGACTAAGTGTTCTCAAAGGGAAAAATGCATGTATTCAATAATGAAGAGTGATGATGTTTGCATAAAAGCAAATGAGGGTTTATATACTCACCTTACTAGAGTTACAATACATACATGAAAAGATAAAAGGGTAACATAAAAATAGAATACATGAAACATACTAAAAAAAGTAAAAGAGAAAAAGAATATTCTTTATGGAAAAAGAAAGGAATCCTTCAAGAATGTTGTGCCAAAAGACACATATCACATGGCAGCTAGCGATTTGGAATGCAACTAGTCTTTACTAAAGCATATCTTGAGGTGGCTCAGCCTTAATATAGTGTAATTCGGATGAAGTGAAGAAAGGAGTCAGTAGATAAAGTAAACCTAATCTAGTTCAAGTCAAAGCTCGGTTACTAAGGGATGTTTGTAATCCTCTTCAAGTCGAGTGTCTTCCAACTCAGCGTCAACAAAGGTCTGATGCTGGTCGGCTCAAAAACTAACTGGACCATGATATGAGTTTGTTAATGGATGGGGATTTCTTGGAAGATTCACACTTTTACTTGGAAGCTCAAGAATCAAGTTAGTTCATACAAGAGCTCAGTATTCGGGCTGGCAGAAATGTGAAAGTAAGATGTCAAGATCGGAGTCCTCATCTTAAATAGGGTTTTGAGCTAGTATTCTTCATACGAGTCCCTATAGTCCTCTAGCTTAGTTGCTTATGACTGGTCCAACGAGTTGATTCCTATCATTTGCCTAGGGGTCGAAAAGATTTGCCCTCAAATCTTGAGGGATTTCTTACTCTTGCCCTATTCTAGCATCTGTTAGGTCTTCTTTAAGTCTATGGGGAATTAGGTCGAACTCATTGAAGGTGGGAAAACACCATAGTTCTTGGGTAATTAAATCTAATAAGCATTACGATTGATCTTCTTCTGGACTTTGAATGGACCATCAGCTCATAGAGATAGCTTACTCTATCTCAAGTGTGGAAATCATTCTTAGCTGAAGTGAATCTATACTAAGTCACCTGGATTGAAAGAAACAGTCATACGACCACAACTACCGATCTCTTGCTAGCACTGATTGAACTTAGGGATCTTCCTTGCTACGGACTGATGTAGTTCTTGTACTTCTTAGGCTCAGGTGACTCCATATTAACTCTACTTAGTAGCTACAGGGATACCAATTAAATCTAGGGGAACAATAAGATTAAGGCCATAGATGACCTCAAAAGGAGTCTTCCTACTGGTATTGCGGACTGTTAAGTTGTATGTAAACTCAACAATCGGTAGATACGTATCCCAATCTTTTAAATTCTTTCCTACAATAGCTTAAAGTAAGTTTCCTAACATTCTATTCACCACTTCAATCTAACCATCTATTTGAGGATGGTTACTAGAGCTAAGTACAAGTTTAGTCCCAAGTCTTCTCCACAGAGTCTTCAAAAAATAGGTCAAGAATTTGGTGTCTCGATCTGAAGCAATGGTCTTTTGTACTCCATGCAGTTGTGCAACTTCCTACAAAAACAAATCAGTAATATATAAAGCATCCTTAGTTCGATGGCACAGGAAGAAGTGTGACATTTTGATAAAGTGGTCCACTACAACAAAGATTAAATCATTTCCTCTAGATGTCAAGGGTAACCTTAAGACAAAGTCTATGCTGAGGCTAACCTAAGGTGAGGTCGGTGTAGGTAAGGGCATATTCTCACCATGCTACTCTCTCTTTCCCTTAGCCCTTTTGCACACTTCACAACTACTGACTACCTTATGGACATTTTTGGCCAAACCAAGTCAATAAAAGTTTTCTTTCAATAGGTTGGTTTTTTTAGTCTCTCTAAAATGACCAAATAATCCACCACTATAGGCCTCTTTAGCCATCAATTTGCAAATATAACAACTCGATATAGGTAATCTTCTTTCCTTGAATAGATAACCATCTTTGAGGTAATATCCTCTAACAGCAACTCCTTATCTACACTACTCAAGAATAGAACCAAAATGGGGATCACAAGCATACTACTTAATGATAAGTGAAAACCCTAGTAATTTCTTCTATAAGGTGGTTAGTAAGGTTTGGCAATGCAATAAGTCATCTACAACCACATTAGCACTACCCTTCTTGTGTTAGATCACATGAGAAAAACCTTCCACAAATTCCAACCACTTTACTTACCTTTTCGAAAGTTTGTTCTGACTTCTAAGATGCTTCAATGACTCATGGTTAGTATAAATTACAAACTCTCATAGTAATAAATAGTGTTTCTAGACAATAAGAGCTCAAATAAGGGAGTACAACTCTATATAGAATAGTTTGTGCAACACCACTTAGCTTCTTACTATGGTAAGTAACTAACCGCTATTCTTTTATCAGGATGGCACCAATACCAATGCCTAATGCATTGCATTCTAGTTTGAATGGCTTATCAAAATTTGGTAGAGCTAAGACAGGGGCAAAAGTGAGCTTCACCTTTATCTCCTTGAAGCTCTGTTTAGCTTAACCATTCCAGTAGAATCCATTATTTTTCTTTGTCAACTTGATCAAGGGGGCTGCAACTGTACTTAAGTTTTTAATGAATCTCCTTTAAAAAGAAGCTAAACAATGAAAACTTCATACTTCAATGATACTCTTTAGCATTAGCCACTCTAAAACAGCTTGAACCTTTTCCTCATCAACTCCAATTCCTTCTCCTAATACTACATACCCAAGAAAAACTACTTCACTTTGGCATAACATACACTTCTTTAAGTTCCCATATAACTTCTTGGCTGGTGAAATGTCAAAAACAGCTCGAAGATGTTGAACATGGTTGTTTAGGCATCATAGTACACGACCACACATCTTCTAATCAGCGGACGCATCATATGGTTCATAAGCTGCATAAATGTGCTTGGCGCGTTAGTAAACTTGAATGGAATAACCAACCACTCATAGAGACCACGCCTTATCTTGAAAACAATCTTGCATCCATCACCAAGTCTCATGTGAATTTAGTGGTAACCACTTCACAAATCAATCTTCAAGAACACATTAGCGCCATGAAGCTCATTCAACATGTCATTGAGCCTTGGTATTAGGTATCTATACTTAATTGTAATACGATTTATAGCTTGCCTGTTAATGCACCTACATTAGGATCCATCTTTCTTTAGGATAAGCAAAGCTAGTATAGAATAAGGACTCATGATCTCCTTCACATAACCTCGTTCTATTAATTCATCCACATGCCTTTTCAGCTCAATAGCCTACCCAATATTCATTTTATAAGTAGGTCAGTTTGGTAAAGCTACGCCTGGTTGTAGATCAATACAATGTTCAATGCCTCAGAGTAGGAGTAGTTCCTTAGGAAATTCTTCAAGGTACAGGTTGGAAAATTCATTAATCAATCTTTAGATCTCATCGTGAACATCTTCAAGATCTCTCAAATCCAACATTCTTTTGATCAATAGAAACATAGCTTTGCCAGGCCTCTTAGTAGCTTGGAGCTCTCTTTGGTTCATCACTAAAGCTTTCTTCTTACTAGCTTAGGTGAGCTAATTATTGGTCTCATTTACCTAAGTTAGTGTCATAGGTTGTAGCACAATCTTCTTTACATCCTTGACAAAGGCATAAGTGTTCTTATATCTATTTTCACTAATACGTCGGTTGAACAACCAAGGTCATCTAAGTAACAAATGTGAAGCTCCCATGGGGACAACATCACACACCACTTCTTCTTTATACACATTTCCAACACAAAAAGGTACAATTACTTATTTAGTGAAGTGTAAATTACCCTTATCATGAAGCCAGTGTAGCTTGTAAAGTTAGGGGTACTTGGAGGTTGGCTGTCCGAACCTCTACATAAAGGATTGTACAACGATGTTAGTGTAACTCCCTCCAACTACAATGATGCTGCACAACTGTCCCTTAATGGTACAATTTATATGGAATAAATTCTCTCTCTGATCTTGCTTAGAGGTTGCCGAGGAGCTTGCTAGGGAGCTTAGCACTTGTCTCATTACTAAGGTCATCACTTCTTCGTAGTCAGCATAGACATAGGTCTCCTCTTCCTCTTCAGCTTCAACCTTCCTAGCATTCTTCTCTTCTTTTAGCTCGCTCTCATTTGTGTTATCCATTACATCTCCTCTAAGCACCATAGCATGTCAATTTGGATACTCAGCAACCATATCTCCAAAACCCAAGCATTTGAAGCACTTTACCTTACTCATCTTCCGTCCAAAAGTATATCCTTTCTCATATGTCCTGGGGATCGACCTATCCTTAACTCAACTCTTCTAACCTACTTAGTTATGATTAGGTCAATCATGTTTTTCCTCAGCTCGATGGTGTATCCTCGGCTAGGTATGAGCAAGTCGACACAAAACAAAAGCTCGAGAAAATGTTAGCTCGAAGCATTTCTCCTCTACTTTTCAACCCTCTATGCTACTTTTATGGCCACCTCTAATGTATAAAACTTCTGTACTTCTACAATGTTGTGAATCACACATTTGAGTTCAAAAATGAACCTTGATACTGTACAACCTCGAGTTCATCTACATCTGCTCGAATCATCAATATTTGAAATTCTCTCACATAGTCATCAACAGATCAATTTCCTTGATGAAGCTCTTACAACTTAGCAAAGGTGTCTCATAGGTAAGTCTTGGGTACAAATCTCCCTCACAACAATCTCTTCATCTTGTCCCATATCTGTACACTTCTTCTTCAATCCCTTACTCTAACCATATTCATATTTTTCCACCAGATGGTAACATATCTAGAGAACTCAAGTGCAGCAAGTCAAACCTTAAATACATCTATTTACCCATAATAGTCAAATAGCTTCTCTACCACTCTAAATATTCATCTGCATCTCCACTTCCACTAAAGGGTAGGATTTGGACCTTGACATTATCAAGTCCTTTAAGAGCTTATCATCCTCATTCTTGTGCCCAGTAATATTCAACCTCCTCTTCTTTTTCTCCATCATTGTCAAAATCCACATCTTCAATAACTTTAGCCTTCATCTAGCAACTCAGTCTACAACTCCTCCAACTCAATGGAGTCGAACTAGGCGATTAGCTCGGTTACCTGTTAACTTGCATTGCAGTAACCAAACTCTCAATAAGATTGGTGAGTTTGTTAAGTTTATCATCGACTAACCCTAGGGTATTACTTTCATTTTGACCATGACCAACATGAGCACCACTACTCAAGTCGCCAATAATACCTTGAATACTTAAATCTAACATAGTATACTACTTCTCTAACAACAAATACTTCTACTTACTACCCAGAACCTTACTAAGACACTCTAGTAACTTCAACACCCAACATTTACTCGAATATAATACAGATTAACTTACTCTATTTTCACCGTAAGAAATGGAGTAACAACAAAGGTTACACTTAGCAATCTATAAAGTTTCACTTTATAGCTCACAACTTCAAAAGTTACTTCACATGAACACACTACATTAGCTACGGAAGAAATACAGTAGCTACTGATAGCAAACATGAACCAAAACTTCACTACAACTTCATATACTCCCTCTCAAAACCATGCTCAAATACCAATGAAGCTAATGTGTCTTAGGAGTCATACACATAAAGGTAACACCATAACAAACAAAAAAAAAGGAAATAATAGGGGTTTAGCAAGTTTAAATAGCTACCAACTAGATATGACATGCTAGTAGATCCCATTTGGCCTAATCCTAACACTGAAATGACATACAAATGGAGTATTAGGGTCACTTGCCACTAACTCTTGCTAATCGAGCTAGATAAGAGCTGGTAGATAAGATAGAAGACACGACTAAGTGTTCTCAAAAGGGAAAAATGTCTGTATTCAATAATGAAGATTGATGATGCCTACATAAAAGCAGATAGGGGTTTATATACTCATCCCACTAGGGTTATAATATATACATGAAAAGACAAAAGGGTAACTTACAAATAGATACTAAAAAAGATAAAAGAGACAAAGAATATTCTATATGAAAAAAAAAAGTAAGGAATCCTTTTGGAATGTTATGCCAAAAGACAAGTGTCACATGACGATTAGCGATCTAGAATGCAACTAGTCTTTATTAGAGCATATCTTGAGGTGGCTCAACCTTAATATAGTGCAATTTGAATGAAGTGAAGAAAGGAGTTAGTAGTCAAAGTAGACCCAATCTAGATCGAGTCAGAACTTGGTCACTAAAGGATGTTCAAATTACTCTTCAAATCAAGTATCTCACAGTTCAGCTCAAATAGAGGTCTGATGCTGGTCAACTTAGAAACTAACTAGACCATGATATGAGCTTGGAAATGGATGGGGATTACTTAGCAGATCAATACTTCTGCTTGGAAGCTCGAGAATCATGTCAGTCTATACTAGAGCTCGGTATTTAGGTCAACAAAAATGTAAAAGGTGGATGTTAAGATAGGAGTCCTCGTCTTAAATGGGGTTTCAAGCGATCATTGTTCATGCAAGTCCTTATAGTCCTCTAGCTCAACTACATGTGACTGGTCCAATGAGTTGATTCCTATCGGGAAATAAATAAAGATTAAAACATCAATGACTAAACTACTCAAAATTAATAGAAATTAAGCTAAGCTGCTAACTATACTACAACTGCACTAAGGCTATTGTAAGGCTATTCTAATGCTACTCTAATGCTTAGGCTCATAGTCCTTAGCTTATCCAATATTAACACAATTGCCTTTTCTCTACAACAACGTCAAAAACTAACAAGACATTTGGGATACACTAATAATTTTAAGATACAAATTTTATAAGTGAAATTTTTTAAAATAGTATCGTCCCTTAACTAACTAGTGTGTCGAATCATCTATAGTAATAATGCTAGTGAGCATTCACTGTAAACCCTACTTTTAGTGGGCCTAAGATTTGATTAAGAGTACTTTCCAAACGTTCCCAAGGATCAACTAAACTAAAAACTTAAGTTTACATTTAAAAACAAATTAAATTTTTCCAATTCAAAAACCAATTATCAATAAAACCCGAGCTTGAAGAACTGCAAGCTCTAAAGTCATTTAAAACCCTAAACCTTAAAACCATTAAGGAATTTTAACCCTAAGTAATTAATCAATAATTTAATTTGAACAATTTCATTCAACTTTATAAAATTTCACAATTTTATAAAAATCAAATCATAAATTACAAAACAATGCAAAATGAAAACCCTAAAACAATTTTCTATAAGAACATGTCCTTATCTTCATGTCTAAGCCTTACACATCAATAATTAAACCAACCAATCAATTTAGATAACTTATCAATTGAGAGTTGGAATCATTTATCAATTGATAACTTATCAAAATCTAGTGATAAGACATTTTCTTTATCACCCCTTCACTTATACTACATATGGACAATTTTTCATAAGATTTCATATGCTTAACTTCATTAAATGAGACTAGACCATTCCATGACCCAAAAGGACATTAAATGGCAGATTTAAACAAGGAAGAAAGGGAGACAATACTCTTGTCTTTCAGCCATCAATCATTTTCTCTTACACATCACTATTCATCCCTTAATACTTATATCATCAATAGTTGCAATTGTTAACTTTTTGTGTAAGCTACAAAACAACACTTTCAAGACATTTTATCCACTCATTCTCTCTCAATTCCAACTGGCCACTTTCTCCCTTACTTCTCTCACTTTCAATTTCACTTTCACATCTTCTTTCTATCATTTGAAACAAACATAAAAAAGAGAAACAACCTTACCCCATAAAATCAACTTTGTCCCCATTTTTCCAAGCTTCACTCATGGCAATTCGTTCTCTTGTTCTTGTGTCATTTTCTTTCACCATCTAAGATCTTTTATAATCATTAGAACCTTCCAAACCCCATTCCAAAAGATCAAATAACTCGGGTTCCCAAAAGGTGGCAAAACGAGGAAGCAAAGTTAAGAGCTTAAGTGAAACCTTAGTGCATAACCATCATATTTTGCTTTAAGGTCGAGTAAGTATTTCTTGTGATTAGTAGGTTAGTATTTATGTTAGGAGACTTTGATTTCTTGAAGATATAAGTAAGGTTTAAGTTGTCATAACACCAAAAACCGTTTTAAGAAACAAACTCATAAAACCCATACATGAAGTTGAAACATGAGCATGTAAAGTTGGTATTTTATAAAGATACTTGTGTAACACTTTGAATGGAAGAGTTTAAGTTGAGAAAATCTTGAAACAAGAACTTGAATGGAAGATGAACATGCTGGACATGAGAATTCAAAAGTTCTTTTGAATGTTGATTTTATTTTCGTTAAGTTAAACATGCTTAAATCTAGACTTAAGTTAAGGAAAAATTCATCACATGAAGTTTTATGAAGAAACCAACTTCGTATGACATGAGCTATGATATGGAAGTTGTATTAAGTATAAGATCTTCTATTTCTTTGTGTGGAGCATGTGTTAAAGAATCATCTTATGGAAGAAAAGTTAAGTTAAGATTTGGATACAAGTAGTTTAAGTGCATAATCTAACACCTAAACTTAAGGAAATGATGAAACAAGTTGAAAAACCAAGTGAGAACCCCTTGGAATCATCACAACCAGATCTGGAACATGAGTAAGAGACACTTAAAAATATGATAAAAGTATATGAACAAAGTGAAAAGATCAACCAAAGCAAGTATGGTAAGTATACAAAGCCTAAAACTCAAAACCGAGCCTAAAACTGTCAAAACGAGCCTAGAACTCTAAGTTGGCCTTCAATAAAATTTTGACCAGCACTTTAAAACATTAAGAGAGGTTGTTTTGAAGCCCATAATAAATCCACCTAAGACTCCATAAGCCCAACAAAGTCACTAACTTTAGTTTGAACAAAAAATAAGCTCATTTGACAACTTAAGCCCACTAAAGGGCCCATGAAGTGGTTGGTAGCCTTAGGAATATAAATCAAAGTTGTAAATCTAATCTCAAGGAGTATTTTAAGCTTAGGATAAAATTTTAAGACCAAGCCCAAAGGATTTCTCCAGTTAGCAAAAAGCCCATTTATCATACAAGGCCCAAAAGCACTCCAACACATGAGGAACGTTACTGTTCTGACCTATGGACATAATTATATGCCTCATTTTGAAAATCTAATCTCACCATGTTAAATTAAACTCAAAAACAATGAAGATTGACTATAAGATCATAAAAATCGGATTTAAAAATAAAAAGTTATACGCAATTGAACTTTAAGTAAAAACCGGAAAAAATTACAAAACTAGTCAATAGTATAACTTAAGAAAAATTAACTTAGTTTCCTAAGTTTATTTCAATCCCTTATAAATATTATTTCAATGACCATGGGACACCGTGTATGGAGATGACTTGCCTCCGAATTACTTTGATTGATCCACATGGTAGAGTGAGTAAATTCCCGATGACTCTTTACTTAATTTTGCTTGTAGAATAGATGCATCTAAACTTATATATATAAATTTGGATGCTTGTGGGATATAGGAGATGCATGTGTATGGATTTATGGATGAATGTGCTGACTTGTTAATTATATATAATAATGGGAATTGCTTATACTAATATATACATGTAAATTGTATGGAATGAAATTGTCTGATCACCTTGAAAATCAAGTTAATCACTTATACAATTAAGAAATCAAAATGAATCATGCATTCCACATATTGCATATGGATAACACCAAGTACTGCTTCACGCAAAAGATGAGAAGGGAATTACAGGAGGACGTGTCTCCTACAGGATTGGGCACTAGCTATGTCATCATATATATTGAGTCTCTATCCTAAGTTGATGGCTTACTAGGCACTGAGAGACACCAACCGTCGGTGAAGGGCCGAGTCTTGTAGCTTCTGCTTAAGGCGTGTGTTTGTGGATTGCAGAGGCCACTACACTGCTAGACTTGAAATTTTAAAAATATGATTTGTTATTCAATAAAAAAAGTATACATATATATAGAGAGAGAGAGAGTTTTGTTTTGGTGTAAGTACAATAATGCAAATGAAATAAAACCCAAGGTCTAGAACCCGGATTTCGGTTTAGGTCGGTTAATTATCTCCAAACCCTGACTTTAGGGGGCGTAATTTTGAGTCATATGCAGTTCCTAGGTCACTACATACGTTGTTTAGCATACTGATTGTTCATGCATTCATATAATTGTGTATCTAATAAATTTCTATCATATGGTACTGACGAGGGTATTTATCTCACTAAGCTTAAGCTTACACCTCTATAGATTTTTGTTGTTGCAGGAAAACCTCTTCACTAATCCGAGCTGAGGCATGCTGATGGTAAGTCTCATGTAAGGACAGGTTGGAGCAATTAGAGAGTGAAGAGGACATTTTGTAATAGATTTATAGACATTTAGATACTTTTATGTTTTTGCTCATAACACAGATTTAATGTAGTTGCATTATGAACTGCATTTGTTTGTAATATTTTTTTGGTATGGGTCTCACGAGTCCACACAATTAGCTAATTTATAACATAGAAGTAATTTTAGTTAAATTGCTCTATATTACTTGTCCATAGGCCTAGTGGTAACGTAAAATGGAAGGAGCCTTGTGCGTCATATGAAAAGCCTATGATCAGTAAGGGGGTTGATAATAGATCTTTATACGATACATGGTGACTTACCACGACAACGATAGCGTTGGGTTGTGATATTCACCAAGTCGAATTCCTTAAGGAAAAGGGTTTAGCTAAGTATCATATCTTAACATGTTACTCCAATCAAGGAGAGTCAAATAAAAAATGGCAAATCGTAATGAAAAGCAAACAAATGGGAACAAAAGTTAACAACTAACACAAATACTGAAGGCATGGGTTCATGACATTTTATGATATTAAGGCTGGTTTTTACTTAGGTTTTGACGAAATTCACTTAAACTTGATCTCAAGTAGGGCATCTCACTTAACTATGTAGCGAAAAATTTCCTCTTGCTCTCATTTTTCCTACACGATCAACTAAATACTCAATTCTTGTCAAGAATTAAGTGCTCTAGTTTTAGAAATTAAGGGGTCAATCTCATCTCGATCTCATAACCTATCCTAATTTACTAAAGCTACATAATGTAGTATGAATTAAATGAGCTACACCTCATCCCTTCTTGGTCTCATAAACGTAAGTTTCTGTTTATCAATGCTCTATAAACTTGTTGACTCTTGTTGGAAATTACATGACTAATCTTCTCTCAATCTCATAATCATGCAAGTCCATTCACTCTCAAGGGATTTCGTAGAACTAATCTCTTCTCTATCTCATAGTTACATGGAAAACCCATTAAAAGGATCAATTTCTAGTGCCTCAACAAGTTCAAAAAGGGCATGAAACATCAAAATCCTAACTAAATACACAAACCCATATCAAAACTACAACATTCCACCTGCTACATCTTTTATAACCACTCATGGTATTGACAATGGCAACAAAAACATGTACAAATATAGCATAAAAAATAAATAAGATAACAAAGTATCAACACAAGCACAAGTGAGTAATTGAAGAATAAGATAATAGTACTTTTAATCTAGTTCAAATATCAAGAAATATGCATTAAAATCTTAAAAACAAGTGCTAAATAACATAAACAAAGTCAAGAAACAGTAAAAAGGCAATGAGCATATGAAATTAAACTAAAACCTAACAAATCCCTAATTGTGACTCACTATTTTTGCTACAAATGAAAGTATTTATAAAATTAGTCTACCAATCAATTGGTGAACACATGTTGGATCCAGGTTGTCTCTATGTTTTCTGAAGTGTGATGTTTAGGGGATTAGGGTTTTAGGTCAAAAAAACCCTAATCCTTTTGCCAATCTATCAATATAGATGGTACCAATCAATCAACGTAAATGATTCCACCCCAGCACTTTCTACTCATCACACCATCCTCTCTTCTGATTGGTTACCTAATCAATTGGTATAAACTTAATGCTTCATGGCATATCAATCAATTAGTTGGCTAAATTTACTAACTTCATTGATTTCAACCCTCTTAATTGAATGGTAAGGGCTACTAAGATCATGGTAGCCCCCATATACCTACACATAGAATGTAAAATTAATAAAATTCATTTAAATTTAATCCTTTTTCATGCACTTTATCAATTTTGCACGAGTTGGTCCATTGTGTTTATAAACTCCAATTTTTTATAAAATTAATGAGTTTTTGATAATTTTATGCATAAACGCAAGTTTTTAAGTTGGGGAAAATTTTTCATTTTAAGCTACGTTTAGCATGCACAACAACAGGAAAATATCATGTATGTTAGCTATTGTCTAGCCAATAGCCTCTTTATTTCCCTTCAACATCTATAATAGCTTCTCTTTTTTCTTTGTTAAATCGAAAGCTACTATCACAAGCAAAGTGTCTTTTTCTTCTAAGAAGGCATGCTTAGGATGGTCCAGTAATTGCTCTAACTCCAATTGAGGCAAGACTTCAATAGATGACCATGGTTTATCCATGCTAAGTTTAATGTCCAATGGTTCAACTAATGATGACCAAATCCTAATGGCCACCTCAACTATTTCCCCTTCTAAATCAAAGTATTCCTCTTTGTCATTTCCATCATCACTCCATTTAAAACTCTCTCTCCATTTTCCAATTTTTATTTCCTGTACTTCAACTTCTTATGATTCTTCCATCAGATCTTCAATCAATTACACGGCACAACAATCATTAGCCCCCTAAGGCAACTTCATTAGTCGAAGCACTAGGATTGTAATTTCCTCATTAAGGGCACAAAGCGTAAGCTTACCTTCCTTAACATTAATCATCGCTTATATGGTGGTAAGGAAAGGCCTCCCTAAAATCAATGGAACACCCTTATTAGCTTCCATGTCTAACACAACAAAGTCTACTATGAAGACAAATTCACCAACTATTATTAGCACATCTTCAACTATCCCTTAAGGATATTTTACACTTCGGTCTACCAACTGGAGGGACATTCTAATCAGCATACATTCCACTAATCTGAGCATCTTTAATATAGAAATAGGCATTAAGTTGATACTTGCGCTTGAATCGCACAGTGCCTTACTTTCAAATGACTCTCCTATCATATAGGAAATAATTAGATTCCTAAGGTCCTTCAACTTCTTGGTAAAGTATCTTGCAAGATAGCTAAGCATGCCTTTGAAAGCATCATTGCTTCTTTTCTGTCTTCCTTTTCTTTGTCAAGATTTCCTTCATGAATTTTTCAAATGAAGGCATTTCTTCAAGAGCCTCAAAGAGAGGTACATTGATGTTCAACTATTTAAATGTTTTTTAAAAATTTAGCAAATTGCCGATCTAGTTTTTACTATTTTAACCTAGCTAAGAAAGGTACTGGCGGGGTGTAGACTCTTACTTTAGGTTCTTTCCTAAGAAGAAGATCACCTTCTTGCCTCTATTTCTCTTCATCTAGACTTTCCCTTTCTACCCTAACTATAGGTTGATTTTCTCTTTCTAAGCATGGACGTTTAACTTCCTTTCCACTTCTTACCAATATTGCCTTAACTTCATCGTTTGATTATTGTTATCCTTTACTCTTAGTGCATTCTCCTTAAATTTGCATAATGCTTCAATGAGTTCCTTAGCCTGCTTATCTAAAGGTGAACATCCTTCACCATGTTTATGAAGAAATTGATTCACATACTCTTAAGGTTCGATCCCATAATTCTGTTTGCTCTTTAGGAACATAAGCAAACCACTAAACCTATTCCTCAATGAGTTGTCCTCAAAGTTGTCTAAAGACAATCTTGGAAAGTGTCCAAATGAGCTCTTTGGAAACTACCAAGGCAAGGAATCTAAGCTATACCTTAATGTTCTTATTTGTCTTGGCCTAGGACATCTTAGTTCATCATGAGCAATCTCACATTCAGCACATACCTTAGTCGGTTCAACATCTCGTCTATACACATAAATAACTCTTTTGCATTCATTAAGCTGCTCAGTTATTCTTGCCAATTGTTCCTCCAATTTTTCTATTTCACTTTCATTTGACTCCTTAGCAACCTCTCTTGCAAGGAGACAAGTTTTATGGTTACTATCATTATGTACCATCACTCTGATTAGAACCCATACTTTGTTCTTTTCCCTAATAGGCTTCCTCCAATATGGTATCTACTAGTAATCCATCCTAATGATTTAAACCATGATAGAATACTTGGACTTGATACCAATAAGGGTATTCATGGTAAGGACATTATCACAACAAACCTATAAATCTCTCTTAAGCGTCATAGATGGGTTATCTCCCTCATTTTACATAAAGGTAGATATTATCAATCTAAGGACAATAACTTTATTAAGTAAGAAGAAATAGGCTAGGAATTAGGAAGCCAAATCCTTCTAAGTGTTAATGTTATGTCCTTGCACTACTTTTAGTGAAAACAAAAACAATTGCAACATCAACATGTCCTCTGAAACTCCCTGATATTCAATAGTTGAGCATAACTGGAGAAACTCTTAGATGTGCTCATTAGGATCATCCTGTGACTATCTTTCGAAGTGCCTTCTTTGTACAAACCTAAGCAACTTAAGATTAAGCTTAAAGTTCTCTACTTAAGATTCAAAGATGTCAAGAATTGGATTTACATCTTGAATAGATGGAATTGAATAATCCCACAAAGTTCTATTGTCCTTCCTGGCTCTTTTCCTAAATTCTAGTCCTTTCAATTCCAAACGAGCTACTAAAACTACAACCTACAAGTAATAATATATGATTCCAACGTTATCTTAGCCTAATATTGAATTAGCTAAGCACAAGTTCAACATCCAACCAACAAAATCAGCGATAAGGATTTAAACTTTATATCCAAAATAGCTCAAAATAATCAAAATATGGCAAAGATATCTCAAATTAACATGAAAGCAAGTAAATATCAAAACTTTAGCAACTAAACTACTCAAAATTAACAGAAATTATACTAAGCTATCGTTTACAACTAACAACTAGAACTATACCAAGGCCTAATCTTAGACTCCTTAATTTATTTGATATTAGATCAATTGCCTTCTTCTCAATAACAGTGCTAAAAACTAAACAAGGTTGATATTAGACACTTATAAAAACAATAGATTTGAAAATACGGAGATTTTGAAAATAGTGCCATCCCTTAACCAACCAATGTACTATATTATCTGCAGTAACATTACTAATGAATATTCACTAGGTCATTTACTCAAGGAGAAGGGCCCTTCTAAGTATAACGAAATACCTAACCAAAAACAAGAGTATAATGAAGATTAGAGAGATAAACAAGCTAAAATCTACTACAATTACCAAGAAATATGCATATGAATCTCAAAAAAAGTGTCTACTAACATAAATATAGCAATAATACAGTGAAAATGCAAAAGAGCTCGCAAGAACTAAGCTAAACCCTAGAATAATTGAATTGCAACTTACTATTTTCTATAAAAATTGTGAGTACTTCCAAATTTATACTACCGAACAATCAGTAAGAGGGTCTACTGATTAATTGGTAAGCACTTGTCGGCTTCTTATTGCTTGCATGTTTTATGAAACACAACATTCTGTATGCCCACGTCTTTATGTAAATTACCCAACACTTGTACACTCACTCTAAATGTATCAATCAACACTCTCATGTCTATATGTTGTTTAGAATCAAAGTATTAATATGGACATTCTATCATGTAACCAATACATCCGACAATTGCCTTATTAAGTAATGAAGGCCTCCATGTGATTTCCCTATTGTGTAACCAAGATTTCTAGAGTAGTAAAATTACACATTCAATGATTTTGTTAGCCAATAGTGCATGCACGGTGTCTACCATCTCTCTCGTTGATTCCCTAGTAACATCTTGAATCACCTCCTCTAACTGCTTAAAATTCTTATCGTTCAATTCCCTAGCTAGATTTATCAAAACTATCTTTCCTAACTTCTTAGTTATAATATTGGTTACTTCTCCCATATTCCTATCATCCTCCATATTTCTTTTCTTTTTATTTTTTGGGTTAAGAAACACAATCCTCTAAATCTCAAAGTGTTCAAGATAAAGATGATAGGGATCAAGTCCATAATCTAACTACATGTAGCTAAGCTCGAGGCCTATAATGCTTAGCTCAACAAATTATGGATGATCATCGAGCTCAGGTTAAGATCCTCTTCTTTGTCCAAGGCCTTTACCATTTCATAGAACCATAATATTTAACATCCATTCAAGTAAGGACAACAACTAACCAAGCTAAGCTTTAGCCCTACCTGATTACAACCACTCTAAGCCTTCTCTAGCCTAAATAGTATGCAATAACCTAACCAACTTAACTCAACTCAACCGCCTTAGCCATCTCCATATTCCCATCTAATTTAAGTTGTTCTCACTAACCGCTGACCTATTCAAAGCATTATTAACCTTCGTTACTGAAGACAACACTATTATCCTCCATTTTACCTTTTTCCAAAGCAACTAATGTCAAGCTTGGATTTCGATTTCCCTCTTTCCTAATCCAACTTATACTAAATCTATCCTACTTTAACATAAGTATCTTGACTAAATTAAGGAAAAGTTTGATTCTATGAAAACATTGCCAAAATTGAAGTCACCACCTAACTAAAGTTAGAAAAGAGTACAATTATGGTTTATGAGTGAATAAACCTTATTCCAACTACTGATATGCAATTTTCTAAAAATGGGTTTTAGGAAATGGAAACAAGAGATTAATAGATCTAAGGCCTAACCTATTAAAACATTTACAGTCACCATAAAAGAAGCCTATAAAATAAATAATTCAGGCTTTGATTTTCCATTAGGCTTTTTTTTGTTTTTTAATGAAAATGGGTTCATTACTAAGAAAGTAGAAATTTTGTTTTTCATATTTTTTAGGGTTGCCTAAAGTGCCTATATAATTACTAACTAAGATCAAAACCATGTTTTGAAAATATTCTAGGAAAAGTTTACTAGGTTAATTAGTTTCATTTACAAACACTTCACTTTAAGTTATTTCATGCTAATTAATTTGTAAAAAGATTTTTGGTCAAACTTTTGAAAAATCTACGACTTCTTAATTTCGAAAACAATTTGGTTAAATTCTTATCCATGAAAACATTCTTCTAAAGTGTGGTGAAAAAAAATTATAAAACCCCATTTTATTTTGAAAGAAAACCCCCTTGTAATGAGTAAGAGAAATATAAAGTACAAACCCATCACACAATTACACATGCCATAAGTATCATTACCAAAAGATTACTCAAAAGCTCACATTACATTCATATTTCATATTATTTGCATATCATGTTATAAAATTCATAAACATCAATAATGTCACATTCATGGTTCACATGTTATTATTGCAAGAGAATTATTTAATACCTATATTATATGTTATATATTACAAAATTAATCCATAGACTACAATATCACATATTATTATACAACACAATTCCATAAAATCATACATATATTACATCTTATATTATGGTGTTCACATTAACCATACATCACAAAATATAATTCATAATATATTACAAAACTAAAACCCTAAAACATATCATAATCTACAATATTTATCATATTATACATTATTATAAAAATTGCATAAATTACATCTAATTTGATAAATTAATGTTATGACATAGTAGAATATCATACAAGTCACACAAATAACTGATTTCATAAATTACAAAGTATTAAATAAAAACATACAAGGGACAAAGAGCATATCTCTCGCTGTTGAACCAATGGCTAGTCCAAGTGCTTGCAAGTCAGTTCCCGGTGAAATTGCAATGGTTCCTAACTCTCAACTCCTTAAACTTCAAAATCTCTTTTACAATTTATAGAAAATCAAAGTTTAAATTGTCCAATTTTCCAAAAATTGAACCTTCTTCGTAAATAAACCCTATAATAAAGCCTTTATAATTCAATTTGAAATTAAATTCATATAAATCTTAATTAAGCAAAACTGGTGCATGGGTTTGATCTATGGAGTATAATGAGTATCCCAATATGTTTTCTTTGCTTAAAGCAACTCTTGATTGTAAGAAATATGACGAGAAAATAGGTCACAAGTATGGATGATTAGAGAGAAAAGAGGTCATTTCTTGAATTTATCAACTTGTTGATGGCTCGTATATGTTGGAATGAGAAGAAGGGACCTCTATTTATAGTTTCCAACTGAAATTGACACCTAAGAAACCTAAGAAACAACGAAAAATCAAATATTTGATCAATATGTTTATTTTTTGTCCACTTCCACTTTTACTCTAATTTCTTTATGAAATTGTGGAAATATTATGAAATTAAATGCACACAAATATTCTACAGCCTTTATTTAACAATCCCATAAGGTTAGTTTGTGATTTGCAAGTCAAGAAAGCTTCCAATTGCCCATTTAAAATAAAATGTAATATGTTTGTCTTTATTTTTTTCCAATTTTCGAGTATGTTTTCAGAGCACTTTCCTTTATAATAAAATTCAAATTTTGAGTGTAATTTGAAGTGTAATTATGTCAAATTGAGCATTTTTATTCTTAATTTGGTCAAATCCCATTTATTTTATTTCATTCTAAAAACCATTTTTGACCTTCAAAAGTGACTTCTACCTAAACTAACCAAAATGGATTGTTGTGTGGTAATTTTATGTAAATTTTTTCCATCTTTTTTTTTTGTCATTTAGATTTTCATATTTTTGTTTTTTGTTCTTCTTGTTTTCCTTTTCTCTTGTTTTCTTATTTTTCAATTTTTTTTTATTCTCCTTTTTTTAGTTTTTTGGGTATTTTCTTGATTTTCCCTTTTTTTTGTATTTTTTTTATTTCTCTTTGACTTTCTTTATAAAACTAGGGTCTTTTATAAGAAATGAAATTAAGCGAGGCCAAAATAGGGTACCTATAATTAGTCTAGATTTAATACGTGTCCCTTACGCTAATCTAAAGGAATGTCTTTTTTTTCTTCTGAATATTCACTTTATCTTTCTCATTTTCCCCCCTATAGTACATTTTATGATGTGTATTATTAACTCATGCAAATTTTTACCCTTTTATAATTTTGTATTACGTGTATCCCTAAAAGAACCTACTATAAATGGTTCCTTTCTTTTGTATGCAATCATCTATCTCCTTGTTAATGAGTAGACTTATTCCTTTCTATAATTTCTCTTGAGTTCCTTCACTCTTGTCTGCCCCTTTAACAAGAGTAGAGGTGAGCACCCCTAAGTAAATGTTTGTACATCATATCAAGCACTTGTTTAGGATGTATAACACTTGCTAGTGTGCCATATCCACTACATAGCTTGTAAGATTGGTAGCCTTTTCCTTCGTATTTCATTTAATTCAAAGTTCCCACCCACCATCAGTGGTGGAGGCAAATTGATACTCTCAAATATTTGACCCCATCAAGGTAAAATTTTTTGGTGTTTTTGATATGGAAAAACAAAAGAAATTAAACAAAAAAGAGGGGGTAGGAATGATTAGCAATAGACAATCAAATGAGCACTATGAAATTTCGTCTCTAAATTCCTATGAAGAACATAGATCAATAAAAGAAACACAATAATTAGATTGATCACTCTAATAGTGAATGAATCTAATTATCAAAATTTACAAAAATAGCATTCGTGATAGTTAATAATCTCACTCAAGGAGAATAACATGGTTAACAACATTTAAGGTAAATATTCTATGTCAAAGGTTGCATAAAAAAAAAAGCTAACTTAAAATAGATAAAATAAACCTTAAATACTAACTATAGGAAATTCTTGGTTAATGAGAATGATGTAATCAACATAAAATACAAATAAATGAAATAGACTCGTAATTTAGAAGTGATGTCATCAACATACATGGTATGTACTAGGCTTATAGTAGATTATGCTTCTCTCAAATGCCTTTTTTGTATAAGACACCGACATGCTATAGCCTTATCTTGGCCGTGCTACCCAACATAATGTGCTATTGCATTAGTAAGCCATGCCTCACCAAATAGCTAGGTATACGACATATACATACCCATGCATCTCACAGTCATCTCTAGTTTGCCCTCTTCTTCCATCCATAATCCATCTTTAGTGCCTAGCTTATTTGTTGACACCTCGAATTAAATTAGAATAGTCCAAACCTAACGATGCTATTCTTTGAAGCTAATCATTGAGGTGCTTATGTTCATAGATAATTAACAATCTAGTGAAGGAATATTGAAATAGATTGTCAATAATGTCTTCAGAAAACTCATTGATTAAATGAAGTAGTATCCATGTTAAACATGAATGAAAGAGAAAGAATTTTAGCATTTATAAGGAAGGTTTGGGCCTTTTATAAAATGGTTCAAGCCATCTCTTATCAAGAGTAAAAGAAAAATTAATAGCATGGAATTCTCTAGACCTTTTTTTTTCTTGTCTAATGGTATAAAGTTCCCCAAACTTTTTTGGGTCGTCAGGATGAGACCTTTTTGGTTTGACACTAAAATTTTGCAAAACATTAGTTTGAAGAGTTGCAACTTCCTATTAAACTTTTGATGAGTTTCAAGTGCCAGAGTCATATCCACATGGCATTAAGGATCCAAATCAATTTGTAATTGATCTAAATAAGATCCAATGGATATGACTCAATTCTTATCAGATCATGACTTTTATGGAAGGTCATGTTCTTGAAAATAGTTTAAACTATAAATGGATATTACTTCTTTACTTTTTGGAGTTTTTTAGCACATATTTTGTTAAATTTTTTACACTTTACCTCTCAAAACTACTACTAACTACAAATATTTCTTCCTTATCCAAAATGCAATTTGATACTTAAACCTTGGTTATGTAAGTATCAAGATCGTTGAGGGCTGAAACTTATTACACTATTTGTCATAACCCTGAAGATGGTCTAATAGTGATAGGCTTCCATGTACTAATTAGAAGAAACAATTTATATACTTAAATTACTTGCTAATTACTTCCAATAAGCATATGAAGCATCAATACCAGAATATTTATAAAGTATCACAGAATTAACGATATAAAACAAAGTTCAAATGTTATTAATTAAATATAAAATTACAAACTTAATAAAGATAAGTCGTAAGTTTTTCAAATAAAACATATTACAACTAGCTTAACATATTTCTTTTCTAATTACATAATTTAATTCCCTTACTTGCTCTCCCCTAGTACTGCTACTAAGCCCTTAATTCTCACAAAAGATTTAGATCTTCTAAGGTAAAACCAGTATAGTTCCTGCAAGAAATCAAAGCTATTAGTGTGTAAGCTACGGCCAATTTAGTGAGTTACCCACTCATACCACCTTCCAAACAAGTTAATTAATCTTGCAAATGTTATGCAATCAATGAAACATATGCAACAATATATACAGCCATCCGATATCCGGCATGTAGCCTAGGGTATATACACCCCCTACCCCCTAAGACCTTAGGTTGAGGATTTATAGTTCCACTAGTGTCTAGGTATCTAATGTAGTGTAAAGGTCACTTGGCATGACATCCTTAGCCTCCATAAAATAGCTACAAAATCTTAATTCTCAATTGAGCCAATACCCATGCTATCATAATGATCAAGAGATGATGCCTCGTAATCAGCCCTAAGAGAACCAATCGGGTAACATTCGCCCTAACCTCATAAGAGAACTAATCTCCTAATTATATAGGAGAACCAACAAATGTTCAACCTAAAATTAACATAATCCTCAAGAAGATGATCTTCCAATTAGCTAAAGGAATCAAAATAAATGTCCACAAAGGCCATTCAAATAAGTCACAAGAAAAAGATCTCTTAATCAATCCTAAGATGTCTCAAATGAAATTTAGAAAAGCCACCTTCCCTGGTCACCCAAATGATCAAGGAGTGATCAAATCTTTGATTGGCCTCCAGATATATGCATGCCCAAAACATAAGAATGGACATGGCCTCATATAATGCACAACAATCCTTAAAGTCACTTAGTTTGCAATAAATGAGGAAGCTTTTAACCTTTCCATTCCTTATATGACAATGTTAGCAATTTTTGAGATTATGCAACAAGCTATGCATGACCTCTTTAGTCTGTAAATTCTGGAATGCTTAACTTTCATTTATTTTAGTGATCATAAAAAAATCACACAATCACAAGAATCACATCACATCACATCACAATGGCCAACTATATTCTTAAGAATAATTCTTAAATGTCTTAACAAGCAAATCAAACACATGCACTTTCCAAATACCTCAAGTAGAATTAGTTAACTATATAGAAATTAAAGGTGCAACTACACTACGAGCACATACAAGTGATATCATTGTAGATACTCACCTAGTCATTTTCTATTCGTTGTAGTAATCCCCCAAGAGATCTAAGTCAACAATACCTAAAAGATTAAAAGTATTTAAGAAACATATTTAATTACTAAACTTTTGGCTTAAGTTTTGTTTCGAGCTTTTTCTCTTATAAATCTTTTATTTCTTAGATTTATCATGTTTAAATATTCTTTCTTCATATCATGCCCAAATGGTTCTTATTCGTAGTCCAAATAGTTCATATCTCCATGAATGTCTTTAGTTTTTGCTCCATAGTTTACTGGTCTGTATATAGGTTTAAAACCGTCACAATATTGAGACAAAATGTCCATATTTCATAAAAGAAATTTTTCCATAAGGTCCAAGTCATAGTAAATTGAATGAGACATGATATGTAAGTTATTTTAAGACATGAATTTGTCCACTTGCCTTAGTTTTTACCCTTTTAATCTTTTGTTTATGGTAACTCTTTTGATTTCATATCTTATCTTGAACTTCGTTAAAATGAATAAAGTGTTTAGAAGAAATTCTTTTTCTTAAGCAAACATTGGAAATCAAGTTAGAGACTAGTCATAAAACAACAATATTACTTAATTTAAAAACTTATGAGAAGAAAAGGTTTTTGACAAGGACTCTTTTGTTTGAGAAAGTTAAGGATTTGAATCAAAACAAAGCTTTAACATGAACTTGGTAAAAATCTTGTCTTTTTGTAAAACATAAGAGTTTTTAATTCAACTTTAAGTTCTTTTTGTTTTGAAAGTAGGAAACTTACCTTGTTTCCTTAAAGGAGTTTCTTAGTTATTGAAGAAAGGAAGTTGAAAATGGTCTTTCCTTATGAAGTAGAATCAAAATAGTTGATAAGGATGTTGAAGCTTACCTAAAGATGTTTTGATACTTAGAAAACAGAATAAATTATTAGAAAGTCTTGTTATTGAGGCTTAAGTTGCAATAAGAAAAGGAAGCTTGTTGGGTGAAATGGAAACATAGATGTAGTCCTAAAGGTCGATAGGTCTTATTTATAGATAAGGTTAATTTAGCTTATTTCATAAGTTTTGTGATTTCTTGTGAAGGTTAGACACACTTTGGGGGTGCTTCTTCTTATGTCTTTTCTTTTGAACACATGATGATTTGAGTAAAAATGTTAGGACATCTTTGAATTTACTTATTTGAAAATTGGATGTATGTAGCATCCATTGTTGTTGCCACCAATAGTGAATGCACTACATTTTTCTTCATGTGTTTATTTCATGAATTGAAAAACATCATCTTTCTTGTAGTCATATTACTTGTAGACTTTGTATTCTTTAAGGCTTCTAGAACCTTATGTATCCATGTAGTATTAGCAAGTGGTTTTATCAAAACAATGGTTAGTATTCTTTCTTTAATTTACTTCTTGTTTTTAACTTCATTGAAAAATATCCATGTTATTGTCTTTAAGAATTTGGTTAGGTTACTCATAGTTATAATAATCTTGTTCACATCATTCTTGTCTAAGTTGTTTTGTTTAAAAGTCCTAGGAATATTCATAAGATATTAGAATCTAGTAGTTTTCTATTCAAGTGGTGCCTACTTATGGGGTCGAAATCAATTCCTCACATGTTTCTTCTTTCTTGATGTAATGAGAGTAATACACCATTGCTTACATCATTGGTCAATTGCTTACTTAAGTTTCCTTCCTCAATTCTTATCTTGAAAGGCTAAGTCTTCTTAGTCTTTTACACATGTGATAATGTACATGCAATTGGTGACATATGTAGGCAGTTAAGGATCTTGTTTATTTTTCTTTATTTGTTTGACATAAAGATCAATTTACTTGTTTTGTTAGTTTTTCTTAAGCCTTCTTAAATTAGTTGTTAACTTTGGTTGACCAAATGTTTCTACCATTGACTAGTCAATTCTAAGGAATAAAGGTGGTTCTTATTACCATTGATAGGTGTACTAGCAAATCTTGATCATATTTTTCAAATTTCTCTTAGCAGTTGTATAAGTAATACTAAGATTTTGTAGACATTTACACTATTTATTTGACCTGACTCCTTAGGTTAGGTGATAGGGCCTAAGGAGTCCAATCTATAACTTGGGATGATTCAGTGAAGATTTGCTTAATGAGCTCGAAACAAGGATCATTACATCGGTTCGTCCACATCTAATCTTTCTTAGGTTAGCTTATGCACCATAAGGAAGGCTATTGGCCTTAGGCTCTTTGCAAACTCATTCTAGATAATTGTAAAATGATTAAAACTCCACTTACTCATCAATCACCTAAGTGATCCGACATATGTCGTCAGGTCCAAGAGCCTATGTACTTAGGTATTCCTCTTCATTTGCACAACTTTAGAGATTAAAGAAACAGTATTCCACTATGAAACCTCTTCTCTATAAGGCCAAACAATGTTCAGGCAAAAAACCGATCACAATTGCTCAAGAACTACAAGGTTGACTTACTATGTTCCCTAAGCTCACTTGTTTATCACTTGTATATTCGAGACTCCAAAATTGCATGTTCTTCCTCCTTAGCTTTCTCTCTCTAATCGTCCCATTAAGTGTCATCTCTACATTACTATTTTTTAAGGCCACATGTAATGTGATACTTACGTAATTAGTACATAACTACTCTAGTTAGAACTTCCAGCATCTACAAAGATTTAGTTGTATTCTGAGGATATTCTACACCAAAACTCTCATAGAAAACTTGGCGTAAGAGGTGTAAATTTTCTAAGGAAAGTGAATTATTCATGCCTTTGAGTTCCTTATTAATTTGTTTGTTTCACTAAACGATTATCCACCATCAATTATCCTAAAAAACATCTATACCTTACTAGGATTAATCAAGATCCATAAATGTATCTATCGCGAAATTGGTTTTCCTATAGTAATGCCACATTTTGATCCACAGCCAACATAAAGTCATATCATCAAATCTATGATTAGATGCAATTTCATTTGATATTATTTGTGCCACATCAAATGAATAAATTTCAATGAAAATTCTTTCATTTTTTAAGATAATATAGCCTTATAGATAAAATGCCAATTCTAACTACAAAAACTAAGGTATTTATGAAATTTCTTATGCAACCTAACCTATGATTCACATTCCATTATCGACCCTAATTACACTTATTATTGTTTCTTGTTTACTTTCACTAGGATTCCCATCTAATTGGCTAGATAGATTTAAACTTCCTCTCCTTTGCAAAAATGTTTCATATTAAGTTTAGTTCAATGTAAGAGATGTCATGAACAACTGCATTGCTATGATTCCAAATGCTCCACATATAAAACAAACAAGAACAAGAAGCAATGGCTAAGGCTTTCAAATGATTCTCCTTTCTAAGGATGAATATGTTCAACAATGACTAAATATTCAAACACTTGTAAGCATTCCCGTATAGGTAAAATGTCTTCATTCTTGTCTCTACATTTACTTCCTTAACATGAAGTGTTTTGTGATGGAGTCACTTTCATGCTCCTAACTTTTATAGGAAAAGTAGATACTTAATTTTGAATAATTTCTTAATTGTCAAGATTTTTTCCCAAATTGTTAGGGTACTCTTACAATTACTTATGCATTGGTATAGGTGGCTTGAGCTATCAACACGATGCTAAAACACCATATACTAAATAGTAAATAAGGCCAACAATTAAGGACCGACCCGTCATACCTAGATACAATATGGTATGGCATGATTTAAACAGGTTTGGGTGCAAAAAAATTTGAGATAAGATACAAAGAGATCAAACCCATTTACACACATTTAGATTCGTGTTTGAGGTTTGGATCAAGGTCCTAAACCCATTTACAAACCTGTTTATCAAATAGATCCCATAAATAAGTCACTAATGTGACTCGAACCCGTTTACTATAAATAAATTTATATTTTATTTTATTCCTTTTATTTCCAGTAGAGAGCAAAGTAAAAATGTACATGGTCCAATTTGGTTTATACTCCATATGACAATTGACATGATTAAATTAGTCAAATATAAATATTTTTTAATAACCATGGTCCCTCTATCATTAACTTTCTCTTCTTCTTTTTTTCACTTCCTTTTAACTTCCAACTGCAAGCCAAACACGTTCTAATTTGATATTCACAATCTTTTAAGTTTAAATCTTTTATCAACTATTAATGCAAGTGTAAAGTCTTAAGTTTTCTTCTTTGTATAGTGTGGTACTAATTTTTTTTGTTATTGCATTAGTTTGTGTACAACTATTCTTTATCTTTATAGTCCTTTCTTTTCTTTTTCTTCTTTTTTTTTTCCATTTTCACCATGCCATGATAGTGAGGTACTAAACTATTGAACCTGATTTAAAAACCGTTTGTTAGAATTTATCATAGCAAAACAATGCACCATGTTATTTTTTGTTCTTTATAATGCGCTACAATTAGATATTTTTATTATAAGAAAAACAAATTATGGATAGTAAAATAGTATCATATCACAATTGTCTATTAAAATAATCTTTAATATAGAGAAAATTAATTATAAAGATGATAGTTCTTTTTTTCTTTATAAGAATTTAATCATTCTTTGATTTTCTACAGACAAAGTTTTATGGGAAATATTAGAACTAAGATAATAAGATGCCAATAGTTGGGATTTTGATACATCTTAAAACAGGCAAGGCGATTAAGGTGGTGATATGTAGTTTAAATTTTTGGAGAAATTGTAAACAACCCTTTTAAACTTTGACTAAGGTGTAAATTAATCTCTTGAACTTTCAAAATGAAGTTTTTAACTCCCTAAACTTTAATAAATTAACAAGATAAAGGACATTTCCTTTTTTCAGTTAAAAAAAGTTACACTTTAATGAAAGTTTAAGGGATCTTAAAGTACATTTTGATAAGTTTATAATGTATTTGTGTACCAAAATCAAAGTTTAATGAGGTTATTCTCAACCTGCACAAGTTATTTACTAATTTATCAAAGTTTAAAGGGTCAAAAACCTCATTTTAAAGGTTAATAGGGTCAATCCGTACCTAAGTCAAAGTTTAGGGAGATTATTTGTATTTTCCCCATAAATTTTAATATTTCTTATAATTTGATTAGACTTTATTTCATTAAAATTTTTATTTAGGTTGTCATTTTATGTTATAGATCCCCCATTTTTGCCTGCTTCATGTTCATTACAACTGAGAAACCCCATTCCATGGAAAAGGCTAGACAGTTTTAAAAATTAACAAAAATTGAATAAACCCAAAATATACAAAAAAGTCAGAACATGTAAGGAAAAAAAAAAGAAAAGAAAAGAAGAAAAAAAAAGATTAAAAAATTTATGTTCGGTGGCTACCAACTTACAACCACAATAGGCACATGTGGCGCCACATGGTCATGTATTCATAGAAGCTTCAAGCTTCTTTCCCCTAATAAGAATGGCAATTTCCTTATTTTGTATGCTCGATTTCATACATCTTTCGTTCATAAAAAATTTCAAAAAATTATGAAAATGAAAGCTTAGGAAGTCTCCTATTTAGAGATATTCAAATTTTGAATTATTATTAAATAATATAGGAAAAATAAAAATAATAAATTTGAATGCTCAAAAAATGCCCATATCTTGTATGGTAGTTAAATCTAGCAAATTGATGTTTGTCTTTGCATTATTCCACTATAGCCTAACACTGAACAAGCAACTACATCGTCTATGAGTGCTAGAAGCTTTGAATTTCTTTTGATTTCCTTAAGAACATGATTAAATTTAGCTAAAATTGGATGAATCCGAAATATACACCCAAACCCCCCTAATCCACCAAAGATTCAATCATTCTCACATATGGTAGTTTCTTAAGCATCGCTCACAACCTAGCACAATAAATGAGGCCCTCCTCTATGCATTCAATCCATTTAAAAACTTTGAAAGCTCTCTAATGGAATGCAATTATCAACTTCTAACTCTAGCCTTCATTAATGCATAACCCACTCTCTCTCTCTTTGATATCTCTTAATATAGGAAAAATCGATCTAAGAAAAATTAGCTCAACATTCTATTCTCATCTTAGAATAAAGCCCAAGCTTTGGTTGCTCTTGATTTTGTGTTAATTTGTTTGAATTTGGAGAAGAAGTTCGAAGGGTGTTGTTAGGGTTTGTTTATCATCAAATTGAAGTTTCTAGAGAAATCAAAGAAAGAGGGCTTGAGATTTCCAAAAATTAAGTTGGGAGTTTTATAGTTTGATGTCTTAAGAACCTGAAATTGCCAACCCTGTCATGACCCTAAAGTGAGCCTAGTAGGATTGCCTAAAATTTTCATATCATGTGTACACCCATGATTTGAAAATCATCTTGTAAGTTAGAGATTGTAAGATTCTAAACAATTGGTCACTAAAGTTTTTATTTATTTATTTAATTAACTTACAACCACATATATGTGACTATAGATATCCGATAAGCTACAGTCCAATGGAACCGCAGAGAATCGGTATCCCCTACCAAACAATAAAATTAAGTAGTAAAGTTCTAAAACTTAAACTTACTAATATCACAAAATTTATATGTAGTATTAAAAATTATATATATAATAATTCAAATGAACCATCTAGTTTGTCCTCAGAGTCTAACTTCTATGCATCTCGACGTTGGCACTCAACTCTCGGTTCTTAATCCATGCACAATCATCTAGCAACCTATAAGAGAAAACTATTAAGAAGTAAGCTACAAGAGCTTAGTGAGTTATCTCTCATACTATACTAGCAAATAAGTTATCAAACAATTTATTACCAAACATATGAATGCATGAACAAGCAGTATGCCAAACAATATATATGTAGTTAACCGGTACTACATATAACATCGGATTTAATGCCCTCCGAAGTAAGGGTTAGAGATACATCGGCACTAATCAGAACCGGATCTAACACTTGGGTTTTTAACCTTATATCATTATATATATATATATATATATATCAATTCCCTATTTCACAAAATAGTTTTCTACTTCCATCAATCAATAGTATACAAATATCCAGGCCTAGCAGTGAGGTGGCCCCCATAGTCCACGCTCACACCCTATAGCGGTAGTCTCTAGATGCAACCCCTAACCACCCACGATTAGTATCTCTGGCGCCAATAGAACCTGTGAGCTAAGGGTAGGGTCTTGTTGTACCAATACTCCTGCACTGTACTAATTAAATCATGTGGGAATTCATCCCTCTAAGGCCCCTCATTACCAACCGCGTGAGGTGATGGTCGGAATATTATATGCAATGTTCGTACTTTATGCATGATCCGTTTAATTTTAGTTGGGTTAAATATAATTAAGTCAATTTATGAGTAGTCAATCATTATCAACGAACCATTCAAATAATGCAACAATCAATTATATAACCAAATCTTTAACTATCACATTTAACAGTATTTTGCATAGTAATCAATCAATATCAGTCGCATGCATAACTCGAACTCCCATGTATCAAGTTATTAATATTCAATTCATATGCATTAACTACAAGCACAAAACAAGTATAGAGTCATCGGGAGTACTCACTTAGTCATAAATGATATCAGAGATTGTAATAATCCAAAGGAAAATCGGTCTCAATCTTAGGATCACCTAACTTTAGGGGAATATGGAAAGTAATAAGTTTGGGAATTAAATAACTAAACTAGCATCCTAAATCATACTGTTTACTTAAATCGATTATTGATTTATATGAAATCATCAATTCGAGCTTTGTATCGAATCGCGGATAACTTTTTCGTTTTAGCTCGGATTGTTATGAACTTATAGTCCATTTTGATCGTTTTCGAGTATATTTTCTTGTAATGAGGTCTGTTTTAGACATTATGACTCACAGTTTGAATTGTGACATAAAAATATCATAAAATTTATTATTTTAGTTTAAACATTATAAAATACTAATTTTAGCTTTTTCTTAATATATTTATGATTTAATAATTATTTAAACCATATATTTGATATTTTATTATTTTGAGCATACTTTTCCTATTTTTGAGATTTTAGCTTTATTATGATTATTATTATTATTATTATTATGGCTATTATTATTTTTATTATTTCTTATTTTCTTGTTATTTATCTATATTTCATGATTTATACCTATAATATATTTATTTATACATATATATATAGACTTATAATATATTTTATAAATTTTATAATTTTACCTTATTGAAAAATCTTTAATTTGCGGTAATATACATATATATTTATATACCTATTTATTACATATTTACAATTTTATTTTATTTAGTAACTATTATATTATATATATACCACTTAATATTGGTATACTACTATATATATGTATACTATATGTTGTACATATACTATATATTATATATATGTTAATGCCACATAAATTTAACTACATAGGCTACTAAATTTTTTAGTTGCAATTCGCGAGTAGGCTATGGAAAAATAGGAGAAAAGAAAGGAAAAGAGAAAAAAAAAGGAAAGAAAAAGCAAGAAAATAGAAATTAAAAATAATTATATGTAATTTTTCTAAACTTAAAAATCATAAAAATAATTATCATAAATAAATTTTAGAATTTTGTGAAAATTTATCAATTTAATTGATACCCATTACAATTATAATTTTAATAAGTTATTGTAATGATTTTATTAAAATTTTACGCGATTACGCGATTTAGTTGATAATTGCAATCAATTACAATTATATCACTATTGAATGATATTTAATTATTTTATAGGCTTAAAGCTATAATTTTAGGGTTTCGATCAAGTTCGGGTTCGATCTCGAGTATTTATGCACGCATCGGATTTAGCGTTTTTATACGCGATTTAGGTTTTGATAGATTTTTCTATAGTTTTTATTACTTATAATATATTCAAATTTATAATCTATTAAATTTTTACTTTGCTCGACTTTAATGACTTATTAAGTCATCTACAGTATTAGGGTTCAATTCTACTTTAAATAGCTAAATTTGCACAGTTGGTCTTGCTTCCGCCAATATGCAAGGTATGCTTTATCTCTCCTTGAATGTGTTGAATGTTTAAATAAAAACAAAAAAAAAAAAAACAAAAGTGCAGAAAAAATAAAGAAAAGCATGTTTTAATCTTGTATTGCCATGTTTCCATATGAAAAATGTATTTTTTTATATGCGTGCTTAGTTATCTTAATAACGTGTTGATTACATGTTAATAAAATATATTTTGTTTTGAATGTTAACGTATTAATATTTTGATAATTTGCATGTCAATTTGTTAGTATAGTTTCAATTTGATGATTAGCATGTCATTTTGTTAGTATTAATATGAATAATTAGCATGTCAATTTAGCTTTGATAATTAGCATGTTTGATTTGAATAAGTTTACATGATTTGATAAATAGCATGATTTAATTTGAATTATAAGCATGATAATTAGCATGTTAGTTTAATTTTAATATTGATTTCAATGATTAGCATGTTAGTTTATTTAGCTTAATTTTAAATAACATGTTGATTTTCATTTAAATGATTAGCATGTTGGTTAGTTTGGAATAATGAGTATGACAGCATGATTTGTTATGTTTTAATAATTTGTTAATTTGAGTAAAATGCATGATGAATTGGATTAATCTTAATAATTATCATGTTAATTGGAGGATAATTGTTCTTTCCATGTTATTGATTGTGTTGTGAACTTTATTTTAAATAAAGTTGTTTTCAAATAAAAAGAGCTTTTTCTCCCAAAATTAGTTTTTCACACATAAAATGTTCCTCATAAATAAAAAAAGAATTAATTGGCTCTTTTCCAAAATTTGGGGTTTTTTTTTAGACTTTTCCAAAGTAGACTAAAATCGTTTCTTCCACAAATTAATGAAACTTAATCAATTAAAAGTGAAAATAATTTTTTAAGAATAAAATAAACCCGTACACTAACATTTTCATAAATAAGAACTATATGGGTTTGATCTTGGTCCATGAGTGCATAGGCACTTTGGCCAACCCAAAATAAATAAAAAAATTTATTTTTTTCCTTTTTTTCTACAAATTCTTTTCATTTTTAGGAAAAAGAAAAAAGAAAAACCTTATTTTACTTGAAAATAAAATTAAGGGCCCACTCTACAGCTCTCTTTGATCTTATGGTTAGTGACACTTGAAAGGTTGCTCACCTAAGACAAATTGAGAGCTGAGGGCATCACCACTTGTAATTGCTGCTTCTTATGTAACCAAGAAGAAGAGACTCACCTCTATATGTTTACGACTTGCAATTTTACGAAGACAATTTGGATGGAGATGCTAAGGCCCTACCACATCTTTAGTTCTTCTATATTTATAGCAACATCAATTAAGGATCTAGTGTTGAGTTTTGGTAAATACACTGATTTTTGTAGAAGGAAGATTCCTTCTTTAGTATGTTACTTTTTTTGGAAAGATAGAAATTATAGAAGGGTGGGTGGATCTTCCACTCAACCTTCTATCCTAGGTAGGAAAATTTTGTGCTTCTTAGGTAATTCTCTTAGTTAATGATTTGTTATATAGCTCCTCATAGATAGCTAAGGCTCAATCCAAGCAGCCCTTTTGTTCCTTAGTCTTAGATTGTTCTCTTAGGTTTTTTTGTACATTCTCTCTTATATTTATAACAAAAAAATGAAAACGACATTACCCAAAAATTAAGGGCTTACTAAATTATTTCGTAGATTTCTTTTACGAAAATCGCTTAAATTTTAAACAAGTTAGCATCTAAACTCATTCGATCTTTGGTTTTTATTTCCTCATTAGTAGCTAAAATTAGGGTCTATCCACCTATGAACCCTAATACCTTAATTTTACTTTTTCATGATTTTGATCAAGTGGTGACTCCTTTTCAAAACCATTTTCAAATTAAAACCTTTTCTTAATCTAGTCGAAAGATTTATATTGAGCGGACTGGGTTTAATATAAATTGGATCAAGAAAAGACAAAAATCAAATTTTAGCTCGACATATGTTAAAGTGTTAAAACCTTATAACATATGTATTTGTAGAATTTAAGTATTATTATTGTCCATTTACCGTTTTCATGTGCAAGTATCGTATAGATTTTTTATTACTTTCTAATGGATAAACAAGTCCAACTTGGACATAAGACACACTAATCAATGGATCAAGTTACAAGTTTAAGTATTTAAACACGATTAATAAACAGATTGTGTCATAGGTTGAGGTTTTTTAAATACAAACCCATTTAGATATGGACACAAGACATGATACAATAACATGAATCATCAATCTTAATAATAAAGGTGATCTTCTTAGTTTTGTTGGTTTCATTTCCTTAGTTTTATCAATGTTTTTAAAATCGAGTTGACTCACTCAATCCAATCTAGTTTAATCTAACCTGTCTATAAAACAAATTTAGATCACCATTTTGACCCACATTAATAGTGATCACAATTCGATATGGATGACCCAACCGATCCAACTTAGTCCTATAGGACCAAACTTGATTTTCTGAATTGAAATGTACTATCTTCTTCTTCTTCTTCTTCTTCTTCTTCTTCTTCTTCTTCTTCTTCTCCTCTCTCTCTCTCTCTCTCTCTCTCTCTCCCTCTTACATACACCAAAGTGTAATGGAAATTCTCTAGCCATTGACTCTCTCTCTTACATTCAAAAAGCTACAGGCCTCTCTCTTTCTTTCCTAAATTCCTCTATTGAACCTTCTTGTTTTCAACAGTAAAAACTAAGGTTTGAAATACAGTCTAATTTGCTTAGATTATAATGAATCAATCTACAAATATGTATCTTAATCAGATCTCTCCTATGGTACTAACTTTTTTTCTTGTTTAGTTATGATTTGTAAGGTTATCACTAGGGAAGGTTAGGGTTGGCAAGTATTGACAATTTGAGTGATCAGTGGCTCTTAACATTTACAAGGAAGAATTTTTCAAATGAAAAAAAATCTACTATCATTATTCTTCATTACCTTTACTATTTATACATGTAGTACTCATTGTTACCATATTGATAACTAGATTTGTTATTTCTATCGATGTATAACAAACTGTAACTCCTTTGTAAACTACATTAGTTCATTTTCTAACGTAAACTCTTAATATCAAATGTATTCTCTAAATCTTATGTTCAGTCTGATGTTTCTCTTCAACCTTTCCTTATTTTGCACCACAACATTTTCCCTTATCGGTGAAACACAGACCTTTTCCCGAAGGTCGAAGTTAGGAAAATCCCTTCTAAATTTTAAAATGTCCTCCCAAGTAGCTTCAAAAGGGTCCAATGACTCCCATTGAATAAGAAGTTGAGTCACTTTCCTTCCTTATTGAAATACTTCTTGAGTATTTGGAATAACTAGAGGCTTTACTATAAGATGACTAGTAATAACCTCCTCTGGTAATGTCCTCTATACCTCCATGTTACCCTTAAGTTTCTCCAATCAGGAAATATGAAAAACTAGATGTATCCGAGATGTTTCTAGTAGACCCAATTTATAAGTTACCAGTCCAACTCTCTATGTAACCTAAAATGGTCCACAATAGCACTTGGATAGCTTATAAGGAAGTTTGTTGGCCAATGTAGTTTGCCTATACAGTTGCAATTTGACATAGGCATAGTCTTCCACCTGCAATTCTTATCAGTTCTATGTTGATACACAAAACACTTCATTCTTTGCTAAGCTTTACTCAAATTATGTTTCAAGGCCTTCAAAATATCATCTCTATTTATGAGTTCTTAGTCAACAGCTTTAGTTGAGCTTAAACCCTTAATATAATCAAGTAATGTAAGCTAGCTCATTCTCATATAAGGCTTGAAATGGAGACATTTGAGCACTAGTATGAAAACTAATGCTGAAGCAGAACTTTACCCTAGTTAGATATTTTGGCTACTCCTTCGGGTTATCCATCACATAAGCTCTTAGATAGTGTTCAATAAAACTATTTAACACCTCGGTTTGTCCATTTGTCTAAAGGTGATAGGCAAAGCTCATTCCTAATTGAGTCTTAATGAACTTAAAAAGTTCCTACCAAAAGCAACTCACAAATACCTGATCTTTATCACAAATTATTATTCTTAGGATCCTATGAATTTCACCATAATTTCAATGAACAATTTAGCTATTGAAATTGTTGTATAATTCGCTAGTAGTAGACTTAAGTGACTTAGTCAATCTATCAATAATTACTAATATAATTGAATACCCTTTTGAAATTGTTAATCCATTTATAAAATCCATCAATATATCCTCACAAACGTTTTAAGGAATAGGTAAAGGTTGAAGTAGTCTCACTATATTATTTGCCAAATATTTAATTTGTTGGCAAACAAGGTACTTCTTCACAAATTCCTCAACATTTGTTCTCATCCCTTTTCGATAGAATCTGCACTTACTCTTTTAAATGTCTTTAAAAACCTTATGTGACCTCCTATTAGTGTAGCATGAAACTCCGTTAAAATGGTAGAAATTAGAGATGAATTGGCAAGTATATAGATCCTTTAACTAGTAAACAACAAATCAGTTTTATAGGTCAAAGATAATGAAGTTGACTCCTCTCTTTCACATTGCTCCTTTAGCTTTATCCATTCAGCATTCTTATATAATTCATGTTTAAGGAATGTAATGAAATCAAAAGATGGTAATGATAGTGCCATCAATTGAAATTTCTTATCAAATTACCTGGATAAGGCATTTGCCACTTTATTTTCCAACCCTAATTTGTATTCAACATGATAACTGTATCCCATCAATTTAGCCAAGTATTGTTGTTGCTCAAGTGTTTGAATAACTTGAGTCGTGATTTTTTTTTCAAACTTTTTTGATCTGCCTGTATTATAAAATGGCATCTTAATAAGCACTAGTACCACTTCCTTACTATCTCCACTACAATTACTAATTCCACTACAATTACTAATTCCCTTACATATGCACCAGATTTTTGTAATCTCAAACTCAATTTTTTATTGAAATATGTAATTAGATTTGCTCCCTAATGTAGGATAGCTCCTACTACGAGTGTCATTGTAAAATCCAGTAAATCTAGAATGGGCACTATTATTAAAGCATTTTTCAAATCTTCAAATGCTTTAAGAACTTCTTAAGTCCAATTAAACACATCCTTTTTTTAACAAATTTGTTAATGGTGCTACAATCTTAGAATAATTACACACAAAATGACTATAATAGCCTAATATTCCCATAAAACCTCTAAGTTGCTTCACATTTGTTGGCTACTACCATTCCCTAATTAGTGCGAACCAAGGCCAAGGACTAATAAGGTCAGTCGTAGGGATGGGTCCAAGCTTGCAGAGAGGTTGAAGAAAGTGATGGGAATCATGCGAAAACAGTAAAAGTAAAGCAAGCAAACCTATAAATAGCTCCAAGGATATGATACACTAAAGAACTTCTAAGGATTCATGGTATAACTCAATATGACATACGAGATAGTCTAGTGAGGTTACTCACTACTTAACCTTACTTAAGGGTTAGGATAAGAGTGAAGTAAATAAACAAGCTAAGGAGGGTAATGCTCACAAAGAGTATGTTGTAATATTCTAATGGAAGATGATTGCAGCTACATGTATAATAGCTATTTATACAAAAAAAACTAGAGCAACTTACCTAAAATGTAAAGGAATAAAAAGGATAGTATCTAAAAGAAGTAATGTACAAGGAATAATAAGGGTACAATTGAAAATACAACAAAAATGAGTATCTTGTACAAAGATTCTGTCACATGTTTACTTAGACATGTGGCTCCTTATGGATAGATGGGTTTCTAGTAGAAAAGATAATTTTGTGCAATCAGTCTAATATCTGCTAAGTTAAAGTGCTAAGTAGGGATGGTAGGTCGGTTCTACCGAGCCAATCAGTTAATTCTTCTAAGATGAATTAGCCTTGAACATATTCCATATGGCTCAGATTTGGGTTGGCTAAGCTGATGATCAAATGAGATAAGCTGATGCTCGAGTCTAGTTCAAGTCAGCAACTAGAGACAAATGATGAGAATGAGAAGGTTCAACTCGATTAGGGCATTAAGTCAGCAAATTGCAATAGCTTGGACTTTAGTAAGTTGTAAGGAAAGAATTCGCCTGGCCATACTATCTAGCCCTTAGGTCAAGGGTCTAGTAGTCTGATTCCTATCATCCCCACAAAGCTGATAAAGATTTAGGATCAAATCTGGCTAATCCTCACCCAAGCTCTCCTCGAGTCGATAAAAGCTGAGGTTAATAACATTAAACACATCTGACACTACAAAGTCTTCTAGAAACTTAAGTTGGTATGTATTGTCGTTGATTTTCTAGAGCATTCTAAAGGGTCCTTCAGCTCTGGCAAATAGCTTATTCTTCCTCTTATTAAGCAATCTTTCCTTAGTCAAGTTCCTAGATAAAAGTGCTTAATCTTCCTCCCTTTGCCTTTATCCCTTAGCTTTCTGGTAGCTCTATCAATCTATTGCGTAACTCTTTAATAAATCTGTTGGATAAACTTAGCTCTGGCTCTTAGCTCAGGATCTTCTTGGTCAATGGATAGTATAGGGGTATGAATGAGAGGTAGTTTAGTAAAGAAACCATAGACAACCTCAAATGGGGCATGCCTAATAGTAGCATGTACTGTCCTATAGTAAGCAAATTTGAAAAAAGAGTATGAGCTGATCGGGTGTCCAAGCAAGGGTACCAAATAAGAGTAATCGAGAATTAGTTTAGAGCAAATCTCTCGACTTCTCGACAATAATGGAGCCGAGCAAGTAGTCAACTCAAACATAATCGAAGAGGTACACGAAGTTTGATTGCTGTCAAGGCATTCTTTAAGTCGGCACACAATTTCCAAAATATGGGCAGTCATTTGACTCGATACATAAAATTAATCGATAGCAAGGAGTAACTTGGCTTCAATAGAAGTTAGTTAGAGTATGAGGATTCGTCTCGCCAATCCCTCTAGTTCTCGAGCTCGGCTGCAAGTTAAAGGCCCAATAGCCCGATTTGTATCAGAAATGGGATTAAGTATATTTCCCTACTATACCCAATGTAGTAGAGCTAGGCCTTGTTTACTTTGAATCAGATATATATTAATTTTCAACATTAACCTTTTAGATTAACTATCTGAATAACCTTATAAAAAGTATTAGCTTTCTTTCCTTCAAAGTCTCTTCTAAATAACTTTCTGAAACATTCTCAATTTGTAATTTTAGAATTTTTTAGAACCTTTTTAAATACCTGCATACTTGATAATTCATTAGCATTCTTCTCTTTTTGTTATCATCAAAATTTATGAGAAATATCTAACATACCTAAATAAAATTGTGTATGCTTCTCAAATCTACCAAAATTGATACTTCTTTGCCTTTAATTTTTCCTTTCAACCTTAATGTTTTAGGAGCTAAAACTCCTGACAACGCTTGATAGCTGATCTCAACTGGCTCAGATGCTTCCACTCCATCAAAATCTTCTGCTTCCACTTCTTGCAACTACAATTCTTCTACTACATCGTCATCCTCCATTTCTTCTTATTGTATTATCATTAAGAATTTAGCTTTGCACAAATGTCCTTTGTGAAACTTCTCATCATAGTTATAGCATAATTCTCTTTCACTTCTTAAAGCGACTTCACCCACTATCAATTTTTTTTTATTTTTATTTTTTGTAGGTAAAGACTTATGGTTGGAAATCTGGGAATTGGTTTTATTATGAGTGTTTTAGCTGTTTGGTTTACTTGAGGCTTATGATGATGTGGTAGAAATGGTGGGTCTTTGAGAACATGGTTGATAATATGGTTTTGAAACAAAAGATAGGTTTGGATTTTTATTTGAAAAAAATGTGTTAGAAAAAGATTATTGGTATTAAGATTTTGTGTAAGAAAATGACCTATTAACAAGTTTTTACAGCTTAAACTCATGCAATTTTGCTAAATGTATTACTTCTAAATAAGATGATGGCCTAATTGAGATAACCTCTACTTATATGTTGGCTTCGAGGCTCAACACAAAGCAACTTTGAATGAAACTATTTGACAACTTAGAAATATGATTGAGTAAGCTCTCGAATTCATTTTGTCGCTCCAAAACTAATCTTTACTGCACTAATTTGGACAATTTTCCTTCATAATCTTCAAATATTAAAGGTTTAAACCTTGTTTTAACTACTTTCTCAAATGTTGATTAAGTAGTTAATAAATCATTCGTTGTTAACCATTAAAATCACTGTAAGGCTTCATTCTCTATGGCAAAAGAAGCCATTTTTAACCTTTGTGATGGTGGTACTTCGTGAAATTCAAAGAATTGATTGACTTTAAAAAGCTAAGATTCTAGATCTTGTCCAGAAAACTTTGGTAAACTCAATTTAATGGATCTATAATACTATTGTAACTCCTGCTTATTATGTGATGAAAATGATGAAGAATCCTCATTTGCTCTTAGATTTTTTTTATTCTTTTCTACAGGTTCTCAACAAAGTTCTTGAAGCTCTAACTAATCATACTCTCTCCTACATTAAAAAAGGTACAATCCTCTCTCTTTCTTTCTTGAATTCCTCTCTCAAACCTTCTTATTTTCAACAGTAAAAACTAGGGTTTGAAATACAATCTAATTTGCTTGGATTTTGATGAATCAATCTACAAATCTTTATATATCTCAATCAAATCTCTCTTGTGGTACTAACTTTTTTTCTTGTTTAGTTATGATTTGCAAGGTTATCACTAAGTACTGACACTTCTAATGATCAACAACTCCTATCAATTGCAAGGAAACAATTTTTCAAAAGGAAAAACTCTTGTATCATTATTTTTCATTCCCTTTACTATTTATACATGTTGTACTTTCTATTACCCAATAGTTGTATCTTGTTATTGATAACTAGATTTGTTTTATCTATTAATGTATAACAAACTATGACTCAACTATGTACTACATTAGTTCGTTATCTAACGTAAACTCTTAATATCTAATGTATTCTCTAAATTTCGTATTCGATCTAATGTTTCTCTTCAACCTTTCCTTATTTTCCATCATAACAGGTAGCTTTCATATCCCAATAGCATGAATAATTTTATTCTCTTATCAATAAATATAAATTACATTATAATATTTTCATTAACCTTAATTCGATCCCGGTTCAATCTCAATTCAACCCTCTTTTAACTTATGACCATTTCTCATTTTCAAGTTAACCTCCTAATCTCGCAACATTGAGTTTTTTTTTTTTTTTTTTTTTTGATGCACGATCATGCGGCTTAGCATCTTTATCCATTAGATATTGATACGTGTCTTCTACCTCTAGTGGGTTAGGATGCCTTCAAGAAGAGATCCATTTAGCGTTGCCTCAAGATATAGATATAGTACAAAACAGCACTAATTTAAATCACCATTATGGGAAGTGGAGAATCTCTTTCCTTTAATGATGAGACCGCTCCAACCCATCACACGCTTTTTCGAGATCAATTTTGATCGTAATTAAAGGAGTTTTATTAAGTCATCCAGCAATGGTCTTCAAATGATAAGTTTTTACATATGGACGTTGTTCTCATCATTCACTAAATTGAAGAAAAAGTAAGAACCTCGAACAGACATGTGAAAATGTATTTCATTCATCTCTCTTTTATCCATAACCACGAGGAAAACAGGGAAAAAGAAAAAGGAGAGCAGAAAGGTCGGGCAACCAGGAGCAGAGGCAATGATGACAACAAAAGGAAAATGAGACGTCGCTTTTACATGACTACGTTTTAATTTCAACATGCATGGGGACAAAGAACAAAGAAGCTGTAATGACAAATTGACATTATTATTCTCCTTTCTGCTTCTTCGATGATTTCCCCTAACACAAATAAAGTCGAAAGATGAGAAGAAAAAAGCAAAAGTAATGGAAGACAGCGCCAACATATACGCCTTGTGACCACTTCATTTTTCATAAACGAAGGACGATAGCTTTTCATAAAGGTGAGGTCCCGATTTCAACGGAGAAGGTAAATTCTCAATTATTGTTCTCAACCATCTATAAGGAATTTGACTCTTGTCTTTACCCTTTTTCCTTAATTGACTCCTTGTCTTTACTGTTTCATTTATTATTATTATTATTACTTTTCCATAGAATTGCTTGTTCGATGTTATTTCCTAATTCTACAATGCTCCTTCATATTACTTAGCAATAAAGTGATTACCTCAAGTGGATTGCCATGTAGTAGATAAAATCATTCGATACGTAAAGAAATCTATATAACTAGTAGTGACAGTTAATTCAGTATAACGGGTGCAGTATTTCTAATTAGATTTTACATATCACTACTCACCACACGTGACAACTCAATCCTGTCATCATCTTATTTTATTTTTTCTAATTAACAAGAAGAAAAATGCATTGAGATCACTTATGCTTCGATCCTTTATGGAAAATGTGAATTAATGCGTGAATAAAGAACAAACGATATATACCTTTTAACCCAATTAGGTTAGAGAAAACTTCACAAGAAACCAAATCACATGCCATGCAAGTATCTAAATTCATCTAGAATTAAATTGTCATTTACTTCATAATAACGAGAGACATCTTTTGTTGCCATAACAGATTCACCGTTACAGATCGAGCAAAACTTCAACGACTTTTTATAAATTCAAGACATTATGCGAAAACTTCACCCACCATTTTTCCCGAGATTTAGTTTAGAATCAAAACTCCCATAGGTAGATGGATCATTAACTCCTACCCAAAATTCATACAAATTGAGAAAATTTATATTTTGATCGTTTGTTTAGGCCGTAAAATTCGACGTGACCAGATTCATTTTGGGTTCAAATTTTCAGTGCAGTAGCCGAGACATCCTGGAAACATGTGCGTTTAATTTTTTACGAGGTTCACGAAATGAGCAGTGACCAGGAGACCAAACTTCAAAAAGAAAAAAAAAAAAAAAAAAAAGCAACATTGAAAAGAAACTGAAACTTCCACTCACACACTTTGCTTTTCTACATTTGGATTGCCCATCACATCCCCACAGCAAAATTATCAATTAGTATGCCTGCGTCACTCCACCCCGCACCCCATTTCCTTTTACCTTCTCAAAAGCCCCACCACATTATCACATTATCCCAAAAGACAAAAATAAATTAAAAACATAGTAATTTTACCATGTAAGGATGGATTTAGAGGACTCGTAAACATAAAACTTTTTCACGCATTCAAAATTGAATATTTAAAAAAAAAATAATAATTATATATAAAAAGTGGAGAAGACTCCCATCTAGCTTTTAATAAGTGTTCCCAAACATTCCATAATATACTCTTTCATAAAATTAGTATTAACGGATTTGAGTAAATAAATAAATAAATGTGATTGCATTTCTCATGACATATACAAAAGGATAAGATAATTGTACAATTTTCACAATAAATAAACTTAGCAATTACCGACATACACGCATTAGGAGGTCCGGATAAACAAGTACCGATCTTCATACGAGTACATGGAAAGACAACAACAAATTTTCTTTAATTTGGTCTAAATCATCGTGGGTGACAATTTTCTTTTCTTTTCTTTTCTTTTTTTTTTTATTTTCTTTAGGACTCTACAGAAAATAACAAAAATAAAATAAAAAATAGAAAAATAGACACAATATTTGGGGGGGGGGGGGGGGGAGAAAAAAAAGAAAATTTCACAACCCGCTGAAATTATACACTATTGACTTACCAGTGGTAGCTGGATTGGAAGGAAAGGTGACATGAAGTTAAATCAATGCTGGTGTTGCTTCCTTGCCCTCCTAGCTTCCACCACCGTTGGCTCGTGAGAATCACAAACCTGAGTCTTGAATTTACACCCAAATTTCCGGGTTAGTGATCCTCTCCAACCACTACCTCTGCCATCGTCCTTATCGATTTTTTCGATTACCTTCTTCATGGTCGAACACTCCCTCTCGAGCTGGTGCACACGGGTTCTCATACTATCCATGTCCAGCCGTAAGACCTGATTCTCCCTCACTGCTGCCCTCCATGATGCACTCACACTACCCTGTGCAGGTGCAAGTGCCGGGGCAGCAGCAGCAGCAACCAATGCCCCTGCCCCCTCTTGCCCAGGGTCTGCTCCTGAGTCCTCGTTCCCATTCTCCTCCTCTTCATCTCCTCTTGATTCTGATGGCCTTCCTGGCTCCAGAGCTAAAGCATTTCCTGCCTCCGCTGCAAGAAGAGTCCCTGCAATAGCATGGCGGAGCTGGAGCTGCTCGAAAAATAGAACTTGCACCACTGCTCGCAGCGGAAGCCGCTCGTTTTGAGCTGCATGAGTGCAGGCTTCCAGGGTCAATTTCTGGCAGTCCATAACCCCACAGATTTTCTCCCTTTCGGATTCTGGAATCCATGGATGCGCCTGTAATTGAACACCCAGCAAAAATTAAAAAAGAAGGCCCCAATTTCAGGTTAAGAAAGAGTGATTGCTCCAAATTAAATGAATATTTCTTAACATCATATAACCCAAAATTAAAGATGATGATTACTCTTGATCTCTAATGCAAATAATTATATGAATTTCCCATAATATAGTACACCCAGAAAACTATAACCCCCCCCCCCCCCCCCCCCCCCCCCCCCACACACCACACCCTCCGGAAACCTGGATCGCTCGACCCATGTCATCCGTCTTGCCTCCATTCGACCCTCGCAAATTAGAAAGCGTTCAATCTATCAGGCTGGTTTAGTAATCAATCGTCTACAAGTGAAATTCACCAGGGACAACATTAATACTGAAATTTATCAAAAAGCAAAGTGATAAATCACTGATATAACAACAAAGTTCAGGGTTTAACAACATAGCAGGATTGCATTACAATGGCATTATCCAAAAAAAACATGCGCAACCATTTAAATAAACCCATGGATTCTGCAACATCTTCATATAAAAAAAAATAAAGATAAACAAACAAACACATTTTGACGATTAAGTAGATCGTACAATACCTTGAGATATACATCAACGGCTCGATAAAGTCCGTCATCAAAGAGTCTAGCTTGTTGTGGAAGAGAAATCGACAAACCATAAAATCTCTCCGGCTTCAAGTTCGCGTCAGATGCTATCTCCGACAAGTACCCGTCAAACAATTTACCAACGAGCATCAACGCTGGCGAAGATCGGTCGCTACCAACACCACTAACTACCACATCCCTCTCATTCAGCCAATCCAGAAAATGACCCAAAATCCTCTCGACACAATCCACATCATACAATGTCTCATTGAGGTAAGAGTAGCTTGGAATCAATAGATCATCGAGCGTCGCGTCTTCGAGCTGTGAACCAATCCTTTTCTCCAATGCTGACCGGCACGCCTCAGATGCGTTCAGTATATTCGCAGTCCTCAACAACCCAAAGAGAAACCTTGTATTGGAAAAAGAAGACTGTGTGGTCTTTTCCAATGGAAGATTTGCAACGATTGTTTCAAGCATGTCTCTTTGCTCATTCTCTGTGGGTATTACCGACGAAGAGGACGTGGAGGTGGATGTGGCCGAATGGGGTTTCCGGTTACTCGATCTCGAGATACCCGGAATGTGCTTCTTTGCATAGTGTATTAAGCAACTCTCGATGAGTTCTGGGCTCAGATCCCCACATTTCATCTCGTAAATCAGCCTGGTAAAAATGGGCAGACTCAACACTGACAAATCTTCAAGCCACGAGTCGCCGGCATTACCTCTAGCAACGGTTTTCCTTACTCTGTTGTTATTGCTATTGTTGTTCGTATCGTTGTTTTCAAGACGATTCCAAAGTATTTGATTAACCGCATCTCTCCTGCCACCGCCGCCACCTACCTTGGGTCCGTCGCTGACGGGCCAACCAAACAGCGCCGGATCCGCGGTGGAAGCCCTAGCAACAATGGCTTCAATCAATCTTTGAGGAATCTCCAGACTTTCAGCGATGCCCATTAAGCGCTCACAAGACTTGAGAGCACGTAATGAATCTTTCAAGCTCTTGAGGACAGAGTGGGAGAAGTAGCTTTCCGTCTTGGAAATGAGGTTGTCTTCGGAATAGTTTTCAGTCATTTCTAGGAACTCACCTGCACAGCGCAGGAGAGCGATATTAGCGGCCGAAAAATCGATCTTGACACCGTAGCAGAATTTCGCAGCCAATTCGAATGCCTCAGAACCACCAGGAAAATCCTGGAGCATTAGATGACAATGAACTTCTTCAATTTCATTGTCATCCTGTTCTAGCTGTTGATCACGGTTCCGGGTTTCTTGTTGTGATGTGGTTTGGTTGTTCTCCTGCTCAGTTATCAATAGATGAAGTTTCTTGCTTTTTGACATCAAAGGAAACTGGAAAAGAAACACAAAAATAAAATAAATAAATAAATCATAAGTTTTTGGTATATTGGTCTACGAAGCATGAAGAGAACAATGCAATTTGTTAACAAAAATACAATGACAAAGTTTGTTCATCCAGTAAAAACTAACCTTATGAAGATGGAAAGTCATGTCATCAACTTCAAACACAATGTCACTAGGCAATCCAGTGGTACAAAACCTGCAAACCATGTTAAAGAACCAAAAACAAATTAAAAACCCAGAAAGTTTGCAACTTTGGAAAACAACGAAAAAGCAAATGTATGGAATATGCACACACAAACATACCATGCTTGGCCTTTGGAGTTTGGTTTCTCAGCAGCCATTTTATTTTATTTTATTTTCCTCTTATATCCTGGAAAATATACAAATTTTTTTTTTTTTTCACTCTAACAAAACACTAGATCCATTACAAGGAAAGTGTTCTTTTTTTGTCCTTTTTTCTTTTTTCTTCCTCCCCTCTTTTTGCTGGTTTGAAGTGAATAAAAATGAGTTGGAACTTGGGTTGGAAGTACCCGTGTAGCAGATGAAATAAGATCAGGAAAGAATTTGAGTTTTAAAGGGCGTAGATGAGATTGGAGTCAAGAAGACAAAAAGGGGACGAACAAGGTTTGAACAAATTTTTCTAAAGAGAGGGCCTTTGGTGATGATTTTCCCTTGTACAAAAATTTCATAGCTTTTGAAACAGATTTGAGAGACTTTCTTCCTTTTTTTTTTTTTTTTCCTCTTCTTTCTCTCTCTCTCTCTCTCTCACTCTCACACACACACACACACTGGACTCACCCACCGAATACGCACGGTTATACTTCCACTTAAGTTTTTTTATCTTTTCCCCCCTCTCTAAATCGTCAAAGCCTGGAAAGAAGGAAGAACCAAAAGCCACGTTTTCAAGGGAATTTTTATTTATTTTTGGCAAGATGACACTAGAGGCGCTCTATTGTTTATTCGACTTATTAACTAGTTTTTAGACATTTTTTTTGTAATTACAGATTATTATATTTTTATAAAAAATTAAATATAAGTGAAAACTTTCATTATTTGACATATTATCAAGTATTTAGAATATCCCTAATATTACTTTTTTTATGAGGTAATTATTAGCCTAAAGTACAATGCTTGCCAACATGATTTTCTACCTTTAGCATTAGTTATTATTAATATCCAGCTTTATTTAATTGTGTTTTAGGTTTTAACTACGTGCAATGCATTTATCAAATAAAAAAAGTTTGAAGCACTAGCTATTGAATATTAAATGATTATGAATATAAAATAATTTTTTCATATTATTCGTCTGATGAGGAAAGAAATTGCCATTAACTTATTAAGATACCCATATTTAATTACATATTATTCTATGTGAAACTAAATGAAAAGCTGAATTTAATAATATAGATAAAATTAATTATTGATGTAGTCATTTTGCATTAAAAAAATTATATTTTATAGGATTTTTCTATAGTCTCGTCTATATTTTTTAAGGATAAATCTAATTCTTAATCTCACTCTTTGTTTTACATCTATTAAATTTAAATCATTAAATTTATTATATTTTCAACGATTTAAATATAATAAAAAAAAATAGAGAGCAGAATCAATCTCTTAAAACATACAGACAAGACTTTAAAGCTATTGTACGTATTAAGACTATAAATAAAGATCCCAAAAAAAAGCACTTTCTAAGTTAACTTTTCAAAAATATTTTTTTTTTTTCAAAACCAACGCGAAAAAGGCACCTGATTATAATATAATAAATAAGGGTTGACAATTGTTTTATTTTACGAGATTCTAAATATATGTCATTGTTAGTGTAATTAAAACATAAGATAGGCAAACTTGTTTGATACGATTTTTTAGGGAAAAAATGAAAACTGATAGCTAGTATGAGTGTAACTAAAATTTAAGCATTTTGTATCAAATCGATAGACAACTTAAAATGATTTTTAATAGCCCTCTAATTAGATTGAAGATTTATATTTGCTAGATATGTTAGAGCTTATGGACTAGAACTTTAGGTATATAAACAAACTAGATAAAAAGCCCATGAAATGCGCGGGTAAAAGTTTAAATAATGATTATAATCTTTTTTTTAAGACAAAAAATGTAAGTATAGACATTTGTAGAGGCAGTGAAGTAATTGTCAACACTAATGCACCAATTGGTGATGATGGGCTATCATTGTGCGCTTAAGAAGGATAGCCTTCACTTAGCAACATCAATGTAAACAATGCTTATAATGAGTGGTCATAACCTATATGATTATAGTGTCATGCATCTGAGCAAAGCTCTCACTTGCTAGCAACGATTAGTAGAATATTTTGAGATCAATTACACTTTATTTACCTTAACAATTTAAAGGATATTTCCTAACACTTAACCGTTTATAATTTCTATTTCACAAGAGATTATTCTCCCATTGGTGATGATGGGCTATCATCATGTGCTTAGGAATGTTGCTCTTACTAGTTTACAATCGGTTATAGTCATGCATTTAGGAGGTAATGCTCTTACCAAGTTGTAGCAACAATTAGAATTATACATTATTTAATTTCTACAAATTTGTCTTGTGTGCAAAGGAGATAGATCTCTAACTTTTCAATAATAAGAATAGAAAATTGAGGTAGTTAATTATTGTATACGAAGGAGATAAATCTCTAACTTTGCAGCAATGATAGACTTATGAAGCTCATATTGCATTCATAAGGATTGTAAGTACACCATCGTATTTACATGTAAAATTTCTTAACATACTGAAAATTGACAAGAAGAGTTATGGCATTTGTTTTTAGATTAAGGAGCTTACAGTAGCCACAGTCATGGACTTCATGTACAATGAATGATCCTTCCTACTTGGGTGTGAATTTTGGCACTAGAGTACCTTACTGCACATTATCCACTATGCAAAGTACAATGTCACCTTGCTGAAAAGATCATTTTCAAATTAGGTGATTATAAGCTACGTTAAGTCTCCGCTAATAGTTAGAAGGATTGCACTTAGCTATGTCTTGTCTTTCCTCTAAAGCCTTAAGGTCTAACATGTGTAGAGTGTCTAGCTCTAGGTTGGCATTGATGGCCAATTGTTCAAATGGAACTAATACCTCTATAGGCATTATTACCTCAAATCCATATACTAACGAGAAGGGTGTGGCCTGTATCGAACGTTACTTGGATGTTCTATAAGTCTATAGCGTTAATGGTAATTTGTCATGCCATTCTTTGTGGTTTTTATGAACCATCCAACTAAACACTTTTAAGAGACTCTTGTTTGTTACTTCTACTTGACCATTTCCCTTAGGATAATAAGGCATAGAATTCACATAATCAATGCCATATGAGGCTAGCAATTGTCATACATATGAGTTGATGAAAGGAGTGCCATTATCAAATAAGATACACTTTGAGATTCCAAAGCAGCAAATGATATGCTCTTTTATAAAGCTTGCTACCACCGAGCCTATTGCCTTATTTAATGGGATTGCTTCTACCTATTTAGTGAAACATTCCATACCGACAAGGATCTAGTTGCACCCCTTTGATGGTAGGTATATAAGACCAATCAAATTAAATGCCCAATTATGAAATAGCCAAGGAGTAGTCAGGTTATGCCATATAGTAGTAGGAGCATGATTGCATCAATGTGTTGTGGGCATGTGACACACTTTTTAGCAAAGTTGAATGTGTCGTTTTCCATAGTAGGCCAATAGTATCCTATATTGAGTAAATGATGGTATAACTTCCTTCCCCCTTAGTGCTCTCCACATTCTCTTGAATGTGCCTTGAATAAGATAATCTCTGTTTTGGGTAGTGCTTTGCACCTAAGTAGCTTTTATATGCACAATACCCTATTAATAGCAATCAACCTGTTACTCCAAGGACTCGTACAGAGAATACTAGCTCAAAGCCATATTCGAGATGAGGATTCTTATTCCAAGCTAATCTCCTACCGACCTAACTATCAGATCCTCATGCATACCAAACTTGCTCTTACCTAGTAGCTATTCTATGATAGGACATTCGAAAAGACAACTCTAAGACTATCTAAACTGATACCTTGAGCTAGCCACAAGCATCTAACCCAAATTAAGCTGACTACTCTATAATACAACTAATTGGCTCTTAACCTAATCTAGATCAGGTCGGCCCTTAACTACAAATGCTTTCTTGAATTCTCCTACTTTGTATCCTATTTCTAGTATCCAGCCATCAAGCGATATGTATCTTCTGACACAATATTCCAAAATAATTCTTACTTTTTTCGTATTGAATATTCATTGTCTCTTTTGCCCCTTTTATTATGTATTATGTAACCTAATTGTAAAAATACCTTTTTATCCTTTCATACATATAAAGTAACCCTAGTTGGCAGAATATAAACCTCTACTTATTTGCATATAGACAATGATGATCAATATCAGATTATTATTGAAGTTTCCTTTGAGTAACTTTAGTATTCCCCTAACCTTTAAATCTTATCTATTCCCTTCAGTAAGGAGTAATGGTGAGTGACCCTTCAATTCGGATTGATAAGTCATATCCAACAGATAGTCGAGCGAGTAGGATCGAATGGTATGTCATATCCATTTGGTAGCTACTTGGACTTTGCTAGCTTTTCTTTTGTTTCTTTTGGGATTGCTTCATTATGGTACTTCTCTATGTGTTCGAACTTGGAGACTCATTAGCTTTGTTGGTATTTAAGCATGATTCTGAGAGGAAGTATGTGAAGTTTTAGTTCACTTTACTATTAGTCGTTGTTGTATTCCTTCCATAGCTGTTATAGTGTGTTTATGTGTTAATAAGTATGGTTTCAGTATTACTCTATTCTTACTTTGTTTTTCATTATGAAAACAAAGTAATTTTATTTTTATTCTATTTGAGTGATTATTTGGCATTAAAGTTGTTAATCTATTTGAGAAGTATTGTCCCATGTGAGATTTTAGTGTTCAGTATGTTATTAGAGACCAGAGTAACAATACTCAACTTGGTCGTAGTCATAATGGTAGTAACACCCCATAGTCAATTGATGATGAACTTGATAGACTGATAAACCTTATTAAGAGTCTAATCACAGTGATGCAAGTAAACAAACAACAACCCCAAGGTGTATAGTACCATAACCCATAAAAAAAAGGCCTTAAGAGATATTATGGCCAAGGTAACCAAACCAATCGCCTAGTTCGACCACCACGAGTTGGAGGAGTAGTAGACCAAGCTAATAGACGAAGACTGGAGTTGGAAGAGATTGAGGAAGATGATGAAGAGTTGGATAATGAAGAGTTTAGGGAGGAAGAAGAAGAAGAAGTTAACTATTACCAAGCACAAGGACAAAGACATTGAGTTATTTGAGGGCTAGGCAATGTCAAGGTTCACATCCTACCCTTCATTGAAAGTAGAGATGCAAATGAATAGTTAGAGTGGGAAGAGAAATTCGAGAAGGTGTTTGACTATTATAAGTATACAGATGTTGTCAAAGTTCAACTTGCTGTACTGGAGTTTACTAGGTATGCCATAATGTGGTGGAAGAATCTAAAAGCAGCTAGAGCAATGGATATAAGATGAGGTGTAAGAAATTAGGAGGAGATGAAAAGGTTGTTAAGAAGTAGATTTATGCCTGAGACCTACTTACAAGATATGTTTACAAAGTTGTAAGAACTTCGCCAAAGAGGCCAATCTATTGATGACTATATAAGAGAGTTTCAAATGCTTATAATCCAAGCCGACGTGGAAGAACCAGAGGCATGTATAGTATTGAAGCTCATTACTGGGCTCAAGTATGAGATTTACAACATTGTGGAAATGTGGAGGTTTTATACCTTAGAAGAGATGATTAAGATAGTACAGAGGGTTGAAAAACATAGGAGAAGCGCTCCAAGCTGACTTGGGCCAACATTCTCTCAAGACCTTGTATTGTGCCAACCTGTTCAAACGGAGTCGAAGAAAGGAATGACCAAGCTAACAATAGTCGAGCAGGCTCGTAAGGCCGAATAGGACATTTAAGCTAAATTGAGGCTAGGCTGACCTTGAGAACATATGAGAAAAGATAGACCTTCAAATAGAAGACTAATGAGGTGAAGTGCTTTAAATGATTAAGCTTTGGATACATGGGCACTTAGTATCTGAACCAATGTGCCATGGTACTCTGAGGGGATGTAGTGGATAGCACTGACGAGAGTGAGCTTGAGGAGGAGAAGGATGTTTAAGAGGTAGAAGCCAAGGAGGAAGAGGAAACCTGTGTCTATGTAGACTAGGGAAAAGTAATGACCCTAGTTTTAAGATGAATATTGAGTTCCTTATTGAGCTCTAAGGAAGACCAAAGGGAAAATTTGTTCCACACTAAATGTACCATAAAGGGACATTTATGCACCATTATAGTGGATGGACAAAGTTATACTAACGTAGTAGCATAGTCCTTCATGCAAAGGTTAGGTCTACTAACCTCAAAACATCCCCCAACCTTATAAGTTGCATTGGCTTCATGATAAGGGTGCTTTGTACGTGACTGAGCAAGTCTTTGTGCCATTTAGTATTGGGAACATATATGGAGATGAAGTAGTTTGCGATGTTGTCCCTATGAGAGCTTCACATCTATTGTTAGATAACCTTAGTTGTTCGACCGATGAGTTACTCACGATAGATATAAGAACACATATGCCTTTGTAAAGGATGAAAAGAAGATTGTGTTGTAGCCCATGACCCCATCACAAGTAAATCAGACCCATAATCAGCTTATCCAAGCCAACAAGAAGAAAACCTTAGTGATGAGCCAAAGAGAGCTTCGAGCTATTGAAAAGGTAATGAGCTTATGTTCTTGTTAGTTAGAAGAATGTTGGAGATGAGAGATCTGAAGGATGTTCCTAATGAGATATGAAGCCTACTAAATGAGTTTTCAATCTTTTTCTCAAAGAATTATCGAAAGGACTGCCGCTAGTCCGAGGCATAAAGTACTATATTGATTTACAACTAGGCACATCCTTGCCAAACCAGCTCACATACGAATGAATCCTAAGCAGGTTGCCAAGCTAAAAAGATAGGTGAACGAACTCATAGAGTGAGGATACATAAGGGAGAGCATGAGTCCTTGTGCTATACTAGCTCTACTCATCCTTAAGAAGGATGGAACATGACACATATGCATTGACAAATGAGCAATCAACCAAATTACTGTTAAGTACAAATACTCAATACCAAGGCTCGATGACATGTTATATGAGCTTTATGATGCAAAAATATTCTCAAAGATTGATCTATGAAGTGGTTATCACCAAATTCACATGAGATCGGGAGATAAGTGGAACACTGCCTTCAAGACTAAGCATAGTCTCTATGAATGGTTAGTGATGCCATTCGGACTTACTAATGTGTTGAGCACATTCATAAGATTAATGAACCATGTAATGAGTCCCTTAATTAGAAGATGTGTGATCGTATACTTTGATGATATATTAGTATATAGTGTCAACCTGAGCAATCAAGTTCAACATCTCTAAGCAGTATTTGACATTTTGAAAACTGTGAAGTAGTATGGAATTTGAAAAAGTGTTCGCTCTATTAGGATGAAGTGATTTTTCTTAGCTTTATAGTGTAGGGGAAGGAATCTGAACAGAGGAAGAAACGATTTAAGCTATTCTATAATGGTTAATGCCAAAGAGTGTCAATGAGGTCCGAAGTTTTCATAGCCTAGCTTCTTTCTATAAGCGATTAATTAAAAACATCAGTACAATAGCTGCCCCCTTGACCAAGCGGACAAAAAAGACTAATGAGTACTGATGCGTACTATTACCAAGAACAAATAAGGTTGGTTATAGGAATGGGTCTAAGCTTGCTAAAAACTTGAAAGGGTGATGGGGAAACGCATGTAAGGACAAAAAATGAATGAAAAATTAAGCAAAACCCACAAATAATTCCAAAGGATGTGACGCACCTATGGAACATCCAAGGACTCATGGTACAGCTCAATATGATGCACAAGATGGTTTGGTAAGGGTACTCGCCACCTAGCCTTACTTAAGGATTAGGATAAGAGTGAAATAAGAGCAAATAAACAATGTTTACAAGAGGAAAAATATCCAGTATATTAATGATAATCTGTTGTTTGCAGTTACATGTATAAGGGGTATTTATACCTAAGAATTTGAGACAACCTACCTAAAAATGAAAAGACCAAAAGGGCATTATCCGAAAGAAGTAATGTATAAAGTATACAAAGGGTGAAAAAGAATATTTACGAAAAAAGAAATGATTATAGTAGCATATTCTATGAGTGGTCTCAGACACGTGGTAACAATACATTGGTGGTGCTATTGGAGGATGCAAACAAAAGAGTACGAGTTGATTAAGTGTCCAAGTAGGGTTGCTGAGCAAGCATGGACTTGTTTGAACACAAGTGATTGAAGATTAGTTTCAGGTAGATGATAGGAATCAACCTCTCAGACAGATCATATACAGTCAAGCTAGAGGGCTCCAAGGACTCGCTTGGAGGATACTAGCTCTAAGCCATAGCTGAGACAGGGATTCCTATCTTAAACTGATCTCGTATCGACCTGACTATCAGATGCTTACATACGTCAGATCTGCCCTTGTCTAATAACAGTGCTTTATCCTAAGAGATAGCCTAAGAGAAGCCAAGGCGAGCTCCTAATTCAACCATAATAATCCAACCTCGAATCAAGTTGACTTCTTTTCAAAAGAACTAATTGGTCCCTGACCTGGTCCACATCAATTCGACCCTTAACAACAAGCGTTACTTTATTTTCGCTTACCTTGTACCATATTTCTCCCATCTAGGTGCCAAGCGACACGTGTTTTCTAACATAGTATTCTAGAATGATTTTTTCTTTTTCATACTAAATATTCTTCGCTTCTTTTACCCTTTTTAGTATATCTTATGTAACTTAATTATAGAATACCCTTGTCTTTTCATACATGTCAAGTAACCCTAGTAGATGGGTATCTAAACCTCCACTTTCTTATATGTGAACAATTATCTCTTTAATATAGAATTTATTCACTTTAAGCAACCTTAGTGTTCTTATCATTCAACTCTTATCTATTCCCTTTAGCAAAAAGTAATGGCGAGTAACCCTTCAATTTAGACCGACATGTCATATTCGGTAGATTGTAGACCAACTAGGATCAAGTAGCGCATTACATCCATTCGGTAGTTACCAGGGCTTTGTTAGCTTTTTCTTTTATTTATTTCTAGTTTGTTTCGTTGTGGTGCTTCTCTGTATGTCTAACCTTGGAGACACATCAGCTTCACTGGTATTAGAGCACAGTTTCGAGAGGGAATATGTGAAGTTGCAATAGACTTTTGGTTTGCTTTACTATCAATGGTTACTATGTTTCTTCAATAGCTACTGTAGTATGTTTATGAAATAGTGATTCCATTGTTATTCTGTTCTTACTCTATTTTTCACTACAAAAACAGAGCAAGTTTGTTTCTATTATGTTTGAGTGACTATTGAGTAGTAAGAATGTTCATAAGTTGTTATTCTATACGAGAAGTATTATATTATGTCAATTTGAGTGTTTAAGGTGTTATTAGGGATTAGGGTAGTGGTGCTCAACTTAGTCATAATCATAATGATAGTAACACCCCAGGGTTCATTGATGATAAGCTTGATAGGCTCACAAACCTTGTTGAGAATTTAGTTATAACGATGCAAGTTAATAGGAAACAACCCCAAGGAATGTCACTACAAATTCTACTTAAAAATATTCAACAAAAGGGTTATAGCCAAGGTAGTTGAGCCCATCAACCAATTTGACCCCCTTGAGCTAGAGGAGCTATTAAACAAAGACTGGAGTTAAAAGAGATTGAGGAAGATGATGAAGAGTTAGATGTTGAAGAGTTTGGGAGGAAGAAGAAGATGTTGACTATTACCAAGCACAAGATGAGGATGCCGAGCTCCTTGAGGACTAGATAATGTCAAGGTTCAAATCTTACCCTTCAGTAGAAGTGGAGATGCTGATGAATACTTGGAATGGGAAGAGAAGGTTGAGAAAGAGTTTAAACATTTTGGGTATATGGATGTTGTCAAAGTTCAACTTGCTGTATTGGAGTTTATAGGGTATGATACCATATGATGGAAGAATCTGAATGCAACCAGAGCAAGAGATGGAAGACAAGGTATTATAACTTATGATGAGATAAAAAGGTTGTTAAGAGGCAGATTTGTGCTAAAAACTTATTTACAAAATACGTTTGCAAAGTTATAGGATCTTTGTTAAGGAAGTCGATCTGTAGATGACTAAGTGAGAGAGTTCTAAATGTTAATGATCCGAGTTGCTGTAGAAGAGCTAGAGGCCCATATAGTATCGAAATTCATTTCCGGGCTCAAGTATGAGATTGGAAACATTGTAGAAATGTAGAGGTTTTAAACCTTAGAAGAGGTGATCAAGATTGTGCAGAGGGTTGAAAAGTAGAGGAGAAATGTTCTAAGTCAACCTAGGCTGACATTTTCATAAGCCCCAGTACTACGTTGACCCGTTTAAGCTGAACCGAGGAAAGGTGTGACAAACCTGATGACAACCGAGCTAAGCCGGTTAATCAAGTTGATCCAAGGTTAGGCCGACTCCGAGAACATATAAGAAAGGGTAGACCTCCGAATGAAAGACTAGCAAGGTAAAATGCTTTAAATGCTAAGGCTTCGGACATATAGCTGCTAAGTATCCAAATTGGCGTATCATGCTGCTCTAAGGAGATGTAGTAGATGGCATTGATGAGAGCAAGCCTGAGAAGGAAGAGGATGTTGGAAAACCCGAAGTCGAAGAGGAAGAGGATACTTATGCTTATGTCAACTAGGGAGAAGTGATAACCTTAGTCTTGAGGCGAGTACTAAGTTCCTTATAGAACTCTAAAAAGGACTAGAAGGAGAATTTTTTCCATATCAAGTGTACCATCAAAGGCCAATTATGCATGGTCATAGTAGATGGAGGAAGTTACAGTAATGTGGTTACGTAATCCTTTACATAACGATTGGGTTTGCCGATCTCAAAGCATCCCTGACCTTACAAGCTGCATTGGCTTCATGATAAAGGTACTTTACACGTGACTGAACAAGTGATCGTTCCGTTCAGTGTCGAAAATGTATAGAAGGATAAAGTAGTGTATGATGTCGTTCCCATAGGAGCTTCACATCTACTACTTAGACGACCTTGGTTATTCGATTGATGTATTATGCACGACAGGTATAAGAACACCTATGCTTTTGCTAAGGATTGAAGGAGGATAATGTTATAACCCCTAACCCCATTCTAAGTAAATGAAACCTATAACCAGCTCACCCGAGCTCGTAAGAACCTCATTCTAAGCAAATGAAACCCATAACCAACTCACCCGAGCTAGTAAGAAGACCTTAGCTATGAGTCGAAGAGAGCTCTAATTTGTTGAGAAGGATGATGAATCGATGTTCCTATTGGTTAGGAGACTAATGGAGATGAGGGAGTTACAAAATGTTGCAGAAAAGATTTGAAGCTTGCTAAATGAGTTTTTTAACCTGTTTCTAGAAGAATTGCCTAAAGGACTACTACCAGTCTGAGGCATAAAGCATTGTATTAATCTATAGCCCAACACTACCTTACCAAACCGACCTGCGTACAGGATGAACCCTGAGGAGGTTGCCAAGCTGAAAAGATAGGTAAATGAACTCATTGAGCGAGGATATGTGAATGAGAGCATGAGCCCTTGTACTATGCTAACTCTATTCGTTCCAAAGAAAGATGGTTCATGATACATGTACATTAACAGTCGAGCAATCAACTGAATTACTGTTAAGTAACATACCCAATATCGAAGTTAAATGACATGTTAGATGAGTTTCGTAGCATAAAGATATTTTCGAAGATTAATCTACAAAATTGCTACCACTAAATTCACATGAGGCTAGATGATGAATGGAAGACTGCTTTCAAGACTAGGAATGAACTCTACAAATGGTTGGTTATGCCGTTTGGACTTATTAATGCACCAAGCACATTCTTAAGGTTAATGAACCATGTAATGCAGCCCTTCATTGGGATATGTGTAGTTGTGTACTTTGATGATAAATTGGTATGTAATGCCAACTTGAACGAGCATGTTCAACATCTTTATGAAGTATTTAGCATTTTACAAACAGAGAAGTTGTACGGAAATGTGAAGAAGTATATGTTTAGCTAACGATAAGTGATATTCCTAGGGTTTGTAGTGTCAATGGAAGGAATTTGAGCAGATGAGGAGAAATCCGAGCTATTTTGGAATGGCTAATACTGAAGAATTTCACTGAGGTCCGAAGTTTCCATGGCGTAGCTTTTTTCTATAAGTAATTTATTAAGGACTTCGGTATAATATCCACCCCATTGACCGAGTTGACTAAGAAGAACGAGGGATTCAGATGGAGTGACTGAGCTGAGCAAAGCTTTAGAGTGATTAAAGAAAAACTCACCTCGACACCTGTCTTGTCACTATTAGATTTTGATAAGCCCTTTGAATTATAATGTGATGCATCAAGAGTTAGAATTGGTGCTGTCCTGATGTAGAAGCGATAGCCTATCACTTACCATAGTGAGAAACTTGGTGGTCCTCCCCTGAACTATAGTGTACGAGAAAGATTTATACTTTCTTTATCAAGTCCTTACTATTTCGCAACATTATTTGATGCCATAAGAATTTGTTATTTATATAGACCATAAGTCTCTAAAGCATCTAGGGAGTCTAAACAAGCTTTCAAAGAGGCAAGACAAGTGAATAGAGTTCGTAGAAGGATTCTCGTACACCATCCAATACAAGAAGGGAAGTGTAAATATGGTTACTGATGCTCTATCACGACGACAAACGTTACTGACCACTTTGCATACAAAATTGTTGGGATTCTCACTAATTACCAAGCAGTATGCTCATGATTCTCATTTTGGCCCTATCATAACACAGTGTAAGGACAACATTGCTATAAAAGGATATTATCTCAAGGACGGCTACCTATTCAAGGACTAAAGGCTGTGCATACCAAACTGTTCCATGTATGAGCTATTGATTAGGGAAGCTTATAGCGGAGGATTATCTGGTTATTTCAGGGAAACCAAGACAACTAATTTGTCGAGGGAGAACTTTTACTGGCTAAGTTTAGCTAAGGATGTCTATAAGGTAGTTAGTAGTTGTGAAGTGTACAAATGTGCAAAAGGGAAGAGAGAACCCTATGGAGAATACATGCTACTGCCAACACTAACCGCACCTTGGGTAGACCTTAGCATGAACTTTGTCCTAAGGCTACCTCAGACATCCAGAGGCAAAGATTCTATTTTTGTTGTAGTAGACCACTTCAGTAAGATGACATACTTCATTCCATGCCATCAGACTAACGATACTCTACATATCACTGATTTGTTTTTACAGGAGATTATTCGACTACATGGGCTACCGAAGACTATTATCTCAAATCGAGATACAAAATTCTTAAGCTATTTTTGGAAGACTTGGAACCAAACTTATATTCAGCTCTAGCAACTACCTTTAGATTGATGGCTAGATTGAAGCAGTGAATAGGGCACTAGGCAATTTGCTCAGAGTTGTTGTTGGGAAGAACATGAGAGATTAGGATTTGTTCCTGCCTGATATGGAGTTCACATACAACTGGACTGCCCATAGCACTACTAAAAAAAACCCATGATGTCATCTATGGCCTTACCCCTACCATTCCTTTGAATATGATTGGTACACCAACAACTGCTGAAGAGAGTCAATCTGGAGTAGACCGAGCTTAAGAATTGCATTAACTACACCAATCTGTAACCAGGAAGATTGCCAAGTTTAATCAGAAGCAGTATGAAATTGGTAACTAAGGCAGTTGAACTATTTTTGCAAACTTCTAAAATTTTCAACCTAATACTCAAAGTAAACCCTAGTATGCTAAAAGACTTTAAAAGTTGACAAAGATAGTTAAGATAAAAACTATAAGATAACAACTGAAGATTCATTCGCGTATAAAATTTTTAGACCCTAAATGTATGTAAACACTAGAGATTGCACCTAAAAGTGATAAAACCCTAAAATTATAACTTTAAAGATATAAAAGTACTAAGTCACTATAATCTATTTTAAAACCCTAATTGCTAATATATCCTTAGTATCATACTAAATCATTATCAAATAATCAAGATAACTTTCAATTATTCATAAATGCTTATAATACTAATTTAATTTACTAGAAAACTAAGATATTACATTATAGATCACATCCATCTTCTAATCATATAACTAAGTTAGTATTTTATAAAGTTGAGTGTGTAGTTAATGTTTATACTACATGTAGTTAATATTAACATACTAAATGGAATATTTCATGATAGTTACACTAAGTACCATACTAAATAATGTATATAGGATATAAATACTTAGAAGGAGATCTCATTGACTATTCTTACTAATTATTTCAATAAACTCCATATTTCCTTTCATTTCCTTAATTTTCTTCCCAATTTTCCTTAATTACCTCATTATGTACACACAAATTACACTTAATTTTAAAGAGTTGGCTAAGTTAACTTGTTGACCAAAGTCAATATCAACTAGAAAGTTCTCTTTTCTAAAGTTTTCTACTCATTTTCATATGGATTTATTTTTTCCTTTCTTTTCCTCTTTGCTGTCCAACGTATGGGGACTTCTAGACCCCACTTGTCTTCATTTTAAACCACAAAAATTACATAAAACAAATTCCTTTTCCCCCCATCTCCAAAACCGTCACCTCCCTTTCCCCTTTCACCCTTCTAATTTTCTAAACCCACTTCTATACTACAACAACTTTTCATACACTAAATAAATAAACTCCTCACCCTTATCTAGAAGAAGAAAAAGGTATGATTTCATTTGAATTTCTCTTTCAACAAGTGAATTAGTGTCTACTTTAGGTTAGTGTAAGAACTTTGTGTAATATATACATGTGTTGTTGAAGGTAGAAAGCTCTATACTCATGCTTAAGAGTGTATAAATATTTAGGTATACATGTATAAATATCTATGTATATACAACAAGTGAGTACATATGAAATGTATATGTAAGGGTTTTAGTGAAATCTTTAATATAGGTATAAGAAATCCTTAGATAATTGAAAAAGGAGCACATATACATATGATCAAGTATTTGTATATAAGGATATACTTGATGTACACATGTATGGATACTCTTATATAATTATCCTTTATGTACATAACCAAAAAGAAGGAATATATTAACTATACATACTTATACCTTACTAAATAAGCCCTTAAAGTGCAAAAATATAGATTTTGTGAAAATTTCTTAAAGGGGTATACTAAGCATACGAAAATAAGCATAAAAAATATGTATGTAACTGTATGCATATATGGGTATATGTACTAGTATATGTATAAGTACATAAGTATACACACAAGTATATTAGAAGTATAAGTATACACATAACCTATGTATAAAATATAAAAGAGTATAAGTATAAAGTATATATAAGTGATGACATAAGCATGACATAAATGATGACATAATCAATTAATGACATAAGCCTATAAAATAGTAAAATACAAGATAACATAATAAAATAATAATAATATATATATACATGTACAATATGGGCCAAAAATTCCTTAAGCCCTTAATACTCATCTTAAATTGAATTAATCTTATTTAAGCCCATAAATTAGTAATCACAATGTAAAATCATTTAAGTGTAAGAATCTAATGGCTAATTAAACCATTAAGTACTAAAATAAGATATAAAACTAAACAACAAGAATATTTAAGCTTCAATAGTTACAATATCAATAAATCTAATCCATAGCATAAAACACAAGTATTAACATCCAAAACGGACATCATCGTGTGAACGTATATCTGAAAATAATGAAAAACGACTATAAGTTCGTAAATATTGGAAATAAAATAAAAAGTTATGTACGATTAGTAATATGGTTCAATCGAATAAAAACTTATAGTAATCTAAGTAAAATTAGGTAGATAGATATCTAGAAGCATTAATTAATTCAATTACTTATTGTCGTCTTTATCTCATAATGATTAAGTGATCTTGACGTGGGTTAAGATCTTCCCGAAGACTGCTACAATTAGTGCCAGACATCATAGCCAAGTGAGTAATCCTGTTGACTTTGTACTTATTTTGTGCTTGTAATTAGTGCACTCAAAGTAAATATTAATAACTTGATGCATAAGGGTATGGGTTATGCATGTGCTTGAATATTGGTTTATATTGTGTAAAAGATTGTGAAACATAATAGTTGAATAATTGATTGTTTGACTTATTGCTGCATAATTGAATAGTTTTGTTGATATTTGTTGATCGACTCATAAGTTGACTTAATCATATTGGACTTAACTGAAATTAAATGGATCATGCATAAAGCATGAACATTGCATATAATATTCTAACCATCACCTCATGTGGTTGGTAATGAAGGGCCTTGGAGGGATGGATTCCTGTGTGATTTAATTAGTGTAGTACAGGAGCACTAGTACAACAAGACTCTACCCTTGGTTCGTGGGTGTACTTGGTGCCAGAGATGCTAACTATAGGTACTTGGGGGTTGCGTCTAGAGACCATTGCTGTAGGGTATGAGTGTAGACTGCAGGGGTCACCTTACAACTAGGCTGGGATTTTGTGTATTACTAGATTTTTAGAAATGGAAATGTATTTTGTGAAATACAAAATTTAAAGTTATGGTTAAAAACCCAGGCACTGGAGCCTGGTTGTGATTGGTACCAATGTATCTCCAACCCTTACCTCGAAGGACATTAAAATCCGACGTTATATGTAGCACTGATCAATTGCATATATTGTTTGGCATACTGCATGTGCATGTATTCATATGATTGTAATAATTTGTTTGATAACTTGTTTGTCAATGTAATATGAGGGATCACTCACTAAGCTCTTATAGTTTACTCCTTAATAGTTTTTCTTTTGCAGGTTGATAGATAATTGAACATGGGTTAAGACCTGAGAGTTGAGTACAAGTATTGAGACATTTTAGAGGTTAGAATTAGAGAGAAGTTGTTTACTTCATGTGAAACTTTAAATGTAAATACCACTTATGTACTTAGACTTTTCAATCTTATTAAGTTTAAACTTTTAAGTCTATATTACTTGATCATATCATTTGGTAGGGGATACCGATTCTCTGTGGTTCTAAGGAATTGTGGGATATCGAACATCTATAGTTATTTATATTTATATTTTACAATAAATTAATTACTTAAAAATCAATAACCTTAGTGATTAATCATTTAGAGTCTTCTAATCTTTGACTTGCAAGGCAACGTCCATATTATAGGAACATACGTAACATGCAAATTTTCAAGCAATCCTACTAGGCCCCTTTTAAGATCTTGATAATTTCTTTACACCTAGGAGATTTGGTATGGATTCAACTTAGTCGAAAATGATTCCCACACCTGAGACAAAACAAACTATCTCCTTGAGTTGATGGTTCGTTCAAAGTCTCAAAGAAAATCAACCACAATACTTACCAAATCAAGTTACCTAATGACTATAGAGTTTCTTCCACCTTCAATGTATCCGATCTGATCCCTCACCAACTAATAGAAGAAGATCTTACGAGTGCCGTAGAAGAAAGAGTAGAGACTATTCCAAATTTGAGGACAAAGCTTTTTGACCCCCAAGCAGATGATAGGAATCAACCCCTTGGACTAATTATACGTAACTAAGCTAAAGGACTCCAAGGACTCGCTCAGAGGATACTAACTCTAGGCCATAGCTAAGACAGGGATTCCTATCCCAAATTGATCTTATGCCGACCTGACTATCAGATCTTTACATGTGTCGGATTTGCCCCTATTTAACAACACTTTATCCCAAGAGATAGCTTAAGAGTAGCTAAGGATAGCTCTTGATCTGACCACAAGAATCTGACCTTGAATCAAGCTAATTTCTCTTCAGAAGAACTAGTTGGTCCCTGACCTGGTCCACACCAAGTTGGCCCCTGACCATAAGCGTTACTTTGTTTTCACCTACCTTGTACTATATTTCTCCTATCTAAACGCCAAGCAATATGTATCTTTTGACACAGTATTCTATAATGATTCTTTCTTTTTCCACACTAAATATTCTTTGCCTCTTTTACCCTTTTTAGTATGTTTTATATAAACTAGTTATAGAATACCCTTTTGTCTTTTCATACATGTAAAATAACCTTAGTGGACAAATATATAAACCCTCACTTTCTTATATGCGAACAATTATCTCTCTAATACATAATTTACTCACTTTAAGTAACCTTAGTATTCTCGTTATCATTTAACTCTTATCTATTTCCTTTAGCAAAGAGTAGTGACGAGTAATCCTTCAATTCAGACAGGTGTGTCATTTCTGGTAGATTGTAAGCCGAGTAAGATCGAGTGGTACATTACATCCATTTAGTAGCTGCCCAAGCTTTGCTAGCGCTTTCTTTTGTTTCTTTTTGGTTTGTTTCGTTGTGGTACTTCTCTGTGTGTTCGACCTTGGAGATGCATCGAAACGATATCTAAACACTTACTTATTTGTACACAGACAATGATGATCAATATCGAATTATTATTGAAGTTTCCTTTGAGCAACCTTAGTGTTCTCCCTAACCTTCAACTCTTATCTAATCCCTTTAGTAAAAAATAGTGGCAAGTAGCCCTTCAATTCGAACCAATGAGTCATGTCTGGTGAATTGTAGGTCGAGTATGATTGAGTTGTGTGTCATATCCATTTGGTAGCTACCCAAACTTTGCTAACTTTTCTTTTGTTCCTTTTGGGATCGATTCATTGTAGTGCTTTTCCATGTGTCCAATCCCAGAAACTTATCACCTGTACAACTCGTCCTTATGCATAATGTATTTCTTTGATTTCTACTTATAATAGTCGAGCATCTACGTTGTTAGTAGGTAATGCATTGTTCTTTAAGTAATCAATATGTGGGCATCTTCAGTTACTGACACTTGCTACAAAGTTGTATTCTCCATGATAAGGAAGTTCGGAGCACTTTAGGCAGCTCATTTGTACTTAGGAAGCATCTTTGGACATTATTGGCTAATAATATCCCACATGCTAAATGTGGCAATACAAAGGAAGCCCTTCTTCTCCATACTAAATCTTATGGTACTTGTCTAGCTTTAAACAAACTTGCTTTATACAGATACATCAAGAAAGAATGCCATCTGGACTTTAAGGTATAAGACTCCATTTATACTAGTAAAATTTTTCAAGTTTGTAACAAAAACTATACTAAGATGTGCCAAATTGTGCCTTGATGGGAGTGCGCTAGTCATCCTATGCTTCCTTCTCTTCATCCAATAGTTGTAAGGATGTACAAGGAATGGACTTTTTAATAACTTGAACATTCAAACTGTTTTCTGTAGTTTAAATGGGAACTTTAGAGGCTAATCTTGCAAGTGCATCTACGTAGCAATTGGTGGATCATTTAGTTTATTGGTATCTTACTAAAGTGAATTTTCCAACTAAAGCTTGTACTACAACCTTGTAAGGCATAAGTGCTGGCTCTTTAAGAGCAAATTTACTGTTGGTTATTTGATGATCAAATTTGAATTGCTACGTATACATAAGTTAGATGCTCCAACATTTTGCACAGAAATGAGTCAAAGCAAGAGAGCTTTGTACTCAACTTCATTATTGTTATAGTAGAAGTCCTGGTTGAAAGGTAGAGGTATCTCTTAGCCTTCAAGAGATGTTAATACTACTTTCGCTCCTCATTTAGTATTCCTAAAAGAGCCATTAAACTGTACTTTCTACTCTCCATTTGCTTTTGCTTTCATGGAGTCTTCATGGAATTCTATGGGAATTGTGTCTTAGGCATGAGTCCCATATGTTGTAGGAAATTAAGTTAGGAGATCTATTAGATCCTGAGACTTAATAGCCTTAGGTGGCATAACCTTAATTTCAAATTCCAACAAAAGGAGTAATCATTTTACACTTCTACCTGAGAGAGCTAGTCATGATAATAAATACTTCAATGGATCTGAGTGAGTGATAAGGTTCACCTTATGTACCAAGATGTAAGGATGTAATTTGTGCATAGTGAATACCAGCTCCAGACATTGCTTCTCGCAAGCTAAGTAGTTGGTCTCACTTCCTTAGAGGGATAGAATTAAATAGTGGATTGGTCACTCTTTACCATCTAGATCTTATGCTAGTAAGCCCCCTGTGGACTTATCAGTGGATGTTAGATAGAGGGTCATCAGCAAATCTTTAATAAGCATTGTCATTGTTTATAGAGAAGGAAGTATCTCCGTTATTCTCTAGATGGCCTCTTCTTATGGTTGCTCCCATTCAAATGGTGTTCCTTTCTTCATAAGTTATTGTAAGGGATGTGAAATTTCTATTAGTACTAGGATGAATCGCTTGATATAAGAAACTTTCCTGATAAAGGCCTTTAACTCCTTCGAGTTAGTAGGTGAGGGCATAGACTGCATGGCTTATGTCTTTGCTAGATCAACATTGATCCCTTATTTGTGAACAATAAATCCATTTGCCAGATGCTACCCTAAATACAAACTTAATAGGTTCATGCATAACTTATACAATCAGCATCGTTCAAAGACCTTCTTCAAAGGTATCAAGTGGGTAGGCCCTCGCCTTGATTTAATGACTATGTCATCAACATAGTCTTTCATGAAGTCATGCATCATGTCATAGAGTATAGCAGTCATCACCCTTTGATAAGTAGCTTCCACATTCTTAAGCCTGAAAGGCATGACAGTATAATAAAAGTTCCCTATTGGAGTTCTAAAGGTAGTATACTTGGTGTATCCAATCGCCATCTTTATCTGATTTTAGTGACTAAATCCATCAGTAAATAAGAATAACTCATTTCTTGTTGTAGCATCCATTAATGTATCAATGTTTGGTGATGGGAAGTCATCTTTGAGGAAAGCCTTATTAAGATCTTGGAAGTTTACACAAACTTGCATGTGTCTATTTTTTCTTTCTTACAAGCGCAATATTAGCTAGCCACGTAAGGTGCTTAATTGGCTTAATGAAGCCAGCTTGAAGTAGCTTTTAATCTCTTCCTTTATCTAGACTTCAATTTCTTGATGAAAGATTCTCTATCCTTGCTTCATTGGTTTGATCCTAGGTGTGATATTCAGTTTATGCAATACTAATCTAAGATCTAATTTTGGAATTTTGTCATATGTCTAGGTTAACACATCTTTGTACTCCTATAGCAACTCTACTAAGTAAGCCTTAATCTCTTATAAGAGGTTCTTACTAATGAAGATAGGTTATGAACACTTTTTTGGTCTCATGAGGTCCAGCTCCTCAATTTCTTCAGCTTGAGGCTTAAGTTGATCTTTCATTTATGGAGGTGTAGGTCAGGTTTCTTGTAATGACAAGGGATTTGAAAAAGACAAACAAGTTTCTTTAGATCGTAAAGACCGTCATAAGTAATATCCCCTTCATTTGTTGGCCCTAGCAAAACTTTTAACCTCATTAGTCTCTCCTCTTTTTCTTACCTCCTTAGGAGCTACACATTCTTCTTTTCCTTTGCTGTTTCTTCCCAGGCAGGTAACGGTAATCGAGAGGGCTATGTAATGGCTGCTTCCCTTTCCTCAGTGTATTCATCAAAGAAGCTTGCCTCAGAGAGATATTCTTTGCTATGTTCAAAGGGCTTCTTTATGGCAGTTATAAATATATCTTTTCCTTTCCAGTGGCCCTTAATGTACTAGTGCCTTGTTGATAGTATAAGATTATGATTATATAATTACTTCCTTCCAATGAGTAAGTGGTAGGATATGGGCACGTCAATCACATGGAATCGGGTGGAACCTTGGATAAGGCCAACCTTAAAGTCCACATTAATATATCCTATTGTATCTGTGGATGATTTAGTGAAGCTATTGATTGAAATGGGTTGTCTCACCAACCATCGATTGTCTATTTCTATAGCCTTGAATGTGGACATGGGCATGATGTTTACAGAGGAACCATTATCTATGAATGTCCTCTTAATCGGAAATCGTTAAGAGTACTTTCAATGTATAGTAGATGATTGTGATTAGGATTTTTTACATACATATTCACATTTGTAAAATGTATCACATTCTCATGCATGCTGGCCATTCTTCAAACAAGTTACACTATACTGCACTCTCTATATTGTCTTTCAAAGATTTGAGTAAGTGTAACTACTTCTACAAGTCGTAAATCTTCATCAAACCCTAATGAAATCAAAGAACATTTTGAAATTGGAAGTTTCATTAAGACAACTGCCTCTAGTAGGTGTTCATCTTGGTTAGCTTCAAACATCATCTCCTTTCCTTTTTATATCTCAATCTATGGTGTGTCTTTATCTTCTCTCCTTGGTTCATGATTGGCAGCATTCATAGCATTTTGCTAGTTATCATGCCCAAGTAATGGATTGTTACAGGCATCGTTATTTTCAATAACGAGTTCCCTATTATGGACCCTATCATTAAATATATTCTTCAAGGTCCAACATTCTTCCATAGGATGGCCTACAATCCTATGGAATCTGCAGAACTTGGGATCATTCTTCTCAATTGCATTAGGTAAACAAGCCACTCTTGGAAGCTTAATATTCCCATACTGTAGCCATTGGCTAAGTACATAATGTACCTTACCCAATGGGCATGAGAATAAGAGAGATGGTGTAAAGTTTTTTGGTCTTTCATTCCTTAGCTTTTACTGCCTCTAAAGTTCTCACCATAGGCTAAGCTAACACACGTTATTCATTTCTTAAATCTCTTACCTTATCTTCCTTGCCTTATAACAGAATTGTTAGTTCTTCTTGCAGTCTCAATGAAGGTAGAGAAAGATCTTAAGTTGGGATTCCTTAGGTGAACATCATAATTTGTGAACTTTTCCTGGATGCAAATCTTCATTAGTTCTCTCTTATCACATATATCTTAGATATCTAAGATATACTCTCGGAAGTGCTTTATATAATTCATCAAATCTTACTTTGGGTTTTGCCTTGCTCATCCCATGTCAATGATTATAATTCTTTCTTATGTAGAGAAAATTTTTCTACAAACAACTTGCACATAGTCCCCCATAAATCAATTGACCCTAAGGGGAGTTTGATATATAAGATGTATGCCTTCTTAGTTAACAATTCAAAACTCTTTCAATTTCAAGTAATCTTTGAGCTTGTATGGCTTTAAGGTTTTGATGAATTTCAACAAGTGTTCTTTGCACTACCTTTTTTGCCATTAAACAGCATAAACTTAGGACTTATATAGTCTTTAGGGTAGGGTTTTGTAGCAATTCACAAATGATAAGGAAGCTTCAATTATGGTACTCTTGTGGATAACTTAGCCTAAATTTCCTTCATGTATTGATCTAAGTCTTCTTTTGTTATATAGGAAGTCCTTGGTGTAGATACTGAAGATACAGGAGCAAATACTATTGATGTTAGCTTAGATACTACAAATGAAGGATTTGGGACCAAGTAGCTTATGGATTCACCAACAACTGTACGAATGGGAACTCTATAGGATGAAGAGCTACCATTTTAAACTCTCGTGTTCTCTGCTTCATATACCAGATTTTTTCTAGCTATAGGCTGTGGTAAGGGAGTTTGCTTATGCCCTCCTCAGGGTATACCTTATATAGTAGTGGGAAGGTTAGATGTTTAAGTAGAGGGGGTAGCATCCATTTATGCAGTAATAGCAGAGTTTAGTAGAGCCACTCTATGTTGCGCAGCAATAGAGGTGGCTAACCCTGTCATGAGGGGAATGAACATAGCCATGGACTAATTTAATGCTTTTGTTGTCTCTTGCATAGCTCGTGTCACCTCTGTAGTATCTTGAAGAGGCTCAATGACTAGATTATCTTAATTGGTGTCTTGAGATAGTGGAGGTAGATCTTGCTCAACTTGTTCAACATTGGCATCTTCCTCTTGAGAGATAGCGTCATTCATTATAGCCATTCTCTTCCAAAGAGGTGCCATCGCTCTGATATTACACTCCTTCTCTAGTGAAGTCGCCAAAATATAGATGAGTGGTTCTAACTGGAGCAATCATATGTGAGTTACATGAGTATCACATTACTTGTGGCTTTAGAGTAGTGACATAGAGATGATACTAAATGGAATGATTGGAGAAAGAATGATAGGGTGGTGGGAATAGATAATCCTGGAGTCTTGAATGCACAAGTGATAAACAAGACAACCTAGGGGACCTAGGATGTTAACCTTGCGATTCCTAAAGAACTAAGATTGTTCTTTTCTTGAAAACTATTTAATCTTAAAGAGTAGAGATTTCATAGTAAAACATTGTTTCTCTGTTTTCTGGAGTTGTGTCAAATAAGGAGGAATGGATGAGTATTTATAGGCTCTTAAGCTTAACAAACATCTGTTGGATCATCTTGGTGATAGATGGATGAGAAAGAATTCACACATTTCATAGTTATCTAGAATGAGCTTGTAAAGACCTAAAGCTAATAACCTTCCTCATAGTGCATAAGCTTACCCAAGAAAGGTTGGAGGTGGACGGACCACTCTAATGGTCCTTATTTCAAGCCCTCTAAGCCTGTTCTCTCTAAATTATCCCAATATAAACCAAATTTCTTAGACCTTGCCACCTAGCTCAAGAAGTCAAGCCCAAATAAACATTAAGCTTCATCTAGTAACTAATATAACAATGTTAGTCCTTTACAATCTATTATCTCTAAGTAAATGGCGCGACTTCTAACAAATTGAACAATCGAGAATAGCAAAGATTTTAAATTGAATCCTTATGGGGAAAAAAAAAAGAGGCTAATAGTATAATTATATTTTCATTTGCTTAATATTAAATTTAGTAAGCGGATAAGTTTTAATTTGAAAACTAAACCCAAACACAAGTTGTATATAAATCTTATTATGATTGTAATGAATGTCCTTAAATTTTAAGCTTCAATATTTAATATTAAATTAAGTAGGTAGATAAGTTTTAATTTTTAAATTAAACCCAAACAAGCTATATATAAATTTTGTTATGTTTCTAATGAATCTCATCAAAATTTAAACTTCAATAGATTTAAAAAACACAATTTTACAAAAATTTTGTCAAAGTCTTCATATTAGAAACATGATAAATATTATCATAAGAAAATGAGACCTTAAAAGTACAATTTCATGTTGTTCACTACAAAAAAGTATATAGAAATGTAGTTTCTGTCATTAAAAATATCAAACATTTAATTTCTCTTTCTATATAATTAAATAAAATAAAAAATAAATAACTCTGCTTTTATGGATCTTTACAAATATCGATATTACATTAATTACATCTAGGTATACAAGAAAAAATGGCCATTTTATACTATAGTATATGTCTTTCTTATGTAAGGTTATCAAAAGATAGGCCATATTACAAAACATTTGTTTCTCTAACAAAATGAAGCAACCTCAAGAATAAAGAATTCATAATTAGCTCTTATGTTGATGATACCATTTGAGTTCTTCATCTAAATCCAGAATGAACCGAACCTCCCTTTAGTTGTCATAAAACGAATATGCTCTTAAGCTTTGTTCTTGATTGTGATATCAATATTGCATCTATTAAAAGAGAGCTTCTAACCTTCGAGAGCAAGAATCAAAACCCTAAAATAGTGTTCATGGTATATTAACATTCTTTTGTACTTATTATGGATTATATAGGTGGAATAAGTTAGATATGTATGGCAAGTTAAAATGAATAAAAGAATAATTTGGCCCATTATGTATTATAATGGCAATAGAAGAAAAGATTGATTAATGAAAAGACATTATGATTTTAAATCTATATATGGAAATATCTTCTGGAATTATATATTATGATATGATTTATTTCTCTCATTCTTTCTTCTCGTCCTTGTCTTGGTAAATAAAATGTGAGTAACGTTAGTTTCCGAAAATGGAACTAAAGAATCACATAATATTATTATATGTGATTTATTTCTAATAAACAAATGAATCAAAACTTTTGAAGATGAGTTGAAGAGAAAAGATCACAAGAACTTCAATACTCCATTAAGGAAAATAGTAGGATAGTATAAAATTTGTTCTGTAAAACTAATGATACAATACTAACTAAATGAGTTATACAAGTCTTCTTATATATGAACTATTTGACTAACTAACTTCTAAAAATTTGTATATTAATCGGTGCTAAATAATAAACAAATATATTAACCACCTCATCCCACCACCGTGCCTCGCCCCCCAATAAAGGAAAGTTATAGAAGGAACAAACTTAGTTAAGTAATCTGTAAGTTGCTCGTGAGAAGAAACATGAATAGTTTGGAGAAAATCATTTGCAACCTAGTCTCTTGTGAAATGAGCATCTATGGAAATATGTTTTGTTCTACTATGAAGATAGTGGTGATTAGCTAGCAATTATACAAATTTATTGTCAACACGTAACACAACTAAAGGATGATAGTCAACACCTAAATCTTGTAAAATATAAGAAACCTACATAAGCTGCTTGGTTGCATAAGCCATGAATCGATACTTACCTTCTGTAGAGGAAGTAGAGATGATATCTTACTCTTCAGTTTTCCATGATATGAGAGATGATACAGTCCAACGTAGATGAACACATGACGTTTGGTATCATACAAACCAATGGGGTAGGTCTGAATTGTAGGATGATTCGAAAGATAAATGATAGTCAAAGGTTGAGTAAGGGTCCTTATGCAACGATGATAGATATGATACGCCAATGCCTTATATGAGCTTGGGTCATACTTGATATGATGTATAAGTGTGGCCAAAGGTTACTCGTTATCAAGATACACTTAATGGGCTAGATAAGAGTAGCTTAAGAGTAAGCAGCAGAACACTTAACTCAAAAGAGTATGTTTGAAAATTTCAATGTATTCTCTTCTTGCAACCATTACAATATACAAGTATTTATAGTACTTAATCAGGGTAAATCTTAGGTTATAGTAATTTACAAGAAAGGATTTGTACTCGTTAATGGAAAAGGGGAATAATTTACAAGGGTATCAATGTAAACGTGCAAAAAGAATATCTATTGGTAGAAAAGACAGTACGAATGTTAGAAAAAGGACAGCGTATGCATAGTTTGCTCATTCTATAGTCCTAATGATGCTACTAGCTAAGTAGGGGCAAAGTCTCGATCAGGTTAAGTTAGCATCGATAGTTCAGTATCTAGGATAGTTAGGATTGGATAGGAGTTAGTTTAAGGGCGACTCATTTTCAAGTCAACCTCCAGTGATCAGCTCTTAACAACCATCAGCTTGGCTTCGGCATTAGTGAGGTTGGCTATATCCTAATTCGATGCTCATACAAGTATGTGGTGAAAGGGTTAGCTTAGCATAACAACTAGTCACCTCGACAGCTTCTTAGATGATGTGGAGAGTAAAGTAACTCGATAGGTTAGATTAGGGTATACGCTGCTCCTTGGAACTCAATTCACCTTGGACAGCTCAACGAGCCACATAAGCAAGCCTATAAGCTTAGGAGCGCGTAATTAGTCCATGATCCTTATTAAGAGATGTACAAAGAAGGATACAATAACTTGATATTGATTTCTTATCAAGAATACAAGCTCCCCAATTTGAGTTGAAATAACCATAGAAATCAAAAGTGGAATTAATAGAGTAAAACAAACCAATGTCAATAGATACTTTAAGATAGTATAAGATATGAAATACGACAATCAAATGTCTAATACAAGGAGCATCCAAGAATTGGCTAAGCTTATCAATAGCAAATGAAACTTCTAGTCATGTAAGAGTAAGACATAACAAGTGACCAACAATGCGACAATAAAATGTAGTATCATTTAATGAAGCATTTGCCTTATGATATAAATCAAGACTAGACTGGAGAGGAGTACTAATAAGTTTGGATGTTGTCAAACTGATATTAGATAGCAGTCAACAATGAACTTCTACTGGTTCGAATGAATACCATCCTCAATTTTCCTTAATTCGATGCTCCGAAAGTAAGGAGCAAAATTAAGATCTTTGATTATAAATGCTTCATGCAAACTGATCTTTTCACTCAGCAATTGCAAAAGAATTTGTCCCTATGAAAATCATGCCATCGACGTAAAGTAAGACAATAATAAACCGAGAGAATCATTCCTAGTAAATAACAAATAATCATGAGAGGATTGTGTAAAACCATGATGAACCAAAAACTTAGAAATTTCTAGATTCTATTATCTTCAAATTTTTTTAAGCCTATAAAGTGATTTCAAAAGCTTCTAAACTTAGCCAGATTTTGCCTTTATATACCTAGGAGGTGGCTCCATGTAAGTCTCCTCATCCAAGAACCCATAGAGAAAGGCATTGTTAACATCAACTTGAAACAAAGGCCACTTACGCACAACAACAACTGCTAACAAAATTCTAACTACTCCTAGGTTAATAACAAGAGAAAATGTACTATGATAATCCTTTCCTTCAATTTAGGTGTAACCCTTAGCAATTAAACAAGATTTATAGAGCTCATTACTTTCATCAACCCTATATTTAATTTTATAAACCCAACGACAACCAATAGCATGCTTGGCCTTAAGCAAAGAAGTTAATTGCCAAGTATTATTAACTTCAAGGGCTTGAAACTCTTTATTTATAGCCTAAACCCACTGAGTATCTTGTGAAGCTTGAAAATATGAATGAGGTTCTTTGGTCATCGACATATTACTGGTTGATAGGTAAAAGAATGAAGGGAAAATAAAGGAAATTAAATAGAAGAATGAGAATAGGATAAAGTGTAATCATTATTAATGGCATCAACATAATCCTTAAGCCATGAGGGAGGCCTAATAATTTTGTTAGAACGTCTCCTAGCTAAAACATTATCAAAAAGACATGAAATAAAAGTGTTTAGAATAGAAACAAGAACAACAAGAAGAGAGGAAGATTGAAAATCAATAGAATTATAAGAAGTGTTCAAAAATTATCAGCAACATTGTCATAAGTGTTTAGAATATTATTAGTAAGAGTGGAAACTGCAACAAGATCTGTATGAAATGAAACAAAATCTCTTTGAAAGGAAAAATATTCTCATGAAACACCACATCCCTACTAATAATGGTCTTCTTGGCCTCTAAATCAAAAACTTTATATGCTTTATAGCCTAAAGCATAACCAATAAATACACATTTTGATCCTCTATTATCAAACTTATCCTTTGAAGTACCAATTATGGGAACAAATTATAAACATGCTGCTACTCATAAATGATCATAAGAATGAGGATGCCCAAAAATGACTTTAGATGGAGTTTTCTAAGGGAGCATTAGTGTAGGCATGCAATTAATCAAATATGTAGTAATAAAAAGATAGTTTACCATAAAATACTTAAGCAAACTAGCAAGTATACGTAATGCTCTAGATGTATCAAGTAAATGTTGATGCTTTTGTTCAACTCTTCCATTTTATTGAAGAGTATAAGGAACTATTCGTTGATGAATTATACCAAAATCACTGAACAAGGCTTGACACTCCTTAGAAATAAACTCTATCCATTGTTAATTTGAACATATTTAGGAAACATAGAGAAATTATTACAAACATAAAGTAAAAACTTTCTTAGCATAGAAGGAACTTGAGACTTATATTTAAGTAGATAAGTATATAAGTCTCATGAGAAAAATCATCCACTAAAGTAAAAAAATAATATTCACTATTATGAGTAGCAACTTGATAGGATTCTTATACAGTCTAATGTACAAGCTCAAACAAGAATCTTAATGCATATTCACTCATTTGAAAAGGGTAAATGATGTATTTTAGCTATATGACTAGTGTCACAAATGAATATCTTAAATTCAAGATCTTTACAACAAGTTATATGTTCTAATTTGGATAAAAAGGAATATCCCAATCTAGCATAAAACAAATGAATGTCTGATTTAACAAAATTAGAAAAGAAAAAGTACAATTGAAAGGAAATGAGATCTATTGCTAGGATACATTCAACATATTACTATGGCATCTAATAGGATTAGAATCTAGTATATCGAGACCAGGTTATGCACAAGCTCTTATTACACAACTTTTAGTTCTTTAGTCTTGGAAATAGCACATGTAATAAAAAAATACAATAAGAGTAAGGCTAGAAAAATGCTCTAAAACTGATAAAAGATTATGTTTGAAACTAGGAACAAAAAAGACATTAAGAAGAGTTGAATGATTGTATATTGGAATGAAATTAGATTGAAGGACCTTTTTAGCACTTCCATCAGGAAGATGCACAAGGATAAGTAAGGTGTGTTTAGTCTGTAACAAATGGTCAAAAGGTGAAATATGATCGTTGGCACCTATATCAATGATCCAAGAATGCAGTATGATCCAAAGCGACTAGATGAGCGGTAGAAGAGGTACCTACAAAATTAGCAATAGCTTGCCTTAAGTTCATAGCATCACATGTGCATTTCCCTCACATTTTCTGTAAGACTTCACTAGTAGATGATTGCATGAATTGTGAATCAACCACATCTACATTCTTATGGTTTGCAACATGATCAAATGGTGTAGTAAATTGAGAAAAATTCAATCTGTCAACTTGAGAAACCGTTGCCATACTAGATTTCCATTCAAACTTCTTATTTCTTCACCCTTTATACAATTCGGGGTAACTAATTAACTCAAAACACGATGCAATAGTAATCCATCTAGATTGCAATTCTTGTAATGTAACATTCCTTTCTTAGATCTTTCTTTCCACTACCAAAATTCCTTGTAGCAAACTTGTTCACAAAAAAGACACTTGGATCTAACTTAGTATTTATGAAAGTAGAAACTTTACGTTGCTTCTCAACTTGTAACACCAAATAGAAGGCAATGGTTTCATTAGAAAAAATCTGATTTTTCATAGGCTCATATACATAAAAAAATTTGATTAAAAATTGCATAAGCTTTATTTGTAAGTCGTATTTAGTCATTTGATCCTTCCAATGACAAGTGTAGTAATTCAAATAACCATAAATATAAATTGGACAAGGATTTATGATTTGTAATTCCTCCAAATATTTCCTTGACTTGTTATAATATGTGGTTACTGATTGATTATTTTATCTCAAATTCAACAATTCATACCACAATTGAAAAATAAGAGGTGCATTTGTCAATCCAAATTATTTATTCCACAATTCATGGGAAGATTATGCATAAAGGAAGCTTTGTGAAATCTCATAAGTCATTGAATCAAGCAACCAACATTAGACTATGTAATTATTACGTATCCACTTAGTATAATCAAGCGAATTCTCTTCTAGTTTGACTAAAGTTCTACCTATAAAATTTGATTTGAACTTTGCTCCTAATGCCATTCGAATCGGGCAATTCCATGCTAAGAAATTAATTCCATTAAAGCTAATTGTTCTTAGAGTCATATTAAGGTTGTTAGAACTAGAAATGTATAATGGATCTACACTTATCTAATTGGACATGTCTATTAGTAGAAATCAATTATTGATTCCAAGAAACAAAGTTTGCAAGAAGATAAATCTCAAGAATTGTTACCAATAAGCTTTGATGCCATGTCAAACAAATGAATCAAACCTTTTGTAGATCAGTCGAAGAGAAAAGATCACAGGTACTTCTTAATACTCCATTAAAGAATAGCAGAGTAGTACAAAGTTCGTTATGTAAAATTGATGATATATTCCTAATTGAAGAAATGATGCAAGTCTTTTTATATCTCAACTATTTGGTTAACTTCTAATGACTTGTATATTAACATATGATAAATAATAAATAAATATATACAAGCAATAAATTAACAATTTCATATTTGCGATTCACATTAAAATTTTTGTTATCAATAGAGACATTTTTTTTTAAATAGTATCTAACACATCTAGAAAGATAGATTAATCTATGAAATTCATTTCAAATTTTAGGATAAATTTTTCTCCAAAAGAACCAATGGAGTCATAATAAGTGTTATCATTGTTTGCTTCCATATTAATACAAATCTTTGCACTAACCCTTATGTTTAAGTCAACATGACTATGCATTGGTCTTATATATATATATATATATATATATCTAAAGAGAGAGAGAGAGAGAGAGAGAATCGAAATTATTCAAATTTACTATAATTTAACCTCCCAATCTTAAGGAAATACCAAATCTATCCCTTCTATTTTTGCTCATGGCCAATTTTCTTTGTAAACATTACTTCGAACCAATGAAGATCTATCATTTATGGAGGAATTAAACTATCATGCCTTAAACTAGGATGCCGTAATAGTTTTACCATATAAACCAATCTAAATTAGAAGCTAGCCACTTTAGTTGCTAACGTATGTATAGTTTATATAAGGTATTTACCAATCCACTGTTTTTAGCCATCCAATTCTAAATCTAATATATATTAGCTTATGGTGTAACTCTTCATAATAGCTTTTGAAAATAATTTTGTAGCTTAAATGTCTAAGAAAAGCAAACTTTATAAATCATATGAGGTACAAAATCTCAATTTTTAACAAAAAGTTTCAAGAATTAAATTTTTCTAAGAAAATGAAGCGATTAATAAAGGATTATAAAGGTTCATATATTTATAGAGCATAGTAGCAATATCCATAATTGAAAACTAGAGGGTTACTAGTGGATACCCTATTAGTTTTCCTATAAGTTAGTAAAATCGACAAATAAATAAGAATTCAACCAATTATTCTCCTTAAACCAAACCCCGTTCTCCAATCTTTTGAAACTTGGAGTAGTGCTGGAAATTCTATTAAAAACCTATAAAACAACTATAGGGGAACAAGTGATAACTTGCTTAGTAAGTGAAACAGAAACAATAGCACATATTTGACACAAAACAACCAAGGTTTTCAACATTATCCAGTTTATCATGAGATTAGAGAAATTGCACCTGTTTTAATCTGGGTTGAGAAGTTTGATGTTACGCACTCATGAATCAAACTAAATCGGGGCTTATGCAATGAAGATCACTCTCTACTCGATACTACCTTTGAACTACAGTCCCTAACATTACCGTGACCTCCTTTCTTGTCACTTAGTTCGACTAAGGATAGGGAAAAGATCATTCCAACTATCTTCATTGAAGGGTCTATATTTAGCTGTAGAATCCTAATCGTTTCCCCTAATAGGTTACAATGCATGTCTAGTTAAAAGTTAGGTTGAGTTTAAGTTAGATTGCTTTAGGAGTGATCAAGCAATTTCAGATAGTCTAAAACAAAAAAACATCATAAAGTAACCATTATATACAGTCCAACACTCCATAATGATGATATAATATTCAAGCATACATACTATATACGCATAGGCCTTTAACTTATAATCACAAGCAAGACACATACTAAGCTCTTTAAGTATTCTTAAATTATACTCCAAAGTATGGTAAAGCATTGATTCCACTTACTTAAAACTTAGTTGCTTGCTAACTAAGATTGTTGACTTGTTCTTATTGGTGATCTATTGATATTCATCCCAATTTAGTACTTTACTCTACATATAAATTATGAAATATCACTAATTTACTCATCTATATAAGAATTAAGGTGGTTAGTCATTAGTTTATTATCCTATGCCTTACATATTGGAAGTTTAGAATGGTGATATAAATTTATTTTACCTTTATTACCTTTAGAGCTATTCCTTGAGTCGAGCTACCTTGGAAACATTTAATTGGAGAAGCTTCTAAGCTACTTTTTAAACCATATAGGTGTTGAAGCTCACAATAGGTTCGACCTTTAAGTTAACTTTTGAATTTGATGATTATTCAAGATTTCTCATGGATTATCCTCTGAGGCAACTTTTGAGTGCTCACATTCATGTATTTTCATTCTAAGTTCCATTTGAGTAACTCTCAGAACCAACTATGTAGTCTTACTCAATTTTAGATATTTTTGACAAGATGCCTTCTGAGCCTACCTAACTTCAAATTTTTTAAGAGTTTACTCTCTACCTTAGCCTCTAAGCCTCCCTTGATTGTACTTCTCTTTGAATTTTACCTTTGATTGAACTTCCGAGTTAGTACTTAGTAGAATACTTACTTTCCATTTTCTTTGAGTTATCCTCTACCATTAACCAACTTGCTATAGTTAATTGATTTGCTCACTTTTCTCATAAGTTTTAGTTATAGGGACCCATTTTACAATTCATTTAACACTCCTCCACTTTATTACTCCCTAAAATCCTCATCTAACACATCACTACTCACTAATTCTCAAATTCTCATATTACCAAATTAGTGGCATACTCTTTATTTTCTTAATTTCTTCTAATAAAACTCCTTCCAACAGCATTCATATACCACCAAATACTTCAAAAATTAGTTAAGCTTAGAATCCAAGTGAGGTAATTAAGGAAAATTCTACTAATTTTATTAAAAATGCCATTTTAGTTATAATTTAGAGGCTAAAAAATTATGAAAAATATAGAAAATAGATTTATTGATCGGTCTAGTTGTTAGGTGCTTTATCACCTAGTGGTGGTGGTTGACTTTTAGTTACTCTTTAAATATCCGTACTCCTTCAAGCTTAGTTTATGTACTAATTTTGCAAACTTTGCCCAATTTCCTTCTTCAATCTGCAAACCTTGAGCTTTATTTTTCCAAATCCTCCTTTGCATGTATGAAATGTTGGAGAGTGTTTCCAATTTTTTCAAAGTTGTTAGGCGTGTTAAAATGAATTAGCTCTCTCTCTTTCTCTTCTAAAAATCAAGCATAAATACTATGCATTTTGCATGTTAATCCTCACTTAATTACTTAACACCTGTCCAATAACTCCCACATGCCCAATCTAGATGTAATCCAATTGCCTTAAGATTTTTTATTATTTTTTATTAATTTCTATGAATTTATTTAACATAATTTAGCTTAAAACGCTATTATTCAGATATTTTAATTAATTACAAATGCATACATATACATAATAATTAAACAAGATATAAATAAATATATTCTTAGATGTTATTTTATGTCTTATAATAATTTAATTACATATATAATTTATCTTTAAAAATGTACAAAGTAACATAGCCTATTCTACGCGATTATGATAAATAATGCATATATAGTTAAATTACTCTATTTTAGCTATTTTATTATTATTGTATTATATTTTTGAAATCTAAATCTAAGGAATCCTATCAATTAATATTTTGAGTTTACTTGTAAATTTCAAACTTAATCGACTTAAGTTCATTGACACTTTAAATTATCCACTTGAAATAACTTGGTGAAATTTTGAGTTTTACATAAATTGGCGGTTCAATTTTACGAATGACCCAAATGAGCTACTAAGCTCACAAAAATTATATACAAGTGGGTCAAAATTTTATAACATGTGTTGCTAATTTCCAACGTAATAAAAACATCACAAACCAATCATGCAATATAGAACACGACCTAGCAGAAGTTATGGATGTCTCTAATTAGTTTGTACTAAAGTTTAAGAATAAAATTGATCCAATTGGTCATTTTCTTTCCCCAATAAACTTGGCAAATATGTATAATAGTAGAAAGAACAAGGATGACAATTCAATTGTCTAATTACAAATTAACAAGGCCGTGGTCCCAATTTCAGTTTTAAAGGAATCCTTTTCTCCTTAAAATTACAATACGTGCATAGATCCAACATTCATATATTTAAAATAGATAATGGTGAAATGAAAAGAAATATTCATCAACCATACGTGAGGGATCAACAACTGTATTTCTTCTCCTATTAAGAAGACCCATTTTGAAACAAAATCTTTTGTTAATCATTGCATAGGCAACAATATAACTTTCTTGAATCCCATTCTTAAACAAAAATGCAAACTTCAACATAAACCCCATAATTCAGTTTGCAAAGTATCAATTTCTCAGTCTTTTGGAATTTACCATTATCTATCGACCCCTTGGCCTTCTCATCTCTTACTGCTCCTTCACTCGTAACTTGTTTAAAATGGTGTTGAATAGAGCCATCGATATTATATTGAGCTTTACCCGACCTTCATCCATGATGTCCCGGACATAAGCAATATCTGCAGGCTGAAAAGTTATATTTAATCTTTCTAATATAACTCCATATTCATTTGCATCTAAGTTTTTCATTTTCTATATCATTTCTTAGTTTAATATATGCCTTTTAATGATTTGTTTCTTGTTTATCGAACTTCTCCGAGAACTTATTTTCTAATTTAAGTTTTTACTTTGTCTATAAATAGGCAAGCTTTGTAATGGATTAGTCAATGAATAAGTAAAATTATTTTCTCTTACAAATTAATGAAATGCCTCTTCTTTATCTTTTGATTGTACCAATCCATCATAAAATTGAAGGTGTAGCCTCAATCAAAAACATGTTGGTGTTAGAGCCTCAAGAAAACCCATATTATAGTCAAAGCCATAAACAACGAATTTGGTGATATGAAGCCATAAAAAATTCTATCTTTCCTGGTTTTTTACATTTCTTTCTAAAGAAATTTTTCTTTTCCCCTCTTATGATCATCTCCATAGCACATGTATTGTTATTCTTGCTTCACTTTCGTTATTTTCACAGTTATTCATAAAGCCTTAAGTCACTTTTGGTATAATTTTTTTTTTTTTTTTTATAATTTCATACCATTTTCATTAGACAAAATAACTTACTTTCACTGTCCTACGTCAAATTGTTATCTCAGCCTACTTATAGTGTATTCTTTCTAGAGTTTACCCTACTTTTACCATTCTTTTGAGAACCTAAATACAACATTCTTTCCTTGAATTATATATCTAGGATTAGTCATATGTTAGATAATGTGGAACAACATAGTAGGAACTCTTTTAAGGGTTTGATTTGATGTCGAAAAGTTGAATCAATCTTTTTTTTTTTTTTTTTCCTTATGTTTCATGATATAGATGCTAAGTTCGACGAATTTAAGTGTAAACGAAAACCTTGAAGGTTAGTTTAGCACCATAAAAGCTACTACGTTGCATGGTCAAAAGAAACCTATAACAATTGTAAATCAAGTCCTACATGGACACATTGATCATGATCCCGTCGATGTAGAAACATAGGTATTTTCTCGATATAAGCCCAAAGATGCATAACTACCCCAATGTTGAGTAAAAATAGTTTTTAAAACATTTGCCTATGTCCTTAAGAAGGATGTTAGTGAGATTATACCACTTCCACCTTTTTTTATTTTGCCTTATTGAGTCAGTTGCTTTCCAAACTCATGAAAGTATGTGGAAGTCGATTAGAAAATTAATTTAAGTAATGAATTATTTTAATTTGCTACAAATCTTCTTCGCATGAATCTAAAATATCCCAACGAAAATGTCTTGATTCTGACTGTAGAAAAAAAAAAAAAGGTACATCAAAGGCATTATTGGAAAACAGAGCGCCATGTTCTCTCACTAAAGATGAATTTTATCAAATAGGGAAAATTTTGGGACTAAAATGAAGATGTTATGTGCGGTATATGTAAGTTGGTGTTTGATCCCGGTGAGCATTTAGAGATTCGAGGTCAAAATTCTCAAGAAAAAAGATGGCAAGTAAGTCACCTAATGGGTTGACCAAATTTTTGCAACTTGTAGTTGCTCATTGAAGACATCCGCCCATGTTTTCCCTTTTTTTTTTTTTTACTTCTTAATTTATTAGTTGTATTTTATTAATTTATTTCATAATTTTCTAGTTTTCTTAATTTTTATGTTCTACTAAATTTATAAATAGACAAGCTTTGTAGTGAATTAATCAATATATGGATAGAAATTAAATAAAACTATTTTCTTTTATGATTTAGTGAGAAACCTTTCCTTCTCTTTTGATGTTGTCACTAAATCGTGAACGTATGGTGTAACGTCATTCCTTCTTCTTATTGGTGGTCTGAGGCTCTCGAAAAAAGTTTATGTTGCAAAGTGAAGCCAGACTACAAATCAAGTGACGGGAAATCATAAAGAATCCATTCTTTCACGTCTATTGTTTTTTTTTTTTTTTTTAAAGAAGTACCAAGGATGATTTTGTTGACATGTTAATTGTTGCTTAGTCTTTTTTATTTGACTTTTACTATTCCATAATTACTTATATAGTTTTGAGTTATTTTCAGTATCTCATTTCATTTCCTTTGCATAAAATAAATTGCTTTTGCACAACTACACACTAAAATAAAATATGAATTATATTATAATATATTCTATACCAATTTAGCCCTTAAAATTCTCATTATTTCCAGCTCGACCTTCGGTTTAAGTTTCACAACATCGGTAAGTAAAGCAAAAATTTTCCTTAAATAAAGTAATTTGGGGTGACGTGCAACAGTTCAGCAAAGTATTGGGGGTTGAAACGAAACAATTAGCATTTGAGGGGCAGAATACAGATAATCCCAAACATTGATGCTACATTCCGTGGGTCATAGCATAGCTGGGTCTGGTTACCCTTGGCCGCAGGATAGGGATTGCATATTATTTATGTCGTCTCGGACTATCGTCCGTCCAGTTCGTGCTAGACAAGTAAACATACTGTTGATGTGAATGGGTGGGTCACGTATGCTTCATGAGCCATGACCCACCTAATGAGGTAGGCAGCTCAACATTCTTGATCTGTATAGATTCTACGAGGGTAAAATTAGATATGTAATGGTTTTTTTCTTTTTTGTTTTTTAATATATGTTTAATTTATTAAACTTTTTGGCGGTTTCAATTCAATCTGAAATTTCCTTTTCTTTCCACCTACCTAACCCTGGTGCATTTTACTGCTTGCATTTATTGCCCTTCTTAATTAGAAAATGACCTTGATATGGACAGCCCTCTATTATATAGCGAATGGAATCCCAAAAAGTGCTAGGATATAGGAAGGGTCTTAAACTGCAATTATTATCATATCATTAAGTTAAATTATTGGGTGCATTGTATCTCAGCTGTAATCATATTTCCTTAAAGTGTTTCCTTATTAATTAATTATTATCTTTTTCTAGACCATCTACTGTTTTCATTATTTTCCTCATTTTCCAGCTTCAAATACGATAAAAAAAAAAAGCCGTTACAGGACAAAAACTAATTGGCAATTGACAATCGTTCCAAGAATTTTAAGCTGTCAAATAAGTTTTAGCCTCCCTAGCAATGAAAGGTTAGCCATACGTGTAAAATGTGATTGCTTACCCTACCCTGATTTAGCAATACGTGAGCAAATAAGAAAGGCAAATCAAGTTTACAACGAGTCGATGAACGCCTATAAATAGGGCGCACATTCAAGTTGCAGGACATATTTTAATGATTAGTACCTCGCTTTTCGGTTTAATGCCTGGCATGACTTCTTTATATACATCATCACTGCTGAAAGAGAGAATCTGAAACTAAAATTGAATGTCGTTCATTTTATGAGAAGATTAGAATTCCTAATGCTACATTATGAGAGTTTTAGTTTCTTTTCTATTTCATCATGTTTCTTAGTTACAATGCAGCTAAATTTTTAAGGATTTAAGATGATTAAATATTACATCATTTTATACTTATTATGTGCATATAAAGGGAAACCTCCTGATACGAGAGGATTCCTAACATAATGAAATCACTTGAAATTAATTAGTATTCGAATAATGCCGTCTAAACTAATCTACTATATATAAGATATTCGTACTAGTGATATATATTATAATCCACCGATAGTCACATAGGAACAAATAATTTATTTATTTGTTTGTTTGAGGGATCTAGATCAAAAGTCTCAATAAGCAAATAAATTCGATTATTGATAATAAACAATAAAACCATAGCATATCTATAAATTTAAATTATATAATCATGTAAGTAGCATTTGGTTGTATAATTTTTGTGGTACTAAACTGGATAAAAAATTTTATCCCATATTTGATTCGTAAATTTACTTGGTGACTGGATAAAAATTAGGCTAATAGACTATATAAAATACTTAAATTTCATCACATCTGTATCATAATACAAAAATGAAATTCATTAGATAAAAACAAAAAATATTTTGTACTCGTAAAAATACCCCTCCATGTTGTGATATTAAGTTAATGAATATTATTTATTAGATATTACAAAAAATTATTTATTTTGAAGCATTAATAATTAATTTTTCAATGTAAATTTTATGTCCAGTAATATATAAACCAAACATGGTACAATAAGCTTATATTGTTTAATTCTTCTCATATTTATTTTATTCAATTCTCTTTATCTAGTTAAATCTGTACAACCAAATACTACCATTGTCATAAACCTAAATTTAACGTATCCAACATTTGGACAAGAATTTAGGAGCCATGTTGCTTGAAGATATAATGCACAAATATTAGTGATAATTTTGATAATTATAAAGTTATACAATTTCCTTTCTTCTGTCCTGAGGAATTTTGTTCTATACATATGTAAGTATGAGCATGATTAAGGCTTCTTGGGAGGAGGTATTCTAATAAAGGAGAAGAAAGTGAAGATAGCTTCTTCTTCTTTTTTTTTTTTTCTTTTTTCTTTGTTTAAATAAGTGAAGGAACAAAAAATGAAGGTAATTCGAAGACGTTAATTTTCTCGTCACTAGTTTTAGTGATTCCAAATTGGAGTTATCTTTGAGAAAATTGAAAAACTTCTCATTTTACCCAAAGTGAAATCAACGAAGTGAACAAGACTCCACATTCAATTGGACGAAGGAAAAATGAGGGAAAGACTCTTCCTTTATTTAGAAAAGTATGGAAAAAGGGACGCAATGAGTTTATAATGGGAAGTTTTGCTTAAATCCATAAAAACCATTCTCTTCATATATGAAAAAAATATAGGAGGAAAATCTATAAAATAACTTAAACACCTTTTTAAAGGGTAAATATCTTCAAACATTAAAGAATTTTCTAGTATTTTAACAAACTTAAAATAAGAAAAATTCTATTTTTTCTTGCCCAAACATTAGTTTCAATGTCTTTTATATCTATTTTTCATTTATTTTCATTTCCACCTTTTTTTATTTTAATTTCATTTTCAAGTAAGGGTGCTACGAGCACCGACCCACAAGTTGGACATTTTATGCGAACCTAAGAAGACTAAGGTAACCTTAACTCGAGGAGTCAGTTTGAGCTCTTTAAGGACCTCAAGGTGGCTGAAACAGGTTGCACTAGCTTACTGGTGGTCTAAGTTGGGCAAGGTGCTCGAGCTCGATGGATGAGACTGGGCACTTCATCTTGGGGAGTTGCTTGAAGGTACTTAAATAGATTGAGATACTCAAATTAGACCTTGAGCGTCTGAACTGAGAGTTTGGTCTCAAAATCACTTACTACTATTTACAATTTTTTCCATTGTTCCAAATAAAGTGAAAAGGAAAATGTTAGCCAATCAACAAATCATCGTGAATTGTTAATGTACATGAACTTCAATTATTATAGCTTGTAAGGTCATGTTGAATGAGCTATCTACTCATTAGATGATCATTTGGTTGAGTATTTTGTCAAAATAAATGTTTTAGCTAAATTTGTATAAGGTCTGGTTTCAAACTGTGAACCGGTTTGCATTCATCTTGGGCGGGCTTGAACCGGTTATTGAAACACTAGGCCTTAAGGGCCTAAGTGGTTCAACAATCACAACCCATCAAACTAATGGGCTAAACTGTCTTTAAATTGACGGTTTAGTTGATGGTTGAAGGTTGAGCCAACCTAAAAAATTAAAAAATATATATAAATAATATATAATATACTATATATATATACTATATGTATACTATAATACACATGTATACTATATATTATGCTATATATAATATACTATATATAATATAACATCATGTATTCATGCTTACACGATACAAATGAATTATTTTAAGATAAAAAAAAATTGAACTAAAAATAAAATTTTTTATTTATGAGTAATGATATAAAATTTTAGATTTAGTTGAAAAAAAATGAATAATCTAAAAATTATTTCTAATAATTAAGGAAATTTTGAAAAAGTGAAAAAAAAGAAAACACAATTCAAGAGCCATTGAATTGGCATAGGTTCAACCTCTTCAGAGCCGGACATAGTTCATTCCCTTTACAACTCGTAAATCAGCGGTTCCGAATGGTATCAACCCGATGAACGTGTCTAGTTCTAGCTCCATATCACTAATGAACATAGAATAGTATAGGAAAGATATATTTAATATTAAGAAATAATACACCCATTATCTTTTCATAGACTTTTCTTAAAAAAAAAAAAAAGAAATTGTAAAGGTATGACTTATGTTTTGACGTTTTTAAAATCAATTACTTTATTTATTAATTTTTTATTCCTAACAGACTCAAAACCTAATGTGTTATATTTCTATGTACAACTATTAGTCATGGGACGAATGCAAACTTCTAATTGGTCCATAATAACTAATATTATAAAATAAAATTATTAAATATATTTAATAAAATAATACAATGAAAATTATAAAAAAGTTACATAAAATAACTAAATAGGGTTTAAACCCTTATCCCATGTTTGGTATGAAAAAATGGTCTCAAATAAAGCGGATATGAATTGAATGAAATTAAGATTACATAGAAAAATTCATTTTTATATTTGAAAACGTCCACATAATATAATGAGCATAAAAAAATTCATTCTTGTATTTGAAAACGTCCACATAATATAATGAGATATTTATATAATAGTATCTAGACTTAGGCATCGGGTCGAATTAGCCCTGAACTATCAGTTCAAGGGTTAATGACACCATGAACCGTAACTAATCCATGAGCTGACGATTCCGAACTAGTTCACTAGGTCAGATGGTTCAAGGGTTAATTCGAGGCACTTGAACAGTTTTTTTTTAATATTTAATTTTTTCTATTAATTTTTTTAAAAATATATTAATAATTTATAATAATGTGATTTCTTTTCTCTCTCTTTTTAAATTGTACTAATTTATTAATAATTTTTAATTTTTTATTAATTTCTGACTTAATATAATTCTAACATTTTTATTTTTTTCCCTCAAATTTAATTTTTTTTTCTCATATTCAAGTATTTAACATTTGATAAGTTTTATAAAAAATAATTACATTAACTGAAATTGAATTTTTTATTTATCTTTAACACATAATTAACTTATAATTAATCATCTATTATTAGTATGATAATATTATTTTTTAAAAAACTGTCTTTCATTACCGTAAATAAAATTTCTTTGATATGCAATGACTTACTGAATATTATATAATCATTTTTTTCGACTTATTGACCTCTCTTTTCTCTTTTGTCTTTCTCTTTTTTTTTTTTTTTTTAAAGGAGGTGAATTAGCCGGATTGACCTGCTGGTTTAATGGCGGGTCAGCCCAGCGATTCACGGCTCGCCAATTTGGGTGACTCTGCCTAAGCGAACTGCCATGGCTTTTAAAATCCGACAGTTTGCTAAGGTGGTTCAACCCGACTACTATTAGGCCAAGCCGGTTCAAGGCCTGCCTAGACTGGTACCGGACTGATTCACGGTTCAAAACCACCCTTACCCAGATCTAATAGTATCTATGGAAGACTCTCTTAATTATTAGATATTATAATTAAATTGAAAGTTAAATAAATACTTTTAATTTAAAAAAATTAGTAAGGTATAATAGAATTATAATTCCTTCTTCTATAAACATTTCAAAGCCTTAAAAATAAAGACGATTCTATTTTAAATCCACTGATATATTTGGTACTTAATTAGCCACACAAGACTTGGGATAGCAAACCAAATGCTAAAAATGCTAGTCTGCCATGATTTATACAGCCCCTAAGATAATTAAAAAAAAAAAAAAAACTCTATTGAGTAAAAATAAAAATGAAACGATAACTGATGCATCATGCCACCTTCAACGTTGTGCCCGTTTCCCCGTAGACCTTGTGGTGGCCAGTCAAGCGCCCTCATGGTTTGATCTTTTTTCTCTTTCATTTAAATTTTATACATTTTTTTTTAATTTTCCGTACTTTTATAATCTTTTTATTTTTAATTATATATATGAACAATATTATTATTATTGAATTAATTATTGTATACCAACCAAAAACTAATAAGTATTGTCGGACTGATAATTATAGATGTTGATTGAGCAATAATTTATATGTTTATTAAAAAAAAAAAAGAAAAAAGAAAAACACCAATCCATCTATTGTAAAAGGATTAAAAAAATTTTCTGTAGTCCAATAGATGATTTTAATAAGATCGATCTAACTATCTATCTTATAATTGATTTTATACCCAATCATCCATCTCATAATTGATTTTATATTTATATATTATTAACAGTATAAATTTAAAGGATATAAATTAAAGGTAATTGAAAGACCATATCAATTATATCAAAATGAAAAACAACATCGTAGAAGCTCCATTTCTTTCTACACTGCAAAAAAAACCACATGTTCCCTTCTCTTCACGATGACTCCCTACGATCTTTCTCTACATTTTCATTCTCCTCTTCGTTATATCTCAAAAGAAGTGTTATTCTACGGCGGGTCTAGCTTTCAGATGAAACTCGTCAAAATAGAAAAAATGGTGACTTGAGTGAACTAATAAAAACATAGATAACTGATGATGAAATATTTAAATTCATGTAGTCGGTTGAATGAGGAACAATGTAGTTACCTCATTCACGTGATATGATGAGTAATCATTATGCAATATAGACAAAGAGAATGGGTTAAAATGTTTGATCTCTTATATGCGGCATATGTGCCCCGAGTTCATAGGGTTCTTCCCTCTATAAACAAGACAAGAACATGCCAACAACTCCACGCCAAATTCTGTCTTAGATCGAACATCAAGTAAATTTCGGATCTAGATTTTCAATTCATATTCACTCCTAGAAAATGTAATGTGAACGAAAATTCAAACATATTTTTGGTCCTTCCCTTTTGAATCCAAATTTCGGATCTAGATTTTCCTTACACATGCGCACATGGACATCAAGTAAAGAGTCTTATAAGTAATAACTCAAATTTTATTTATCATGCCCCCAAACCCAAGAAGCCATAACAGTAATACCGTATAAATCAATCTAAGTTAGAAACTATCTACCTTAGCTGCTAACTGCTAATTTAGGTATGATTTACGCAATGCAATTGATGACTTAACTAGCTTTGAAGTTGTCAGATAAACACCTATAATATATAATACCTGTGAAATAACATTTTACAAAATATAGTTTACCATATTTACAAATAATCTAGGTCTTTACATAGCTTTATATACATCATAAATTTTAAGGTTTCCAAAAGTACAATACAACTCTATAGGAAAACTACCTCACATATCATAGATATATCGATGAGCCAACGAAAACTATAAAGCTTCCTATGAAAACCTTATAGTCTTCCCACAAAAGAAAAACAAAAACAAAAACAACTTGAACATTGATTCATTTGTTAGTCTTCAACTCTTTACTTTCCGACTCATTGAAACTAACTTGTAGATTATTGTAACGTGGTATGTTCAGATGCTACTCCACATCTGCAAAATAATCTATCAAGATGTAAGCCAACTAGTTCAGTAAGAGGGAATTGAGTGATAAGAATCAACTTCCCATACTAATTACGCGCAGTTAAGCTAAAGAACTCTAAGGACTCATATGGAGAATACTAGCTTAAAGCCCCATTCAAGACAAGGATTCTTACTTTGATTTCCATTTTTCACTTTACTGCTAACATGAGCACCAAGCTCTTACGTATGCTAACATGGTTTCTAAACGTACCAAGTAGATGTGTCGTCCTGCTAAGCATAAATGTTAACCTACTAAGCAGCCATATCAATCACTGAACTCTTTCTAAGACTTGGACATCGTCTGAGCAAACCAACCCTAAACTTCTATTCAAGTCGAGCTCTCGAGCCAACTAACATCCAACCCTAGTTAAAGTCGAACCGGTAAGATACCTAACTTGAAGGGGGATCTAGACATCCTTGACTTATCGAGCTTTAACCTGTACCAGATCAAGTCGGCTTTAACTGTAGACTCTTTACCTCAACTCTGTTTGAATTGTATCATATTCCAGACCAACAACTACTATGAGATACGTGTCTTTTGGTTTGGTATAATATTGTAGAATAATTCTTTACTTTTCTGCACATAATATTCTTTGTCTATTTTAATCTTTTTAGTATCATTCATGTATTGCAATTGTAAATTACCCTTTTGTTTTTTCCATATATGTTTATAACTTTGTGAGGCTAGTATATAAACCCCATTTGTTGTACATGGACATCATCTATCACATTATCATATTAATACAAGTTTCCTTGTGAGCAACCCTAGTGTTTCATTTATCCTTAACTCTTATGTATTAGTTCAGCAACGAGTAATAGCAAATGACCCTATAATTCGGACCGGTTAGTCATATCTGACGAATTGTAGGCTGAATAGGGACGATTGATGTATCATATCTAGTTGTTTGCTGCTTAGATTTTGCTAACCTCTTTTATTTTCTTATGGTTTATTTATATTGTGGTGCTCTTCATATGTTCGACCTCAAAGATACATCATGAAGTTATAAGAGTATATTAATAAACATGATTGTTCAATTGTTATTTAAATGCAAATGCAACGGGCAAATAACATACCACCTCACAATGTTTAATTAGCCTATTGTGAAGTTAGAGAAATTTCATCCACTTTAACCTAGATTTTGAGGAGTTTCAATGTAATACTATTAGATTAAATATGAGTTTGTGCAATGGAGAATACCCTCATCTCTAGACAACATTCGAACCATGGTTCCTAATCTTGTCGCAACCCCTTCTCTTATCATTCATTCGACTAAGAATAGGAAATAACCATTTCTACTATCCTTATCAAAGTGTCGGTATTTAGTCTAACGATCTAATCGTTATTCCTATTGGGTTATAATGAATGTTAGGTTAGATTTTAGTCCACTTAAGATTAGTTTAGATTATAAGGTGAGTAACCAAGTTCATATAAGCTAGACAAGATATATTCAAGAAAAAAACACCACTTATAGTTTAACTCCCAATCATTAATTAGTATCATAAGCACACGCATAAATAATCTAGGTACAATCATAGACAAGCACTCTTAATTCTCCAAGTATTCTAATATAATACTTTAATATACCATTAAGCATCGATCTCAACTTACCTGATGTTAATGCGAGTTAATCTTACTTCTTGTGCTCAATCCCTTCATAAGTCCTTAGATAATAAATATAAATATTTTAGTTTTGCTAAATAGAAGGTATATGATTGTTTTTTAGTATCTTACATATAGTTTAGATAGGTTTATTAAGTCTTTGGTTAAGTTTTAGCTTATTACTAAAGTCTCTGAATAAGGTTCTGAACATTAGTCTTACTTAGAGGTGTATAAGTAGGTTTTGACCTATAAGCCGGCCCATTTAACCCATTTTTAAAATGGGTTAAAGCTAAGTTTTTTGGCCTGTCTAAAAGTAGGCCAAATGTGCCCAACTCGTTTAATCCACTAGGTTGATTTGGATAGACCCGTTTAACCTGTTTAATTCGTTTATACTTTTAGCTTACGGGCTGACCTGTTTAACTTACTTTTTAAATAGGTTAAGGTTGAGATTTTTTTGCCTGTTTAAAAAGTGAGCCAAACAAGCTCAGCTTGTTTGACTTGTAGACTAAAGTAAACCAGGCTAAGTTAGCTCATTTAACCCACTTACACACCTCTAATCTTACTATAGTTTTTTTCCTTAGAACCTTCTTAACAAGTATCTAAAAATAGTTTCGTCAACTAAGTACTTTCTGAAGAAGTATATGAAAACAACCTTATTTGACTAGGAAATCTTTAGTTAACTTGCAGATGCTATGTCAGCCAAGTATTTCATATCAAATAGCTCTTGGATCAAGTCTTTACACTTAGGCTAACCCATTCTTAATAAATCAACCTTCTGAAGAACAATTTAAATATAGTTATTCTATAAGTTTACTCAAAACAACTTATCCCAACATGATACTCCCAATTATAGATAAGCTAAATCATATTCATGTATTAGGTTTATCATCCCAAGTAACACCACAATACTAAATTCGTCAAATTCATATACTTACCTATTGATGCATTCAGACCATATCTACCAACTTGCACCAAAACTATACTTCAACTCAATCTATACAACTCCAGATTATATCCCATGGTATAATATAACATGAATTAACTCCAGAATTGATACAAATGATTTCCTTAAAGTTAATTATACAATATCTCTAAAAAAATATTTGTCATCAAATTTAGAGGCAAAAAAATCCCTAAAAATTATAGAAACCATTTTTGTCCAAAAACACTTCATCTAATGCTGACATGTAATATAAGATCATTCTAGAAAATTTTCGGTTTAGAAACTATGTTGATAGAGTCATTTAAATCAATTTCGAAAATTGATCGATTTTGTGTTGTTTCTTAAGAAGGTCTTACATCGATTTAAAAATTTTACAATATGATATTTTTCCCTAAAATTATATATATATGTCAAAATAAATTTTTTCCATTATTTTTCGAGCTAAATTAATATTTTTACAATTTTAATAAAAATTGAGTATAAATTCAACTCACTAAAAAATGGAACGTTCGGCTGCCAATGCCAGCCACCACCCTTTCGGCCTTCCTTGCTGCTGCCACCATTATCAGGTGGTGGTGATGGTTTACACCTAGATGCTCTTTCGAACCAATGCTTGCCAATTGATTTGCATAGTTTCATTTTTCAATTTTTCTACTTACTTTTACTCCAAAAATTTCCATAGTTCTTCATATCTTTAAGAACACTCACAGAGGTTTTAATAAAATTTCCTAGGCTTGCATGGTGTAAAATAGGTGTTTTCTCTCTCTTAAAGGCCTTTATTCTCTTTAATATTGCATATTTAGGGGTCTTAATATGAAGAAGATGTGTTAACAGCTGTCTATAGTGTAAGTCACACCCTAACCATTGCAAATCTGGTGTTTACCAATTTTTCCTAATTTTTTAATTATTTTCCTATAATTATTTAGTTAATTATATATATTTTAGGGTATTTTATGCATTTTCAAGTATATAATTATATATAATAATTATACTAGGGATATAGGTGTTATATTTATACATTATTTTATATCTCTTTATAATTTTAATACCCAAATAATTTATCTCTAAGGTTTAATTATTTTTCGTTACCTAATTTACTTGTTTACGATAGGTAAACTATAACATCATATAATTTAGCAAAATTATTATTTTTACCTATAATATTATTGCTTTATTTATTTTCTATATTCCAGACTCAGGATGTACTATCGTCTAACTCTTAAGACTTACACGTGAAATATTATCATAATAAATTAATTTTCATGTATATCTTAAATTATTTACATGAAATATAACACGTAGGATTATGAGATTTATGAGATTCACAGTATTTACCTATTTTCTTATTGGGCTTAGAATAGTAATTGCTAGACAAGTGCATTTGCTATAAATGTATTAACAAAAAAGGATAAATAAAACTTTGATTCGGATACCTTTTGGTAAGATAATCACGAAGAGCTCCAGCTTTTATGTCTATCTTTGGACATAAATGGTGACAAGGTAATCTATTGAATGAATCAACATGTAAGAAATGAATGTATTTGTGATAACATCTTGAGGGTTGTAAAACCTGAAGTGGAATCAAAATTTGGAGCTTCGAGCCATTTGGGGCATGGCGAGATCGACCGACCGCCAAGAGCTAGTTAACTCGGGTGCAGCCATTGATAATTGATAGGATTTTGAATGGAAATACTAATTTAATTAGTCTTCTATGAATGTATTTCATATGTAATCTATAAATAAACTTGTAGTGAGAGCCATACATAAGAGAAACTCAATTCTATACGGAAATATTCCATTTTGACACAACAAATTCATTGTTTGATCTTCATGGTGTTTCGCTCCAAGTTCATCTAGAATTTTCTACACAAAATTGATCTACCTTCTTTCTTAATTTTTTTTCCTTGCTTTTGTTGATTGCATTTAAACTAATCTATCTAAAGTTTCTATATCCGTACACCATAGTACTCAACAAGCTCATACATAAATAAATATAAACAGCGTAGCTGCTGTGTTATGGGTTCTCTGTTGACAAAATCAAGTGGGCTAGAAAATAGAGATGTCGAAAATGGATGATTGGTGCAATGTATACACATATATATTAATAAGGTTTAAACATGTGTGCACTCTGCACAAAATCAAGCGTTTAATGTATATTGACCATTCTCAGACCCGTTGCACGTTATTTCTATATATTATTTAAGTGTTCCTTTTAATAAAATATACCTCACAAAGATACGACAGTATCCAATTGCTATTACGTTGTATTATTTATGTAACAGAGTTGTTTGGCTGGCCCCCACAAGAGACTGGATTATTGTTTCTGGTCGTGCTGTGATCTGCGAAGCATCCAATTCATGTTTGAGATCTCTCATTTAGCTGCACAAGACAAAAATATATTATGGATTGTAACGCAAATGAATCCATGCCCAGAAGTCAGTAAATACGGTTACTTAGCATTGGGTTCTTCCGTTTATGGATATATTTATAGGCAGATTTATCTTTTTGCACTTTGCTTTGTCTTAATTATTGTCATCTTTTAGCTAAGTTGCAACTTAGATAGATGATAGTAAAACGCAACTAACAAATTTTAAACTTCTAAATGTGTAAAATATATCTCATATTTTATATAAGAAGTGAGACCGTATGTGCAAAGGAATTTTGGACTATCTTATCCTTTTTGTTTTTTTCTTCTTTAAATTCAACTTTTCTTATTCTATTTCAAATTTTCTGTATAGAATAAACAATATGAATTGAACTTTCTAATTTCGGGATGGGAATGAGGGATTCATTCAAAGATTAAGCCGGACAACAGACCAAAGCATAGCAGCTTCGTGGCTAGGAATAATAATCGCTCTATCAAAAGGACATTTAAGGTTTCTAGTAGTGTCTTTAAGGCGTATGCGTGAAACATCAAAAACATACTAATGTTTGTTATTACTTTACTTAACATTAATAATATATTAGGAATATATAAAAAAATACCAATATATCCTTATCTAATCCATAGATTAATTACTGGGTTAGGGTCTTATGCCTAGATATGAAAATATGGTGGAAAAAAATACCAATATACACTTGAAAGCCGATCTAAGGCTGCTCGGATTGGCTTTAGCCATGCGAGACTTTACTCGAATGGACCCTTTGATTCCTTAGATCTATAAGCTAGGCAGGAGCTACCACTTGATTGCCACCTAACACTGGGCTTGAGGTGATTGACCTAATAGCGATTGAGATCAGCATCTTGGGGGCAAAGCCCCTCTATTGTCAATTTGAGGTGGTTGGCTAGCCCATTTTAGGTCATGGTCTCTTGGGTTGAGGTGCTTAGCCTGGGGTCTTAGGTGGTCGGTCCATGTTCAAAAACTATCGTCAATAGGTATAAGCTTATATTAGGGGCAAAAGAGATTTGCTTAGGTACAGTTCGCTGTCTCCCAATATTGAACCTAATATCGTTCAGATTTTTATTTTGAAATTGAACCTAACTATAAGGTTTAAATTGTAATTTTTTTGAAACTAATTAAAATAGGTTTGGTTTGATTTGATTTGATTCAATTCAATCTATAATTCATATCATTTATATTAAATTTTCGCTAAATATTTTTATCTTCAATATCATATTTTTCTTCCTATTAAACTTTTATGTATTTTCAACTAATTTCTCATATATTTATCATATATTAACAATACTTGATAAAAAGTTGTGTAAAATTTTAACGAACTCAACTTAATTAGATAAGGATTAGAGACTTTGTTTCAATAATCAACAACGAGTTGGGAGAAGTAAAGCTACCCATTCAAAAGAGATACAAGAAAGATAAAAGAGATATACTAAGGAATGGGAAAAAAGATAAGATACATGTAAAGAGTACTAAGGTGAGATCCTTGATTTGACAACATAAAAAAAAATAATAATTTAGAAAAAAGAAAATTTCTAAATGTGAAATTTCGAACTCGTTTAACATAATTTTAATAATTGATCTAGAAATAAATATGAAAAATTTGATGAAATCTATAAAGATTGATAAGAAAAAATAAAAAAAGTACAAAACAATTATGTGAATTTTTTTAACTAATTAGTTCGGTTTGGTTGAAAATTGTTTGGTTCAATTTGCTTTGTTGAATGGAATTGAATAATGAATTATTATTATATAATCAAATTGATTTGTTTGAAAGAAAAAAAAAAAGAAAAGAAAAACAACAAAAACTCAATTTTTTTTATTTGATTATGGTTTGATCTAGGTTTTTTTTTTTTTTCAGCCCTGCCTTATACTATGTCGCCTTATTCTTAGTAACCTCTAATTTGCAAGGCCTAATCTTGAGTATGTAGTTATGAGAGATTTTATGCTTTCGTCCACTATTTTGATAGGACCAGTCTTATTCTCTTTTTCATTATTTATTTACATATTTTAAAATCTAAACCGTTGAATTCAAAATTTGTTCAATGGTTTAGATTTAAAGGAGTATAAATCAAGGGTGAGATAGATGGAAGTATCAATCCAATAAAAAATAAGAATAAAATAGTAGAAAAATCCATATAATCATATCAATTGATAGTAATTACTAGTGTTAGTAACTTTACTTGGAGATGATGGTGGAAATTGATGCTAGCATTTCATAACCTATCTTGCTATATTATATCACGAAAAATATCAATGAATGATTAAAAAAATAATTTCCTTTCCAAAAGAGGAATACTTTTTTCTCATTTTCCTTTTCTTTTTCTATGGCTAACTACTGTTAACTACAAAAGCCAAAGGCTATGTTGCTTCCGAGAACCATCTCTCGCTTGTTATTAATTATCATAAATTTCCGCTACTAGGATGATATTTAATGACATAAAGACTAGATTACAGCAAATGTCAACAAATATTTGGGAAAATGTTTTCTAAAAATAAATAAATAAACAAGCCCTGAAGTGTACTTCACTTTCCCGAAGAAACTTTTTTATAATGTTTCCTAATAAAATAAAAAAATATATATATTTTACAAGAAGTATGGCATTTTCAGTAATCTAAAAATGTAAATAACATTTATTTGGAAAAAATTGTCACTATTATTATCGACCTTTCCGGTAAACCATATCTGAGTGCCTCTATACATCAACCTTCAGGTTTAAAAGGAAAAAAGAAAGAATAAATTATTATAATAGCAAGATTATCATTTCATAGCTATCAATTGCTTAGGATCTTGATTCTTGATTGACAGTGGAGGGAACAAATAAGAACTAGGAGTCTCGGGTTATAATTTGTTTTTAATATTTTACTCTACATCCCATCAAGTTCTTCAAATGAAAATAATATGAATATTGAAATTCTATGAAATCCTACTCCATATAAAAGACAAATAAATAATAGATATTTCTTGTTATCATAAAATTTCAAAGTTAGCTCACAAAGAATACTATGTAGTATGAGGTTTAGCAGATAACCCTATTACATCCAATATCCTAAAGTTCCTCTTCTTATCCGGCAAATTCGGTAGATTTTAAAGTGAATATAAAAAATTATAGGATAAGTTCTCCAAATAATTTTTTTAGAGTTTACTCTTATAAAGTATAGTATAAATATAACGCTTCTTGAAACTTATACATTAATTATACATGGTACAAGTACAAGTACAAGTTCTAAAGTACTTTGTTACCAACCTTGTAAAAATTATTGAATAATAATAAATAATGTAAAGCATGTTGAATTGAAAATTAACATATTTAAACAAGTTTTCTTTGAAATTAAACTTAATTAGCAACTATCATTTTACTCAATTTATTTGTTAAAATATTATTTGTAATATGTGCTTCAAATTATTCATGAAAAACCAAGTTGTGATTTATAGCTTAATAGTACAAGTTTTCACAAGTACTGGGGCTATACAGAATGCATTGGCTAAATAGTAGTTAGCTTGCTATATGGACGGTAGGGGCCTCACCATGCTGACGATAGTTGGGTCGATCGTAACCCATTCTATGAACAAGCTACTACTCGAACAATAAGGAGGCTGGAGCCCAGATGGTAGATGGGATGTTACTAACTCTTGATACTATAAAGGCCACCATCTGGATGGTAGCCACTACTATCTAAACGGTAGAACAGGATTTTCTTTTACTATCTACTGGGCAGTAAATACCATCCAGACGACAAACACAAAACAGTTGTTATTGTACATGTTCCTTCAGATATTCAACAGTAGCTTTTGTCCAATAGTCAGTCACTTGGGATAGATTTCAAAACATGAAGAGAATTCATGACTGCCATTTGATCTCTTTAGAACTCTCTCATTACTTGTCTTTTATTCATTAATTTGCAAATACTTAAAAGAGTTAAGTGTAGTTTCAAGTGAGTTTATACTTGCAGTCACCGTCAGACGCCCTACACTTGTTTTTGTGCATGTAACATATCCGTATAATTGGCTCATGAGACTTATTCGTGATGATTAATAAAAGTGTGTGGAGTCTTTAGTTGGAGTTACTTTAATATCGTGGAAAATACGAGTCAATTCAAACTCTACGTGAAATCTAAGCTTAAATCTTATAACCCTTTTATCTTTTGATATACATTATTTTATTTGTTATTTGATTCATTTATTTGTTAATCATATACTAAAGTTCATAATTTGTGATAAATTGCAATCAAATCCAACTCACCTCACTTTGGGTTTTATCGTCTAATTATTTAAAATATTACTATATTTCTACCTTCTAAGTTTTGCTAGACAAAAAGAAACTAACATATATGTTATAACCCAAATATTTTATACATAACAAATTCAAAAGAATTTCTTATTTCATTTCTTTTATCTCATTCTTGTCTTATTTCTACATTTTTATTTTGCATTTCTCTTATCTCACTTCTTCCCATTATTAACCCTACATTTATTGTTATATTTTTTGTCAGTTGTCACATTTATAAACTTATCAATTGGATTAGGTATTATATATTTTAAGAAATTGGTTAATCTTTTTAGTAGATGTAAGGTTTGCATAGGTAAAGGATTTCTCTTCTTCACAAACACGTCATCACTTTTGTTTTGTAATATAACACAGATAGTTATCCATAAAAATTAAAATCAAACTTTATGCCTTTTCGAAAAAGCTTATGACTTACAAGTTCTATCAGTATCTCATATCCATTTATGATTCAGTTGTATTTTGGTTTTGTAATATTTTTCATCAGTTGTTATATTCATAAACTTATCATATTAGATTTGGTGTTATATATTTTAAGCAATTGGTTAATTTTCTTAGTAAATGTAATGTTTGCATAGGTGGAGGATGTCTCTTCTTTATGGATGCATTGTCACTTTTGTTTTGTAATATAACATAGGAAGTTATCCATGACAATTGAAATAAAACTTTATGTCTTCCCGAAGATACTGCTGATTTATAGGCTCTAGCAATATCTCATATCCAATTTTAATACAGTTGTATTTTTGTTCTAGATTCAAGATTATGAGTCTAGCACTTTTGATTGATCGACATTTCTAATATGGAGCCTAATTCTATACGATTAAATTTTTATTTATATTATTTTTATTATCGAGTCATTAGTTGTTTTTTATAAATGTCATAGTAGTCAAAGATTTCTTTCTTATAATTTTAGGGAAGTCAATACTTAATGTGGTCGTATTTTAATTTGTAGATTGTAAACAATATCTTCAATTTCTTTCATAGAGTAGGTATGAATAATTTCTATAGATATTGATCCATTACTAATTAAGCACCAAATGTTATATAGTTTCCTTATCAAGATACTATTAAGTGGTAATCAAAAGATACACCTTGGCTATTGAAGCTATAGATTCACATGGAAAGAAGATGCTTCCGAAATATGACTTGTGGTTCTTATTATTTGTAGTCATAATTCATTGAAGCTTTTAGAATATTATATCCAACTTTTGGATATGGATAAGGATATTTGCTTCAACATACTTTCCGCTTATGTATTATTTGTTTTATCTTTTCATGTATTTTATTTCCTTATCTAACATTCCAAAACTAGTGGAATTTTTATGAATAAGGAAATTAAATTTTATTAGTGAAAGTTTAACTCTTGGACTATGGACTTAGGAAGATTCCTTTTTGTATACTTTCTTAGATAATATGACATCAATACATTTCTTTTATGTATTTTTCATAGTTATTAGTATGTTTTTTTCTTGTCTATAAATAGACTATTCCATGAAATATTGAGAATGATTTAATAATAAGAATTATTGAAAATTTATTTCCTTCTCACTTATTGTGTGCCTATCACACTATATGTTATGTTGTAATATTACTTTTACACAAGACTTTATGTGATAAGATTTTGTAATATCACTTTTCTAAATTGTAGAAACTTTCTTCATGCAAATTAAATGAATAAAGTATTATGGAAATATTTGTAGGTTTAAGTTATCCAAAATTTACTTAAACTTTTAATATTATATATTAAAAAATATTTATAAACTCCATAAGGTACTATGCACCATGTTAGTTCTTAAGACTATCGGTTTTAAGTTGATACTAAAATATTTTAGGGTGATGTTGGATTTTAAAATTTGAAAATTTATATTATAGGATATGGATAAAACCTTATATTTTATCATTCTATATTTGTGTAAAAAAAAAAAAAAAGGGGAAAAGGGAAGGGAGGGGAAAGGGCCGCGGGGGGTTGTGGGAAGGGGAGGGGAATCAAATACTTATCAATCATAGCTGTCAATATAACAAATACACTGTCGATAAATCATCATATCAAGCAATAATTATTCACACGCTTTCGTTTCAACATCAGGTCGAAGTCCAATCTTCGTTATGAATTTTAATATTTTAGTTTACCCAGATGCCCTATCGATAAAACAATTTGTTGAAAACATGAAAAGATCAAGTCGCGTACGACTGAATTATTTAGTGAAATAATAATAATAATATAAAATGCTGGTTATCTATATTTATCCATAATGTGGAATTATCGTCGAGAGATGCATGCTTCCATCTCAAGTCCAGATGCTACACCGACAATCCGTATCTTCCATCTCATCCGTCTTAACAAATAGGTAACTGCATTCACTTTTATCTATTTTGCACGTAGATTTTATATTGATGCTTCAATAAATGAGATAGTCGAGCACATACATGCAGTGAATCGAACCACATGTGTGCTTATTCCATGTGTTAAATTCTACGAGAAAAATTGCATCTACTTCTATGTGCAATTCAACCTATCCTTATTTTCCTTTCATATTATATCTGACCGTCTTTCTCTTTCTTTCTTTTTCTTTTTGCAATATTGGCTGTAATTTAATTTTAATTGTTACAAATTTTAATATTTATTACTCCATTTTTTGGACTTACCATGATAAAATTATGGGATAAATTATAAATATACTCTTTTATATTTACTTCATGTATGCTTAGTCTCATGTTTTTGAAATTAAGCATTTACTATCCTAATTTTTAGAACAATGTATCTGGGATCTTACATAGCTACTCTACCTTTTATTTTAAGTAATTTTTTTTAATGTTAAATGCTTTATTTTTTATCCAATAATAAAAAATTTAAATGCATATAAACAAATATAAATAGTATGTTCACAAGTAAAAAAATTTGCAGATGATACGGTACAATTTGCTGCAGTTTCAAAATCTGCAAAATCAACGACAAAACCTAATTGGAGATTAGGACGTGGACACTTATGCAACTTTCCTTTTTAAACGTTTGAAAAAGATTGTGACGCAAGAACAGCTCAATATAAAATAGTCTCGGAATCTGCATAAGAATATTTTTGATTTAAAATCAAGAGCAAATATTAATCGGAGATAAGGACGTGGACGCTCACGGAACCTTCCTTTGACACCTTCTCCGAGGTGTCTCGACCGCCCATGACATAAAGAGTGTCTTGAGGCATGAATTTCCAGCGTCCAGAATTCGAGTCATTAATAATCCTTTTAATATTGGTTACTACATCTTATGGTTGGTTTGACTTTAGTCTGTCCCTAAATGGAGAGACTTTTCCTATATTGAGAAAAATCATATTTTCACATCCTTATCCGATAATTATACATTAGTGGCGAGCATGTTTAATAATTGGGAAAATTGCAAGTTAGGTCTTAAAGAGTATTTAGCGAGGGTATTTCTTAAGACGAAATGAAATAAGCTAAGACGTTGATCGTAACAGAGCGATGAATTATTACTTAAAACTTTAAATTTTTTTATTTTAATATTTCAATTTTTCAAATGAGATAAATCAATATTTTTGAACAGATAATGATATAAGCTACTTCCATCTAAATGGAAAAATATTTTCCATTTCAATGTGTTGCTTTTAACAATATAAAAAATAAATATACCTTTATTGCATGTCTAATTTGATTGGTACAAATAGACTTTAATCAAAAGAAAGATCTCATTCCTTAATAATTCCTTAATAATGTGAGAGTAGCTTTTATTTTTAATCTTCCTTTTAACCTCTAGATTTTTTGTATTAAATTGGTAACACTATTATTCTTATGGATGTAATTGCATATAAAAAGGCGTACATTTTCAATAAATACTTCATAAAATGGGTTGATGTATATATGACTCCTGAGCTCTTTTTTTTTTTTTTTAATTTGAAATTTAATTTATTTTAAGTTTTAAATTTTATATTTCTCAAAAGTTGGGTGTGTCACAGTTCAGTGTCTAAAAACCAAATCCATAAATTGGACCCCGAGTTGGTCCTGATTCTACACTTTTTTGACCTGGCCTGGGTCGGGTTAGAACCCGTGCCGGAGTCTATGAATAGAATCATCCATGGGGAATGGTTTGAATAGGAAAATTAAAATGAATGTTTTCAAACTAAAAAGCAGCAAAGGTCGGACAAGTTGTATACTTAAAAAAAAAAAAAAAGGTTCAATAGCATATGACTCAATTGGAAAATCATTAAATGATAAATGATGATTTTTGGACTTTTGGGAAAAATTGTGTGATCGAGTAATTAAATCTCCATGTCCTATAATATATCATTATAGTGAATATACAGCAAGAATTCTAACAATTAATAATCAGAAATAAAGCGAGGAAATATATTATTTCGGGTCATGGCCAACGTATTGGTTAAGCAAAATGATATTAAACAAATATCTATCCATTTCAAGTGGGAGAAGGAGATTTAAAGATAAAACAGTGAAAGGGATTGTGAAATAGAATGGATTAGATTTGATTTTTTTTTTTTTTCTGAACAATGACTATAATATGAATAGTAAGAGTTAACATATAAAATTTTTAAGAATGAAGATCGAATTAATCATTTTATAAGGTCATACACGTCTTATTATAATTCCCAAAATAAATGTAGCTAGAATTTCTCGCATTATTCGCGACTCATTTGAATTTGCAAAACCCGACGTAAATTGATATTTGATGTTATTTGACATGCTCAATTAACCAAGTGTACCTCGGTTGATTGAAGTTTGTTAGGAAATAGCTAATTGACCGTCTTGGCCAACAATTCCTAATCCGTTAACGAAATACCTTGCTTAGTGCTTTATGCAGTATCCGGGTTTAATAACATATTTTTAAATAATACATTTGTTTCACGCTCCCGTTAAAGCTTATAAATAGATATTTCAGGAAATTTCTTTAGTAGATTTCGATTTAGTAATTAGGAAAGTACTCTTGAAATTCTCGTAAGATTTGACGAGGATTTGCGTTGTAAGAGAAATTTTGTGATTTTCTTATACTCTCATTGATTTATTATTTCTTTATCTATTTTTCCTTTTTGACGTAGTGAATAAGCAGTCATCCTCCTTCACTCTTGCGTTTTTACCCCAATACGGAGGTTTTTCTTTTTTCTTTTTTCTTTTTTCTTTTTTTATTATTATTATTCAAATCATCGTCTGAATA